>CM055116.1:344820584-346298917 GCA_029206835.1 Rana muscosa | reverse complement strand
CCGCACTATCAGGGGAACCTTGGAAGTGGACTCCCACAGTGAAAGATTTCTGTTGGGGGGCTGCGGGGTGGGATGGCGGTGGTGGGGGGGATCTCCCCCTGGCACAGATTGATCCCAGGTGGGGTATCAGGGGCAGGGATCCCCACTCCCTCTATCTGCTGCCACTCCCCTTTGGTCCCAAGACCAAAACCGAGAAAGCTGTGGAGGTTCCTACATAGCTTAGACCATAGCTGATGGAACTGACCCTAGGGGCTCAACCAGGTTGCATTGCTACTAGCCTTCTCCTCTGCATTTCCATTATTCTGTCAGTTACTGTATTATACATTGTTATTAACCACTTCAATACCCAGCCATAGTCAAATGACGCCCACAGATGGGATCTCCCATCCTGGGTGGGTGTCATATGATGTCCTGGGCTTTGTGGGGGGATATCTGAATGATGCCTGCAGCTAGAGGCATCATTCAGATATCCTTCTCTTCTGCCGGCGATTCTGTGCACAATAAGAACGATCATAGCGGCAGTTCTGCTGCTTGATCGTTCTTATAGGCGGCGGGAGGGGACAGCCGCCATCTGGTGCTTCTCCGGGCTCTCCCGTGCCATCGGGGGCCCGGAGAATGAATCGTCTGGCACCGGATGGGAAGCATAGAGATGACTGGTGACCAGATGGTCACCAGTCATCTCTATGACCGTTGGAGGCCCGGGCGCGATGTGATGACGTCACGCCCGGGTTCTCAGAAGTAAACAAAGCCGCGATTGCGGCTAGTAAGCATGAGATCGGTGAATTTTTTTTTCACAATCTCATGCTTTCCAGCCTGGAGGAGAGATGTGGGGTCTTATTGACCCCGCATCTCTCCATAAAGAGGACCTGTCACACACCATTCCTATTACAAGGGATGTTTACATTCCTTGTATTAGGAATAAAAGTGATCAAAAAAAATAAAAAATGTAAAAAAAAAGTGTAAAAAAAAAAAAATTAAGTAAAATAAAAAATAAATAATAATAAAAAAATGTATAACGCCCCTGTCCCCGGTAGCTCGTGATCAGAACGCACACATAAGTCCCGCCCACATATGTAAACGCCATTCAACCCACATATGTGAGGTATCGCCACGTGCGTTAGAGCGCGTGCAACAATTCTAGCACTAGACCTCCTCTGTAACTCTAAACTGGTAACCTGTAAAAATTTTCAAAGTGTCGCCTATGGAAATTTATAAGTACCGAAGTTTGGCGCCATTCCATAAATGTGCGCAATTTTGAAGCGTGACATGTTAGATATCTATTTACTTGGCGTAACATCATCTTTCATATTTTACAAAGAAATTGGGCTAACTTTACTGTTTTGTTATTTTTTTATTTTATGAAACCATTTTTTACCCAAAAAAGGCGTTTGAAAAATGATTGCACAAATACCGTGCAAGATAAAAAGTTGCAATGACCGTTATTTTATTCCCTAGGGTGTCTGCTAAAAAAACCATATATAATGTTTGGGGGTTCTGAGTAATTTCTAGCAAAAGAATGATGATTTGTACATGTAGGAAAGAAGTGCCAGAATAGGCCCGGTATTGAGGTGGTATAAAAGCCCTGTATTGAAGTTGTTAAGCAATGTGATGATCTTTCTTTGTTATTCAAAATAAAAACTTTTGAAAGTAAAAACTGTAAACAGGCTGTACACACTGATACCATCACTGATAGCGATGAACCAAGCTGACCCTGTGAACATAAAAAAATACAAACATTTTTAAAAAATTACATGGCGACAGAAGCAGTGATTTTAAGCAAAAACATTTTAAAATTGCCAGAAAATAACTATGACAGCTATCATAGACAGCTTCTTTTATAGCACATCCTAAACCAAGAATGTTAAAAAAATATATATATATATATATATATATATATATATATATATATATATATATATATATATATATATATAGCAAAAAAAAAAAAAAAAAACTGCGGTTATAAAATACCACCAAAAAAAGTGCTCTATTTTAGGGGAAAAGTGATAAAATTTGATTTGGGCACAGTATTGTATGACCATACAATTGCCAATTAAAGAAGAGCAGTGCTGAATAGCAAAAAATGCCCTGATCATGAAGGGGTAAAACCTTTGGGAACCGATGTGGTTAAAATGGGAGTGACTGATTCTCCACCTGAAAATCTTTTCAAAAGTCACATTCTCTGCTTTCTAAATATATCCTATAGTGATATCAACATGTTATGGAGCATAATCAACCTGGTTTTAAAATTATGCATGTCTTAATGTTGCCCGGCAGCAGAAACAAGTGCCCAGTACAGTACATCTATTTGAATTATACTCATGTTGCATTAATAATTTTAGATACAAAAAAAAATAATTATATACACAAGTGCAAATTGTGTTGTTTACAAATAAGAAATCCATAGTATATATCCAAAGGGAAAACAATAAATATGAAATCCTCCTTATTAATAAACCACAAAACCATTAATTAACCTACAAAGTGTTGTCTGATGGAGCAATTCATAAAATCAAATGACAAGGGACATAATCAATGATTATGCTGATTATGCCATACAGAGCTTTACGAACAGTAATGATTCAATGTCATGTTGTCAAACCACATTTCAATTTTTAGCCTAATAAAAAATGAACTCTTGCACAATTAATCTTTGTATGGAATCATGCAACTTTAACAATAGCATTTCAGTGTATTAATTTGTTTTTGTGAAAGTTTTTATTTTTTTTAAATGTTGACAACTATGTAATGGTACATACAGTATCTTTGCATCTAAGTAATAAATGTATCCCAAAAAAGAGAATTTAGTATCATTAATAAGAACATACTTATTAAAAATGTCAGGTAAAGAACAGTTTGGTTATTTTAAAGTGATTGTAAACCTACATTTTTTTTTTTAAATAACAATCATGTTTTGCTTAACTGCTCTAAGCAATGGTTTTGCACAGAGCAGACCTGATCCTCCTCTTCTCAGGTTTCCCATTGTAACTCCTGGCTTATCCCCCCCTACTGAATGCACCCATAGCAAGCTGCCTGCTATGGGGACACTTGTGTGCTTTGTCACCAAGAGCATGGGCTGGCCTTGCCCTATTTCTCTCCACAGGCTGTGATTGAAATTGGGCTCAGGTAAGTATAGTGGGGTGGCTGGGGGAGAGCAGCTTCAAGCTTACAATCCTTAATTCTAGGCATCTTCCAGGCAGTCACATAATGAGCATAGTCCTCTTCCCCATATACAGCAGTGGGCATGCATCAAGGCTGCATAGGACAGTGCTCACATGGTGAGCCCAGGCTGTAGGATGTGTTATCCAAAATCAATATATTCCTAAGCCACTCTGGCAGATGCAGTTGACTGTGCACTAGTCTCTGCTTGGGTGACAGAGGATGAGGAGGATGTTGATTTTTTAGTAAGCCAGTCCATCACCTCCTCTGCATGCTGTGGCTGGATGGCACGGGCAACATCACTAAACAGATTAAATGATGCCCTGCCTGAGGACAGACCATGTCCACCTTTGTCTATGGACACAGGTACTGCTGGTCCCCTCACAGTGCCACGAGAATGTATGCCTCTCCTTGTTGGCCTCCCAGACATGATGGGGGGGGGGCGCTTATTAACAAAATTCAATAAAGATGTGGAAATGTGTACATGGATGCACTTTAATCAATTGAAAGTGTTGTTTGGTGCACTTTATCTTAAATACTTACTACACAGACACACTCCACTGACACACTACTATATACTGCAGTAAAACTGCATTGACGCACTGCAATATACTGTGGTAAATGTGCACTAATGCACTGAAATTTTCTACGTTAAATGTGCAGTAACGCACTCAAATATACTGCGTTAAACGTGCAGTAACGCACTGATATATGCTGCGCTAAACCTGCAGTAACAAACTCAAATATACTGCTTTAAATGTGCAGTAACACACCAAATATACTGTGTTAAATGTGTAATAAGGCACTGATATATACTGCATTAAACGTGCAGTAATGCACTGATATATACTGCGTTAAACGTGCAGTAACGCACTTAAATATACTGTGTTAAATGTGCAGTAACACATGCAAATATACTGTGTTAAATGTACAGTAACGCACTGTTATATACAGCATTAAACGTGCAGTAAGACACTGATATATACTGCATTAAACATGCAGTCAGGGCCTCTGATAGGCCAGTACAACTGACTCTGTTGTACCGGGCCCGGCCAGCAGGGGGCCCGGGCAATCTGAACAGCCGGAATTGATGCAGAATAAAAAATAAAAAAATATTCCTCCAGCCAGCACCCCATGACCCATCACTAAGCGATCCAAGCACAGCCCCCCACCTTTTATTTTATTTTTCTGCTCCTTTTTACTGATGTTCTTGTGTATGGGACTCGGGAGGGAGGGACAACTTCTTCTGTTTCAGGCGCATGTCTCTTATGCACCCGCTCCTCATGCTGGCTCAAGTCCCGGCCTGCATATTGTCCTTCCTGGCGGAGTGATTCCTCTCCCTCTGCTCATGGTGCTCTGCTCCACTCGGCATGAGACAGAGAGGCGAACGGTGGTGGCGGCAGCAGCAGCGGCAGCAGCAGCAGAAGAAGGAAGCAGCCGAGCTGACATCTGAAAGTGTTTGTGACTGACACACTCCAGGCAGCAGCAGCAGAGAGGAAGTGGCTCGTGGGGCCAAGCTAACACAGGTGCGTGCTTGCTTGGGGGGTGGGGCTGATTCAAGATCTACTTTCACTGTATCTGTCTGCAGCAGCATCTATACATTATGGCATTGGCGGCATGAGTGGCATTGTCTGCAGCACATGATGGCATTGGCGGCATGGGTGGCACTGGCTCTGCAGGCAGCACATGTGTTATAACGCCAATGCCATCATGTGCTGCAGACAATGCCACTTATGCCGCCAATGCCATAATGTGCTGCAGACAGTGCCACCCATGCTGCCAATGCCATAACACATGTGCTGCCAGCACAGACAGTGCCACCCATGCTGCCAATGGCATTGGTGGCACTGTCAGCAGCACATTATGGCATTGGCATGTCCCGCTGTCAAGTCGCTGATCACGACCATTAATAGTAAATATAAATAAAAAACAAATACATCACACGATAAAAAAAAAATTCTTTTTTTTGTTATAGCGCAAAAAGTAAAAAGGCGGTGTCTGGGGAGGGGCCAGGGGCAGGGCTGAGGGATGGACCAATTAGGCTGTATGGGGCCCCATGATTTCTATCAGCGGCCCTGCATGCAGTAATGCACTGATATATACTGCATTGAACATACAGTATTGCACTGATATATACTGCATTGAACATATACGAATATGAATATATACTGCAGGAAATAAAAATATATAAGAACTGCACTAAATTATTATCCCTTTCCAAAACAAAATTAGCAGCAATAATTTTGTGCAACACAATCACAAAGGTAAAAATAAACAGTGGTAAAAATTGTGCTAAAAATTAAAGTCCATATGTGAAACAAATTAATAATTCATAAATACATATGAGTACATAGTCCACATTTAGTGTAAATAAAGTGACTGTTTCCATGACAATGTCCATCATCCATCACCAAGAAATCCCATTGAATCCACCACCAGCTGTATAAACTGCTTACCAGCTCCAATGAACCCCTTATCACAAAGGGTCACAGGCGCCTGTGGCTTAAAACCCAGCTGGGGCCTTTCTCCACATCCAAGGATCTCTCTGCATTCCAGATGGCAATCAATGGCTATGGATAGGCATTAGACACTGAAAAGAAACTAAAAGCTCAACATAGCATAAAATCCCTGGGTTTATTGGATTGATAAAAATCTCACTGACAACAATGAGTAAAAAACGCCTTAAATTTGGAGTGTCGGCCAGCACACTACCAAAACAACCCATCCTTCGGGACACAAGAAGAGAGATGGTGAAGTCAGAACGTTGCTCCTCCCTATGCGTTTCATCATAAATTACATCGTCCTGGGGCCCTACTGCAGGAAACCTGTCCTGAAAAATGAAACTGCCACTAAAGTAAAAATAAATGGTCACACTACAATCACAAAAACTGACACCAAAGTAAAAATGAATGGCTACACTACACTTACACTGGATTATCACTAGATTCACACTAAACAATACACTGACAATAGAAGCACAATAGCACACTGCAGCACATTAACTCGCTAGCAGCACTGAACAGAGCCCTGTTCTATCTCTCTCCATGCCAATATCACACTACAAATGGCCACTATGGGGAGAATATTTTTATAGTGTGGGGTGGGACTAAGAGCAATGAGCCATGATTGGATAGAGTCATCATTACTTTCTCCAATCATGGCTCTGACAGTGCTCTGTGCCCTGATTGGGCAAAGCTTTCATTGCTTCAGTCAATCAGGGCTTCCAATGCACTGTGCAGCAGTGCAGTGCATTGTGGTCATTCGGCAGGCCGAATAAACAGTCGAATGCCCTGATAATTCGGGTATTTGATTAATGGGTGAACAGCAAATGTTTTGACCAAACTCATGCTCAGACCGAACCATTCGACAAACTCTATTGGTTGTTGAGGAGTAGATTGTTTCAAATATTCTATTGTAATCATTAAGCTGGCTATATACTAGAGCAGTGGTTCTCAACTCCTGTCCTCAGGACCCACTAACAGGCCAGATTTTAAGTATTACCTTGGTGAGATGCAGACTAGAATACTGCAATCACTGAGCAGCAAATTATATCACCTGTGATGCATTTAAGTTATCTTGCAAACCTGGCCTGTTGGTGGGCCCTGAGGACTGGAGTTGAGAACCACTGTACTAGAGGATTTTTTTTAATATGTTTTTATTGAGTTTCAAAAAAGAAGAGTATTGATAAGATAATACATGGCACTAAATATCTGTCACATTATTAGGAGTACAGCTAAACCTTGAAGAGCTACATGTGTAGCGTCAAATATAACAAATAAGAATTGCATACATGTACTGTAGGCTTAGATATTTGTAGAAAACTCAAACCAGAGTTGTAATGTGCCATTAAACATTAGGACAATTGTAAATTGTTAAACCATATACCAGAATAGTAAAGATTAAGATCAACCAAATAAGGGAGCAACAAGAGTTATCCCTAGCTAGTAATAAAGGGTGCAAACAATATTTAAATATTAAGCATGCCAAATTCACTCTGATAGTAGCCTGTAGTGTTGATAAGGATCCCATCTGTGATGGAATTTATCAGTAGTTCCATCTTTGTGAGGTGCAGCAAAAAAGGTATTCTTTGTTTATAAATGTTTTCTTTAAGTTGGTTGGCCAAAAGCTTACCTGCTTTATTGCTATGGCAAAAATTATTTGCCTTCAATGCCCTTAATTGGTGATTGTGCTGGGAAATTAGGAGTGTTTTGATCTTTTGCCTCGCCTGATACAACTTTGAGTAAGTAAAAGCTGTGGGTTTGTTCTTATTCTTCTGTTCTAGAATTTGAATTAGACATATGCAGAACGAAAAAATGTGTTTTGTTTTGTTATTCATATAAATTTGATAAGTTTAATCCATTTTAATTCATTTTCGGAATTTATTTTGTTTATTCGTATTCAAATCAATTAGAATTTTCGAATTCGGATCGATTTGAAAACATTTCAAATAAATTTTGAATAGTTTTCTAATTTGAAAAGTTTTCTAATTCAAATAGTTTTCAAATTCAAATAGTTTTCCAATTCTCAAAGAGAATAAAATAGAATAGAAAATTAAGGAATAGAATAGAAAAGAATATAATAAAAAATAAAAGAATAGAATATAATTGAGTAAAACAAAACAAAAAATAGGATAGATAATAAAAGAACAGAATAGAATGGAATCAAATAGAATAGAAAGGAAAAGAATAGAATAAAAAAAATAGAAAACAATTGAAAGATTATAACCATCTTCTGAAATTTGAATAGACTAGAAAATAAAATAATTAAAAGACTATATAATAGAATAGAAATAATAAAACCATCTTCTGAAATTCAAATAGAATCAATTCAAATTTGAAAACAATAGAAAAGAAAATAACAAAAAAGTATAGAAAAAACAACAGAATTGAATAGAATAGAATGAATATAACCATCTTTTCTATTCTAATCTATTATTTTCTATTATATTCAAATTGGTCTAGCGCATGGTGCTGTAGGACGCACATTGCGATTGCTCCCGGTCGTTTGGCTCTCACAGGATCCTATTATAGATCCATCACTTGCACCCACCCTTTAATCGCTCCGATGGGGAAGGGGAAGCCTAAAGACCACTCCAAGCCGGACGGGGATCAAAAACAAGGAGACATCAGCCGATTTGTGACTCGCTCCACCGCGGCTTACAGGAATCAGCAGCAGCAGTCTTCCAAGATGGCGACGGCGCCTTCATCTCCAGCCCGCTCAGGGCCGACAGACGCTGTGGCGGACGTAGCGGTTGCTGCTCAGGTACACAGCAGGGGTCGTTCAGCTTCTTTGGCTGATTTAGATCCTTCCCCTCATAATCCACAAAGCCCGCATAGCCCGCGCAGCTCGCATAGCCTTTCCCAGGCATCGCTTTGCTCTGGGGATGGATGGGATATGGAATCCCAGATGCGATCTATGCATGCATACCTATGCTCCCTGCCAACCAAACATGATCTTGAGCACTGTGTCTCCCGTATGGAGAAAAGTTATAAGAGGGAGATTGCAGATCTTAAACGAGATCTGGGGACACGCATGGAAGACATAGAAAGTACAACAGAGGGCATTGACAATACCTTGCAGTCACATGAGGAGACCCTTAATACCCACACAGTCCTGTTACAGCAGCTCATGTATCGTCAAGATGACATTGAGAACCGTAATAGGAGGAATAATGTCAGGATACGTGGCATCCCTGAAACAGTGGAACCCAAGGACTTAACAGAGGCGGTAACTATCATTTTTAATCAATTACTACAGAAACCCAAGGAGGCCCACATAGAGCTGGATAGGGTCCATAGGACTTCAGGCCCCAGAAATATTGACTCCGCTTTTGTCCGAGACACGCTCTGCAGAGTGCATTTTTATAAAATCAAAGAGGAGATCATGAGGGCTGCCAGTACACAGGACTCCATCTGTTATAATGATGTCCCAGTTATGCTTTTGCGCCAGACTCTAGCTATGCGTTGAGCACTTAAACCCATTACACTTATCCTACAGGAGAAAAAAATAAAGTATCAATGGAGATTTCCCTTTCAACTCCGGGTTCACCATGCAGGAAAGACTGCGTTGCTCCGAACACTGGGTGATCTTCCCTGTTTCTTAAACATGCTGGAACTACCGCAAATAGCATTACCTGATTGGCCATTTCAGCCACTCCAGTCCACTACTTTAGGATTTCCACCCCAGTCAACATGGCAGAAGGTCGGCAAGGACAGGCGCAACAGGGGCGCAACAGGGGCCCCCCACATAGACCCACATAGACTCCCACATAGACTCCCAGCGGATTGATACTTATGTGGTGGATATTACCGTTGTTTTTGATCCTATTGATATGCAGCCACCAGTTGCCAGGCTGTTTTCCTATATAGACTGTTTCCTATAATTTTACAAAAAAAAAAAATTTTTTACATTTTACACTCTTGCATTCTTATTTCATTACATTTTTGTGCTTGCTGTGTATAGTGTATAGTCCAACTGTAAATTATGGAGAAATATGTTTAGGAGCACCTAGGAGAAGTGATTAGGAGTATCTGAGTGGGTTTTTTTTTTTTTTTTGGGTTGTCCTTTTTTCATATATACTTTTAAATATATTTCATCAGATGACGATTACACAGCGAAATGAAATATATGAATATATAAATATGGGAATGCAAGAGTGTATGAGGATGGATTGAACTTTGATTTTTTTCACCCCCATTCATATTGGTTTTTTTTTTTTTGCTTTTTTTGGTTCTCTTTATGGTTTGGGGGCGAAAAGGGGAAAGGAAGGGGAAAGGGGGGAGAGAAAAAAAAGGAGAGGGAAAACAATTTTTTTTTTTTTGTAATTGATGTGAATGTCAATTTACCCCCTCTACCACTTCTAGGGAGGCTATATAGTGAGTTATGAGCCAGGATCTCTAGGATCACTACTTTAAGACCAATAACCTATATTGTTAAGTTGCACAGTTTTTTATAGTTTTTTTTTTAGTTTTTGACAGTTTTTAGCCATGATAATATGTTGTAACTTAGGTTTTCTATTAGGAGCCCTTTTTTTTTGGGGCTCAGAATTTATGGCCCGCCTTTATTTATATGGAAAGTGGATAATGGTTTGTACTATCTGATGTTGACTACCTATCATATGACCTTAATTATTGTATTCCTGGGAGGCCTTGGACCGGGAGGCACTCTATGTGCCTACCACAGTCACCCCCCAATAGGACTACTAGTGCTGATTAGTGCACTGTTTTTTTTTTGTTTTTTTTTTAAAACAATTTTTTTTTTCTTATATTAATTTATTTTATTTTTTTTCCTCTTTATAAAGCTCCCTGTCTATCTACCAATGGTATTTAGTGGTCTGATGTTCTTTTATTTTTTTATGTTTTACTCCCTTCTTTTCTTTCCCTCCCTAGCCTGTTCCCTTCCCTTTCCCATTTTTTCTTTTTTTGTCCGGGCAGATCCCCATGTTTGCAGAGATATAGATACAGGTATAGGTAAGGAATTGTGTTCTTCCCCCCATCCCTGTTTCCACCATGATGGCATATGATAACATAACTTTGGCCTCCTTTAACTGCAGAGGCCTCAATTCATCTGAGAAGAGAAGCCAGGTGTTATATCACTTTCATAAGATCAAGACTAAAATTTTATTATTACAGGAAACGCACTTTAGGAAATCTGCGATTCCGATTCTTAAAAATCCCCACTATTATCAGTGGTTTCATAGTACTAACCCAGAGTCGGAGTCTAAAGGAGTATCTATAGCCTTCCATAAATCATTCCATCCGGAAGTTCTAGATTCCTTTATTGATCCGTTAGGTCAATTTCTATTTCTTAAACTAAAGTGCAATTCTTCTATTTTTACAGTGGCTAATGTATATGGACCTAACCAGGACCAGGCGTCCTACCTTTCTAAGGTTGTAGGTAAACTGCTTTCATTCGGGGGCCCCTGTTTTATTTTAGGTGGTGACCTCAATGTGACCCTTTCTCCGGACCTGGACTCTTCTTCGGGTAAGTCAAATACTTCTCATATTGCACTCACAAAGATAAAGACACTTTTGCATACTGCACAATTGGTAGATGTGTGGCGGGTGCAACACCCGTTCGAAAGAGATTACAGCTATTTTTCCGTAGCACATGATTCATATAGCCGTATCGATTATTTTTTAATTTCCCAAACTTTATTAGATACATCACCAAAGACTTCTTTGGGTAGCATATTATGGTCTGATCATGCCCCTGTACATCTCAGCTTAGCCCCTCCCCAGTCGTCTCGTACAAGATCGTCATGGAGATTGAATGACAATTTATTGAAAGACACTATATGTGTCGCAGCAATAGAACAAGCGATCCAGGACTTTGATGACACCAACCCACTAACTAAGTAGGAGGCCTTGAAGTGTGTCCTGAGAGGGGTTTTTATTCAACACGGTTCACGCCTTAAAAAAGCCAGAACAGCAGATATCTCTCGTTTATTGGCAATGATAAAACTGCTTGAAACATCACATAAAAAAGAAGTCAATCCGGTAACAGATCTCTCTAATGCCCGTAGAGAATTACTTAGCCTCTTGGATGCACATTCTCTTATAGCCAGAGATAGAGGTCGTAATAATCACTACGCTTTTGCAAACAAATGCGGACAACATCTTGCCAGGGTATTACATCCCCGCTCCCCTCATAAACCGATTCCACATATATGTACGCCGGAATATCAGAAAATAAGTAGTTCTCGAGGCATAGCCGAGGCCTTTAAACCTTATTATTCCGACCTCTATAATCTTCATCTTTTACCGGTAGCACGCACCAAGGTCGACACACACACACACCTCACTGAGATGAGGAATTATATAACAGAGATCGCCCTACCACAAATTGATCCTGAAGAGGCATCTAGTTTGGAGGAATCATTGACGATGGCGGAATTTCTCGTCGCTATTAATGGTTTAAAATCGGGCAAATGTCCAGGCCCCGATGGCTTTTCCCCTAGGTTTTACAAATTGTTTGCCCAACCGATAGCCCCGTTATTAGTTTCGGCATTCAATTCAATTGATGACACCCATCTGCCCTCCCATAACCTCCTATCTGCTAATATATCAGTTATTTTGAAACCCGGCAAGGACCCTTCACAATGTGGCAGTTACAGCCCAATATCGCTACTCAATATTGACATTAAGCTTTACGCAAAAGTTCTAGCAACTAATTTTTCCCCTTCTTTATCTTCCATTATACATAGGGACCAGGTAGGTTTTGTCCCTGGTCGTGAGGCCAGGGACAATACCACGAAAACCATTCACCTTATTTCCTATATACAGAAACATAACCTGAAGGCCTGCATGTTATCGTTTGATGCGGAGAAGGCCTTCGACCGAGTTAACTGGGACTTTTTACGTCTTTCTCTTGAACAGATAGGTCTCAGACCGGTGTTCGTGTCCAAAATAATGGCATTGTATTCCAATCCCTTTGCCTCAGTCTTGGTCGGCGGCTCTTCATCCGCATCGTTCCGAATATCGAATGGCACTCGGCAAGGGTGCCCTTTATCCCCGTTACTTTTTGTTATAGTGATAGAACATTTAGTCCAGGCAATAAGACGTAATGCCTCTATTGTAGGGATACAGACACCTTCCTCAGTGCATAAGTTATCCTTATATGCTGACGATCTTTTGGCCTATATACAGCAACCACACTCATCCTTGCCCTCGTTGATGTTAGAATTTAGTAGGTTTGGGAAATTCAGTGATTTTAAACTTAATATATCTAAAACAGAAGCCCTTAATGTCTCCCTGCCCACCAATACTTTAACCCGAGTACAAGCTAATTTTTCCTTTCAATGGAGTACCAGAAGTTTATCTTATTTAGGGATAAAGGTTCCATCTGATTTATCAGAACTATATGCCCTAAATTATTTACCTCTATTGACCCGATTACGTAAAGACGTAGACAGCTAGAATACTTCTTCCCTACCGTGGTTTGGACGCATAAATGCTTTGAAAATGGATACCTTACCTAAACTGCTTTACATATTTCAAACAGTACCTATCACAGTCCCTAAACGTTTTTTTATATTATTACGCTCCATGTCCATACGATTTGTATGTCACCAAGGTATACCCCGTATCAAACATACTTTACTAACATATCCTAAAACCCAAGGGGGTGCGGGCCTTCCCAATTTTGAACTATACCATAGAGCGACACTTCTGGCTAGGCTCATTGAATGGTTCCCCCGTCCCTTCATTAAAGCATCCACTATGGTAGAACAGGACCTATCTCTACATGACCTCCGAGCCTTACTTTGGGGACACGGACAGTATATTTATAAGACCCTAATCTCCCCATTAACATCTGCTGTCTTACATCTGTGGTACAGTAAGGGTATGCAGTCACTCCTGTCCTCTGAATCATCTCATCTTACATCTTTATTCGACCATCCAGCTGTGCCCCAAGGCGAAGGTTCTCATATAATAGGTCCTTACTCCCGTGCGGAGTGGCCTACAGCGGGCTCGTTTGTAGATCCTATCTCTGGTAAGCCGGTATTACCAGAGGCTCGGGGTAACTGGCTTACGGCACTACGGATTACATCTTTTTGTTCTTCCCTTTTCTCCACCTCCCGAATTCATAGACCTCTCACGGAATTTGAAAAACTGTGCTCTCTTTCTGAACTCCCACAACATACACTCTCTACTATGTATAATACGTTACATACGCTGATACATAAACAACTCCCATGTTACACCAGGAAGTGGTCCATGGATCTGAGAAAGGAATTCACTGTTGCGGACTGGCAGAAATCATATTATTTTACGCACAAGACCTCAACTTCCTGTTATACACAGGAGAAAAACTTTAAGCTTCTTGCAAGATGGTACAGAGATCCTCAATCTCTGCACAAAATCTTTCCATCTGTGTCCCCTAACTGCTGGAGGTGTGGATCGGTGGATGGTAGCTACCTACATATATGGTGGGAGTGTCAAGCCGTTAGATCTCTTTGGACACAGGTTTTTTTAATTTACAGTAGATTATATGATAAACCTTTACAGCCGTCTCCCGAAATTGCCTTATTGTCTATGCTTCCAGGCTCGATTTCCTCACAGAAAGGTTCTTTGTTACGTTTTTTTTTATCTGCCGCAAGACAACTTATCCCCATATTTTGGAAAACGACTACTAGTCCCCCCTTAACTTTATGGGTCTCTGCAGTTAATGACATAATGCGGATGGAGGAGTTGTTGGCCTTAGAGAATGATAATTTTAAAAAACATAAGCTCCAATGGCGCATATGGAGAGAATATTCCTCATCGGATACCTTGAAAAATTTAATATTATCTTAGAGAATAGCTCAAATTACGATCTGCATCCATTGATTAGATGTGTTACGCTGGGGTCTACCCGGACCTCTTTACCTTTCCCTACTTGTCTTTTCTTATCTGCTCTATCCCCTGCTCCCCCCTCCCCTTTTTTTTTTTGGTTTTGTATTGTTTTGTTTTGTGTTTTTGTTCTTGTTTTTTGTTTTTATGGATATAAAATACAATGGGTGTCAATATAGTTATTATTACATAAATTGATTGAAATTGTGAAATTAATATGCTTTATACAGATGATAATCTTATTTTTGTGAGATTATATCTTATGCTCGTTTACATTCTCGGCTGACACCCGAATGATGATTATTTGTGTTATTTTATCTGTATAAAATTGAACATTTAATAAACATATATTTGACTCTATTATATTCAAATTCAAATTGATTATATTTGAATTTTGGGAATGGTCATATTCATTCTATTCTATATTATTTTTCTATTTGTTTATTCTATTATTTTCTATTTTATTATTTTATTTTATATTCTATTCTTTTCTATTATATTCTATTCTTTTCTATTCAAATTCAAATGTATTCTATCCGAAATTCAAATTTCGGAAGATGGTTATATTCTTTCCACTCTATTCTATTCAGTTTTTTTCTATACTATTCTGTTATTTTCTATTCTATTCTAATTTATTCTTTTTTATTCTAGTCATATTTGAATTGATTCTATTTGGATCTTGGTAAATGGTTCTATTTGTTCTATTCTATCCTATTGTTTTTTTATTCTATTCTTTTCTATTCTATTATAATCTATTCTATGATATTTTTTTTCTATTCTATTCTTTTCTATTCTAGTCTTTTCTTATGTATTCAAATTCAAATTTATTCTATTCAAAATTCGAATTTCAGAAGATAGTTATATTATTTCTATGTTATTCTATTCTATTCTTTGTTTCTATTATATTCTAATCTATTCTGATCTTTTATTTTCTATTCTAATTTGTTCTGTTTTACTCTATTTTATTCTATTCTGTTATTTTCTGCTATATTCGTTTCTATTCTATTATTTTTTTGTATTCTATTCCTTTATTTTTTATTCTATTTTATCCTCTTTGGAAATTGGAAAACTATTTAAATTCTAAAACTTTTCTCATTCCAATTTGAAAACTATTCAAAGTCCCAACTCTCTGTTTTGCTCTCGTAGTTTTGTAGTTTTGCATTTTAGCCACACTGCTTATTTTTAGCAACTACCCTTCAAAAAAGCCTTATGTGATTTCGACAGCGAGAAGGGATCAGCTCATTTGGGTAAAAAAATTCTCTGATGTGCTGAGCAATTTTTCTCTTGTTTTCAGGTAGGGTCATTAGGCTCTAGTCTCTGTACAACATCCCCCCACTGTGAAGGACACAGGGGCATGGTCAGACCAGGTAATTATGTGAATCTCAGACTTGGTCACCGACTGTTGCAAAATTTTGTTGATGAAAAAATAATCGATTCGGGAAAAGGTTACATTAGAGAAGAACATATAGTCACTTCATTTGAGTGGTGACACCTCCATACATGGAAGCGTTGCAAATAAAGTAAAAAGCTTTCCAGAGTTGTTCTGCAAGTGCGGTTATGCTTATGTAGCGGAACCTCACTCTCCCTCTTGCCTATTGTGAATGGCTTGTGTCTAGGGGTACCTGGGAGAGGAGTGTGCAGGAACACTACGCCAAGCTCTCCCCTCATGTGTATAAGAGGGTTGAGCAAAGTTAGTTGATTTACCTCCCGGGTCTGTCCACTGCATACGAAGCCTTGTTGTTCCCTGGAAACGTGTCTGCCAATAATAGAGCCCCACACCAGTCGAAAGTCCAACCCTCCTTTATTTCTCGTACAATACGGTGAACACAATCAGTTGAACTTCCAATAACATGGGGGTGTGGGAATGAGTAGGCCCAGGCACAACTGTACTCTCCTATTCCTTTTCTTTTTTTTTTTTTTTTTAAATAGATTTTATTGAAGGTATAAGTCATACAGATTACTACAGCAATAGAAGTAATTATATTTTAACATATCAATAGTTGTGTCAAACCAGTAAATATGGTAAAAGAAGACAATAATGCATAGATAACAATACGCATCCTAGGAGATAAAAGAATAAGGTCCCATGCAAGGGATGAATAAACAATGTAGGAGGTAAGAGCTTTCAAAGCTAAACATCCCTATGTAAGGGGGGAGGATAAATGAATGGATCCTGGAACTGGGGAGGACCCTAGGAAAACTGGAGGGCAGAGAACAGAACAAAACAAAAACCGAAAAACCTAGGGAGAAAGAGAAAAAGAAAAAAACAAAAAAAAGGGAGGAATGGGGGATGATGGGGGGTGGAAGTAGACACCAAGCTACCATTATGAGAGGTATCAAGGAGGTAGACATCAAATTGCACTGGAAATATCTAGAGTGCATCTCACCATATAGATTCAGATTCAGATTTAGATTTAGTCCCATCAAGATAGGTCACCTGGGGGGAGAGAGTAGAGACACTGGAGGTGATGGGAGGGGTGTCCCGTAATAGGAGAATGAAAACAGCTCGAGGTTTGCCCGGTCTTCAGGGGAGTGCGCATAGACCAAACATGCTTGCCATCTGTGGTAGAAACGTTGTTTAGCAGTGTCAAGCGAGAAGTCTGTATTTAGTCTGTCTTTGAAAAGAAGCAGCAGAAGTTCCTTTTTGACTTGTGAAGTATTCGGGGGGATATTGGATATCCAATTTTTCAAGATGGCTCTCCTGGCGAGTAGTAGGCATATCAAAGACCATTCTTTATGTGAAGGGGGGCCTTTGGGGACCATGGCAGCAACAAAGGGTCCCAATAACCAAAGATGAGGAGGAGTGGGTCCTTAGGTAGTTTCATCAGGGTCACTTTGAAGATGTAAGCCAGGACTTTATCCCAGAAGACGGATATGTGGGGGCACGACCAGAAGCGATGCGTCAGGGAAGGTTTGAGTTGACGGCAGAGAGGGCATGAAGAGGAGGTTTGTGATTGATTGGCATAGAGAAAGGGAATGTGAGCACGATGCATAATTTTCAGCTGAGTTTCCCTCCAAATTTCATTGGGGATCAGTTTATGTATAGTATTAAGACCCTGTAATAGTTTGTTGACCAGCTCTGTGTCTGGGAAGTCTTTGGTCCAGTTGGCCACTGATGAGGAGGCTAGGGATGACGTTGTTTTTAGTAGAAGAGGTCGATATATATCCGAGATCTTATACGAACCTTCCGAAAGAAGGACTTCCGTTATAGAATTTTTGAACCGCGTGTTATCGTGTCTACATGCATTCTTCAGGAAACTGACACATTGTCCATAGTGAAAAGCGTGGGAATGTGGAAGTGAGAATGCGTCGGCTAGGGATTTGAAATTTATGGGACGACCTGTCTCCGGATCACAGAGTTGTGAAAATTTTGTGAGTCCTTTCCGATGCCAGGTGGCAAAGGGATGTTGCTCTAGGCCTGGGATGAAACTCGGGTGGCCTTGAATTGGAAGGTGGCCGGATATGAAGGGCATAAGATGTAGGCTTTTTCTGACTTCTCTCCAAGCAATGGCCGTGTCTCTTAGTAAAAGGTTATGTTGGAATGGTATTGGAACAGATTTCCACTTGCAGTGGAGGAGAGCTACTAGGGAGTATGGGTGTGCCATTTGAGTTTCCAAGGCATAATTGGAGTAGCGGGACGCTTGGGCTATCCAGTCTAGACCTGTCCGTAGTAGGCAGGCTAGGTTATAGGTTCTAATATTGGGAAGACTAATACCCCCTTCGCGCCTGGGAAGATATAGTTTCTGGAGGGCTATACGCGGTCGCCTACCTTTCCAAAGGAATTTAGAGATAGCTGCATTGAGAACTTTTGTATGCTTATGGTGTAGAAGCAGTGGTATAGTTTGGAGTGGGTAAAGTAAACGAGCAAAGCTGACCATTTTCACCAGGTGACATCTTCCCAAGAGCGAGAGGCAGATCCATCCAATTATCAAGTTCCTGAGTTATTTTCAGGAGTAGAGGGGGATAGTTGAGATGATAGAGAGAGGCAGGTGTTTTCCCTATTTTGATCCCTAGGTATGTGATATGTGAATGTGCTACCTTGAAGATAGAGTGATGTATCCATGGAGGGTCAGGGCGTGAGCCTATGGGAAGAATTTCACTTTTGCTATAATTTATACGAAGGCCTGAACATATTCTGAATTCATCGAATACTGATTTGATCGTGGGCATATCCAAGGATGGGTTAGAAGAGAAAATAAGGACATCGTCGGCAAAGAGGGAAGTACGTAGTTCGTGATCACCAATGTGAATGCCATGTAGTGGGGCCGTTTGGTTTAAAAATCGCGATAAGGGTTCTAATGCTATATTGAACAGGAGCGGGGACAAAGGACAGCCCTGCCTAGTGCCTTTGTGGAGACGAAATTCCTCCGAAAGAAGGCCCGCTGCCACCAGCCTAGCTGCTGGAGCGGTATACATGGACTCTATGAGGCGGGTGAAGGGGCCGGTGAATCCCATTGAGGACATTACTAAAGAAAGCCATTCGAAACTAACGTTATCGAAGGCTTTCTCCGCATCTAGAGTGATGATTGCAAAATCACCCCTCAGATTATTTTTGGCATGTTCCAGGGCCAGCATCACTTTCCTGATATTTAGAGTGGCAGTCCTGCCTTTAACAAAACCCGATTGAGCGGAGTGGATCAAAGAAGGAATGATGGATGCTAACCTGGTGGCAATAATTTTTGAGAGAATCTTGACATCTAGATTTAGAAGTGAGATAGGCCGATAGGAACCTGGTTCTAGGGGGTCTTTGCCTTTTTTGGACAGCAATTTTATGGTGGCTTGGTTCCCTGTGGGTAAGTACGGGCCACCAGACCATATATGTTGATATACCTTACATAGGGTGGGTTCCAATAGTGATCTTAGGGACTTGTAAAATTCGCCTGTGAAACCATCAGGGCCAGGGGCTTTAGAAGGGGCTAGGTTCCGGATGGCCAATGATATCTCAGAGAGGGATATGGGCAGGTTCAGGCTTTCTAATTGTGAGGTAGTGATTTTGGTGAGGGATATTTTTTCAAGGAATGAGAGTGCCAACGGTTTATCTATGGGATCGGCAGCGTATAGGGATGAGTAGTATTGGAGCATAGCTTCGTTGATGTCTCGCTGTGAGGTTCTGATAGAACCCGTAGCGTCTCGGAGGGAGGAGATACATGTCGGGCGTTGATGACCCCTGCAAAGTCTGGACAGTAGTTTCCCTGCTTTGTTCCCGAATTTATGTAGGGAGGCGTCAATGTGCGCTTTTTTCGTCAGTTCAAGGGTGTCTGCCCATGATTCAAAGGCTCGTTTAGCTACTTGCCAAGCCTTCCTATTATCAGGGGAGTCCTTTATGTACAGGGATCGTTGGGTTTGGTGTAGCCGGGAGCTAGCCAATTTGTAATTTGCCACGGCATTCCTTTTGAAAGAGGCGGCATAGGATATGATCTGACCTCTCAGGAAGGATTTTCCAGCTTCCCAAAACAAATTAGGGTTATCTAGGTGCAAAGCATTGGCCGAGGAGTATTCGGACCATGATTTTTCTATGTACTGTAAAAAATCTGAGTTATTATGTAGGTATGTGGGGAATCGCCATAGTCTGGGGTTTGGGTGAAGGTCGGGGATGTCGAGTGATACCGAAACAGGAGCATGGTCTGAGATGACAATGTCATGGATGTCAGATTCCGATATCATGGGGACAATGTCGTCAGAGCAGAAAATGTAGTCAATCCTGGTGAAAACGTTGTGGGGGTTGGAGTAGAAAGTGAACTCTCTGTCAGCTGGGTGTCTGAGACGCCAAACGTCATGAAGTTGAAGGGAGTCAATCATGGAGGCAAGGAGGGTCGCGTCTCTGGGGGCAAATAGAGATCGGGGGCTTCTGGAGCAAGACCTGTCGTCAATAGGGTGAAGGATAGTATTAAAGTCTCCGCCGATAATATGTGGGATAAGCGGATCTCGAAGGAGCCAAGTAGACAGTTCGCTAAAAAAAAGTTTGGGGGGGTTATTAGGGGCGTAAATGTTAGAGATAATGAAGTCTTTTACCCCTAACTGAACATGAATCGATAGGAGACGTCCTTGTGTATCTGAGTGGGTAGAGACCACCGTGCATGGAAGATTTTTGTGAATGAGTATTAGGACCCCTGCCCTGCGCCCCAGAGATCCGGAGCCGAGGACTGAGCCCACCCATAGTTTTTTCATGCGTGGGAAATCTGAAGTGGAGAGGTGGGATTCCTGAAGGAGGGCAATGTCTGTTT
Source organism: Rana muscosa (assembly GCA_029206835.1). Lineage (NCBI taxonomy): Eukaryota > Metazoa > Chordata > Amphibia > Anura > Ranidae > Rana > Rana muscosa. The sequence continues at coordinate 346,278,201 of CM055116.1, read as the reverse complement.
TGAGTCTTTTTAGATGACGGAGAATCTTCAGTCTCTTATTAGGGGAGCGAAGTCCTTTAACATTCCAGGAGACTATTTTCATAATAGGGGGTCAATCGAGAGGAGTTGGGCCGGTGTGACAGGATTGGATCGAAGTAGGTAACGGAAGCGAGCTATGAGAGTAGTATGGGACAATGAGTTGTCTACGTTACAGGGAGGTGGTGATGAAGTGATCAGTGTTGGAAGCATAACTTGGCTTGGGTGAGGTAAAAGAAAAGAAGGATATCGGGGGAGGGGTTGTGAAAATAAGAACAAAAAAAATATATATCGTACGGACTTCACTTTTTTCCGCATGGAGTCGCTGTGTAGTCCAGCTCCCATTGCAAGACCCGAATAATGCAGCCTTGACAAAAGGAAAACCCACGTTTTCAGGGGTGGTCAATGGAGCAGATTCGGATCGTGTACGGAGAGAGATAAAGGCTCTACGCAGGGAGGCCAGAGGGAACAAACATTTGTACCAGCAATTTAAAAGCAGACAGAGAAAAAAAGAAAAACATAATTATCATAAACATGAAAAGAGCAAGGAGAAAGGAAAGGACTGGCCTACCATCAAAATGCAAGTCTGGTTTTCAAAGTCGGTAGGAGAGACCGGTGAGGTGTCTCGCCTCAGGGGTAGGGCTGATCGGTTGGGTCAGGCGTGGCTATAGCCGAGAAGATGGAAGAAGAGTATTAGTCGATTCAGCTGAGCATGGGTTGGCGTAGGTCTGGTTTCGAGGGCCTGAATCTTTTTGGAGGGTCCTTACGCGGGCTTCTTTGGTCAAGACCTCGGTTGATTGGAGGCGTCCTGGGTGAGGGGCTGATGTGAGGTCCCGAGTGAAGAGAGCGTAGGAAGGCTTCCGCTTCAGATGGGTCTTGGAATGATAGCTGGTCGCCATTGGGTGCTTTGAGCCGCAGGGTGGCGGGGAAGGCCAAGGTGAATTTTATTTGTTGGCGGTGCAGTTCCGTGCAGACTTGCTGGAAAGCCTTCCTTTTTTTTTTTGATACTTCTATGGAGTAGTCCGCAAAGATTAAGATCTGCATTCCATCTATCTGGAGAGATCTGGATTGCCGGAATTTTTGCAGAATGGAGGCTTTGTCTGCGTAATTTAGATATTTGGCGATAATCGGTCGTGGCGACTTGCGATCTGAGTTAAAGAGACCCATGCGGTGTGCCCTTTCCACTGTGCAGGGGCCGGGGAGGCCTAAGGACTCTGGAATACGTCTTGCACATAGATCCGTGAGGGCTGATGGTTGCAGAGATTCTGGTATGCCAATAAAGCGCAGATTGCACCTCCTGGACCTATTTTCCAAATCGTCCAGCTTGTCTAATATGAACTGATTGGTTTTATCCTGAGCATGTTCCAGGGCCTGGGCTTGGTACAGTTCATCCTCCAAGGTAGATATGCGGTGTTCTGCCTCATTGAGCCTAGTGGAATGTTCTCCTAGTTGGGCCTTGAGCTGTTGCATGCCTGCACTGACAGCTTTCTCCACAGAGGCAGCTATCATGGGGGTGAGGAGAGCTGCTACAGCCTGTGCAATCCTTTCTGTGGTGTTGTCCCCAGCAGGAGGTGAAGGAGGAGAAGGCTGTGGTGGGGAGGTGAGCGAATCACTGCTTACCTCCATTGCAGGCACCGTTTCCGAGGAGGGAGCCGAGTAGGCCAAAGCCGCGGACTCGATTTGCGGGTGTGCCTGTGGAGCCACCGCGGTCGCGTACGAGCGAATGCCGTTTTTTTTGACAAAACGGTCCATGGCGTGGCCGTGAATGACCAGGGGGGTGAGCGGATGGTCAGGGTAGGCGTCCTATGGATTTATATGCCAGTTTTTTGGGGTCGAGCTGCGGAGCTAGTGAGGGAGGCAGCTACTCCATACGGCGCCGGAACCGGAAGCTCCTATTCCTTTTCTAGCGAATAGGCCTGGCGCACGGTCTCTGCCACCGACCGTGAGTTTTGGTCGCTGCCACCGACCGGATGAACTGTTGAGGTCCCCGCCACTGACCTGATTGAAATAGCTGGACCGCTGCCACCGGTCATTGAACGTGGACTGAACTTCCTCTTTGAACTTGGCCCCTGTTCGGGAAAGATATCCCTCCGGGCGGTCTCCAGAGGTTCACCCGGCACTGGCAATCTGCTGCACCAGGTCTTCAGGTGAGTCCCTCCTCCAGTCCCTTACGCCTCTGGATTCGGGTGCCCCACTCCCAGGGCCCCCTAGGATGATCCCTCCCTCGTGGGACCCAGCGGAAGGTGCTGGGCCCCAGGCCTCCGGCTGAGTACCTCACCCCAGACTGAAGGTGTCTGGGATGGAACACAAACTCCAACTGTCCAGGCCTAGGCCGCCTGGACACCGACCGCAGCCAGAGCCCTCAGGCTGAAGGTGCCCGGGACTCGAACCTCGTGGTGAAGATGTCCGCCCCTTTATACCCCCTCCCAGCAAGCACGGCGGGTTCCCCGCCCCACCGTACAAGCGCTGCGAGAGGTCACAAAGGGTACGGCACTGCAGCGATGGTTCAACCCCGGTCCAAAGTGACAGTGTAATTAATTTCACAGACTAAGATGACGTAGCGACCTTGATCATCTGTGATTTCAGAGAGAGGTTTAAAAACAAATGTATCCTTTATAACTATCAGTACTCCCCTAATTTTGAATGAAGTGTTGGGTTGGTAGATATATGGGAAGTGCCTATTGGAGAACATCAACTTTCGTGCACTAAAGCGAGTCTCATGGAGGCACAGTACATCGCAGTTAAGTGCTTCCCTCGACAGCATATTACGCTTGGCTGGACTGTTCAGGCCTTTGAGGCATTTAAAGTGGTTGTAAAGGAAGATTTTTTTTGTGCAGCTCCCCCTTCAGCCCCCCTTATATTTACCTAAACTTGATCTCGATCCAGCGACATGCACCAGACCTGAGGCTCTCCCTGGTGTCTCCTTCCTGATTGGCTGAGATGCAGCAGTGGTAGTCATTTGCTCTCCTTGATGTCAATCACAGCCAGTGCAGTGGGAGCGGGGGGCAGGGCTGAGCCATGCTGTCTGTGTCTTATGGATGCAGAGAGCCAGCTGGGGAGCGAGCACACATGAGTGTCCCACAGCAAGAAAAATTTAACAAAACATCAAATCCTTTTTTAGTGATACACATAGGTGAAAATTTATGCATGTGGTGCCCTCAGTATCCAGGATTTCCCAATCTTTTAGCAATTTGAGGCTCTCATCAGCCATCTTGACATTGAACATTTCACCTTCATTAGGGATGGACGAACAATTTGGCCTGAGTTCGGACCAAACACTCGTCTGCTCAGCCATTTGCCAAACACCCGAATTTGCAGGATGTTCGTCCCTGACGAACACCCTGCAATGCACTGAGCGCTGCACACTGCATTCTGCACCCTGATTGGGCAAAGCTTTGCCCAATCAGGGTGCAGTGAAAGCTGGTGGTTAAAGTGGTTGTAAACCCTTACAGACCACTTTTTCCTACAACAGCTCCAGCTGCTGTCAATTAAATCCAATGATACGGGCGCCGGGGGGGGCAAGGCCAAGTCCGGCATTCTGCATCTATGGACGCAAATGCTGGACTCGGGAGCACGCCCGCAAGGTAAACCCCCGGGAGAGCACTTCTCCTAGGGGTTATACGATGCAGGGAGGAGCTACCAGCGCCGCCGGGGGACCCCAGAGTTCGAAGATCATGGCCACTCTGTGCTAAACGACCTGCACAGTGGAAGTAAGTATGACATGTTTGACATGTTTGTTAAAAAACTAAGCCTTATAATCACTTTAAGGAGCAGGGCCGGGAAGCCAGCCACGGCATCCTTAACAACCTTTCGGGTCTGGTATGGATTTTTAGGGGTACCCCACACCAAAATGTAACCACTTGCCGACCAGCCGCCACAGTTTTACTGTGGCAGAATGGCACGGCTGGGCAAAAGGACGTTACCTTATGTCCCTTCGCCTTTTGACCACTAGGGGTGCGTCACCGGAGGCTCGCGTGCCCACAACGTGTACCCAGAGCCGATGAGAGTGCCTGGCGGGCGCGATGACAGCCGGGCAAACGCGATCGCTTGTGACAGAGCGAGAACCAGGATCTGTGTGTGTAAACACACAAATCCCAGTTCTCTCAGGGGAGAGGAGAGAGATTGTGTGTTCATATTAAGTATGAACACCGAGCTCTCTCTTCCCCTAGTCAGTCCCATCCCCCCTACAGTTAGAACACACCTAGGGAACACAGTTAACCTCTTGATTGCCCCCTAGTGTTAACCCCTTCCCTGCCAGTGACATTTATACAGTAATCACTGCATTTTTATAGCAATTGTCAATGGTCCCAAAAGTGTGACAAAAGTGTCTGATCTGTCCGCCGCAATATTACAGTCCTGATAAAAATCGCAGATCGCCGCCATTACTAGTAAAAAAAACTATCCCCTATTTTGTAGACGCTATAACTTTTCAATATACGCTTGTTGCAATTTTTTTACCAAAAATATGTATAAGAATACATATCGACCTAAACTGAGAAAAACATTTTTATTTATTTTTATTAAATGATTATAGCAAAAAGTAAAAGATATTGGGGCTGATTTACGAACCGTTTGTGCAATGAGTTGAGGCGCACGCCGAGGCGCAACGTACGTTTTGTTATTTACAAAACGTTTGCGCCGGTAACACAGCGCTAATCCCCATTTACGAAAGTAATCTGGGCGCACAGGAGAGTGCGATCAGTGCACCACTATGGACATGGCGCACGACATCTTCAATTCAAAATTAAAAGGAGCTGGAAGTGCCAATATTATGGGCTGATGCCCAAGTAACAAATATGCCCAAAATAGAATGAGAAAGTAACTTTTTCAGAACAAGCCCACTGTGCCTGCAAGTACTTTAGAACTGCGTGAGATCAATTTATGCACTGCGCATGCGCAAGCGACTCTTGCGCTCGTTCAATTGCCTTGGTTCACTGCGCTGCCAAAATATTAGTAAATGTCAAGTAACGTAAATGCATTTGCGTGGGTTGAACGGGCGCACCTCTAAACTTGAATTTTTTTTTTAACGCTGGTTCACTTTTATGTCTTTTTTTAACGATATTTGCACACACGTCATGTTAGCGTGTTACGTTGCCAACATGTGACATGTACCTTGTTAAAATGATGTAAAAAGACTCTCGCTACTCTAGCTCCTCCTAAAAGGGCATTTAACCTTCCCCCTCTAATGCATATGATTTCTTTGGGCTAGTTTTTGCTTTTAAAGGGAAACTCCACACTCCATTCTCCAATGCTCTTGTCTCCCCCTTCTAATGCATAGGGCGAATAGGGTGGGACCTGGGCTCCCATACCCATTTTAAGGCCAATAACTAGAAGATAAGCCAGCCTAGTGGGGTCAGTTCCCATAGACTGCAATGGTATTTGTTGTCTAACTTTTGCCCATGTTAGGCTCTTTGTTTGCCCCCTGGACCGGGGGGTGTTTGTCCCATCGGTAATTTTGTAGCATGCTGGATGATGTGCTTAATTTTGGACAGAGGGTGGCTTATTTTGTGCTAGCTGCATTTGGGTTGATCTGGGCATGCTCAGGGACTTTTTTTTTTCCTGTGCCTTTTGGTGTGTGAAATGCATTTGGGTTGGTCTGGGCATGCTTGGGGGCTTTTTGTGTGTGAACAGCGTTTGGATGTTTCTGGGCATGCTCATAGAGTGTGTTTTTTGGGTTAGTAATTTAAGGACATCCGTAACAGGTGTACCCACTTTGAAGATCAGTCTCTACATTGGGTGAACTTGCGCTTTGTGCGTTTCATGGACTGTGCATGTGTTTTCAATTGCCTCATTAGCACACAAACCTATGTTATATAAAGCTTGCAGATAGCATTATTTACCTTGCACTGAAAAGAGGCAAGATTGTGTGATGGTCTGAATTTTTCTTTGCTGAGCTTGATGGAGCGAAAGGGGATTCAGAACACCCTGCGGTTTCAGGTTATGCCTAGTCATTTGCATAAAGTGAGTTTGGAGTTCCTTCTGCAGGATTTGCTGGAGAAATCAGTTGGAGTGGAACCACGTCACATCTTTTGTATCCAGAACCACGCATCGCCAAGGTACTAAGATGTTTCTTTTGTGCATAGCAATTTTTGCACGGGAGTTATTGAGAAGTATAAAGAAATGGAGAAAGCTAACCATGAGTCTTTAAGGCCTTTCATAGTGGAACCCTTGTATGCTATGGAGGAGAAACCATTGGTTGTTCACCCTTTTAACTGCTTCATGGACATTGTCTTGGTAGTGGCCTTTTTGACGAGATACTGCTCTTCAGAGAAGGGAGGCTTCAGGCTGCCTAATTGTCTGGGGATCTTTAACCACTTGCTTACTGGGCACATATACCCCCTTTCTGCCCAGGTGAAATTTCAGCTTTCAGCACTGTCACGCTTTGAATGACAATTGCACGGCCGTGCGAAGTGGCTCCCAAACAAAATTGATGTCCTTTTTTTTCCACAGATAGAGCTTTCTTTTGGTGGTATTTGATCATCTCTGTGGTTTTTATTTGTTGCGCTATAAACAAATAAAGAGTGACAATTTTGAAAAAAAACACAATATTTTTTACTTTTTGCTATAATAAATATCCCAATTTTTTTTTTTTAACTATTTTTTTCCTCAGTTTAGGCCGATATGTATTCTTCTACATATTTTTGGTAAAAAAAAAAAATCGCAATAAGCGTATAGTGATTGGTTTGCGCAAAAGTTATAGCACCTACAAAATAGGGGATAGAATTATGAAATTTTTTTTTTTTTTTTTTTTACTAGTAATGGCGGTTATCTGCGATTTTTGTCAGGACTGCGATATTACGGCAGACACATTGGACACTTTTGACACATTTTTGGGACCATTCACATTTATACAGCGATTAGTGCTATAAAATTGCACTGATTACTGTATAAATGTGACTGGCAGGGAAGGGGTTAACACTAGGGGCGATCAAGGGGTTAAATGTGTGCCCTGCGAGGTGATTCTTACTGTGGAGGAGGGGACTGACTGGGGAAGATGACCGATGGGTGTCCCTATGTACAAGGGACACACCATCGGTCTCCTATCCCTGACAGGACGTGGATCTCTGTGCTTACACACAGAGATCCACGTCCCTGGATCTGTGACTGCCGATCGCGGGTATCTGGCGGACATCGCAGCCGCCAGGCACGCGCATCGGCACCTGAGTGACGCGGCGGGAACGCGGGCCCCCCAGTGGCTGGAGGCGCGAGGACGTCATATGATGGCCTCCCGGCCCTGTAGAGCCACCTTGTGGCCATCAATGTAAGAGGTCAATGAGAACCTACAGTGCAAAAATCAGGGAAACAAAACTTGCAGTCCATATATCATGTATGAAAACCAAGTGTATGTTTGCATATAGTCCATAAAACTTTAAATGGGTCTCCACTGTGCAAATGAACCCACAGCATCCAGAAAAAGTGGTGATAGGAAAGGGTTTCCACCTTAATAACACACTGCTGCTTACCAGAAGTGCATGATCTCTTATTACAGGAGATCAGTCAGCGCATAAACCGATAATACCAATAGAAGGTGTCTTCAGCAGGCGGTGCTACTTGCTTGAATGACTCATGAACAATAGCCAATCAGGATATGCCACATAAATCAAAAGAAGGCTTGCATAGCGTAAAATCCTTTAGACTTTTAATACAAACTAATAAAATGTACATTTACAGACGTAAGATGAAACAAATAATGTAAAATGATCGAGCCAGCTGGCTCCTCGATCTGGCTGCCCATATCTTCCGGGTCTAGCGTATGACGCGGTGACATCAGACCATTGCTTACCCAATGTTTCGTCTCAACAGGGACGTGGTCACGGGATGCGGGTGGTGTCCTGATTCACCGCACATATACACAAAGGGGGATGGCTTGACCTCGCTGTGAGTCCCGGAAAGGCCGTTCTAGCGCCATTTTGCTTGATGGAAAGGGGAGGACCAAACCATTCCAGTAATGTGAGAGGGAAAGGGCGGTACTCTCTCACACTGAGGTGGAGACCTGATAAAACTACTTAAACATGGGCAATATGTTTACCATAAAAACATTTAATAAATTTGCATAATAAATAGATATGCTAAAAAAAGGTCTAGTGAACTTATTCACACAAACCTGACTCAAAACAGAGCTAGATCGTGTCCGCATAAATAAGGCACAATCATAGGCACTACCAATCTGAAAGCGAATGACCGCAGGGTAGCCCGTTGGTCATCTCAGGATACCTCATCCAAGGAATTTGATTATAGATAAAAAATTCTCAATAAGTTTACTAACTGGGACAGCCAATGTCCGACCACTCAGGATTCACATCAAGTTCATATAGCATGTGCACAAATAGTGCAAGCTCCACCAATGTTTGTGGGAAACATCTGGGGAGCATGTAGTCATAAGTATGCTAAAATTTTCATGTACAAATTTCTTAAACGTAATGAGTGTAAAAAATTGATTGGAATATTGAGCCACAAAAAGAATACATAAGGTGGTTAATACTATTCGGAAAAAAAATCTCTAGGAATTATCGATGAAGCAATTAATGTTGACATCAATATTGAGCCCAAAGGGTGTGTAACACTTGAGTTTATGCACCCACGCCATTTCTAATTTTGAAATGCTTCTACCTAGACAGCTACCCCTCCAGTGGGGGCTGTATTTGTCAATGCCTAGGAATATGGTATTAGTGGGGTCTCTATTGTGTACTTTTAAATAGTGTTTTGATACAGAGTGTTTGGTGAACCCTCTTCTAATGTTGTTTATATGCTCATTCAAGCACACCTGAAGTGGGCGCTTGGTCCTGCCCACGTACTGAAGGCCGCATGGGCATTGGAGCATATAAACAACTCCCACCGTGGAGCATGTAATAAATGGTTCAATTGTGTAGCTCTTCAAAGTGCACATAGAACTAAAACTGGTAGTTCTCCTAGCTCTGTACCCATTTAAGGAGCAGACCTGGCATCTCCTGCATTGGTAATACCCAGTTAAGTCAGAAAGAAACATGGATCTAATGGCAGGAGGATTAAAAATATTAGGGGCTAGTTTATCTTTTAAAGAAAGGACCCCCCTGAAGACGACCTGAGGTTTATTTGGTAAGATACTGCCAAGAACCCTGTAATTTTTTAAGATATGCCAGTGTTTATTAATTATATGTTTCATATTAGCATGCTGGCAAGAATAATTGGTGACAAATGGGTTACGAAAATATTTGATATTGTGATCAAACCCTCTAGAGACAATTCTTTCCAATACATTTTTATATCTTTCCCCAGGGTTCAATATCAAGGGAGTGTATGTAGCCCTATCCTCTAAGATACGGTACATTTCTTGCATATAGTCCTTATTCAGGACGACTATACCGCCCCCTTTATCAGAGGGGCGAATAACTATATTTTTGTTGGCACAGAGGGATTCAATACCCTCTTCTATTTCCTGTTTGGTCTTAATCTGTTTAAAGTGCAGAAATATTTTTTTTACGAATAGTATTAACCAACTTATGTATTCTTTTTGTGGTTCAATATTCCAATCAATTTTTTACACTCATTACGTTTAAGAAATTTGTACATCAAAATTTTAGCTTACTTATGATTACATGCTCCCCGGATGTTACCCACAAACATTGGTGGCGCTTGCACTATTTGTACATATGCTATGTGAACTTGATGTGAGTCCTGAGTGGTCGGACATTGGCCGTCCCAGTTAGTAAACTTATCGAGAATTTTTTATCTATAATCAAATTCCTTGGATGAGGTATCCTGAGATGACCAACGGGCTACCCTGCGGTCATTTGCTTTCAGATTGGTAGTGCATATGATTGTGCCTTATTTATGCGGACACAATCTAGCTCTGTTTTGAGTCAGGTTTGTGTGAATAAGTTCACTAAACCATTTTTTAGCATATCTATTTATTATGCAAATTTATTAAATGTTTTATGGTAAACATATTGCCCGTGTTTAAGTAGTTTTATCAGGTCTCTACCTCAGTGTGAGAGAGTACCGACCTTTCCCTCTCACATTACTGGAATGGATTGGTTTGTTCCTCCCCTTTCCATCAAGCAAAATGGCGCTAGAACGGCCTTTCCGGGACTCACAGCGAGGCCAAGCCATCCCCCTTTGTGTATATATGCGGTGAATCAGGACACCGCCCATATACTGTGACCACGTCCCTGTGGAGATGAAATGTTGGGTAAACGATGTTCTGAAATCACCGTGTCATATGCTAGACCCCGAAGATACAGGCAGCCAGATCAAGGGGCCGGCTTGATCGTTTTACATGCTTTGTTTCATCTTACATCTGTAAGTTTACATTTTATTACTTTTTATTAAAAGTCTGAAGGATTTTACGCTATGCGAGCCTTCTTTTCATTTATGTGGCATATCCTGATTGGCTATAGTTCATGAGTCATTCAAGCAAGTAGCGCCGCCTGCTGAAGACACCCTCTATTGGTATTATCGGTTTATGCGCTGACTGATCTCCTGTAATAAGAGACCATGGACTTCTGGTAAGCGGCAGTGTGTTATTAAGGTGGAAGCCCTTTCCTATCACCACTTTTTCTGGATGCTGTGGGGTCATTTGCACAGTAGAGACCCATTTAAAGTTTTATGGACTATATGCAAATATACACTTGGTTTTCATACATGATATATGGACTGCAAGTTTTGTTTCCCTGATTATTGCACTGTAGGTCCTCATTGACCTCTTACATTGAGTGTATGTCAATTTATTGTTTTTTCTTTATCATTGCAAATATAAATATTCACATTATGTCTCATGTGTTAGTGCCAGGAAAATTAATTATGGCAGATTTATTTTTAAGCTTAGGCTTTTTAATTTATATGCTCCTGTGAATAGCCAGAAACATCTTGAGTTTTTTTTAAGTTTTGAAGTTACATGCAGTGGGAAGGAGACCTAGTGTGATCATGGGTGATTTTAATACGATCCGATTTGTGAAAGATCAGATAGGAGCAGCGGAGACTAAGTTAGATGTAGGTAGCACTACGCTGAATGGGGTAATTCAGGACTTAAATCTCAATGATGCTCATATTGTTCTGGGTTTGGCGGATCCATATTTCACATTTTTTTGGGTGTGTGGGCGCACCAAATCCAGAATTTACTTATGTTTGTTTTCTGATGCATTCAAATGTGCTAATGTTAAACACAGGCCGGTAATTTTTTCAGACCATGTGGCAGTGTATGTTGATTTGAATATGGGGGATAGTATTACGTTTGGCTTAGGGGTTTGGAGGTTAAATAGTTTATTGTTGCAGGACGAGACCATTTTAGTAATGTATATACCTGTAGTAGATGGGTTAATAGGAAAAAATATTTTAGTAATATTTTGGGGTGTGGGATTGGGTCAAAAGGAAAATAAAATTATTTTTCAAAAAAAGTAGGGATAAAAGTACAGTAGCAGTGAGAAAAGGAGGTATTCTCGGTTACAAGTCAGGTGGGCTTCATTATATTCATTTAGGAATATGGTCTTTGACATGGCCGATGAAATAGACAATGTTAAGAAGAGGATTAAAGAGATATTAACTGAAAGAGGAAAACAAATTATTTTTCAAGCAAGAGTTAAACACCTGGAGCAGGATGAAAAATGTTCTAGATTTTTTTTCAAGAAGGTTTGTAAGGAAAAATGAGTGTTTGAGGGTGTGTATGATGAAGGGAGTGAATTAAGGGAGAGAATGTGCTGGAATGCGTGACAACATTTTATGAACATTGTATGAGGGAGTGTGTGTTGATGAGTCAGATACTAGAATGATTGATATGGTAGAGGATAATTTAGATGAGGATGATAATGTTTTTTGCAGAAAGCGGTGAACGAGGAGGAGGTGTGGGAAGCTGTGACAAGCATGGGGCTAATAAAACCCTGGGAGGGGATGGCTTACCAAGTGAGTTTTTTTTTTTATTGTTTTGGGTTATTAAAGCGGTTGTATACCCGCTGACAGTTTTTTGTTTTTTTGTCTACCTGTAAGGCAAAAGGCATAATGAGCTAGTATGCACCGCATACTAGCTCATTATGAAATACTTGCCTTAGAACAAGGCGTCAGTACCTTACCTGGTCCATGCCGAGGGAGATGACATGTTGCCTCAGCGTGTCTTTCGGGTATGCGGCTCCAGCGCTGTGAGTGGCTGAAGCCGAGATTTCGGGAGCCTTCTTTCCGGCAAGGTCTGGCGTCTGCCGGGCTTTCAGCCGGGCATCCCCGATGCGCATGCACCGCTGCAGCTAGCGGCACATTGCAAGGGGAATATCTCCTAAACCATACAGGTTAAGGAGATATTCTTTTTACCTACAGGTAAGCCTTTTTATAGGCTTACCTGTAGGTAAAAGTTAAAAATTTGACTATACAACCGCTTTAAGTGGGATGTGGTTGAGGTAATTAGCTACATGATGAGGGAAGGCAATATATCCAAATCTATGAGAGAGGGGGAAGTGGTATTAATTTATAAGAAGGGGGATAAGAAGGATATTCAAAATTGGAGGCCTATCTCCTTGCTTAATTCAGACTACAGGGTCTATGCAAAAATGGTGGCGAGGCGATTATTTAAGGTCATTAGTAGGATGGTTAGAGAGACGCAGGCCTGTGCAGTGTCGGGTCAAATGATCTCGGAGAATTACATTTTAGTTAGGGATATAATACATTTTTGTAAATATAGAAATAGTTTGATTATTCTGACATCATTTGACCTAGAAAAGGCATATGATAAAGCGAATCATGGGTTTTTGTGGGAGGTTTTGAAGCAGATGGGTATACCACAGCTGCTCATTAATGTAATAAAAGGGTTGTATTGGGGGATCAGTAGTCTGGTTCTGGTTAATGGGAGTTTGGGGCAGGCTCTTTTGGTTAAATCTGGGGTGAGACAGGGCTGTCCCCTGTCCCCTATTCTCTTTGTTTTATTGATCCACTGTTAAGGATGATACAGAGGGATAAGTTGGCGAGGGGCTTTTTGGTGCCTGGGAGTGAGGGGAAAATTGTGAAATGTTTAGGTTTTATGGATGACGTGGTGTCAGTGTGTCAGTCGGTGGTGGGCGTAAGAAGGGTGAAGTTACTTTTGTCTATTTTTTGTGTATGTGCGGGAATAAGTGTGAATTGGAATAAGTGTAGTTTGGGTGTGTATGGGAGACAAGTGGAATGTGTGGATGATCAGATTAGGAAGGTTGAGGATGGAGTGAGGATTTTGGGTATTGTGTTTGACCAAGGAATGAAAGGGGAAGCATGCTGGAATGAAGTGGGAGAAAAGATAGCCAAGAAGTTGAGGTTTTGGTGTCTAAGAAAATTGTCGATTTATGGGAAAGTTTTAGTAGTCAAGGCAGTAATCTTACCTTTAATTTCGTATGCAAGCAATATCTTCCCTCCTGGGAAATAAGATTGGGGAAAATGGAAAGAGTCAAGAGAGAATATGTGCGTAGATGTGTTTGTAGTGGTGGGTTGGGTTTTCCAAATATGAGAGTGTTTTTGTTAATGCATTATTGCTTTTGCGTGGTGAAAATTTTGAGGAATGGTGGAGTGTGTGCTAGGATGATAGTTTTTCCGTGTGGGTGGTTGTTTAGGAGATGGTGGTGGTTGGGAAGGGATTCAAGGATACTGGTGGCTTACGTGGTGGCACACAACTACTGAGTATTGGAAAAGTTTAGGGTAAAGTTTAAGTTGGCAGATTTAGGAGAAGGAGAGGGATAAAGTGAAGGTGAGAAAGTGGTTGATAGAGAAGAAGGAGTATGTGTGTAACCTTAAGGGAATTAATGTGTCAGTGGCTGGGGAAGTATGGAAGGAAATTAGGGTATATGGGGTGACAAATGTGCAGAGACAGATAGTATGGATGAGTTTGCATGAATGTCTAGCTACAAGGCTATTTATGAAAAGGAGGGATTCGCGTGTGTCTGTCTAAGAATGAATTGTGGGGGTGTAGAAGACAGTGTGCATGTGTTCTGGGGGTGTGGTGTAGCGAAACATGTGATCAATAAGAGTCAAGATCTGGTGAAAGAAATAACAGGAGTGAAGGTGAGTGAGTGGAAAATGATGATGTATGGCTTGGGGAAACTGAAAAAAGATAAACAGTGAGTATTGTGGTTAGTGTTATGTGCATTAAAGGAAGTGGTGTGGGATGCACGTAACTTGTATGTATATAAAAAGGTTTCGTTAGACAGTAAACAATGTATAGGATTATGGCTAAGCAAGCTATACTTTTTTTTCATGTTGGATAAAAAAGAGTGTGGATGCCGAAGGCGTCTGTAAGTTTAAAAAATGGAGGATGTTGATTAAAAATGAAGTCGGTAGGGGGCGTGGCGGCCGAGCCCCAAGATTGACGTGTGAGCTGAGAGCTCCGCTCGGCCGCCGGAGAGAATCTGACATCATCCGTGTCCACCGGCACCATCCACGGGTACACCAGCCTCCATCAGACTGCTGAACCCCGCTGCACTGTCCCGGCATGACGAGGAACAGAAAGTGCACACAGACGCCGCGGAAACTATCAGACTTCTTTGGAGCACGCGGGCTCCAACAAAATGGTGGCGGCGCACACACAGAACGGCCGGAAAACAGAGCCGCAGCCTCCAATAACGCCAGCAGGGGAGCCCTACCGCAGCATATTTGGGACCCAACGACCAGCGGGTCCTCCACAGGGACGTCTAGCCCATCCACGAGAAGCCCAGCCAAACAAAAACAGAGGATTACCTCACCAAATAGGCCTCTGGATGACCCGACAATGGAGGTATGCGGGCCTACCAATACAGGCAGCACCACACAACAGCCAGCCACTGACCCTATTGCGGCCTACCCCACATCTGACAGATCTGTGTCAGACACGGTCCTTAAGGAGATGCTGTTGTCCCTGAAAGCTTCCCTACACTTAGATCTGACAGCTGGGATTAATAACTGCCGGAGGGAAGTCCAGGCCCTAGGCGGCAGGGTGGATCACATGGAGCAAAAGATGGGAGAATACACTAACTCCTTTAACACACTAGTGGAGGCTCATGCATCCCATGACGAGGAACTAACATGGCTGAAAAACAAGGTGGCCGACCTGGAAGACAGGTCCAGGAGCATCAATCTAAAGATCAGGGGATTCCCTGAAACCATTCCGGCCACTCAATTACTTCAATACACCCAAGCATTATTCTCCACACTTGTTCCCAATTTGACGGCTCAGGACCTTATAGTGGATAGAATCCATAGAATCCCTAAACCATCATTCCTTCCGGATACCACTCCTAGGGATGTACTGATGAGAGTACATTATTACCATGTCGAGGAGCAAATCCTGATAGCATCCCGCAGGAATGAAAACAAACACCCTCAGTATGCAGAAATACAATTGCTTCCTGACCTATCTAGACACACCCTCTAACAACGCCGCAATCTGGCGACCATAACAAAGGCCCTAAGAAACCGCGGAATACTTCACAAGTGGAAATACCCAGCGATGTTGTCGGTCACCCACAGTGGGACCACTATTCTGATCTCAAACCTGGAGGAAGGTATTACAGCCCTGCGCCAATGGGGCATACTACCTCCTCAGGACCTCCATGAACGCCAACTCCCACAACCCAGATCTCCTCAGGATTACTGGCAAGTAGTCTCCCGCAAACGTTCTAACAAAAAGAACGCCGGTGGAATCCCATGAACAAGGTGCTAGATTCATCATACACTTTTCTCTCCGGACACAGGGATACCAAGCTCAATCCCTGTTCTTACCCTCCAGTTTCTAAGCAGTTACGCCTGCACATGGATTGGTTCAAAGATCCTATTCTTAATATTTTCTATGCAGTTTTACTATTAACTTTTTTGTTCTATAAGCACCATGTTTGCAACAAGAAATGACTTTGATGCACTCCCCGCCTACAGACATCCCACCCACCGTGACCTCAAAGGGTAGAAGACCACCACCCTGGGAAAATCTATATGGACACAGTGAGTACAAAGTTATTCAGCATACCCTTAATCGCCACAATGCCCATAACATGCTTGTCCATTAACGCCAGGGGTCTTAATCACCCCGCTAAAAGACTCTCCCTGTCTGAGGCCCGGAAACACAAAGCTGATGTACTGTGCGTGCAGGAAACTCATTTCCAAACAGACAAACATCCAAAATGCTCTCACAGAGACTTCCCACATGTATTTCTTGCGCCCACGCCTGGACACAAAAAAGGAGGTGTGCTGCTAGCGATACGGAAAACCCTATCCTTTCAGCACAAAGAAACCATCACAGCTGACAGCGGCCACTACATTATTGTAAAAGGAGACATTAACTCAAAACCGTACACGATAGTGTCAGTTTACGCCCCGAATTCGCACCAAATCAGATTCTTGAGCAGACTATTTAACAAAGTCTGATCTATACAATATGGTAATCTCATTATATGCAGTGACTTTAATCTGATTGTGGACCCAAAGACGGATACTTCCGCCCACAAGAACAACAACACATACTTGAACAAAGTACTACGCAACTCAGAACTTTTCGATGCGTGGAGATGCCTCCACGTGAATGAAAGGGACCACACCTTTTTCTCACACAGGCATTGTTCATATTCCCGCATTGACATGTTTTTGACAGACAAATGGACTCTACAATGCATAATATCCACGCAGATCCATGATATTACGTGGTCAGATCACGCTGCCATTTCAATGTCAAATGAAGAGAAGGGTGTCTCCTCTTCACCCATCTGATGTACGTCAGACCTAGACTCTACCCTTTCTGAGATCCACACGTTAGAAACACTAAACAAAGCCTCACCAACCACACAACTAACCCATAAACTCTCACAGTTAAGGGAAAAATTACGAGAGCTCCTTTCCCAACAGTATGATATACACCTCAGACGCCTACGCCTAAACTCTTATACCAATGCTAATAGAGGGGGCAAATACTTGGCCAATAGAATTAAAGCAGCCCACACTAAAACTAGAATTGCACATTTGATACACCCTGCCATACCGACATTAACCACTTAAGCCCCGGACCAATACGGGCCATTATGAGCAGGCCCCTTTTTGCGATTCGGCACTGCGTCGGTTTAACTGACAATTACGCGGTCGTGCGACGTGGCTCCCAAACAAAATTGGCGTCCTTTTTTTCCCACAAATAGAGCTTTCTTTTGGTGGTATTTGATTCTCTTACAAGAATCCAAAAGAATCCAAAATTTCCAAAGAGATCTCTCAACATTTACAAACATTCTTTCAAAACAACAAAAATTCTGTAGAAAACCCATTCACACTCTGGAATGCCCATAAGGCATACATGGGAGGCATACTAATCCAATTGGGAGCTAGAGAAAAAAAATGCTATACATCAGACCTAGACTCTACCCTTTCTGAGATCCGCACGTTAGAAACACTGAACAAAGCCTCACCAACCACACAACTAACCCATAAACTCTCACAGTTAAGGGAAAAATTACGAGAGCTCCTTTCCCAACAGTATGATATACACCTCAGACGCCTACGCCTAAACTCTTATGCCAATGCTAATAGAGCGGGCAAATACTTGGCCAATAGAATTAAAGCAGCCCACACTAAAACTAGAATTGCACATTTGATACACCTGCCCTCAAGCACAAAATCATAAACCCACAAGACATGGCAAATCAATTTGCTGCCTACTACAGCGATTTGTACAACCTACACAAGGATCCATCAACCACCCAACCAACATCAGCAAATATACGACAACTCTTACATGACCTAAATCTCCCGTCCCTCTCAGAAACTCAAATACATACCCTGAACTCCCCATTCACAACACTACAAATCGAGTCAACCATTACCACCCTACCTAATGGCAATTCCCCTGGCCCAAACGTGTTTGAAAATGAATATTTCAAAATATTCAAACATACACTTGCTATACAAATGCAAGCGGTCTTTACAAAAGCTGCAAACGAGGCAGCATTTCCCCCAGAGATGCTCAAAGCATACATTGTCACATTACCCAAGCCTGGGAAAGACCCTACAAGACCTGGCAACTTTAGGCCCATATATCTATTAAATACCGACATTAACCACTTAAGCTCCGGACCAATATGGGCCATTATGACCAGGCCCCTTTTTGCGATTCGGTACTGCGTCGCTTTAATTGACAATTACGCGGTCGTGCGACGTGGCTCCCAAACAAAATTGGCATCCTTTTTTTCCCACAAATAGAGCTTTCTTTTGGTGGTATTTGATCACCTCTGCGGTTTTTATTTTTTGTGCTATAAACAAAAATAAAGCGAAAATTTAGAAAAAATGACATATTTTTTACTTTTTGCTATAATAAATATCCCCAAAAATATATAAAAAAAAATTTTTTCCTCAGTTTCGGCCGATACGTATTCTTCTTCATATTTTTGGTAAAAAAAAATGCAATCGGCGTTTATTGATTGGTTTGCGCAAAAATTATAGCGTTTACAAAATAGGGGATAGTTTTAAGGCATTTTTATAAATTTTTATTTTTTTACTAGTTATGGCGGCGATCAGCGATTTTTTTCGTGACTGCGACATTATGGCGGACACATCGGACACTTTTGACACATTTTTGGGACCATTGTCATTTTCACAGCGATCAGTGCAATAAAAATGCACTGGTTACTATGAAAATGACACTGGCAGTGAAGGGGTTAACCACTAGGGGCTCTGGAGGGGTTAAGTGTGCCTAGGGGCATGTTATTAACTGAGGGGGGGCGTGGCTATGACTGACATGTCACCGATCTCCGCTCTGATTACACAGAGCGGAGATCGCTGACATTGTCAGTAGAGGAGCGGGGAGATGATGTGTTTACACACACACACATCTCCCCGCTCCGAGCCTCCGTGAGATGATCGCGGGGATCCCCGCGGCGATCGAGTCCGCGGGACCCGCGGTCCCACTAACGGGGATGGCAGGGGGGTCGCGAGCGCGCCGCCGGTGGCGCACAACCCCGACGTCGGCAGTTAAAGGGCCACGTACAGGTACGCGATTGTGCCTGTACGTGCCATTCTGCCGACGTATATCTCCGTGAAGGGGTCGGCAAGTGGTTAAAGTGTATACCAAATTACTAGACAAGATTAGCAGATTTCATATCCTCTCTAATTCAACGCGACCATATGGGCTTCGTGAAGGGGAGACAAGCCTCGGACGCCACCAGGCGAATCATAAATATCATACACCATGCTGAACAAACCATAACACCTTCTCTGCTGCTTTCCATAGACACAGAGAAGGCGTTTGATAGAGTGCATTGGACGTATATGACAAAAGTGTTGTCTAAATTTGGCTTTTGCGGCCACATTCTGAATGCTGTTCTGACTCTGTACTCATGTCCATCGGCTCAGGTATACACAACAGGTATGTTGTCTACTACCTTTTGTATCACTAATGGTACCCGCCAGGTTTGCCCACTGTTCCCAACGATCTTCAACCTCATGATAGAGCCCCTGGCAGAGACCATTAGAACACAAACTAGTATCTCCGGCTTCCAGTTTGGATCACAACCACATGTTATGAATTTATTTGCAGATGATGTCATCCTACTGTTATCCAACTCACGTACATCACTCCCCACAACTCATGAAATTCAGAAAAAATTTGGAGAGGTCTCATACTATAAGGTCAATTTCACCAAATCCCTGATCCTTAATCTGGGAACGTCACAAACTGACAGGGATAAACTGCAAAAATCTTTCCCTTATAGCTGGAATGATAGAGGTATACCATACCTGGGTATAATCCTAACTAGCACCACAAAATCACTAGCCAACTCCAACTTAAAACCCGTACTGGCCAAAATAGAGGCACAAACTAAAGAATTGGAAAAAAAAGAACTGTCCTGGATGGGTAGACTAGCTACATACAAGATGATAATCCTCCCACAAATCCTATACATATTTAGAGCACTACCGATCCCCATCCTAAACCACTTCCTAAAATCCATGTCCACTCTAATGTGGAAATTCCTATGGGGTGCAAAGAAAGCACGCTGCTCACCAAATAGTCAGATCCCACATAAACAAATAGGAGGCGCGGGACTAGTTGATATTTATGACTACATGTGGGCGACTAGACTCGACCAACTTAGACATTGGTTTGTAGATAATGGTAACCCACTATGGGTTGAAATTGAAAGGACCATAGCACCTATCTCTGACCTCACAGCTTTACTCATTGGGGATATATGGCTGTCCTGGTACAAACACAATATTCCTCCCACCATACAAACCTCCCTATTAGCATGGAGGTTCTTCCTGAACCAACATCACAAAAATTATATTTCTATTGACTACCAATTTCCCTTAAGCCTACTAGAAGCCAAAATTCCAATATTATCCCTACAGCAGTTCCCTCCATACGGGATACGCCTAGTACAAGATCTAATCACCAATGACAAACCCTTATCAAGTGAACAATTAATGATCACTTATAATCTGCCAAAACACATGCTCTTCACATGCATCCGTGTTGTACATTTCCTAAAAACCAACCCAATTCCAACAATTAGATTACCACCTACTGCCTGGCAATACCTCACACAAGAACAACCTAAATGCAAAGGCATATCAATATTTTATAACCTCTTACAGGACAAAAGATCCTTCCAGAAAACCAAAGCGATGGACAAATGGGAAATAGACATAGGTACTATATTTACTGATGACCAATTGCAGAAGGCATTCCAAACGATCCAAAAGACATCACACTGTGTAAGTCACTGGGAAATGACAGTCAGAGTGACTAATAGGTGGCAATACACCCCCTGGCAAAATTCTTCCCGCACACCTCACCGATGTGCTGGAGGAATTGCGGCCACCAAGGTCACCTACTGCACATGTTCTGGGAATGTCCATGCCTGACCAGTTTCTGGAACCAGGTATTCCAGCTGATCTCATCTACCACTGGTATAATCATGCCCCCCATCCTGGCACTAGCAATCCTCCATATAGATATAGACAAATCACCATACAATATGAGACCTGTTGTGTCCCATATACTCCTAACTGCTCGATCCCTGGTACTACGAACTTGGAAAAATACCCTAACCATAAACATCACTGATGTGACAAGGATAGTTCAACAACATTATACCTTTGAACGCATACTGGCAATCAATTCTTTGAAATGTGCGAAATTTCAAAAAAGTAATAATTCTATAATACTGATATGTCGTACTTCATCTGCATTACTAAGTACTATGATCTAGTCAACCGAATTTGGTGATTACAAACTTAAGTGCTTACTATTACTATTTTGCTTCATTATTTTCACATATTTGTCCTATATTGTTTTTTTTTCAGTTCTTTCTTTTTCTGTAATGTTAATAAAACTCAGTAAAAACCTGAAGGATAATAAAAATTAAGTCTCTACCACGATGATGTAAGACCTTGTTGGAGACAGTGAATGAGCGTCAAGCTGAATAGTCTCTTGAGAGTTTTCTGAAGTGGAAAAAAAAGAGTACATTTTGGTGTCCTTATCGAGTTTGTAACATGTATTTTCTCTTTGTATTTTGTTTGTTATGTCTTTGCAAAACGGATGTTTTTTTTTTTACTTTGGTTTATTATATTTTTTAGGGTGGGGGATATTTTCCCCTGAAATATTTTTGATGTCAATGTGTATCGTTTGTAGGTTGTTCACTTTGATTTAATTGTCTGTGCTGCATTATTTTACTAAATCTTTTTCAAGGTGTTGTGACTAATCTTTAAATCCTTAATAGATGTCCATTCTGTAAAGCCCTGTACACACGATCGGTTTTACCGATGAAAACAGTCCGATGGACTTTTTTCATCAGACAAACCAATCGTGTATGGGCCCCATCGGTCTTTTTTCCCATCGGTGAGAAAAAATAGAACATGTTTTAAATTTATCCGATGGAAAAAAAACGATAGCAAATTCCGATCGTCTGTGTGGAACTCCATCGGACAAAAAACCCACGCATGCTCAGAATCAAGTCGACGCATGCTCAGAAGCATTGAACTTAATTTTCTCAGCTTGTCGGAGTGTTTTACGTCACAGCGTTTTGGACGGTTGGATTTTTGACTGATGGTGTGTAGGCAAGACTGATGGAAAAATCCATCGGATTAGAATCCATAGGAAATCCGATCGTGTGTACAGGGCTTTAGTGTCTCAAATTAACGTACATGTGTTTTTTTGCTTTCCTTGCTCTTTTTCAAGTCCTGTTTTGTTGACCAATAAAATTTGATGCATTTTTTTTTTTTTTGTGTTTGCTATTTTTCATGCAACAGATTTTCCAGCTGCAGCTCAACTAGGCTGATTGACATGTCAAAACAAAAAAAGGTGTGATTTGTCAGTTATTTTCCTGGTGCCTTCATGTTAGCATATGCATGGATTGTGTGTATGCTGCCATGGATAATCACCAGGAAAGGAAAATTACAGAGCGGTAAGTATTCAATTTTCCTTTTTAGTGCAGTGGTTCTCTGCCTCAGTATACATAAGTCCCCTTTAATTTTCCGCTGGTCGCGCGCCACCTGTGTCCTGATGTCCGATGTCTGCCTGTGTCCCGCAATCGGGTCACAGAGCTGAAGAACGGGGGATTGTCAGTGTAAACACAACATCTCCCGGTTCTTCCTAGTGACATGTCACTGATCGAATGCTCCCTCTCATCGGCAGCAGCAATCAGTGACGTGTCACTCATAGCCAAGCCCCCTAACAGTTAGAATCACTCCCTAGGACACACTTAACCCCTTCAGCGCCCCCTACAGGTTAAGCCTTTCACTGCCAGTGTCATTTTTACAGTAATCAGTGCATTTTATTAGCACTGATCGCTGTAAAAATGACAATGGTCCCAAAAATGTGTCCAAAGTGTCCGATGTGTCCGCCATAATGTCGCAGTCACAATAAAAATCGCTGATCGCCGCCATTACTAGTAAAAAAAAATATTAATAAAAATTCCATAAAACTATCCCCTATTCTGTAGACGCTATAACTTTTGCGCAAACCAATCAATAAACGCTTATTGTGATTATTTTTTACCAAAAATATGTAGAAGAATACGTATCGGCCTAAACTGAGGAAAAAATTTGTTTTTTATATATTTTTGGGGATATTTGTTATAGCAAAAAGTAAAAAATATTGCATTTTTTTCAAAATTGTCACTATATTTTTTGTTTATAGTGCAAAAAATAAAAACCGCAGAGGTGATCAAATACCACCAAAAGAAAGCTCTATTTGTGGGACAAAAAGGACAATTTTGTTTGGGAGCCACGTCGCATGACCGCGCAATTGTCAGTTAAAGCAACGCAGTGCCGAATCGCAAAAAGTGGCCTGGTCTTTGGCCAGCCAAATGGTCCGGGCTTAAGTGGTTAAGTACCCCCAACAGGACATGTTTTGTGAATTTATATTATCTAAAATAGCTGTCCAAAATGCCAAGCCATTGACTGTGATTTAAAGCACCTGTGCAAGATGAAGGAAAACCTGCAAACATGGCCTGTTGGGGGTACTTGAGGACAGGGTTGAGAAGCACTGATTTAGAGCACTGCGCTAAAATCTAGCTCAAGACAATACTATTCTAATTGTGGAAATTTGAGGGAAACCAAGCGAGTTTTAGAACCCCTACTTGTCTTTTTTAGGTTGGGCTTTGAGTCCCTTTTCTTAAAATGTATTCACTTCCTGTCACATAGCCAAACAGGAAGTGCGGGTAAAACGCTACAGATGTCGTTCGGACACACAGGTCAATCTAACTAGTGTCCCCATTAGGCAAATTGCACTCTAGCACTTTATTGTGTACACCCCAAATTAGGTATTTTTGGGGTTTGTTAAAGGCAAATCCTTTCTGCTATACAAGTGTAGTTGCTGAAAATCTGAGGGGAAGCACTGGTGATTTTATCATCCAATCATGTAGAGGCAAAGATGCTGTTTTTTTAGTTTCCTTGCATGTCCCCCTCGGATCTCCAGCAACTGCAATTCCATGTGCACTTGTGGTGCAAAGTGGATTTGCCTTTAGTAAATAAACCCTAAGTCCAAGATGCCTAATAATTTGGGGTGTACACAGCAAAATGCTTCTAATCCCTCTGCAATCTATCCCCAAGCAAAAATAAGAAAGGATTTAATTTAGTTTAAATTTGCAGACACATTCCCAAGTTCAACTGTGATGCATGTCAGTGGCCCATTTAGTTTAATAGAAAACACCAGTTGCATTTCACTAGAAACATTTGTTAGTCCAATCCTGGAAATCTGCATCTGCTTTACTATTAATTGTCCTAAAAATTGAGTTCCTGCAGCTAGATGCACCAAATGCATGTAGATGCGCAACCGCCGTGTATGTGAGATGGGCAACAGCTGTGTGCGCATGCGCGAGTGCTGTGTGCGCGTAGGTATGTGCCCGTTGTACCTGGAGGAAACCCACGCAGGCACAGGGAGAACATGCAAACTCCAGACAGATGGTGTCACGGGCAGGATTCGAACAAGCGACCCTTTTAGCTGCTAGGTGAAAGTGCTAACCAATTAGGTCTATGCTGGTTCAGAGACCGGCAGGTCATGTCGAACCCCAGCAACCACCATCCAGCCCGAGAGCATCCACCTCTAGAACAACAGAGATTATGGACTCTGGGGATGAGGGGGCAAGTACTCTTTCCTCTCTCAAGGATTCAGATGAAGAGGCAGAGGAAGATGATAGCCGAGACTCTAGATACAAGCTGTCCTTAGAGGAAGTGGACAACCTGCTGAGAGCAATTTACACTACCCTTGATATTCAGGAGGAAAAAGTACAGTTGTCTGTCCACGATAAAATGTACCAGGGTCTGGATGACACTAAACAGAGTGTTCCCAGTCCATAGAGTCATATCGGACACGGTTAAAAAAAAATGGAAGGATCCTGAGAGGGGCCCTTTCCTTTTTAAGACCCTTAGGAGAAGGTTTCCCTTCGAAGACAAGGAGTCAGAGGTTTGGAATAAGAAACCACAAGTAGATGCTGCTTTCTGGCAGGTTTACTGTCGCACAGACCTGGCATTCGAGGACATGGGGGTGCTGAAGGATGCGATGGATAAAAGAGCGGACTCCCTCCTGAAATAAGCGTGGGATTCCACATCAGCCAGCCTCAAACCCGCTATGGCTTCCACGGTTGTCGCAAGGAACCTAGAATGCTGTGTAAATAAGCTGAAGGGCCACATAGAGGCGGGTACCTCACGAAAAGATCTTTTGGAGTCCTTCCCGTTGATACTGAAGGCAGTTAAATACATGGCTGATGCATCAACAGAGTCAATTAAGATGTCAGCTAGGTCTTCAGTGCTGGTGAATTCGGCCAGACGTGCCATCTGGTTAAAAACTTGGTCAGGCGACACAGCTTCCAAGATCAAGCTGTGTGACTTACCTTTCTTGGGTGATTTTCTTTTTGGACCAGACCTCGAAACAGTCTTAGACAGGACAGCTGACAAGAAAAAAGCTGCCCCTTTAAAAAGAATTTTCGTGCTGTTCAATAGCTCCACAAGAATGGGGAAGACCACAAGAAGTGTTGGGTTCCCCAAGGGGGTAAGGGAAGAGGTGGAGTTCTCTTTAGATCTCCCCCAGACCAGCCCCCTAAAAACAAGTGACAATCTAACCCCAGTAGGGGGAAGATTGTCCGCCTTTCTCCTACAGTGGAAAAAAACATCTACAAGTCTGTTCGTGAAAAATGTCATTTCTCAGGGATAAGGTCTGGAGTTTTCAGAAACCCCCCCAAGCAGATTTTGTTACAGCCCTCCCAAGGGATCAAGTAAAAGCTTCCGCAATGATGAACCTGCTACAGGATCTGATCCAATAGGAAGTGATTGTTCAGGTCCCGAAACACCAGGAAGGCCGAGGCTTCTATTCCCATATATTCCTAGTGAAAAAGACTTCAGGGAAGTACCAGTTGATTCTGAATCTAAAGATCCTAAACAGATCAATCTGCTACAAGGATTTCCGCATGGACACAATCCATTCCATAACAAAGTTGCTGACTCCAGACTGCTTCATGGCATCCCTAGATCTAAGGGTGCCTACCTACATGTACCATATAGCTCAGACTTCCCAGCGTTTTCTCCGCCTGGCTCTGAATCTGGGGACTTCAGTTTGGCATCTCCTATTCAGAGCTCTGCGGTGCGTCTTTCTTCCTCCCCCAGGATATTTACAAAGATAATGGCGGAAGCCCTGGAGCCTCTGAAGCTAAGAGGGATCTTGGTCATCCCATACCTGGACGACCTGCTATTTTTTGCGGATTCCAGAGATCAGGTATTGACAAACCTTCAGGTGTCGCAGACTCGCCTCAAAAACCTAGGATGGCTCCTGAATCTGGAAAAATCTAATCTGGAACCAGGACAGGAGATGAGGTTTCTGGGATATACCATAAACTCAGTACTTCCAAAGGTTTTTCTGCCACAAGAGAAGAGGGAAAAGATCTATTCTGCGGTGAGTCAGATTCAGACAAATCTCTGTTTCAATTCGATCAGCCATGACAGTGTTGGGTCTTCTCACGGCTTCAATCCCAGCTGTACAGTGGGCCAGATTGCATTCCAGACCCCTCCAGATGAACATCTTACAAGTTTGGTCGCACCAGGAGTCTCTGGAAAAACAGTTCAAACTGACCTCAAAAGGTAAAACGGGCACCCTGGTGGTGGAGGGACCCAATCTGACAAAAGGTCTCTCCTGGGTTTTTCCTCTAGACAAGCATCTAACAGACGCAAGTTCCTGGGGTTGGGGAGCCCACCTGGATGGTCAAACTGCACAAGGGACTTGGTCCAAAGCGGAAGTCCGAAAATCAGCAAACTGGCAGGAGCTAAAAGCCATTTTTCTGGGTCTCCTTGCAGGCGGTAAATGGACATAACATACAGGTTCTTTTGGACAATACGACTGCAGTAGCCTATGTGCTCAAGCAAGGGGGAACCAGGAGCAGAGGTCTCCTGGAACTAGCCAGTCAGTTACTTTCCTGGACGGAACTGAATGTGACCTCTTTAGTTTCAATCGTTTTTTTTATTAAAGTTTACAATACAAAGAACATTAGTCTCGGCTTTACATTGGGCAACATATAACTTCTGTAGGGAGTCAAGCTGCATGGAGAAAAAAGGTTGTCTGGACTGCCGCACTCTGATCAAGCGTTTTTATTTCCAAAAATTTTAAATTCCAAAAAATCAAAAATATGTCATGCAAAATCCATCAAAAAGCAATCAAACATAGAAGGGACATACAGGGCAAAGGCTGACGCGTTTCACATCAGAGTGTGATGCTTACTCATAGCTGGAGTGTGAATGACCCAAAAAGTATATATAAGGCCTCATGCCCACTGGCGTTTTTACAGCTGCGTTTTTTGCAGCTTAAAAACGCCTGTCCATGTTATTGTAAATATTTTTTTTTTTTTTTTTTTGAAAAAAAAAAAAAAAAAAAAAACGTCGGAGCTAAAAACGCGACCGCGCGTTAGTGCGCGTTTTTTGCGCGTTAGTGCGCGTTTTTTGACGCTCGCGTTTTTTTCTGCCTAATTCTGACGCTGAGGAACGCACTGGCCCTGGGTTTTTTTTACAGCTTACAAACGCCTATGCTCTTTACAGCTCAAAAACGCCTAGGTGGGCATGAAGCTATAGACTAACATGGACAGGCGTTTTTAAGCTGTAAAAAACGCTCAAAAACGCGGCTGAAAAAACGCCCGTGGGCATGAGGCCTTAGGGTGACATAAAAAACCTCTCAACCAATGAAAGGCATTAAACACAGTGGGAAAGTGTTTGTTACTTAATTGGGTCTATCACATTCCATGTTTGTAAGACACCTATTAAGTGCCGAAGCTTACAAATGAAAGTTAGTGATGAAAATGAAAAATAAAAATAATAATAAAACACATGAGGTCTGTCATATACAAGTGTAAAGTGTGTAGATACAGTATAAAACTCTATATGGTGTTAAAATGTGTGTATAATGACTTGGCTTAAAACAGGTGCTTTAAACTGTGTTCTGTCTATACCAATGAACTACAATAGTATCGTGCGTGTGTGGTGCATCCTAACGAGGATGGTGTTTTGAGGAAAAAACTCAAAATGGATATGATCAGAATCTTCTTAAATCATTAAATTAATATTAAATTTGTGAAATAAATGCGTATTGAAAACAAAAAAGCAAGTGTATATATATGTTTCAGTGTGAAATTCATGGAAAGTGAAAATCATAAGTGGTGAAGTGTATACAAAAACCTTGTATGTTCCAACGCAAACATTAATTTTGACTAGATACTGAACATAAAAGCACAATGAAATTGTACAATAGTGATATATATGAAAAAGTGTGTGTGTGTGTGTGTGTGTGTGTGTGTGTGTATGTATATATATATATATATATATATATATATATATATATATATATATATATATATATATATACACACACACACACATACATATACATATACATACAGTGGGGCAAAAAAGAATTTAGTCAGCCACCAATTGTACAAGTTCTCCCACTTAAAAAGATGAGAGAGGCCTGTAATTGTCATCATAGGTATACCTCAACTATGAGAGACAAAATGTGGAAACAAATCCAGACAATCACATTGTCTGATTTGGGAAGAATTTTTTTTCAAATTATGGTGGAAAATAAGTATTTGGTCAATATCAAAAGTTCATCTCAATACTTTGTTATATATCCTTTGTTGGCAATGACAGAGGTCAAACATTTTCTGTAAGTCTTCACAAGGTTGTCACACACTGTTGCTGGTATGTTGGCCCATTCCTCCATGCAGATCTCCTCTAGAGCAGTGATGTTTTGGGGCTGTCGCTGGGCAACACGGACGTCAACTCCCTTCAAAGGTTTTCTATGGGGTTGAGATCTGGAGACTGGCTAGGCCACTCCAGGACCTTGAAATGCTTCTTACGAAGCCACTCCTTAGTTGCCCGGGCGGTGTGTTTGGGATCATTGTCATGCTGAAAGACCCAGCCAAGTTTAATCTTCAACGCCTTTGCTGATAGGAGAAGGTTTGCACTCAAAATCTCACGATACATGCCCCATTCATTCTTTCATGTACACGGATCAGTCGTCCTGTTCCCTTTGCAGAGAAACAGCCCCAAAGCATGATTTTGCCACCCCCATGCTTCACAGTATGTATGGTTTTCTTTGGTTGCAACTCAGCATTCTCTCTCCTCCAAACACGACGAGTTGTGTTTCTACCAAACAGTTCTTCTTTGGTTTCATCTGACCATATGACATTCTCCCAATCCTCTTCTGGATCATCTAAATGCTCTCTAGCAAACCTCAGACGGGCCCGGACATGTACTGGCTTAAGCAGGGGGACACGTCTGGCATTGCAGGATCTGAGTCCCTGGCGGTGTAGTGTGTTACTGATGGTAGTCTTTGTTACATTGGTCCCAGCTCTCTGCAGGTCATTCACTAGGTCCCCCCGTGTGGTTCTGGGATTTTTGCTCACCGTTCTTGTGATCATTTTGACCCCACGGGGTGAAATCTTGCGTGGAGCCCCTGATCGAGGGAGATTATCAGTGGTCTTGTATGTCTCCCATTTTCTAATTATTGCTCCCACAGTTGATTTATTCACAACAAGCTGCTTGCCTGTTGCAGATTCAGTCTTCCCAGCCTGATGCAGGTCTACAATTTTGTTTCTGGTGTCCGACAGCTCTTTGGTCTTCACCATAGTGGAGTTTGGAGTGTGACTGTTTGAGGTTGTGGACAGGTGTCTTTTATACTGATAACAAGTTCAAACAGGTGCCATTAATACAGGTAATGAGTGGAGGACAGAGGAGCCTCTTAAAAAAGAAGATACAGGTCTGTGAGAGCCAGAAATCTTGCTTGTTTGTAGGTGACCAAATACTTATTTTCCACCATAATTTAAAAAAAAAGTCTTTCCAAATCAGACAATGTGATTGTCTGGATTTGTTTCCACATTTTGTCTCTCATAGTTGGGGTATACCTATGATGACAATTACAGGCCTCTCATCTTTTTAAGTGGGAGAACTTGCACAATTGGTGGCTGACTAAATACTTTTTTGCCCCACTGTATATATATATATATAAAATTGTTCTGTGGCTATAGATAAAACTTATTCGTCCTGTATGTCTATTGATGGAGGAGCGAAGAAATACAATGAACAAATGCAATAAACAAATTGAGCTGCAGCTATTATAATCAAAACTAAATATGTTTGTTGTTACTATTAATGCACTGCATATTATATAGTATTTTATTGTATCTGATTGCCTTATGGGCATTTAATGTTAGTGTGGTTGAACACTAAAGAAATATACTTGTTCAATGGATAGGCTGCCTCCAAAAGACATACAAAAATAGTGGACGAATAGAAAGGCGAACCCTACTTAACAGAATATGGATCAAAAATCAAGAATATATATATATATATGTGATCAATATTGTCGCCATTGTTGTCGGGCCAAAAAAAAGCACATATGGATACAGATCTATGTGAGTCATTATGATTAACTGTGCTATAGATGTGAGCATCAAGTCATAAAACTATATTGACATTGTTGTATCGTGTGTGTTCGATGGCTCAGGCACAGCGGCGACTAAGATGGTATTTGAAGAAGAAAAAGAAACTTCCAACATATGTGGGGATTGAAACAAGAGATAAAGGAAAACAGTCTATTCTGGCTCTGATGGGAAAAGAGCAGAAGAAGAGAAAGGAGGGGGAAGGAAAGGGGAAGGAGGAAGGGGAATAGGGGGAACAGAAAAGAGGAAAAGGGAAAAGCGGAAGAAAGAGGAGGGGGGAGGGAAAGGAAAGGGGGAGAAGAAAAGAGGAAAGGGAAAAGCGGAGGAAAGGGGGAAAGGGGAGGGGGGAGGGAAAGGAAGCGGAAAGGGGGAGGGAGGGAGAGGAAGAAAGTGACACAAATGTCTAACCCAAACCAAGCCAATAGGCATATGTCACTGGGCTGGATGAAAATTGGTATATTATATCATATAATTATGGCCATGTGGTTTATATGAACAGCCGCAATTGTGCTAATATTGGTCAAAAAATGTGTATATGTAGGTCAAAAAAACAGAAAACCAAAGTTGAATGAGACATCTGGTTGGTTGGAAACAGGCATGTCAACTGTAATATACGGGGTATATAAAGTATATTAAATGCATTGGTGCAATATAAGAAAAATGTTGTAGGTGAAAATGAGCCACTGTTGTTTGGTGTCTCTATCAATTTTTTTTATTTTTTACATGTATACATGTTCTTTATGTCTGTAGACGCACCGAACATGCATGGCTTGTTCTGTGAAATCCCACAGCATATACTCACCAGTTGAAATGCTGATTAATATAAAAGGGGTAATAAAAATTAAACCAAAAAAATATATTACAGCTGTGGTGAGAAAAGGAGGGGTGAGCAAAACATGATGGTGTGGCAGATTAATAAAAATGGGATATGTCCCACTCAAAATTTAATCCAAAAGGTCGTCTGGTATTTAAAATAAAAATCCACCGCATTTCTTGCTTGCACAATAAATTGAACTTATCACCACCTCTCAAAGGTTTCACTATTTTTTCTACTCCTTGTATTACTAAACTGGAAGTGTCTTTGCCATGGACTTCATTCCAGTGTCGCGCTACATTTGTTATGTGATCTTTTTCTATGTCATAAAGATGATCATATAGGCGATCTTTCAATCTCCTGGTGGTCCTACCTACATATTGTATTGAGCATAAATTGCATGTAATCACGTATATAATATATTGTGTGTTGCAATTAATGAAAGAATGTAGTTTATGCGATTTTCCAGTGGACTTGGAGATGATGGTATCTCCTCTCTGAATAAATGGGCAATAAGCACAATTGTGCCCACCACATTTAAAAGTGCCTTTGAAAGAGAGCCAGTTAGCAGATGTGTTTTTGGTGGAAAAGAGGCTGGGTGACAAAAAACTGCCCAGAGAGGGTGCCCTCCTAGATACGGTGCGGATCCCTTTTTTTTAAATTTCAGCATATATGGGATCATGTGATAGGATCGGGAGGTACTTAGTGACAATTTGTCTTACTTTATAATATTCCATACTATATGAAGTGGAAAAAGTAGGAATGAAAATGTTAGTTTTATTATTTTTGTTTTTACTGTTATATTGATTAGCTCTCATGTTTTTAACCCTACCTTGTTTGTGTATATTGGTGGATATCTTTGAAAGCAATGTGTCTCGCGTTGTACCTCTCGCTATCTGCAAACCTCTATTGATGGCTGATTTAGGGTAACCCCTACTCATAAATCTAGCTGTGTAAGGTACCTGTGATAGGTAGTGTCCGAAGTGGAACTTGTGTGCTGAGGATTCAGGCGAAAACGTAGTCAGGCAGATTAGGTTGGCAACAGATCAGGCAAAATGGTACACGATCGAAATCCAGAGAGTGGTCAGGCAGGCAAAGGTCATACACGAGCTGGCAGTGAAGTACAAAATCAGCAGGCTGGAGAGTAGTCAGGAATTCAGGCAGAAGTTCAACATGAAAATCAGGATCAAAAAGCAGTCACAACACCCAGGGAGCTATTCCACACAAACGGGCGCTGAGAGATAGCATCACTTCCTTTTTAAGGGCTGCTTTGATTGAAAATTGTCCACAGCTGGCAGTAGGTGGGGCTGGTGAGTCCAAAGTAATGTTTAATACTGAGAGGACATTTCCAAGAGTCTAGATCTGCTCAGTAGCGCAACAGGTAAGGCTGCAGCTTTGCGACCAGGAAGATCCCGGTTCAAATACACCCAGGTACATGACAGGGCCCCCTCCCCAGTGGACCCCTCCGGGGGCCTAGCGGGGCTTAGTGGGAAAGAAGGCATGGAAGTCTCGAATAAGAGAAGGGGCATGCAGATCTTTGGCTGGAACCCAGGAACGGTCGGTGACAGGATATCCCTTCCAATGAACCAGATACCGAAGGCCACGACCCTGTCTTCTAGAATCAAGAATCTTGGAGACTTCAAACTCATTTTGTCCATCAACAAGAACAGGAGGAGGTAGCTGTTGCGTTCTGGAGTAGCGATTGAAAATTGCTTTTTTGAGGAGGGAAACGTGGAACACAGGATGAATCCGGAGAGAGGAGGGTAATTTCAACCGATAGGAGACTGGCCCGACTCGAGCAATAATTCTGTAAGGACCAATGAATCGAGGGCCCAATTTGGTAGAAGGTTGTTTCAGTCTCACATATTTGGTTGATAGCCAAACTCTGTCCCCCACCACATATGGAGGTATATGGCGTCTTCGTTTGTTGGAAAAAAGTGCATACTTGCCTGCTGACTTCCGTAGTAATACGCAAATCTTTTTCCAATGTAGCAGAATATTTTTAACCCGCTGATCTGCTGCTGGTACACCAGAAGAAGGCTGAAGTAGGGGAAAAGTCTGAGGGTGATAGCCTAGGGCTGCGTAGAATGGTGTGGTATGAAGAGCACTGTGCCAACGGGAATTAATGGCGAACTCAGCTAAAGGCAAATACTCAGACCAGTTGGAGTGTAAGGCATTGACATAATGTCGAAGATAGGTTTCTAGGGTCTGGTTCATGCGTTCGGTTTGACCATCTGTTTGAGGGTGATGTGAGGTAGAGAGTGAAAGCGTTACTCCCAGTTTCTTGCAGAACGCTCTCCAGAATCGGGAAACAAACTGGGATCCGCGGTCTGAGACGACATTGGTAGGTATGCCATGATATCTCACAATATGGGAAAGGAAGAGAGTAGACAGTGCTTCCGCTGTAGGTAATCCCGGGAGCGGCACAAAATGAGACATTTTTGAAAAGCGATCCACTATGACCCATATAGCAGTCATGCCCTCGGACTTGGGTAAGTCTGTAATGAAGTCCATAGTCAAATGGGTCCAAGGCTGACGAGGTGCTGAAAGTGGTTGTAACAGTCCAGTAGGCAATGTACGGGGTACTTTATTAGCAGCACAAGTTGGACAGGCAGCCACATAGTCAGTAACATCCCTTTTCATATGAGGCCACCAGACATGACGCTGCAAGGTCTTAAGAGTGATGGTGACACCAGGATGACCAGATAAAACACCATCATGTGCCCAGAGGAGTACAGGTTTTCTGAGGCTAGGGGCTACGAACAGGCGACCTGGTGGTATCTTCAAGCCTTGGGGAACACAATTCTGGGTTTCTTGTAACTGTTGGGAAAGAGCCGTAGAGATCTGTGCGACAATTTTGTGAGGTGGGATTATATACTGCTCGGTAGGTTGGTCTTCTTCAGAGGTAGCAAACTGTCTGGAAAGAGCATTGGCTTTCTTGTTTTTATGCCCAGGAACATAAGAAAGAACAAAATTAAAACGGGAGAAAAACAGAGCCCATCGAGCCTGACGTGAGTTCAAACGTCTTGCAGTCTGAAGGTACAGTAGGTTTTTATGGTCAGTGAGGATAGAAAAAGGTTTGGGAGCCCCTTCCAGAAGATGTCGCCATTCAGACAATGCCAATTTGATGGCCAGTAGTTCTCGATTCCCAACATCGTAATTCATCTCCGCTGGAGAAAACTTTCTAGAAAAAAATGCTACTGGATGGATTCTACCAGACTTAGGCTGTCTCTGGGAGAGCACGGCACCTGCTCCTACCTCAGAGGCATCAACCTCAACTATGTGCTGGAGATCGGGATTTGGATGCTGAAGAATTGGAGCTTTGCTGAACATGTCTTTTAATTGCTGGAAAGCCGATTCTGCTTCTGAGGACCATACCTTGCAATTTGTACCTTTCTTAGTCATAGCAGTAAGGGGGGCCGCAATGGAGGCAAAACCTTTGATGAAGCGTCTGTAGTAATTTGCGAACCCTAGAAAGCTTTGGAGCCCTCTTAAAGTGGTCGGTTGGGGCCATTGCAAGACAGCGGAAAGTTTTTGAGGGTCCATTTGGAAACCGGCAGCACTTATAATGTATCCAAGGAAAGGAATACGGCTTTGATGGAAACTGCATTTCTCAATCTTCGCGTAAAGATGGTTTTCTCTCAGTCGTTGCAATACCTGCTTTACATGCGAGATGTGCTCTAGATGAGTCTTGGAAAAGATTAAAATGTCGTCCAAGTAGATGATCACAAAGCTGTTGCTGAAATCATGAAAAATGTCATTCATGAAACGTTGGAAGACAGCAGGGGCGTTACACAACCCAAATGGCATAACCAGATATTCAAAATGTCCATTACGAGTGTTGAATGCTGTCTTCCACTCGTCCCCGTCTTTAATTCGAATTAGATTATAAGCCCCTCGTAGGTCTAGCTTGGAGAAGATAACAGCCCCCTTAAGTACATCAAACAGTTCAAGAATGAGAGGCAAAGGGTAGGAGTCTTTTACAGTGATTTGATTTAACCCTCGATAGTCTATGCATGGTCGAAGACCCCCATCTTTTTTTTCAACAAAGAAAAAACCTGCCCCTACTGGAGAAGAAGAGGGTCGGATAAAACCTCTTTCCAAGTTGTCTTTTATGTATTCCTCCATGGATTTTTGTTCAGGCAAAGACAGGGGATAGGTCCTTCCTTTGGGAAGAGGTGCTCCAGGAATCAATTTAATTGTACAGTCAAAAGAACAATGTGGAGGTAAAACCTCTGCCTTTTGCTTGCAAAATACGTCTGCAAACGCATGGTATTCATGAGGCAAGGTAGGTGGGACGGCCACGGAAGCCAACATACAAGCAGGAAGTCTTTTGGGTTGAGACAAACAGTTTGAATGACAGAACGACCCCCAAGAGGTTAGTTCTCCAT
This sequence comes from Rana muscosa, assembly GCA_029206835.1. NCBI lineage: Eukaryota > Metazoa > Chordata > Amphibia > Anura > Ranidae > Rana > Rana muscosa. The sequence continues at coordinate 346,242,637 of CM055116.1, read as the reverse complement.
TTTCCCAATCAAAAGAAGGGTTATGTTGTTGTAACCATGGGTAACCAAGGATAACAGGCAGAAGTGGAGAATCAATAAGAGACAAGACAACTTCCTCTTTGTGGAGTACGCCTACCTGAAGGGTGATTGTCATAGTCTCAAATTTTACAATGCCATCTCCCAAGGGTTGTCCATTCACGGTGGTAATGTTCAGGGGTCTAGATTTTGGAACAAATGGGATATTATTTTTTTTAGCAAAAGTGTAGTCCAAGAATATGCCAGCAGCTCCAGAATCCACAAAAGCCTCACAGGAGACAAGTTTAGAGGGTAAATGGATAATTGCAGGAATGGTAATCTTGGTCTTGGAGGATATACCTGTAAGGTCTAAGCCAGCTCCTCCAACACTGGTTAGACCCTGCCTTTTACTGGACGGGAAGGGCAGACAGATAATAAATGTCCTTTAAGTCCACAGTATAGGCATAGGCCCAATGCACGCCTCCTTTGTTTCTCAGACTCAGTTAGGTGGAGACGGCTTACATCCATGGGTTCCACAGGTGTCTGGGGTTCAACTGAGATTTCAGGTTCTGGCTGAGGTGGTGCTTGGAAGTTAGGGGCCAAACGGTGGACTGGCCGAGGAAACTTGCGAGTTCTAAGTCTCTCTTGGCATCTTTCATGATACCGGACATCCAGACGAACACAGAGCTCTATGAATTTCTCTAGGTCTTCTGGGGAATCCTTATAGACTAATTCATCTTTGATGCGATCTGCAAGACCTTTTCGGAAGGCTGCATGTAATGCCCTTGAGTCCCAAGTAGTCTCAGCAGCAAGGGTACGAAACTCAAATAGCATATTGTGCCACAGACCTGGTGCCTTGTTGCATGTCCAAGAGTGAGTACTCAGCTGCAGAAGCTCTATCTGGCTTGTCAAATACAGTCTGGAGAGAAGCCAGAAATGTGTCAGCGTCTTGCAGCACAGGATCATTGCGTTCCAGATAAGGAGAGACCCAGGCCAGGGCCTTCCCCTTTAACAAGGAAATTACAAAAGTCACTTTGGCAGAAGAAGTGCTAAAGGTCCCAGGGTTGTTGCGGAAATGCAAACGGCAAACATTTAAAAAGCCTCTGCAGTCCTCAGTATCACCACCAAATTTGTCAGGCATAGGAAGTTTGGGTGGTACAGAAGAGGTGGGTTGGATCGTAGCAGGAGTAGGATCCAGAGTCTGGACCGTTGCAGAGGAAGCAGGCAAACAAGATTTAAGCATAGTACAAAGTTCATCTAACTTGGCGTCCAGGGAAGAAAGATGCTGTTCATGAGCTCCAATCAATTGTCCCTGACGTGAAATCGCCTTAACAATCTCAGCAGGGTCCACTGTCATTGTGGCCCGTTTGTAATGTAAGGTACCTGTGATAGGTAGTGTCCGAAGTGGAACTTGTGTGCTGAGGGTTCAGGCGAAAACGTAGTCAGGCAGATTAGGTTGGCAACAGATCAGGCAAAATGGTACACGATCGAAATCCAGAGAGTGGACAGGCAGGCAAAGGTCATACACGAGCTGGCAGTGAAGTACAAAATCAGCAGGCTGGAGAGTAGTCAGGAATTCAGGCAGAAGTTCAACACGAAAATCAGGATCAAAAAGCAGTCACAACACCCAGGGAGCTATTCCACACAAACGGGCGCTGAGAGATAGCATCACTTCCTTTTTAAGGGCTGCTTTGATTGAAAATTGTCCACAGCTGGCAGTAGGTGGGGCTGGTGAGTCCAAGGTAATGTTTAATACTGAGAGGACATTTCCAAGAGTCTAGATCTGCTCAGTAGCGCAACAGGTACACCCAGGTACATGACAAGCTGACATGGCTTGAGCTTCTACTTCAAAATCTGAGTCTCTGCTACACAGTCTTCACAGGCCTCATACACACGGCCGAGATTCTCGTTGAAAAAAACATGTTGTTTTTTTCGACGAGATTCTTGGACAAGAAACTTGTCCCGGCCGAGTGTACACACGCTCGTTTCAAAGAACCCGCGGTTCTTTGAAAGGAGCGTACGCGGTGACGTCATCGACTACGTCGAGCATGCGCTCGTCACATTCGATGCCGTCGCCGCCATCTTGGTATACCCTACGTATGCCTAGGAAGCTACCGCGCATGCGTCGAATTCATTTCGAACATGCGCGGGCTTCCGGGAGGACAGTTAAGTGTACACACACTCACTTTTCTCGTCGAGAAACATGCCGACGAGAATCTCGACGAGAAAATAGAGAGCAGGTTCTCTATTTTCTCGTCGAGGTTTCTTGTCGGTTTTCTCGACGAGAAACCCGATAGCAGCGTACACACAACCGATTTACTCGGCAAGACCTCTCTGCCAGCAAGTTTCTTGCTGGTTCTTGCCGAGAAAATTGGTCGTGTGTACGAGGCCTAAGTCTAAGAAATTGTCCGACTGGAATGTTTTGTACTGTATGTCCTGGATGACTGGAGTCCGCCCTTAAAAGGGTGTTACCTGCACTGGGTTTTCTGTACAGGTTGGACATTATCATGTGGTTCTCACCAGTGAGCCTCACATCCAAAAAAACAATGGTTTTTGCATTTGAAGTGCCTGTGAAATGTAGATTAAGTGGATTGTCGTTCATATATGCTAACCATGATTGGAGGTCTGTACAGGAATCGTCAACAATGAACAGGAGATCGTCTATGTACCTGCAAAAAAATATGGTGTCTTTTCGACGGGGACTACCAGGTCCAAAAATGCGGAGTCTCTCCCACCATCCCATGTAAAGATTGGCTAGATACGGTGAGAATTTAGCACCCATGGAGGCTCCGCATTTCTGGAGGTAGTAGTCCCCGTCGAACATAAAGAAATTATGGGTTAAAAGATACTCCAAACACATGATAATGAACTCTTGTAACACAGGAGAAAAACGTCCTGATTGCCGTAAAAAGAGCGATACTGCCTGCAGTCCCAAAGAATGTGGTATAGAAGAATATAAATTGGAAACGTCACAGGAGATCCACTGGTAAGTGGCCTGCCATGTTATGTCTTGCAAGTTAGTGAGTAGGTGATTGGTATCACGAATATATCCCGGCAAATCCAAGACCAGTGGTTGTAGTTGTTCGTCTACCCATTGTCCCAAACGTTCATTCAAGGAGTCTATTCCTGCGACAATAGGTCTGCCCGTCAAAGGTGAAAGACCTTTATGTAATTTGGGGAGGTGATGGAAAATGGGCATAACGGGAAAAGAAGGTATTAAAATTTCTTTGTCCTTATCCGAAAAAATGCCTATGGTTACAGCTCTGTCTAACAAGGAAGTGAGTTCTTTCCTGAAGGAATCAGTGGGGTCACTTTTGAGTTTAAGGTAGGTCTTGGGATCTGATAACTGTCTCAAAGCCTCTTGCTTATACGTAATGGCATCCATGACCACCACCATTCCACCTTTATCTGAATTCTTTATTACTATTGAAGAATCTTTATGTATTTTATCAAGTGATGTTTTTTCTTCTGCAGATAGGTCTTCTGTGCTTTTACTTAGTGAGTGTTTGGCTAGAAGTGTCAAGTCTCTTTCAACTAGTTTCTGGTATAGATCCATGTCTTTGCCCCTGGAATTAATGGGATAAAAGTCTGATCTAGTTTTGAAAGAGACAGGATAGCAGCCAATATTGTCACCAGGTGGAATTTCACAATTGACATCAGATTCGATCGCAAGATCTGTCAAATCTATTACTGCACATACATCAGGAAAAGCATGAGAAAATGGAATGGACTCACCAGTAGACGTGTTATCTGTGGAAGAAGATGATTTGTTTTCTTGTTCAATAGAGAAATAATGTTTTTGTAATGTAAGAGTCCGTGCAAGTTTATTCACATCCAGAATCGTGTTAAACAAATTGAAATGATTAGAAGGGCAGAAATTTAAGCCCCTGGACAATAGGGAAATATCCGTGTCAGTAAGAGAACATGCTGATAAATTCACAACATTGGGGGTAATTTACTATAGCGCCGCGGCGCTAATTCGCGCAAATTGCCGCGAATTAGCGCTAATTGCCGCAAATTCGCGCTAATTGGCGAAAATCGCGGCAATTTGCGCTAATTAGCGCTAAAACGGTATTCACTATAGCGCTGGAGAAAAAATACTTACCAAAATCGAATTTACTATAGCTCCCAGAATCCAAATAGCGCTCAAATCCTTACTCTACTAAAAGCTGGAGTTGTGCACATGGAAATAATGTTTAGAGCATGATATAATTGCCTAAATGGTACTGAAATATGCAGTATATTATTTAAAGATAATCTGCTTTTAAACTGTGTGAAAAAGTGATTTTTACACTGAAATGTCTTTAAAAGTCTGAGAAGTAAAAAAAATTCCAGTTTTTGGACAACTATTTGCAAGCTAAACTGAGCATGCCCAGAGCTAAAATAACTCAAATTTTAACTCAAGTGACTTTTTTCACAAGAGTTATAGTAAATACCGAAATGAGAGCTAATTAAAGAGCATGTTTTGGAAGTGAAAGTCTGAACTATTTTAGTCCAATGCAAGTTTTAGCCATTGATTCTAATGATACAATTGTAACTTTCACAAATAAATCCTTTTAATGTTGAGATGAAATGTATCTTTCTCTGAAAGAAATTTTCCTTTGCAACAATGTTGCTTCTAATTAAAATATTTTGTTTTTAAAGAAAGCTAGAATGTGGAATGTTTTGATAAAATATATTTTTCTCTGTCACTTTCACTAGTTACTCTCCATCTCACACCAGTCTTTACCCAAACTCACACAGGTGTCTTTACAAACCACAATCAATACTATTGCTGATGCAAATTTAAAATTAGTCACTTTTTTTGTGCTTTTTATTATTTCTAAATAATCATAATTTGAGCCTCAAAAATCTGATATGTGTTCCAACATCAGAAATAAAAATGTAATTCCCCAAAATTTGAGGGTAATATCACTATTCTAAACTCACCCCCCAAAAAAACACCAAATATCACAGAATAAATCAAGAAGAATAACTCTTGAGTAATGTAATTCCATCACCTGTATGTCCAAAGAAATGCAGTATTTATGTGTATTTACGTGTAGGAGGATTCCACATGTGGCAGCTCTGTGGCTTAGAGGTTAGAACTTCTGCTTAGCATCCCTTAGTGTCTGGGTTCAAATCCCAAACATGCTGCTTCATGTAGAGAAGTTGTCTCATCTCCCAGGTCCTAAAACTATGTCTAAATCTTGTATTTATGTGTAGGAGGGTTCCACCACCATTGTAAATCTTGCCAGATACACAATTTAGCCCAAAGTATTGGGATGCCTGCCATTACACACACATGAACTTTAATGGCAGCCCAGTCTTAGTCCGTAGGGTTAAATTTTGATTTGGCCCACCCTTTGCAGCTAGAACAGCTTCTGGGAAGGCTGGGAAGGCTGTCCACAAGGTTTAGTGTGTCTATGGGAATGTTTGATCATTCTTCCAGAAGTGCATTTGTGAGGCCAGGCACTGATGTTGGATGAGAAGGCCTGGCTCGCAGTCTCTGCTCTAATTCAGCTAAAGGGAGTTCTATCTGGTTGAGGTCAGGACTCTGTGCAGGCCAGTCAAGTTTCTCCACCCCAAACTCACTCATCCATGTCTTTATGGACCTTGCTTTGTGCACTGGTGCGCAGTCATGTTGAAACAGGAAGGGGCCATCCCCAAACTGTTCCCACAAAGTTGGGAGCATGAAATTGTCCAAAATGTCTCAGTATGCTGATGCCTTAAGAGTTCCCTTTACTGGAACAAAGGGGCCAAGCCCAACCCCTGAAAAACAACCCCACATCATAATCCCCCTCCACCAAATGCTTTGGACCAGTGCACAAAGCAAGGTCCATAAAGACATAGATGAGTGAGTTCGGGGTGGAGGAACTTGACTGGCCTGGACAGAGTCCTGACCTCAACACAACAGAACACCTTGGGGATGAATTAGAGCGGAGACTGCAGGCCAGGCCTTCTCGTCCAACATCAGTGCCTGACCTCACAAATGCACTTGGAAGAATGGTCAAACATTCCCATAGACACACTCCTAAACCTTGTGGACAGCCTTCCCAGAAGATTTGAAGCTGTTATAGCTGCAAAGGGTGGGCCAACTCAATATTGAACCCTACGGACTAAGACTGGGATGCGATTACAGTTTATGTGCGTTTAAAGGCAGGTGTCCCAATACTTAGGCCAATATATTGTATATTGCTTGCAGACACGGAACATGGCTATGGACTTAGGGCTGGTTCACACCACAGAGATGCAGAGAACATGTGTGAGGCTGCCTGGTGGCTAAGTGGGCAGCAATTCCGTCTAGCAACACTGGGGTTGCTGGTTCAATTCCCCAACATGCTAATGCTTATGTTGAAGTTTATATGTTCTCCCTGTGTGGGTTTCTCACCACAATCCAAAGACATGCTGGCATTTTATTTGTCTCCTGTCAAAATAGTCTCTAATGTAAAAAAGTTTATTTTGGACTTTAGATTGGAAGCTCATTGGAGCCAGGGCCCGATGTTAATGTTTGTTAGCACTAATCATGCCCAGGGACTTGGACATTTAAAATTGTAGGGTTTACACTGCTTAGAAAACTGTTGCTTTATTTATGTGCATGCAAATGGACTTGGATCTTTGGCTTGTAGTTGGAGATTTGATGCACATAGCCAAGGGCTAACACAGTTGTAAATAGTATTATGTGTTCCTGCTCATCAGGTGCAATCTCTTTAGACATACACGAAAAGGCAGATTGAAAGATACTGGTGGGCGTGTACTTCTATTGGGCGTGTACTTCTATTGGGCGTGTACTTCTATTGGGCGTGTACTTCTATTGGGCGTGTACTTCTATTGGGCGTGTACTTCTATTGGGCGTGTACTTCTATTGGGCGTGTACTTCTATTGGGCGTGTGTCAGTTTGCTAACAATACAACCTCTCTTATATAAAGGCCTGCAGTATGGGGGATTGTTTGGTCTGAGAAGGCCAGGTTTTTTGCTGTGATTTGTGGGGGGAGAAGGAATGATATTGTGCAGATTGACAAACCGCTAACTAGTAGGCTTGTGCAATTCGTTTCGTAACGAATCGAAATTCGTCCGAATTTAGCAACTTTCGGACATTCGGAAGCATTCGAATTTCCGAACAGAGCAATTACGAATAAAACCGAATCCGAAATAAATTATACCGCAAAATAGCGAATGCCCGAAGGTCTTCGGCATAATTCGTTATGAAAAAAGTTACGAATGTACGAATCCATTCGAAGCACAATAACACTCACTCTGCTCTCTGCTTCTCCCTCACCATGCTGAACTCCCTCTCAAAATGGTGTACAGGGGGCGGAGGCTATAGCCGCATGAAAAAACGAAAGTAAAATACGAGATTTCAAATCCATTCGAAGCACAATAACACTCACTCTGCTCTGCTCTCTGCTTCTCCCTCACCGTGCTGAACCCTCTCAAAATGGTGTACAGGGGCGGAGCCTATAGCCGCATGTAAAAAACGAAAGTAAAATACGAGATTTCGAATCGTTACAAATAACCGCTATGTATTTAGAAAAGTACAAATCCATTCGAAGCACATTAGGCATAATAGGCAGCGTCGTTGTGAGAGAGACACGGAAAATTACGAATCAACGAGCCCAAAAAAAGTTACGAAAGTAGGAGATGTGTCCAGAATCAACGAAAAACAACGTACTCTACCGAAAGTACGAATTATAAATCAACTAAAAATTCAACGAAAAATGTCGCTTGCAAAAATACGAATGAGTCCGAACACGAAAAATCCCGTCTAGCAAAATTACGAATGATTACGAATCAACAGGACCGGAAAGAAACGAACCGAAACGGAACGAATCTTTCCGTTGTGCACAAGTCTACTAACTAGTGTTATTTGCTGAAATTCTTGTGCATTTTTTCAATCAAAAATTGTGTGTGTATTGTTCCTGTCTGACCATGCAAAATCGTTTGGAAGCATCTGCTGACCTTCTACTCTTGGATCTCATTGCTTAATCATGTACACAGAAATGCAGCTTCCAGCAGAACATGGTCACCAATGTACGTATATGTGGATTGTGGGGTGGGGGTGGGGGTTTTGAACATGTCTTTTTTTATTATTATGTTGGAATGCTTTGTAAGAATGACTTGAGTATGTTTCTATAATCTTGCAGATAAAAATGTGATGTGTTGCCCGTTATACACTAAAAGTAAAGCTGTGTGCACTCTAAGGTTTTGACAAATGTTAGATTGTAAGCTCCTATGAGCAGGGCCCTTAAAATCCAATTGCTAAATGTAGCACCATATATCCTGTCCAAATTTTTTTTGAAGCTAGTAAATTAATGTACATAATTTTGTTTCTGCTGGCAAAATAAAAGTACGTTATTGAGCTTTGGTGTGTTTTTTTTTTTTTGGCAAAGTGCAAAATCCTTAATATTTTATTTCTATATTGATTTGTGCACCAAAAAATGAATCTCTTTGCCCTTGTTCACATTGATGCTACTTTGAAATCGCGCTACTTCACTTAAGCTAGCGCGATTTTAGGTACTACTTGATAGACAGCTGTGTGGCTTCATACACAAATGTCTATTGAAGTGCAGGAACTACTTTTGCAAATCGGCGCGGCGCAACAAAATTGGGGTTGCATCGATTGGAACAGTGCCATTGCCACCAATAGTCATGCGATTTGATTTCTGAAATTGCATGACAAATCGCCCCAATGTAAACCTAGGCTTCAGCACACCTGTAAGTAAATGATAAAGGTGGAATCTTTAGATATAACAGCTGTGGAGAATTGCAGGTAATGAATTCAGCTGGAGCATAGACAGTGTTGTATGTGTCAGCTCTGGTTCACATTGGTGCGATTTGACATGTCCGATCGGTGGCAATTGCGCTGTTCTAATTGGTGTGATTTGTATTGATATAAGTGCAGAAACCTGCACAGATGTCTCTAACCCCCCCCCCCCCTGCAGTCGGGACTGACATGCGGGAATGAAAATCGTAAGAGTTCAGCTGAACGATTTCCTCCCGCTGTCAGTGTAAAGCAGGGCTCAAACCGGGCCTTTTGCCTTTGTAATTCACCTGCTGCTATGGCAGAGACACCATTCCTTTTCAAACTCCCTTAAGTTTACCTTCAAATATCATTATATGTAGAAATACAGATTTGCATATCTGCAAATAATAAATTCTAAGTGTGATTGAGATCAAATATTCGCAGCTGCAATCAACAGAGCGTGGTTTCACCTCCTGACCCGGAAATGAGTCATTGTAATTACCCGGAAGTTCCTGTGCTGGTCAGGATCTCCATCTAGGTGGACATGGCGGGTCTCTCTTTAGCATAGAGGAAGTGCTGCTGATTTGCCGGGTAAGTGTAGGATATGTACTTACTCAAGGTGGGGGTGAATTTGGTGTGGGTGGGCTTCATTGATTTGTTTGTTATCACCACACATTTGCTTCTGGCCCATGTGCACACATCACTACTTCCTGCTGATGTAAATCAGTAAGGACTATGCAAGTATAAATGAGAGCACCTTTCTATTAAAATATATATGACTTTATTCAAAGTTGGGCGACTTTTCATGATCCTCAATGATAACCATTCATATCTGTGCTACTTTAAGTCAGACCAACTTCAAAGTAGTCCTTGTAGTCCTAGTCCTTTGGTGTGACTTTCAGGCTCGGTTTCCACCAGTGCGACTTGTCAAGCAACTTGGTACTGCAAAGTCGCATGACATGTCATACCCCATGATTTCCAATGAGTATGGTTCATATCTGTGCGACATCAAGTCGCAGCGACTTCAAAGTAGTCCCTGCATTACTTTGGTTCCACTTTGATATGACTTGAGGTCCATAGACCTCAAGAATATACAGGCATTGCTCCAAGTCGCATCAAAATCACGGCAAAATCATGCGAATTTAGGGTTGCAATAGTGGAAACAGAGCCTCATGTGACTTGAGGTACATAGGGCGCAATATTACACAGGCATTCCCAGAAGTTGGGGCCAAGTTGCAGCGACAAAGTGGCAGCAAATTAGGGTGACTTTCAGGTCGCAGCAGTGTGAAAGAGATTCAAGGATATCTTTGAATTTGGCCCTATTGTCACTGGTGCATCCTGAAAGTGGTGAAAATTCATCCCTGCACTACCTTGGTTTGACTTTGATGCGATTTGAGGTCCATACACCACAAGATAACACAGACATTGCTTCAAGTCATGGCAAAGCTGTGCAATTTTAAGGTTGCACAAGTGCAAATGGGGCTTTATTCAAAGGTGTTATCATTTAATCTCATTAGGTTACTTTCACACTTATGTGACTTTTCATGCAGCTTTGGACCTCAGAGTCGCATTAAACGTATCCCCCCCCCCCCATGAGTTCCATTCATATCTATGCAACTTCACCCATGTTCACATAGCTCTGAATTGACATGTCAAATTGCAGGCCAAATCGGCACCTATTGACAGCAATAGAACTGTCCGAATTGGTGCGACACCACACAGATTCCCAAAAGTAGTTCCTACACTACTTTGGGCGACTTCAGGAGGCGATTTCTTACCTCCCAACTTTTTGAGATGGGTATAAGGGACAACTATTAGCAAAAGTATGTAGGCACAGTACACACCTCCTAAAACACCTTCTTAAAGGAGAATTATTAAAAAAAATATATATAATAGTTAAACCCCCAAGTGCTTTTTTTTTTAAACAATAATATCCCTTTAGATTGGCTTTGGGAATTTACAAACAAAGCAATTTATAAATTAGATGAAAGGTTTAGCGCTGGGAAACACTTTTTGAAAGATAAAAATTGCATTTAATATCAAACTATACAGATCCGAACAAAATGAGGGACAAATGAGGAGGAAAGAGGGACAGAGGGACTTTGTTCCAAATCAGGACCAGTTGAGACCTATGTGATTTCACTAGACATCTGTGCAGGAAAGTGCACTGATGTCTCTGAAATCGCTCACAAAGTCGGGCTGAGGTCCCTTTCACACTTGAGCGACTTTTCCTGCGACTTTGGTCATCAGAGTTGCATGACAAGTCATACCCCATGATTTTCAATGTGTACCATTTATATCTGTGAAACTTCAAGTCACACAGACTTCAAAGTAGTCCCTGTACTACTTTGGTCCGACTTTGATACGAGTTGAGTTTCATAGACCTTATGTTTACACAGGCATTCCCTGGGATCGCAGAAAAAATGCAGACGGAAGTTTGCGCACCTTTCCCTGCGACTCCTGCGTCCATAGACCTCAAGATTACACAGGCATTGCTTAAAGTCGCATCAAAATCACACAAATTTCAGGTCGCACAAGTGTGAAAGGGGCCTAAGTCACTGTGCTGAGTACTATTATACCTAGAATATAAAGTAGTCCCACCATCAAACACTCAGCAGCATATGCTGAAAAGAGGCGAATGCCTATTAGCCAATGCCACATCAGCATGAGCATGGTTGTTACAATAATATTAAAGTGGTTGTAAACCCACTTAGACAACTTGCATCTATAGGTAAGCCTAGATTAAGGCTTACCTGTAGCTGCAAGAAATATCTCCTTAACCTACACACACTAGTAGATGTTTGTGCTACGCTCAATAGGCTAGTGGTCAGCACTTCTACCTTGAAAAACTCAGGCTTTGAAGTAGGGATGAGCTTCGTGTTCGAGTCGAACATATGTTCGAGTCGAACATATGTTCGACTCGAACATCGGCTGTTCGATCGTTCGACGAAGATCGAACGATTTGGGCCGTTCGTGCCAAATTCGAGTGACGCGAACGGCCCACAATGCACTACGCCATCGCAGTGTCATCCAGGCGCTGTGATTGGCCAAGCATGCACTGTGACCCGCATGCTTGGCCAATCACAGCGCCGGCAGCGAGGAGAGCAATGATTGGCCACAGGCAGGATGCCTGTGGCCAATTATTGCTGAGGGTGTTTAGTACACGCCCCACACTATAAAAGGCCGCCAGCACGGCGGCCTAGTGTAGTGTGTTCCGGAGCAGGGAAAGAGAAGCATAGGCAGGGACAGTGACATTTATTTTTTTCTTGCTTAACCTGGATTCCTTTAGTTTAGGGAAAGAGAAGGATAGGTAGGGAGAGTGTCAGTGTGTTTTACTGTGCGAATCCCTGTTTCTAGGGACAGGGAAGGACAGTGAGGGAATTCGCCTTGTGCTATAGTGTGCTTTAAAAAAACATTTTTTCTAGGGACAGAAAACTATAGGTAGGGAGAGTGTCAGTGTGTTTTACTGTGCGAATCCTTGTTTCTAGGGACAGGGAAGGACAGTGAGGGAATTCTCCTTGTGCTATAGTGTGCTTTAAAAAAACATTTTTTCTAGGGACAGAAAACTATAGGTAGGGAGAGTGTCAGTGTGTTTTACTGTGCGAATCCTTGTTTCTAGGGACAGGGAAGGACAGTGAGGGAATTCTCCTTGTGCTATAGTGTGCTTTAAAAAAACATTTTTTCTAGGGACAGAAAACTATAGGTAGGGAGAGTGTCAGTGTGTTTTACTGTGCGAATCCTTGTTTCTAGGGACAGGGAAGGACAGTGAGGGAATTCTCCTTGTGCTATAGTGTGCTTTAAAACAACATTTTTTCTAGGGACAGAAAACTATAGGTAGGAAGAGTGTCAGTTTCTTTCACTGTGATAATCCTTGTTTCTAGGGACAAAGAAGGAAAGTGAGGGAAATTCTCCTTGTGCTATAGTGTGCTTTAAAAAAACATTTTTTCTAGGGACAGAAAACTATAGGTAGGAAGAGTGTCAGTTTCTTTCACTGTGATAATCCTTGTTTCTAGGGACAGGGAAGGACAGTGAGGGAATTCTCCTTGTGCTATAGTGTGCTTTAAAAAAACATTTTTTCTAGGGACAGAAAACTATAGGTAGGGAGAGTGTCAGTGTGTTTTACTGTGCGAATCCTTGTTTCTAGGGACAGGGAAGGACAGTGAGGAAATTCTCCTTGTGCTATAGTGTGCTTTAAAAAAACATTTTTTCTAGGGACAGAAAACTATAGGTAGGAAGAGTGTCAGTTTCTTTCACTGTGATAATCCTTGTTTCTAGGGACAAAGAAGGAAAGTGAGGGAAATTCTCCTTGTGCTATAGTGTGCTTTAAAAAAACATTTACTCTTTCGTCCATGGACCGACACAGCTTCTCTATTGACAAAGTGGGTATTATCCGTTAATTAGGAGTGACTAGGCAGAAAAACTTGTAAAAAGTGTTGCATCACACCTTCTACAGTACCGCCCAGGGGGCGGACCCTCTGGGTATACCCTCTCAGTCTGCACATCGCAGATCAGTTTTTTTCTGTCTAGCAAGGAGTAGGACATGGCTCCCTTCGGGCTCATTGGTCCGGGGAAAAAAGATATATATATTTTTTATTTTTTTGCTACATTTGTTGTTTTCTGCGATCTTCGATCAACTGCCGACTGGGTGACAGGCTGGATCCTCGATCCTTGTAGTCTCCCCAGTTTCGGCCATCGAGCGTGTGCCGACCCTAGCTACGCGCTGGGTTTTCCACGACATGCCCGTCGCTCCACGGGTGGCCGGTGAGCCTACGCTCCAGGGCCTGCATCGGACCGCTCAGCTTCGGCTGACCTTACGGCCGAGTCGCAGCAGCCTGGCCGGTGAGCTTACGCTCCAAGGCTTGCATCGGACCGCTCAGCTTCGGCTGACCTTACGGCCGAGTCGCAGCAGCCTGTCCGGTGAGCGTCATGCTCCAGGGCATACATATGATCGTCCCTTCTGGGTCCAATCACAGCATGCCTGGCCAACAGTCACCTTCCGTGCGCGGACGATGATCTGTTTGGAATGTCTTCCAGCAGAATACATGCAGGATAGGTAAGTAAAACTCCCCTGCCTCGGCTGGGTGATTTAGCTGGACATTCCTGGAGAGATCAAGTAAGTGGTTGTGGCCCCTTTCTTCCCTCTCTCCCTGCCTTTCCCTCCTCCCTGGGCTTCTAGCTAAAGGTTGCTGGGTGCTGGGGGTCACCTAGGGGGTCCCACTGGAGCGGGGCTGGCTGTAACTAACATTTAAAAGAAATGTCATTTTTGCTTACCTGTGTTTCTGTGTCTCCATGCTGTCGGCGGCCATTTTGAGGTGGTCCATGCCAAGTTTGGCCTCTTGTAACTGCCTGGCGGCCATCTTCCTGTAGTTCGGCCACACCCACTGGCCCCTATCAGGTGATCGGCGGCCATGTTTGTCCACCCTGTATGCAGATATTGCCGTTCGGCGGCCATCTTTTTTGTGGGCTATGGCTGCCTGACCTCTATCTTCTGTCGGCGGCCATTTTCTTAGAGCCCACATTATCTTCCATACAGACGGTTTTGGCAACCATTTTGCGAGAGCCTCCGGCCTCTAGGGTGCATTACACTGGCGCGAAAATTCACACAGGAAGTGCTGATAAAAGAAGCAGACTGACACAGCAGCAAGGGGACAGCATCATAGGCGCAGCATAGCAGTACCTATCCAGGGTGGTGAGTCCTCTGGGTAACCCAGCATCTCTGCAGCGCAGGAGGGTGGCCTAGTGATATCTTGCCTGGAGCCCTGTGAGTGTCAGCGTGTGGTCAGCATGGCATCTGAGCCAGATGTCTTCTCCCCTGAAACACCAGATTTAGCAGCTGGTGTCCCTGAGGTGTCTATGGACGCTATGTCGGCAATCCTAGAGGCGTTTGCTGCCAGGGTGGAAGCAGCACACGGGAATACAGGGGGTAATAAACGCCCCCGTCCCCTGCAATCTTCTGGGGATATTTCTGATGCAGAACCAGGTCCAGCTACGGCTCATGGCCCAGATTCTGATGCATCAGAGACTGCAGACCGTGACCGATCGAACAGTGAGGAGGACTCCAAGTCCAGGTCAGTACGCGAGACGGCTTTGGTATCTGACCTTATTACTGCAGTGCGGGATACGCTAAAGTTGGAAAGGACTGAAGAAGTAGCAGATACTCCAGTCCCCTTTGGGTTTCGTAAACCTGCCCGCACTGCTAAGGTGTTCCCTTGTGTGTCTTATTTTGACAAACTCTTATACAAGGAATGGGAGAACCCACTGAGGGTCTTTACAGCCCCAAAGAGGTTTGCAGTACGGTACCCCTTTGAGGAGAGTTTTCTGAAGATATGGACCTCTCCCCCTATAGTGGACCCTTCGGTGTCCAGACTTAATAGAGCCACCACTATTCCAGTAGAAGGGGCTCCTGTTTTCAAGGACCCTGTGGATAAGAAGGCTGAAGCACTCGCTCGCTACCTATACTCAGTGGTAGGCTCAGCAGTACGCCCGGCATTGGCGGGGGCCCTAGTGTCTCAGACACTTACTGAATGGGCAAAATTGCTACTCCAGGGGTTAAAGGAGCGAGGTGCTCCTCCTAATGAGATAACTTTGGCCGACCAGTTGGTCCAGGGCCTTAAGTTTGTCTGCGAGTCAGACATGGATACTATTCCCCTGCTGTCAAGAGCTTCGGTTTATGCAGTAGCAATACGCCGCCTGATCTGGCTAAAGGGCTGGTCTGCGGACCAGACTTCCAAGAAAGCCCTATTGGATCTGCCTTTTAAGGGCGACAGACTTTTTGGGGCTTCTCTGGATGACATCATCAAGGATGCTACAGGAGGTAAAAGCACTTTGCTTCCCCAAACTAGCAAGGGTAGGGGACCACGCCAAGGGCAAGGGCCCTCCTTTACTGCACGTAAGCGGTTTTTTCGCCCTCTTAAGGCGACAGGGAAAAGACCCCAGGCCGATAAAGCGCCTGCCCAAGGACAAAAGCGTCCTTGGTCCCGCAGACCCAACAAGCCTGTGGACAAATCTGCGTCCACATGAAGGTCCGCCCCCACCCAGCTCTCGGGTGGGGGGACGTCTTCGCAAATTCGCGACTCAGTGGACTGCTCTAGTCTCCGACAGGTGGGTTTGCGAAGTAATCTCCTCAGGCTACAAGATAGAATTTCTCTCTTGTCCACCAGACAGATTCATCACCTCCAATCTCCAGCTACTACCGACCCGTCGGGAGGCCCTGTATGGGGCGGTCCAGGGTCTACTGGAACGCGGGGTAGTTATTCCAGTTCCAGAACAGGAACGGGGTCAGGGTTTTTACTCAAATCTGTTCATTGTGCCAAAGAAGGAGGGGGTTCGTCCAATCTTGGATCTCAGAGCCCTCAATTGCTTTGTGAAGGTACAAAGATTTCGGATGGAGTCGGTTCGATCCGTAGTCACGGCTCTCCATCCGGGGGACTTTCTGGCCTCCTTGGGCATCAAGGACGCATACCTGCATGTCCCCATATACTCCAGACACCAGAGGTTTCTGCGATTTGCTATCGGGAAGAACCACTACCAGTTTGTGGCCCTCCCGTTTGGCCTTGCCTCAGCACCCAGGACGTTCACCAAGGTGCTCGCTCCGATTCTGGCACTTCTAAGACAGCGGGGTATCGCTATCACAGGTTACTTGGACGACCTTCTGCTGAAGGGCCCTTCAAGCTCAGAATTAGAGGTAAGCGTGTCCATTACCTGTCAGACTCTTCGAGACTGTGGTTGGATACTAAACACGCAAAAGTCAGTATTGGTGCCCACTCAACGCCTAGTGTACCTGGGGTTGATTCTGGATTCCTCAGAGGCAAAGGTATTCCTCCCTGTGGAGAAGTTGCAGACCCTCCGGGCTGCAGTACGGCAGCTGACTTCCAGGAATTGGTCGTCACTCCGTTTTTGCATGCGAGTGTTGGGCCTCATGGTAGCCTCCTTCGAGGCGGTCCCATATGCTCAATACCACACTCGAGTGTTACAGAGGGAAGTTCTGTCCAGATGGAACAGATGCCCTTCATCTCTGGATTATCAAATCCGAGTGAGCCACCTAGTCAGGAGATCCCTGGTATGGTGGCTGACAGCACCGGCTCTAATGGCCGGGAAGTCATTTCTTCCGGTTTACTGGATAGTGATCACGACGGACGCCAGCCTTACAGGTTGGGGGGGAGTCTGGGGTGTCCAGTCGGCGCAAGGTCGCTGGACCCCAGAGGAAGCCCTCCTGCCGATCAATGTCCTGGAGATCCGGGCGATCAAGCTGTGCCTCTTCAAATGGTCTCAGAGACTGCAAGGGCGTCCAGTCAGGATCCAGTCAGACAACGCCACAGCAGTGGCATATGTCAATCATCAAGGAGGAACAAGAAGCTCAGCTGCAGCATCGGAGATCGCTCGCATCCTGAAGTGGGCAGAGAGGAGCGTACCGGCACTGTCGGCCGTGTACATTCCGGGTGTGGAAAACTGGCAGGCGGACTACCTGAGCCGCCAGATGCTGGACCAGGGAGAATGGTCCTTACACCCGGAGGTGTTCCAACTCCTCTGCCAAAGATGGGGCACACCAGACGTAGATCTTCTGGCTTCCCGACTCAATCGGAAGGTATTGAGGTTTGTGGCCCGGTCAAGAGACCCATGGGCAGACGCAACGGACGCGTTGGTAGCATCGTGGGGCCAGTATCGGCTAATCTATGCCTTCCCTCCCTTAAGGCTTCTTCCTCTTCTGCTCCGCAGAGTGGAGGCAGAGGGAATTCCAATGATCCTAATCGCTCCAGATTGGCCTCAGCGTCCTTGGTACGCCGATCTAGTACGTCTGGTAGCAGACGTCCCCTGGCGCCTACCACTACGGAAGGACCTGCTGTCGCAAGGTCCCATATTCCATCCTGCTTTACAGTCATTGGCTTTAACGGCATGGCTGTTGAGAACCAGGTACTGAGAGACCGGGGCCTGTCAGACTCAGTAATTTCTACTATGAGAAGTGCTCGGAAACCGTCCTCTAGGAAGGTCTATCACCGCACTTGGAGGGCCTACATCTCCATGTGTGAGGAAATGAAATGGCATCCGCGTACCTATTTGGTTTCCAGAATCCTGCTGTTTTTACAGCATGGGGTAGACCAAAGGCTTGCCCTAAGTACGATTAAGGGACAGATATCTGCCCTGGCTGTCTTTTTTCAGCGACCCCTGGCGACTCACTCTCTCGTGAGTACATTTGTGCAGGGGGTTCGACATGTGGCCCCTCCGGTCCGCCCCCCGTTACCTCCGTGGGACTTGAACCTGGTCCTCTCGGTGCTTCAGAAGGCACCGTTTGAGAATATTAGAGATATTCCCCTGTTGACACTTTCTCAGAAGGTGGTCTTTTTGGTGGCTGTTACGTCAGTTAGACGAGTCTCTGAGCTGGCAGCCTTGTCCTGCAAGGCTCCCTATTTGATTTTCCACAAGGATAAGGTGGTGCTGCGGCCGCAGCCTTCCTTTCTTCCGAAGGTCGTTTCGGCTTTTCATCTCAACGAAGACATTGTACTTCCATCCTTGTGTCCTCAGCCGTCGAATCCTAAGGAGTCGGCGTTGCATTCCTTGGACGTTGTCCGAGCTTTGAGAGTATACATATCTGCTACTTCCCTGTTCCGGAAGTCAGACTCACTGTTTGTTTCGGTGGCTGGTCCCAAGAAGGGCCAAGCAGTCTCATCGGCCACCATCTCTAGGTGGATCCGACAGATAGTAATCCAGGCTTACGCCTTAAAGGGTCAGGCGCCCCCCTTTCCTGTCACGGCGCATTCGACCAGGGCAATAGGTGCCTCTTGGGCTTTCCGACATCAAGCGTCTGTTTCCCAACTATGTAAAGCGGCGACTTGGTCGTCCGCTCACACTTTCACAAAATTCTACAAAGTTGATGTAGGTGCATCTTCGGATGCCTCTTTCGGCCGCATGGTTTTACAGGCGGCTGTTTAGAGTTGCAACTCCTCCGTTGGAGGAGTGCTGTTTTGTGTTTTGGGGTGAAGTTTGTTTTTATGCTGTTACCACCCCTCGTTTTTTCTCTGACACTGCTTTGGGACGTCCCACTTTGTCAATAGAGAAGCTGTGTCGGTCCATGGACGAAAGAGTAAATAGGATTTTTTACTCACCGTAAAATCCTTTTCTCTGAGTCCATGGACCGACACAGCACCCACCCCTCCTTTTAAGTTTGTACTGCTTTTTGACGAACTGATCTGCGATGTGCAGACTGAGAGGGTATACCCAGAGGGTCCGCCCCCTGGGCGGTACTGTAGAAGGTGTGATGCAACACTTTTTACAAGTTTTTCTGCCTAGTCACTCCTAATTAACGGATAATACCCACTTTGTCAATAGAGAAGCTGTGTCGGTCCATGGACTCAGAGAAAAGGATTTTACGGTGAGTAAAAAATCCTATTTTTTCTAGGGACAGAAAACTATAGGTAGGGAGAGTGTCAGTTTCTTTCACTGTGATAATCCTTGTTTCTAGGGACAAAGAAGGAAAGTGAGGGAAATTCTCCTTGTGCTATAGTGTGCTTTAAAAAAACATTTTTTCTAGGGACAGAAAACTATAGGTAGGGAGAGTGTCAGTGTATTTTACTGTGCGAATCCTTGTTTCTAGGGACAGGGAAGGACAGTGAGGGAATTCTCCTTGTGCTATAGTGTGCTTTAAAAAAACATTTTTTCTAGGGACAGAAAACTATAGGAAGGAAGAGTGTCAGTTTCTTTCACTGTGATAATCCTTGTTTCTAGGGACAAAGAAGGAAAGTGAGGGAAATTCTCCTTGTGCTATAGTGTGCTTTAAAAAAACATTTTTTCTAGGGACAGAAAACTATAGGTAGGAAGAGTGTCAGTTTCTTTCACTGTGATAATCCTTGTTTCTAGGGACAGGGAAGGACAGTGAGGGAATTCTCCTTGTGCTATAGTGTGCTTTAAAAAAACATTTTTTCTAGGGACAGAAAACTATAGGTAGGGAGAGTGTCAGTGTCTTTTACTGTGTGAATCCTTGTTTCTAGGGACAGGGAAGGACAGTGAGGGAATTCTCCTTGTGCTATAGTGTGCTTTAAAAAAACATTTTTTCTAGGGACAGAAAACTATAGGTAGGAAGAGTGTCAGTTTCTTTCACTGTGATAATCCTTGTTTCTAGGGACAAAGAAGGAAAGTGAGGGAAATTCTCCTTGTGCTATAGTGTGCTTTAAAAAAACATTTTTTCTAGGGACAGAAAACTATAGGTAGGGAGAGTGTCAGTGTGTTTTACTGTGCGAATCCTTGTTTCTAGGGACAGGGAAGGACAGTGAGGGAATTCTCCTTGTGCTATAGTGTGCTTTAAAAAAACATTTTTTCTAGGGACAGAAAACTATAGGTAGGGAGAGTGTCAGTGTGTTTTACTGTGCGAATCCTTGTTTCTAGGGACAGGGAAGGACAGTGAGGGAATTCTCCTTGTGCTATAGTGTGCTTTAAAAAAACATTTTTTCTAGGGACAGAAAACTATAGGTAGGAAGAGTGTCAGTTTCTTTCACTGTGATAATCCTTGTTTCTAGGGACAAAGAAGGAAAGTGAGGGAAATTCTCCTTGTGCTATAGTGTGCTTTAAAAAAACATTTTTTCTAGGGACAGAAAACTATAGGTAGGGAGAGTGTCAGTGTGTTTTACTGTGCGAATCCTTGTTTCTAGGGACAGGGAAGGACAGTGAGGGAATTCTCCTTGTGCTATAGTGTGCTTTAAAAAAACATTTTTTCTAGGGACAGAAAACTATAGGTAGGAAGAGTGTCAGTTTCTTTCACTGTGATAATCCTTGTTTCTAGGGACAAAGAAGGAAAGTGAGGGAAATTCTCCTTGTGCTATAGTGTGCTTTAAAAAAACATTTTTTCTAGGGACAGAAAACTATAGGTAGGGAGAGTGTCAATGTCTTTTACTGTGCGAATCCTTGTTTCTAGGGACAGGGAAGGACAGTGAGGGAATTCTCCTTGTGCTATAGTGTGCTTTAAAAAAACATTTTTTCTAGGGACAGAAAACTATAGGTAGGGAGAGTGTCAGTGTCTTTTACTGTGCGAATCCTTGTTTCTAGGGACAGGGAAGGACAGTGAGGGAATTCTCCTTGTGCTATAGTGTGCTTTAAAAAAACATTTTTTCTAGGGACAGAAAACTATAGGTAGGAAGAGTGTCAGTTTCTTTCACTGTGATAATCCTTGTTTCTAGGAACAAAGAAGGAAAGTGAGGGAAATTCTCCTTGTGCTATAGTGTGCTTTAAAAAAACATTTTTTCTAGGGACAGAAAACTATAGGTAGGAAGAGTGTCAGTGTGTTTTACTGTGCGAATCCTTGTTTCTAGGGACAGGGAAGGACAGTGAGGGAATTCTCCTTGTGCTATAGTGTGCTTTAAAAAAACATTTTTTCTAGGGACAGAAAACTATAGGTAGGGAGAGTGTCAGTGTCTTTTACTGTGTGAATCCTTGTTTCTAGGGACAGGGAAGGACAGTGAGGGAATTCTCCTTGTGCTATAGTGTGCTTTAAAAAAACATTTTTTCTAGGGACAGAAAACTATAGGAAGGAAGAGTGTCAGTTTCTTTCACTGTGATAATCCTTGTTTCTAGGGACAAAGAAGGAAAGTGAGGGAAATTCTCCTTGTGCTATAGTGTGCTTTAAAAAAACATTTTTTCTAGGGACAGAAAACTATAGGTAGGAAGAGTGTCAGTTTCTTTCACTGTGATAATCCTTGTTTCTAGGGACAGGGAAGGACAGTGAGGGAAATTCTCCTTGTGCTATAGTGTGCTAAAGCATTCCTCATCAACCATCTTTGAAAGCCTTGTTTTTTTGGACAGTCAGGGAAATTGTCGTTGTGCTATTCTGTGCAAAAGCAATCATCCTCAACCATATTTAGAAATCCTTAAGTAAAGGGACAGAGAAGGACACCTGAAGGTAGCCCTTATTGCTTTTTTCCCATCTCCCTGCAGGCCATCTATTAGAATGTCTGGAAGGCAAACAAGGAGAGGCAGACAGTCAGGAGGCAATAAAAGAGGGCAAGCAGGCTCTGTGTCTGGGGGCAACAGTGCTGGTCGTGGACGCGGTGCATTGTCATCAGCACATGGCCATGGGACACGCTTGTCCTTCTTTTCGGCAGCTGGACATGTTGAGCCACATCATGCCGAAGACTTGGTAGAGTGGATGACCAAGCCCTCCTCCTCCTCCTCATCCTCTCTCACCCAGGCTCAGGGTACTGGAAAAGGAGCTGCCAAAGCGTCCTCTTCCCTGGTATCAATGTCAGACTCATCATCAGTCACTCCTTCCCTAGACCCACCATGTCCTCCTCCTGAGGAGTCCCCCGAACTGTTTGACCACAGTGTTGGGTACATGCTCCAGGAGGATGCCCAGCGTTTCGAAGGGTCTGATGATGAAACCCAGCTAGAGGAAGGCAGTAGCGTGAGAGCAGACAGAGGGGATGCTCAAGAAGGACACCAATCTGGCAGTCATGTTCCAGCAGCTGCAGCATACTGCCAGATTGGCTCCAGTGATGAGGAGGGAGGGGATGATGAGGTCACTGACTCCACGTGGGAGCCTAATAGGAGGAGGAGGAGGATGAGGAGGAGGCACATCTCCAACGAGGCAGGATGCCCTTTGGTGGCCAGCGTAAGGGCAGTACACCGACGGAATCACACCGCAGAGCTCCGCCTGTGCAGGGCGCTGCCTCTGCCCGTCATTCAAAAAGTTCTTTGGTGTGGGCCTTTTTTGAGGCTAGTGCATCAGATCGCACAGCTGCTGTTTGCAACATATGTCTCAAGCGTATATCGCGTGGCCAAAACATCAGCCGCTTGGGTACCACATGCCTGACCAGACATATGTTGACCTGCCATGCAGCTCGTTGGCAAGCCTACCTCAAAGACCCACACCAAAGAACAAAGCGGACCTCTCCTTGCACCGCATCAGCTGGGATCTCCAACCCCACTATAACTTCAGTCCTCTCTGAAACATGCACTGAGAGGAATGAAGGTGTAGAATTAGGTGTGTCACAGCCAAGTACTTGCGGCCACTCTGCTAGCAGTACACCGACGTCCGATTCTAGCAGGCAAATTTCCCTGCCCCAGCTGCTGGACCGTCGAAAGAAGTTCACTCCCAGCCATCCACATGCCCAGCGGTTGAATGCTAGCTTGGCTAAATTGCTAGCGCTTCAACTGCTGCCTTTTCAGTTGGTAGACTCGGCCCCCTTCCGTGAGTTTGTGCAATGTGCGGTTCCTCAGTGGCAGGTTCCCAAACGCCACTTTTTCTCACGGAAGGCTATTCCGGCTCTCTACCGGCATGTGGAAGGCAATGTCTTGGCCTCGCTGGACAGGGCGGTCAGCGGTAAGGTGCATATTACCGCTGACTCATGGTCCAGCAGGCATGGACAGGGACGTTACCTTTCTTTCACGGCCCATTGGGTCACTCTTTTGGCAGCTGGGAAGGATGCAGGACAAGGTGCAGTAGTGTTGGAGGTTGTTCCACCGCCACGCCTCCAAAATGCTACTACTGGTTGTGACACACCTCTCTCCTCCACCCCCTCCTCTTCTTCTTCCTCCATGGCCTCTTCCTGTGGTTTGTCCTCGGAACCAGCGGTGCTCCGTAGGCGTTCAAGGGGCTACGCAAGTACGCAGGCAAAAAGATGCCATGCCGTGCTTGCGCTGGTGTGTTTGGGGGACAGAAGCCACACTGGGGCAGAGGTCCTGTCTGCTCTGCAGGGCCAGGCCGAGAGGTGGTTGACGCCACGCCAGCTTAAGCCAGGAATGGTGGTTTGCGACAATGGCACCAACCTCCTCTCCGCCCTCCGACAGGGACAACTGACCCATGTGCCCTGTGTGGCTCACGTCCTTAACCTGGTGGTGCAGCGGTTCTTGGGCAGGTACCCGGGCTTACAGGATGTCCTGAGGCAGGCCAGGAAAGTCTGTGTGCATTTCCGCAGATCTTATAATGCCAGTGCTCGCCTGGCTGAGCTGCAAAAGGAGTTGAACCTGCCCAAGAACCGCCTTATATGTGACATGCCCACCAGGTGGAACTCAACGTTGGCCATGCTGCAGCGGCTGCACACGCAGCAGAGGGTCATCAATGAGTACCTGTGCGACTACGGCACCAGGACAGGGTCAGGGGAGCTTGGTTTTTTTTCTCCACGCCAGTGGGGCATGATCAGGGATGCATGCACTGTCCTGGCACCATTTGAGGAGGCCACGAGGATGGTGAGCAGTGACAGTGCATGCATCAGTGACACTGTACCTCTTGTCCACCTGTTGGAGCACACGCTGCGTGGAATAATGGACAGGGCACTTGAGGCAGAACAGAGGCAGGAAGAGGAGGACTTCCTTGCCTCTCAAGGCCCCCTTTACCCAGACAGTGTTCCTTCTGTCCCACCCATCGCACAGGAAGAGGAGGAGGAGGAGGAGGAGGAGGATTGTGTCAGCATGGAGGTGGAGGCTGGCACTCAGCATCATCAGCAGCAGTCTTTTAGGGATGATTTACAGTCCCAAGAAACCAGTGGACTTGTACGTGGCTGGGAGGAGGTGGCTGCGGATCATGTCGTCCTTAGTGACCCAGAGGACTCCGGAGCGAATGCCTCAGCAAACCTACGCTGCATGGCATCCCTGATCCTGCAAAGTCTGAGGAAGGATCCTCGTATTCTTCGGATCAAAGAGAGGGACCATTACTGGCTGGCCACTCTCCTTGATCCACGGTACAAGGGTAAGGTTGCGGACCTTATTTTACCGTCGCAGAGGGAGCAGAGGATGAGACAACTCCGGGAGGCCTTGCAGAAAGGTCTGTGCAACGCGTTCCCAGAGACTGGGAGGTTACAAACTCCTGGTCCTGGACAACGAGTTGCTGAGGCTTCGGCCAGTCAAAGAAGGAGCGGTGGGGAAGGTGGCCGTCTGACCGATGCGTTCAGACAATTCTTTAGTCCGCAGCGCCAAAGTATGATCAGTTCCAGCAACCATCGCCAGCGTCTGATAAACATGGTGCAGGAATATCTAGGGGCAAGGTCAGACTTGGACACCTTCCCCACCGAAAATCCTCTGGCTTACTGGGTCTTGAGGATGGATCACTGGCCAGAGCTTGCACAGCATGCAATTGAGCTACTGGCCTGTCCTGCATCCAGCGTTCTTTCGGAACGCACATTCAGTGCTGCTGGAGGATTTGTCACGGATCACAGGGTGCGCCTGTCCACCGACTCGGTTGATCGACTGACTTTCATCAAGATGAACCAGTCTTGGATCACCACCAGCTACCACACACCTGATGCTGATATAACAGACTAATTGATTTTAACATGTCACATCCCTTCAAGACTGATGCTGATGCTGAGTGCCTGTGCTGTTATGTTGACTGGCTATCCTCCTCCTCCGAGTCCTCAATGATACGATTGATGATGATAGCTTGGAAGATCATTTTTGTTTATGGGTGCCGCCACCAGTGCCTAACGCCCAATTTTTCAGCCCCTGTTTTACAGGGGCGTGTAATTACAATTTTTTTAGCAATAATTTGCCATAGGGCTCATTGCTGTGCTCCAAGTACAGTATCTGTGAGGGGTTGGAGTGTTGTGGCACCAGTGCCTAAGGCCCAATTTTTCAAGCCCCTGTTTAACAGGGGCGTGTCATTACAATTTTTGAAGCAATACTTTGCAACAGGGCTCATTGCTGTGCTCCAAGTACAGTATCTGTGAGGGGTTGTAGTGTTGTGCCACCAGTGCCTAAGGCCCAATTTTTCAGCCCCTGTTCAACAGGGGCATGCAATTACAATTCTTGATCTAATAATTCACAGCAGGGCCCATTGCTGCACCCACCAAGAGTAACTGTCAGGGCTTACAGTGTTGTGGCACCAGCACCACCATCAAAGGCCCAATTTTTACTACCACTGTTCAACAATTATATGTAATTAAAATTCCTGATATAATAGTTGACAGCAGGGCGTTCCAGCACCAACCAAGAGTAACTGTGAGTGCTTACAGTGTTGTGCCAACACCAACAACTAAGGGGCCTATTTCTGCAGAGTATATACGGCAGGTCCCTACTTTCAAACATCCAACTTACAAACGACTCCTACTTGCAAACGCAAGAAGACAACAGGAAGTGAGAGGAAATCTACCACTAGGAAGGAAAATTCTCTCCTGTAAGAATAAATATGGGAGAAAGGTGTCTCCTCTGTACTGATGCTTTATCAGCAATCCTTGTTTCAAGAAAAACACCACATTTCAAAAACAGTTGTCATTGGGACGGAAAGTGAGGTGAAATGTTCTGAACAGGGGCACAGACAGCAAAACAAATGTTACAGGGGTGATAACCCTTACCTATGTTTTCCAAAAAGTTTAAAAATAGATTTTTGGGCTGGAGCTACACTTCAACAATGTACCTGTTCAAAATTACAAACAGATTCTACATAAGAACAAACCTACAGTCCCTGTCTTGTATGCACCGCCTGTATACGGCTGTTCAGAGTATATAGGGCCTTTTTTATTTCATGTGCGGGGTTCCCCTTAATATCCATACAAGACCCAAAGGGGCTGGTAATGGGCTGGGGTAGGGGGGGGGGGGGGGGGTCATGGGGTAGCTATGCCATTTTTCTTAAAGATTTTCATCCATATTACCGGGACCAGACATTACATTAAAGCCGCAAGCAGTTTTAAATGGCTTTTTTTTCCTTTAGAAGTGTCATTTTGTGCAGGGACAGTTCTAAACACGGGAAACACGTGGCACTTCACAGGCATACTTTAGACACCCCCCAGGTACGATATTTAAAGGAATATTTGACTTTTTTTTTCACTTTATGCATCATTAAAATGACTGCTCCCGAAAAACGACCGTTTTTAAAACTTCTTTTTGCATTGATACATGTCCCCTGGTGCACAACCCGGGTTCCCAAACCCTTTTTAGGACAATAACATGCATAATAGTTGTTATAATTAGCACTTTAGAATTCGAACGTTCGCATCCATTGTATTTAATAGGGTTCTAATGTTCGTACAAACTTTCGGTCCGTTCGCGGGTTCTGGTGCGAACCGAACCCGGGGGTGTTCGGCTCATCACTACTTTGAAGCACTCATGAGTTCAAATCCCACAGAGAGATACTAAAAGATTGTATAAAAATGCCTATTAGCCTATTAGCCAATTAGCCAAAGCAGCATATGCTGAAAATAGGTGAATGCCAATTAGCCAATGCACTTTTATTCAATAATATTATGGTGTGGACTTCCAAACATCACACACTAGCTAACGGGCAGTTTACATTTCTTTGTTTGTTTATTTTAATTTGCTTGTGCAAATAATAAACATAGCTGTTGGATGGTAGGTTGGCTGGTATTTGAACTTGTAACATGAGAGCTGTATAGACATGGGAGCAGACCACTAAGCCATTGTGCTAAGTACAAGACCTGCATAATAGTGTAGTATGATTAAAGAATGAACATAAATAATTACCGCTTTATAGCCACCTAAATGAAAAAATAAAAACATGAAAAAAACAACATACAACAAATAGGTAACCTAAATGTTTAATACATGTAATTTTACATAATAGCAGACATTACTATGTAATAATCCTTCATAACTGCATTCGTTAGCAAAAGAAGGAAAAAAACTTGGAATAGTAATTGCAATATACATCAATAGATAGAGCACATCTCATATAAAAATGTTTCTTTCACATACATGGATCATGGTTACAGTGCAGTGCTATATAAAAACTTAGTGGAAATTGGCATTTGCGCGTACGCGGATTCGCTAATTAGCGCTGATTTCACATTTACTAACGCTTGTTTGCTGCTGATAGCGCTTTTTTTCATTCGCAAATTCGCCCATGGAATTTTTAATTGTCAAAAATTTGAGCTATTTTTTGCGATGTGCTCAGTACTTCCTGGAGTTATAGTAAATCAGACCCATTGAGTTTGTTAATTATTTGCGACCCCGTAGTGGGTAACGGTTTCCATTTTGTTTGTCTGTGCTTCTTACCTCCTCTCCTCGTTTTGTTCTCTTTTTCTTTCCCTTTTTGTGGCTTTGGCCTCCCTGGTTTAAAGGTGCCGGATTTTCTTTACGTGTGGATCCATTTCTGGAGCTGTTGTCCAGAGAGGAATCGGATGTGGAGGCTGCAAGTGTGTCATTACAGATCTCACCTTCTGTATCCGAAAAACTGACCCGCTTTTTACTCGGGGTCCTGCGTGAGCGATTGACATGAAAGGTGGGTTTTTTCCACATATAGACTTTATTGGAGTCATAGTCTAGTTGATCTCTAGTCTTTTTCTTTCTTTGTCGAGTCAAGCTGTACATACAGGAAATTCTGAACCAATAACTTGCTTAACACTGTATCTTATCCTGGTGTAGCCTGTGTCATAATTACAACAATATTTATAGTATACAGGCCATGTTCCATTAAGGTTTTAGTCTGTATATCATACTACTTAGTACAGGATCAGATGCATGCTCCCTATCATCACCCATAGAGTGTGCTCCTTTGGCTGGGAAAAACCAGCCCCCCATCTATCTATCGGGGAGTCCAGCCCCTCCGGCAGCAGGGAGCACCCTCAACATCTTAAAAGAACAATGTCTCACCGAGGGTGAGGAAAAACAAATATCTAAACCAAACAAATAAAAGTTAAAGAGGGGAGGGGTGGAGCAAGAAAAAATGTTTTTTTTACAGGGGGGAAAAAGAAGGGGAAAGTAGGAGGGAGGGAGTAAAGCTCCATGCTCAGAAATTTATCATATGGGTGCGATCTAATTTGTAATCGTTCTGGGATCGTTTGTCAGATATTTGATCCATGGGTCCCATACTTTATGAAACAACTTCATCTTATCTTGTACCAGTGCTGTTAATCTTTCGTTCAACATAAGCCATGACAATTTGTGTTTAAGCTGGTCAAAGGGTAGGGCCGCTGACTTCCAATTTCTGGCTATAGTTATTTTAGCTGAAATAAAGAATGTGACCTCTTTATCAGCAGTCCATCTAAAAGGATCCCAGAATCTGCAAGCAGACCTACTGAGCAGAAGAAGTGTGGTGGGAGCAGAGAGGAGTCTGAACCAAGAGATTTTCTTGATGATCTCCGAAGCATGGGGGATAACCTCAAGTAGACCTGTTTGCCAGCCAGCAAAATTCGAAGGTTCGGAGTTTCTTCTCTCTCCACCGAGTGGACCAGGCTGTAGGCATAGACGCTCTAGCACACCCATGGCATTACCAGCTGTGTTACGCTTTTCCCCCCTTTCCACTGATCCCATTGGTCCTAAGGAAATTCAGGGAAGAAAATACCAATATGATTCTGGTCACTCCCTTTTGGCCAAAGAGACCTTGGTTCGCGACACTACTAAACCTGGCCGCAAAGCCTCCATGGAAACTGCCGTCCAGGAAAGACCTACTAACACAGGGCTCTGTGAACCATCCGGAAGCAGACCGGTTGCATCTAACTGCTTGGTTTCTGAGGAAGGCCTCCTAAAAATGCAAAGGGGAGAAAGCTTCTAAAAGTACGTTGGGCAGATGGCTTAGACAGGCAATTACGGAGGCCTATGAAGCTAAAGGAGAAATACCCCCCTCAGGTATTGCTGCTCATTCCACAAGGTCAACGGCAGTTTCCTGGGCCGAAAGGGCCGGTGCTACGCCTGATCAGATTTGCAAGGCTGCCACTTGGTCCAACTATTCGACATTTCTCCGACATTATAGGTTGGACTTGCTGTCCGCCGCAGATCGAGCCTTCGGCAGGAAGGTACTGCAGGCAGTAGTCCCACCCTAGGGTAGGTTTCTCGGTCATCCTCTCCAAGGTTGTCCTGAAAAGCGATTTGAGAAAGACTTAGTTAGACTTACCGGTGACAGTATTTCTAAGAGCCTTTCAGGACAACCGCTATTTCCCTCCCTTGGTATCTTAGAAGTGGTTGTTAAGTATCTATCATGGTTGTTTGTGGTTTTCTGTGCTTTGTTTTCCAGTTTGTCGGAGACCACACAATAACTGAAGCCATGGTGGAAGAGGAGGGATTTAAAGGCTGCATGTGTTTCCTGGAAAATGGGCGGAGCTGCGCTCTCTCCAAGGTTGTCCTGAAAAGCTCTTAGAAATACTGTCACCAGTAAGTCTTTGTGCAAAATAGATAATAGGAAGACGCACTTGAACAATTAATTCAAATTTTAGGAAATCAAACAGGCTCTTGCACTAAATCTAATTTTTTTTAGGCTCTTAAGCCCCGTACACACGATCGGATAACCTATGGATTTTCGTCCGATGGATTTGTCCATCGGATATCCGATGAAACTGTTTTCCATTAGTCTTGCCCACACACCATCAGTCAAAAAACCGACCGTTCCAAACGCGGTGACGTAAAACACTCCGATGAGCCGAGAAAAATGAAGTTTAATGCTTCTGAGCATGCGTCGACTTGATTCTGAGCATGCGTGGGTTTTTAATCCGATGGACTTGCCCATAGACGATCGGAAATTCCCATCGGTTTTTTATCCATCGGAAATTTTTAAAACAAGTTCTATTTTTTACAACCGATGGAAAAAAGACCGATGGGTACCATACACAATCGGTTGGTCTGATGAAAACCATCCATCGGACGGTTTTCATCAATCAAACCGATCGTGTGTACGGGGCTTAACTGATTGAAGTGTATGGTCACCTTTTAAAAATCAAGACCTGAAAATAATAATTTATTAGGTTTAGAAACACTTTTCTGTTCTTTGTAATGTATTGAAAGATTTGTGTGAAAATAGAAAAAAAAAACATTTCAAAGATATATTAGAAATAATAGGAATGAGATTAGCATCAACATGGTTAATTAAGTGAGAACACCTACTAATTGCCTAACAAGACACATCCAATGAGATGGGCGTGCGCTATTATCAATGAGAAAACAGCAGTTACCCTGGCACCAGTTGCTGTTTACATATTTATTATCGTTTTGCGCGTCTGTGTGCGCCGGTTCGCACGCTCAATCCGGTGCACCAATTAAGGTATGAACCGATGCAACGCATTGTTCTTAGTAAATCAGCCTTATTGTGTTTTTTTAAAAATTGTCACACTTTTTTTGTTTATAGCGCAAAAAATAAAAACCACAGAGGTGATCAAATACCACCAAAAGAAAGCCCTATTTGTAAGAAAAAAAGTATGTCAATTTTGTTTGGGTACAGCGTTGCACGACTGCGCAATTGTCAGTTAAAATGATGCAGTGCCATATCGCAAAAAATGGCCTAGTCATTGAGCAGCCCCACCCCAAAGCACCTTGCCCCTATGTGGATCGGGAGAAGGGCCTCTTCCCGACAACCCTGGGCTGTGGTTGTCGGGGTCTGCAGGCGGGGGGCTTATCGGAATCTGTATTTACAGATTTACAGGCAGGGGGCTTCCAGATTCCGATAAGCCCCCCACCCGCAGACACCAACAACCACAGCCCAGGGTTGTCAGGAAGAGGTCCTTGTCCCCATCAACATGGAGACAAGGTGCTTTGGGGTGGAGGGGCAGAGTTTATCTTAACAATGGTATCCATTGAAGCTGATATACAGAGTTGGTTCCCATTGTTCAGATAAACTAACCTCGATCTGGATTATCAATAAGAAGCTCCTCTCAGCCTATCGTCAAACCTTTCAGCCTCAGGCATTACTAGAATTCACCCTTGACAGCTTACATTCAAAGCAAACCATTCCCAACTATCCTGAGAACATGGACAGATAAGGAGACATATTACACAACCACATTGATCAAACTCTAACTAAAATAGACTTATAATTTACAAGATCATTTACAGTACATTTGTTAAAGGAGATTTCACATAACCTGATAACAAATGATACTAGCCCAGATGGTTTGTCATTAAAGCGATACTAAACTCAAAACCAAAAAAGTAATATTTTTAAGGTTTATGGTCTGAGCACTGACAGGCTGACGCCCCCAGCCCTTCAACCTCTGCAGCAATGCTGACAGCACTCATACGCCTATTTCCCAAAGACAACCTCTGGATATGACGCTGAACACGTGCACGCAACTTCTTTGGTCGACCATGGCAAGGCCTGTTCTGAGTGGAACCCGTCCTGTTAAACCGCTGTGTGGTAACAGTGCTGCAGCTGAGTTTTAGGGACTTGGCAATATTCTTATAGCCTAGGCCATCTTTATGTAGAGCAACAATTATTTTTTTCAGATCCTCAGAGAGTTCTTTGCCATGAGGTGCCATGTTAAACTTCCAGTGGTCAGTATGAGAGAGTGAGAGCGATAACACCAAATTTAACACACCTGCTCTCCATTCACACCTGAGACCTTGTAACACTAATGAGTTACATGGCACCGAAAATTGCTAATTGGACCCAGTTTGGACATTTTCACTTAGTGGTGTACTCACTTTTGTTGCCAGCGGTTTAGACATTAATGGCTGTGTGTTAAGTTATTTTGAGGGGTCAGCAAATTTACACTGTTATACAAGCTGTACACTCACTACTTTACATTTTAGCAAAGTGTAATTTCTTCAGTGTTGTCACATGAAAAGATATAATAAAATGTTTACACAAATGTGAGGGGTGTACTCACTTTTGTGAGATACTGTAGGTCAGTGAGTGTTAAATGCAGGATGGCTTAATACGTGTGTGTGTGTGTGTGCAGTATGTTTATATTTAAACACTGCATACTGTATATACTATATATATTATATTAGTTTAATCACCTGTAATGCCCTGTACACACAATCGGAATTTCCGATGAAACAAGTCCGGTGGACTTGTTTCATCGGAAATTCCGATCGTGTGTGGGCCCCATCTGACTTTTTCCATCGGTGTAAAAAAAACTGATAGGAATTTCCGATCGTCTGTGTGGAACTCCATCGGAGAAAAATCCATGCATGCTCAGACAAAATTAGGAGACGGGAGCGCTCGTTCTGGAAAAAACTTGCGTTCGTAATGGAGATAGCACATTGGTCATGCTGCAAATTAATGCATCGTTAAATGTAGCGCATTCTTTTCTTCTTTCTAATGCTAGAACAAATTTTATTTTTCGCTGCGGATATTCACACAGAGTTCTTACAAACGTATTTCTCTGTTTCTTGTGATCTCATGAATCTTCGTATTTTATTTTAAAGCCAGGTCTCCAATATATCTTTTTTTTTTTTTAAATTCAACTTTTATTAAAGATTTTGGGGCTGATTTACTATAACTCCAGGAAGTACTGAGCACATCGCAAAAAATAGCTCCAATTTTTGACAATTAAAAATTCAATGCGCAAATTTGCGAATGAAAAAGAGCGCTATTAGCAGCAAACAAGTGTTAGTAAATGTGAAATCAGCCAAATGCCAATTTTCACTAAGTTTTTATATAGCACTGCACTGTAACCCTGATCCATGTATGTGAAAGAAACATTTTTATATGAGATGTGCTCTATCTATTGATGTATATTGCAATTAGTATTCCTAGCTTTTTTCCTTCTTTTGCTAACAAATGCAGTTATGAAGGATTATTACATAATAATGTCTGCTATTATGTAAAATTACATGTATTAAACATTTAGGTTACCTATTTGTTGTATGCTGTTTTTTTCATGTTTTTATTTTTTCATTTAGGTGGCTATAAAGCGGTAATTATTTATGTTCATTCTTTAATCATACTACACTATTATGCAGGTCTTGTACTTAGCACAATGGCTTAGTGGTCTGCTCCCATGTCTATACAGCTCTCATGTTACAAGTTCAAATACCAGCCAACCTACCATCCAACAGCTATGTTTATTATTTGCACAAGCAAATTAAAATAAACAAACAAAGAAATGTAAACTGCCCGTTAGCTAGTGTGTGATGTTTGGAAGTCCACACCATAATATTATTGAATAAAAGTGCATTGGCTAATTGGCATTCACCAATTTTCAGCATATGCTGCTTTGGCTAATTGGCTAATAGGCATTTGCCTTTTTTCACCAATACAATCTTTTAGTATCTCTCTGTGGGATTTGAACTCATGAGTGCTTCAAAGCCTGAGTTTTTCAAGGTAGAAGTGCTGACCACTAGCCTATTGAGCGTAGCACAAACATCTACTAGTGTGTGTAGGTTAAGGAGATATTTCTTGCACCTACAGGTAAGCCTTAATCTAGGCTTACCTATAGATGCAAGTTGTCTAAGTGGGTTTACAACCACTTTAATATTATTGTAACAACCATGCTCATGCTGATGTGGCATTGGCTAATAGGCATTCGCCTCTTTTCAGCATATGCTGCTGAGTGTTTGATGGTGGGACTACTTTATATTCTAGGTATAATAGTACTCAGCACAGTGACTTAGGCCCCTTTCACACTTGTGCGACCTGAAATTTGTGTGATTTTGATGCGACTTTAAGCAATGCCTGTGTAATCTTGAGGTCTATGGACGCAGGAGTCGCAGGGAAAGGCGCGCAAACTTCCGTCTGCATTTTTTCTGTGATCCCAGGGAATGCCTGTCAACTCGTATCAAAGTCGGACCAAAGTAGTACAGGGACTACTTTGAAGTCGGTGTGACTTGAAGTTGCACAGATATAAATGGTACACATTGAAAATCATGGGGTATGACTTGTCATGCAACTCTGATGACCAAAGTCTCAGGAAAAGTCGCTCAAGTGTGAAAGGGGCCTCAGCCCGACTTTGTGAGCGATTTCAGAGACATCAGTGTACTTTCCTGCACAGATGTCTAGTGAAATCACATAGGTCTCAACTGTCCCTGATTTGGACCAAAGTCCCTCTGTCCCTCTTTCCTCCTCATTTGTCCCTCATTTTGTTCTGATCTGTATAGTTTGATATAAAATGCAATTTTTATCTTTCAAAAAGTGTTTCCCAGCGCTAAACCTTTCATCTAATTTCTAAATTGCTTTGTTTGTAAATTCTCAAAGCCAATCTAAAGGGATATTATTGTTAAAAAAAAAAGCACTTGGGGGTTTAACTAATATATATATATATATATTAATAATTCTCCTTTAAGAAGGTGTTTTAGGAGGTGTGTACTATGCCTACATACTTTTGCTAATAGTTGTCCCTTATACCCATCTCAAAAAGTTGGGAGGTAAGAAATCACCTCCTGAAGTCGCCCAAAGTAGTGTAGGAAATACTTTTGGGAATCTGTGTGGCGTCGCACCAATTCGGACAGTTCTATTGCCATCAATAGGAGCCGATTTGGCCTGCAATTTGACATGTCAATTCAGAGCTATGTGAACATGGGTGAAGTTGCATAGATATGCATGGAACTCATGGGGGGGGGGGGACTTTTAATGCGACTCTGTGACTCTGAGGTCCAAAGCTGCATGAAAAGTCACATAAGTGTGAAAGTAACCTAATGAGATTAAATAACACCTTTGAATAAAGCCCCATTTGCACTTGTGCGACCTTAAAATTGCACAGCTTTGCCATGCAATGTCTGTGTTATCTTGTGGTGTATGGACCTCAAATCGCATCAAAGTCAAACCAAGGTAGTGCAGGGATGAATTTTCCCCACTTTCAGGATGCACAAGTGACAATAGGGCCAAATTCAAAGATATCCTTGAATCTCTTTCACACTGCTGCGACCTGAAAGTCACCCTAATTTGCTGCCACTTTGTCACTGCAACTTGGCCCCAACTTCTGGGAATGCCTGTGTAATATTGCGCCCTATGTACCTCAAGTCACATGAGGCTCTGTTTCCACTATTGCAACCCTAAATTCGCATGATTTTGCCGCAATTTTTTGCCGCGATTTTGATGCGACTTGGAGCAATGCCTGTATATTCTTGAGGTCTATGGACCTCAAGTTGTATCAAAGTGGGTCCAAAGTAGTGCAGGGACTACTTTGAAGTCGCTGCGACTTGATGTCGCACAGATATGAACCATACTCATTGGAAATCACAGGGTATGACATGTCATGCGACTTTGCAGTCCCAAGTTGCATGACAAGTCGCACTAGTGGAAACCGAGCCTGAAAGTCACACCAAAGTAGTACAAGGACTACTTTGAAGTTGGTCTGACTTAAAGTAGCACAGATATGAATGGTTATTAGGCTTGTGCAATTCGTTTCGAAACGAATCAAAATTCGTCCGAATTTAGCAACTTTCGGACATTCGGAAGCATTCAAATTTCCGAACAGAGCAATTACGAATAAAACCGAATCCGAAATAAATTATACCGCAAAATAGCGAATGCCCGAAGGTCTTTGGCATAATTCGTTATGAAAAAAGTTACGAATGTACGAATCCATTCGAAGCACAATAACACTCACTCTGCTCTCTGCTTCTCCCTCACCATGCTGAACTCCCTCTCAAAATGGTGTACAGGGGCGGAGGCTATAGCCGCATGAAAAAACGAAAGTAAAATACGAGATTTCAAATCCATTCGAAGCACAATAACACTCACTCTGCTCTGCTCTCTGCTTCTCCCTCACCGTGCTGAACTCCCTCTCAAAATGGTGTACAGGGGCGGAGCCTATAGCCGCATGTAAAAAACGAAAGTAAAATACGAGATTTCGAATCGTTACAAATAACCGCTATGTATTTAGAAAAGTACAAATCCATTCGAAGCACATTAGGCATAATAGGCAGCGTCGTTGTGAGAGAGACACGGAAAATTACGAATCAACGAACTCAAAAAAAGTTACGAAAGTAGGAGTTGTGTCCAGAATCAACGAAAAACAACGTACTCTACCGAAAGTACGAATTATAAAGCAACAAAAAATTCAACGAAAAATGTCGCTTGCAAAAATACGAATGAGTCGAACACGAAAAATCCCGTCTAGCAAAATTACGAATGATTACGAATCAACAGGACCGGAAAGAAACGAACCGAAACGGAACGAATTTTTCCGTTGTGCACAAGTCTAATGGTTATCATTGAGAATCATGAAAAGTCGCCCAACTGTGAATCAAGTCATATATATTTTAATAGAAAGGAGCTCTCATTTATACTTGCATAGTCCTTACTGATTTACATCAGCAGAACAAATGCAGGAAGTAGTGGTGTGTGCACACCAGAAGCAAATGTGTGGTGATACCAAACAAATCAATGAAGCCCACCCACACCAAATCCACCCCCACCTTGAGTAAGCACAAGTACATATCCTACACTTACCCGGCAAATCAGCAGCACCTCCTCTATGCTAAAAAGAGGGAGCTTGCCATGTCCACC
This sequence comes from Rana muscosa, assembly GCA_029206835.1. Classification (NCBI taxonomy): domain Eukaryota; kingdom Metazoa; phylum Chordata; class Amphibia; order Anura; family Ranidae; genus Rana; species Rana muscosa. The sequence goes on along the minus strand of CM055116.1, from coordinate 346,205,891 downwards.
TAGATGGAGATCCTGAGCAGCACAGGAACTTCCGGGTGATTACAATGACTCATTTCCGGGTCAGGAGGTGAAACCACGCTCTGTTGATTGCAATCACACTTAGAATTTATTATTTTTGGATTATTTGCAGATATGCAAATCTGTATTTCTACATATGATATTTGAAGGTAAACTTAAGGGAGTTTGAAAAGGAATGGTGTCTCTGCCATAGCAGCAGGTGAATTACAAAGGCAAAAGGCCCGGTTTGAGCTCTGCTTCACACTGACAGCGGGAGGAAATCGTTCAGCTGAACTCATACGATTTTTCATTCCTGCATGTCAGTCCCGACTGCAGGAGGGGGGGGGGAGGGGACATCAGAGACATCTGTGCAGGTTTCTGCACTTATATCAATACAAATCACACCAATTAGAACAGCGCAATTGCCACCGATCTGACATGTCAAATCGCACCAATGTGAACCAGAGCTGACACATACAACACTCCCTATCCTCCAGCTGAATTCATTACCTGCAATTCTCCACAGCTGTTATAAAGATTCCACCTTTATCATTTACTTGCAGGTGTGCTGAAGTCTAGGTTTACATTGGGGCGATTTGTCATGCACTTTCATAAATCAAATCGCATGACTATTGGTGGCAATGGCACTGTTCCAATCGATGCAACCCCAATTTTGTGGCGCCGCACCGATTTCCAAAAGTAGTTCCTGCACTACTTTTGCCAATTTCAGGTGCGACTTCAATAGACATTTGTGTATGAAGCCACACAGATGTCTATCAAGTAGTACCTAAAATCGCGCTAGCTTAAGTGAAGTAGCGCGATTTCAAAGTAGCATCAATGTGAACAAGGGCAAAGAGATTCATTTTTTGGTGCACAAATTCATATAGAAATAAAATATTAAGGATTTTGCACTTTGCCAAAAAAAAAAAAGCGCACACACACCAAAGCTCAATAACGTACTTTTATTTTGCTAGCAGAAATCAAGAAAGCAGGATTTTAAGGGCCTGCTCATTGGAGCTTACAATCTAAAATTTGTCAAAACCTTAGAGTGCACACAGCTTTACTTTTAGTCTATAACGGGCAACACATCACATTTTTATCTGCAAGAATATAGAAACATACTCAAGTCACTATACTTACAAAGCATTCCAACATAATAAAAAAGACACATGTTCAAAACACCCACCCCCACCCCACAATCCACATATACATACATTGGTGACCATGTTCTGCTGGAAGCTGCATTTCTGTGTACATGATTAAACAATGAGATCCAAGAGTAGAAGGTCAGCAGATGCTTCCAAACGATTTTGCACGGTCAGACAGGAACAATACACACACAATTTTTGATTGAAAAAATGCACAAGAATTTCAGAAAATAACACTAGTTGGGGTTTGTGAATCTGCACAATATCATTCCTTCTCCCCCCACAAATCACAGCAAAAAAACTGGCCTTCTCAGACCAAACGATCCCCCATACTGCAGGCCTTTATATAAGAGAGGTTGTATTGTTAGCAAACTGACACACGCCCAATAGAAGTACACACCCAATAGAAGTACACGCCCACCAGTATCTTTCAATCTGTCCCTTCGTGTATGTCTAAAGTGATTTCACCTGATGGGCAGGAACAAATAATACTATTTGCAACTGTGTTAGCCCTTGGCTATGTGCATCAAATTTCCAACTACAGGCCAAAGATCCAAGTCCATTTGGATACACATAAACAAAGCATTCGTTTTCTAAGCATATGTACCCGTGCAGTGTAAACCATACAATTTTAAATGTCCAAGTCCCTGGGTATGATTAGTGCTAACAAACATTAACATTGGTCCCTGGCTCCAATGAGCTTCCAATCTAAAGTCCAAAATAAACTTTCTTACATTAGAGACTATTTTGACAGGAGACAAATAAAATACCAGCATGTCTTCAACATAAGCATGTTGGGGAATTGAACCAGTAACCCCAGTGTTGCTAGACGGAATTGCTGCCCACTTAGCCACCAGGCAGCCTCACACATGTTCTCTGCATCTCTGTGGTGTGAACCAGCCCTAAGTCCATAGCCAAGTTCCATGTCTCCAAGCAATATACAATATATTGGCCTAAGTATTGGGATGCCTGCCTTTAAACGCACATGAACTGTAATCGCATCCCAGTCTTAGTCCGTAGGGTTCAATATTGAGTTGGCCCACCCTTTGCAGCTATAACAGCTTCAACTCTTCTGGGAAGGCTGTCCACAAGGTTTAGGAGTGTGTCTATGGGAATGTTTGACCATTCTTCCAAGTGCATTTGTGAGGTCAGGCACTGATGTTGGACGAGAAGGCCTGGCCTGCAGTCTCTGCTCTAATTCATCCCCAAGGTGTTCTATCGGGTTGAGGTCAGGACTCTGTCCAGGCCAGTCAAGTTCCTCCACCCCGAACTCACTCATCTATGTCTTTATGGACCTTGCTTTGTGCACTGGTCCAAATCATTTGGTGGGGGGGGATTATGGTGTGGGGTTGTTTTTCAGGGGTTGGGCTTGGCCCCTTAGTTCCAGTGAAGGGAACTCTTAAGGCATCAGCATACTGAGACATTTTGGACAATTTCATGCTCCCAACTTAGTGGGAACAGTTTGGGGATGGCCCCTTCCTGTTTCAACATGACTGCACACCAGTGCACAAAGCAAGGTCCATAAAGACATGGATGAGTGAGTTTGGGGTGGAGAAACTTGACTGGCCTGCACAGAGTCCTGACCTCAACCCGATAGAACTCCCTTTGGGATGAATTAGAGCAGAGACTGTGAGCCAGGCCTTCTCATCCAACATCAGTGCCTGGCCTCACAAATGCACTTCTGGAAGAATGATCAAACATTCCCATAGACACACTAAACCTTGTGGACAGCCTTCCCAGCCTTCCCAGAAGCTGTTCTAGTTGCAAAGGGTGGGCCAAATCAAATTTTACCCCTACGGACTAAGACTGGGCTGCCATTAAAGTTCATGTGTGTGTAAAGGCAGGCGTCCCAATACTTTGGGCTAAATTGTGTATCTGGCAAGATTTACAGTGGTGGTGGAACCCTCCTACACATAAATACAAGATTTAGACATAGTTTTAGGACCTGGGATATGAGACAACTTCTCTACATGAAGCAGCATGTATGGGATTTGAATCCAGACACTCAGGGATGCTAAGCAGAAGTTCTAACCTCTAAGCCACAGAGCTGCCACATGTGGAATCCTCATACATGTAAATACACATAAATACTGCATTTCTTTGGACATACATGTAATGGAATTACATTACTCAAGAGTTATTCTTCTTGATTTATTCTGTGATATTTGGTGTTTTTTTGGGGGTGAGTTTAGAATAGTGATATTACCCTCAAATTTTGGGGAATTACATTTTTATTTCTGATGTTGGAACACATATCAGATTTTTGGGGCTCAAATTATGATTATTTAGAAATAATAAAAAGCACAAAAAAAATTTACTAATTTTAAATTTGCATCAGCAATAGTATTGATTGTGGTTTGTAAAGACACCTGTGTGAGTTGGGTAAAAATTGGTGTGAGATGGAGAGTAACTAGTGAAAGTGACAGAGAAAAATATATTTTATCAAAACATTCCACATTCTAGCTTTCTTTAAAAACAAAATATTTTAATTAGAAGCAACATTGTTGCAAAGGAAAATTTATTTCAGAAAAAGATACATTTCATCTCAACATTTAGGCCCCATGCACACGAGACGCAGGTGCAAACTCTGCTGAACACACGTTTTCAAACGCTGAAACCGGCGTTTATAAACGCGCGTTTTGCCGCGTTTGCAGCTGCGTTTAGCGGCGTTTAACCGCGTTTGCGTTTATAAGCGTTTCATCATAGACCCTCCCTAAGCTCAAAAAAGAGTACATTTTAACCATTTCAGCCAGTTTGTGAGACCAGAGTGAGTAGCAGCAGCTGAGAGAGCAGCAGTGTACTTGTATTTAGCGTATCACTTGCCACATCATCTGCCACAAGTTGTGGATTGTCCACTTGCCACGTCACCTGCCACGTCACCTGGCCACATCACCTGGCCACGTCACCTGGCCACGTCACCTGCCACAAGTTGTGGATTGTCCACTTGCCACGTCACCTGGCCACATCACGTGCCACGTCACCTGCCACAAGTTGTGGATTGTCCACTTGCCACGTCACCTGCCACATCACCTGGCCACGTCACCTGGCCACGTCACCTGCCACAAGTTGTGGATTGTCCACTTGCCACGTCACCTGGCCACATCACGTGCCACGTCACCTGCCACAAGTTGTGGATTGTCCACTTGCCACGTTACCTGGCCACGTCACCTGGCCATGTTACCTGCCACGTCACCTGGCCACGTCACCTGCCACAAGTTGTGGATTGTCCACTTGCCACGTCACCTGCCACGTCACCTGCCACAAGTTGTGGATTGTCCACTTGCCATGTCACCTGGCCACATCACGTGCCACGTCACCTGGCCACGTCACCTGCCACAAGTTGTGAATTGTCCACTTGCCACGTCACCTGCCACGTCACCTAGCCATGTTACCTGCCCACATTACCTGCCACGTCATCTAGCCACGTCACCTGCCAGAAGTTGTGGATTGTCCACTTTCCACGTCACCTGGCCACATCACGTGCCACGTCACCTGCCACAAGTTGTGAATTGTCCACTTGCCACATCACCTGCCACGTCACCTGGCCACGTTACCTGCCACGTCACCTGGCCACGTCACCTGCCACGTCACCTGGCCACGTCACCTGCCACAAGCTGTGGATTGTCCACTTGCCACGTCACCTGGCCACGTCACCTGGCCACATCACCTGACACAAGTTGTTGATTGTCCACTTGCCACGTTACCTGCCACAAGTTGTGGATTGTCCACAATGCAATGCAAGCAATTACAGTTTTCTTTTATATTTTTTAATAGTTTTTCATCATTTGCCATCATTTTTGAGATTTCTAATGTTAAAAAATAGGTCACCTTTAAAAACGCTTATAAACGCAAACGCGGCAAAACGCCAGTGCCGCGTTTAGCAGCGTTTAGCGTCTGAAACGTGGAAAACGTTTGCGTCTGAACCCATTTTTTTGCTTCTGGAAAAACGAGGTTAAACGCAACTGCTTGTAAACGCCAAAAAACAAGAGTGTGTGCATGGACACATAGGATAACATTGAATGGGTTCAGGAGCAGTTGAAAAAAGCGTCCAACTGCCTCTGAACGCGCGTTCAACAGCAAATAACAGCGTCTCGTGTGCATGGGGCCTTAAAGGATTTATTTGTGAAAGTTACAATTGTATCATTAGAATCAATGGCTAAAACTTGCATTGGACTAAAATAGCTCAGATTTTCACTTCCAAAACATGCCCTTTAATTAGCTCTCATTTCGGTATTTACTATAACTCTTGTGAAAAAAGTCACTTGAGTTAAAATTTGAGTTATATTAGCTTTCGTTTGCAAATAGTTGTCCAAAAACGGGCATTTTTTTATTTCTCAGACTTTTAAAGATATTTCAGTGTAGAAATCACTTTTTCACACAGTTTAAAAGCAGATTATCTTTAAATAATATACCGCATATTTCAGTACCATTTAGGCAATTATATCATGCTCCAAACATTATTTCCATGTGCACAACTCCAGCTTTTAGTAGAGTAAGGATTTGGGCGCTATTTGGATTCTGGGAGCTATAGTAAATTCGATTTTGGTAAGTATTTTTTCTCCAGCACTATAGTGAATACCGTTTTAGCGCTAATTAGCGCAAATTGCCGCGATTTGCGCTAATTAGCGCGAATTCGCGGCAATTTGCGCTAATTAGCACAAATTCGCGGCAATTTGAGCTAATTAGCGCCGCGGCGCTATAGTAAATTACCCCCTTTGTTTACATAAAAATTTCACAACATTTAACATTCCTTATCATATTCCATACATTCACTTTACCTTTGGGGGGGGGGAGGTCGCTCCTCCGCTGCCATTTTGCCTCACCACTCTTTCCCAATGCTATACTTCCCAAAAAAAAAAAAAACCCTCATGTGAATTTAGTGTGCTCAACATTCCCCTATTTATTGTGTTACCCATTCATCTTAGGTATATACCATTCTATTTGCTTTGTGTTTAATGTATAATGTATTTCCTCATTAATTGTTCTTGTCATGTTCTTACAATGTGCTCTACCCTATCCGTGTATTATTATTTTCCCCATACATTTTGTATGTATTTCTCCTATTTATCCTGTGTTTGACGATAAAAAAAAAAAAACACCCCCCCTTTCCCTTCCCTTTTAGTTTAATTCCCCCCCCCCGTTGTGTTCCTCATTAATTGTTCTTGTCATGTTCTTACAATGTGCTCGACCCTGTCCGTGTATTATTATTTCCCCCATACATTTTTATGTGTGTTTCTCCTATTTATCATGTGTTTGACAATTTAACCCTAAAAAAAAAAAAAAAAAAAGGAAAAACGAATTTCCCCTTTCTTCCCCTTTCTTTTCTTTTCCTTCTCTTATACTCCATCTTATTCTTAAAGGGGTTTCGCGTACAAGGGAATTAGTGGTGAGGTGCCAGGGGACGAGATTCCAACCCCTCCAATTCTACCATACTTTATCAAAACATTTTAGTACTATTGTAGTTTATCCCATCTCTATATTGTATATCCTACAGTCGCCCTTTGGAGGATAAGGGGGATGTTTTGCCCTTTCCTCCTCAAGTATGGTTGTTTTTCCTTTTTCCTTTCTGTTCCCTTTTCCTTCCTATCTCTCCTCCTCTCCCTCTATCCATTCCCCTCTGCCTCTCCTCTTCCCCTAAGCTCTTTCTATTTCTGGTGCAAAGGTTCTCCAGCCCTTCCATATTTCTCTATATTTCCTCTGTTGATCTCGAATTTTATGTATCCACCTTTCTGCTTCCAATATTATCTCCACTTCCCTCTTCCATTCTTTAATGGTGGGAGATTCTTATTTTTTCCAGTACTTAGGGATTAATTTCTTCGCTGCGTTCAGTAGATGTGGTATTACACTGTTTTTATATTCTTTTACTGGGCCGCTGGTTCCATGAAACAAGATATGCATGGGTGTTGGGTCTATAGGTATATTAGCTATTTTCCTAATCCACGGGATTACCTCATCCCAGAATTTCCTTATCTTTGGACATGACCACCAAATATGAAGTAGGGTACCTTTCTCCTTGCACCCCCTCCAGCATTGACCATCTGCTGTCGGGTATATTTGCGCTATTCTCATCGGTGTTCGGTACCATCTGGTCATAAACTTATATGACATCTCTTTGGTGGAAGAGCATATTGAAGATGAATATGTCATTTCTATAAATCTTTTTTTTTGTGTTGTGGTAAATATTTGTCCCAATTCCTTTTCCCAAGTAGGGGGTTATAGTTTTTTTTTTCACTCAGGACTAGTTTATACATCCGTGACAGCATGTGCTGAGGTTCTCCTCTCCTCACACACACTGCCTCGTACGTTGTCAGTGAGTCCAGTGCCCTAATCCGAGGTTCTAATTTATTAAAGAAGTTATTCATTTGGCCATATCTCCATCCTGCCATCACCATATCTCCCTGTGATGCTATCAGCTCTGATTGTGACATCAAATGGCCACTCGGGGCATACCTTGCGCACATTGTATTACCGTTCGATTCCCAAGGGCCCAGGGCCCCCCTCTCCTGCCCAGGTGGGAACCATGGATACCCTCCTAGTGGGGCCAAGGGGGATGTTCTGGGTGCATATTTACCAGTTTTGTTCATTCTATCCCATACTGCTAACGTATTTAATGTCAATGGAGATGTCCATTCTCCAAAATATCTTAATATTTATTTTCAGCATGAATCGGCTAACACCAAACTTTTACTAACACGCGGTAACACAAAATCAGCAAAAGCAGCCCAAAAGGGGGGCGCCGTTGGATTTGAACTTCCCCTTTATAGTGTTGTATGTCACCGCATTTTGAACGTTCGGAATTTGGTCTGATGGTGTGTATGCAAGACAGATTTGAACGGAATTCCGACAAAAAATTACATCAGATTTTCCTTGTTAAAGTATTTTATTGAAAGAGATATAACAGAAATGTAGAGAACATACATTTATAATGGTTGTAGAACATTGATTACATATTTCTATTATAAAGAATACGTAGTAAATTCATGGTCTACAATGTGCATATTGCTGTATAGTTTCTAAGGGCTAAGCAGAAATCAACGATGGATACATCCACGCACTAGATGTATGTTACAGTAGTTGGTAAGATAACGAATAAACAAATATTATTTGGTTTAGTACAATTAAGAACTAATTACATAGTGCAATATTATAATGCCGCTTAGATAATGCTTTTCAAATAAAAATAAAGATCTAAGTGAACTTTAAATGGACGTAAAAGATAGCGTAAAAATGACATGAAAATAGAAATGGATAAGTAGGTAACCTAAAAATGAGTAGAATAGGATAGTAGGAAAGTAGAGGGAGGGGGGAGGGGGGTATAGGAATCCACTCGGATGGCTCGAGTTCATTGGTCTTTGACCTGTGTATTACAACAGGATAATAGAGTGTTCACGATATGATCCACCTGCTACCATGGCATGAGAATCAAGTCTTCGCGGAATGAAGATAGGTGGTATTTAATCCATGGGTTCCATAACTTTTCAAAGATTGGAATTTGATCTCTTTCTATGGCCAGCATTTTGGCGTGAGCCATAAATCCATTGACTCTACGTATAGTCTCGGCTATTTCCAGTTTAGGGGTCTTCCATGCTTTTGCAATTGTTTGTTTGGCTGCCGTAAACAATTGAGTGAGAAGTTTAAATTGTTTATATGTGATGTAATCTGGTTTTAAATTTAGCAAGGCCGTGGCTGGGTCAGGATGTATAGTGAAGCCAAATATTCTGGAGGCAGTTTCAAATATCTGTTCCCAGTATAATTGTATCAACGGGCAAGACCACCAAATGTGTAGGTGGGTGCCCGGGTCGGGACAGCCCCGGAAGCATTGGCCTGTTTGGTTTGGCGTAAATTTCGCCAATCTATAGGGAACGAGGTACCAACGGGTTAGAACTTTATAGTTGGTTTCTACTGCCAAAACATTTGGTGAAGAAGATTTTGTTATAGACCATATTTTGGACCAATCAGCCACATCGAATTCTCTTTCCAGGTCCTCCTCCCATTTACGTGCATAAGGTGGTTTGTCTAAACCTGGGTAAATTGTAATGTGGGTGTATATTGACGATATTAGTCCTCTTGAATGGGGGTCTTTTAAACATGCAGATTCAAATATTGTAAGTTGGGATAAAGGGGTGTCAGTAATTAACAAAGGTGCGTAAAAGTTTTTAATTTGGAGATATCTGAAAAGTTCAGAGTTCGGCAAGTTATAGGTGTCGCAAAGGGTAGGAAACGTATGAAAAGATGATGTAGAGGTTAGGTTATTAAGCCGAGTAATATTCAATGAATTCCATACCCTAAATGACTTGGGTGAGACCCATGCTGGGTAAAAAGCAGGGTTTTTAAGGAATGATAAGAGAGGGTTGTGAGGTGATTGTAGCTGATGTTTAAATCTAAGGTTATCCCATACGGCTAAAAAGTGTTTTATAATAGGGTTACTTAGGGTTTTTCTTTCTTTAGGGAGGAGCCATAGTACATTGGATATAGATAGAGGGTCACATTCTGCTGCTTCTATTATTACCCATATAGGTATATCATCATTAGTGTGATATTTAGTGAGGCTGGCAATATGTGCCGCTCTATAATAATTAGCAAAATTAGGGAACCCAAGGCCTCCCTTAAGTTTCGGTAAATAAAGTGTATGTAACGATACACGGGTTTTTTGGAGCCCCAGACATAATTTGATGTTTTTCTTTGGAGTATTCTAAGATAATAAGATGGGATAGGGATTGGTAAGACTCTAAATAAGTAGAGTATTTTAGGGAGAATTGTCATTTTGACTGCATTAATTTTACCTATCCATGAAATTGGGAGATGTGTCCATTGTTGTAAAAGAGTTGTTATTTGTTTGAGGAGTGGGGGATAATTTGCTGCAAAGAGATCTAGGTATGAGGCTGTTAGGTGAATCCCTAAATAGGGGATTGACCTCTCAGTCCATATGAAGGAAGTGCAGTTTTGGCCGAGTCTGATTCTACTTTAGTGAGGGATATATCTAGGGCCATGGATTTTTTGGGGTTTATTGTAAGTCCCGAAATCACTGCAAATTTATCTAAAACGGATAGAAGATTAGGTCCAGAGACTTGTGGGGATGATAGAAATAGGAGTATGTCATCCGCAAATAGGCATAATTTATGATGGTACCCAGCTAATTCGATGCCTGTGATTGTCGGATCTGTGCGGATTCGTTGAGCTAGGGGTTCTATTAGGAGGGCGAATAGGAGGGGGGAGAGTGGACATCCCTGGCGCGTTCCTCTTTCTATATTAAAGGAATTAGATTTATAGCCTGCGTATTTTATATATGCAATTGGTTTGTTATAGAGTGCTTCTATCCATGTTAGGAAGTGAGGGCCAAAACCCCATTTTTGTGATGTGTAATTAAGGTACGGCCAGGCTATGGAGTCAAAGGCCTTTTTTATATCTAGGGACAGAAAACAGGAGGGTATACGTCGTTTTTTGGCTATGTGGGCTAGCAATACGGCCCGACGGACATTGTCTCCCGCCAGCCGCTTTGGCATGAATCCTACTTGATCCTTATGGATGAGCTTGCCTATTATTCTATTTAGTCAATTACATCGGATTTTAGCCCATCGGAATTCCGATCGTGTGTACAGGGCATAAGAGTAGCCTCTTCTATTCATATCATTACTTAAAGAGGAACTGCAGTCTGCTCACATACTTTGTAATAAAAACATTTTTGCCATTCTGAAGCTTCCCTCCATCCACTTTGCATATTATTTAATATATACTGTAAATCTGTACATGCCAAATATGCTCTAGAAATCTCCCTCCACTGAGTCTAGCTGCAACCATTTTAACTGTGAGCAGCTGAAGCTGCTGCCTGTTCACTTCCTTGGTTTACACAGAGGCACACCTCCAGCTCTGCAGCCCTGCAGCTCCCATTGGCCCTCCTATGACTCATCCTCCTCCCTTCCTGGCAAACTCTTAGGAGTGAGAGAGAGCTGTGTGTGATGTCATGAGCCTAGACCAATGACCAGACAAGAAAAAGGAAGTGGGCTGTATAAGGTATTTACTGGCAGAAAAAAAAATGTTTTACTATCCAAAGTTAAAACAACAAGGGCAGAAGATTTATTAGATGGAAAAATTAAAAAATTACTGAAGGTCTGCTTTAACCACTTAACGACCGCCCACTGTATATATACGTCGGCAGAATGGCACGGACAGGCACAATCACGTACCTGTACGTGCCTGCCTTCGTATGGGTGGGGGGTCCGATCGGCCCCCCCTCCGGTACAGTGGACAGTCGGGATCGCTCTGGGAGCGATCCGTGATGAGGGGGCGGCCATTGGTTTCTGGCCACCCCCTCGCGATCGCTCCCGGCGAATCAAATGCTTCCTGTGCCTGTGTAATGTAAACACAGGCAGAGAGGAAGCAGCAGGAAGTGATGTCATCTCTCCTGCGGTGCTCACATATACCGGAGCGCCGTGGAGAGAAGACACACAGGTTAGTGCACAAGCAGTACACTGACACCAGGACACATAGGCACATAAATCGCCCCCCAGACACCCCAAGATCACCCCCCAGATCACCCCCCAGTCACAGTGTCACTGATTGCAGTGATCATTTATTTACTGATCACTGCAATCAGTGACATTTGTAACTGTAAAAGTGTCAGGGCAGTTAGTGTTAGGTCCCTTAGGTCCAGGGTAGCCCCCCAACCCCCCCTAATAAAGGTTTACCCCTTGATCGCCCCCCAGGTAACCCTTTCAGCCCCTAGCACCACTGTCACTAATCGATCCTTTTTCTGATCGGTGTATTAGTGTCGGTGATGCGCTAGGTAGTCAGTTCTTTTTTTATGTTCGCCGCCAGGTTTTTATAGCGTCGGGTACCCCCATATATATTACCTAATAAAGGTTTAACCCCTTGATCGCCCCCCAGGTAACCCTTTCACCCCCTATCACCAGTGTCACTAAGCGATCGTTTTTGTGTATTAGTTTCGGTGATGCGCTAGGTAGTCAGTTATTTTTTTAGGTTCGCCGCCAGGTTTTTATAACGTCAGGTACCCCCATATATTATCTAATAAAGGTTTTAACCCCCTGATTGCCCCTAGTTAACCCTTTCACCAGTGATCACCGTATAAGTGTTACGGGTGACGCTGGTTAGTTAGTTTGCTTTTTATAGTGTCAGGGCACCCGCCGTATATAACCCAATAAAGGTTTAACCCCCTGATCGCCCGGCGGGTGATATCAATTAGGTTTTAGCATCAGAGAGGGTCTGCGTCACCCCTGGCAGCGTCTGGTTAGTGCCAGTAATGCTAACACCCACGCGCAAAGCATACACCTCCCTTAGTGGTATAGTATCTGATCAGATCTATACTAGCGTCCCCAGCGGTTTAGGGTTCCCGTTAGCGTGATCAGCCCAGATACCTGCTAGCACCTGCATTTTGCCCCTCTGTCCAGCTCAGGCCACCCAAGTGCAGTATCGATCGATCACTGTCACTTACAAAACACAACACACATAACTGCAGCGTTCGCAGAGACAGGCCTGATCCCTGAGACTCCAGTGCTGTAGGAGGTGATTTCACCACCACAGTTAAAATAAAGAGCATATATGCCGAAGCATGGGGGCAGCAGGGGCGGAGGAGCGATTCTGCTCCTAATGCCTCGTAGATACGGTCGAAATTCCGACGGAAGCTTGCCCGTGGAAAAGTCCGACCGTGTGTACGCTGCATACATTTTGCAGGAGGATGCCCCCATGCTTCGGCATATATAAATGGTGCATGTATGCCCATCATTAGAAGTGGGTGAATGAAGGGAGGTATTCTAATGGTGGGCATACCCACCGATCAATCTCTTTTTTTCGTGCAGCCAACAGGCTGCATGAAAAAAAAGATTACAATACATGTCCAACAAGGACCAGCAACGTACTGGTATGTTGCTGGACTTTGAATGGTTATACCAGAATGATGCCTGCGGGTTTAGGTATCATCTTGGTATCATTCTTTTCAGCCAGCGGCCGTCTTTCATGTAAAAGCAATCCTAGCGGCTAATTAGCCTCTGGACTGCTTTTACAAGCAGTGGGAGGGAATGTCCCCCCCCCCGGATATAAAAAGCACCATTGGGAAATTGGGAAAGCATTTTATCACACCGATCTCTTGGTGTGGTCAGATGCTTTGAGGGCAGAGGAAAGATCTAGAGTCTAATAGACCCTATTTTTTTCAAAAAAAAGAGTACCTGTCACTACCTATTGCTATCATAGGGGATATTTACATTCCCTTAGATAACAATAAAAAATAATAAAATAAAAAAATATGGAAGGAACAGTTAAAAAAAAAAAAAAAAAAAGGAAAATTAATAATAAATAAAAATAAAAAATAAAAAAAAAGCACCCCTGTCCCGCCCTGCTCTTGCGCAAAGGCGAACGCAAGCGTCGGTCTGGCGTCATATGTAAACAGCAATTGCATCATGCATGTGAGGTATCACCGTGAAGGTCAGATCGAGGGCAGTAATTTTAGCAGTAGACCTCTGTAAATCTAATGTGGTAAACTGTAAAGGTTTTTAAAGGCTTTTAAAAATGTATGTAGTTTGTTCGAAATTTTAAAGCATGTCGTGTTTGGTATCCATGTACTCGGCCTAAGATCATCTTTTTTATTTCATCAAACATTTGGGCAATATAGTGTATTTTAGTGCATTAAAATTAAAAAACGTGTATTTTTTCCCCAAAAAATGCGTTTGAAAAATCGCTGCGCAAATACTGTGTGGAAAAAAAAATGCAACACCCACCATTTTAATCTGTAGGGCTTTTGCTTTAAAAAAATTATAATGTTTAGGGGTTCAACGTAATTTTCTTGCAAAAAAATTTTTTTTTTCATGTAAACAAAAAGTGTCACAAAGGGCTTTGTCTTCAAGTGGTTAGAAGAGTGGATGTAAGCTTCCCAATGTTGTGTATAAAATGCCAGAACAGTTCAAAACCCCCCAAATGACCCCATTTTGGAAAGTAGACACCCCAAGCTATTTGCTGAGAGGCATGTCGAGTCCATGGAATATTTTATATGTTGACACAAGTTGCGGAAAAAAGACAATTCTTTTTTTATTTTTAATTTTTTTGCACAAAGTTGTCACTAAACGATATATTGCTCAAACATGCCATGGGCATATGTGGAATTACACCCCAAAATACGTTCTGTTTCTTCTCCTGAGTATGGGTATACCACATGTGTGAGACTTTTTGGGAGCCTAGCCCCGTACAGGACCCCAAAACCCAAGCACCGCCTTCAGGCTTTCTAAGGGTGTAAATTTTCACTCCTGACTGCCTATCACAGTTTCGGAGGCCATGGAATGCCCATATGGCACAAAACCCCCCCAAATGACCCAATTTTGGAAAGTAGACACCCCAAGCTATTTGCTGAGAGGTATGGTGAGTATTTTGCAGATCTCACTTTTTGTCACAAAGTTTTGAAAATTGAAAAAAAAAAATATATATATATTTTCTTTCTTCATTTTCAAAAACAAATGAGAGCTGTAAAATACTCACCATGCCTCTCAGCAAATACCATTAAAAGAAAGCTCTATTTGTGGGAAGAAAAGGACGCAAATTTCGTTTGGGTACAACATTGCATGTCCGCACAATTTCCAGTTAAAGCAGCGCAGTGCCAAATTGTGAAAACACCTCTGGTCATTAAGCTGCGTAATGGTCCGGGGCTTAAGTGGTTAAAGCTGTAAGGTTTCCATAGCTTATAGCAAAGCTGTGTGTCAAAAAAAGAAATAAATAACTGTGGTCTCCTCATTAGAAAATAGCTCACAGCATAAACTGTCATTAAGTCTTGGAAGGTTTTTGTAAGCCATGTCCACAAACTGCTGTAGAATCTGGCACTGCGCTGACTCCTTGTGCAGAAAAAGGATGCTCCTGTTCTGTTACCTAACCAGACTTTGCAGAGCAGATAATGCAGACAAGTATCCTCTATAGCAGGGATATGCAATTAATGGACCTCCAGATGTTGCAAAACTACAAGTCCCATCATGCCTCTGCCTCTGGCTGTCAGAGTCTTGCTATGCCTCATGGGACTTGTAGTTCCGCAACAGCTGGAGGTCCGCTAATTGCATATCCCTGCTCTATAGCATGTACTGTAAAAGCAGTAAACAGTTGTCACATTACCAATACCTGTACTTTGCGATAGACATGTGCACACTGAAATATTTCATTTCGGAATTTCGTTTTCGTCAGAAAAATTAATTTATTACTCCCGAAATTCATTTTTATTTTGTTTCGTTAAAAAATGCATTCGTCCGAAACAACAAATGAATTAAGGCTGAATCTGTCATTGAAGGCTTATGGTGTCTGTCGAATGTTCTAAGAAGATTCAACGGAGCAGCTAAAAGATTTGCCGCCGCAATTGTACATTTCCAGTCGAATGTTCCGCCTACAAGCTATAGAAGAATTCTAATGTTGTATGACACTAGTAATAATTATATTTATAAATTATTATTACTAGTCAACAAACATTCAAATTCCTCTATAGCCTATGGGCCGAGCATTTGACCGGAGATGTACGATTGCGGCGTTGTACAGTTTAGCTGCTTGTCGAATCTTCTTAGAACTTTTGACAGACACCATAAGCCTTCAATGACAGATTCAAAGTTTTTATGTTTTTCGCTGCTTCGTCGAATCTTCGTCGTTCATGTCGAATGGTCTACCCCCAACACTGTCTCTATAATGTTGAATCTTTTCTCTCTATGTCGAATCTTTCCTCTCTATGTAGCTTGGACTAATAGAGTTAAAGTGGTTGTAAACCCACCTTTGCAACTTGCACCTACAGGTAAGCCTGTAGGTGCAAGAAATATCTCCTAAACCTACACGGTTTAGGAGATACTTGCTAAAAATTACATTGCTCCGTGTCTACGGCGCATGCGCGCTGTAGACAACGGCGCATTCATGAGGTTAATCCCATTCACAAATTCGGCTAAGTCCCAGCAATGCTTGGGCTTAGCTGAATTTGACGGCTCCCGCGCATATGCGCAGAGTGACATCTTCGCCGCTTCGGCCAATCACAGCGCCGGAGCAGCGCTGTGATTGGCTGGAGCGGCGATACCCGGAAGTAACATTACGGCTATCGCCAAAGCGATGGCTGTGGCTGAAGAGGGAGACGAGGACGGCTTCGGGGGCCCTGATCTAAGGTAAGTGATGCATAATGAGCTATTATGCTAGTTATATTAGCTCATTATGCCTTTCTCTTACAGGTTTTTTAAAAACAAAAAAATTTTATAGGGGTTTACAACCACTTTAAGGTTAGGCACATTCGACCACAGGTTCGATAGACACAGATTGCTATTGTCAGCGTCATGTCGAATCTCCTATCTATATCTAACTGTTGTAGCAACGAAAATTAAAATAAAGCATTTTTTTATGTCAGATCTTTCAGATTTCGGATTTAGCACGTTTGTTTTCGTTTGTTAAAATGATAACGAAAATACCCGAAATTTGGACGAAAATGCTCATGTTATCTACTTTGCGACCTGTCAGTCAGACCTGTCACATACTCCTCTATTCAGCATATACTGTAGTACAAGGTTTCCAACAGACATCACACATAGCTTCTCCTTCTTCAGAGACAATGCTTATTATATTTCTAGCTCAGTTCATAGTCACTGCAGGTAAAGTTTTTGTCCAAGGCACAAATCCCTGTCTTTAGACCTCAGACCAACAAAGTTCAGAAAACTCTGAGTGAAACTTTTCCCCTGCTTCCCTTGCAACTGTGAATCATGGATTTTTTGTTTTTTGCATGACCAGACATAGGAATTAGTGATAGATTTCCCCATTCTCCTGTGCTGTCGTCACACAGGGCCAGAACAATGGGATGGGTCTGCGGATCCCAGGCTTTAGTTCAACCAGGGTGATTGGGAGATCTGAAATTTTAGGATAAGAGGTTCAATTTTGAGTCTCTGAAAAGAATGTCACTACTGAAAACTTGACGTAGTTTTTCCCAATACAACCTAATCAGAGACAAAATCTGAATAAAAGAAGAATTTCAGATGCCACATTTGTTGTATTCTGTGGAACAGTCTATATACTGTAGCACTACCCCCAGAAGGGCCACTAAGTGATGCTTGTCCTCTGGAACTACTATGACCACGTGAACACCTCGCCCCTTCTGACACTCTAGGTTCATACATGAATTTTGCAATTTCAGTAATCTTGTCATAAACAGTACCCAACACAAAATAAGGCAATGCGGATGGATTTTAATAAACACTGTTATATTGAGTACTTTAAACAAATTTTCAATTTAAAGATTCATATAACTTTCATCCAAAATGTACACATTTTTCTTATGAGAAATTCAATTAGAAAAAAATGTGGAAGTCTTGGTTGTGAGTTCTGTGAATCTTAGATGAAACTACTTATAAATAGACCCCCTAAAATATTGGGTTAAAAAAAAAAAAACAGTGGCTACGTGCCCCACATTTTTGTTTTCTACAAAATAACAAAATCACATAGCAAAAGAGAAGGAGAACTTATTGTAAGTTCTAAACTGACAGAGCTTTCATTGCATGAATATGTTTTCAAAACATTTTTGCATCTACCCCTACCTTGATTTGACATGATTGACAGAAGCTTCTTCCACCTGATTCATACAGCTGCAGATGTGAATTTGATTAATTTTAATGCTTTTAAAACAACATTTAGAAGTTAAACTTCCAATAAAATTATATTTGTGCTCATTTAAAGTATTTAATGCAACATATGAAGGCGACAACTAAAATGCGTGACAATTTGCAAGGCGAGTGTGCCAAAAGGATAGTCATTTTAAATATAGCAAATAATAGAATATTGTGCTTTGAAGTATAATAGTGTGCAATAAAATTTATCAGTAGAATAAAAGCTCAGGATCTGTAATATGTCTTACTGTCATACAAGTTGCTTTCTTTTCAGTTATAGACTAACACTAGACAGCCCTGACACCATATTTCTCTTTGGAGTTAATGGAAAAGTCTAGGAATGAAATTATAACTGTGATTAGTTAATTGTTTTCTGCACATCTTTGCTATAATATAAAAAAAAAAAAAAAATTTTAAGAGAAAACATGATAGTTTTTAAAAAGGCATGTGGGTGAGGGGGCAGTAAAAGCTGGAGGGCAGGGTTATGAATGCAGGTGTGATGATGACAGCAAGGGAGGAGTGGGGTTTATCATCAGGTGTTGTGCTGAGAGCAGGGGAGGGATTTGGTTATGTTTGTAAGGGTAGTGGTGAGAGCAAGGAAGAGGTTTGGTTATGTGTGTAAGTGTGGTGGTGAGAGTTGGGGAGAGTTGGAATTGGGCATTCAGCTGTGGTTGTGAGAGGGGAGGAGGGCTGGGTTAAGCATGCAGTGTGGTGGTAAAAGCTGGGGATGGGCAGTGTTTCACATTCAGTTGTGGTGGTCAGAACAGGGTGAAGTGGGGTTAGGCATGTAAGTGCAGTGGTGAGAGCTAGTGAGGGGTAGGGTTAGGTGTCCAAGCATATTAGTAAGAGTGGGGGAGCGGTGTGTTAGATGTTCAGGTGTGGTGGTGAGAATAGAGAAAGGGTGTAGTTGTGCATGCAAGTCTAGTGTTGAGATCGGGCGAAGTGTGGGGTTTTATACTCGGTGTGGTGGTAAAAGTGGTGAAGAAGTTGAGATAGATGTTCAGGTGTGGTAGTGAGAGCAGATGAAGGGTGGTGTTAGGCATGCAGATGTGATGGAGCAATCACTGGATGGGTGAGGTTAGGAATGCAAGTATAGTTGTTGAAGAAATGGAGGGGTGGGGGTGAATATGTTGTTGTAATAGTGGGGGAGGAGTGGAGGTGTGGTGATAGTGAGAACAAAGGAGTGAGCCCAGGGTGGTGTTAGGCGTGCAGGTATGGTGTTAATAGAGGCTAAAGGTTGAACATAGGCATACAGATGTGGTGATAAGAGTGGGAGTTGGGTGGGATTAGGTGTGCAGGTGTGGTGGTAAAATCTAAGAAGGGGTGGATTTAGTGTTCAGGTGTTTAAGTAAATACAGTGCAGGGTCAGATAGGCAGATAGATTCAGTGTTGAGAGCATAGCGGGGGGTTTAGCAGTGTTTATAGGTGTGGTGGTAAGAGTGGAGAAGGAATGGAGTTAGGTATGCAGGTGTGACAGTGAGAGAATGGGATGGGTGAAGTTGGTCAATAAAATCTTGCTCTGAGAGCAGGGAAAATGTTTGGTTATTTATGTAAGTGTGGTGGTGTGAGCAGGAGAAGGGTTGGGTTATTTTTGGAAGGGTGGGATTAGGAATGCAAGTGTAATAGTTGGAGCCCTGAAGGGGTGGGGATGAATATGCAGATGTTGTTGTGATTGGAAACAGTGGAGTTAGGCAGGCAGGTGTGGTGGTTAGAGTGGCAGAATGGTGGGGGTTAGGTGTACAGTAGAGATGGGCTGAACATCCCCCGGTTCGGTTCACACCACAACTCTTGAACATCGCAAAAGTTCAGACCTGAACCCCATTAAAGTTGAAGTATTATGCAGAAGAAACTGGGCCGGGGTGAAGTCCAGGGTGAAGGTGGTGATATGTGTAATGAGACTGTGGACCTCCCTCCAAAAGGGCTGGAGACTCTCACAATCCCACCACACATAGAGCATAGTGCCTATACCCGACCCGCATCTCCAACACGTTTCAGGAATGCTAGGGGAGAATTAGTGAAGACGCGATGGGGTCCTGTACCATACGGTGACCACCTTGTAGCCATTTTCTTGAATGGCCACATTTAATGAGCTTTTGTGTGCGTATTCATATATAGTGTTCCAAGCTTCAGTTGATAGGGGCGTTTGCAGATCTCGATTCCAGGAATTTTGTGAGGGAGCTGGAGTCAGAGTTGGGGACTCCAAGAGGAGGGTATAAAGGAGAGAAATCAAGTGTCTTTGCTGGACTTTGCAATGACACAGGGACTCAAAGGGCGTAAGTTGCCTCGTCCAGAGTGACTTATGGGCGTGGGTAGTAAGGAAATGACAAATTTGTCTAAAGGTCCAAAAGGAGAATGAGGACATCCTAGAGATAGATTTTATCTTTTCAAAGGGTATGGGTAACTCTTTAGAGTAAATCTGGAGGGCGAGCATGTCCTCGAATGGCCACTCATCACGCAAAAAGGCGGCAGAGTCTCCCAGAGGAAAATCAGGGTTCCCTCTTAATGTGGTTAGGGGGCTCGGAAGAGGGGCGAAAGTCCCACAGAGTTAGGCCTTCCTGAATGTTTGAGTGAGGGATTAATGAACGGGTGCGCCAAGAGAGATTGCGGCCAATTCTTTGGTGGTAGCCATGGGAGGAGGTGCAAGGGTCTAGACGAAAAAGCTTTTTCAAGGAATACCCATGACTTTTTGAAGGCATGAATATTCCAGTCTGCGATCCTTGTTAGGTGACAGGCACAAAAGTACTTCTGGAGGTCTGGTAATCCAATACCGCCTTTAGATTTGGATAATGTGAGGCGGGAAAACTTAATGCGTGGGGGGGGGGAGTTCCTCCATAGGAAGGAGGAACACTCCTTCCGATAGTTTGCAAAGAAGCCTGCTGGTAAGAGGATAGGAACAGATTGCAATAAGTATAGTAGACGTGGCAAAATTATAATTTTAATCAGGGCGGAGCATCGACCCATGAAACATTCAGGCCCATCCAGTCTTTAAGGTTTTTTTGGATCTTAAGGAGGGCAGTGTGATAATTTTTCAGGTACAAGTCAGACAGGTGGGCAGGGATTTGAATGCCAAGATATGTAATTGCGTCCTGTTCCCAACGAAATGGGAAGGACTCTTGGCAATGCAACACTTCCTGGGAAGGATGGGTAACGTTTAAAGCATACGATTTTATGTGGTTAAAAAAAGTCCCCATTTTGAAGGCTTATATGCAAGTTATTGGCCAAAAAAGGGTATGGAGGCCAAAACTTTTAAAAAGATTGTTTTACATATACACATATACGTTACTTATACATTCAGCAGTATATTATAACCGCTCTCCTAAGGCACAAATAAATGTACATATGACAAGCAAGGTATCCATAGCTGGGTATACTTTAGAAAATGGGTATATAAAATGAATTGAAAACAAAATTTTTATGAGGTAACATAAACATAAACAAAGGGCGGGGTACGAACAAGGTAGAACGGGAAATAATCTTTGGTCTGATCTTTACAAGTACTGAAGGAGGTAGGAGGGGGTGAGGGATAATATCAAAGAATAAGCATTCAGTCTAGATTATACCAGTCTTTCCATATTTTCCAATGAGAGTCAAATTGTTTCCTAGTACCCCCGTCTGCTAGTCAATAAAGACTCATAGACATAGTGGGATTGGGTAGTCCCGAATACTTTAGAAGTGTTGGGAACTTTATTGAATTTCCAATATTTTGCTATCAATGTTCTGGCTACCAGAAGAATGTGCGTAACCACAACTTGTAGATCAAGGGGGGAAGATTTCTATGCCTTTATTCAACACTGCCAAGCTCGGGTTGGGGGGTGTCAGGATCCCTGTAATGGTAGCGATAGCACAAAATATGTTATTCCAAAAGCTGGTCAGATGTTTGCAGGTCCAGAATACATGGAGAAGGTTGCCTACGGAGCCTCAGTTTCTCCAACATAGTGGCGAATTGGTAAGGAAAAAATTTGACATTCTGTAGGGCGTGAGATTCCACCTGAGGGCTGTTTTTTGCTAAATTTCCCAGTGGTTAATGCATTTAGAGGCCTTATATGTAAATTTAAACGTGTTTAGCCACTGGGAGGTTGTGATGGTTATACCTAAGTCAGATTTAAATTTTTGATAGGGATGGGAGTTAATAAAGTTGAGCTTTTGTTGGAAGATATTGTAGAAGAAGGATATACCCTTAGTCTGTGAGGGGAATGTAGTGTAAAATCGCCAGACTTCTTCTGTGAGATGTATGTGGTGTGACTTGATGGATCTTAGGAGATGGGAGATTTGGTTGTGTTTATAGCAGTCAGTGGGCAGTAAGTTAAATTGTGCTTGGAGAGAGGTGAAATATTTAAGAGTGTCATTGTGGTATAGATCTGAAATAAACTTTATACCTTTATTTTGCCACTCAGTAGTTGTGAGATTCGGGATCATATGTGCAATGACATTAATAGGTATGGGGACATCTATCCTACTGCAGGGGGGAGTTGGTAATTTACGGAGTTCTCTCCATGCTAGCAGGGAGGCTTGTATGGTGGGTGGAAGGTTTTGTATGGCGAGTGGCTACTAGGCATCAAGGAGCAAGAGAGTGTAGGTCTTTAGTTGGGCTTAAAGCCTGTTCGATGTTGCTCCACGGAACATCAGGGGAGAAGTTAAACCAGTTTTTAAGTTGAGTAAGAATGGAGGGGCGTGTT
This sequence comes from Rana muscosa, assembly GCA_029206835.1. Taxonomy (NCBI): domain Eukaryota; kingdom Metazoa; phylum Chordata; class Amphibia; order Anura; family Ranidae; genus Rana; species Rana muscosa. The sequence goes on along the minus strand of CM055116.1, from coordinate 346,183,469 downwards.
CAGAATGGCGTTGGGAGCAGACGTGTTTGTCTGAGCTCCCCAGGACCGGCGCTTTATCGGCTCTTTTACAGTGATGTCGCGAACATAAAATTTTCCGTTCGCGAACCGCGAACGCGAACTGCCGCAAATGTTCGCGAACAGGCGAACCCGGCGAACCGCCATAGACTTCAATAGGCAGGCGAATTTTAAAACCCACAGGGACTCTTTCTGGCCACAATAGTGATGGAAAAGTTGTTTCAAGGGGACTAACACCTGGACTGTGGTATGCCGGAGGGGGATCCATGGCAAAACTCCCATGGAAAATTACGTAGTTGACGCAGAGTCGGGTTTTAATCCATAAAGGGCATAAATCACCTAACATTCCTAATGTGTTTGGAATAACGTGCTTTAAAACATCAGGTATGATGTTGTATCGATCAGGTAGTGTAAGGGTTACGCCCGCTTCACAGTGACAGACCAAACTCGGACAGACCAAACTCCCCGTTTAACGCACCGCAAACAACTGCAAACCGTCCATTTGCACAACCGCAAGGCTTTAATGATCACCTTACATGATCACAAAGAAAATTTATGTTTTTTCTATGCAAAATTATCAAGCCGATCGCTTTTGGTCTGTTCACAATGAAGCAACGACCTTACCATCTGGGGTGTGCCAACAACGCCATTGCCAACACACTCATAGAGGTGGTCGCTTCATTGTGATACGCAAGCCCCTTCACCACAACAAGGTAACGATCACGAAGGGGAATTAACACAGGTATGTGTTTTTTTGTTTGTTTTTTTTGCAGCCACAGTGCAGCACCAGAGGCCAGAAAAATTAGGCATGTACACATGCCTGTAAAATTAGGTATTGTTGCAGCCGCTGCTGTAGCAGCGGCCAGAAAAAATTATGTTTTTCAGGCAGAAAGTGCCCTAAAACATTGCGGCTTGTGGACCATTTTTAGCCCAAGGCAGCTCATCTCATCAGGCCTTTTTTAGTCAAATGTATCGCCCACTGTCAGTCCCTTCGGGATCCATGCCTCATTCATCTTAATAAAGGTGAGGTAATCTAGACTTTTTTGACCTAGGCGACTTCTCTTCTCAGTGACAATACCTCCTGCTGCACTGAAGGTCCTTTCTGAAAGGACACTTGAAGCGGGGCAGGCCAGAAGTTCTATCGCAAATTGGGATAGCTCAGGCCACAGGTCAAGCCTGCACACCCAGTAGTCAAGGGGTTCATCGCTCCTCAGAGTGTCGATATCTGCAGTTAAGGCGAGGTAGTCTGCTACCTGTCGGTCGAGTCGTTCTCTGAGGGTGGACCCCGAAGGGCTGTGGCGATGCGTAGGACTTAAAAAGCTCAGCATGTCCTCCATCAACAATACGTCTGTAAAGCGTCCTGTCCTCGCCGGCATGGTCGTGGTAGGAGGAGGATTACTTTCACCTCTTCCCCTGTTAGATTCCCGTTGTGCTGTGACATCACCCTTATACGCTGTGTAAAGCATACTTTTTAATTTATTTTGGAACTGCTGCATCCTTTCCGACTTCCTGTAATTCGGTAACATTTCTGGCACTTTCTGCTTATACCGGGGGTCTAGTAGCGTGGCCACCCAATACAGGTCGTTCTCCTTCAGCCTTTTTATACGAGGGTCCCTCAACAGGCACGACAGCATGAAAGACCCCATTTGCACAAGGTTGGATGCCGAGCTACTCATGTCCTGTTCCTCGTCCTCACTGATCTCACTGAAGGTCTGTTCTTCCCCCCAGCCACGTACAACACCACGGGTACCAGATAGGTGACAACGAGCACCCTGGGATGCCTGCTGTGGTTGGTCTTCCTCCTCCTCCTCAAAGCCACATTCCTCCTCTGACTCCTCTTCCTCAGACTCCTCTTCCAGCGTTGCCGCAGGTCCAGCAAGCGATGCTGATAAGGCTGTTTCTGGTGGTGGTGATGGTGACCACAACTCTTCCTCTTCCTCTTCACGCTCATCTACGGCCTGATCCAGCACTCTTCGCAGGGCACGCTCCAGGAAGAAAACAAATGGGATGATGTCGCTGATGTTGCCTTCAGTGCGACTGACTAGGTTTGTCACCTCCTCAAAAGGACGCATGAGCCTACAGGCATTACGCATGAGCGTCCAGTAACGTGGCAAAAAAATTCCCAGCTGCGCAGAAGCTGTCCTAGCACCCCGGTCATACAAATACTCGTTGACGGCTTTTTCTTGTTGGAGCAGGCGGTCGAACATTAGGAGTGTTGAATTCCAACGTGTCGGGCTGTCGCAAATCAAGCGCCTCACTGGCATGTTGTTTCGCCGCTGGATATCTGAAAAGTGCGCCATGGCTGTGTAGGAACGCCTGAAATGGCCACACACCTTCCTGGCCTGCTTGAGGACATCCTGTAAGTCTGGGTAATTATGCACAAAGCATTGTACAATCAGATTTAACACATGTGCCATGCACGGCACATGTGTCAACTTGCCCAAATTCAATGCCGCCAACAAATTGCTTCCGTTGTCACACACCACTTTGCTGATCTCCAGTTGGTGCGGAGTCAGCCACTGATCCACCTGTGCGTTCAGGGCGGACAGGAGTGCTGGTCCGGTGTGACTCTCTGCTTTCAGGCAAGTCAACCCCAAGACAGCTGATACTGTCGTATCCGGGATGTGGAATAGCCCCTGGGGAGCTGGGGGGGTGCTGTTGATGTGGAGCAAGACGCAGCAGCAGAAGAGGACTCAGCCGAGGAGGTTATTGAAGAGGATGGAGTAGAAGGAGTAGAGGAGGTGACAGCAGGCCTGCCTGCAAGTCGTGGTGGTGTCACCACCAACTCCTCTGCAGAGCCACGCATTACATGCTTGGCAGCCGTCAGCAGGTTTACCCAATGAGCAGTGTAGGTGATATACCTGCCCTGACCGTGCTTTGCAGACCAGGTATCAGTGGTCAGATGGACCCTTGCCCCAACACTGTGTGCCAGACATGCCATGACTTCCTTTTGCACAATAGAGTACAGGTTGGGGATTGCCTTTTGTGAAAAGAAATTTCGGCCGGGTACCTTCCACTGCGGTGTCCCAATAGCTACAAATTTTTTGAAGGCCTCAGACTCCACCAGCTTGTATGGTAAAAGCTGGCGGGCTAAGAGTTCCGACAAGCCAGCTGTCAGACGCCGGGCAAGGGGGTGACTCTGTGACATTGGCTTCTTACGCTCAAACATGTCCTTGACAGACACCTGACTGTGGGCAGATGAGCAGGAACTGCTCAAGGCGAGAGACGTAGTGTCAGATGGTTGAGAGGGGGCAAGGAGGACAGCAGTGGTTGACGTGGCTGAAGATGCTGGACCAGGAGGAGGATGGTGGCTTTGAGCTTGTGTGCTGCTTGTACTCGTCATCATGTGTTGATCCCATAGGCGTTTGTGATGTGAGATCATGTGCCTTCGCAAAGCAGTTGTACCTAGGTGGGTGTTGGATTTCCCACGACTCAGTTTCTTTTGGCACAGGTTGCAAATGGCATCGCTGTTATCAGAGGCAGACACACAAAAAAAATGCCACACTGCTGAGCTTTGCAATGGCGGCATTCTGGTGGTGGCAACAGCATGCGTTGATTGGCGTGCTGTCTGGCTGACCCCGGGTGCTGATACATGCTGTCTGACTGTGCCACTAGCTCCTTGCGACGACCTACCCCTCCTTCCAACTCGTCTCCTCCTCCTCTCTGTCTCCCCATCTGAACTTTCCCCCTGTTCTTCTTCTCTTCGAGCGGGCACCCACGTGACATCCACATCGTCATCATCAACCGCTTCACTTGTATCTGACAACTCAGCAAAGGAAGCAGCAGCGGGTACAACATCATCATCATCACACCGTACATCCATGTGTGTAATGCTGCCTGACTGAGACATATCCCTTTTATCTACATCCTCTGGCAATAATGTTTGCGCATCACTCATTTCTTCCAACTCATGTGTAAATAACTCCTCTGACAGATCAAGTGAAGCAACTGTGGTGCTAGTGTTGGTGGTGGCGGCAGGCGGGCGAGTGGTAACTTGAGAGGTGCCCAAAGCTGAGCTGGAGAAGGATGGTGCGTCAAGGTTCCGAGCGGAAGCTGTAGAAGATTGGCTGTCCTGTGTTAGCCAGTCAACTATGTCCTCAGAACTTTTCGAGTTCAGGGTACGTGGCCCCTGAACACTGGGCATTATTCTAGGGCCAAAGGGAATCACAGCACCACGACCACGACAGCCCCTGCGGGGTGGCCTGCCTCTGCCTGTCATTTTTTTTAGATTAGTTTAGTTGTACTATGCGTGCAAGCTACTGTGACACCAGATATGAGTGGCACTGTGCACTGGCAGAAGTTGGCACAGTAGACACTGTAGGTCTGAAACACACGCTGGCAGGCAACTGACTGCTCATCTACTGCAGTCAAAACTGTTGTGGTTTTTTTTATGTAAGCTACTGTGCCGGGGAAAAAAAACAAGCAGACTGGTGTTTTACCAGCCCTAAAAAGGGCTTTTTGGGGTGCTGTCAGGACGCTGTGCTTACAGCAGAGATCAGATGAGTCTTTCAGGAGTGGAGTGAACACTGAATACACTGGCCTAGCCTAGCTTTCCCTATAAAATCAGCAGCAGCTAAACTGTCCCTCCTCTGGCTAACACTGCAGCTTAAGTACAGACTGAATCTAAAATAGATGCTGTCCAGGAAAAAACAAAAAAGCAGACTGGTGTTTTACCAGCCCTAAAAAGGGCTTTTTGGGGTGCTGTCAGGACGCTGTGCTTACAGCAGAGATCAGATGAGTCTTTCAGGAGTGGAGTGAACACTGAATACACTTGCCTATAGCTTTCCCTATAAAATCAGCAGCAGCTAAACTGTCCCTCCTCTGGCTAACACTGCAGCTTAAGTACAGACTGAATCTAAAATAGATGCTGTCCAGGAAAAAAAAAAGCAGACTGGTGTTTTACCAGCCCTAAAAAGGGCTTTTTGGGGTGCTGTCAGGACGCTGTGCTTACAGCAGAGATCAGATGAGTCTTTCAGGAGTGGAGTGAACACTGAATACACTTGCCTATAGCTTTCCCTATAAAATCAGCAGCAGCTAAACTGTCCCTCCTCTGGCTAACACTGCAGCTTAAGTACAGACTGAATCTAAAATAGATGCTGTCCAGGAAAAAACAAAAAAGCAGACTGGTGTTTTACCAGCCCTAAAAAGGGCTTTTTGGGGTGCTGTCAGGACGCTGTGCTTACAGCAGAGATCAGATGAGTCTTTCAGGAGTGGAGTGAACACTGAATACACTGGCCTAGCCTAGCTTTCCCTATAAAATCAGCAGCAGCTAAACTGTCCCTCCTCTGGCTAACACTGCAGCTTAAGTACAGACTGAATCTAAAATAGATGCTGTCCAGGAAAAAACAAAAAAGCAGACTGGTGTTTTACCAGCCCTAAAAAGGGCTTTTTGGGGTGCTGTCAGGACGCTGTGCTTACAGCAGAGATCAGATGAGTCTTTCAGGAGTGGAGTGAACACTGAATACACTTGCCTATAGCTTTCCCTATAAAATCAGCAGCAGCTAAACTGTTCCTCCTCTGGCTAACACTGCAGCTTAAGTACAGACTGAATCTAAAATAGATGCTGTCCAGGAAAAAACAAAAAAGCAGACTGGTGTTTTACCAGCCCTAAAAAGGGCTTTTTGGGGTGCTGTCAGGACGCTGTGCTTACAGCAGAGATCAGATGAGTCTTTCAGGAGTGGAGTGAACACTGAATACACTTGCCTATAGCTTTCCCTATAAAATCAGCAGCAGCTAAACTGTCCCTCCTCTGGCTAACACTGCAGCTTAAGTACAGACTGAATCTAAAATAGATGCTGTCCAGGAAAAAAAAAAAGCAGACTGGTGTTTTACCAGCCCTAAAAAGGGCTTTTTGGGGTGCTGTCAGGACGCTGTGCTTACAGCAGAGATCAGATGAGTCTTTCAGGAGTGGAGTGAACACTGAATACACTTGCCTATAGCTTTCCCTATAAAATCAGCAGCAGCTAAACTGTCCCTCCTCTGGCTAACACTGCAGCTTAAGTACAGACTGAATCTAAAATAGATGCTGTCCAGGAAAAAACAAAAAAGCAGACTGGTGTTTTACCAGCCCTAAAAAGGGCTTTTTGGGGTGCTGTCAGGATGCTGTGCTTACAGCAGAGATCAGATGAGTCTTTCAGGAGTGGAGTGAACACTGAATACACTGGCCTAGCCTAGCTTTCCCTATAAAATCAGCAGCAGCTAAACTGTCCCTCCTCTGGCTAACACTGCAGCTTAAGTACAGACTGAATCTAAAATAGATGCTGTTCAGGAAAAAACAAAAAAGCAGACTGGTGTTTTACCAGCCCTAAAAAGGGCTTTTTGGGGTGCTGTCAGGACGCTGTGCTTACAGCAGAGATAAGATGAGTCTTTCAGGAGTGGAGTGAACACTGAATACACTTGCCTATAGCTTTCCCTATAAAATCAGCAGCAGCTAAACTGTCCCTCCTCTGGCTAACACTGCAGCTTAAGTACAGACTGAATCTAAAATAGATGCTGTCCAGGAAAAAACAAAAAAGCAGACTGGTGTTTTACCAGACCTAAAAAGGGCTTTTTGGGGTGCTGTCAGGACGCTGTGCTTACAGCAGAGATCAGATGAGTCTTTCAGGAGTGGAGTGAACACTGAATACACTTGCCTATAGCTTTCCCTATAAAATCAGCAGCAGCTAAACTGTCCCTCCTCTGGCTAACACTGCAGCTTAAGTACAGACTGAATCTAAAATAGATGCTGTCCAGGAAAAAAAAAAAGCAGACTGGTGTTTTACCAGCCCTAAAAAGGGCTTTTTGGGGTGCTGTCAGGACGCTGTGCTTACAGCAGAGATCAGATGAGTCTTTCAGGAGTGGAGTGAACACTGAATACACTTGCCTATAGCTTTCCCTATAAAATCAGCAGCAGCTAAACTGTCCCTCCTCTGGCTAACACTGCAGCTTAAGTACAGACTGAATCTAAAATAGATGCTGTCCAGGAAAAAACAAAAAAGCAGACTGGTGTTTTACCAGCCCTAAAAAGGGCTTTTTGGGGTGCTGTCAGGACGCTGTGCTTACAGCAGAGATCAGATGAGTCTTTCAGGAGTGGAGTGAACACTGAATACACTGGCCTAGCCTAGCTTTCCCTATAAAATCAGCAGCAGCTAAACTGTCCCTCCTCTGGCTAACACTGCAGCTTAAGTACAGACTGAATCTAAAATAGATGCTGTCCAGGAAAAAACAAAAAAGCAGACTGGTGTTTTACCAGCCCTAAAAAGGGCTTTTTGGGGTGCTGTCAGGACGCTGTGCTTACAGCAGAGATCAGATGAGTCTTTCAGGAGTGGAGTGAACACTGAATACACTGGCCAAGCCTAGCTTTCCCTATAAAATCAGCAGCAGCTAAACTGTCCCTCCTCTGGCTAACACTGCAGCTTAAGTACAGACTGAATCTAAAATAGATGCTGTTCAGGAAAAAACAAAAAAGCAGACTGGTGTTTTACCAGCCCTAAAAAGGGCTTTTTGGGGTGCTGTCAGGACGCTGTGCTTACAGCAGAGATAAGATGAGTCTTTCAGGAGTGGAGTGAACACTGAATACACTTGCCTATAGCTTTCCCTATAAAATCAGCAGCAGCTAAACTGTCCCTCCTCTGGCTAACACTGCAGCTTAAGTACAGACTGAATCTAAAATAGATGCTGTCCAGGAAAAAACAAAAAAGCAGACTGGTGTTTTACCAGCCCTAAAAAGGGCTTTTTGGGGTGCTGTCAGGACGCTGTGCTTACAGCAGAGATCAGATGAGTCTTTCAGGAGTGGAGTGAACACTGAATACACTTGCCTATAGCTTTCCCTATAAAATCAGCAGCAGCTAAACTGTCCCTCCTCTGGCTAACACTGCAGCTTAAGTACAGACTGAATCTAAAATAGATGCTGTCCAGGAAAAAAAAAAAGCAGACTGGTGTTTTACCAGCCCTAAAAAGGGCTTTTTGGGGTGCTGTCAGGACGCTGTGCTTACAGCAGAGATCAGATGAGTCTTTCAGGAGTGGAGTGAACACTGAATACACTTGCCTATAGCTTTCCCTATAAAATCAGCAGCAGCTAAACTGTCCCTCCTCTGGCTAACACTGCAGCTTAAGTACAGACTGAATCTAAAATAGATGCTGTCCAGGAAAAAACAAAAAAGCAGACTGGTGTTTTACCAGCCCTAAAAAGGGCTTTTTGGGGTGCTGTCAGGACGCTGTGCTTACAGCAGAGATCAGATGAGTCTTTCAGGAGTGGAGTGAACACTGAATACACTGGCCTAGCCTAGCTTTCCCTATAAAATCAGCGGCAACTAAACTGTCCCTCCTCTGGCTAACACTGCAGCTTAAGTACAGACTGAATCTAAAATAGATGCTGTCCAGGAAAAAACAAAAAAGCAGACTGGTGTTTTACCAGCCCTAAAAAGGGCTTTTTGGGGTGCTGTCAGGACGCTGTGCTTACAGCAGAGATCAGATGAGTCTTTCAGGAGTGGAGTGAACACTGAATACACTGGCCTAGCCTAGCTTTCCCTATAAAATCAGCAGCAGCTAAACTGTCCCTCCTCTGGCTAACACTGCAGCTTAAGTACAGACTGAATCTAAAATAGATGCTGTCCAGGAAAAAACAAAAAAGCAGACTGGTGTTTTACCAGCCCTAAAAAGGGCTTTTTGGGGTGCTGTCAGGACGCTGTGCTTACAGCAGAGATCAGATGAGTCTTTCAGGAGTGGAGTGAACACTGAATACACTTGCCTATAGCTTTCCCTATAAAATCAGCAGCAGCTAAACTGTCCCTCATCTGGCTAACACTGCAGCTTAAGTACAGACTGAATCTAAAATAGATGCTGTCCAGGAAAAAAAAAAAGCAGACTGGTGTTTTACCAGCCCTAAAAAGGGCTTTTTGGGGTGCTGTCAGGACGCTGTGCTTACAGCAGAGATCAGATGAGTCTTTCAGGAGTGGAGTGAACACTGAATACACTTGCCTATAGCTTTCCCTATAAAATCAGCAGCAGCTAAACTGTCCCTCCTCTGGCTAACACTGCAGCTTAAGTACAGACTGAATCTAAAATAGATGCTGTCCAGGAAAAAACAAAAAAGCAGACTGGTGTTTTACCAGCCCTAAAAAGGGCTTTTTGGGGTGCTGTCAGGATGCTGTGCTTACAGCAGAGATCAGATGAGTCTTTCAGGAGTGGAGTGAACACTGAATACACTGGCCTAGCCTAGCTTTCCCTATAAAATCAGCAGCAGCTAAACTGTCCCTCCTCTGGCTAACACTGCAGCTTAAGTACAGACTGAATCTAAAATAGATGCTGTCCAGGAAAAAACAAAAAAGCAGACTGGTGTTTTACCAGCCCTAAAAAGGGCTTTTTGGGGTGCTGTCAGGACGCTGTGCTTACAGCAGAGATCAGATGAGTCTTTCAGGAGTGGAGTGAACACTGAATACACTTGCCTATAGCTTTCCCTATAAAATCAGCAGCAGCTAAACTGTCCCTCCTCTGGCTAACACTGCAGCTTAAGTACAGACTGAATCTAAAATAGATGCTGTCCAGGAAAAAAAAAAAGCAGACTGGTGTTTTACCAGCCCTAAAAAGGGCTTTTTGGGGTGCTGTCAGGACGCTGTGCTTACAGCAGAGATCAGATGAGTCTTTCAGGAGTGGAGTGAACACTGAATACACTTGCCTATAGCTTTCCCTATAAAATCAGCAGCAGCTAAACTGTCCCTCCTCTGGCTAACACTGCAGCTTAAGTACGGACTGAATCTAAAATAGATGCTGTCCAGGAAAAAAAAAAAGCAGACTGGTGTTTTACCAGCCCTAAAAAGGGCTTTTTGGGGTGCTGTCAGGACGCTGTGCTTACAGCAGAGATCAGATGAGTCTTTCAGGAGTGGAGTGAACACTGAATACACTTGCCTATAGCTTTCCCTATAAAATCAGCAGCAGCTAAACTGTCCCTCCTCTGGCTAACACTGCAGCTTAAGTACAGACTGAATCTAAAATAGATGCTGTCCAGGAAAAAAAAAAGAAGCAGACTGGTGTTTTACCAGCCCTAAAAAGGGCTTTTTGGGGTGCTGTCAGGACGCTGTGCTTACAGCAGAGATCAGATGAGTCTTTCAGGAGTGGAGTGAACACTGAATACACTTGCCTAGCCTAGCTTTCCCTATAAAATAAGCAGCAGCTAAACTGTCCCTCCTCTCGCTAAGACTGCAGCTTGAGAATGAATCTAAAATGGATGCTGTCCAGGAGGTGGGAGGGTCTGGGAGGGAGGGTATGCTGCTGATTGGCTGGAATGTGTCTGCTGACTGTGAGGTACAGGGTCAAAGTTTGCTCAATGATAATGAATAGGGGGCGGACCGAACATCGCATATGTTCGCCGGCCGCGGCGAACGCGAACAAGCTATGTTCGCCGGGAACTGTTCGCCGGCGAATAGTTCTGTACATCTCTACTCTTTTATAGGGTGCAGACCCTTCCAGATTCTCCCTCCTGTGTCCCCCTAGCCCTGGGACCCTGCCCTGGACAGTGCAGGAGTGGGATTGGCCAGTAGTGATCCCGGGAAGGCCCGTGGCCAGACATCGCGGACTAGGCCGAAGCCGAGGCTCGCTTAGAATCCCCGCCCGAAGCTCCACGGGGCCGACGCGGTACGACATCTCCGATCCCTCTCTCCTGTATCTCCCCAGCCTTGGGACCCTATCTGGATGGTGGTGGAGTGGGGGTGGCCGGCTGGGACCCCAGGAAAGGCTGCAGATCGGGCATCACTGACTAGGCGGAAGCCGGGGACTCGCCTGAAAGTCCGGCCCGGACATCCGCAGGGCCGGTGCGGTAAGACTTTCTGCTTTTGGGCATAGGACCTCTCCTGCCATCCTCCCCTGCCTCCTGATCCCCTGTAGCTTCCCTGGGGTATGCAGAGGAGGAAAAGTCAGCCATACTCCAAAAAGAAAGCCGCAAAGTCAGACGATGCGGACAAGGCCGCAGCCGCGGCCTCGCCAAAAGCCCTTGCCCCGATGGAAACCCAGGCTGATGATCCCGACCGGCTGCCTGCCACGGCGGCCGATTTTAAAGCGGTCCTGCATGCCTTAACTACCCTGACTGGTAAGGTGGACTATATACAGGCAAATGTGGAGTTTATTAGAAAAGACTTTGACGCTTTGCGTGGTAGGATGACTGAGGTGGAGCACAGGGTCTCCCAGACCGAGGATGAGGTACGTGACCCTGGGGCTGACATTCACTCACTTAAGGCCAGGGTCAAGGTGCTTGAATCCTGCGCAGAAGATGCAGAGAATCGCAACAGAAGAAATATTTTGCGTGTTCTGGGACTCCCTGAGGGGGCCGAGGGTGCTGACCCCACGGCCTTTGCTGAACGCTTATTACAACAAATACTCCCTTCAGCACGCTTCTCTCTGTTTTTTACTGTGGAGAGGGCTCATCGCATACCCGCCACCAGGGGGCCCCAGGGAGCACCACCCCACACTTTTATCTTTAAACTTCTTCACTTCCGGGACAGAGATACAGTGATGAAGGAGGCCAGGGCTCAAGGTGAACTACGCTTCGACAACGCCAAGCTTCTAATCTTTCCGGACTTTTCGCTGGAAACCCAGAAACAGAGTAAATCCTTTGATGCTGTGAGAGCTCGGCTTCGCTCCAAACATATCAAGTACAGTATTCTGTTCCCGGCGAGGCTGAGGGTGGAAGACGGCGAGTCTGTTCGGTTCTTCGTATCCCCAGAGGAGGCCTCCTTGTGGATCGATACACTCCCGCGAGGATGAGTGTTCCTGCTGATTGCCTGCTTATGTGGGCTGTTTTACCTGATGTCTTTTCTCACGTGCCGCCTTATTTTTTATTTTTGTATTCTTTTATTTTTTCTACACACTGGCCTGGGTCTTCTTCCTGGGTCCTGACTGGCCATACGTGCTACTGTGTTCCCCAATCCATGGCCCCCGAGGCCGGGAGGCTGTGACTTGAACTTTTCGCTGCAGGCCTCACTGCTGGAGGATTGTCCGAGACTTGTCCTGTTTCTGCTTCGTCCTCCTCCCTTCTCCACATCCTGAGGCCCAGGCCCTTGAGTTTGTCAGCACGTACTCCGTTATTGCTTAAGTTTGTACCCGGGAGACTGCACCCACATTTATTTTTCTATTTGCTCCGGTCCCTGGCAGGGGACTGCATGCGTGTCATCTAACCGCTGGACTGTGGATGCCGTTACGCACACGTTTCACCATTGCAGGCGTGTTCGCCTTTGTTTCCAGTTGGGATCCTAAGCCTCCCCATAGTTGGGGTTGGGGGTGGTGGGGTGGGGGGATTGGTTGGGACTGTTTGGTTATGTTTTGTTATTTTCTTATACTTTCACAAGCGATGTTTTACTGTGTGACTTAGGATGTGTGGGTCGGTATGTTTTGATTTATGTCATGGTCCGGGTCCGGTTCCAGGGTCTGGTGGTCTTGTTCCAGCTGCATTTAGTACCACAGGGAGAATATGGCTGAGTGCACCATAATTTCGTGGAACACTAGGGGTCTAAACTCCTCTGTGAAGAGGTCACTGGTGTTTCAGTTCCTTAATGCTCACCGCCCCCAGATATGTATCCTTCAGGAGACGCATTTAACTGGCAGCAAACTTTTAAGCCTTAGGAGTTCCTGGGTGGGACACCTCTACCACTCCACTCATACCAACTACTCCCGGGGAGTTAGCATTATAGTCCACAAATCATTGCGTTTTAGGTTGTTGGCGCTGGAGCTGGACCCGGATGGGAGATATGTCATAATGCATGCTGTGATAGATAGGTTGGAGCTGGTGGTGGTGGGTCTTTACCTGCCCCCCCGGCCTCCATGAGATTACTCAACCAGCTAGTTTCTAAGATTGTTGTGTTTGGTACAGATAATGTGGTGATCATGGGCGATTTTAACCTGGTCCCGGACCCTGGGTTGGACAGACTCTCCGGTGTGACGGGCCCAGTTTCGGACCTGTCCTCCTCGGCAGAGGCCTCCAATTTGACTGATGTGTGGCGGTGGCGCTGCCCTGGTCAGTGGGCACATGTCACTCGGCCTCACATAAAACATTCTCGCGCATAGATCTGGCCTATGTGGGGGGGGTCTGTCTGTTATCCCTAGGTTCAGGGGCGTTTCCATCCTTCCTCGGGGTGTCTCGGATCATGCTCCTCTGCAGTTGAGGCTGAGCGTGTCCGCGACTCCAGGGAAGGGATTGTGGAGATTGTCCAGATTCTGGCTGTCTGACTCCAGGATTTCTGAGCCATATCGTTCTGAGGTGATACAATATTGGCGAGACCTGGACCTTACTATACCCTTGACCGTGTCTTGGGATGCATTCATGGCCTTCTCTAGGGGCAGCCTGCAGACACATATCCGTAGGACTCACAGGGACATGAGGGAGGATATAAAGTGGGCTGAGACAAGGGTTACTACATTTGAGACAGAATACACTGCTACCAGGGACTCCGGGGTATACTCTGACTTTCAGGCCGCATTGAGAGATGTGCTCCTGCTCCGCACATCCGCTACCAAAACTAAATTTCTACACCAATCCCAACGCATATTCGAACATGGGGAGAAGACGGGCAGCATGCTGGCGTGGCTGTCGAGAGAGAGAACTCTTCACCTGTGACCATATCGGCAATAGCTGACTCGGATGGGTCGCTGTTGACTGATCCCACCACCATCAACGACCGCTTTGCATCCTTCTACCAGGAGCTCACGGCATATCTGGAGGAGACGGAGCTGCCTTGCTTGACGTCTGCCTACAGAGATGCATTAGATGGGGACGGTCCAGGGGTGGTGGCCTCTCTAGATGCTGAGAAAGCGTTTGACTCGGTGGAGTGGCTCTACCTCTGGGCCGTCCTGCGTAAATTCGGGTTTGGCCCCTGATTTGTTAAATGGGTCCAACTGCTTTACCGCGATCCCACGGCTCGTATTCACACGAACAACTCGCTGTCGTCTCCATTCCCCATGTCCCGGGGCACTAGGCAGGGTTGCCCACTTTCCCCTGGCCTGTTTGCGTTGGCCATGGAACCCATGGCGGCACGTATTAGGGCAACTCCCTTGATTGAGGGCATCCCTGTGGGGGTGGTCATGGACAAAATATCCCTATATGCTGACGACACCCTCCTATTCCTTAAGGACGTTTCTTCCCTCCCACCGGCTCTCCACATTGTGGATGTGTTTGGCTCGTTTTCTGGCATTAAGGTAAACTGGGGAAAGTCACTCCTTTTTTCACTCCATGTGTCGGGACCTCGCCCCCCTACGGGTACCCCCTTAAACTGGACATCGGAATTCAAATATCTCGGGATACTGATTAGAGCGCCCCTGTCCTCCTACATAGAATTGAATCTCATGCCACTGCTGAAGACCTTCTCGCAGAGGTGCGCGGCTTGGAGATCTCTCCCTCTTTCACCAGTGGGTAGGGTCAACCTGGTGAAAATGGTCTACCTGCCTAAATTCCTATACTTTTTTCGTAACTCCCCACTGATCACCCGGCCTCATTTTTCGCCACATTGAATGGTATCATATCCTCTGTGTGGAATGGCAGACCTCCACGGTTGGCCATCTCCACCTTACAGCTTCCCATTGCACGAGGTGGCTTGTCCCTTCCCGGGCTTCCAGGTGTATTTTTGGGCAGCGGTTTTGGTAACAGTCAGGTGGTGGTTTTCTCAGCCTAAAGACAACCCTGTGATGACCCTTGAAGCGGCGATTATGGGTTCATACTCCTCCCTCGGCAACTTGGTGTTCAGGGGACCGAAATCTCACCCCGGCCTTACGGAACCTATGCGTACGACGATATCAGTGTGGCGCAGGGTTAGCGCACGTAATAGCTCCCCTGATACATACTCCCACCATCTCCCCCTATGGGGTAATCCTACCCTTCCACACTTGAATACGGTCCCGGACCCCCAGGTTTGGGCAAAGAAAGGGATAGTGAACCTTAAACACATAGTTGGCGGCGGTAAATTGCACGCGTTCCCCGACCTCAGAGATGCCTATCAGCTGCCGGGCTAGATGTTGTTTCATTATTACCAACTACGCCATGCGTACAATAAGCAATTCCCACCTTCCATTCCCTCGGATCGGACTCTGTGGAGGGACTTCTTACTGCCAAGGTCATAGATAAACCCCTATCCTCCCTGTACTTCTGTTTGTCCGTAAGCCCCACTGGAAAGCTTGAGAAAGCCATGATTAAATGGAGGGGGGACATTCCTGACCTGACGGAGGAGGAATGGGAGGCTACCCTATCCTCCTTTGTGACAAACATGATCTCGGCCAAAGACCGGTTCTTGCAGGTTAAGTTCCTCCACAGGGCCTACTTCACTCCAAAATGACTGACTCTTATGAACCCGGAGACTCCGGTGAATTGTCCTCGGTGTGACCTGCGGGCTGCCTCCTTCCTACATATGGTCTGGACTTGCCCACGTCTGGTGGATTACTGGACGGGGGTTGTGGACAGCCTCAACGGAATCACGTCCCTGGACATGGGACCTGATTCTCGGGCATTGCTGCTTAACATCTTTGGGGCAGCGGTCTGGGGCAAGTATACCAGGCTGTTTTTGGGCTATGCCACCTTTTCTGCACGAAAGGTGATATTCCTCCACTTGAAAGACGCGGCGCCACCTACAGTTTCTATGTGGCGTACGGTTGTGAACTCAGTGTTACCACTCTACAAACTTACCTACCTTAATCGGAACTGCCCCGACAAATCTGATAAAATATGGTCGGGATGGATAGATGCCTGGGGGGAGGAGCCCCTGGAGAATGCACGGGATGGGGTAGCTGGGGATGCACCACAGCCCTGAATCCATAGGTTGGTTTTCCTGTGAGTTGATGACCTGTTTTGTTATGTTATTCATCCGTTTGCTTGAGGTTCCTTCTCTTCCCTCCCCCCTCTCCCCCTTCCTTTCCCCCTCCCCCTCTCCCTTCCCCCCTCCCCTCTCCCTTTCCCCCTCCCCTCTCCCTTCCCCCCTCCCCTCCCCTCTTCCCTCCCCCCTCCCTCCCCCCCTCTCCCTCTCCCCCCCCCATCTCGGTCATTCTGGGTTATTATGCTGGAATGTATACCTCTTGACCTAACATTGGAAGTTCCTTGGACCTTATTCTCACCCATCCTGTGGTCATAATTTTTGTTGTTTTCTAAGTTACTGGGTATTGTCCTTCATGTAAAGGATTGTGTGTTTGCATCGCTTGTATTGTACAGATCTAAATAAAAAAATTCTTCTTGTTAAAAAAGAATGGAGGCTTTAAAGTAGTCATGAATATCTATCAAACCCATACCCCCCACAAGCCTGTGTTTGACTAGGAGAGCTTTGGAACACTGTGGTCGCTTGGAGCACCAAATGAATCATGTGAGGAGGGAATTTAAGGCTCTAAGGTGGGTATTTGGCAGTGGGATGGGTAGAGTGTGGAAGATGTAAAGTATCTGAGGTAGTATGAGCATTTTGAATGAGGCTAACCGACCCATCCAAGACATTTAAATTCTAGCTAACCTTTGGGTTTCCTTAGTTATTCTGTCTATTAAGGGTAAGTAGTTGGCATCAGCTAGTTTCTGAAGGTCCGCCATAAGTTGCAATCCCAAAAATGATATACTGTATTTAAATTACTCCATGTATAGGGGAAATCTGCTTGAAGTGGAGAGCGGAGGGGAAGTGGATGGTAGGATGAGCGATTTAGTGAAGTTTATTTTATAAAATTAATTCTGGCTAAACTCATTCAGGATAGTATGGGCACGAGGGAGAGATGTAGTTGGGGAGGTTAGGAATAAGATGATGTAGTCTGCGAAAAGGTTTATGTTGTGGTGTCTATCTTGGATAGAGAAACCTGTTATATTGGGGTGTGTTCTAATCTTCTCAGCCAGTGGTTCTATAAGAAGGTTGAAAATGGAAGGGGAGAGGGGGCACCCCTGTCTTGTACCGTTGGAAATGGTAAAAGGGGTTGAAAGCATATTAGATGTATAGACCTGAGAACAGGGGGATGAATATAGAGCCAGGATAGTGGAGAGAATTGGCCCCGTGAAGCCAAATTTTTGCAGGGTGTGGGTCATATAGCCCCAATGTATCCGTTGAATGCCTTCTCCTCATCCAAGGAGAGGAGCAGAGAAGGCATCCGACAGGTCCTGGCGTGTTGTATGACGTTGATGACTCTCCTCGTAGCATCGGATGCTTGCATACCTGGGAAGAAGCCAGTTTGTTCGGGTTTTATGAGAGTAGATAGGATAGGGAGAACGCTATGGGCAAAAAGTTTTGCGTATAGTTTCACATCAGTGTTAAGTAGGGAGATGGGCCTAAAATTCTGAGGGGTGGTGGGGTCTTTACCTGGTTTAGGCATAGTAACAACATAGGCCTTAAGCATTTTGTGGGGAATGAGGCAGAGGACATTGCATCAGCACAGACCGACTGAAGCGTTGGAGACAAAATATTTCGAAAAATTTTGAAGTAGTCGTTTGTCAGACCATCAGGTCCTGGTGATTTGCCAGACTACAGCATTTTTATCACTTTTATGATCTCAGGCTCCGTAATGGGGGTATTGAGAGATGCTAATTGTGTTTGCGAGAGGGTAGGGAGGTTAATGCTTGTTAGGAAAGCTTGCATGCGCTCATCTGTGGGTTGAGGGGTATTAGGGTCTCTTCCAAGATTGTAAAGTGAAGAGTAATACTCAGTGAATGAATTTGCAATGTCCTTCGGGTTGAATCTTTTTATGTTGTCTGCTGAGTTAAAAAGATATGGGATTTTTGATTTAATTCTACATACTTTGAATCTTTGAGCAAGAGAATTACCTGCACGGTTGCCAGACGAGTAATGGGATAAGTTGAGAGCGTTGATATGCTTATCATATTGCTCAAGAAGTAGGAGCCTGAGATCAGAGCAGAGCATAGAGAGTTTAAAAGCTCCCTCGTGTCTTCCATGGAGTCCTGACATGTGCTCACCTGCTGTGTGTCGATCGCCATGCGTGGCTTTGATTTTGCTGGGTTTCGGGAGTGTGGAGTGGAGGCTCCAGGAGAGTGACGAGTGGAGGCTCCAGGAGAGTGACGTGTGGATCCGCCGAGCGAGCCTGGGCTTGATGCGGCTGAGAGAGAGCTGCCGGAGGAGAGAGACCCGTGTTTGGCTCCGGCGCCATTTTGGTTGAGATCGCGGGCCGCTGGAGGGAAGAAATCTGGCAATCTCTTCAGCTGGGCAGCTTCTTTTCGCTTGCGGGCCATCTCTGGATGTGGATTGGGTGCTCAGGCAGGTGGTGGTTGGTGTTAGAGCGGTCGGAGGTACCCCTTTCAGTGCTGAGCGGAGCAGAGGAGTCAAGCGTCCATGCTGCTGTGTGGTAGCCACGCCCCCCCCAGGAGCAGAGATTTTAATGATGCTTTAATGAAATTGTGCAGACATGCAATGTTGTACCCAAACGAAATTTGCGTCCTTTTCTTCCCACAAATAGAGCTTTATTTTAATGGTATTTGATTGCCTCTGCAATTTTTTTTTTGCAATATAAATGGAAAAAGACTGAAATATTTGAAAAGAAAATATATTTTCTACTTTTTGTTATAAGAAAAATCTAATAAACTCAATTTTAGTCATACATTAAGGACAAATGACAAAATGTATTCAGCCACATGTCTTTAGTAAAAAAATGTCAATAAGCGTATATTTATTAGTTTGCGCAAAAGTTATAGGGTCTACAAACTAGGGTACATTTTCTGAAATTTACACAGCTTTTAATTTATGACTGCCTATCTCATTTCTTGAGGTGCTAAAATGGCAGGGCAGTAAAAAAAAAAAAAATGACCCCATTTTTGAAAGAAGACACCCCAAGGAAATTGCTGAGAGGCATGTTGAGCCCATTAAATATTTTTTTTTTTGTCTCAAGTGATTGAATAATGACAAAAAAAAAAAAAACAATTACAAAAAGTTGTCACTAAATGATATATTGCTCACACATGCCATGGTTATATGTGGAATTGCACCACAAAATACATTTTGCTGCTTCTCCTGAGTACGGGGATACCACATGTGTGGGACTTTTTAGGAGCCTAGCCGCGTACGGGCCCCCGAAAACCAAGCACCGACTTCAGGATTTCTAAGGGCGCAAATTTTTGATATCACTCCTCACTACCTATCACAGTTTCGAAGGCCATAAAATGCCAAAATAGCACAAAACCCCCCAAGTGACCCCATTTTAGAAAGTAGACACCCCAAGGAAATTGCTGAGAGGCATGTTGAGCCCATTGAATATTTTTTTTTGTCCCAAGTGATTGAATAATGACAAAAAAAAAATACAAAAAGTTGTCACTAAATTATATATTGCTCACACATGCCATGATTATATGTGAAATTGCACCCCAAAATACATTTTGCTGCTTCTCCTGAGTACGGGGATACCACATGTGTGGGACTTTTTAGGAGCCTAGCCGCGTACGGGACCCCGAAAACCAAGCACCGCCTTAAGGATTTCTAAGGGCACAAATTTTTGATTTCACTCCTCACTACCTATCACAGATTCGAAGGCCATAAAATGCCAAAATAGCACAAAACCCCCCCAAATGACCCCATTTTGGAAAGTAGACACCCCAAGCTATTTGCTGAGAGGCATGGTGAGTATTTTACAGCTCTCATTTGTTTTTGAAAATGAAGAAAGAAAATATATATTTTTTTTTTTAATTTTCAAAACTTTGTGACAAAAAGCGAGATCTGCAAAATACTCACCATACCTCTCAGCAAATAGCTTTGGGTGTCTAATTTCCAAAATGGGGTCATTTGGGGGGGGGGTTTGTGCCATATGGGCATTCCATGGCCTCCGAAACTGTGATAGGCAGTGAGGAGTGAAATCAAAAATGTATACCCTTAGAAAGCCTGAAGGCGGTGCTTGGTTTTTGGGGTCCTGTACGCGGCTAGGCTCCCAAAAAGTCTCACACATGTGGTATCCCCGTACTCAGGAGAAGCAACAGAATGTATTTTGGGGTGTAATTCCACATATGCCCATGGCATGTTTAAACAATATATCGCGGCAACTTGTTGTCACTATATATCGCGGCAACAGGTTGTCACTATATATAGTGACAACTTTGTGCAAAAAAAATAAAAAATAAAAATAAATTGTCTTTTTTCCGCAACTTGTGTCAACATATAAAATATTCCATGGACTCGACATGCCTCTCAGTATATAGCTTGGGGTGTCTAATTTCCAAAATGGGGTCATTTGGGGGCGGTTTGAACTGTCCTGGCATTTTATACACAACATTAGGAAGCTTACATCCACTCTTCTAACCACTTGAAGACAAAGCCCTTTCTGACACTTTTTGTTTACATGAAAACATTTTTTTTTTTTTGCAAGAAAATTATGTTGAACCCCCAAACATTATATATTTTTTAAAGCAAAGGCCCTACAGATTAAAATGGTGGGTGATTTCAGAATCTGGAAGCCCCCTTTAACAAATGGGCCCCTAGATCCCACCCCCCCATGTGAATGAGTATGGGGTATATAGTACCCCATCACTGATCAATGCATTCTGGGTCAGTGATGTTACATTGGGCAATGTCACCAGGTGATGTCACCAGGTAGACCCCACCCCTTACCTATTTAAGAACTGTTAGATGCAGGAGCAGGCAGATGGTGGTTAGCCTTTGTCACCGGCAGAGCGTTTTTTTTTCAGTTCCGGCGTGGCATCAAACATTGTGATTGACGATGGAGCTACATCAAAATAACATTTATTTTTTTATTTTTAACCACTTAAAGACCGAGCCTCTTTCTGAGATTTTGTGTTTACAAGTTTTTTTTTGCTAGAAAATTACTTAGAACCCCCAAACATTATATATCTTTTTTCTAACACCCTAGAAAATAAAATGGCAGTCATTGCAATACTTTCTGTCACACTGTATTTGCGCAGCGGTCTTACAAGCGCACTTTTTTGGGAAAAAATACACTTTTTTTTAATTAAAAAATAAGACAACAGTAAAGATAATGGTAAACAGAGTAAATTGATACCCAACATGTCACGCTTCATGCGCCCGCTCGTGGAATGGCGACAAACCTTTACCCTTAAAAATCTTCATAGGCGACATTTAAAAAATTCTACAGGTTGCAGTTTTTTAGTTACAGCGGAGGTTTAGGGCTAGAATTATTGCGATCGCTCTAACGATCATGGCGATACCTCACATGTGTGGTTTGAACACCATTTTTATAGTGCTCACACTGTTTTTTGTAAACATCCCTTGTAATAGAAAAAAGCATGACAGGTCCTCCTAAATATGAGATCTGGGGTCAAAAAGACCTCAGATCTCATATTTAGACTAAAATACAGTATAAAAAAATGTACAGTAAAAAAAATGTCCCTTTAAGAGCATTGGGTAGATGTGACGTTTTGATGTCGCTTCCACCCTGCAATGATATGGAGACTGTTAGGGGCCATCTTCCCCTCACTCGTCTCCATGTCAGCCCAGGGACAGGACCCAATCACCTCCGCCACTGCCGACGGCTCCGGTAAGTGGCAAAGGGCACCGGGAGAGGGGGCCCTATCCTGCCGCCGATAAAAGTGATCTCGGGTGAATCCGCCGCAGAGACCACTTTTATCTGAAAGCGAACCGCCCGCTCTTGAAGAGGGCACCAGGGTTATGGTAGTTAGCTGCTACCATAACAACGGTATTCCTCTTCAAAGTAGCAATGTATTCCTGCGGCGGGCGGTCTGTAAGTGGTTAATAAAGGAATTGTCAAAAACTGTGTGTGTGTTTTTATTTATTTTTGACACTTTTTGGGTGAATGGGTAAGGATACTATGTAACCCATACTCATTCACATGGGGGGGGGGGGGGTGGGGGTCAAACTTTTGCTCGGCCCGAACCATTTTACCAACCCTAGTGTACATGTGTGGTGGTAAGAGGGAGGAAGGACTGGGGCCAGGAACTCAGGTGTCATTGTGAGAGTGGGGTGGGTTAATGCATGCAGGTATGATGGTGATGAAGATGGAGGAATGGGACAGGCATGCAGATCTGGTTGATTGGTGGAATTAGGTGTGAAGGTGTAATAATAAGAGCTGGGGGGGTGGAATTAACATTTAGGTGTTAAAGTTAGAGCGGGTGAGAGGTAGGGTAGGCATTTGGTGAGAGTGGGGTTGGTGTTTATCAACAATGACATTAGCGACATCACCAACCAATATGGGTTTGTCTACCCCTTCCACCAAGAGCCGTGGTAAATCTAAGCTGTAAATTATGGCACTGACTCGCATCATGCAGAGGGAAAAACCAGATGAGGTAAGTGACCAAAGTAGCCCTGGGTCCTTTCACCCATAAAGATCCCATAGCTGACTTCCCTGCCACTAACAGCTCTATACTTGACTCCACAATGAAAGAAATTATTGTTTCCCTGCGGGATCTTTATATGCTGACATTACCTCCTCCCTGAGAATGGCCAGAGCTGATACAGATGACCTGGCTGAAAGGATGGCTTATCTAGAGACAAAAATGGAAGAATTTGACTCCTCCTGTAAGGCGTATATGAGGGGTGTATTTATTCAATTGAGTGCTAGGGTAAAATGCCATAAAAAACAGCAACTAAATGACCTTCTACAATGCATAGATGACTTTGAATCACAAAACTAAACCTGCTTTACTCATAAAACTTCCTCAGACCTTGCCCAACTCCACCTTGACTTATGTAAGTTATTACTTGAGCATTATGATCGTCCTGCTAGAGCTCTTAAACTTAATTATTACGCCTCGGGAATAGGGCAGGTATACTACTAGCAAAAAGACATGCAACTCAAAGATCCAAAGCGAAAAATCCTTTCCTATATCACTCGGTAGATGACCATAAAATAGTCAACCCACAGGATATAGCTGACTCATTTGCCAGATTTTACGGCTCCTTATATAATTGAAAGACGATCCTACCACTATCCAACCTTCAGACTCAGCAGTAATAGAGTTCCTTAACAAGCTGAAATTACCCTCTCTAGCCCCCATGCAACTCCAAGATCTTAACTCGACATTCACGTCGGCAGAAATCTTGAAAATTATAAGTTCCCTACCAAATGGCAAGTCACCGGGACCAGACGGCTTTGTGTCTAAGTACTACATAACTTTTCAGCACATTCTGACACAACAAGTGGCCTCCTCAGCTTTCCCACTGGAGATGTTCAGAACACACACAGTCATTCTCCCGAAGCCTGGTAAAGACCCCACAAACCCTCAAAATTTCTGCCCTATATTGTTACTAAACGTAGATGTGAAAATATACATCAAATAATAGCACAGCACCTTATAAGGATACTTCCTCTGCTAAAAGTGAGCAAAAAGCCTTAAAATGCATATAGCATAAATATTCATTAATTTGGATTTGTTGCCATTTTTGCAGTTATTTATACAGCGATAAACACAAGTTAGTGAACAATGGCTTTGCTTTCAATATAAAACTATACACCACCATGGCTTGTTCCCGGAAAAGTATAAATGGGGGAACAAGCCCGGGAAGTTCCTCACAAGAGTAGTAAAAGGGAAACAAAAACTAAACTATATAGATAAAATAAAGAACCAGCGAGGAGAGATGACATTTAAAACATCAGAAATCGCAGAAGCGTTTAAGACATATTATAGTGCATTGTATGACATCAGAGGAAAAGAGACAGTGCAGGAAGGAAAAAACAGGAAAGGAAAAATACAGGAATACCTAGAACAAACCAACCTACCAAAGATATCATTGGAAAGCGCAAAGCTCTTAGAAAAACCAATTACACACGACGAAATAAACAAAGCTCTTCAAGAAACAGGGGGGAAAAGTCCAGTACCTGATGGGTTTCAGATTAAATATTATAAGAAATTTAAAGAGCAGTTAGTCCCAGAACTATGTAATTACTTTAATAGAATGGGGGGAGACCTAGAAATAAGAAAATAATCTCTCCTTGCCAATATTACTATTATACCAAAAACAGGAAAAGATGGAACGATATGCTCTAGCTATCAGCCCATAGCGTTATTGAATACAGACACCAAGTTATATGCAAAAGTATTGGCAACGAGACTAAAAACCTTAATGCCGGAACTAATTAATGCAGATCAGACGGGCTTCGTGGTAGGGAGAGAAGGTAGAGATAATAGCATAAGAACTCTCTTACTAATCCAGAAAAGGAAGGAGAAGAAACCCCCAGTCGTACTCATGTCGATAGATGCGGAAAAAGCATTTGACCGAGTCGACTGGGGGTTTATGATGGACACACTGCGGTATATAGGTATGGGACCAAAGTACATGAAATGGGTTAAAAATTTATGTACCCATCCGACAGCGAGGGTAAAGGTAAACGGGAGTGTATCATCGGTGTTTGAGATGCATAATGGAACGAGGCAGGGGTGTCCACTCTCACCCCTCCTGTATGTGCTAGCAATGGAACCTTTATTACAAAATATTCGGAACAATCGAGATATAGGAGGGGTGAGAATAGGTAGGGAGGAACATAAAGTGGTGGCATACGCCGATGACATACTCCTATATCTAACGAAACCAAGGGTATCTCTCCCCAATGTAGTAAAGAAAATAAAAAAATATGGGGACTTTTCAAATTTCAGGATTAATCCAGTAAAGACTGTAATCTTGAACTTTGGAATAGATAAAAAGCAAGAGACTACTACAGAATGAATTT
Source organism: Rana muscosa (assembly GCA_029206835.1). NCBI lineage: Eukaryota > Metazoa > Chordata > Amphibia > Anura > Ranidae > Rana > Rana muscosa. The sequence continues at coordinate 346,158,890 of CM055116.1, read as the reverse complement.
CCGTTCACTTGGGAGAAAAAAACATTAACATACCTAGGTATCAAAATAACAACAACATTAGAAGAACTGTATCCTGCCAATTTTATCCCCTTATTAAATGAAATCAAAGTAGAACTAACAAATATTTCTAGGAGACCCATCGGATGGACAGGAAGGATCAACATATTTAAAAGGATGATCCTCCCGAAAGTAACATACAGATTGCAGATACTCCCAATAGATATACCCCAGCCGTTCTTCAAGGCAATTAAAACAACGATTTTGAAATACATATGGCAGGGCAAAACGGGCAGAATAAAATATACATTACTAACTCGCGGGAAAAAAAATGGGGGTATGGCTTTACCGGATATAAAAAGATACCACAAGGTGATAATCTTAGCCAGATTAGTAGAATGGGCAAATCCACACAGAAAAAAGAAGTGGGCACAAATGGAAAACATACTAAGCACGACACACTTACAAAATAACATATGGATACCACCGAAATTCAGAGCACTAGGTATAGATACACATAATATAACAAGGAAGGTATTTAAAATTTGGGATACATTGTACCGACATGAAAAATGGAAATATAACTCTCCATTAATTCCGTTAGCAGGCACAGCGTTTTTTTCACCAGGAAACGGGACACGATTAGGAAAACTACTGGGAACTGCACAATTAAAAGACATAACCACATTAGGTAAAATAAGAATAAAACAAGACTTAATCACGAGACATGGATGGAGTCAGCTTAGTGATTGGGAATATGTTCAATTAAAGCACCTAGTAAGCACTACTCAACAACCAATTAGAAATGAAAAAGCACTAACCCCACTAGAAAAGATATGTAGCAAAGGAAAGCCATTGAGACATGGCATATCACAGGTGTATAAAATACTAACAGAATTAGAAACAGAAGGACTATTACCCTTTATAGAAAAATGGGGTCAAGATCTGGGTAGAGAAATAGATGAGAAGCAAATGATTGAGTCAGTGTATAGCCACGCATCGGACATAACCACAATAGAAGCAAATTATAAGAGCATGGTACGCTGGCACCTGACGCCAGAGAGAATGAATAAAATACATCCTAACAACTCCCCACTATGTCGGAGGGGTTGTAAGCAACTGGCAACAACTATGCATATGTGGTGGGAATGCCCAATAATAGAGGAGTACTGGACAGAGATCCTGGACTACATAGAAGTAGTTACGGGGGAAAAAATACTACAAAACGCCTGGATATGCCTATTTCATGGTACAAATAAAACAAAAAAGCAATACCAGAAAACATTAGTCCCATCACTGCTTAACGCGCCAAAGGGGCTAATCCCAAAAAACTGGATATCAACAAAAAAACCGACCATAAAAGAATGGATACAGTGGGTTGAGTACATTTCTGAATGTATTGGGGTATGGGGGAAGGAAAGTTAGCAAGTTTTCCACTAGTAAGCAAGTAATCATGTGAGTCACTTGCTATAGATCATATACCTGGTAGGGTATTTGTTGCTGTAATCATTCAGGCATACAAAAATAGGGCAAAGGGGAGAGGGGATCAGCCTGTTAAAGGACAGGCAAAGGGGGTTACTTTGGCAACAAAATATTGATCAAGAGACGGGAATAATATAAAATTAAATATTTATTACTGTAAACATTGTTACATGTAGAATGATTTAAGGTGCAGTGTAGGTACCCAAAAAGAAAATGATATTATAAAACATGAATTAAATAAAGGACATCAATGGACAAACAGGACACACAATGACTATACATATAACAATACACAAGTCCGGACGTGTGGTTCAGCCTTATGTGATAAGCAGCCCGAATAATATAATTAATTGGTTACCCTCCTCTAAAGGATATAAGGTAATTGAATACACTTACTAGTATGTGGATTCCCTAAGTATAGCCAAATGGGTGCTAATTTACAAGGGGCTGAACCTGATGGAGTGGGGGGAGGGAGATAGGGCAGGGGAACCGTGATGATAAAGGGAACCTGAGAACTGATTGAATCAATACAGGTGACCTAGGTAGTATATAACATAAAATACGTCATACGTGGGGATCCCCTTATTAAGGCGTTTTCCTTGATGGATTTAGTTAATGCTCCAATAGATGCTGATTTGATAAAGAAATAAGAAGAAGAATTAAATATCATCTGGAAATTGCTGACATGATCTGGATTTGAAAGTTCATCAATATAGTTTTTGTTCAAGTGTCAGTAATTCATTTTGGAACTCAACAGTATTAAGGCAACAAAAGGACTTGGACAATATGAGACCAATCTTTGGTCCTGGTGTTCAGCTCTACTACAATCTGTAGATCAATAAGATGCGTACATTACCATTAGACGCCTTCACATTTGAGCTGGGTTAACCAAGTCAGTTCCTATGGGTCTCTATTTGCCTTGTACCTTGCGGCTGTTGTTGAAATGTTCTGGCCATGCCCTTGGAGCTGCGTCCATGATACTGGGCGATGTGTTTGGTGAATGGCTTTTCAGGAATTTTTTCTTTATTGTTTATTTCTCTCAAATGCTCGCCAACCCGTATCCTCAATGACCTCTTGGTCTTGCCCACATAAATCTTAGGGCAAGGACAAGTTATCATATATATGACACACGAGTCATTGAGCAATTAATGAGGTCTCTAATTTGAAAAGAACCACTGCCCTGAGCGTCAGTGAAAGTGGAAGTTCGGTGGACATAAGGGCAAACCTGACACCTATTACACGGGAACATCCCTGTTGCCCGTGGGTATTCATTGAGCCAAGTGGTTTCCGGTTCTTTAATGAACTCTGATTTAATCAACATGTCCCCAAGATTTTTAGCTCATCGCGCCACCAACATAGGGGAATCGCCGAAGATTTGGGCCAGATCAGAAGAACTAGTCAAGATACCCCAGTGCTTTTCCAATATTTTGCGTACTGGTTCCCACTGTGATCCAAACGGAGTTATTATCCGTATTGGGTCATTTGTTCTCAGTGAGTCTTCAATAATCACCTGTTTCTTTGGGAGTAGGAGATCAAAACGCTCCCGAGTTGCTGCTCTCTTCCTAGCCTGTTTAATCTGTCTGTGCGAATAGCCGCATTCGCAAAATCTACAGTAGGTGCCGCCGATATTGTGTCAATCTCGCCGCTTCTAGCGGCGATATTGACACTCTATGAGCTCCGTCGCGAGAGCCAGCGCCGAGCTGTCTCGTCATCGGGAAAGGAAAAATGTTCCTTTCACGATGAGCGACACGCATTGCCGATAGGCGGGGATCCGACGCGGATTCCCGCCAATACCAGGCACTGCGTTTGGTATGAATCCTGAGCGGGAACTGCACGCCAATTTTTAAAGAAAAAAACGGTGTGGGTTCCCCCTCCAGGAGCATACCAGGCCCTTGGGTCTGGTCTGGATTTGAAGGGGAACCCTACGCCGAAAAAACGGCGTGGGGGTCCCCCTCAAGATCCAAACCAGACCCTTATCCAAGCACGCAACCTGGCAGGCCGCAGGGGAAGAGGGAGGGACGAGAGAGCGGCCCCCCTCCCTCCTGAACCGTACCAGGCCACATGCCCTCAACATGGGGGGTTTGGTGCTCTGGGGCCGGGGGGCGACCTGCGGCCCCCCCACCCCAGAGCACCCTGCCCCCATGTTGATGAGGACAGGGCCTCTTCCCGACAACCCTGGCCGTTGGTTGTCGGGGTCTGCGGGCGGGGGGCTTATCGGAATCCGGGAGCCCCCTTTAATAAGGGGGCCCCCAGATCCCAGCCCCCCCACCCTATGTGAATGAGTATGGGGTACATCGTACCCCTACCCATTCACCTGGTGGAAAATAAATGGAAATAAAAACAAAACACAGTTTTTAAAAGTATTTTATTGCACCACTCCGGAGGTCTTCTTCTGACTTCGGGGGTCTCCGGTGTCGTCGCCGCGTTCTCCGGTTCTTTCTTCTGCCGGGCCTCCGCTAACTTCTTTTTAGCTCTTTTACTAATGGAGGCCCGGTCTTCTCCGTCGTCTTCTTCTTCTTCTCCCGCTCTCCGGTTCTTCTCCCGCTCTCCGGTTCTTTCTTCCGCCGGGCCTCCGCTAACTTCTTTTTAGCTCTTTTGCTAACGGAGGCCCGGTCTTCTCCGTCGGTCTTCTCCGTCGGTCTTCTCCGTAGGCTTCACATGACGTCACAGTCACATGCTCCGGGGCACATGTGCACATGACGTCACAGTCACATGCTCCGGGGCACATGGTCCCATGACGTCACAGTCACATGCTTCGGGGCACATGTGCACATGTGCCCTGGAGCATGTGACTGTGACATCATGTGCACATGTGCCCTGGAGCATGTGACTGTGACGTCATGTGCACATGTGCCCCGGAGCATGTGACTGTGACGTCATGTGAAGCCTATATTAATCTCTGCGGACCGAAGATTTACCATTACTGCGAGAGGAAGCGACGAGTCAACATCGAGGAGCAGAAGAGGGAAAAAGACGCCGACGGCGCCGACGGAGAAGACCGACGGAGAAGACCGGGCCTCTGCTAGCAAAAGAGCTAAAAAGAAGTTAGCGGAGGCCCGGCGGAAGAAAGAACCGGAGAGCGGGAGAAGAACCGGAGAGCGGGAGAAGAAGAAGAAGACGACGGAGAAGACCAGGCCCCGCTAGCAAAAGAGCTAAAAAGAAGTTAGCGGAGACCCGGCAGAAGAAAGAACCGGAGAACGCGGCGACGACACCGGAGACCCCCGAAGTCGGAAGAAGACCTCCGGAGCGGTGCAATAAAATACTTTTAAAAACTGTGTTGTGTTTTTATTTCCATTTATTTTCCACCAGGTGAATGGGTAGGGGTACGATGTACCCCATACTCATTCACATAGGGTGGGGGGCCGGGATCTGGGGGCCCCCTTATTAAAGGGGGCTCCCGGATTCCGAAACCAACGGCCAGGGTTGTCGGGAAGAGGCCCTGTCCTCATCAACATGGGGGCAGGGTGCTCTGGGGTGGGGGGGCAGGTCGCCCCCTGGCCCCAGAGCACCAAACCCCCCATGTTGAGGGCATGTGGCCTGGTACGGTTCAGGAGGGAGGGGGGGCGCTCTCTCGTCCCCCCTCTTCCCCTGCGGCCTGCCAGGTTGCGTGCTCGGATAAGGGTCTGGTTTGGATCTTGAGGGGGACCCCCACGCCGTTTTTTCAGCGTAGGGTTCCCCTTCAAATCCAGACCAGACCCAAGGGCCTGGTATGCTCCTGGAGGGGGAACCCACGCCGTTTTTTTCTTTAAAAATTGGCGTGGAGTTCCCGCTCAGGATTCATACCAAACGCAGTGCCTGGTATTGGCGGGAATCCGCGTTGGATCCCCGCTCAATACAGTGTCACGTCTCCTCGCCATTGCAGCGAGCGTGACACGTGTCGCCACCCTGCTGCCGACATCTCGGCACTCCTGTCGCCGAGAATCTCGGCGATGGGAGCGCGATAGAAACACAATATCGGCGGCACCTACTGTAGAATATAGTTCTTGGCTTTCTCGCCTATAGTACTCTACGTTGGAACAGTTCCTTTTTATGCGTAGGAACTGACCTACTGGGATACCATTCTTCAACCATTGAGGATGGTGACTTGTTGCATATAGCAGCTTGTTTGCCGCTGTGTTTTTGCGATATGTGCAAGTTTTAAGTTTACCCTGTTTGAATGAGATCAATAGGTCAAGAAAGGACAGTTTCTCACGATCAAAATTGTAGGTTAAGTGTATGTTCCGTTTGTTGGTGTTGAGTTCCAACATAAATTGGTGTAACTGTTCTGGCGTACCTCGCCATAACATCAAGACATCGTCGATGTACCACCACCAGGTAATCCAATACACAAGTCGTCCGGACTTGTGTATTGTTATATGTATAGTCATTGTGTGTCCTGTTTGTCCATTGATGTCCTTTATTTAATTCATGTTTTATAATATCATTTTCTTTTTGGGTGCCTACACTGCACCTTAAATCATTCTACATGTAACAATGTTTACAGTAATAAATATTTAATTTTATATTATTCCCGTCTCTTGATCAATATTTTGTTGCCAAAGTAACCCCCTTTGCCTGTCCTTTAACAGGCTGATCCCCTCTCCCCTTTGCCCTATTTTTGTATGAGTACATTTCTGAAATGGAATACCTGAGCAGGGAAAAGGGGAAAATCATAGAACAACATGGGAAAAATTGAGAATTTTTAAACTGTCAGATAAATATGTCCAGGGAATGACAGAAAAAGACAAGGAATAAAATAAAGTAAGAAAGGAAGTGGACAGAACAAGGAGGGCAAGGGGAGAAGAGGATAGGGAATAGGAGGGGGGGAGTAGGTAGGGGGGATATAGGTAAAAGGGAAAGTAAGGAAATATGTAAAGTTATTTTTTGTATGAAGACTTTTTATAATAACACCAACGTGGGTGTTGAATAATTTTCCATTAAAGAATAAATATATATAAAAAAACTATACACCACAAGCAGTAATGTGTAATATGTATGTATTTATTAACTAAAAAGAAATTCAAAAATATATATTTACTAATAATGTATACAGTATTTTTAGATTGTACAGGGCCCTCCTAACTCTCTTATCTTGAATTGTATTGTAACTGTACCGTCTCTCTGTTTTTGTAAAGGGTTGGGCAAACTGTTGGTACTATAGAGATCCTGTATAATAACAATAATACAGTAACTAACTAATAGTATATATAATACATTAAGCAATAATAACAAAAAAATGCCAATTTCGGTGTTTGTCATTGATTTTAATTTAATTTAAAGGAACTAAAAAAATAAAATTGCAATTAATTTATAATGCTCCAGTACTGTCTTTTTTTTCCATTCATTAAATTCATAAAACACAGACACGAGAATATCAGAAGTAAAATAAGGAAAGTTTAATGATTCTAATTATAACTAGAGTTGAGCGGACACCTGGATGTTCGGGTTCGGCCGAACTTCGGAAAAAAGTTCGGGTTCGGGACCGAACTTTAACCCGAACCCGAACCCGAACCCCATTGAAGTCAATGGGGACCTGGACTTCTAAGGACTAAAAAGGCTCTAAAAAAGTAATGGAAAGGGCTAGAGGGCTGCAAATTGCAGCAAAATGTTGTTAAGAGCATGGCAAGTGCTCTGCAAACAAATGTGGATAGGGAAATAACTTAAAATAACATAAAAAAAAAATATGCTGGAGGCCCCCTTTTCAGCAGAAGAGGTACGGGAAGTCATTAAGAACCTCAGAAACTCAACGGCACGATGCCACACATATGGTGGGAATGCCCCAGAATACGCCCTTTCTGGAATAAGTTATTCAATTTAATGGATAAGCTAGTGGGAAAATAAAATACTTTGAAATAAAAATGTAGCGGGGTGCTAAATTTAAGGGAAGTGTTTGAGTGGTAAATAGGCTCAAACACCCTAATTCTGTAGGATTCATGGACCATTTTGTCCTCGGGGGACAGTATTGGTGTGCAGTTCCCTGCGGCCTACAGGTGGCACTGCCATGGTAGGCTAGGGTTGAACCGCCGATACAGTGCTGTGCCTTTTGTGTCCCCTCTTGGCAGTAGTACAGCGGGGCGGGGAACCTGCTGTGCATGCCGGGAGAGCATATAAAAGGGGCAGACCTTTGGCCTGGGGGCTGATGTCCAGTGGGGTCCACGCCCAGGTGCCTTCGGCCTGGGTGCATGTGTTCCTGTTCCATCTCGGGTACCTTTAGCCCGGGGTGAGGTACTATCCTGGAGTTCCTGCTGCCCTGGGTATGGAGGCCTAGGTGCGGGAGTAAAGCCTGGAGTCCAGAGCCTTCGTCTGGAGTCCACTAAGGGTCGAGGAGTCTTGGGGTGCCGTCTCGTGTAGGGGACCATGTTCCAGGGAAGGGAGGATCATTCTGATGGACCGATGCGGGAGTCACGGTGAAGGAAGGGTCTGTTGACTCCCTGGAGAGATGTCTTCCCCTTGATATGGGCTAGATTCGTAGAAGGAGAAGCTCAAGGTCATCTTGACTGTATCAGAGGCCTTATTCACCCGGCCCGTGGCAGGGGCCTTATACACCCTGGTCTGTGGCAGAGACCAAAGTTCTCCAGGTCCGTGGCAGGGGCCTTGTACACCCGGTCTGTGGCAGAGACCAACCTCAAGGTCTGTGGCAGAGACCGTGCACCTAAAACTGTTTGAGAAACCTAAGCAGTGAAGTGAATGTGCTACGTTTGTGCCTGGACCTCCTCCACACCTTAAGCTGTCCTGTTTCTTTGCTCTAACCTTTTCTATCCGAGTAGAGTTAATTTTGCCATGAGAGAATAAGAGTTGTAATTTCAGCTGGTGTGGACATTGACTTTACTGGGAATTAAAGGACTTGCCTCTACCTACAGTAGAGGTGAGAATCATCCTCTGGAGGAGTTTTGACTCCGGCTGTGGACATGGCCCATCAAGTACACCGCTCAACCTCTTTATATAGGAGGGTACGGGCTGGTAGTGCGATGTGCCTTTCTCCCTCCTGCGAGGAGCCAACAACATAAAGACAGGTAAGGGGGAAAGGATCTGTGCGCTACAAAAAAATAAAATAAAAATTATAATCTTGACCTAGGAGGACGAGGTCCATATGGAGTAGAAGGTTGAGGTGGCGGTGGATGTGGCTGTGTAGGTGGAAGCGGCGGTGGAGGAGGACGAGGTAGCCAACACTGGTTCAAAAATACAACAATGGCTGGGTAAGGCCGGTGATGTGTCGAATTCTGTCCCCCGTCAAATAGTGTCCACCCTGTACTGCGCTTGCTCAGTATGTAGGACAAGGGGATTTCGAAAATCTCCCAAGACGAACGGCGCCTGCGTGGTGAGTTCAGGTGAAGGCCACACCATCCGTGGTTCAAGCCGCGCCAAGTGAGGCCGTGCCCGAAGCGTGGCGATCGAACCGAGCCCGTGAGGGGCCCTGTTACTATGTGCTACCGTATGTCCACTTGGATGGTGGGGCTTGAACCTGCACTCACAGCGCAGGCGCCGTTCATCTTCGGAGATTTTGTGAATCTCCTTGTCCTCTGTACTGCGCAAGCGCTGCGCCTTCGCAGTATGGGCCGGACACAATCCGATGGCCGGACAGTTTTTGTCACAACACCGGTATACATGTCTATTCTGCACAAGGTACGGACAAGTCCTGTGGGATCCATGCCTGGTTCATTTTAATGAACGTGAGCTTGTCCACATTGGCTCTGGACAGACGGCTGCGCTTGTCTGTGATAACGCCCCCTGCCTTGCTAAATACACGTTCAGATAATACACTGGCTGCAGGGCAGGCCAGCACCTCCAAGGCATAAAGGGCAAGCTCAGGCCATGTGCCCAATTTGGAGACCCAGAAGTTAAAGGGGGCAGACCCGTCATCCAGTACGTGTAGGCCTGTGGACACATACTGCTCAACCATGTTGGTGAAATGCTGCCTCCTGCTAAGACGTTCCATCTCAGCTGGTGGTGCTGGTTGTTGTGGCGTGCTGACAAAGCTTTTCCACATTTCAGCCATGCTAACCCTGCCTTCTGAGGTGCTGCCGGTGCCCCGGCTGCGTTGGCGACCTCTTCCTCCTCCTCTGCCTTCGCCTTGTGCTTCCACCGTACGCCCGCTGTCAGGTGGGAATGCCACCAGCAGCGCGTCTACCAGCGTGCGCTTTTACTCGCGCATCTTACGATCCCGCTCCAGTGAGGGAATTAAGGACGGTACGTTGTCCTTGTAACGGGGATCCAGCAGGGTGGCCACCCAGTAATCAGCACCAGTTAAAATGTGGGCAACTCGGCGGTCATTGCGGAAACGCTGCAGCATGTAATCGCTCATGTGTGCCAGGCTGCCCAGAGGCAAAGAAAAGCTGTCCTCTGTGGGAGGTGTATCGTCTGTGTCCTCTGTATCCCCCCAGCCACGCACCAGTGATGGCAACGAGCTGGTCTGGGTGCCACCCTGCTGTGAAAATGGCTCCTCCTCCTCCTCCTCCTCCTCCATCTTGTCATCCTCCAGAACTGTGCCCTTTCTGCCGGACAATTGTGTACCTGGCGTTTGTTGGTGCAGGAACGTACCCTCGTAGCCACTTGTGAAAGACTGCCCTGAAAGCCTTTGAAATGATCCCGCTTCCTCCTCCTCATCCTCCTGTGCCACATCCTCTTCCATCATCGCCCGAAGCGTTTTTTCAAGGAGGCATAGAACTGGGATAGTAACGCTAAGAACTGCGTCATTGGCACTGGACATGTTGGTGGAGTACTCGAAACAGCGCAACAAGGCACACAGGTCTCGCATGGAGGCCCAGTTATTGGTGGTGAAGTGGTGCTGTTCCGCAGAGCGACTCACGCGTGATTGCTGCAGCTGAAACTCCACTATCGCCTGCTGCTGCTCGCACAGTCTGGCCAGCATGTGCAAGGTGGAGTTCCACCTTGTGGGCACGACACATATGAGGCGGTGAGCGGGAAGGCCAAAGTTACGCTGCAGCGCTGACAGGCGAGCAGCAGCAGGGTGAGAACGCCGAAAGTGCGCACACACAGCCCGCACTTTCTGCAGCAGCTCTGGCATATTGGGGTAATTTTTAAGGAACCTCTGGACCACCAAGTTCAGCACATGCGCCAGGCAAGGGATGTGCGTCAAACCGGCTAGGCCCAGAGCTGCTACGAGATTTTGCCCATTATCGCACACCACCAGGCCGGGCTTGAGGCTCACTGACAGCAACCACTCATTGGTCTGTTGTTCCATGTCCCTCCACAACTCCTGCGCGGTGTGGGGTTTTTCCCCCAAACAGGAAAGTTTTAAAACTGCCTGTTGTCGTTTACCCCTGGCTGTGCTGAAGTTGGTGGTGAAGATGTTACGCTGACCGGATGAGGAGGCGGTAGAGGATGAGGAAGCGGAGTAGGAGGAGTTAGCAACAGGAGGCAAACTGAAGCGCCCTGCAATACTCGGTGGTGGAAGAACATGCGCCAAACTGCTATCTGCCTCAGGCCCAGCCGCCACTGCATTTACCCAGTGTGCTGTTAGGGAGATATAACGTCCCTGACCGTGCTTACTGGTCCACGCATCCGTAGTTAGGTGGACCTTGCCACAGATGGCGTTGCGCAGTGCACACCTGATTTTGTCCCCCACTTGGTTGTGCAGGGAAGGGATGGCTCGTCTGGAAAAATAGTGGCGGCTGGGCAAGACGTACTGTGGGACAGCCAATGCCATCAGGCTTTTAAAACTTTGCGTCTCCACCATACGGAATGACAGCATTTCAAAGGCCAGGAGTTTTGAAATGCTGGCATTCAGGGCCAGGGATCGCGGGTGGCTAGGGGGGTACTTCCTCTTCCGCTCCAATGTTTGGGAGATAGAGAGCTGGACGCTTCCATGGGACATTGTGGAGATGGTTGGTGACCCAGGTGGTAGTGTTGCTGGCAGATCCTCTGTTTGCGGGGTGGCAGGTGCCACTGTCACTACAGAGGTGGATGAAGAGGCCGAGACTGCAGCAGAAGAGGAAGCAGGAGGAGCCAGAGACCTTTCTTGGTTTTTGAGGTGTCTACTCCACTGCAGCTCGTGCTTTGCACTTAGATGCCTGGTCATGCAGGTTGTGCTCAGGTTGAGAACGTTTATGCCTCGCTTCAGGCTCTGATTGCACAGCGTGCAAACCACTCATGTCTTGTCATCAGCACATTGTGTGAAGAACTGCCACGCTAGGGAACTCCTTGGACCTGGCTTTGGTGTGCTCGGTCCCTTGCTGCGTTGGGCAGTAGCAGACATACTGTCTAGGGGACGGACGCTCCGCTTTTGCACCCTGCTCCCTCTTCTGCTGTGCTGGTGGCTCTGTGCGACCACCGCCTCTTCCTCCAAACTACACTGCTTACCTGCATAATGTTGATTCCATGTGGGGTCGAGGACCTCTTCATCCTCCACATCATCTTCCACCCAGTCTTCACCCCTGCCCTCCTTGTCTGTCTGCACAATTGCGAAAGCAGCAGCAGTTGGCACCTGTGTTTCGTCATCATCCGAGACGTACTGCGATGATCCTCCCATGTACTCATCATGAAACATAAGTGGTTGGGCATCGGTGCACTCAATCTCTTCCACTTCTGGGGCAGGGCTAGGTGGATGGCCCTGGGAAACCCTGCTGACAGAGTCATCGAAAAGCAGAAGAGACTGCTGCATGATTTGGGGCTCAGACTGCTTGGCTGATTTGCAAGGGGGTGAGGTGAAAGACTGATGGACATGGGTTTCAGGTGCCAACTCTGATCTTTCATCAGAAGAGTGGGTGGGAGACAATGTGAAGGAACCCGAGGCACTGTCAGCAACCCAATCTACTATCGCCTGTACTTGTCCTGGCCTAAACATTCGTACAGCCTCATTAGGCGCAACAAAATACCGCCGCAGGCTCGGTCGCCTACTCGCACCTGAGGAAGGTGTTTCACTTGTGCGTGTATCTGGCACAGATCCACCACGTCCTCTCCCTGCAACAGGAGCTCCACCAGCAGCACCACGACCGGGGCCACCACGTCCCTTTGACCTTCTCCTCATATTTTCCAAATTTAGGATGTTGCCCTAAATGGGTGTTTTTGGAAGAGCAGAACACACTCACAGTACGTAACCGCTGAATCGCACAGCTACAGAACTGCAGAAAATGCTATTCAAAAAAAATGTTGTTTTTTTAGTATAGCACAGTAGAAGAAAACTATTTAGAAATTGTTTATTTCACACACCTCCAAATATGTATAACACACTGCAAACTATTTTTTGTGCCCCTAAACGGCGTTTTTTGGAAGAGCAGAACACACCCACAGTACGTAACCGCTGAATCGCACAGCTACAGAACTGCAGAAAATGCTATTCAAAAAAAATGTTGTTTTTTTAGTATAGCACAGTAGGAGAAAACTATATAGAAATTGTTTATTTCACACACCTCCAAATATGTATAACACACTGCAAACTATTTTTTGTGCCCCTAAACTGCGTTTTTTGGAAGAGCAGAACACACCCACAGTACGTAACCGCTGAATCGCACAGCTACAGAACTGCAGAAAATGCTATTCAAAAAAAATGTTGTTTTTTTAGTATAGCACAGTAGGAGAAAACTATATAGAAATTGTTTATTTCACACACCTCCAAATATGTATAACACACTGCAAACTATTTTTTGTGCCCCTAAACTGCGTTTTTTGGAAGAGCAGAACACACCCACAGTACGTAACCGCTGAATCGCACAGCTACAGAACTGCAGAAAATGCTATTCAAAAAAAATGTTGTTTTTTTAGTATAGCACAGTAGGAGAAAACTATATAGAAATTGTTTATTTCACACACCTCCAAATATGTATAACACACTGCAAACTATTTTTTGTGCCCCTAAACGGTGTTTTTTGGAAGAGCAGAACACACCCACAGTATGTAACCGCTGAATCGCACAGCTACAGAACTGCAGAAAATGCTATTAAAAAAAAATGTTTTTTTTTTTAGTATAGCACAGTAGGAGAAAACTATATAGAAATTGTTTATTTCACACACCTCCAAATATGTATAACACACTGCAAACTATTTTTTGTGCCCCTAAACGGCGTTTTTTGGAAGAGCAGAACACACCCACAGTACGTAACTGCTGAATCGCACAGCTACAGAACTGCAGAAAATGCTATTCAAAAAAAATAGTTTTTTTTAGTATAGCACAGTAGGAGAAAACTATATAGAAATTGTTTATTTCACACACCTCCAAATATGTATAACACACTGCAAATGATTTTTTGTGCCCCTAAACGGCGTTTTTTGGAAGAGCAGAACACACCCACAGTACGTAACTGCTGAATCGCACAGCTACAGAACTGCAGAAAATGCTATTCAAAAAAAATGTTGTTTTTTTAGTATAGCACAGTAGGAGAAAACTATATAGAAATTATTTATTTCACACACCTCCAAATATGTATAACACACTGCAAACTATTTTTTGTGCCCCTAAACGGCGTTTTTTGGAAGAGCAGAACACACCCACAGTATGTAACCGCTGAATCGCACAGCTACAGAACTGCAGAAAATGCTATTCAAAAAAAATGTTGTTTTTTTAGTATAGCACAGTAGGAGAAAACTATATAGAAATTGTTTATTTCACACACCTCCAAATATGTATAACACACTGCAAACTATTTTTTGTGCCCCTAAACGGCGTTTTTTGGAAGAGCAGAACACACCCACAGTACGTAACCGCTGAATCGCACAGCTACAGAGCTGCAGAAAATGCTATTAAAAAAAATGTTGTTTTTTTAGTATAGCACAGTAGGAGAAAACTATATAGAAATTGTTTATTTCACACACCTCCACATATGTATAACACACTGCAAAATATTTTTTTGTGGCCCTGAATGGCTCTTTTTGCAAGCGTACATTAAAGTGCAATTTTTTTTTATTTTTTTTGCCCTAAACGGGTCTTTTTTTGCCCTATGGGTATTTTGGAAAAGAGCACAATAAAGTGCCTTTTTTTTTCCCCTAAAAGTTAGATTTCCTCAGACACTGGGCTCATGGCAGTGTAAAAAGACTGTGCACTGCAACACAAACAGGTAAACCTATGCAGATCGCTGATTTTAATCTCTGAATCTGGACTCCTATATAATATTCTCTCTCCCTGAAAGCACCAACAGGAACCTGGCCCTACACTACACTATCTCTCTATCTTTTCCCTCAGATTGCAGAATCAGGACTACCTCATGTATTTTAAATCTCTCCCTATTAGCAACAGCAGCAGCCAAGATCCTCTCCCTATCTATTCTGAAGCAGAGTGACGTGTGTGCTGTGTGCCTCTAGCTTATATAGAAGCTGGGTCACATGTTGCACTGACCAATCACAGCCATGCCATTAGTAGGCATGGCTATGATGGCCTCTAAGGGCACACCAGCTAATCAAAAGGTGATTGGCTGGCCCCTGAAGCATTTCTAAATGTGTAATTAGATTGCCGAACCCGAACCCGGACTTTTGCGCAAAGTCCGGGTTCAGGTTCGGGGAAAAACCTAAAGTTCGGTACGACCCGAACTTTACAGTTCGGGTTCGCTCAACACTAATTATAACATATGTACGTACGCATGTGTTGCATATTTGTTGCAAACAACAAAACAGTTGGGATTAAATTGCTGGGAACAAAATACTACAAACTACTTTAAAATGGAAGAATAGAAAATATTTGAGTTTTGAAAAAAATATTCAGCTCCTAATAATTTTTTTCTGCTTTACATCTTTACAAAATCTAGATACATTTTAAGCTATGCTTTGCGCATGCAGCACACAAAGAAACAGGTTCAGATGATGTAGGCATTCACAGACACATACACTCATATTCTTTCTTTTGTCCTATGTAATTGCGAGTCATAGTTTACACAGCACTGTGGACTTTTCTGTGACTGGATTTACTGGCCCAGTGCAGTCACATGGGTGAGCCAAGTGCTCCTTCATACTAGAAAGTAGTGGGTATTTCCTTCAGCTCTCAGTGCTGAACAGAAAAGGGAAGTACAGCATTTGCTACTGGGTATGGGGAGTCATAGCACACACAGGACTATGAATTCTCCTGTGAGAGTGCTGATTTGCCTAGTGCTGTCATATGGGTTAGTCACATGCTTCAGAAAAGTAGCTGATATTTCACATTCAGAAAAGTAGCTGATATTTCTTTTGGTTTTCTTTTGGTTTCTAGCACTGAGAGCAGTGAAGGTTGAAAGAAAGGGTACTTTTATGCTGCTAGGGCCTGGAGAGGGGGGATAATCAAACGTGTTGCTTTGCCCTGAAATTTTTGGGGCTAAACATACACTTTTTGGCTCTGTAAGGGGGTAAAATAATATTTTCTAGAAAAGGAATACCAAAGAAAAAATTCAAGTTAAAATATTCCACTACACCGAAACTGATCTTTAGCTGCAATTACTGTGAACTTTTTACTTCAGTGTTATGTAAATTGTTTGCATGGAACTAGCGTCATGCAGTTTTTGCACAAATGTCTTCAAACTGTTTTATTGTAAGCTGGCTTGACATTCTGACATTCAGTGATTATGAATAGCATGTGCTTGCTCAGTAGATCCCTCTTTTGAAATATCTGCATGCTGTTTGAAAGGATAAACTATAAAAGGAAACTGGTGTGACAACCTATGTTTTAAGATTGCTTAGCAAAAACTCTGTATGTGTTCTCAAATGATATCAAAGCATATCCACCTTAATGTAGGAGCTGAATGAAATGAAATTTGGCATATTAGCTGAATTTTTTTTAGGTTTGTGAAGGTGCAATTAAAAATAGTTAATTAGTAGGATTACCATAGAGAGTACAGCTGTGATAAATGTCAGTCCTACAATTTCCTGATTCTCTTGTTTTCTTTTATTGTTAGACTACATATTTACCATCATAAGACCTTTCACAGAACATACAAAGCAAATTTCACATTTCATTACATCTGTTTAAATATGGGCTATTTTAAAAACAAACTCTAATAAGTATGCAAAACCAAATACAGAATAATACAAAATTCATATATTTTTTATTTTATTATGAACTGTACCTGCTAAATGAGATCTAAGCCTCCGTGATTAAGCCTATAGGAAGAAAAAAATCCTGGACGGCCGCACACCATAGAAGGCATCTTTATTGATAATAGTAAAATAGAATTCAAAATGCAGTCACTTCATGTATAAGGAAGAACAGGAAACACAGGTAACGCGTTTCACACCATTCTGTGGTGCTTAGTCATAGCTAAATGACTAAAGTTTGATCATGGTTATTTATAGGAAAAGCTTGGAAAGTTTGGCAACCAATCGAAAATGAAATTATCTCAAATGAACCTTCCCACACAATCAAACCTTAGGGAAAAACCCCAAAATAGGAGACACCTGGGGTAGGGAACTGAAAATGCATCGATTTATATAAGGGTCCAATAAACCAGAGAGGTTTTACTAAAGAAATCGATATATATTTATATGTATATATTAGATGTATGATTATTGTCATGTGTTTCTACCCATGGTGTACATCCATAAATTTGGGGTGAGAACAATGATGAGTAATGAATAATAACAAAAATAATTTCAGATTTCAAATAATAAATGATGACAAAATATAAGGATAAACCGTGATAGGCAATATACATCATGGTACAGGATCTAATGTAAACAATATGAAATCATAAAGTAATATAAAAGTAATGCTGAAACATCACCAACATTTCCATATAGATTCTAATGACAATATTGCATACACATAATCCTGAAATACATAAACCTGAGCAGGTTTAAAATTGTGGTAAAAAAAATGATGGAGAGTCACCCCCCCTGCAGTGAACCTTGACGACCTCCGCAGTGTGGCAGCGGACATCAAGAGCACATTGATGGCAGCTATATCAGAAATGCGATCTGACATCCCAGGCAATGACCATCAGGGTAGAAGAGGTGGAACTCACACAAGCCCACCCTGACACTTCATTATGCCAAGTGCAGCAGATCACTGAGTCCCACGCTATTCATCTGAGAGAGATTAACCGCCACATGGAAGACCTGGATAACCGTGGGAGATGCCGGAACCTCAGGGTAAGAGGAGTCCCAGAATCAATAGACCCCAGCCAGCTCTCTCTGTCGGTCACTAACATCTTTAACAACCTTCTAGAAAGGTCCCCAGAGACCCTGATCGCATTTGAGCGAATCCACAGAGCGTTACGCCCGAAGGGAAGAGATACAGATCCCCTCAGGAACATAGTGTGCTGCCTCATAGACTTCCCGCTGAAGGAGGAAATTCTCCGCAAAGCTAGAAGCCGCAATCAACTATCTTTCCGCGGGACAATGATTAAGATATACCAGGACCTAACATCACCCTTCAGTGCAGACGGGATCTGCGGCCCCTCCTGGATGTCCTGAGAGCCAAATCATATATCGCTGGAAGTTCCCATTCTGCTTATCGGTGTCACATCAAGGCCGCACTGCAAATCTTAAAGTACCGGAAGATCTGGAACACTTCTGCGATACTTTAGGCATCCAGCTAGTAGATCTACCAGACTGGTACAGCGACTTTCGCCTGCCATCTCCTAAAAGAGCCACCTCCATGGACGGCATCGATGAAGTGGGCAACTCCAGTAGCAGCCGTCGCCGCTCCCACCCTCTTCCTCCTCGTACGCCACGAAGGACTCCGGAGCTCAGCGAAATGGTAGCCCGACTGCATCACCAGCGCACCGCAAGGCTCGCCTCACCTAATCAGGTAAATAGTCTTCATTGCTCCTCCCCATTTACCTGACACGCAGACTTAACCCTCACATTTAGCCACTCAATACCCGGGAGTCCATGATGCGACCACCAACATGGAGACTAATTTGAATCCCCTGCATTGCTGACATTTGTCCTGCCATAGTCCCATAAAAAATAATGCACAACCTTACAAAAGCAATAAAGTGCATATAGGTGAATATACACAAGCCTAAAACCTTGCATAAAGTAATACCAAAGAGAGAAAAAGACACATAAAAAGGTCCATTGAACAACAACACAGGTGGATATACACAAGCCTAAATAAAAATTTAGCAAAAAAAAAATTTTATTGAAAGAAAAAGACACATAAAATTGTCCATATAAGCAGCTACACAAGACTTGGCTATAATCATATGAGCAAGGGTGCCAATCTTCATCCTACGCTTTCTTCAAGCAGGCAAATATAAATGACAGCAGGTATAAATTGGCCGTTTACCGGATCTGATGGACCCCTATTACAGAGATCAAATGGGCTTAGTATATGGGGTTAATCCGGACATCTGTGGAAGGAATCATGCAATCATCTGGGTCCTTCACTCCTGAGAAGCGCTGCAAACAAAGTCTTCCAAGGCTTTGCAACCAATGAACAACGCTCATAGCGCATGATATGACATGTTAAGAAATGAAAAAAGAAGGCTTCATGGTGCAGAAACTTCTTAAAAAGAATACCCTTTATTGGTTACCGGGTAACTGACATCCAGAGATAAAAGGAGCGGTTTGTCAAAAAAATACAAACATCCGAATCAAACAAGCAGCCAGCCGTGGCTCGCGCCAGTCAGCTGGAGTGTGGTGATGTCAGGATTAGGGTTGAGCGAACACGAACTGTAAAGTTCGGGTTCGTAACGAACTTTAGCGTTTTCCAAACCCGATTCCCGAACCCGAACAATTGCGTGTAAATTCGGGTTCGGGTTCGGTGTTCGGGGATGTAATGGCGCATTTAGAAAAGCTTCAGGGGCCAGCCAATCACCTTTTGTTTAGCTGGTGTGCCCTTAGAAGCCATCATAGCCATGTCTACTAATGGCATGGCTGTGATTGGCCAGTGCAGCATGTGACCCAGCTCAGTGCAGCATGTGACCCAGCTTCTATATAAGCTAGAGGCACACAGCACAGCACATCACTCTGCTAGAGAGAATAGGGAGAGGTTCCTGGCTGCTGTTGCTTATTAAGGAGAGATTGAAATACATGAGTTAGTCCTGATTCTGCAATCTGAGAGAAAAGATAGATAGACAGTGTAGGGGAAGGTTCCTGATGGTGCTTTCAGGGAGAGAGATTTATATAGGAGTCCAGATTCAGAGATCTAATAACTCAGCGATCTGCATAGGTTTACCTGTTTGTTTTGCAGTGCACAGTATTTTTACACTGCAATGAGCCCAGTGTCAGAGAAAATCTAACTTTTATCTGCAATCTCAGTGCACCAGCACTGCATATGTTACGTTGAGAGATACACCATTTCCATACTCTTGCAAAAAGACCCATTTAGGGCAAAAAAAAGGCACTTTATTGTGCTCTTGCAAAAAGACCCATTTAGGGCAAAAAAATAAAAAAAGGCACTTTATTGTGCTCTTGCAAAAATACCCATTTAGGGCAAAAAAAGATAATTGCATTTTATTTTGCTCGTGCAAAAAGACCCATTTAGGGCAGAAAAAATATTTTGCAGTGTTTTATGCATATCTGGAGGTGTGTGAAATAACCAATTTCTATATATTTTTCTTCTACTGTGCTATCCTAAAAAAAAAAAAAAAATTTTTGAATAGCATTTTCTGCAGTTCTGTAGCTGTGCGATCCAGCGGTTATGTACTGTGGGTGTGTTGTGGTCTTGCAAAAAGCCCCACTTAGGGCCACCAAAAATATTTTGCAGTGTGTTATACATATCTGGAGGTGTGTGAAATAACCAATTTCTATATATTTTTCTTCTACTGTGCTATCCTTAAAAAAAAACACATTTTTTTTAATAGTATTTTCTGCAGTTCTGTAGCTGTGCGATACAGCGGTTACGTACTGTGGGTGTGTTGTGGTCTTGCAAAAAGCCCCATTTAGGGCCACAAAAAATATTTTGCAGTGTGTTATACATATTTGGAGGTGTGTGAAATAAACAATTTCTATATATTTTTCTTCTACTGTGCTATCCTAAAAAAAAAACAACATTTTTTTAATAGCATTTTCTGCAGTTCTGTAGCTGTGCGATCCAGCGGTTACGTACTGTGGGTGTGTTGTGGTCTTGCAAAAAGACCCATTTAGGGCCACAAAAAATATTTTGCAGTGTGTTATGCATATCTGGAGGTGTGTGAAATAAACAATTTCTATATATTTTTCTTCTACTGTGCTATTCTAAAAAAGCAACATTTTTTTTTAATAGCAATTTCTGCAGTTCTGTAGCTGTGCGATACAGCGGTTACGTACTGTGGGTGTGTTGTGGTCTTGCAAAAAGACCCATTTAGGGCCACAAAAAATATTTTGCAGTGTGTTATACATATCTGGAGGTGTGTGAAATAAACAATTTCTATATAGTTTTCTTCTACTGTGCTATCCTAAAAAAACAACATTTTTTTTAATAGCATTTTCTGCAGTTCTGTAGCTGTGCGATACAGCGGTTACGTACTGTGGGTGTGTTCTGCTCTTCCAAAAACACACATTTAGGGCAAGATCCTAAATTTGGAAAATATGAGGAGAAGGTCAAAGGGACGTGGTGGCCCCGGTCGTGGTGCTGCTGGTGGAGCTCCTGTTGCAGGGAGAGGACGTGGTCGATCTGTGCCAGCTACACGCACAAGTGAAACACCTTCCTCAGGTGCGAGTAGGCGACCGAGCCTGCGACGGTATTTTGTTGCGCCTAATGAGGCTGTACGAATGTTGAGGCCAGGACAAGTACAGGCGATAGTAGATTGGGTTGCTGACAGTGCCTCGGGTTCCTTCACATTGTCTCCCACCCACTTTTCTGATGAAAGATCAGAGTTGGCACCTGAAGCCCATGTCCATCAGTCTTTCACCTCACCCCCTTGCAAATTAGCCAAGCAGTCTGAGCCCCAAATCATGCAGCAGTCTCTTCTGCTTTTCAATGACTCTGTTAGCAGGGTTTCCCAGGGCCATCCACCTAGCCCTGCCCCAGAAGTGGAAGAGATTGAGTGCACCGATGCCCAACCACTTATGTTTCATGATGAGTACATGGGAGGACCATCGCAGCACGTCTCGGATGATGACGAAACACAGGTGCCAACTGCTGCTGCTTTCGCAATTGTGCAGACAGACAAGGAGGGCAGGGGTGAAGACTGGGTGGAAGATGATGTGGAGGACGATGAGGTCCTCGACCCCACATGGAATCAACGTTATGCAGGTGACCAGTGTAGTTCAGAGGAAGAGGCGGTGGTCGCACAGAGCCACCAGCAAAGCAGAAGAGGGAGCAGGGTGCAAAAGCGGAGCGTCCATCCCCTAGACAGTACGTCTGCTACTGCCCAACGCAGCAAGGGACCGAGCACACCAAAGCCAGGTCCAAGGAGTTCCCTAGCATGACAGTTCTTCACACAATGTGCTGATGACAAGACACGAGTGGTTTGCATGCTGTGCAATCAGAGCCTGAAGCGAGGCATAAACGTTCTCAACCCGAGCACAACCTGCATGACTAGGCATCTAAGTGCAATGCACGAGCTGCAGTGGAGTAGACACCTCAAAAACCAAGAAAGGTCTCTGGCTCCTCCTGCTTCCTCTTCTGCTGCAGTCTCGGCCTCTTCATCCACCTCTGTAGTGACAGTGGCACCTGCCACCCCGCAAACCGAGGATCTGCCTGCACCTGGGTCACCAACCATCTCCACAATGTCCCATGGAAGCGTTCAGCTCTCTATCTCCCAAACACTGGAGCGGAAGAGGAAGTACCCACCTAGCCACCCGCGATCCCTGGCCCTGAATGCCAGCATTTCAAAATTCCTCGCCTTTGAAATGCTGTCATTCCATCTGGTGGAGATGCAGAGTTTTAAAAGCCTGATGGCATTGGCTGTCCCACAGTACGTCGTGCCCAGCCGCCACTACTTTTCCAGGCGAGCCATCCCTTCCATGCACAACCAAGTGAGGTACAAAATCAGGTGTGCACTGTGCAACGCCATCTGTGGCAAGGTCCACCTAACTACGGATGCGTAGACCAGTAAGCACGGTCAGGGACGTTATATCTACCTAACAGCACACTGGGTAAATGCAGTGGCGGCTGGGCCTGAGGCAGATAGCAGTTTGGCGCATGTCCTTCCACCACCGAGGATTGCAGGGCGCTTCAGTTTGCCTCCTGTTGCTAACTCCTCCTACTCCGCTTCCTCATCCTCTACCGCCTCCTCATCCGGTCAGCATAACACCTTCACCACCAACTTCAGCACAGCCAGGGGTAAACGACAGCAGGCAGTTTTAAAACTTTCCTGTTCGGGGGAAAAACCGCACACCGCGCAGGAGTTGTGGAGGGACATGGAACAACAGACCGATGAGTGGTTGCTGTCAGTGAGCCTCAAGCCCGGCCTGGTGGTGTGCAATAATGGGCAAAATCTCGTAGCAGCTCTCGGCCTAGCCGGTTTGACACACATCCCTTGCCTGGCGCATTTGCTGAACTTGGTGGTCCAGAGGTTCCTTAAAAAATTACCCCAATATGCCAGAGCTGCTGCAGAAAGTGCGGGCCATCTGTGCGCACTTTCGGCATTCTCACCCTGCTGCTGCTCGCCTGTCATCGCTGCAGCGTAACTTCGGCCTTCCCGCTCACCGCCTCATATGTGACGTGCCCACAAGGTGGAACTCCACCTTGCACATGCTGGCCAGACTGTGCGAGCAGCAGCAGGCGATAGTGGAGTTTCAGATGCAGCAATCACGCGTGAGTCGCTCTGCGGAACAGCACCACTTCACCACCAATAACTCTGGCCTCCATGCGAGACCTGTGTGCCTTGTTGCGCTGTTTCGAGTACTCCACCAACATGGCCAGTGCCAATGACGCCGTTCTCAGCGTTACTATCCCAGTTCAATGCTTCCTTGAAAAAACGCTTCAGGCGATAATGGAAGAGGATGTGACACAGGAGGATGAGGAGGAGGAGGAAGCGTGATCATTTCAAAGGCTTTCAGGGCAGTCTTTCACAAGTGGCTACGAGGGAGGGTTCCTGCACCAACAAACGCCAGGTACACAATTGTCCGGCACCAAGGGCACAGTTCTGGAGGATGACGAGCCCTCTAGCCCTTTTCATTACTTTTTTAGAGCCTTTTTAGTCCTCAGAAGTTCGGGTCCTATTGACTTTAATGGGGTTCGGGATCAAGTTCGGTCCCGAACCCAAACTTTTTTCCGAAGTTCGGTCGAATCCGAACATCCAGGTGTCCGCTCAACTCTAGTCAGGTTCCTTAGCTCCACCCGACGCTGCGTTTCTCCATACAAGGCGTCCACTGGGTAAAGGAGGCTAAGGGTGAGACGTCACTCACCACATTAAATAAGCCCTGCAGGAGAGTGACACCGGAAACGAAAGGAGAAAATAATCCTCCGCTAGTTACCCGTGTGGGAACCTAAAAGCCATACGGCACAAAGACAGAATAATGAACTATCTTATATGCCGCTAGCCCAGGGCCTAACATGCAATGCTATAAACATGAATACATAACTTTATTAATAATAATACCAATCCTTTAACCATTGCTAATAAGAGAATATGTTGCAAAAGACAATATTAAATAATAAATACCTGCCTTTAATCCCCAAGCCTATCCTGCTTACCGCCCGGGTGTCAGTTATAGAAAACGGGCTCCCCTGGGTGGCACTACGGGAGCAACATATATATAAAACAACAGCATTTAAAATAATAATAATAAACCAACCATTATCAAAAAAAATCCTAAGGTGGTTCAGAAATTACTCTACAGAACTACCTAGGATATGACTATATAAAAAAATATATATATAAAAAATATATAAAAATATATTCTTTCTGTAAGGTGTTCCCCCAATCTTATTGGTAGCTGACCCCATGTATTCTAATGTTATCCAAAGATAGAGGGGATAGGAGGGAATATGGAGGAAGGGGAGGCTGGTGATAGTTTATCTACACTACCCAACTTGGATTATCCTAGACCCTCTTTGGGCCCCCCCTCCCACTACCCCAGGATATAGAGAACAGGGACCAAGAAGGACAGGGGGAAAGAGGACACCCCAACAAGTCAGGAAAAAGGGTAACCATAACACTGACAGACCTCCAGAAAATGGACCTAATAATCATTATCCCCCACCTTACCAACATCCTAGAAATCAAGGCAGGTTCCCTAACCCTGGGGGGAACAGGGCTAATAGAAAACCCCAAGGGTCTTATCAATACCAGTCCAATTCATATGCATATCCTCCTGATAGATCACCTTATAGGGATCATTATGGTCCATATGAGGATCCATCATATAGAAGTTATTCCAATGATGGACATAGGGAGGGTCCACCCATTTCCCCACAAGTTCCGTGGAGACATGATATACCTGTCAGGAACCAATACGGACAACTACAAGGATATGGGGACAGTAAAGAAGAAGGAGATCCTTTCAATACTGGACCAAGAACTTTAGGGCAACCTCAGGCTCGTGGTTTTGAAGGTCCTCCTGGAGCAGCACCTCTAAGGAATAAGACGGACAATTTTTTAGGAAGGGGCCAAGGCAAAAAAGGAAGACTAAGAGAGGATGCAGAGGAGGGAAGCGGAACAACTCCCAAGAAGTCCAGAAGGAGGTAGTATGTGAAGGAGTTTTTAATCTTAGTGGAGAGGAGTTGACTAGGTCTGAAAAATTAACTTTAAATCAAGGACTCAAATATGCACCCAGGAAACGGCTAAACAAAATCCAAATGTTTCTAGACGTTCAAAAATACGCTAGAAAATTGAGTATTAAACGCCATTTTCTATCTAATCCGATTATTAGGAATAGCACTTCAGTGGGCAGCAAAACGGAAGGAGGAACAGGACTCAGGAATGCTTCCTTGTTCAACCCCGTCCCTAGTATTTCAGTGTTTAAAGCTCTCGTTTTACAGGACTTGTTGCAAGTCAGGTTCAAGAAGGAAAAACAGAAGGACTCAGAGGAGGGAATAGTTTCTCTGTGTGAAAGGAAAAACTTGGTTATAAGACCAGCGGATAAAGGGGGGGGGGGGGGATTTTGGTTCTAAATAAAGTGGACTATTTAAAATAAATGGATACACTATTATCAGATAGGGATACATATACAGTTCTTAACAAGGATCCAATTGAGAAATATAAAAAATCTGTTAACAGTATTATTTTGGATGGACATCGCAAAGGGGTCATAAACGATAAAGAATTCGATTTTCTGGTTCCATTGGCTCCTCGTACCCCCATCATATATTATATACCGAAGATCCAAAAAAATCCCATCAAGCCCCCTGGCCACCCGATAGTGAGCGGTATCGATTCCCTTACTTCAAGGATCGGCAAGTTCGTGGATGTCTTTCTCCAGCCAGTAGTAACCAAAACACCAGCCTACCTTAAGGACTCTATGCAAATGATTAGGGAGATGTCCGAGTATACAGTGGATGGGGACGTCTTGTTAGTCACAGCAGACGTCGCCTCCCTGTATACTATTATACCCCACCACTTGGGATATAAGGCGGCTGAATTTTTCCTCCGTAAGGAACTGTGAATAAAATCCTCCACCTTGGAATTTGTTTTGAAGCTAATTTGTTTTTCCATGGAACACAATTATTTTTATTATAATAGCCAGTTTTTTCTTCAAAGCACAGGTGTGGCGATGGGGGCAAAATTTGCCCCCAGCCTTGCAGGCCTTTTCATGGCTTTATGGGAAAACAAGAAACTTTTTTCCCTTGGAGAGCCCCGCCTCCTTTTGTGGCGTCGATACATCGACAACGCTTTTTTTCTGTGGAAGGGGGATGAGAATTCGTCATGTGATTTTATGACCAACTTGAACATCAATGAGTGGGGCATTAAATTTACATATGAGTACAGTGCCACTTATGTTAATTTTCTGGACCTAGTAATTTTTAAGGAAGAAGGTGCACTCCTAACTAAAACATTTTTTAAAAATACAGACAGGAATGGGTATATTCCCATAGATAGTGGACAGCATCCAAATTGGCTTAAGGCAATCCCTAAGGGGCAGTTTCAACGGATGAGACGTAATTGCTCATGCCTGGAAGATTTTCAATCCCAAGCAGCAGTTTTGAAGAACCGTTTTGTGGAGAAGGGGTATCAATTATCCACTTTGGACAAAGAACTACGAGAAGTTGCCACACTGGATAGACAGACGTTATTGGTTCCAAGAATTAAAGAGAAGGATGGTACATCAATGGACCTACAATGGCCATTTGTGACAACTTTTTCTTCCCACTTTTGGTGGGTTAATAGGATCATTCGTAAGCACTGGCTGGTGCTCAAGTGTGATAAGGTTTTGGGACCCACACTTCCTGACCATCCTAAGATCCTATTTAGAAGGCATCAAAATCTTATAGATCTTGTGGCCCCCTGTCACGTACCTGACGGTGACGAGCCCGGTTAGCAGAGGGAGGCCTCCCTTACGGCTCCCACCGGCGGCCCCTGGTGGTATAACAGGAAGCACGGAGGTGGAAGGGGTACGAGTGCCTGGCAGGATCAAGAACTACCGCAGGTGATCAGGAACCAGCAGGTGAGGAGGCAGGAACCAGGAACTACAGCAGGTGAGTGGACAGGAACCAGGAACTACAGCAGGTGAGTAGACAGGAACCAGGAACTCAGAAGATGACCCGGACCGGGAGGCACAGCAGGTAGACTGGAACCACTGGGCAGCAGCAGATGAACAGGAACCAGCAGATGAGCAGACAGGAACCAGCAGATGAGCAGACAGGAACCAGGAACTCAGCAGATGACCCGGACCGGGAGGCACAGCAGGTAAACTGGAACCACTAGGCAGCAGCAGGTGAACAGGAACCAGCAGATGAGCAGACAGGAACCAGCAGATGAGCAGACAGGAACCAGCAGATGAGCAGACAGGAACCAGGAACTCAGCAGATGACCCGGACCGGGAGGCACAGCAGGTAAACTGGAACCACTAGGCAGCAGCAGGTGAACAGGAACCAGCAGATGAGCAGACAGGAACCAGCAGATGAGCAGACAGGAACCAGGAACTCAGCAGATGACCCGGACCGGGAGGCACAGCAGGTAAACTGGAACCACTAGGCAGCAACAGGTGAACAAGAGCCAAGGTCAGGCAGGATCATCAGACAAGCCGGGGTCGGGTAAACTGGCAGGCAGCGAGGCACAAAAGGATCAGGCAATACCGAAGTCAGAAAACAGGCCGATGGTCAGGTACAGGCAGATAGCAGGAGGGTCACAGGAAGCCGGGTCAGATACAGGTAAACAAGGCAGATCAGGTCACTTGGGATAAACGCTGTAGAGCAGACAGCAGGGACTGTCTGCAAGTGAGGAGTTTAAATAGCCCTTCGGGCGTCACCTGCGGGGGCAGGAACCAGGAAGTCCAGGGCGTTCCTGACAGGGTTTCCATGACATTGCCCCCCCCCAAGGGGCAGCCTCCGGATGCCCCTAGGAGCAAACTTCTCAGGGTGAGACCTCCTGAAGGCTTGTATCAGGTCTTTGGCGTGAATGTTCTCTTCGGGTTCCCAGGAGTTCTCCTCTGGTCCGTAACCCTTCCATTTTATTAAAAATTGACTCTGGCTATTTCTTCTTCGTGCGTCTAAAATAGCTTCTACCTCGAATTCCTGTTCCCCGTATATGATGACGGGATCAGGGCGAGTCGGGGTCCGACCTGGGAATGGGTTGGAGACTGACGGTTTCAATAGAGAAACATGAAAAACAGGGTGGACCCTCAGGGAGTCGGGGAGCTCCAGCTCGTAGGCCACCTCGTTGATTTTCCTTTTGATAGGAAAAGGCCCTAGAAACTTGGGGCCCAATTTCTTGGACGGGCAAGCCAATCTTAGATTGATGGTGGAAAGCCATACTTGGTCGCCCGGTGCCAGCGCTAATTCACCCCGTCTCCTCCTGTCGTAGACCGTCTTGTTATACTCCTGAGTTCTTGCCATGGCTTCGCGTAGAAGCTGGTTGTTAGAGGAGAAGAAATTCACTTTTTCCAGAACTGCGGGCACTGAGCACTCAGGGAGAGAGTTGGGCAGAAATGTGGGGTGAAACCCGAAGTTCGCAAAAAATGGGGTCTGGTTAGTTGCGGAGTGGATGGAGTTATTGTAGGAGAAGTCTGCTAGCGGAAGCAGGGAGAGCCAGTCATTCTGAGCAAAGGAGGAGAAACAACGCAAATATTGCTCGAGGGTCTGATTTGTTCTCTCAGTCTGTCCGTTGGTTTGAGGGTGGTAAGCCGAAGAGAATGATAGCTCTATTCCCAGAGTCTTGCAGAGGGACCTCCAGAACCGGGAGGTAAATTGTACCCCCCGATCGGAGACTATATTAGCAGGTACCCCGTGGAGCCTGACGACTTCTTTAATGAACATTTGTGCAGTTTCCGGGGCCGAGGGGGTCCCTCTCATAGGAACAAAATGTGCCATCTTGGACAGACGGTCCACAATCACAAAGATGGTGGTGTGATTCTCAGCCGGGGGGAGTTCAACTATGAAGTCGATAGAAAGCATTTTCCACGGTCTCTCTGGAACGGGTAAGGGCTTCAGTAGTCCCCAGGCTTTGGATCTGGACCCTTTATTCCGGGTACATGTAGTACAGGACTCCACGAACCTCCTGCAATCCTCGCGTAGTCGAGGCCACCAGAAGGTACGTTGTACCAACTCAGTGGTCTTAGCCACGCCAAAGTGCCCAGCAAGGGCATGATCGTGGCAGAGCTCTAGCACGGTTATCTTTAGTTCTTCTGGTATGAATATCCTGTCTTGGTGCCAGAGTAATCCATCCTTGGTTTGCAGATCCAGTTCAGGAGAGGGTTCCTGTCTAGTGGTGGCTTGTCTGATCCGGGAGAGTAGGTCCTCCTGAAGTAGGAGAAAATTCCCAGGAGCGAGGATTGTATCGGGTGAGGAGAGCTCTTTGGATCCATGAAACATTCGGGACAAGGCGTCAGGTTTAGTGTTTTTGGCACCGGGGCGGTATGTCACATGGAAGGAGAAACGGGAAAAAAAACAGGGCCCATCTGGCTTGTCGTGGTTATAGTCTTTTTGCAGTTTTCAGGTACTCTAAGTTCTTATGGTCGGTGAATACTAAGATCGGGTGAGCAGCACCTTCAAGTAAGTACCTCCATTCTTCCAGGGCGGACTTAATCGCCAAGAGTTCCCGGTCTCCCACGTCATAGTTCTTTTCTGCCGCAGATAATTTGCGAGAAAAGAAAGCCACCGGATGAAGCAAAGCCTTGGTTCCTTGCCTCTGTGACAATATTGCCCCTACTGCAACCTCAGAAGCATCTACCTCAAGTACAAATGGTATGGAGGAATCTGGGTGTTTTAAGATGGATGCAGAGGTGAAGAGCCCTTTGAGATCCTCAAAGGCCTTTTGGGCCTCAGGGGACCAGTGGAAGCGGGTACCTTGCTTGGTTAGCTGAGTAATGGGTGCAATGATGGCAGAGAACCCCCGGATGAATTTACGATAAAAGTTGGCGAATCCAACGAACCGTTGGATTCCCTTCTTATCCACTGGCGCTGGCCAGTCCAAGATTGCGGTGATCTTCTGTGGGTCCATCCTGATGCCTTCGCCAGAGATGATTAATCCCAGAAATGCTATGCTCTACCGCTCAAACTCGCATTTCTCAGCCTTCGCATATAGTTTATGCTGCCGAAGCCGGTCTAACACAGTTCTGACATGCCTGCGATGAGAGTCAAGGGAGGAAGAGAAGATTAGTTTGTCATCTAAATAAGCAATCACAAAGAGATCTAAAAAGTCCCGAAGAACATCATTAATTAAATACTGGAAGGTGGCAGGGGCATTGCACAGCCCGAAGGGCATCACTAAATATTCGAAATGTCCGAACCGGGAGCGGAAGGCGGTTTTCCACTCATCGCCCTCCTTGATTCGGACCAGGTTATAGGCTCCCCGGAGGTCAAGCTTAGTAAAAATAACGGCAGCTCCCAATCTTTGGAACAACTCTGGTACCAGAGGAAGAGGATAACGATTTTTAATGGTGACCTTATTTAGTTCACGGTAGTCCACACATGGCCTGAGGGTATGGTCCTTCTTTTCTACAAAGAAAATGCCTGCGCCTGCTGGCGACGTAGAGGGGCGAATGAACCCCTTTAAAAGGTTCTCATCGATGTAGTCCTTCAGGGCCCCCTGTTCCACCTCCGTTAAAGGGAAAATCCTACCGAAAGGAATAGCTGCTCCGGGAAGTAGATCAATGGGGCAGTCGTAGGCTCGGTGGGGTGGTAGTGTCTCTGCCCCCTGTTTACTAAACACATCGAGAAAGTCCAGGTAAGCGTCAGGGATGGCCTGACGTATTCCGGCCTCAGTGTCGGTACACATTAAGGTGGCAGGCCCAGGGGGTTTGTGTGAGCCACAGGACCGTTGGCAGTAGGAGGAAGGAAACGTGATCACCCCCGTGACCCAGTTAATGGTAGGATTATGGGCTTGTAGCCAGGGCATACCGAGAATTATGGGGAACAGTGGAGAGGAGATAATATCCAGCCGTAGATATTCTCGGTGCACCCCGGTAGAGGAGAAGACAGTGACAGGTAGGGGAGCCGTCTCTTCGACCACGGGCCCCGACTTGATAAGGGACCCATCAGCCAGGTGAACCCGTAGTCCATGGGTCTTGGTAAGTAGAGGAATAAGTTGAGTACGGGCAAAAGTTGAGTCCATGAAGCAACTACAAGCCCCAGAGTCAATAATTGCGACGACTTGCAGGGTCCTTCCTGGGAGCTGCAGGGAGATAGAAAGAGCGAAGTAAGAGGAGGATTTAGTCTGAGGGTTGATCACAGCAGGGAATACTGACAAGCACTTACGGAACTTCAGGGGACAGTTCCTAACGAAGTGACCGGGCTCCCCGCAGTACAGGCACAGGTTGTGCGCGCGTCGGCGTTGGCGTTCCTCCGGAGTAAGGGAAGGGCGGAGGACCCCAAGCTGCATGGGTTCAGGAGCATCGTACGAGGGGGTCAAGGGTGCTGCAGAAGCTGGGTGCGGATGACTGGGGACCCAGGGAAGCATCCAGGTCGGCTGGGTGAAGCCCGTGGCCCTCTCAACCCTCCGTTCCCTCAGGCGTCGGTCGATCTGAATTGTCAGATCGATCAGTAGGTTCAAATTTTCTGGTATTCCTACCCTAGCCAGTTCGTCCTTCAATGGGTCAGAAAGGCCTATGCGAAACTGGTGACGGAGGGCAGCGTCATTCCAGCTGGTGTCTGAGCTCCAGCGCCTGAATTCAGCTACATATTCTTCCGCTGCTCTGCGTCCCTGCTGAAGGGTCCGCAGGGCGTTCTCTGCAGTGACCGAGAGCTGATGGTCCTCGTAAAATTGGGCAATGGCGTCAAAAAAAAGTGTAAGGCTGTCCAAGGACGCATCTTTGCGTTCTAGCAGGCGGTGGGCCCAGTTCTGTGGGTCTCCGGAAAGCAGCGAAATTACAAAGCCCACCTTGGTAGCTTCTAAGGAAAAGGTGCGGGGCTGTAAGGCAAAGTACAACTCACAAGAGTTCCGGAAAGCCCTGAACTTGCTCCGGTCCCCGGAGAATCTTTCGGGTGTAGGGACCCTGGGTTCAGGGGGAAGCATGACCACCGTGGGCGCAGCTCCTGCCCCGGCGGAAGAAGTGGAGGCACGTGGACCCCCTTGAGCTCCATCGGGGTTGGTGAGGGCCCGCACTTGTCCTTCCAGGTGAGTGTAGCCTTGCTGGAGGCTCTTAACGGCCTCGGTCAGTCCCGCCAGGTGTCGGCATAGTTCCTCCATAGGTGAGGCTCCCTGCTCGGGCTCAGACATGGCTGTCTGCTACTGTCACGTACCTGACGGTGACGAGCCCGGTTAGCAGAGGGAGGCCTCCCTTACGGCTCCCACCGGCGGCCCCTGGTGGTATAACAGGAAGCACGGAGGTGGAAGGGGTACGAGTGCCTGGCAGGATCAAGAACTACCGCAGGTGATCAGGAACCAGCAGGTGAGGAGGCAGGAACCAGGAACTACAGCAGGTGAGTGGACAGGAACCAGGAACTACAGCCGGTGAGTAGACAGGAACCAGGAACTCAGAAGATGACCCGGACCGGGAGGCACAGCAGGTAGACTGGAACCACTGGGCAGCAGCAGATGAACAGGAACCAGCAGATGAGCAGACAGGAACCAGCAGATGAGCAGACAGGAACCAGGAACTCAGCAGATGACCCGGACCGGGAGGCACAGCAGGTAAACTGGAACCACTAGGCAGCAGCAGGTGAACAGGAACCAGCAGATGAGCAGACAGGAACCAGCAGATGAGCAGACAGGAACCAGCAGATGAGCAGACAGGAACCAGGAACTCAGCAGATGACCCGGACCGGGAGGCACAGCAGGTAAACTGGAACCACTAGGCAGCAGCAGGTGAACAGGAACCAGCAGATGAGCAGACAGGAACCAGCAGATGAGCAGACAGGAACCAGCAGATGAGCAGACAGGAACCAGGAACTCAGCAGATGACCCGGACCGGGAGGCACAGCAGGTAAACTGGAACCACTAGGCAGCAGCAGGTGAACAAGAGCCAAGGTCAGGCAGGATCGTCAGACAAGCCGGGGTCGGGTAAACTGGCAGGCAGCGAGGCACAAAAGGATCAGGCAATACCGAAGTCAGAAAACAGGCCGATGGTCAGGTACAGGCAGATAGCAGGAGGGTCACAGGAAGCCGGGTCAGATACAGGTAAACAAGGCAGATCAGGTCACTTGGGATAAACGCTGTAGAGCAGACAGCAGGGACTGTCTGCAAGTGAGGAGTTTAAATAGCCCTTCGGGCGTCACCTGCGGGGGCGGGAACCAGGAAGTCCAGGGCGTCTGTTCCTGACAGGGTTTCCATGACACCCCCAGTGTTGTGGACCCTCCTCCCAAAACTGTTATGTTTGGACATATGAAAGGCTTTAACCCTTGCAAAAGGTGTAAGGTTTGCAGATCGTCTCAAACAATTAAAACTTCCTCCTTTACCTCACATGCCACCTCCAAGGAACATTCCATATCAGATTTCATCACTTGCAGTACCATAGGGGTGATTTATTTATTACGTTGCCCCTGTGGTCTTCAATATATAGGGAGGACCACCCGTGCGTTGAAAGTCAGAATAGGAGAAAATCTGTCCAATATACGTAGGGGTTCACTAAACACAGTGTGTCATGGCATTTTCGTCAATGCCATAACCGTGACCCATCTGTGTTGGAAGTTATAGGTATTGAGAAATATACCCCCCACTGGAGAGGAAGTGATCTCAAACATCATATATCGCGTAGGGAGACTCGACTGATCTATGACGTCAAATGTTATAGCCAGTGGGGCCTCAACATTGAGTGGGATATAAATGGCTACATTAATAACAGGTAGATCAGAATACCTATCTGTTTAGTATTCTCATCTCAGTGTAGTTGGTATATTATCCCAGCATATATAGGGGAAACCTCTTTTTCATCCTCTCTTCTTCCTTTCCCCTCCTTCCCAGTGTCCCCCTTTTCCCTCCTATCCCCTCCATCTTTGGATAACATTAGGATACATGGGGTCAGCTACCAATAAGATTGGGGGAACACCTTACAGAAAGAATATATTTTTAATTTTTTTATTTATTTTTATATAATCATCTCCTAGGTAGTTCTGTAGAGTAATTTCTGAACCACCTTAGGAATTTTTTCGATAATGGTTGGTTTATTATTATTTTAAATGCTGTCATTTTATATATATGTTGCTCCCGTAGTGCCACCCAGGGGAGCCCGTTTTCTATAACTGACACCCGGGCGGTAAGCAGGATAGGCTTGGGGATTAAAGGCAGGTATTTATCATTTAATATTGTCTTTTGCAATATATTCTATTATTTGCAATGGTTAAAGGATTGGTACTATTATTAATAAAGTTATGTATTCATGTTTATAGCATTGCATGTTAGGCCCTGGGCTAGTGGCATATAAGATAGTTCATTATTCTGTCTTTGTGCCGTATGGCTTTTAGGTTCCCACACTGGTAACTAGCGGAGAATTATTTTCTCCTTTTTGTTTCCGGTGTCACTCTCCTGCAGGGCTTATTTAATGTGGTGAGTGACATCTCACCCTTAGCCTCCATTCCCAGTGGACACCTTGTATGGAGAAACGCAGCGTCGGGTGGAGCTAAGGATCCTGAAGTCACCACACTCCAGCTGCCTGGCGCGAGCCGCGGCTGGCTGCTTGTTTGATTCGGATGTTTGTATTTTTTTGACAAACCGCTCCTTTTATCTCTGGATGTCAGTTACCCGGTAACCAATAAAGGGTATTCTTTTTAAAAAGTTTCTGCACCATGAAGCCTTCTTTTTTCATTTCTTAACATGTCATATCATGCGCTATGAGCGTTGTTCATTGGTTGCAAATCCTTGGAAGACTTTGTTTGCAGCGCTTCTCAGGAGTGAAGGACCCAGATGATTGCATGATTCCTTCCGCAGATGTCCGGATTAACCCCGTATACTGAGCCCATTTGATCTCTGTAATAGGGGTTCATCAGATCCGGTAAGCGGACAAATTATACCTGCTGTCATTTATATTTGCCTGCTTGAAGAAAACGTAGGACGAAGATTGGCACCCTTACTCATGTGATTATAGCCAAGTCTTGTGTAGCTGCTTATATGGACAATTTTATGTGTCTTTTTCTTTCAATAATATTTATTTTTGCTAAATTTTTATTTGCAAGTTTTAGGCTTGTGTATATCCACCACCTGTGTTGTTGTACAATGGACCTTTTTATGTGTCTTTTTCTCTCTTTGGTATTACTTTATGCAAGTTTTTAGGCTTGTGTATATTCACCTATATGCACTTTATTGCTTTTGTAAGGTTGCGCATTATTTTTTCTTTATAACAATTATTTTAGTTTACTATTCAAACTAATCCTAATAATTGCAGCACCATCACATACATTAATTTTTTGATATACAGATATTTGTCCTTTTTAGGACATTGATCTTGTTTATACAACCAAGGTTCGTTTTTTGCACCTTTGTACTTTGTATGCACCATTGCATTTTTTTGGGGGGGGTAGCGCGGATTGTTTACATTATACATAGTCCCATAAGTCATAAGAATCTCCCCCTGAACCTTGCTATATACACCATAGAGCCGAAATCTGAGTATTCTTCCCACCCTAATTTACCAGCCGGTTACCCAAATGACATGAGCACCATACCTGAATCCATCGAACAGACTACACTAAAGAATTTTTTTTTTTTTTATTCTACAATAGACAAAATGCATGTGACCCGGCATGCATACAGCAGGAGGCTCAAATCTCAGGAAATCCATCCTGTACCTCACTCAGCAAACGTCAGCACACTCTACTTACCTATCACTTACAAAAACTTGTTGACCACTTTGATGATCACAACCCCTGGGCACCCTTCTCAAGAACCAGGCCATTTTCCCTCGAACCACACTAGTGACTTTCCGAGAATGGCCCACTCCCCAAGGGGACTTACAGCAAATGGATACCTATCCCAGAACGCACCACCCGATTGACTCTCTATAGTGCTCAGCACAACGACTACACTCAGTGACGCCAACAAGCAAACAGAAATCATTTCTCTCCAACCGAAACCCCACCTTGGAATTCAGATGGATTTTCTCCGTACATCTGCAGCCACACTTACAAGTCAAAAATGGACTCCAATCGTACTGTCCTAAGATACCACCTGCCCCAGGATATTACCCTTTACTGATATTCCAAGAAACTGATGTATAGCACTCCAAACCATCCTAAAGATGAACTGCATTGGTATAGCTCTCACTCAATCACCTTTCCTTCTCCCCCTTTATTCCTCGCTACTCCTTAACTATAATGACTATATAATCCTCCCCCTTTATCCCCCCTCATCCCCTTATTTCCTTCTGCAACCCTTATTTCCCTCTTCGATCCGCTCCTCTTCAGGACACTGTTTGTATAACGATGTCTGCATTTACTATGTAAATTTTTCTACACCCTTCTCACACTACAGGGAACAAGGGTAACTAATCTCTCACTGCTCCAGAAATGAACACAGGGTTGAGGCTTCGAGGGGGATATGCTCAGGTAAGTCTCCTATAGTTCCTCCTAATCTACATCATCTCCTCTCTCCTATGGGAGCAAAAACCTGTCCCTTACCTAAAAAGCATATTTTCCTTCCCTATTTGGAGTATAAGGGATGTATACAAGGCTTTGTGTACTAATCCAGGACTGGGCATGCCCCCCTCAAGGCCAATCGACCAGCACCTACCTCCCAAGGGTAATGTTATGTTTTGCCACTGTTAAGGCTAATACTGTTACTTCTTATGTAGTTAATGTTTTTCTTAATGTCCATGTTCTCCACTCAGTGTCAGGTAAAACCTAACTTCCAAGTTTAAAGTTTTAAGTTACAGTTTCTGGCAACCCTAAACCATTCAGTATCCCCTTATCCGCTGTGAGGGGGTTGGCTCGGCAGCGGGTGTGTGTGACCCCCGGGATGGGCTCCCCACACAAAAACAGGCCCAGCAGACGGAGGTTGTGGTTTTCAAAATCAAAAAGGTGCGGTTTATTTTCTATTTACAGTGACAAAACACAGCAAAGCAAAAGAAACATAAACAAAATAAATCCTGGTCAATTTGACCTCTGACTAAACATACAGGTTTCCTAACTAACAACTGGGATCAGCCTAGTGCTGTCCTAGTCCCTAAGTCCCTGGTTTTAAAAGTCCAAACAAATAGCCACACAGGCTTTGCCTCACCGCACAGGGGTTCACTCTCCCTAGACAGTCCACACAGGTCTGGGTCCAGGCATGAGCTAACATCTAATGAAGCTGGGAGTTCTTATAGAGGCCTAAATGAGCTGACAAGCTTCAGCTGGTCTCATCAACTCCCTGTCTGTACGACGCCCCACACTCTCCCTAGAGGTATGAGTCATCCATGAGCCCACTAGCCTTAGCTGGGCTTATACAACTCTCCACCTAGTTGTATAAGTCGGCGTAAAGCCTGAATCTGGGCAAAATATATCTACCCCCCTGGATGCAACCAGGTGACTTTACCTTCCTGCTGTCACATACCCCCCCCTCTTGTTTTAACCTCGGGGTTGGAACACCAGCAATCAGGCATTCATGTACTCGAGACAAAGCATCCACATTCCCCATTTGAACGCCAGGGCGATGCTTTACTGTGAAGTTGAATTCCTGGAGGGCCAGGAACCACCTATTCACTCTTCTATTTGTTTCCTTGTTTTGAGCCATCCACTTTAACGGAGCGTGATCCGTAACCATGTCAAAGTGCCTACCTAGCAGGTAGTACCGAAGGGAATCTAGAGCCCACTTCACCGCTAAACACTCCTTTTCAACGGTGGCGTAATTTACCTCATGGGACTTCAATTTCCTGCTGAGGTAAATGACTGGGTTCTCTTCCCCGTTCCAGACCTGGGACAATACTGCTCCTAACCCCACATCTGACGCATCACTTTGTACGACAAAGTCTTTAGAGAAGTCGGGTGAGTACAACACTGGCTGGCTACATAAGGCTTGTTTCAAGAATTGGAATGCTGCCTCAGCCTCGGGGGTCCATTTAATCATGACCGACCCTTTCCCCTTCGTTAGGTTGGTTAGGGGCACAGCCTTAGAAGCAAAGTGGGGAATGAATCGCCGATAATACCCAGCGATTCCCAGAAAGGCTCGTACCTGCTTCTTGCTGTTGGGACGTGGCCAACTCTGGATGGCCTCGACTTTGTTGAGTTGGGGTTTTATTACTCCCCTCCCAATGGTGTACCCAAGATATTTGGCCTCCTCCTGCCCAATGGTACACTTCTTGGGGTTAGCCGTAAACCCCGCTTCCCGAACAGAGTCCAGGACTGCTTGCACTTTTGGCAGATGTGAGGCCCAATCTGTGCTATGGACAATTACGTCATCCAGGTAAGCCGCAGCATACTTCCGATGGGGCCTCAGCATCTGGTCCATTTTCCGCTGGAATGTGGCCGGCGCATTCTGTAACCCGAACGGCATTCTTTTATATTGGAACGCCCCGTCTGGGGTTACAAATGCGGTTTTCTCTTTGGCCAATTTGGCCAGGGGGATTTGCCAATACCCTTTTGTGAGGTCAAGAGTCGTCATGTATCGGGCTGTTCCCAGCCGGTCGATCAACTCATCTATACGTGGCATGGGGTAGGTGTCAAATTTTGTAACTTTGT
The DNA here is from genome assembly GCA_029206835.1 of Rana muscosa. Lineage (NCBI taxonomy): Eukaryota > Metazoa > Chordata > Amphibia > Anura > Ranidae > Rana > Rana muscosa. The sequence continues at coordinate 346,120,519 of CM055116.1, read as the reverse complement.
TCAACTGACGAAAATCGTTACAAAATCGCCAGCTCCCATCCGGTTTAGGCACCAACACAATGGGACTAGACCAATCACTTTGGGACTCCTCTATCACCCCTAAGTTCAGCATTTTCTGTACTTCCTCCCGTATTGCCTCCCGTCGGGCCTCTGGGATCCGATAGGGTTTTAACTTCACCCTTTCACCGGGCGGGGTAATGATGTCATGCTCTACCCCAAATGTTTGTCCCGGCAGCTCAGAGAATACCTCCTTGTTGCGAAGCACAAACTCCTTAACCTCCTGTTGTTGGGGTTGTGACAAGGTGGCTGCTATTCCAACCTCAGGAATGACGCAACCAGTTTGAGCTGGTGACCAAGTGTCTGCGACTAGGGACTCTCTATCCCTCCAGGCTTTCAACAGATTAACGTGATAGATCTGTTCGGGCTTTCGCCTTCCTGGTTGTCTGACCTTGTAATTCACTTCGCTCACTTTTTCCATTATCTCGTAGGGGCCTTGCCATTTGGCAAGGAATTTACTTTCAACCGTAGGGACAAGTACCAGTATCCTATCCCCCGGGGAAAAGGTACGGGTCTTGGCTCCACGGTTGTACACTCTCTGCTGTGCTAACTGCGCTTGGGCCAAATGTTCCTTCACGATGGGCATTACCTGTGCAATTCGGTCTTGCATCAGGGCGACATGCTCAATCACACTCCTGTGGGGAGAACTCTCACTTTCCCAAGTTTCCTTGGCAATATCCAACAGCCCTCTTGGGTGTCTCCCATACAGTAACTCAAAGGGGGAGAATCCCGTAGAGGATTGGGGCACCTCCCTAATAGCAAACATCAGATAAGGAAGTAGACAGTCCCAATCCTTTCCATCTCTATCCACCACTTTCTTCAACATTTGTTTTAGGGTTTTGTTGAATCTTTCAACCAGCCCATCGGTCTGGGGGTGATACACAGATGTACGTAATTGCGTCACTTTGAACAATTTACACAGCTCCTTCATAACCCGGGACATAAAGGGTGTACCTTGGTCCGTAAGCAGTTCTTTACAAATACCCACCCGGCTAAACACAAGAGATAGCTCTTTGGCTATGGTTTTGGCCGAGGTATTTCGGAGAGGGATCGCTTCTGGATAACGGGTGGCATAGTCCATTATAACTAATATGTACTGGTGCCCCCTAGCGGACTTGATTATAGGACCTACCAAATCCATGGCGATCCTCTCAAACGGGACCTCAATGATGGGTAGAGGGACCAGCGGGCTACGGAAATGTGGCATCGGGGCCGACCTCTGACACACAGGGCAGGAGGAACAATAATTTTCTATGTCCTTCATCACCCCCGGCCAATAGAATCTCTGTAATACCCTCTCTCGGGTTTTCTCTGTCCCCAGATGACCTCCAAGAATGTGCCCATGGGCCAACTCCAACACCAACTTCCTGTAAGGTTTGGGCACCACAAGCTGCTCAACGGTTTCTTCTGCCCTTTTTGCCACCCGATACAGTAGGTCCTTCTCTACGCTGAAGTATGGGTAAGTGCAGGTATTATCTGGGTTCACTAACTCGCCATCTATTTTCACTACGTTTTCCCGTGCCTTTATTAGGGCGGGGTCTTTCAACTGTTCTGTGGCAAAGTTTTCCCTGTGAACCTCAAGATCAGAAAACTCCACAGACGGTAGGTTTTCGTCTGAGGAGGTGGGCTCCTCTCAAGTTTCTTGAGTCTCCCCTGCCAATACTGATAAGGGAAATTCCGGAGAGTCCTCACCACTCTCAGGGGAGTTCTGGCTATCACATTCCTGGTACATAGGGGCACCAGTGGGGGGCTCAGGATCATCCCACAGTTCCCAGAACTTCGGAAAATCCCTTCCCACAATGGCGTCATACGGTAACTGAGATACTAAGCCCACTGGATGAGAGAGGGTACCTTTGGGGGTCTCGAAACACACTGTAGTCACTGGATACTCTCGGGTGTCCCCATGCACACAAATAACAGCTACCTTGCTATTCCCAGAGACCTCTGTTTTAACTAACTCAGCCTTTATCAGGGTCACAAGGCTACCTGAATCCAGCAATACCACAACATTTCTACCATTAACACACATTTTGCATAAATGTTTCTCAGTTCCTCGAATGGCAGCGCATGCGACTGTCGCACACAGCGACTGACGTCTGCCCGTCAGAAAGTCACACTGCATGGGTTCCTCCACAACCGGGCAATTGGCTGCAATATGTCCCGCTTGCCGGCAGCGGTAGCAAACGATCCTTCTTGCCGCCTCTTGAGCCGCTGATTTCCCAGGCTGTTCTCGCCAAACTTGGGGTAGAGCTCCCACCCTCTCACTCTCTCCACCCTTACCCCTTGGAATCCTCTTATCCGCCCCTGGGGATGGTCTGGTCTTAGGGTGGAAAGTCTGAGTGTCTCTGGAAGAGGCCGTCAGGTTCTCTGTAGCCAAGTATTTCTCCACACGATCCACAAGACCATCGGCCGTCTCTGGGTCTCCATGGCTTACCCACTTTTGGATGGCAGTAGGAAGAGCTCTCAAAAACCGATCCATTACAACACGTTCCACAATCTTTGGTGCGGACAAAGTCTCTGGCTGTAGCCACTTTCTGCTCAGGTGAATGAGATCATACATTTGAGACCTGGGGGGTTTTCCAAGCTGGAAAGTCCAGTTATGCACACGCTGAGCCCGGACAGCCTGGGTGACACCCAGCCTTGCCAATATCTCAGCTTTTAGCATCACATAGTCTTTTGCTTGGTCAGGCTCTAGGTCATAGTAAGCCTTCTGCGATTCACCAGTTAACAGAGGAGCCACCAGTCCAGCCCACTGCTCCTCAGGCCACTTTTCTCTTTCAGCAGTCCTTTCAAATGTGGTCAAAAATACCTCTGGATCATCCTCTCCAGTCATTTTTGTCAATAAACGACTCACCCCAAAGGACGCGGTATTAGTGGGACGGCTTTCCTCACTGGTCTGCGGACGTTGCTGCATTACTGCTTCCATTTGTTGTAGTCTCTGCTCTTGCTTCTGTAACAGGTCTATGAAGCGGGCCTCAGATTGCTGCTGGGCTTGTTGCTGAGCTTCCAGACTCTGTTGGTGAGCTTGCTGCTGGGCTTGCTGCTGGGCTGCAAAGTTCTGTTGTTGAGCTGCAAGGCTCTTTTGCAAACCTGCATTTGTCTGCTGTTGATTGGCATTTGCTAGAGCCAGCTGCTTCAGCATCTCCTCCATGCTGGCTTAAAAAAAACTGCCACTGGTTCTCCACCAACTGTGAGGGGGTTGGCTCGGCAGCGGGTGTGTGTGACCCCCGGGATGGGCTCCCCACACAAAAACAGGCCCAGCAGACGGAGGTTGTGGTTTTCAAAATCAAAAAGGTGCGGTTTATTTTCTATTTACAGTGACAAAACACAGCAAAGCAAAAGAAACATAAACAAAATAAATCCTGGTCAATTTGACCTCTGACTAAACATACAGGTTTCCTAACTAACAACTGGGATCAGCCTAGTGCTGTCCTAGTCCCTAAGTCCCTGGTTTTAAAAGTCCAAACAAATAGCCACACAGGCTTTGCCTCACCGCACAGGGGTTCACTCTCCCTAGACAGTCCACACAGGTCTGGGTCCAGGCATGAGCTAACATCTAATGAAGCTGGGAGTTCTTATAGAGGCCTAAATGAGCTGACAAGCTTCAGCTGGTCTCATCAACTCCCTGTCTGTACGACGCCCCACACTCTCCCTAGAGGTATGAGTCATCCATGAGCCCACTAGCCTTAGCTGGGCTTATACAACTCTCCACCTAGTTGTATAAGTCGGCGTAAAGCCTGAATCTGGGCGAAATATATCTACCCCCCTGGATGCAACCAGGTGACTTTACCTTCCTGCTGTCACACCGCGCATTATCTGCCCAAGTCACATTTTATGTTAAATTCCCCTTATATGATACTGCATACTACCTAAGCCTTAAAACCCTTCTACATCAGATGGATGACCCATAACTGACCAATCTCACCTGTCCAACCGTCTATTTTCTCACCATGTTACCATATCTCGCACTCGCTGTCACCGGGACCACTGGGGAAACCAATTTCCCATCCGGTCCCTGACAGAGCCTACGCTAAGCACCCCACACAACCCTACCGACCTCATAGGGACGCAGAACTCACCCATCTTGTTGAACGTCACCTACTATTCCCTATCGCAGCGGACTCTGGTTGTCACCGCTGACCCACACCGGATTCTTCCCCATATATACGGTGGGCTTGCAGGTCAACTCCCACATCCGGCATAACCCCTTGTCCCCCCCCAGTTGAGCATACCATACCCTCTTGATCCCTCCACTTCACTTCCCTAACTCTACCCGAGACTCACCCCCTCTCTTCCCAACCCTTCCCACTCACTCCCCTCTCCCGGTCCCTTCCCCATCCCATAGTCTCTGACTCCCCTGAGCCTTCTTAAACATACCTATACCCCTACCCTTATACTAAACACTGCCTTTCACGAAACAAAAACCTAGAATTTCTTGCTAAAGCTAATCTCTCTTAATGCCAAAGGCCTGAATAGCCCAGAAAAACATTCCCATGTACTGCCCCACATGCGGAGCATTAAAGCGGACGTAATCTTCCTACAGAAAACCGACTTCTGCTCGAAGAAAACACCAAACTTAACAAATCAATTTTATCCCCACAGTTACGACTCAACCTCCCCTGTCTCGAAATCCAAAGGAGTCTCCGTGGTCCTCTCCAAAAAAGCCCCCATTCAAATTTCAGACACCCTCATTGATGACCAGGGAAGATTCGTCTTCCTCAAGGGTACCTTTTGGAACAAGACAATAACATTGCCAAACATATACAGTCCCAATTCATCACAGGTTCCCTTCTTCCGAGACGTCACACGACGCTTAGCTGCCTTCCAGGAAGGAATCCTGATCCTAGGTGGGGACCTTAACCTCCCACTAGACTACCTCTTAGATACCTCCTCTGGTATATCTCACCTACCCTATAGAGCACTTAAACAAATTAGACGATGCTTTCAAGACCTACTTTTACACGACACCTGGCGAACCCTTCACCCGAGTGATAAGGATTTTACATTATTTTCTGCTCCCCACAACAAGTACTTACGGCTTGACTATTTTGTCCTCACTCAGCAGGATCTATCTACTATAACCGGGGATACTATAGAACCGATGACATTCTCGGACCACCACCCTATTACAGTTACAATTACTTTCCCTGACAAATTTGAACACACATACATATGGAGATTAGATCCAACTATCCTGACAGACATCACAAATGAACAAGTAATCCGCAACTGCCTAAAAAACTACTTCACAAACAATGTCACCCCAGACACTTCTAAACTAACACAATGGGAGGCTCACAAATGTGTAGTGCGTGGTAAATTGATCTCCCTAAAAGCAGCGCTCAAGAAAGATAAGAAAAATAAACTTGCTACCCTATTCACTAAACTGAAAAAAATAGAAGCACTACACAAATGTAATCTAGCTCAACAAACACACTCAGAACTCATTAAAACCCACACGCACATACAAGAAGAACTAGGCCATACTCTTAGGACAAAATTCGCCCTCTCCCAGAAAATCATCTATGAGTTTGGAAACAAGTGTGGCCACCTCCTCGCACAAGCCCTCCACAAAAAAAGGGTCAAAAACACGATACACCAACTACACTCGCATACGGGCAAAATACTTACACATAACAAAGACATAGCGGAAGAATTTGAAAAATACTACTCCTCCCTATACGACCTTAACAAGTCCAACCCACACACGACTCCACCTTCCAAAAGACTTGATGACATAAACTCATTCCTAGATCGATTTGCCCCGGGGAAGATCCACAAAGGTATTGCCTCAAACCTAGAATCCCTGATCACTATAACGGAATGGAAACAAGCCATAAAACAGCTAAAACCTGGCAAGAGCCCTGGCCCAGATGGCCTTCCTGCAGCTTACTACAAATAATTCTCAGATACCTTGCAAACACCCTTTCTACACGCTTTCAATTCCCTTTCCCCTTTAACTCCTCTAACAAGAGGGATGCTGGAAGCCCACAATGTAGTCATACCCAAAGACGACAAAAACCCTACACAAACAGACAACTATAGGCCAATATCCCTACTAAACGTGGACATAAAGATATTTTCCAAAATACTAGCCAATAGACTCATACCATTACTTCCCTCTGTCATTTCCCAAGACCAAGTAGGATTCATCCCTGGACGTGAGGCCAGGGACAACACCATCAAAGCAATCAATCTGCACCACCTGATGACACAAACAAACCAAAAAAGCTTCTTCCTATCCCTGGATGCGGAAAAGGCATTCAACATAGTGACATGGGACTACATGGGTGCAGTCCTGCGAGCAATAGGCTTGGGTCCACATATGTCTGACCTAATTTTCTCGCTGTATACAAATCCATCAGCTAAAGTTCGGGTCAACAACACTCTGTCGAATGCCTTCCTCATCCGGAATGGAACGAGACAGGGATGTCCCCTGTCCCCTATCCTATTCGTACTCATGCTCGAACCATTCCTCTGCAAATTAAAGCTCAATCCCAATATTCAGGGTATCCGCACACCCAAAAAGGAATACAAATATGCCGCATTTGCAGATGACATTTTGCTATTCCTAACAAACCCAGTGATTTTCCTGCCAATGCTACTATCGGAATTCAATAACTTTCAATCTCTTTCCAACCTCAAAATTAATTTTTCAAAGTCCTTCGCTCTTAATATATCCATGCCTCAACCCCTAGTTGACCAATGCAAAGAGAACTTTCCATTTCAGTGGAAGCATGAATCAACAACATACTTAGCAATTCAGCTCACGTCAAAAATATCAGATTTATACATAAAGAATCACCTCCCTCTCATTAATAAACTGACTGCCGATCTCAAAAACTGGAACAAACCAATATTCTCATGGTTTGGCAGAGCGGCAGTTCTCAAGATGAACGCCCTACCGAGAATGCTTTACTTATTACAAACGGTCCCTATACGGATACCACCAGCCTTCTTCAAAACGTATAGAAGTATTTGTTCCAGATTTCTCTGGGGGACAGCAAACCCAGAATCAGCCACGTACTGCTTTCCAGACCGAAACGACTAGGTGGAATCGGCCTTCCGCACCTCCTTAATTATCACACTGCTATCCACCTCACTAGAATAGTAGACTGGAATATACACTCACCTCACAAAGACTGGGTTTCCCTGGAAGCATCTTTCACAAACCTATGCCTGAACTCTCTCCCGTGGATATCCCCGAGCCATTTCCTCCGGAAATTCGCCTCCACCCCTTAATAGGCTCTACCCTAGATTGCTTCCATCGGACGTGCAGACAAACCTCTGTTTCCTCCATACCCGGCCTGCTGACCCCAATAAAACTATACCCCGCCTTTCCACCAAGCATGCACAGCTCCTTTCTCTCCAATAACTGGCCACACGACCATATTAGAACCCACCAGTTCTTCCACCAAGGAAAACTCCTCTCCGCATTCCAACTCTCCACCCAGCTGGAATGGCCACCAATCCCTCCCTGGACATACCTATTGCTCGCCCACTACCTAAAATCCTTAGATAAGGATTCACAGTGTTCGAGACAACTTACGCCCTTTGAAAGGCTTTGCACACAACAGACGTCTCAACCTCATCTAAGATCCTTGACACACAGTCTTATCTTTGCTGACATAAAAGCCAATGAGAACCTAGCCTGCAAAAATTGTGAGAAAGATCTCTCTATCCCACTCTCAGAAGAGGACTGGGAACAATTTTTTTTAAATATCAACAAAGGGTCGATCAACGTCACTACCCAAGAAAACGGATACAAAATCCAATCCAGGTGGTACCGTACCCCGTTCCTACTAAATAAATTTAACCCAGCTACACCAGATACCTGATGGAGATGCCACCAGGAAAAAGGCACTCTACTACACATCTGGTGGTCCTGCACTTCTTTACAAGCTTTTTGGAAAGCAGTCTGCCGCATCACTTCCCAGGTTAATTCCTATGACATAGAATTTTCCCAAGCTCAATTCATTCTCCGCCATTAGCCCTTACCACATAAGTCCTATCACAAATCCTTAGCGACGCATATGATTAACGCAGCTAAACAGTGTATCCCGCTATACTGGAACTCAACTAAATTATCCACACTCAAACAATGGTTTACCAGAATTCGTAAAGTCGCTGACATGGAAAAACGTATTCACACGGCACATGACACTCCAACAAAATTCAGTAAAAAATGGGCCTGTTGGACACACCACCAGACAATGGCTGAATACAAAAACGCAATGGATTATTCCACCTAAAAAAACAAAAAAAAAGAAGATAACTCAATCTAAACAAACATGGGCCCTGCCAAAAGTGCAAGCCGTACACCACATCCTTTATTTCCCAACTACTGTATTGGCACCTCTTCCCTTCCCCAGTCTACCAATTTGTACTACACGCCCACCCTCTTGGTTGGAATTATTTCACCTACGCAAAGGACGACTAGGGGGAGTCGGAGACAACCCCCTCCTGTTCCCCCCTCCTCCTTCCCCCCCTCCACCCCTTCCCCCTATCTTGTCTTCCACACACCCCACCTGCACCGATTATATGTCCACATATTATTTTCACCTACCCATCCCACACACAGTTCCGAAACATAATACCCTGATACCAGACACAGGACATTGCCATATACACCATTTTCCACCTACAAACCACACTTACACCAAAGTGTAAACTTATTACAATAACGCCCCAGACCAAACAAGCCTTTCCCCGAACACATAGTTTCTACAATTGGGAAACCACGAGTACACCTCGGACCTTTCTCTGAATCACTGTTTCCTGCAACATTTAGGAAACCTTTAACCCTACAAGTTGGATCCCAATTCTCCCCCATGATTTGTCTATTATTGTAGTGGATACTTATCTATGAAACGGATTTCTGTGACCTTGTACATTTTCTATTGTAAAACTGTCATTCAAGATATCTGTAACAGTTTTGTACTTCTTACTTTTCAATAAAATAATTTTTTGGGAAAAAAGAATAATAATTAAAATTTGAATTAAATTAGTCATGTAGGAGTCATTATTCCCACAAATCCCTGCGATCAAAAAAAAAATGCAAATCCCATTAGATGTAATTTTTAAATATAGATTCTGAAGCACATATTTATATATAATCTGAGAAAATACATAAATATCCCAAAATTACATAAAAAAATGTATAAAAAACAAAAATTTAAAAATGAGAAACATTTAAATGTCGCAAGGAAATATTTATATTTGAATGGAAAAAACATGTACACTACATAATTGGTAACGTGAAATATATATGTGTATATATGTAGTGCCTCCCCCAATATTTGGGGGCACTATGTGGAAATTTAGGGGTAGTCTGAGCCAGTAGTCGGGCTCGGACCAATTGATGGTTCATTATTGCTTCTGCTCTGGGTGTGATACTGCCTGGCAGTAGTGTTCCCTGTTGCCTGTAGGTGGCACTGTCACCACCGGCATAGGTGAGCCAAGAGGGGTATAACAGCACCTTGGTTGTTCTCTCTCGGCAGCCGTGCAGTGGGCATGGTTGACCCGCTGTGCATGCTGGGAGAGGGTACATAAGGGGCAGACGCCATTGGGGTTGGCGTGTTCCAGGGGACCCTTTGGTCCTGTATGTATGCCTCGTGGCCCTTATGGCACGAGGTGCGTGAGTGTGTTTGGGCCTCGGGCACCTTCAGCCCGAGGCTGCGTTGCTGCATGGTAGGCCCAGCTCTGCTGGCAGGGGCCTACACCTCAAAGAAGGATCCCAGGCTGCCCATCTGTAGGGAGCCCACCTTTAGGAAAGGAGACCAGGGGAGGATCAGTCCCTGAGGAGATTAGCGACGGTACTGTAGGTGTTGCGTGCCTGAACCTTTTCTTTCCCTTACTTCTCTCATCTTCCTACTCCCTATTCAAGTTCACTGAAATGATAAAAGAATAAAACCTTGCTGTTTGGGTTTTACTCCTGTGTGAACATTGGCCTTATTCTGAGGAACTTCTACCTAGACAACGGAGAGAGAGGATCCACTCAAGAGAGGTAATTGCTGCAAGACCCAAACAATAACACTGCTCGCTCCTCTCTATACACAGGGAGGGGATACCGGGCAAGTAGCAGGTGTGCCCGTTGCAGGTGGAGGAAGGCAGTAGAGAAAAAAAGGGGTCTGTGTGCTACATATACATTGCTCCAGATAGCAAGAATACGAATAGGTGGTTTTTGGGCAGCCATGCAGAAAGCGGTAGTCTCACTGCACATGCTGCAACTAAACCTAAAAAGATCCAAATAAACTGCGGAGAGCATGGGGAAAAAAGTATAATAGACAAATCATGCCAATTTTCAGCTTTAGGTGCTGTCACACTTTGAATGAGAATTGTGCGGTCATGCAACGTTGTACCCAAATTCATTTTGATAATTTTTTTCCTCCACAAATAGACCTTTCTTTTGGGGATATTTGATCACCTCTGCGGTTTTTATTTTTAGCGCTATAAACAAAAAAGAGCGTAAATTTAAAAAAAAACCACAATATTTATTACTTTTTGCTATAGTAAATATCCCATTTTTTTTTTTAAAACAATTTTATTCCTCAGTTTAGACTGATATATATAATCTTCTACATATTTTTGGTAAAAAAAAATCGCAATAAGCGTATATTGATTGGATTGTGCAAAAGTTATAGCGTCTACAAAATAGGGGATAGAATTATGGCATTTTTATTATTATTTTTTTTACTAATAATGGCGGCGATCTGCGTTTTTTTTTTTTATCATGACTGTGACATTGCGGCGGACATATCGGACACTTTTGACACTATTTTGGGGCCATTCACATTTATACAGCGATCAGTACTATAAAAATGCATTGATTACTCTATAAATGTGACTGGCAGGGAAGGGGTTAACACTAGGGGGCGATCAAGGGGTTAATTGTGTATCCTAGGGAGTGATTCTAACTGTAGGGGGAGGGGACTCACAAGGGGAGGAGACCGATCGGTGTTCCTCTGTAATGGGAACACACGGATCGGTCTCCTCTCACCTGACAGGATGTGGATCTGTGTGTTTACACACACAGATCCACGTCCCTGCTCTGTGACGAGCAATCGCGGGTGCCCGGTGGACATCGCGGTTGCCGGGCACATGCATCAGGTCCCTAGTGATGCGGCGAGCGCACTCTTCACAATGCAGCGAATCTCAGGACGTCATATGACAGCCTCCCGGAGGGACGAAGGCTTCCTGCGGCCGTCATATGACTATACAGGGGTAGGGAAGTGGTTAAAGTAAATATCCACCGAACCTCCTGTTTGCATAATATGCTAAACTTGTCACCACCTCTGGGAGGTTTGACAATCTTTTCAATACCCTGAATCATGAAGCTGGACGTGTCTTTGTGATGAAGATCATTCCAGTGATGAGCAATGCTAGTAGCATGCTCCTTCTCCATATCATAAAGGTGGTCATGAAGACGATCCCTAAGCCTGCGGGTAGTCCTGCCAACATATTGAATGGAGCAAATGGTGCATGTAATGACATACAGAATATAGTGCGCATTGCAATTAATGAAATAGCGTATCTTTTGTGATTTGACTGTGGAAGTAGCCGTAATAATGTCACCCCCTTTTCTCCTGGGCATTCCCCAGGCTTTTGTTGTTATCAGCTTCAGCCTTCCAATGCTGCTTACTGTTATGGCCAGCTATAGACGAGGGCGGTGGACACGTTTTTTTTCCACCTATGGTGTTTTTTTCACCTATGGTCCAGCAGCGCACCAACACATTTGCAGCCATTGTGCTACTTGCTGGGTGTTTGGTGTGCTCCTGTACCTTTAAGGAGGGGTGGCTCCACTTGTCCTCATCTAACCATCAGAATGCCTGTGCCTCCATTGCCTCCATTGTGGGGACACTCATAGTAGTGTAGGACCACAGATTCCAGGGTGCCTTGACGTGGCTCTGTGGCTCATGCATGCGTTTGCAAATGCGTGCGGACAAAACCCCTGTTTTTTAACGCATACTGTTAGACAGGTTAATTGGTTGTCTGCGAGCTGGTCGGTAAGTAGGCTTGTTTTTTTTTTCCTGGGCATTCCCCAGGCTTTTGTTGTTATATGCTCCTTCTCTATATCATAAAGGTGGTCATAAAGACGATCCCTAAGCCTGCGGGTAGTCCTGCCAACATATTGAATGGAGCAAATGGTGCATGTAATGACATACACAATATAGTGCGTATTGCAATTAATGAAAGAGCGTATCTTTTGTGATTTGACTGTGGAAGTAGCCGTAATAATGTCACCCCCTTTAATAAAGGGGCAGTATGAACAAGATCGGCCACCACATCTGAATGTTCCCTTAAATGATAACCAATGAGTGGGATCCTTCTTACTGGTATAAAGGCTAGGAGATAGAAGCCCACTGAGTGAAGGTGCTTTCCTTGATACTGTACGAATGCCTTTATTCAAAATTTGGGAATAAATGTGATCATTGGATAGTACTGGAAAATAATTAGTAACAATTTTTTTTTATTTTATGAAATTCAGCACTGTACGGGGTCAAGAAAGTTGGAACAAAATGAGATTTTTTGCAATTTACCACGTTTAGAATGATCAATGGGTTTATCCATCAGCAATTTGGTGCGAGGTGTCTTATTCGCGATGGATAATGCTCTATTGATGACTGACCTAGGGTAGCCTCTATCTTCAAATCTTGCAGACATTTATATAGCCTATTGTTCAAAATCTGCCTGTCTGGTACACAATCTCTTAAGTCTGAGAAATTGGCCTACAGGAATACCATTTATCGTACATATGTGTCGGATGGCTAGAATCAGCACGCAAAAGCATGTTACCTGCAGTAGGTTTTCTATAGAGATTCAAAATGATTTCATTATTATCTCCTGTGAGTTTAACATCTAGAAACTCTATAGACCTTAACTCATGTTTTTTCTTCCCTCAAGCTTGTACAGAGCCAGCACCTGTAAGTTCAATTAGGGCGGGTGTTCTGTTATAGATGTGAAGTGCTGAAGCGGCAATCCTTGTTTCGTGATTAAGCCTCTCTTAGGGTGAAACACATTAGAATCGGGAGGTTCACAGTGGAACCTCTATGTGCATGCTCTCCAGAACGATATAATTAAATGAACACTGAGATCATGGATGTGTTTTAGCCTTCTTGTTGTAGATGTTGTATGGGAAGTGTGCACAAGCTCCATCATGTTCCTTCACCTTGGCACTACTCTGAATGATATTAAATCAAAAGTTAGAAAAAATGTTGTAGATTTGGTAGCTTATATCTGCAGCGCTGGTATTTTTGCCATGTAATGCTAAATAATGGACAATGCTAAAGATTGGTATTTGGCTAGTGTGAATGAGACTTGTTTATTCTCCACATAAAAACCTATGCAGGAAGTGGCTTATTTATTCTGTGAAAGGACTCACTTACCCACAATGCACATCCACCTACCCATGAACCCTAGGTGGCTGAACTGCATGCTGGGTAGGTAATAAAAGGCAGAGTGCAGCCATTTTCTGTCTCTTCTGGATGCATGGCCTGCCTGCAGGGATCTGTGAAGGAGTGTTCCAGAAGATGGCCTACATTGCGTGGAGCGGAACAGCAACCATTGACTCTGCCTTACCACAGTGTGCTGGAGAAGCGCTGTGATCAGGTCTGAGGATCCAGAACCCCTGACGGAGCCAAGTGAGGGTCCGGGTCATCTTGCGGAGCGGAGCAGCGTGACGGTGCTCAATTGGTGTGGTGAGGGGACTGTCACCCAGAAGTTATTTATTGGTGTGTGGCTTGTTCATTATCCTAACAGGTGGAACAACGGATGCCCAGATAATGGTAAAGGCACACTATATGCACATTGTTATTGTGGGATTGTTCCTTGTAGTAAAAGCTTCACATCAACACTGTTACACAGCTGTGTCAAGCAGGCTGAGCCAATTTATTTGGGGGTAGGAGAACAGAGTACAGGCCCAATCAATTACCAGCAGCTCCTTCGGGGGTCAGTGCTACACGTGGGGGCTCGTCGTCCAGGATTCTGTTACTCTGCAATCCAGCCCACCCTCTTGGCACCAGTATGGACCCCGTCACAGTTGTCCAGTGGTGTGAAGCGGAAGGCGCTCACTCAGAAGCGATTGAACTCCCAGGAGAAGGTTGGGAGAAAGAACAGGTAAGCCAGATTGTAAAGGCATTGTCCCCAGATAGAAAGGCCTGGGTGATCGCCGTCAGACCAGATTGTGAGACCTCTCACACTTATGCCCTATTGGAATGGAGAAAGGGAATTCCGGAGAACTTTAGAGGCTCGAGTGTGCAGCTAGCTGAAAAAAACAAGTTTTGACTGACGCACCCAGAAGAGGGGCTCGGAGGGAGCTCTGCCAACTCTAGACATGTTAAACCAACAACGCGGGAAGTTAGTTTTGGGTCAACCCCAACCAAAAGAAGAAGAAGGTCCCCTTTGAAGAAGGAAGAGGCCGTGGTTGACACGCTCAAGGCTCACAGGAGAGGTTACCAGTCTGAACAACAACTAGCTGATCTAAAACGGCAGTACCACGATATACAAGAAAGGTTCCAGGAGACCTCCGGCATGATCGCAGAACACATTAAAGAGTTAAGTGTCACGTGCAAGGACTCGAGCGGTGGTAAGCAAAGGGAAAGACCTGCTTCAGTCACCCAGAGACGCACTCATGGCCACTTGCCAGAGGTGACGATCCGGAAAGATTTCAAGATCGAAGGTCAGATAGGAGAGAAGGAACAGAAAGACAAACTGTCCTACACAAACCTACACAAACCTTCTGCATCAGATTGACCTGGGACTCCAAAGAGGATATCTTGAATCTGAAATTGTAGAGGCTGTAGTCGCCATTAGCCCAGGCCTATGTATCAGAGGCATGCTGGAAATGAAAAATGGACTGACTTTAGTACAACTCAGGAGAATACTAAAGAGCTACTACAAAGAGGAAGATGCTGCTGAACTATATCAACTGATAAATATGGCACAGAGCAGTCAGGAGACTCCCCAGAATTTCTCATTCAGGGCCATTGAATTGAAAGACCGCCTGTTGTCTGTCTTGAAAGGAGAAGATTTAGATGAACACTTTGGGGCTGAACTGATCCAGAAGAAATTGCTGAGGTCTGTGGCTACAGGACTGCGGAGTGACTATGTCAAGTTCCAGTTAAGACAGTACTTGGACGATCCTTTCATTCCAGATGAGGTGCCCATCAAAGAGACTAATGAAGCAGCCAAGATGGAAATGGAAAGGGAGAAGAAACAAAGGAAAATCCAGTCCAGCAACACAGCAAGAACCAAAGGACATCAATCCGATATTCTACAGGGCTCTCGGGAACCCAGTGTCCTGACAGTGAACACTGATCAAATGTCCTGGTCCTTACCTGTACAAAATCTGCCAAAGTCTGAATTAGGAAAACTGTTTCAGATGCAGAAGGAGATGTTGGAAATGATGGCCCTGTTGACTGCTAAACTGGTTGGACCACAGAAGGACGGGTCCTACAGCCGCTCAGACCGAGAAACCGGCAAAGCAAAAGACATGTTTCAACTGCGGGGGAGTTGGACACTACTGTCAAGTATGTCCGAGCCTGTCAAAGCCTGAAACAAAACGTCAAGAGCCGGCGGAAAACTTCTGAGGGCCCCAGTGAAGGAGTCAACTGGGCGCCCTGTTACAACAGCCAGCTCCAAAAACCCCATACATACCAAGTCCCTGGGGCCACAGTTAGGCCAAATCCGGGCAAGAACCCACAGAAGCGAGGTGTAAAAGTACAAACTACCAAACAGGCTAAACCTGCCACTCCCCATGGATTCCCTCCTGAGCTAGTGGGACCTTCCCCAATTGTCCCCATCCAAGTGGAAGGGATCTACGCTAAAGCCCTGTTGGATACTGGAGCCCAAGTGACTCTAATTTACAGAGACTTTTATTAAAAACATCTCAAACACTTGCCACTGCAGAAGCTGGAGGAATTAGAGATATGGGGCCTAGGGACCCAGAATTTCCCTTATGATGGCTACCTACCCATTAAGCTCACCTTCAACCCGAGAGTGGCGGGAAAGGCCGAAACCTTTGATACCCTGGCAGTGGTGTGTCCTCGCCCCCCAGGGGCTGATAGTTCTCTCATCATTGGGACCAATACAAACCTGGTCCGAAGACTTCTGACCAAGAACAGAGCACTCCAGCCATGAAGGTACACCCAATGCTAGCACAAGTGTACCAGAATCTAGTGCACGAGCAGAAAGCCCCGTCAGAAGGAGTGGGAAAAATTTGGCACCTAGACAGGAGTGAGAAGGTTGTGCAACCAGGTGAAGTAGTCTATTTAAAAGCTTCTATCAAACTGACTTGGAGACAACCTGGCCCTTTCATCGTCCTTGAGATGGACAGAGAGAAGGAAGATAAGGGGTTGGAAATAATCCCAGAAGTGTTATCGACCAAGGCGCTTCAGAGAAGCGGAGGGAAGGTCTCAGTCAGTGTCCGAAACACCACAACCTCACCTGTGAAGATGCCAGCTAGAGTGTTGCTGGGGCAGGTGAATCAAGCAACCCCAGTCTCACCGTGTGGTATCGTGGGAGGAAAAGAGGGAGAGATTCCTATGGAAGAGTTCTACCCGAAAAACACTCCCCTTACACCTGCTTGGATGGAGAGAGAAAAAATACCAGCTTCTGAGATGGAGAACTGCCTTTTCAAAAAGTGAGTTGTATGTGGGGCTTGCAAAAAGTGCTGAACACAAGATTCGATTGGAGGAAGATAAACCCTTCTGAGAGAGGGTCAAGCGGATTCCACTGGGAGACTTGTAAGACCTGCGGGAACAGCTGGCTTAGCTGAAGAAGACAGGAATCATCCGAGAGTCTCGGAGTCCATATACTTCCCCAATAGTGGTAGTGAGGAAGAAGAATGAGTCATTACGGTTGTGTATTGACTATAGGACACTGAACCGAAGGACCATTCCCGACCAATACACCACACCCCAAATAGAAGATGCTTTAAAGAGCCTGTCACAGGCGAAGTGGTTCAGTGTGCTGGATTTAAAAAGTGGGTACTACCAGATCCCCATGCACCCCGAAGATAGGGAGAAGACGGCTTTCATTACCCTTGTAGGATTCTTCTAATTCAATTGCATGCCACAAGGTCTGTCTGGAGTCCCAGCCACTTTCCAGAGATTGATGGAGAAGACTGTGGGCAACATGAACCTGATTGAAGTGCTGGTATATTTGGATGATGTCATAGTGTTTGGCAGAACATTGGAGGAGCACGAAGAGCGCCTGGAGAAAGTCTTAAAGAGACTCCATGATGAAGGCCTGAAGCTCTCCATGGAGAAGTGGAAACTATCAACCTTCAGTGAATTACCTGGGCCACATCGTGTCCACCGAAGGAGTGGCCACAGACCCTCAGAAGCTGGAAGCTGTCACCTCTTGGCCCAGACCCACGAATGTGACCGAGCTTAGGTCATTCTTAGGGTTCTGTTTGTACTACCGGAGGTTCATAGAAGGGTTTGCCAAGATCGTTCATCCACTCAGTGAGCTGTTGAAGAACCAAGAGGAAGCTGGTTTAGACTCAGACAAACCTGGAAAACCAAAAGAGGGGCCCAGGAAGAAAGAGTCCATCTAAGACCAGTGGACTCCGCAATGCGAAGAGACCTTCAGACAGCTGAAGTGGAGCCTTACCACTGCCCCGGTCTTGGCCTATGCAGACCCTACGAACTGCACGTGGATGCCAGCCGAGATGGGCTGGGTGGAGTGCTTTATCAGGAGCATGACGGACACTTAAGGCCCATTGCTTATGTGAGCTGGAGTCTGGCACCTGCTGAGAGGAACTACCCAACTCACAAGCTTGAATTTCTGGCCTTGAAGTGGGCAGTAGTAGACAAACTAAAAGACTATCTATATGGCGCCGAATTCGTGATCAAGACTGACAACAACCCTCTCACGTACTTGCTCACTACAGCAAAATTGGACACCAGAGGCCATAGATGGTTGCTGCCCTCTTGGCATTTACCTTCAGCCTGAAATAACGACCAGGTGTTGGAACCGAGATGCCGATGCACTGTCAAGAAGGCCCCACTGTTCCCAGGACCACTCAGGAGGATGGACTCAGCTTACCCCTGAGGGAGTAAGAGCCCTTTGTGAAGGGGCGGAACAACAAGTGACAGGTAGAGCCAGGGCTAAAGAAGTCGGAGTTTCCGCTGCGGCGGTGCCTAAGTGCTATTGTGATGTCACTCAAATTGTGGAGGAGGGTCTACCTAAGCTATCTCGGAAGGACCTCCGGAGAGACCAACATAAAGAGCCCCTCTGTGGCCTGGCATTGAAGGCCTTGGAGAGCCAACACCCTGATCTAATTCTCCAGAGCACTCAGAAGGAAGTTTGCCTGCTACGCAAAGAGTGGGATTGGTTGGAGCTAGAAGGGGTGGTCTACCGAAGGGGCCCCTCTTAAGATTCTGAAGAGAAGTGCCAGTTGTTTCTGCCAGAGAAGCATAGAGAGCAAGTATTAATCGCCCTGCATGATCTCCATGGCCATCTGGGATCAGAAAGGACTCTTCAACTGGTAAGGGACAGGTTCTATTGGCCATACATGAGGACTGAAATGGAGAGCTACTGTCATTCCTGTCTCAGGTGCATACAAAGGAAGACCTTACCCCAGCGAGCCACCCCAATGGGCCATTTAGAGAGTCAAGGGCCAATGGATCTAGTATGAATGGATTTCCTATGTTTGGAATATGACCTGAGTGGGCAAGGAAATATCCTGGTAGTCACTGATCACTTCACCCGATACGCTCAGGTATTTCCTACCAGGGATCAGCAGGCATCTACAGTGGCGAAGACCCTAGTGGAAAAATTCTTAATTCACTATGGCTTGCCTCAACGGATCCACTCAGATCAGGGAAGAGACTTCGAGAGTACCCTTATTAGACGACTGTTGGATCTACTAGGCATTCAAAAATCCAGGACTACTCCCTACCATCCACAAGGAGACCCTCAACCAGAGAGGTTTAACTGAACCCTCCTCAACATGTTGGGGACTCTGGCCTCTGAACAAAAACAACAGTGGAGTAAACACATCACAGCCATGGTACACGCCTACAATAGCACCATAATTGATGCTACAGGGTATTCGCCCTATCATCTGATGTTTGGACGAGAAGCCCGACTACTGGTGGATTTGGCTTTTGGCAATTCTCTGGACCGCACCTCAGAGACTTCTCACCGAAGGTATGTAGACAGATTGCGGAGAAGTTTGAAGGCCGCATATGAAAAGGCTCAAGCCACGTCGGACACAAGAGGAAGTAGAACAAAGAGGAACTTCGACCTCAAGGTACGGATTCAAGATCTACAACCTGGTGACCGAGTCTTGTTGAGAAACCTGGGCATACCAGGGAAACACAAGCTGGCTGATCGCTGGAGGTCACAGCCGTACATTGTATGCAAATGACTACCAGGACTTCCGGTATATCAGATTAGGCCGGAAGGGAGTACAGGACCATTAAAAACTTGGCACCGGAACCACCTCCTACCTCTCGCAGAAGCGGTCCAACCGAATAACTCCACGACAGGAACTACCATCCACGTCTACTGCTGTACCTCGACCAGTAACTAGGACTAAGTCTGGATCCCTCGCCACAGAAGATAGTGAGGAGGAGGAGATGGAGATAAGCTGGTTGTGGCCATCTGAACTGCCAGGAGCTGATGCAAACTGTCCACCCCACACAAGAGGAAAGGACAATAAAACTCTTAGGCCAGAAGCCCCCGAATTTGTGCCACAAAATGGACACTCTCAGGATCACTTGTCCTTTAATGACACTGAAGTACAAGAGTCCAAAGTGGAAGAGGATAGTACCTGCCCGTAGATAGTGCCTACACCCAAAAGACAGAGAGTTAAAAGAGAGATTCATCTACCCAAAAGATTAACTTATGATGTGTTGGGTGAATGCTCCGAACAGACTCGATTTACCGCCAAAAGAAATTCTGAAATGCCTGGTCCCTCTACTGTCGATTCAGAAAGGGACAACCCCATTTCACCCATTGACACATCTGTACCAGACACCACGGTGTCAGCTGTGAGTGCACAGAACAGTCTTCCATCACATGAGAACTGGTGGGAGGCTCCTCTGTCAGTATTGTGCAATCGCCTAGAGGCAAAAATGTGTAATCGAGCTAAGATTTTGAATATCTTTGGGGACCAAAGACTTAAAGCAGGGGGAGTATGTAGCACTGGTATTTTTGCCATGTAATGCTAAATAATGGACAAGGCTAAAGATTGGTATTTGGCTCCCTCTGGTGGCGCATAGTGTGAATGAGACTTGTTTATTCTCCACATACAAACCTATGCAGGAAGTGACTTATTTATTCTGTGAAAGGACTCACCTACCCATGAACCCTAGGTGGCTGAATAGCATGCTGGGTAGGTAATAAAAGGCAGAGTGCAGCCATTTTCTGTCTCTTCTAGATGCATGGCCTGCCTGCAGGGATCTGTGAAGGAGTGTTCCAGAAGAAGGCCTACATCGCGTGGAGCGGAAACAGCAACCATTGACTCTGCCTTACCACAGTGTGCTGGAGAAGCGCTGTGATCAGGTCTGAGGATCCAGAACCCCTGACGGAGCCATGTGAGGGTGAGGGTCCGGGTCATCTTGCGGAGCAGCGTGACGGTGCTGACTTGCAGCAGGGCTGAGACAACCGGAGCGGAGGTTCCCAACTTTCCAGGCCTGGTGTGGTGAGGGGGCTGTCGCCCAGAAGTTATTTAACACACTTAACACACTTAGACTCATCTCACAGAGTTGCTCATTCAAATAGACTGAGTTCAATCAGGCCTCAAAGCCTATACTTCATTGAGGGTTGACTGACGGTTAAGGGATACCTACACCTGAGGCATCTACAAGTGTGTTGTATAGCAGGAATTGTTATCACTCTTCATTTTATGGTATTTCATTACTTGTTAAACCCTTGGATTACAAACACTGCAGTATAATAGCTAGCAGAAGAAAGAAGACCAGAGACTACACTTCTCACTGGGAGGTTTTGTGCTTCGGTTACAGGAAAAAAAGACTGCATTATACCTCAGGGGGAGCTCTTGAGAAATTGTATTGTGCTGTGTTTGATATCCTTGCATTAGTGTGTTTAGTGCGGCTGTACTGGAAGTGGGAAGGTGGCCAGTGTCAAGGCATTGTTACTCTGAGCACTAGTCCCACTTGGAGACGCGCCTGCAGTAGAAATTCAAGGAACCTTTTAAGTGTTAATAATTTGCGAACACTCATTGCACTATATTAGTAGGTTTGTATATTTATACAGTTATTATAACCACTGTTTTTATACCAGTTTCAGTAAACTTACATTCTGGTTAATCACAATTGGTGCGAGGCTTGTTCATTATCCTAACAGGTGGAACAACGGATGCCCAGATAACGGTAAAGGTACACTATATGCACATTGTTATTGTGGGATTGTTTCTTGTAGTAAAAGCTTCACATCAACACTGTTACACAGCTGTGTAAATCGGGATGAGACTTTTTTTTGGGGGTAGGAGAACAGAGTACAGGCCCAATCAATTACCAGCAGCTCCTTCTGGGGTCAGTGCTACATATCTTTCTATTTTGGTCTCAAGTTCAGTTGTGGATAACCTTTGTTGTTTTTGTCAAACTCTTTCTTCTCATGTAGTTTCCTGTAAAATACTCTAAAATGTTGTCAGATTCTTCATGTTAAATACAGAAAAGATGATCTGATGGTGGAGGAGGAGATAACAAATAGCCATGAGGTAATGTACATTCATTTGTTTTACACACAAAACACAAATTCACATTCAGTCAATTACGAGAGTAATTATGTTTTTCATACATGTTTATTTTGATGTTTTATAAAGTACTGTAATTTTGGAAAAAAAAAAAACTGTCCAGTATACACATCGCTTCCACAAGGAAAGTGATTGCCCTGGTGGCACTGATAATATAACTTGATTTGTTTTTCTTCTTTGTGTACGGTTAGCAGAAGCACCACCAACAGCTGATGGGCTATGCAGCAGCAGGTATCCAAAAATTGTCCTTTGTAAATTATACGTACAGGCGGTCCCCTACTTACAAACATCCGACTTGCAAACGACTCCTACTTACAAGTTACAAACGGAGGGAGACAACAGGAAGTGAGAGGAAATCTACCCGTGGGAAGGGAAATTCACTCCTGTAAGAGTTATTATGGGAAAAAGGTGTCTCCACTGATGCCTTATCACCAGTCCATGTTTCCCTACCAACCCCAAATTTTCAAAATCCAATTGTCATAGGGACAGAAAGTGAGGTGAAATCTTCTGAACAGGGGCACAGACAGCAAAACAAATGTTACAGGGGTAATAACCCTTCCCTATGCTATCCAAAAAGCTTAAAAATAGATTTTTTGTCTGGAGCTACACTTAAAAAATTTACCTGATCGGACTTACAAACAGATTCAACTTAAGAATAAACCTACAGTCCCTATCTTGTTTGTCCCTATCTTGCACAACTGATGCCTCGTACACACGTACGGGATTCCTGGCGGTAAAAAGACCGCTGGGAATCCCGAGGGGAAAACCGAGAACCTGCTCAGTAACTTTCCCCCTGTACACACGAGAGGTTTTCCCGTCGGGAAAACTGCAGTGAGAGCTTTGGCTGGGAATCCCGGCCGTGTGTATGCTCCATCGCAGTTTTTCCCATAGGAAAACTTCCGGGAAAAAGACCGCCCGGAATCCCGGCGAGAAAAAAGGGAACATGTTCTTTCTTTTTTTTCCCTGCAGTTTTCCTGTCGGGAAAACTGCGCTGGAGCATACACACGGCCGGGATTCCCGGCCAAAAGCTCTCATGGCAGTTTTCCTGCCAGGAAAACCAGTCATGTGTACGAGGCATAACACATGCTTGAAGCTTGACAGTAGTCACAGAATCTGTTTTGTGGCATTATGCTTAAAAATATGATGTTATATAGGCCTCATTCATCTCTATGAACATCAGTCTTTCAACATTTGCATCTGATAGTTTGGTGAATTTTTGGTGACAATGCTATCCAGCACCTGTTTGCAAATTGTGTCAGTTTAAGGCTTTGGCACAGTCTGTGGCATTGGATGTTGTTTTTAGGTCTGGCACTGGCTTGATCTGGTGGTGTGGCTATAAAAAAATAGTAAAGACATTGTACAGGCTCCAGGGGTTGCATATGCCCCTAATGATGCTGATGATTCTGACATTTTTGAATTGTACAGACTCAGATATCAACTGGGAGAAAGCTTTCACAAGGTTCATGTAAAACAAGATTTATGTTTCCTTTATGGAAAACTGAACATTTTGTTTTTAGGATCCAACAATATGGCTACACTATCACCTCTTCTTTTTATACTTACACTTTGTCTTGTCACTCCATTGACAAACAAACATGAAGAATGGTATGTCAGCCGATTTGTCTGATCTGAAAGTGTGCCATCCTTCACTTATAGATACAACTTGCCTATCCCATCATTATCTTAAACACCACTTGCCTCTGTGACAAAAATCAAGTCTCAACCCAAATCTGTAGCATTTTCAGTGTTGTCTCCTCATCCACCCACTTTACCTCCTCCTTGATAATACAAAGGAAAGAAAAAATAATTTGTTCACCTCTGCACTTTTTTGACTCAGTTGTCACTGAACATAGTAATATTTAATTTAAAAAAAGTAAGGATCAAATCAAAGAATTCGATTTAACACAGAGAAACAATTCTGCAACATTGTTTGTTTTTTTTTTTTGTTGTTTTTTTTTCACTCAATGCTCACCACACATAATATGTCATGGCTAAATAATAACAATTTGCTAATATTTTAAAAGGGTCAGATTAACCAAAATATTGATTCATGCAAATGTTTGCTCATTTCTAGCACAAATGCTATCTAGTAAATATACTTACAGCCTGTTTTCCATTGTATGTTTTATTGAGCCTATTCATACCAAATAATGTAGAATAGGGGGATGTGGTCTGGCACACATCTAAGATGGATGCTTAATAGCTTATCTCTGGCACACAAGCAAAAACATCTGCACCTTACAGCTATAATACACCCTCAGCATGAGCCCAAATAATTAATCCTCACCCTCTGGTCAAGGCTACCCTACACATTTTTCACATACAGTACTACACCTAAAATATGATCTCTTAATGCAATCCACCAATCCACTGACTCCCGTGAGATTCAACCCAGAGCTTCCACCTAGTGATTCTGTGGATTTTTTTGTGTACCTGGTGGAATGAACCACTACGGCCAACACGTCTTTTCTTAAATAACATACAATATACCTTCCTTTCTCTACAAGAACTGTGGGAATCCCCCACTGGTCATTTTTATATATTAAGCATTTTCTTAATAACTAAGCCAGTTGCATTAGCATTTCGCTGACTAAACAGTTCCAACTCCCCTTTGATACATCTAATTTTTCATGTATGTGCCATTTTATTTGGAAAATGCAAGCCAAATGGTGATTCGATAGTGATGGGCTAAAGAATAAGATCTGGCCCTTTCAGAGGATGATTGAGAGCAAATGAACATGATTCTTTTTAAAGGTTCTGTCAATGGTAACATACAGGAAATTAATTATAGACTTTGCAACAGATATTTTATGACAACACAGCTACACAAAATGTCTGCATCTATTCCAGACATCTGCTAGAGGTGCTTGCAGCACAAGGGCACTTGTTTCATGTTTGGTAGTCTTGTCCTTGGATTTGTCCTCTTTGGACTCCACTTTATTGAGAAAATCTTTTCATCTTGCACTGCTTTTATTATAACATGTTGCCATCTTTCTCTCTTCATCCAAATTTTCTCTCCCATTCCACCTGCTCAATGCTGAAAAAGTCTGGGGCACCTGAGACTGCATGAGACTGCATGCTGGTTTCTTAGGCTAGACCAGGTAGCAGAGATGGAGGAACTCATGCATATCAGTAGGGCTACAATGACCTTACATACAAGATTTAGACAGGTTGGCTACTTTTTAAAATCTGCTCATTTACAATATACAAACAGCATATGTCTGCCTTCTTCAAGGCCTAGTCTAGCTCACTAGTGCATAAGATTCCTTAACCTATATTTCTGATTTTTCTTACCTAATGCCTCGTACACACGTACGGGATTCCCGGCGGTAAAAAATCCGCCGGGAATCCCGAGGGGAAAACCAAGAACCTGCTCGGTAACTTTCCCCCTGTACACACGAGAGGTTTTCCCGTCGGGAAAACTGTGGTGAGAGCTTTGGCTGGGAATCCAGGCCGCGTGTTTGCTCCATCGCAGTTTCTCCCATAGGAAAACTGCCGGGAAAAAGACCGCCAGGAATCCCGGCGGGAAAAAAGAGAACACGTCGGGAAAACTGTTATGGAGCATGCACACGGCCGGGATTCCCAGCCAAAAGCTCTCATGGCAGTTTTCCTGCCGGGAAAACCGGTCGTGTGTACAAGGCATATGGATGCTTTCCTGGGGCTTTTTCTTAGATGTCCAAATTCTACTCATACCCTTACTTTTTACCTACTACCTCCCCTCTTTTCTTTTGTTTCTTTTTCAACCTTTTCTTTTCCTTTACTCTCTCAGTATCTGCTCTTCAACATAATACTAACTGTTAATATGACTTTGAAAGATACGATTCTTCCTGAGTATTTATTCTACTTTATATTTGAATATTCACCATTAGATTGTCATTGCCCTATGCAATTTATTCTCACCTGTTTCCAGCATTATGTACTTGCCCTTCTTTAAGAGTTACCAGCAATCTCTTGCTCACTAGCTCTTCTTCTACAAAGCCACATTTCTGTAATGCTTTTCTTACTTTTATATATATGATCACCGCCTGAATGTACCACATGCATGGTTTCCTTAACCACTTAAGCCCTGGACCATTTTGTTGCTAAAGGACCAGGCCCCTTTTTGCGATTCAGCACTGCGTCGCTTTAACTGACAATTGCGCGGTTGTGCGACGTGGCTCCCAAACAAAATTGACGTTCTTTTTTTCCCACAAATAGAGCTTTCTTTTGGTGGTATTTTATCACCTCTGCGTTTTTTATTTTTTGCACTATAAACAAAAATAGAGCGACAATTTTGAAAAGAATGCAATATTTCTACTTTTTGCTATAATAAATATCCCCAAAAAATATATAAAAAAACATTTTTTCCTCAGTTTAGGCCGATACGTATTCTTCTACATATTTTTGGTAAACAAGAATTGCAATAAGCATTTATTGATGGGTTTGCGCAAAAGTTATAGCGTCTACAAAATAGGGGATAGTTTTATGGCATTTTTAATAATATTTTTTTTTTTACTAGTAATGGCGGCGATCAGCGTTTTTTTTTATTGTGGCATGCGACATTATGGCCGACACATCGGACACTTTTTACACTATTTTGGGACCATTTTTACAGCGATCAGTGCTATAAAAATGTACTGATTACTGTGAAAATGACACTGGCAGTTTAGGGGTTAACCTGTAGGGGGCGCTAAAGGGGTTAAGTGTGACCTAATGTGTGATTCTTACTGTAGGGGGGCGTAGCTTGGCATGTGACGTCACTGATCGTCGTTCCCTATGACAGGGGACATGCGATCAGTGACAGGCTCCCTAGGAAGCACGGGGAGAGGTTTGTTTACACTTACCTCTCCCCGTTCTTCAGCTCTGTGACCCGGCAATTGGGTTCCGCGGCCACGGTCATGGAGTACTCGACCGGGTCGGGAGCGCGCCCCATGGCTGTGCATATTAAAGGGGACGTACCTGTACGCCAATATGCCCAGCCGTGCCATTCTGCCGACGTACATCAGTGTGCGGCGGTCGGTAAGCGGTTAATACCGATATGTTGTTTATCTGTTATACAAGACACTGGGGATGTGTCCTGGATAGCAGGTATATTTCTCCACTGTTTGGGTTGTGGTCCCTTTAAGGGGATAATTCCAGTTTGCGTACTCAGTGGTTACAGTGGTAGTCTGCCTGTAGATGCCTCATGAAAACTATTCTCAGGATTGGTAAGTCCTTGTTTGTGACAGAATTTGGAGGTTTTGTTGAGAGTTTTGGGTGGGAAAGAACCTTTAAACCTTGATTATAGGGACTTTGGTTCTGAAGGAGTTAAGCCACCTTTAAGAGAAGCCTAAAGAGGAACAGCAATCTGAGAGTAACTGTGTGTGTAGCAGTAAACACTAAGGAATTTGAAGTGGTGGGAAATAACCTGCAAACCTTGATTACAGGGACTTCTGAAGGAGGAATAGGAGAGCTGGGAGATCGGTCCCCCCCCTCTCTCTTTCACTCCCTACATCCCCTTCCTTCCATTTTCCCCTTCACACCCCTCTCCTTCTTTCTTCCCACCCATTTCCATTCCCCATTCCTTCTTGCCCCCCCTTTTTCATTCCCCTTTTCATCCCCCCTTATCTTTTTTTCCCTCCCCCTTATTCTTTTTCCCTTGTGTAAAACTGGTAATATTAAGTTGCGCCCTTCCCATATATACCACCACCGCGCTTAAGGGTTAAAACTAAACCTATACCAAATATGCAGCAGCCACTTTAAATAAAAAATATGAACAAAATAGTGTAAAATCAAAAATAACCTCACACAGCGGCGCTAAAAAATGATACCCTCCCCCTCCTGTGTCCGTGTGATTGGACTGAGAGAAGGTTACTGTTAATCAATTAAATATATACACCCTGTGACATAAGTGAATAATGTGCACAAGTAAACTAAATAAAGTCCACACAAATTCAATCCAAATGTGAGACAATCTTCTTCCAAATTCTCCACCACACACAGTGTTTAGTGTTTTTGTGATCCCGCTCCCATCAGATGGACACTCACCACAGCAAGTTGCCTCACACTTTCGTGTTTGGCTTAAAGACGTGTGCAAAGATCTTATACAGCTTTGCGGGCGATCCTCCCAATTCAAATCAAGTGTTTTTAAAGTTGTAATCCATATGCAAATGTAAAAGAAAGCTCCAAATAGTGTGATAACGTAAAATCAGTTTAATTACACACCAAACACGCACTTAAAATACTGCAATTACCTAAAACACAATTTAAATAAGTGTATAAAACCACTGCAACTCCAAAGGCAAAAGTGCACCGAACAGCGAGTGTACAGGTCGCGGCGGACCCTCAATAAACCAGTCAGATCTCACCACCTTCCCGCTGCCACTCACTACTCCTTCGCTGCTCAATTCGATCCTGTGACGTCGAATAATCCGTCAGACGGTTACCGCATAGCCACGCCCCGACATGTTTCGTCGAATAGACTTATTCATGGGATTGGCTGTGCGGCATACCAGCTCCACCTTTTATTTCTCTTAACTTATGGGCGGAAGTACAATCTCTCCTCCATCCGCTTTGGGCGGATATGCGTCGTTCCCATACGACTTTCCATACCGCCCACCTTCCCAGCCCATCTGAGGGCGGAAGTGCGTCATCCGTTATATGCACCATGGGCGGAAGCCGGATATAACTTCCATTGACACAAAGCGAGTGTCCCCGCTGCCCACATACACTCGCTATTGGTGTCCATCTATATTTCAACTCAAATATCCTATACCATATTAGCAGTCGTGTGGCCCATATCTACTTGGGGATGTAGTTCAGTGTTATCAAACATTAAAAACATTAACAATAATATATAGCGCATATGCTAAATATCATAGAAAAAATTATCAATATTTTAAAACCACTAGTAGCACCATGAGATCTTAATCTTATTATTACCACTCTGTATTTAATGTGATACAGATATACTCAGTTGCGGGATCAAAAAACATCAAGTATTCTGAACAAAAAAATATATATATATATAAGTGGTAAATATTAGATATTTTTGTTTAACCTAAAGAAAAAAACCAATTAGTATATATATATATATACGTGCTGCAAATTTTTTTAACTCATAGACAGTTATCCTATCTTACACATGGTATATATATACACCTAATACACATCACCATACCTATGTGTACATTACAGGAAACTATTACTAGAAAAAAACAATAATATTAATAATAATATGTCTGTAACATACATTCACTGATTGAATGTGTTAGCAGACCTAGACCGTGATGGAAAGCTATTAAATAAATATTTTAGACCCACAAATATCTAAAATTGTTAAACTATATCACAACCAACTATAATTATTTAAAATAATTTAAAAATTGTTTAAAATTATTTAAAATTATTTAAAATCATTTAAAAGTTGTTAATAAAACAGTTCAAATCCAATTCAATATTGAGGCCCCTAGGGTAAAGACTTTTTAAAAGAAATATCCACTTTGTCTCTCTTTGTGATAAATCTCTCACACGATTTGAGCCCCTCCACGATGGATGCACAAAATCTATACCACAGAATTGTATTAAAGAGGGATCTTGTTGGTGTTTCTCCTTAAAATGTAACGACACGCTATGGTATCTAAAGCCATTTTTTATATTTGTAAGATGTTCACCTATACGTGTCTTGAGCAATCTCTTAGTTCTCCCCACGTAATAAAGCCCACAAGGGCACCACATGAGGTATACCACATAAGATGAATTACAAGATATAAATTCTTTAATATCAAATGTTTCCTGGTCATTATTGGTAACACTCATTATCCCTCTATTCTGTACTTTTACTGTTCTGCAGCATTTGCATCTTCTACATGAGTAAAATCCTTTCAGATCAAACCGCAAATTACGTTCATTTGGGGGATCCAAAATTTTATTAACCACCCTGTCACCAAAACTCGGGGCTCTTCTATATATAAATTTTGGTGTATTGGGTAGAGCCTCCCCCAGATGTCTGTCACGTCCCAAAATGTGCCAATGCTTTCTAATGATGGTCTCAATTTCTTTGTATTGATGATGGAAACCTGTTATAAAGCCCCATTGATGTTGTCCATCATTAATCTGAGTTGATTTATTTACAAAGCACTGGCTCCTTGGGGCTTCACCTATTTCATGTATTAAATTTTGAAGAGGTTCCTCTCGATATCCTTTATGTATAAATTTGTCTTTCAACATATTTGCCTGAATCACAAAGTCCTCCTGACTAGTGCAGTTACGGCGCACCCGGAGTATCTGACCTTTTGGAATATTTCGTATCCAGGCTGGATGATGCCCACTTCTAATTGAAATATAACTATTTCTGTCCGTGGGCTTAAAGTATACCCGGGTATTCAAGCATCCTACTCCCTTCATAATAGTGACATCGAGAAAATTTATCTCCTCATTACTGATCTGATAGTCCAACTTTATGTTGTTATTATTATTATTTAATATTTCTAAGAACTCAACCGCCGATTCTTTCGATCCCTCCCAGATAAATAGGAGGTCATCAATAAATCGTCGATAAAAACGTAATTGTGGTTTTTTATTCCTGAAAATGTGTTTATCCTCCCACTCGGCCATAAACAGGTTGGCGAGACTGGGGGCAAACTTAGCCCCCATCGCCACGCCAACCTGTTGTGAGAAGAAGCAGTCGTGGTACCAAAAATAGTTATGGCTCATACAAAAGTCCAATATATGTCCTAAAAAGCGTTTCTGCATATCCGGAATATCGTCCCTCTTACTTAAAGCCCAATTCAGTGCTAATGCAGCATCTTCATGCTGAATAACAGTGTATAGTGCTGACACATCAGCTGTAACTAAATACGTCTCAGAATCCATATTAATTTCCACTTTTTCTAACAGACGTAATAAGTCAGCTGTGTCCTTCAAATAGGCCTTTGTATCTTTCACGCTGGGTTGTAAAAATTTATCTAAATATTCCCCCAGTCTGGAGGTTACAGACCCTATTCCATTCACTATTGGTCGTGCTGGAGGGTTCAAAGCATTTTTATGCATTTTCGGCAGTGTGTAAATCACCGGAATTCTGCAAGCTGAGGGGACCAAGTATCTTTTTTCTTTTAAATTTAAGGCATTGGTCATATATCCCCATTCAACCAAGGACACCAACTGTGTTCTATATGTTTCTGTTGGGTCAGAGCGTAGCTTTTTATATGTGATCTGATCATCCAATAGATCCATCAGTTGTTTATGGTACATCAATTTGTCCATTATTACCACTCCTCCTCCTTTATCCGCCGGGCGGATAATGATATCCTTCTTTTTTTCTAAACTTTTGACACCTTCTTTAATATATTCAGGGTTAATATCCTTCTTTTTTATCGGGAGTTCTTCAATATCCTTTAAAACCATATGTTTAAAAACTTCAATAAAATGGTTATTAGAATTTTGTGGGTTAAAAATGGATTTATTCTTAAGACCACTATCTATTCTTTCTGCCATATTATAATTTCTAATTACAGGATTAATAGGATGACCTAAAAAGTATTTTTTAATATTCAATTTACGGATGAACTTGTGGGTGTCAATATACACCTCGAATTTATTCAAGGTTTTTCTGGGTGCACACTTCAGGCCCAAATTCAGAATATTCAATTCCTTCTTGTTTAATTCTACCGTACTCAGATTGAATATTCCAGCATTTAATTGTTTCTCATCCTTTTCTTTGGATTGTTTGGCCCTCCCTGCCCTTCGTCCCCTTCTTCTCTTTGGAAGGGTAAGAGTTCGCTGTTTGGGATATAGGGAGGTCCACTCCTGACCTTGCCTTTCTGCGTTTGGTGATTGTTCCTCCTCGGTGTGCCCCCTCTTCCTCTCCCACCCCTCCCCCGTTGTCCTAAAAAAGATTCCCGATAATAATTTCCATCATATTCTTCTTCCGCCATAGATTGATATCTATTATAGATGGGTATCGGGTTTCTCGGTTCTGGGGGGTGTTCAATCGGTGGTTGATACCATCGTTGTTGTTCTTGTTGAGGCCCATATCCATAAGGGTCATTCCCCCCATATGAGTGGTTCACTCTGGGTGATTGATAATTTCCATTGTATTGGTATTCATCCCTACCATATCTATTTGGGCCCGGAGAATATATACTAGCTCCGTATTGTCCACTTCTATTCACTTGGGGTGTACCTCCCCGAAGTGGATATACAGGAGGCTGTTCTCCTTTTTTATTTTTATTATTTCCTTTATTACTTATATTTTTCACTATGGCCTTTTTAGGGGCAACAGTTGTTTCCTTATGGGCTTCAACCTCATTCAGAGTCTGGTCATTACCTGAATTAGTATTTTGCCACACATATATGTTATTGGTCTTAAAATCAGTAAAATCCCTATTATATTTTTTAACTTTCCTTTTATGTGTATCACGGTCTACTTTTTCCAGCTTTTTCTTCATATTGTTATTAAATTCCTTTACCATATTAGATTCATTAACAGGTTCTAGTTTCTCTTGTATATCTTTAATTTTTTCATTGAGTCTACTTAGTTTGATTTGTTTCCTTTTTAAAACCAAACCTTGCAGTTCCCTCCCTACTCTATTAAAGAAATGGAGCCATTCATCCATATACTTAGGCTCACTCAATCCATCCTGTGGTGATACTTCCCACCGCAGGCTTCTAAAGATCAAATTTTCCCTCTCATAGTGCTCAAATGTAAACACATCCCACCATGTCTTCACCTGTTTTTCAAGCAGTTTATCCAGGTTTTTTAATAATGCTGAGTAATCCTCCTCACTCTCTACCATATCATGGTTTGCTGAGAAGATATTATCAGGATTCATCTGTCTATTAGACAGGAAATTAATAGCTTCCATAGCAGCAGGTGGTTAAATAAAAATACTGTGTAAAACTGGTAATATTAAGTTGCGCCCTTCCCATATATACCACCACCGCGCTTAAGGGTTAAAACTAAACCTATACCAAATATGCAGCAGCCACTTTAAATAAAAAATATGAACAAAATAGTGTAAAATCAAAAATAACCTCACACAGCGGCGCTAAAAAACGATACCCTCCCCCTCCTGTGTCCGTGTGATTGGACTGAGAGAAGGTTACTGTTAATCAATTAAATATATACACCCTGTGACATAAGTGAATAATGTGCACAAGTAAACTAAATAAAGTCCACACAAATTCAATCCAAATGTGAGACAATCTTCTTCCAAATTCTCCACCACACACAGTGTTTAGTGTTTTCGTGATCCCGCTCCCATCAGATGGACACTCACCACAGCAAGTTGCCTCACACTTTCGTGTTTGGCTTAAAGACGTGTGCAAAGATCTTATACAGCTTTGCGGGCGATCCTCCCAATTCAAATCAAGTGTTTTTAAAGTTGTAATCCATATGCAAATGTAAAAGAAAGCTCCAAATAGTGTGATAACGTAAAATCAGTTTAATTACACACCAAACACGCACTTAAAATACTGCAATTACCTAAAACACAATTTAAATAAGCGTATAAAACCACTGCAACTCCAAAGGCAAAAGTGCACCGAACAGCGAGTGTACAGGTCGCGGCGGACCCTCAATAAACCAGTCAGATCTCACCACCTTCCCGCTGCCACTCACTACTCCTTCGCTGCTCAATTCGATCCTGTGACGTCGAATAATCCGTCAGACGGTTACCGCATAGCCACGCCCCGACATGTTTCGTCGAATAGACTTATTCATGGGATTGGCTGTGCGGCATACCAGCTCCACCTTTTATTTCTCTTAACTTATGGGCGGAAGTACAATCTCTCCTCCATCCGCTTTGGGCGGATATGCGTCGTTCCCATACGACTTTCCATACCGCCCACCTTCCCAGCCCATCTGAGGGCGGAAGTGCGTCATCCGTTATATGCACCATGGGCGGAAGCCGGATATAACTTCCATTGACACAAAGCGAGTGTCCCCGCTGCCCACATACACTCGCTATTGGTGTCCATCTATATTTCAACTCAAATATCCTATACCATATTAGCAGTCGTGTGGCCCATATCTACTTGGGGATGTAGTTCAGTGTTATCAAACATTAAAAACATTAACAATAATATATAGCGCATATGCTAAATATCATAGAAAAAATTATCAATATTTTAAAACCACTAGTAGCACCATGAGATCTTAATCTTATTATTACCACTCTGTATTTAATGTGATACAGATATACTCAGTTGCGGGATCAAAAAACATCAAGTATTCTGAACAAAAAAATATATATATATAAGTGGTAAATATTAGATATTTTTGTTTAACCTAAAGAAAAAAACCAATTAGTATATATATATATATACGTGCTGCAAATTTTTTTAACTCATAGACAGTTATCCTATCTTACACATGGTATATATATACACCTAATACACATCACCATACCTATGTGTACATTACAGGAAACTATTACTAGAAAAAAACAATAATATTAATAATAATATGTCCGTAACATACATTCACTGATTGAATGTGTTAGCAGACCTAGACCGTGATGGAAAGCTATTAAATAAATATTTTAGACCCACAAATATCTAAAATTGTTAAACTATATCACAACCAACTATAATTATTTAAAATAATTTAAAAATTGTTTAAAATTATTTAAAATTATTTAAAATCATTTAAAAGTTGTTAATAAAACAGTTCAAATCCAATTCAATATTGAGGCCCCTAGGGTAAAGACTTTTTAAAAGAAATATCCACTTTGTCTCTCTTTGTGATAAATCTCTCACACGATTTGAGCCCCTCCACGATGGATGCACAAAATCTATACCACAGAATTGTATTAAAGAGGGATCTTGTTGGTGTTTCTCCTTAAAATGTAACGACACGCTATGGTATCTAAAGCCATTTTTTATATTTGTAAGATGTTCACCTATACGTGTCTTGAGCAATCTCTTAGTTCTCCCCACGTAATAAAGCCCACAAGGGCACCACATGAGGTATACCACATAAGATGAATTACAAGATATAAATTCTTTAATATCAAATGTTTCCTGGTCATTATTGGTAACACTCATTATCCCTCTATTCTGTACTTTTACTGTTCTGCAGCATTTGCATCTTCTACATGAGTAAAATCCTTTCAGATCAAACCGCAAATTACGTTCATTTGGGGGATCCAAAATTTTATTAACCACCCTGTCACCAAAACTCGGGGCTCTTCTATATATAAATTTTGGTGTATTGGGTAGAGCCTCCCCCAGATGTCTGTCACGTCCCAAAATGAATGGGGATATATGACCAATGCCTTAAATTTAAAAGAAAAAAGATACTTGGTCCCCTCAGCTTGCAGAATTCCGGTGATTTACACACTGCCGAAAATGCATAAAAATGCTTTGAACCCTCCAGCACGACCAATAGTGAATGGAATAGGGTCTGTAACCTCCAGACTGGGGGAATATTTAGATAAATTTTTACAACCCAGCGTGAAAGATACAAAGGCCTATTTGAAGGACACAGCTGACTTATTACGTCTGTTAGAAAAAGTGGAAATTAATATGGATTCTGAGACGTATTTAGTTACAGCTGATGTGTCAGCACTATACACTGTTATTCAGCATGAAGATGCTGCATTAGCACTGAATTGGGCTTTAAGTAAGAGGGACGATATTCCGGATATGCAGAAACGCTTTTTAGGACATATATTGGACTTTTGTATGAGCCATAACTATTTATGGTACCACGACTGCTTCTTCTCACAACAGGTTGGCGTGGCGATGGGGGCTAAATTTGCCCCCAGTCTCGCCAACCTGTTTATGGCCGAGTGGGAGGATAAACACATTTTCAGGAATAAAAAACCACAATTACGTTTTTATCGACGATTTATTGATGACCTCCTATTTATCTGGGAGGGATCGAAAGAATCGGCGGTTGAGTTCTTAGAAATATTAAATAATAATAATAACAACATAAAGTTGGACTATCAGATCAGTAATGAGGAGATAAATTTTCTCGATGTCACTATTATGAAGGGAGTAGGATGCTTGAATACCCGGGTATACTTTAAGCCCACGGACAGAAATAGTTATATTTCAATTAGAAGTGGGCATCATCCAGCCTGGATACGAAATATTCCAAAAGGTCAGATACTCCGGGTGCGCCGTAACTGCACTAGTCAGGAGGACTTTGTGATTCAGGCAAATATGTTGAAAGACAAATTTATACATAAAGGATATCGAGAGGAACCTCTTCAAAATTTAATACATGAAATAGGTGAAGCCCCAAGGAGCCAGTGCTTTGTAAATAAATCAACTCAGATTAATGATGGACAACATCAATGGGGCTTTATAACAGGTTTCCATCATCAATACAAAGAAATTGAGACCATCATTAGAAAGCATTGGCACATTTTGGGACGTGACAGACATCTGGGGGAGGCTCTACCCAATACACCAAAATTTATATATAGAAGAGCCCCGAGTTTTGGTGACAGGGTGGTTAATAAAATTTTGGATCCCCCAAATGAACGTAATTTGCGGTTTGATCTGAAAGGATTTTACTCATGTAGAAGATGCAAATGCTGCAGAACAGTAAAAGTACAGAATAGAGGGATAATGAGTGTTACCAATAATGACCAGGAAACATTTGATATTAAAGAATTTATATCTTGTAATTCATCTTATGTGGTATACCTCATGTGGTGCCCTTGTGGGCTTTATTACGTGGGGAGAACTAAGAGATTGCTCAAGACACGTATAGGTGAACATCTTACAAATATAAAAAATGGCTTTAGATACCATAGCGTGTCGTTACATTTTAAGGAGAAACACCAACAAGATCCCTCTTTAATACAATTCTGTGGTATAGATTTTGTGCATCCATCGTGGAGGGGCTCAAATCGTGTGAGAGATTTATCACAAAGAGAGACAAAGTGGATATTTCTTTTAAAAAGTCTTTACCCTAGGGGCCTCAATATTGAATTGGATTTGAACTGTTTTATTAACAACTTTTAAATGATTTTAAATAATTTTAAATAATTTTAAACAATTTTTAAATTATTTTAAATAATTATAGTTGGTTGTGATATAGTTTAACAATTTTAGATATTTGTGGGTCTAAAATATTTATTTAATAGCTTTCCATCACGGTCTAGGTCTGCTAACACATTCAATCAGTGAATGTATGTTACGGACATATTATTATTAATATTATTGTTTTTTTCTAGTAATAGTTTCCTGTAATGTACACATAGGTATGGTGATGTGTATTAGGTGTATATATATACCATGTGTAAGATAGGATAACTGTCTATGAGTTAAAAAAAATTTGCAGCACGTATATATATATATATATATACTAATTGGTTTTTTTCTTTAGGTTAAACAAAAATATCTAATATTTACCACTTATATATATATATTTTTTTGTTCAGAATACTTGATGTTTTTTGATCCCGCAACTGAGTATATCTGTATCACATTAAATACAGAGTGGTAATAATAAGATTAAGATCTCATGGTGCTACTAGTGGTTTTAAAATATTGATAATTTTTTCTATGATATTTAGCATATGCGCTATATATTATTGTTAATGTTTTTAATGTTTGATAACACTGAACTACATCCCCAAGTAGATATGGGCCACACGACTGCTAATATGGTATAGGATATTTGAGTTGAAATATAGATGGACACCAATAGCGAGTGTATGTGGGCAGCGGGGACACTCGCTTTGTGTCAATGGAAGTTATATCCGGCTTCCGCCCATGGTGCATATAACGGATGACGCACTTCCGCCCTCAGATGGGCTGGGAAGGTGGGCGGTATGGAAAGTCGTATGGGAACGACGCATATCCGCCCAAAGCGGATGGAGGAGAGATTGTACTTCCGCCCATAAGTTAAGAGAAATAAAAGGTGGAGCTGGTATGCCGCACAGCCAATCCCATGAATAAGTCTATTCGACTAAACATGTCGGGGCGTGGCTATGCGGTAACCGTCTGACGGATTATTCGACGTCACAGGATCGAATTGAGCAGCGAAGGAGTAGTGAGTGGCAGCGGGAAGGTGGTGAGATCTGACTGGTTTATTGAGGGTCCGCCGCGACCTGTACACTCGCTGTTCGGTGCACTTTTGCCTTTGGAGTTGCAGTGGTTTTATACGCTTATTTAAATTGTGTTTTAGGTAATTGCAGTATTTTAAGTGCGTGTTTGGTGTGTAATTAAACTGATTTTACGTTATCACACTATTTGGAGCTTTCTTTTACATTTGCATATGGATTACAACTTTAAAAACACTTGATTTGAATTGGGAGGATCGCCCGCAAAGCTGTATAAGATCTTTGCACACGTCTTTAAGCCAAACACGAAAGTGTGAGGCAACTTGCTGTGGTGAGTGTCCATCTGATGGGAGCGGGATCACGAAAACACTAAACACTGTGTGTGGTGGAGAATTTGGAAGAAGATTGTCTCACATTTGGATTGAATTTGTGTGGACTTTATTTAGTTTACTTGTGCACATTATTCACTTATGTCACAGGGTGTATATATTTAATTGATTAACAGTAACCTTCTCTCAGTCCAATCACACGGACACAGGAGGGGGAGGGTATCGTTTTTTAGCGCCGCTGTGTGAGGTTATTTTTGATTTTACACTATTTTGTTCATATTTTTTATTTAAAGTGGCTGCTGCATATTTGGTATAGGTTTAGTTTTAACCCTTAAGCGCGGTGGTGGTATATATGGGAAGGGCACAACTTAATATTACCAGTTTTACACAGTATTTTTATTTAACCACCTGCTGCTATGGAAGCTATTAATTTCCTGTCTAATAGACAGATGAATCCTGATAATATCTTCTCAGCAAACCATGATATGGTAGAGAGTGAGGAGGATTACTCAGCATTATTAAAAAACCTGGATAACCTGCTTGAAAAACAGGTGAAGACATGGTGGGATGTGTTGACATTTGAGCACTATGAGAGGGAAAATTTGATCTTTAGAAGCCTGCGGTGGGAAGTATCACCACAGGATGGATTGAGTGAGCCTAAGTATATGGATGAATGGCTCCATTTCTTTAATAGAGTAGGGAGGGAACTGCAAGGTTTGGTTTTAAAAAGGAAACAAATCAAACTAAGTAGACTCAATGAAAAAATTAAAGATATACAAGAGAAACTAGAACCTGTTAATGAATCTAATATGGTAAAGGAATTTAATAACAATATGAAGAAAAAGCTGGAAAAAGTAGACCGTGATACACATAAAAGGAAAGTTAAAAAATATAATAGGGATTTTACTGATTTTAAGACCAATAACATATATGTGTGGCAAAATACTAATTCAGGTAATGACCAGACTCTGAATGAGGTTGAAGCCCATAAGGAAACAACTGTTGCCCCTAAAAAGGCCATAGTGAAAAATATAAGTAATAAAGGAAATAATAAAAATAAAAAAGGAGAACAGCCTCCTGTATATCCACTTCGGGGAGGTACACCCCAAGTGAATAGAAGTGGACAATACGGAGCTAGTATATATTCTCCGGGCCCAAATAGATATGGTAGGGATGAATACCAATACAATGGAAATTATCAATCACCCAGAGTGAACCACTCATATGGGGGGAATGACCCTTATGGATATGGGCCTCAACAAGAACAACAACGATGGTATCAACCACCGATTGAACACCCCCCAGAACCGAGAAACCCGATACCCATCTATAATAGATATCAATCTATGGCGGAAGAAGAATATGATGGAAATTATTATCGGGAATCTTTTTTAGGACAACGGGGGAGGGGTGGGAGAGGAAGAGGGGGCACACCGAGGAGGAACAATCACCAAACGCAGAAAGGCAAGGTCAGGAGTGGACCTCCCTATATCCCAAACAGCGAACTCTTACCCTTCCAAAGAGAAGAAGGGGACGAAGGGCAGGGAGGGCCAAACAATCCAAAGAAAAGGATGAGAAACAATTAAATGCTGGAATATTCAATCTGAGTACGGTAGAATTAAACAAGGAGGAATTGAATATTCTGAATTTGGGCCTGAAGTGTGCACCCAGAAAAACCTTGAATAAATTCGAGGTGTATATTGACACCCACAAGTTCATCCGTAAATTGAATATTAAAAAATACTTTTTAGGTCATCCTATTAATCCTGTAATTAGAAATTATAATATGGCAGAAAGAATAGATAGTGGTCTTAAGAATAAATCCATTTTTAACCCACAAAATTCTAATAACCATTTTATTGAAGTTTTTAAACATATGGTTTTAAAGGATATTGAAGAACTCCCGATAAAAAAGAAGGATATTAACCCTGAATATATTAAAGAAGGTGTCAAAAGTTTAGAAAAAAAGAAGGATATCATTATCCGCCCGGCGGATAAAGGAGGAGGAGTGGTAATAATGGACAAATTGATGTACCATAAACAACTGATGGATCTATTGGATGATCAGATAACATATAAAAAGCTACGCTCTGACCCAACAGAAACATATAGAACACAGTTGGTGTCCTTGGTTGAATGGGGATATATGACCAATGCCTTAAATTTAAAAGAAAAAAGATACTTGGTCCCCTCAGCTTGCAGAATTCCGGTGATTTACACACTGCCGAAAATGCATAAAAATGCTTTGAACCCTCCAGCACGACCAATAGTGAATGGAATAGGGTCTGTAACCTCCAGACTGGGGGAATATTTAGATAAATTTTTACAACCCAGCGTGAAAGATACAAAGGCCTATTTGAAGGACACAGCTGACTTATTACGTCTGTTAGAAAAAGTGGAAATTAATATGGATTCTGAGACGTATTTAGTTACAGCTGATGTGTCAGCACTATACACTGTTATTCAGCATGAAGATGCTGCATTAGCACTGAATTGGGCTTTAAGTAAGAGGGACGATATTCCGGATATGCAGAAACGCTTTTTAGGACATATATTGGACTTTTGTATGAGCCATAACTATTTTTGGTACCACGACTGCTTCTTCTCACAACAGGTTGGCGTGGCGATGGGGGCTAAGTTTGCCCCCAGTCTCGCCAACCTGTTTATGGCCGAGTGGGAGGATAAACACATTTTCAGGAATAAAAAACCACAATTACGTTTTTATCGACGATTTATTGATGACCTCCTATTTATCTGGGAGGGATCGAAAGAATCGGCGGTTGAGTTCTTAGAAATATTAAATAATAATAATAACAACATAAAGTTGGACTATCAGATCAGTAATGAGGAGATAAATTTTCTCGATGTCACTATTATGAAGGGAGTAGGATGCTTGAATACCCGGGTATACTTTAAGCCCACGGACAGAAATAGTTATATTTCAATTAGAAGTGGGCATCATCCAGCCTGGATACGAAATATTCCAAAAGGTCAGATACTCCGGGTGCGCCGTAACTGCACTAGTCAGGAGGACTTTGTGATTCAGGCAAATATGTTGAAAGACAAATTTATACATAAAGGATATCGAGAGGAACCTCTTCAAAATTTAATACATGAAATAGGTGAAGCCCCAAGGAGCCAGTGCTTTGTAAATAAATCAACTCAGATTAATGATGGACAACATCAATGGGGCTTTATAACAGGTTTCCATCATCAATACAAAGAAATTGAGACCATCATTAGAAAGCATTGGCACATTTTGGGACGTGACAGACATCTGGGGGAGGCTCTACCCAATACACCAAAATTTATATATAGAAGAGCCCCGAGTTTTGGTGACAGGGTGGTTAATAACATTTTGGATCCCCCAAATGAACGTAATTTGCGGTTTGATCTGAAAGGATTTTACTCATGTAGAAGATGCAAATGCTGCAGAACAGTAAAAGTACAGAATAGAGGGATAATGAGTGTTACCAATAATGACCAGGAAACATTTGATATTAAAGAATTTATATCTTGTAATTCATCTTATGTGGTATACCTCATGTGGTGCCCTTGTGGGCTTTATTACGTGGGGAGAACTAAGAGATTGCTCAAGACACGTATAGGTGAACATCTTACAAATATAAAAAATGGCTTTAGATACCATAGCGTGTCGTTACATTTTAAGGAGAAACACCAACAAGATCCCTCTTTAATACAATTCTGTGGTATAGATTTTGTGCATCCATCGTGGAGGGGCTCAAATCGTGTGAGAGATTTATCACAAAGAGAGACAAAGTGGATATTTCTTTTAAAAAGTCTTTACCCTAGGGGCCTCAATATTGAATTGGATTTGAACTGTTTTATTAACAACTTTTAAATGATTTTAAATAATTTTAAATAATTTTAAACAATTTTTAAATTATTTTAAATAATTATAGTTGGTTGTGATATAGTTTAACAATTTTAGATATTTGTGGGTCTAAAATATTTATTTAATAGCTTTCCATCACGGTCTAGGTCTGCTAACACATTCAATCAGTGAATGTATGTTACGGACATATTATTATTAATATTATTGTTTTTTTCTAGTAATAGTTTCCTGTAATGTACACATAGGTATGGTGATGTGTATTAGGTGTATATATATACCATGTGTAAGATAGGATAACTGTCTATGAGTTAAAAAAATTTGCAGCACGTATATATATATATATATACTACTTGGTTTTTTTCTTTAGGTTAAACAAAAATATCTAATATTTACCACTTATATATATATTTTTTTTTGTTCAGAATACTTGATGTTTTTTGATCCCGCAACTGAGTATATCTGTATCACATTAAATACAGAGTGGTAATAATAAGATTAAGATCTCATGGTGCTACTAGTGGTTTTAAAATATTGATAATTTTTTCTATGATATTTAGCATATGCGCTATATATTATTGTTAATGTTTTTAATGTTTGATAACACTGAACTACATCCCCAAGTAGATATGGGCCACACGACTGCTAATATGGTATAGGATATTTGAGTTGAAATATAGATGGACACCAATAGCGAGTGTATGTGGGCAGCGGGGACACTCGCTTTGTGTCAATGGAAGTTATATCCGGCTTCCGCCCATGGTGCATATAACGGATGACGCACTTCCGCCCTCAGATGGGCTGGGAAGGTGGGCGGTATGGAAAGTCGTATGGGAACGACGCATATCCACCCAAAGCGGATGGAGGAGAGATTGTACTTCCGCCCATAAGTTAAGAGAAATAAAAGGTGGAGCTGGTATGCCGCACAGCCAATCCCATGAATAAGTCTATTCGACGAAACATGTCGGGGCGTGGCTATGCGGTAACCGTCTGACGGATTATTCGACGTCACAGGATCGAATTGAGCAGCGAAGGAGTAGTGAGTGGCAGCGGGAAGGTGGTGAGATCTGACTGGTTTATTGAGGGTCCGCCGCGACCTGTACACTCGCTGTTCGGTGCACTTTTGCCTTTGGAGTTGCAGTGGTTTTATACGCTTATTTAAATTGTGTTTTAGGTAATTGCAGTATTTTAAGTGCGTGTTTGGTGTGTAATTAAACTGATTTTACGTTATCACACTATTTGGAGCTTTCTTTTACATTTGCATATGGATTACAACTTTAAAAACACTTGATTTGAATTGGGAGGATCGCCCGCAAAGCTGTATAAGATCTTTGCACACGTCTTTAAGCCAAACACGAAAGTGTGAGGCAACTTGCTGTGGTGAGTGTCCATCTGATGGGAGCGGGATCACGAAAACACTAAACACTGTGTGTGGTGGAGAATTTGGAAGAAGATTGTCTCACATTTGGATTGAATTTGTGTGGACTTTATTTAGTTTACTTGTGCACATTATTCACTTATGTCACAGGGTGTATATATTTAATTGATTAACAGTAACCTTCTCTCAGTCCAATCACACGGACACAGGAGGGGGAGGGTATCGTTTTTTAGCGCCGCTGTGTGAGGTTATTTTTGATTTTACACTATTTTGTTCATTCTTTTTCCCTTACCTCTCTTTCCCTTTTCCACTTTTCTTCTTTTCTTCTTTCCTCTTTCTCTTCCTTTCTTCTATTTAATGTGCTTGTATGAGTGCAGTTTATGCATTCATCTACAATTATTATTTAACTTAGATATACGTCCATTGTCTGCACATCCCCCCTAGCCGCCGCGGGGGAACCCTGGTGACGCTTTTGCTCTGGTTGGACCTGGGTTGCTCTTTTTGCCCCTTTTTTATATCATTTTCTGATTGTTAATACATTTTGTATACTTTGTATTGTTATGACAGTTTTTGTTTACCAATCAAATTGCAGATACTCTCCTGATGAAGCGGTATTCAGGCCACAAAACATGTTGAGTGATGTTATCCGTGAACAATCATACCAATGTGATCCTCCCTCCTAGGGGACCATTATGCTGGTGATACACATGGATTACTATCATGCATGTTTATAATGTACCCAACAATATGTTTTTAATTGTGTATTAATTCTGTATTAATAAAATAATTTATTTACTTATTATACACTTTAAATGTATGCCGTGCAAGCCAGTACCAAGATAGTCCGCATTTTTCTTGTCTTGATTCTGAAGGAGTAAAGCCACCTTCAAGAGAAGCCTAAGGGGTTTGTAATCAACTATGTGTAACAAAATGTATTAGAATAGGAGCAACTCTCTGGCTAGATTTGGAGGGGAGCCAGTTAAGTAACCTTTTCTTAATATAACTGAAAAATGGATTTTACAATATATACACACAATCATTAAAATCTCCATACAAGCTGTATTGTTTTGTTTTTTTATACTCCCCTTTTCTAAATGTCTTCTGGCTGGTCAGATGAGATGGAGGGTCCTCTTCCTCTTTGAATCATATTCTGTGGTGGGAAGTTCTCAATGATGCAGTGAGAGAAACTGATGTGATGGTGTCAGTGCAGCTCTCCAAATCATTACACAGTAAAAAGATTACAAGCAAACAGATGACACAAATTAAATATTGCACAAAGAAAATATTACACAAAACAATTTGTTGTTATGTTATTTTCTAGAGGTAGTCTTGATGAAAGCAAGATTTGGCCTTGCTGTAAAAAAAAGAAAAAATTGACACCCTGTCAAACAGTTGCAGAGAAATTGGTCTTTGGGTGTTGGTGCCTTCACACAGTAACCTTCCAG
Organism: Rana muscosa; assembly: GCA_029206835.1. Taxonomy (NCBI): domain Eukaryota; kingdom Metazoa; phylum Chordata; class Amphibia; order Anura; family Ranidae; genus Rana; species Rana muscosa. The sequence goes on along the minus strand of CM055116.1, from coordinate 346,075,747 downwards.
AGGTAGTCTTGATGAAAGCAAAAATTGGCATTGCTGTAAAAAATTCAAATTTGGTGCCCCTGTCAAACAGCTGTGGAAAAATTTGTCTTGTTGGTGCCCTCGTAAATTTCTAGAGGCAGTCTTGATGAAAGCAAGAATTGGCCTTGCTGTAAAAACTTTACGCTACTCTAACACTCTACACTCAATCAAATGTTATGTAAAGCTGTGTTAAACACTACACTACACTAACACACTATTCTGACACACTGTGCTAACAATAAACTCTCAGGTGAACAGTGAACACTGCTAGTAGCAAAAAATCTTCACTCCAACACACTACAAGAGCTGGCTATGGGAAGTTAGCTTTTATACTGTGGGGTGGGACTATGAGTACTGAGCCATGATTGGAAAAAGTAATCATCACTTTGTCCAATCAGAGCTCAGGTGCAAGGCTTCATCCAATTAGAGCCCTAGAATGCACTGTGAAGCTTGCAGTGCATTGTGGGGTGTTCTGCAGACGAACATCCTGCCGAGCTACCTGACAATTTGGATGTTTGCCGAATGGTCAAAAAGGCAAAGTTCAGGCCAAACTTATGCTTGGCTCGAACTATTCGCCCATCCCTAGTTAGAACCTGAAGATAACTGTGGGCCTTACTATGCAGCCAGTGCTGGGACAAGGTCATGCAGCTCCCAGGGCAAAATATGCCAAACTACACCCTCCCTCTCACATTCATGATGTCCAAGCTAAGGGGATCTTACACCCAGCAGTCACTCACTTATTAAAATCACAACCACTGTCACTACTCCCGTCAGTCTTGCAAAATAACGAAGGTGCCCCCATCCCTACAGTAGACCTTTGCGCCCAGGGCAACCGCCCCTCCTGACCAAACCTTGTCCTGCACCCCTGCATGCAACATACACAACAAACATTCTGTTACCTTGGAAAACATTGTTGACTTTCATATACAGTTCAGAAAAACTGATTTGCAAACAATATAAACACAAGCTATTGACACCCAATAGTTATCTTCTCACATATTGCTCAGTGAAAAGGAAGATGCAAATGTTATAGTGCCACATGATCATATGCAGTTTTGCAATTACACACAGCTGCTTAGACAGTCCATACCTGTCATGTTTAACCATTACAATGGATTTCCATATCTATTGTACAGTAGATTGGACTGCCTGTGGGTAACAGTAAAGAAGAGATAAAAGCAACAGGTAGAGGCATAGTAGAAGGACAGCGTTTCGGTAAGTTACACTGCATTTTTCAGAGATTAGAAAAAGCATATTTTGATAACTAAAAATAGATTTGACTACACCTTTTACAATGCATTAAATGGGACTAGGAAATTAGTATATTGCTAACTATAACAAAAGACTACAATAAAGAAAAAACTAAAGATTTTATGAATTTAACTATTGCCCACTTAGAAAACCCTAAAGCCACATGATCATTACATGGAGCAAATTGCTCTACCATTATTACTGTACTTCTAGCTTCTAGTGCTAGCAGCAATCACTCTAAGCTCTGTAAAATTGTGGCTGCCTATATGTCTTAGGGGACCAGTCAGTCTCATTACTGTGCTCTTTCTCCAGACATTGTTATCCTATTGTTTTTCTTGTACTGTATATACAGCAATGGTATTGTATGAACCATTCTAGCACTTTCTAGAGTAAGGAAGTAGTTATGTGTTGAATGCCAGTATAACTCAGAATATATATAAAAAAAAGAACTGGTACATTAGCTATTCTAAATTATGCAAATGTAGTGAAAATGTCCATTATTTTTATGGAATTAAAGGATTGTAAAATTGCATTCAAGTAGTTCCGTGGCATTTTTATTGTATAGTCTAAAATCAACACGTTATTGCCATACTGTATTATCTGATTAAAATTACATCCAAGTAATTCAGTGGCATTTTTGTTGTGCAACCTAAAATCAACACTTTAATGCTATACTGTAATCTCTGAATAAAACTAAATATCCGTTTGCATTTACTAGTGTGAAAAAATGTATGTTAGTATGCATGTTGATGTTTAGAGTTACAGAAGAATATCGGCTGAGGTACTTCCTAATTCATGGAAACTACAGCTGAAATTTGCAAGGTCTTCTGTCTCCGTGCACAGGTACACACACATTGTACCACTTCCTGCCTACTGGCTGCCAATGGACTGCTCCACTGAACCCACCTGAGATTCATATGTATGGTCTTTGATGGCAATCCATATGTCTCATTAACCATTATTTCACACTCTGTTTACTTGGAACCTAAGTTACACCAGAGAGTTAATTATCACCACTTCTCAGCACAGCAGGAACTTGCTTATGCCTTCACCATAAGAAGGGCCATTCTCACATCACCACTCCCTATTCTTCCCCCATCTATTTCTTTCCCATCCTCTTCCCATCCCCTTTTATTTCATTTTTTATTTTCTTTCTTTCCCCTCTTATCTCTTTTCTGTCCCTGACCCACTTACTCCAATTCCAGGCACTATCCCTCTCCCTATTTTCATTGGTCTCAAACCTTTTCCACTTCTGAAACCATTTACCCGCTATGCCCGCCCCCCTGCATTGGTCCCAAACCTTTTCCACTTCTGAAACCATTTACCCACTATAGTCTCACCTTAACTATACATTATTTACTTTGGCCCGCTGGTCATAGGGTTCATTTAAAAAAAGAAAAAAAAAAAGAAAAAACAAACAAAACATACAACCCATGGCAACAGTACTGCCAAGAGAAATCTCCATAAAATAAAGGGGGGGTAGGTTAATGTGAAGCTCTCCTCCTGAACCATACCAGGCCATATGCTCTTAAATGATAAGTTCACCTTTTAAAAAAATATATAAATGCACATTTGTTTTGCAGGTAAAAAAAATGTGCATTTACTATTTTGTTTTAGGCACCTGGGAAGCATTGCACTCGCGATCAGCAGATCGCTGGTGCCATGCAGGACTCCTGAATACTGTTAGTGTAAGCTGCCTGCCCGACATCATACGGGCAGGCAGTTTCACAATGACAGAATGTATCAATGGACTACCACAGCACTCAACAGTGCTGTGGTAGTTCATTGAGAACTTCAATTCAACACCTGCAAAGGGTGTCAGTACTTGTAGTTTATTCATTCACGTGATTCTGTGAATGAATCGCGTGAATGAATGATATGGCTGTGACAGAATCGTGTGAATGAATGATATGGCTGTGACAGTTGGTACGGGGAACTTCTCCTCGTACTGCTGTCGCACAGAGGGCTTGGATAACCGAGTGGCTGCAGGAGCGGGAACATGTTTCATGTTCCACCCTAAAACAGGAACATGTTACATGTTCCACCATAAAACAGGTCGAACATGCAACATGTTCCCGAATGTGAACTTATCCTTTAACATGGGGAGGTACAGTAGGTGCCGGCAATTTTGTATATCCAGCGCAATGGGATCGTGCTGGATATCGCCGATGCAAGGCTGTGCTTCTCGCGCTCACCGCCCCCACGAGATGTAGCGCTTCCATAGGAATGTATTGCGGGCGGCGAGCGGGAGGAGCGACAGAGCTCGGCGCTGGCTCCCGCAACAGGGGTTGCGGGCGGCCAATGTCGGCGCTGCCTGACCGCGAATATGTACAATATCGCGGTCAGTTACTGTACCTTGTCACCATATTGATGAGGACAATGGACTCTTCCCTACAACCCTGACTGATAGTTGTGGGGTTCTGCAGGTGAGTGGCTTATTGGAATCAGGAAGCCCAGTTTATTATTAAAGGAGCCCAAAAAATACCACCCCCCCAACCTGAATAAGATGAGTAAAATATGTCACCTAGAAACAAAGACAACCAAATAGTTTATAATAATAAAAGTCCTTCACTAAAAAAAAGTCAAATAAAGTGTTTCATTGAAAATGTATTGCCAAACAACATAAAGCCTGATGCTCACGGACTCACTGAAATAAAAACCCTACCACCCAGTGCACGTAATCAAACCCAATGGTATAGAAGTCAATGTGGAACAAATTATTTTAGTTTCCATAGATTTTTATGGGGAAACTCGCTTTGATATGCGAATACTTTGGATTACAAGCAGTCTCCTGGAACGGATTATGCTCGTAATCCAAGGTTCCACTGTACAGGTATTTTTCATACTCATGGTTTGTGAAAAATTGCAAAAGATGGAATTGAATTCTAATAGTAGGGAATGATTTCAGCATACCTTATTGAATACCTCCTCAAGGACTTCCTTGGTCCCTTACAGGGCTCTGCATTAACGCAGGAAACCACTTTGAACATTAAAGGCTATTTGTTTGGAAAGGTATACTTTTGATAGAAATACTTACAGTACATACAGTACTGCTTTAGTTTTAATTTCCCCCCTTTAGACTTGTCCCCTGATAGCTTGCCCACCTTCTGGCTTTAGGGTGGCTCCTTTCACTGCCTAGTCCTCTGGAGCCATCATTTTGTGCATGCTCCTGCAAATGGACTACAGGGGAATGTGTTGACATTGCCTGTACCTGCATGCACAGTCAGCCAGAGATTATTACCAGGAAAAAAAAGGGATGCCTTTATACTGGTAAAAGGCTTGATGGGACTAGCAGGACCGCTATATAAAACAGGGCCTAGTAATAATGTAATATATGTGCTCTCTCCCCAATAGGAAGTTCAGGGAAACAAAAGAGAGAAGACTGGGTGTTGGAGGAAAAGACCAAACCGAAAGAAAGTGTTAATAAACTGTTTAGGAGCAAATAGATTATTACTAAAAACTGGTGATGTCTTTCAGAATAACAAATGAAGCATTATTACTAGGCTTGTGCAATTCGTTTCGTAACGAATTGAAATTCGTCCGAATTTAGCAACTTTCGGACATTCGGAAGCATTCGAATTTCCGAACAAAGCAATTACGAATAAGACCGAATCCGAAATAAATTATACCGCAAATAGCGAATGCCCGAATGTCTTCGGCATAATTCGTTATGAAAAAGTTACGAATGTATGAATCCATACGAAGCACAATAACACTCACTCTGCTCTGCTCTCTGCTTCTCCCACACCGTGCTGAACTCCCTCTCAAAATGGTGTACAGGGGCGGAGGTTATAGCCGCATGTAAAAAACGAAAGTAAAATACGAGATTTCGAATCCATTTGAAGCACAATAACACTCTGCTCTGCTCTCTGCTTCTCCCTCACCGTGCTGAACCCTCTCAAAATGGTGTACAGGGGCGGAGCCTATAGCCGCATGTAAAAAACGAAAGTAAAATACGAGATTTCGAATCGTTACAAATAACCGCTATGTATTTAGAAAAGTACAAATCCATTCGAAGCACATTAGGCATAATAGGCAGCGTCGTTGTGAGAGAGACACGGAAAATTACGAATCAACGAACCCAAAAAAAGTTACGAAAGTAGGAGTTGTGTCCAGAATCAACGAAAAACAATGTACTCTACCGAAAGTACGAATTATAAAGCAACAAAAAATTCAACGAAAAATGTCGCTTGCAAAAATACGAATGAGTCCGAACACGAAAAATCCCGTCTAGCAAAATTACGAATGATTACGAATCAACAGGACCGGAAAGAAACGAACCGAAACGGAACGAATTTTTCCGTTGTGCACAAGTCTAATTATTACCACTATAATGCCACATCACATCCATCAGTTAAAGACTTCACCTTCTTTTCTACCACACACAATAAGTATTTGAGGATAGACTACTTATTCTTGACCCACCGCAATCTATTGTACCTAAAGAGTGCAGCTGTGGCACCAATGTTCCTTTCTAACCAACACCCTTATCACTCTCACTTTATCTTTCCCACAACATGAACTCCACATGAAAACATGTCAAATAAATGCAAAAATCTTTGGGTGACCCCTTTAGACTGAAAAACATACAAACCCATCTCCACAACAGCCTAACTCACAATAATACACCTGACACCTCTCCTGTGACTCAATGAAAAACCCACAGCAGCATCATTCAAAATCAATTTTCAGCCATGTACTTTGTATGTCCAACACAAGAAAGCCTAGCAGGCTTGAGTTAACCCATTAAACCATTAAATCAGGAAACTGAATCATTTTGATTAATGCCAACTTCCCTCAATCAGGGTGGTCACTGCAACTCAAAAACATATAATACCGACTGCTAAGCCTAGTATAGATATCGGGTCAAAATTCATTGCTATTAGGAGTGGCATGATGTCACTGTGAACACGCCCCCTGAAGCTTGTGTCTCCCAGCACCACAAGCTGGCCAATGGCTGATTAGCGGTTTGCCCTTGAGACATTGCAGACTGAATAAACTTATATTTTGTGGACAGCTGTGTGAGGCAGAAGATCTGGATGGTTCACAAGTGAGAGAAGAGCGGTGAGAAAAACAAGGACCTTACATTATTGGTACTCCATATAGAGATGTTTCATGTGCGTTATTAATTCTGCTTTTGCTTCGACTGCATTAGTCCTATACAGCTGCTCCTTACCTAATGCTCTAATTGTTAAGCACTAACTTGTGCACTGAGAGTTTCTAGTGTCTATATTTTATCCCATTCAGGCTGGGTTCACACCTATGCGAATTGGATGCATGTTTCCCCCGCATCCAATTTGCATAGCAGGAGATTGTGACCGGCTCTCTATAGAGCCAGTTCACCCATCTTCGTAGCGGCTCCGGTGCGAATTGCACAGGAGCCCTGTATGTCTGTTGGTCCATTTCAGGTCCGAATTCAGACCAAAGTTTGGGCTGAAATCGAACCTGAAAAGGTGAATAGAGACGAACCGGATTCCTGTTGTGAGCCGCTGCATGTTCCATTGTGAACCCAGTCTTAAGCAATACTAATGTTTCAACTTCTCAATGCATTAACCCAGGCTGAGATATCTACACTGCTGCTTGCTTACAATGCCTAACCATCTCCAGGCTTTATGGCATTATGCTGTCCTAAGCAACCTGCAACATATGCTTAATAGTAATGGGCATGGGCATCCGCAGGTAGGGGCAAGGGGGGTCAAGTCCCCCCCTGGAAGGGCTGGTGCTACCTATAGGCAAGTGTGCATATCACTGGGGGGCACCGCGCTCCAGGGCCTGGAGTCACATACACAACATGGAGTGTGTGTCAGGAGTGATGGTGTTTGTGGCCCTTGAGCTGGGGGGAGGCTGCGCAGCCAGTAGCTGGAAATACAAACCTCTTCCGCAGCTTCCTGTTACCTTTCACATGCTGCAGTCAGAGGGGGGGCGGGTCACCGGTTTACATCACCGGGTAGCCCCGCCCTCAGCTATATAACAGCTGTCAAAGCGATAGAAGCATCAGTCAGTAGGAGCCTCCCATGGAGGCGGAGCTGTTACGTTTTTTTGGGGGTTTTTTCTTTGGTTCGTCGGACGACGGGATAGAAGATGAATAGACATCGCTGGCCATTTTTATTTATTTTTATTTTTTAATAAAGGACTTGTTCTGAAGTGTCTCCTGTCTTTTTTACAATTTTTTTTTTTGTGAAATGGTAGGGGTACAATGTACCCGTTACCAATTCACATAGGGGGCGGGATCTGGGGGGCCATTTGTTAAAGGGGACTTCCAGATTCCGATAAGCCTCTCGCCCGCAGACCCCCACAACCACCGGGCAAGGGTTGTGGGGATGAGGCCCTTGTCCCCATCAACATGGGGGCAAGGTGCTTTGGGGTGGGGCGCACAGAGCCCCCCCTGCCCCAAAGCACCCATCCCCCATGTTTAGGGCATGTGGCCTGGTATGGTTCAGGAGGGGGGCGCTCTCTCCTCCCCCTCTTTTCCTGCGGCCTGCCAGGTTGTGTGCTCGAAAATGGTCTGGTATGGATTTTTGGGGGGACCCCTACGCCATTTTTTTTAATTTTGCCGCAGGGCTCCCCTTAAATCCATACCAGACCTGAAGGGTCTGATATGGATTTTGGGGGACCCCTACGCCATTTAAAAAAAATGGCACAGAGTTCCCCTTAATATCCATACCAGACCTGAAGGGCCTGGTAATGCAATTTTTTTTTTAAATTTTGGTTTGGGGTTCCCCTTAATATTCATACCATATCCAAAGGGCCTGGTAATGAATTGGGGGGGACCCATGCCTTTTTTTTCAATGAGTTTTATCTATATTGCCGGGACCTGACAATTCATTTCAGCCGCAAGCAGTTTTAAATGCCTTTTTTTCCTTTAGAAATGTCATTTTGCTGCGGGACTGTTCTAAACACAGGAAAAATGTGCCACTTTACAGGCATACTATAGACACCCCCAGGCACGATATTTAAATGAATATTAAATTTTTATTGTTTCACTTATTATTAAAGCATTATTAAAATCATTGCTCCCGAAAAAACTTCAGTTTTTAAAACTTTTTTTTGCATTGATACATGTCCCCTGGGGCAGAACCCGGGTCCCCAAACACTTTTTATGACAATACCATGCATATAAGCCTTTAAAATTAGCACTTTAGATTTTTCATGTTCGTGTCCCATAGACTTTAACAGTGTTCGTGTGTCCGAACAAATTTTTTGCCTGTTCGCAAGTTCTGGTGCGAACCGAACTAGGGGTGTTCGGCTCATCCTTATTTGGCATCAAGGTTTATCCCACATCCGCCACACATTGCTCACTTACCCCAAGCTCCAGGGGGGTGTGGGCATACCAGATTTTGAACTTTACCACAGGGCAGCCCTATTAGCCAGGGTATTGGAATGGTTCCCTCGTCCTTTCTCTAAAGCATCCACCATGGTTTAACAGGACTTTTATGCCTTTGACTTACGGGACCTTCTTTGGGGATATGGGCAGGAGTTACAGTGGCTCTCCTCCTCTTCCCCTTTGACCATTGCTGCCTTACGTTTATGGTGTAAGAAAGGGATGTCATCCCTTCTATCTACTGACCCTTCACCCCTCACCTCACTATTTGATCACCCTGCACTACAGTACCTCAGGGCATGGGATCTCAAATGGTGGATCAGTTTACACGCTCCTCCTGGCCAGTAGCAGGTTCCTTTGTACACCCCAATTCGGGTACCGCAATTATCCCTGGGGGCCATGGTAACTGGCTTACTGCTCTTTGCACATCCTCCTTCTGCTCCGATTTATCTTCCTCCTCCCAAATTCATAGACCCCTGACAGGTTACGAACAGCTGTGTTCTCTCCCGGAAACACCCAGACATTTACTTTCCTCCATTTATAAATTATTACATACGTTCCTACATGATCAACTCCCACCATACACCAGGCGATGGTCCACGGTAGGGATGAGCCGAACACCCCCCGGTTCGGTTCGCACCAGAACTTGCGAACGGACCGAAAGTTTGCGCAAACTTTAGAACCCTATTAAATACAATGGACTCGAACTTTTGAAATCAAAAGTGCTAATTATCAAGGCTAATATGCAAGTTATTGTCCTATATTGTCCTAAAAAGGGTTTGGGAACCCGGGTCCTGCCCCAGGGGACATGTATCAATGCAAATTTTTTTTTTTTAAATGGCAGTTTTTTCGGGAGCAGCGATTTTAATGATGCTTAAAGTGAAAAAAAAAAAGAAATGAAACATTCCTTTAAATATCCTACCTGGGGGGTGTCCAAAGTATGCCTGTGAAGTGGCATGTGTTTCCCGTGTTTATAACTGTCCCTGCACAAAATAACATTTCTAAAGGAAAAAAAGTAATTTAAAACTGCTTGCGGCTTTAATGTAATTTCTGGTCCCGGCAATATGGATGAAAATCATTGAGAAAAATGGCATGGGTACCCCCCCACCAGCCCACTACCAGCCCCTTTGGGTCTTGTATGGATATTAAGGGGAACCCTGCAACCAAATTAAAAAAAGGCCCTATATACTCTGAACAGCAGTATACAGGCGGTGCAAACAAGACTTAAGTAGAATCTGTTTGTAATTTGGAACGGGTACATTTTTTAAGTGTAGCTCCAGCCAAAAATCTATTTTTAAGCTTTTTGGAATACATAGGGATTAGGGGAGGGTTATCACCCCTGTAACATTTGTTTTGCCGTCTGTGCACCTGTTCAGACCTGTTCAGCTCTCTGCCTGTGGTTTTATTATGAGAACACCACAAATTGTATTCAGGTTCCTTTAAGTGAACGCTGTGCAAAGAACAGAAGTACACTACATGAAATGAATGCAGCTCCTTGCCTCTGTGGTTTTATAATGAGAACACCACTAACTGTATTCAGGTAAGCTTTAGATGAACACTATGCAAAGCACACAGTACACTAAGTGAAACACTGACCGCAGCTAGCACAATCACCTGCCTGCCTGTCACAGTATAGAGAATAACAGGAACGGATCTAGCTAAACTGAATACAGTGTATAAATATATATACAACACCTAGGATGCATATATATCCTCTACACACTGTAAATGCAGCTAACTGACTCACCTGCCTGCTCCAATTCAATATAAATGACACTGTCTCTCTCTGTAATCTCTCTTTAAACAACTCCAACACACTACACAAGGCCGCCAAGCCGGCGACCTTATAGCGTGTGGGGCGTGTACTAAACCCCCTGAGCCACCCTGGCTTTGGCCAATTACGGCTCTCTGTTCAGACGGCGCTGTGATTGGCCAAGCATGCGGGTCCATAGTGCATGCTTGGCCAATCATCAGCCAGCAATGCACTGCGATGCCGCAGTGAATTATGGGCCGTGACACGCCACTCGAATTTGGCGCGAACGTCCCATAATGTTCGATCTTCGTCGAACGATCGAACAGCCGATGTTCGAGTCGAACATGGGTTTGACTCAAACACGAAGCTCATCCCTAGTCTACGGACTTGGGGAAGGAGCTCACAGTGGTTGACTGGCAGAAGTCATTCTACTTTCTGCATAAATCTTCCATATCTTGTTACACACAAGAATTTTTTTTAAACTCCTCTCCAGGTGGTACAGGGATCCCCAGTCCATAAAATATTCCCGGCGGATCCCCCTTTACCTGTTGGAGGTGTGGATCAGCTGAGGGGACATATCTTTACATATGGTGGGAATGCACTGGAATTCAGCCCTTTTGCTCACAGGTTTTTTCCATACATGGCAGCCTCTATGATCGGCCCATGCTGGCTACTCCGGAGATGGCACTATTATCTTTCCTTTAGGCTCCATAGTTTCTCAAAAACACAGTTACTGCACTTTTTCCTGTCAGACGCCAGGAAACTGATCCCTCTATTTTGGAAAACAACTACTATACCTCCGTTATCCTTGTGGGTTTCTACTGTAAATGACATCATGCGTATGGAGGAGATGCTGGCCTTTGACAAAGACACATATAAAACATTTAAAGTTCTATGGCTTATCTGGATAGATTTTTCCACTTCAAACTGCCTGAAAAATATGTTATCGCCCATTGACTAATTTGAGAATGTTCCCTGACTGAATTTCACAGGTAAGTCCTCCAAGGTTTGCTCAAACCCTCTCCTAATTTTTTCCCCTCGATCCCAAACTGAGTGGCTCTGTGATTTCAGCCCACAGCGGGCTTTGGCTTGCAGTCTGCTGTAAAAGGGTCACAGGAGTGCAGAATGAACTGCACTCCTGTGATTCACCTGCAAAGTACAGCCAAATGCACCTTGGCTGCACTTCTTCTTTAAGATGAGGAGATTTTTAGCGGTGTGTATCAAAGTGGGATGGGGTACCTAAGTTCCTTTGGTATATACCGGTACTTAAAGACTTGTAAATACAGTGGATTTGCACAGTTCTGATCTAACGCCTTTGGCCTAATAATAATATTGCTGGACAACATATTGCTTTTAAACATACAGGAATGGTTTTGCATGGCATAATATTTCACCTAAGAAATCTCCAAAGATCTTTGTGTTTTGCCAGTACATATGTTCAAATAAGGGCCTGAGTTTCAACAGGGGCTGCTAAAATGATCCGCTTGAGTTGAAGTGAGCGGGTTACAGACAGCCTGATATGGGACCACTTCCTGTGTTCCTTTGAAAAAAAAGCTGTGTATGAAGTGCTGTTGGACTTGATAGCCACGCTCATTGTTATATGATTCAGGGATTGGTGGAACAGGGTCCTCATCAGTGTCTTTAACCTCAATATACAGGAGCAATCCTGCATGATGGGCTAAGTTATGAAGGATGTAGCAGGCCAAAAACCTTTCACCAACTTTTTCAGGGCTATAGCGCAGAAAACCACCAGATAGTGAGATACAGCAGACCCTGCTTTTAAGAACCCCAAAGGTCTGCTCAATAACACGTATTGTCTTAGTAATTGCTGCATTGTAGCGATATTCTGCAGATGTTGAGCACCTCAAGAGTGGTGTTAGCAGCTAGGGAAGACAAGGATAGCCAGAATCACCTACAATACAGTTGGAAATTTATTTTTTTATAACAACCATAGAATATCATGATGAGTGGGTAACAGGAACTTTTCTTCCCTACATTTTGATTTTCATTGCTGGACATTATTGCACTATGAAGGCATTAGGCCATATGTAAAGTCTGGTTTAGCCATTTCTTTAACAGCCAAAGCTAACAATCTGCTGAGTATATTTTGTGTGCAAAGTTTAAGGAGTAAACACAGGAGTGTAACATATGAACATATACTGTACTTCCATTTATGGTGTATGTGGCATGCATTGAGACATATTTGATAATAAAAAGTGTCTTACCAAGAAGCCAGCCTCTGGTTAGTGTCAAAATTGTGGTAGAGCTGTGAGTGCCTTAATATGTTGGCATCATGGACAGACCTGGAAAGTCGATGACCGAATTTCTGATGAACATATTTGCATTGCAGACAACCTGTATGTTTAGTGAGTGGCAGTCCTTCCTATTACGGTAGATGTATTCTAGACATGTACAATGCTGAAAAATTTGTTCTCCTTCTCGTTATATATATTTTTTTTTTTTAAATTTTGGGGTCATTCGTTATTATCACAATTTGTAAATTTGTAAATTAAAAAATTCATAATTCGTAAATTAGAAGATTTGTAAATTCTTAAATTAGAAAATCCGAAAATAAGAAAGAAAATCCAAAAATGCTAAAGAATAACTAACTAACTAACTAATAATAACTAACTATTAAATTATAGGTATTGGAATTTCCTTCCAAATTTGGCTGTTAGTGAACGTAACAAATACAAATTTATCCAAAGTTACGAATTATCCAAAATAACGAATGCCGCAACGGGACAAATTAATAAATATTATTAATAATAATAAAAAGTTTTAATTATTATTATTGTTATTTATTATTATTAATTTGTTACATTCCATCCGTTTAGATATGGCATCGTTATTTTTGGGATAATTTGTATTCGTTATGTTCACTAACAGTCAAACTTGAAAGGAAATACCACTACCTATAATTTAATAGTTAGTAATAGTTATTAGCTAGTTATTATTTCAGATTTTCACATTTTGGGGTTTTCGGGTGTTCGGATTTTCGAATTTAGAATTTTCTAATTTACAAATTTTTGAATATTCGAATTTAAGAATATTCAGAAAAATTTGTTAAACGGGTTTTCGTTAATTCGGATAGATTTGTTGAAATTCTTTAAAAAACAAATTTGGAACAAAACGAATTGCACATAATGTATTCTTTAACAGAGGGGTCACAAAAAGGCACATGGCTACAATCTATGACACCCATGATATTGGGAATCCCAGCTACCACATAGAAATTGTTCCTAATTTTATCCCACTCCTGATGTTAGGCAGGTAGATAAATTTAGAGGCAATTTGCTTAAAACCCTTTAGGGCCTTAGTTCTCCAAAAAGAAGCATAATGAGGTCCTTAGATAGATGAAATTAAGAGAGCACTTCTGCTTCAGGGAAATCATCCAACAAGGTTTACTGCTTAACCACTGCTTAACCACTTGAAGACCAGGCCTATTTCTGACATTTGTTGCTTACAAGTTAAAATCTGTATTTTATTGCTAGAAAATTACTTAGAATCCCCAAACAATATTTATATATATATTTTTTAGCAGAGACCCTAGAGAATAAAATGGCGGTCATTGCAATATTGTATGTCACACTGTATTTGCGCAACGGCCTTTCAAATGCAATGACATTTTTTTTAATGAATTCAAAAAAAAAGCAAAACAGTAAAGTTAGCCCCTTTTTTTTTGTATAATAAGAAAGATAATGTTACGCTGAGTAAATAGATACCTAACATGTCATGCTTTAAAATTGTGCACACTTGTAGAATGGTGACGCTTTAAAAATACCTGTTTAGAGTTACAGAGCAGATCTAATGCTAGAATTATTGCTCTCACATGTGTGGTTTGAACACTGTTTACATTTGCAGGCACGACTTATGTATGCTTTTGCTTTGGCACACGAGCATGAAGGAATGAGGAGCTTTAAAACATTTTGTATATTTATTTATTTTAATTTTAATTTATTTTAATTTATTTAATTTATATTTATTTATTTTACACTGTCCCTTTAAATGTTTTTTTTTTATCACTTTGTGACGTCCTGATGTCGCTTCCTGGTTAATACATCCGAGACCCAATCAAAGCCGATTCCAGTTTTGTTCGGGTCTCCAGCCAGAAGATGTGCCGGCTGGACGCTCCGGTCTCCCGGTGGGACGGAAGAGCCCGGGGGAGCGGTGGACGTCCCCTCCTGCTGCTTGTAATAACAGTCGAGCGGCTGCTTAGCTGCATTGGTTGATATTACTAGAGAGTTCAAAGTCAGCTCTAAAAAAACGGTACTGGAATGATGCCTGCAGCTGCAAGCGTCATTTCAGTACAACCACTTGAAGCCAATGATGTACAGGTATGTGATTTGGCTGTAAGTGGTTAAAGGAAGATGGACGGATGACAACCCCCCTTCTTCTTCTCCTCATCCTCCTTAGAATGGCCTGAAAATCCAACAAATTTGCCTCAAAAAGCTCCATTAGGGATGTAGGGGAGAGCAATGCAATGTACAGCTGGCAAATGAGTGTAGACTAGCCAAATGCTCATTTGATTATCAACTGGCGTCCTTTTTTAAACATTTTCATGACCTGCCCATTGAGATGACCAAAGTCATCACTTACATCATTACAGCATGCCTGGACCACTACTTAAATACTGCATGCATTTATTAAATTATTTCCATCTGTGAATTGAGTTTACTGCCTTTACATATGGTACTTACCAAGCATTTTGAGTGTTTTGCGGTGTATATATACTGAAAAATGGTATAGCGAATTGACAGTTTCAGGATTGCATGTGATATTTAGGCAAAGTGTTTCCAAACACCTAAATACTGCACGCAATCTGCTTCTGTGAATGGAGCCCAATATAACTATACAATACAATACTATACATTTCAAAGTGTATTTCCTTTTCTAAAAGCCTATGTAAAGATCATCCAAAAATTTAAAATTTCTAAAATGAAGCCCATTTGTAGTAGATGCACACTGTTATTAGATTTCTTATGTAAGTGTCACATACATAGAAATTACTTAACTGTCACCATAACTAACAGAAGTTTTAGGGGCGTGGCTACCATGCTACTGAATGGCCAACAGATTTCTCCTCTTTAGCGTCAGGAATTTGAGCATTCTGAGGTGCTCCTAACCACCACTTACCTCACCTGCTGCTGCCTAAAGTGCCGCTTAGCCTGGGGAGCTAAAGTGTCAAATTTAGAAGATAGGTCACGCCGAAACAACACGATGCTTCACGGTATACCTGAAGCTATACAATAAGCTAAATTGCAACAATATGCATGTGGGCTTATTAAGGGCATACTACCTTCTGTATCTGAGTCAGAATTGAGGATCGTCATAATTCATTGTTTACCCATTCTAACGCATCTTCCTGACAACATTAACCACTCCAAAACAGGGCACTTTCACCCCCTTCCTGCCCAGGCTAATTTTCAGCTTTCAGTGCTGTCACACTTTAAATGACAATTGTGCAGTCATGAAACACTGTTGGGCACTGATAGGTGGCACTGATGGGCAATGATAGGCAGCCCTGATAATCTGTACTGATGGGCAATGATGAGGCTACACTGATAAAGTGGCACTGATGGGCACTGATTGGTGGCACTGATATGCTGCACTGATGGGCATTGATATGCTGCACTGATGGGCACTGATATTTTGCACTGATGGACACTGATATGCTGCACTGATGGGGCTTCACTGATCATCGGGGCACTCATGATCATTCCCCCGATCATTCCCCTGATGATTAGTGTTAATGTCCCCTGTAACTGGGCAGCCGGTTATAGGCTTTTCTTTCCTCAGACACTGGCAGCGCTGTGGAAAGAAAATGCTGATAACCGGCATTTTTTTACATGTGATTGACTGTGATTGGAAATTGCCAATCACCTGGTAAAGAGCCTACGTCAAATCCTAGTGTGCTGTGATGTGAGTGGACGTGTGTTGGCGAACTCCGGCCATGTATACTGCTGATTATCCTGATTTATCTGATTGATCTCCCAAGAACTACGCCCGCTGATTCGGATGCATACCGGATACCATACCATCTGCATATGATCTCCTTCCCCCCTTCTCTATCCATTGCTGCATACTGTTATGCTCGGTGGTTTGACAGATAACCTCGGATATCCTCCACGCTCTCTGGTGTTGTACCATGGCTGGCTGCTTTCTGTCAGTCCTCGGCTGGAGCTTGGCTGATGCCGTCTGGAATCAGGAACATTCCGGTGAGCCTCGGGAGACATCGGCTGGAATGACTGGTGACTATCCATATCAGTCAGCAGTATCTACATTGTGAGCTAACATTTCCATCTCTTCATTCCACATCTTTGAACACAAGTCCAACCCATTTATTCAAAAGTTGTTCATACTTGATACAGGCCAATGAGGCCTTAGGACATTATTCTTAATCTCTTTTGTAGCATTATTTATCATTTGTTGCAGCTTAGGGTGGTAAGGTACCACCCATCCAGAGATGAGTCTTTGTTTATATAGCTCCTATGCTATGTATGTATGAAGTTTTATGTCCTTTTCTTACTTTTTGATATCAATAAACCATTTTTTTTGCAATCATGGTTGTATGGTGAGTGAAGTTCCAAACACATGCCACCATTGGGCTGGTTGAGCGATCAAAGGTTTTTATCTTCTAAGTTTGACTTCTAATGTATATATACCACCCCCATATTCATCAGAGGTACTTAAATATTTTTTGAATTTTACCTCTGATAAAACTGATGTTCCCTGGTTAATAGTAGGGGACTTTAATAATTATTTTGACCTTTTTTAGATAAATATGGAACAGCTATGGGACAAGAGACCTCTGCACGTACCTCCTTTGCTGGTTATGTTCGGGAGATTGGCCTAATAGATGTATGGTGTATGGTGAATGTTCTCATACCAGAGATTTTTCTTGTTTCTCTAGCACTCATATGGCCTTATCTAGAATAGACTTGGCGTTAGCTATGTCTGAGATGTTATCAATAATATCCAAAGTGACTTATGCAGCTAAGGGGTTGTCCGATAATTCCCCATTGGTTTTCAAGTTAACTCTATGTTCTGCCCAAACTCGTACTTTGTGGAAAGTTAACCCTTATTGGTTTGACCTTTTTCCTTCAAAGGAGAATATTCTGTTTGACATCTCAGCCTATGGTATTGTTAACAAGCTCTCTGTATCTTTGCAGATCTATTGGGAGTCTTAAAAAGCTTATATAAGAGGCCTATTTATTTCTCAAATTTGGAAAGTTAAAAAAAGATTTAGTGCTTGGGAATGTTCTATGGCTGAAGCTGTTTTTTACAGGCCGAACTTCAATATATAGCAAATCCTACTATAGAAGCTCAACAGATGTGGATACAAAAACAACAGGTATTTGCTGATATCTCCCATATAAAAGCAGAACAGAAAAGATTTTTCCTTCAGCAACCTTATTTTGTGGATGGGGAAAAAGCGGGCCACATCTTAGCTACAATAGTAAAAGCTCAAACATCTGCGACACAAGTGATAGAATTGCAAGTATCTCCAAATAAAATTGCACGAACTACCACAGAGATATCATCAGCCTTTCTTGATTTTTGTAAAAACTTGTAAAGTAGCAAAGTATCTTATAAAGAGACTGAATTGCGACTAACAGAATTGTCTGCAGCCAACAGAGAGACGTTGGATAAACCTCTTGCTTCTGCCAGTATGCCTAATAATAAATCAGGGGAGGTCTACAAAGTTTAGGGAGCTAATCTGTTGCCTGAATTGTTAGACCACTTTCACACTGATGCCGCGTACACACGATCGATTTTTTCGACGGTGGAAACACCGTCGTGAAAATCGACGTGAAAAACTAGGAACAGCTTGTTCCCCCCACACACGGGCGTTTTAAATAAAAAAAAATTTTTGGTCGAAAAAAACGACCGTGTGTGGGCTCCGCGGCAGTGTTTCCCTATGGGAAAACTGCCGTGGAAAAAAACGACGGGAATCACAACGAGAAAAATTAGAGCATGTTCTAATTTTTCTCGTCGTGATTAATGCCGTTTTTCCCGTCGAGAAAAACGACAAAAAGCCCACAGACGATCGTTTTTCTCGTCCAAAGGAAAAAATTTCATTTTTCTCGACGGGAAAAACGGTCGTGTGTACGCGGCATGAGGCGCTTTTCAGGCGCTTTCACACTAAAAAAAGCGCCTGAAAACTTATTTCCATTAAAATCAATGAATCCTTTCACACTGGGGCAGTGCGCTGAAAAAACGCCCCTCTCCATTGAAATGAATTGAAAGTGCTTCAAAAGCGCCTGAAAAGCACTTCAAAAGCGCTCAGTGTTTTACTGGCAGTTTTTCAAGCGCCTCAGTGTGAAAGTGGCCTTAGAAGTATTTATTGCAGCATTGGAGTGTGGTCATCGCCACATCACCATATGAATGAGGCAATTATTATAGTTCTATTAAAACCTGATAAGACCCCTGATAATCCAGAATCATATCTCCCAACATCGTTAATTACATCGGACATGGAGCTATTGGCAAAAGTGTTAGCTACTAGACTGGCGAAAGTAATATCTAAGATTGGTCTGAATGCACTATCTGGATTAATTCCAAGTAGATCTAGCACAGTGAACATAAGACATTTATTCCTCAATTTGCAGGTTTCGTCTGAAAATTTGGGCAATAGAGCTATATTGTCACTTGATTTTTTCTGGCACTGCTTAGAGAAGTTTGGATACAACACCTTTATGCTGCTCCAGTGGCACGAGTTCAGGTAAATGGACATGTATCAGCCCCTTTCATTATCACCTCTACTTTTCGCACTGGCTGTTGAACCTTTGGCTGCCGCTATACATCAATCATCGAATATTATTGGATTTTGTAGACCCTTAGAAGAGGACAAGATTGCCCTATATGCTGATGACATGCTTCTATTTTTGGGAGACACATCGTCTTCCTTAGTAGCAGTGATGTCTTTAACCACTTGCTGACTGCCTCACGACTATATACATCGACAGAATGGCATGGGCAGACAAAGCAACGTACCTTTATGTTGCTTTGAATATGCCGCCTAGCGTGACTATGTAAACAAGGCATTTCCCTGTTCTGCCTAGTGACAGGACAGTGATCTACTGCTCCCTGTCATCGGTAGCAGTGATCACCGTCATTTCACTTGTAGCCCAACCCCCTCACAGTTAGAATCACTCCCTAGGACACACTTAACCCCTTCATCGCCCCCTGGTGTTTAACCCCTTCCCTGCCAGTGTAATTTACACAGTAATCAGTGCATTTTTATAGCACTGATCGCTGTATAAATGACAATGGTCCCAAAATAGTGTCAAAAGTGTCCGATGTATCCCCCATAATGTCGCAGTCCCAATAAAAATCGTTGATCGCCGCCATTACTAGTAAAAAAAAAATATATTAATAAAAATGCCATAAAACTATCCCCTATTTTGTAGACGCTATAACTTTTGCGCAAACCAATCAATATACGCTTATTGCTATTTTTTTCCCAAAAATATATAGAAGAATGCATATCGGCCTTAATTGAGAATTTATTTATTTTTTATATATTTTTGGGGGATATTTATTATAGCAAAAAGTTAAAAATATTGTTTTTTTTTCAAAAACGCAGAGGTGATCAAATACCACCAAAAGAAAGCTCTATTTGTGGGAAAAAAAAATATGTAAATTTTGTTTGGGTACAACGTCGCATGATCACGCAATTGTCAGTTAAAGCGCTGCAGTGTCGAATCGCAAAAAATGGCCAGGTCATTGGGCAGCCAATTCTTCCTGGCTGAAGTGGTTAATTAACACATATGTAGGGATGAGCCGAACACCCCCCGATTCGGTTCGCACCAGAACCTGCGAACTGACCGAAAGTTTGCGCAAATTTTAAAACCCTATTAAATACAATGGACGCGAACGTTCAAAATCAAAAGTGCTAATTATCAAGGCTAATATGCAAGTTATTGTCCTAAAAAGTGTTTGGGGACCCGGGTCCTGCCCCAGGGGACATGTATCAATGCAAAAAAAAGTTTTAAAAACTGAAGTTTTTTTCGGGAGCAGTGATTTTAATGATGCTTAAAGTGAAAAAAAAGTGTGAAATATTCCTTTAAATATCGTACCCGGGGGGTGTCTAAAGTATGCCTGTGAATTGGCATGTGTTTCCCGTGTTTAGAACTGTCCCTGCACAAAATGAAATTTCTAAGGGAAAAAAAGTCATTTAAAACTGCTTGCGGCTTTAATGTAATGTCTGGTCCCGGCAATATGGATTAAAATCATTGAGAAAAATGGCATGGGTACCCCCCCAGCCCACTACCAGCCCCTTTGGGTGTTGTATGGATATTAAGGGGAATCCTGCACCCAAATTTAAATAAGGCACCTATATACTCTGAACAGCAGTATACAGGCGGTGCAAACAAGACAGGGACTGTAGGTTTATAATTAAGTAGAATCTGTTTGTAATTTGGAACAGGTACATTTTTTAAGTGTAGCTCCAGCACAAAAATAATTTTTGAAGCTTTTAAAAAACATAGGGAAGGGTTATCACCCCTGTAACATTTGTTTTGCTGTCTGTGCAGCGTGCACCTGTTCAGAACATTTCACCTCACTTTCCGTCCCAATGACACATGTTTTTTGAAAATTTGGGTTTTTTATTGAAACAAGGATTGGTGATAAAGCATCAATGGAGAGGAGACACTTTTTTCCCATACTAACTCTTACAGGAGAGAATTTCCCTTCCTAGGGGTAGATTTCCTCTCACTTCCTGTTGTCTCCTTTCGTTTGCAAGTAGGAGTCGTTTGTAAGTTGGATGTTTGAAAGTAGGGACCTGCCGTATATGCAGAAATTTTGCCCTTAGGTGTTGATGTTGCCACAACACTGTAAGCCCTCACAGTTACTCTTGGTGGGCGCTGGAACGCCCTGCTGTGAACTATTATATCAAGAATTGTAATTACATGCCATTGTTGAACAGTGGTAGGAAAAATTGGGCCTTTGGTGGTGGTGCTGGTGCCACAACACTGTAAGTCCTCACAGTTACTCTTGGTGGGCGCAGGAATAGGCCAGCTGTGAAATATTAGATCAAGAATTGTAATTACATGCCCCTGTTTAACAGGGGCAGAAAAATTGGGCCTTTGGGGGTGGTGGTGGTGTTGCCACAACACTGTAAGCCCTCACAGTTACTCTTGGTGGGCGCAGGAATGGTCCCTGCTGTGAATTATTAGATCAAGAATTGTAATTACATGCCCCTGTTAAACAGGGGCATAAAAATTGGGCCTTAGGCACCGGTGCCACAACACTGCAACCCCTCACAGATACTGTAGTTGGAGCGCAGCAATGAGCCCTGCTACAAAGTATTGCATCAAAAATTGTAATTACACGCCCCTGTTAAACAGGGGCTGAAAAATTGGGCCTTAGGCACTGGTGCTGGTGCCACAACACTGCAACCTCTCACAGATACTGTAGTTGGAGTGCAGCAATGAGCCCTGCTGCAAAGTATTGCATCAAAAATTGTAATTACACGCCCCTGTTAAACAGGCGCTGAAAAATTGTGCCTTAGCCACTGGTGGCGGTGCCCAGAACCAAAAATGTTCTTACAAGCTATCAACATGATCATTGAGGAGGAAGAGGATAGTTACTCAGCATAACAGGATAGTCACTTAGCATCAGCATAGGCAGTCTTGAAGGGATCTGACATTTAAAAAAAATATATATTCGGTTACATCAGCATCAGATGCTTGGTAGCTGGTGGTGATCCAAGACTGATTCAGTTTTACGAAGGTCAGTCGATCGACCGAGTCGGTGGACAGGCGCACCCTGTGATCGGTTACAAAGCCTCCAGCAGCACTGAATGTGCGTTCCGAAAGAACGCTGGATGCAGGACAGGCCAGTAGCTCAATTGCATATTGTGCAAGCTCTGGCCAGTGATCCATCCTCAAGACCCAGTAACCCAGTCTCTGGGAACGTGTAGCATAGACCTTTCTGCAAGACCTACCGAAGATGCTTCATCCTCTGCTCCCTCTGCAACGGCAAGATAAGGTCCGCAACCTTACCCTTGTAACGTGGATCAAGGAGGGTTGCCAGCCAGTAATGATCCCTCTCCTTGATCGCACGAATACGAGGATCCCTCCGCAGGCTTTGCAGGATCAGGGAGGCCATGCAGCTTAGGTTTGCTGAGGCATTTCGTCCGGAGTCCTCTGGGTCACTCAGGACGACATGATCCGCAGCCACCTCCTCCCAGCCACGTACAAGTCCATGGGTGTCTTGGGACTGTAATTGATACCTTGAAGACTGCTGCTGATGCTGAGTGCTAGGCTCCACCTCCATTCTGACACAATCCTCTTCCTCCTCCTCCTCTTCCTGTGTGATAGCCGGGCCAGCAGGAACACTGTCTGGATAAAGGGGGCCTTGAGAGGTAAGGAAGTCCTCCTCCTCTTGCCTCTGTTCTGCCTCAAGTGCCCTGCCCATTATTCCACGCAGCGTGTGCTCCAACAGGTGGACAAGAGGGACAGTGTCACTGATGCATGCACTGTCACCATCCTCGTGGCCTCCTCAAATGGTGCCAGGACAGTGCATGCATCCCTGATCATGGCCCACTGGCGTGGGGAAAAAATCCAAGCTCCCCTGACCCTGTCCTGGTGCCATATTGCAACAGATACTCATTGATGGCCCTCTGCTGTGTGTGCAGCCGCTGCAGCATGGCCAACGTAGAGTTCCACCTGGTGGGCATGTCACAGATTAGGCGGTTCTTGGGCAGGTTGTATTCCTTTTGCAGGTCAGCCAGCCGAGCACTGGCATTATATGACCGGCGGAAATGCCCACAGAGTTTCCTGGCCTGCTTCAGGACCTCCTGTAAGCCCCGGTACCTGCCCAAGAACCGCTGCACCACCAAGTTAAGGACGTGAGCCAAACAGGGCACATGGGTCAGTTGTCCCTGTCGGCGGGCGGAGAGGAGGTTGGTGCCATTGTTGCAAACCACCTTTCCTGGCTTAAGCTGGCATGGTGTCAACCACCTCTGAGCCTGCCCCTGCAGAGCTGACAGAATCTCTGCCCCAGTGTGGCTCCTGTCCCCCAAGCACACCAGCTCAAGCACCGCATGGCATCTTTTTGCCTGCGTACTTGCGTAGCCCATTGAACGCCTACGGAGCACCGCTGGTTCCGAGGACAAAGCACAGGTAGAGGCCATGGAGGAAGAAGAGGAGGGGGTGGAGGAGAGAGGTGTGTCAGAATTACCAGTAGTAACATTTTGGAGGCGTGGTGGCGGAACAACCTCCAACACTATTTCACCTTGTCCTGCATCCTTCCCAGCTGCCAGCAGAGTCACCCAATGCACCGTGAAAGATAGGTAACGTCCCTGTCCATGCCTGCTGGACCATGAGTCAGCGGTAATATGCACCTTGCCGCTGACTGCCCTGTCCAGCGAGGCCAAGACATTGCCTTCCACATGCCGGTAGAGAGCCGGAATCGCCTTCTGTGAGAAAAAGTGGCGTTTGGGAACCTGCCACTGAGGAACCGCACATTCCACAAACTCACGGAAGGGTGCAGAGTCTACCAACTGAAAAGGCAGCAGTTGAAGTGCTAGCAATTTAGCCAGGCTAGCATTCAACTGCTGGGCATGTGGATGGCTGGGAGCGAACTTATTTAGGCGGTGCAGCAGCTGGGGCAGGAAAATGTGCCTGGTACAATCTGACATCGGTGTACCAATACCAGATTGCCCGCAAGTACTTGGCTGTGACACACCTAATTCTACACCTTCATTCCTCTCAGTGCAGGTTTCAGAGAGGACTGAAGGTATAGTGGGGTTGGAGATCCCAGCTGATGAGGAGCAAGAAGAGGTCCGCTTTGTTCTTTGGTGTGGGTCTTTTAGGTAGGCTTGCCAACAAACTGCATGTCAGGTCGACATATGTCTGGTCAAGCACATGGTGCCCAAGCGGCTGATGTTTGGGCCACGCGAGATACGCCTGAGACATATGTTGCAAATGGCAATGGTGCGATCTGCTGCACACGTCTGAAAAAAGGCCCACACCAAAGAACTTTTGGAATAACGCACAGAGACAGCAGCGCCCTGCACATGCGGAGCTCTGCGGTGTGATGCAGTCGGTGTGCTGCCCTTAAGCTGGCCCCTGGGGGGCATCCTGCCTCGTTGGAGATGTGCCTCCTCCTTCTCTCTCCTATCAGTGACCTCATCATTCCCTCCCTCCTCATCACTGGAGCAAATATGGCAGTACGCTGCAGCTGGGGGAACATGACTGCCAGATAGCTGTCCTTGTTGGGCACCCCCTCTCTCTGGGCTCACGTTACTACCCCCTCTCTCTGGGCTCACTGTCACAATGGTACTGAAGTGAGCACACAGGCGAGCAGGTGACACGGGATACCCCAGGGCGTGGAATCTATGGGCCAGCCGGTATTCCGCCAGGGACGCCCTCACGAGGGTTTGGGCTTAGCTGCGTGCTGACCCCAGGTCACGACCCCTAGGTTCACCCTGCTCGCGAGGAGAGTACCAGAAGATTTAGAGGGATGGATGGATAAAGCAAAAGGAGAGCCGGATATCGAGCTAAGGTCGGGGCGGGCAGCAGACAACGTAAACAGGAGGACTAGCCGATTCGGTACACAAGAAGTCTGGTTAAGTAGGTTACAGGCAGGGAGCTCTGAAACAAGTGTTGCTCAAGCAACCAGAAACTGGTCTGAGTGAAATTTAAATAGTGAGTCACATGGGAGGTTGGACAGGAAGTAGCAGGAAGGAAGGATATATTAAGCCACAGGTGAAGCCGGCGACACCCATAGCTGCTGAGTGCAGCAGAGCTGAACACAAGCTTGTGGAACAACAGGTGCCAGCCGACCTACAGCAGTATAGGTAAGACACAGATCAGCTCCGCAGCTGATTTGTGACAGTACTCCCCCGCTTACGAGGTCCCCCTACACGTCTGGGGGCTGGCTTGGAGGAAAATTTCCGATGGAATCTGGTCACCAAGCGTGGGGCTGAGACATCTGCAGCAGGAACCCAAGACCTCTCATCCGGGCCGTAGCCCTTCCAATCAATCAGATAGAGTAGCTTCCCTCTGGAGTATTTGGAGTCCAATATATCTTTAACCTCATACTGATCCGTGGTATCAGCCACAGGAGCGGGGCGAGAAGAAGGGCGAGAGAAGCGATTGAGGACCAGTGGCCTGAGCAGAGAAACATGAAAGGCATTGGGGATCCTGAGATGAGAGGGCAGACGGAGCTTGAAAGCAACTGGATTGATCTGACAGAGAATGGGAAAGGGACCAATGAAGCGAGGGGCAAATTTCATTTAGGGCACCCGGAGTCGGATGTGCTTGGTAGAGAGCCAGACTCTATCGCCAGGTAGGAACTTAGGAGCCGGACGGCGATGACGATCTGCTGCCAATTTATGCCTGGAAGCAGCCAGATGAAGATTCTTAGAGACTTCTGCCCAGATTGAGTTGAAGGTCCTTTGAGTTTCAGCTGCTGCTGGTACAAGGGGAGAAATGGGAACAGGGAAAGGAACAGATGGATGCTGCCCGTAAACAGTGAAGAAGGGAGATTTTCCAGAACTGGCATTGGAGTGTTGGTTTAAGGCAAACTCTGCCCAGGGCAAAAGGTCCACCCAGTCATCTTGGTGGGCTGATATGAAGGCACGGAGAAAACGTTCTACATTTTGATTGACACGTTCCGTTTGCCCATTGGACTGGGGATGAAAGGCAGAAGAAAAATCCAAGGCTCTCCAAAACCGAGCAGTAAATTGAACTCCTCTGTCAGAGACGATATGTGAAGGCATCCCATGAAGACGAAAGATCTCCTTGATGAAAGTTGTGGCAAGACTGGGAGCAGAAGGTAGGCCTGGGAGAGGGGTATAGCCAGGGCAACAAAGGAAATGCCCAACTCGGAAGCCAAAGATTGTTCAATGAAATTCCCGGCTGCTCCAGAGTCCACATATGCAGAGAGTTGATAGGCATTTTGAGCCCAGTGGATAGACTCGGGTAGGGTGAAACGAGAGAGGCTGACAGAATTAAAGGAACGGTCTAGATCACCTAGACCCTGGAGTCCCGGACGGACTGGACAGGAGTTCAAGAGATGTCCTTTATCGCCGCAATAAAGGCATAAGCCCAAACTAATGCGCCGGGTACGTTCCTCTGGAGTGAGGCGAGTTCGCCCAAGCTGCATAGGTTCTTCCAACGTTTGAGAGGTTGAAGACGGAGAGGGTTCCACAAGTCTTTGGAGTGCCTGTGCTGGACAGCCAGCAGGGGGATGACTGGATCTGGATCTCTCCAGGGCCCGCTCCTGGAAACGAATGTCTATTTGAACGCTTAATGCGATTAAATCATCCAAAGTGGTAGGAATGGTGCGTTCAGCGAGTTCAACCTTTACACACTCAGATAGGCCTTGCCAGAAGGTAGCGGTAAGTGCCTCATTATTCCATTTGAGTTCAGCGGCCAGCGTTCGGAATTGAACTGCGTATTGACCGACTGTCATTCCTTGCTGACGGAGATGAAGGAAGGCCCCAGCAGCAGAAGACACTCTGCCGGGCTCATCAAAAGTTTTCCAGAAAGCATCCAAAAAGGCCTGGAGGTCAGAGGTGATAGAATCGTGTTGTTCCCAGAGTGGGGAGGCCCAAGCTAGGGCATCATCAGAAAGTAGAGAGATGATATATGCGACTTTGGTGCGATCAGTTGGAAAATGGTGGCTGGAAAGTTCAAAGTGGATGGAACACTGATTAATGAAGCCACAACAAGCCTTAGGGTAGCCAGAAAAACTAGGTGGTGGTGGCAAATGCAAGCAGGGATTGCCAGGTGAGGCAGGTAACACGGGAGCAGATGAGGCAAAAGCAGGAGCCGAAGGAGCTGAAGTTGCAGCGACTTGCAGGCGATCCAGGCGGGAGGCAAGATCCTGTAGAAACAGCATTATTTGCTCTTAATTTGCTTTCTGGGAGTTAAGTCGCTGAACTAGATGTTGCATCTGGTCCTCAGTCAGTGGCCGACACTCTGAGGAGATCATGGCTTGCGCAAACTGTCACAATGGTACTGAAGTGAGCCCACAGGCAAGCAGGTGACACGGGATCCCCCAGGGCGTGGAATCTAATGGCCAGCCGGTATTCCGCCAGGGACCCCCTCACAAGGGTTTGGGCTAAGCTGCGTGCTGACCCCAGGTCACGACCCCTAGGTTCACCCTGCTCACGAGGAGAGTACCAGAAGACTCAGAGGGATGGATGGATGGATAAAGCAAAAGGAGAGCCGGATATCAAGCTAAGGTCGGGGCGGGCAGCAGACAACGTAAACAGGAGGACTAGCCGACTCGGTACACACGAAGTCTGGTTAAGTAGGTTACAGGCAGGGAGCTCTGAAACAAGTGTTGCTCAAGCAACCAGAAACTGGTCTGAGTGCAATTTAAATAGTGAGGCACATGGGAGGCTGGATAGGAAGCAGCAGGAAGGAAGGATATATTAAGCCACAGGTGAAGCCGGCGACACCCATAGCTGCTGAGTGCAGCAGAGCTGAACACAAGCTTGTGGAACAACAGGTGCCAGCCGACCTATAGCAGTATAGGTAAGACACAGATCAGCTCCGCAGCTGATTTGTGACACTCACGTTACTGCCTTCCTCTAGATGGGTTCCATCATCGGAGCCTTCAAAACGCTGGGCATCCTCCTGGAGCATGTACCCAACACTGTGGTCAAACAGTTCGGGGGACTCCTCAGGAGGACATGGTGGGGCTAGGGAAGGAGTGACTGATACCATTGAGCCAAGGGAAGAGGCTGCAAGTACCCTGAGCCTGGGTGAGAGAGGATGAGGAGGAGGGGGACGGCTTGGTCATCCACTCTACCAAGTCTTGGGCATGTTGCGGCTCAACATGGCCAGCTGCCGAAAAGAAGGACAAGCGTGTCCCATGGCCACGTGCTGATGAGGATGCACCGTGTCCACGACCAGCACTGTTGCCTCTAGACACAGATCCTGCTTGCCCTCTTTTACTGCCTCGTGACTGTCTGCCTCTCCTTGTTTGCCTTCCAGACATACTAATTGCCTGCAGTGAGATGTAGCTGCACAAAGGTGGGATGTATATATATATATATATATATATATATATATATATATATATACTGATAATGCAGAATCAACTGCCTGCTGTGGTATTAATATGGGAAAAGCAGCAATTGTCTTCAGTTAGTTTTAGGTGAAAATTGTGCAGAGGCCACAGTACACTAACTGAAAATACTTGCAGCTCTCTGCCAGTGGTTTTATTATGAGAACACCACTATTAGACATATACAATTTGCTTAGTTACGAATTCGTTATTCTTCAAAAAAATTTATATTCGTTAATTCGTAAACATACGAATGAACAAACGGTTTACTAAAATTACCAACGAAAAACGAATTATCGAAAAGAACGAATATGGAAAACAACGAAAATACGAAATTATTAAAAATCAAAATGAACGAAACCTCTAAATTACGAATATTCGGAAAACGGAAATCAAAACAACGAAAATACCGAACAAAGATTCAAAATAACGAAAATCAAAATTAACGAAAAAAAAACTAAATTACTAATATTCGGAAAACGGAAATCAAAACAACGAATTTGTTAGTTCTGAAATATTTCTGGACGTTGGCTAATAAGCTTGTCCCTTCCCCTGAAGAGGTTGTCCCTTCCCCCAATGAGCTTGTTTCTTATTCCCGTGTGTGTTTTTCTGTGTTAGACTGCAGTGCATTCCATCCAGAGTCCAGATAGGGTGTGGTTGGGTAGGTGGCACTGTTTTGGTGGATTTGTGAGTTAAGTTGTGACTTGTGAGAGAGAAATTCTTTGTTTCTTAAGCATACTCTGTCTAGAATCTAATTTCTATATTACGAATTATGCCCCGATTACGAATCTACGGTCAGTCTCACGAAAGTACGAATTACAAAATTATGTCAAGCAGTGTTTCGAATAAACGGAAAATGTATTCTAACGTAAGTACGAATGTAATTAAATCTACAAAAGTACAATTTTCCAATCAACGGAAATTAGACACGGAAATACGAATCATTGCAAATCAACGAAAATATAGTTCTTACGAAAATACGAACGCGGCCGAATATAAAATATAACGAAAAATTCGAATTTCGAATCAACGAATATTAGACTAACGGAAAAACGAATCAATTGAAAAATAACCCTTACGGAAATACGAAAGAGTCCAAATACGATAACTCACGTCTTACGAAATTACTAATCGTTACGAATCAACGGAAACTAACAGAAACTAAACCAAACTAAACAAATTTTTATGTTGTGCACATGTCTAACCACTATTAGTCACTAACTGTATTCAGGTAAGCTTTAGGTGAACGCTATGCAAAGCACACAGTACACTAAGTGAAACACTGACTACAGCTAGCACAATCACCTGCCTGCCTGTTACAGTATAGAGAATAACAGGAACGGATCTAGCTAAACTGAATATAGTGTATAAATATATATACAACACCTAGGATGCATATATATCCTCTACACACTGTAACTGCAGCTAACTGACTCGCCTGCCTGCTCTATCTAACTCAATATAAATGACACTGTCTCTCTCTCTCTCTGTAAGCTCTCTCTTTAACCAACACCGCAACACACTACACAAGTGTGTACTAAACCCCCTGAGCCATAATTGGCCAAAGCCACCCTGGCTTCGGCCAATTATGGGTCTCTGTTCAGACGGCGCTGTGATTGGCCAAGCATGCGGGTCATAGTGCATGCTTGGCCAATCATCAGCCAGCAATGCACTGCGATGCCGCAGTGAATTATGGGCCGTGACGCGCCACTTGAATTTGGGGCGAACGGCCCATAATGTTCGCAATTCGACGAACAACCGAACAAGCGATGTTCGAGTCGAACATGGGTTTGACTCGAACTCGAAGCTCATCCCTACACGTATGGCTCTTTTTCAGGATTTACAATAAATTGGAATAAGTCAGTTCTTTAACCTGTAGACCCCTTTGTGACTCATCTGTCAAAAAATTGGCGTCTCAAATAACTGTAGTCTCTACATTTAAATATCTAGGCGTCCAAGTTACATCACAAGTAAGCACATGTGTAGAGAGGAATTTAGTTCCACTACTCAATTGCTGGGGGTAAAGTTTGGAGTAAGTTGCCTTTAACCGTAATTGGCAGAGGCAATTTTATAAAGATGGTTTGGATACCACAATTACTATACTTTTTACATAATTGTCCTGTGTGGCTGCCTTAGATTTTTTTTTAGACAAATAGATACTTTGCTTAGAGTCCTTATTTGGCGCTATAAACACTCTTGGATTAAATTAGAAACTCTACAGTTGCTTAAGGATGAAGGAGATTTATCTGTTCCATCCTAATACCAGATTGTATTATTTGGCATCACAACTTCAGAAACTACATGGTTAGAATGACATAAATTGAGAGGACCATATACAGCAATTTATATTCTCCCAACTGCCGATGGAGTCACCTGTGCAGCTAATAGTAGCATATCACTTTTATAGTAAACTTTGTTTACTCACATTTTACTCAATTCATAAACTTTGGACTACAATTCAACAAGAAACTCTTCATGAGAGATATACCCTATATATTTCTATATGGAAAAATATGCAATTATCTGAGGTAGCGAAACTTGAAAATTTTGACTCATGGAAAAGAGCAGGTATTGTGTTACTTCATAAACTTTTTGATAACAAGGTTTTACAACTATTTGATAAACTGGCAGAGAAATATCATCTGTCTAATAAATAATTTTTTCAATATCTCCAATTACGGCATGCTCTACAGAGTCCGGCCAAGACTTTTCTACTAAAATATACTCCATCTTCAATTTTAGCCATGGCAGTAACTATAAGACACTCTAAACAGGGACTTATTGGGGATATATACTCTTCCCTACAAAGGACAGCTGGAACTAAAATACAAGATGGTAGTCTTGGATGATGGTGTAGGGATCTAGAGACACTTAGCCATGAGGAGTGAGAGCAAGCTTTTAAGAATTTATTCAGAGTATCCTTATGCTCCTCACAGTGTCTGACCCAGCTATTTAATATTCATAGATCCCACTACCCTCCCTTAAAATTACATTCTCGGGGTAAAGCAACTACATGAAATTGCCCAAGGTGTACTAATGACATGGGTACACTTATACATATGCTGTGGTGAAGTCCCAAATTGCATTGCTACTGGGAGTGTGCATTTGATCCTTTAATACCCTATGTTCTACATAGGTTTAGTCTAACCCAAAAATAGCATTGCTAGGGATTGTACCAGAGGACACTCTCCCTGTGGAAATGCATGTGATGTGGTTAACATATATGTATATAGCCCGTACACTTATATTTAAAAAAAATGGATATCAAACTCTCCATCAACAATAGCGCAATGGTCCGAAGCAATCTTAATTTAAAACTAGAGGAATTGGTATATTAACATAGGAGAAGTCCTAAAAAGTTTTTGAAAATTTGGTCCTGGTTAGTTTCAAACTTAGTTGGGTAATCAGGTGAACATATTAAAGATGTTGAGGAAAGTTAACAATTAGAAAGATCTTTGGAGGGAGATAATTGTATATGTATATATAGTATATACTTTGAGGACCATAAGATTACTGTCAAAACCAAAAACGTATGCATCAAGGTACTGTCACTGTCTCAAAATGCAAAAATCTCAATATGTGATAGCCTAATAGTTCAGGCTATGATAGTCAGCAAAGCAGTTGCGTGTCTTTGTGTAACAAAGGTGCATGTTACATGTGTCGCAGAGGCTTTCCGTGCGATTTTCATTCCCATGTTTGGCACATTGAGCACATCATTTGCGTCTATCGCTTCTAATCATGGAATGTTTTGGCTTTGGTGCTGGAAGGACACTTTGTGAACTTCTGACTGGCGCTGACGGAGCTTTTCTTTGTCTGTTGGAGAATCCACCCACTAGACTCCTTGCTATCATCTGCCTATATTCCAATTGTGTAATCGCTTTGTACTCTGGGTGCCTCTCTTCATTTGCTTGTATATAAATGCAGTGACTGTTGTTTACAGCAATATCTAGGAGGTCAAAGAAAATCCTCAAATAAAACTTTATTTTTGACTTCCGGTCTGTCTCATAGGACACTTTCTTCTGATCCATCAGGTCCACACCCCCCATGTAAATGTTGTAAATAGTAACAATGGTTGGACATGGAATATGCAGCTTTTCTGCACATCCTGCCTGCCTTCTCAGCACATGCGTCATATCATCCTTTTTGCATGTAAGGAAATTTGACAACAGTGTCACTGATCTATTGTCCATCCATTTTACACATGTGACGCCATTTGCACTCATAGAATCCACATCTCCTCTTTTTATTTCTTTGTCAGCTTTCAAGTTTTTGGGCATATTTTTTCTGTCCACACGAACTGTGCCACAAAGGTAGATCTTCTTCTGCAACATCTCGTATTGCAGCAGTGGAGAAATAAAAAAATTGTCGATGAAAACCTGACAGCATAGCTGTTCTAGTTGTTTTGTCAGCATAACAATGACCAAGACCATGTTCTGTGTCTGTTTTTCATCCAGTATAGATGTCAAACTGATAAAGGTAGCCTGAGATAGCATCACATCTGCACCATACTGCTTCATGATGTTTTGACCTTTATATTTTATCATGTGCTCGTCAATCGACTGTTGCTTGCTTGGATTTCTCGCAGCCTGGAAGCATCGATTGAAGTGTTCGATCAATGGACAAACTTTGAAAGCTCTATCACACTGGGGATGAGTTCTAGGTAACATGTCCTCATTATTTGCAAAGTGCAAAGCAGAGCGAATTGCTTCAAATCGAGCATGACTAATTGTATTTGCTATAAATGGTACCTGAAGATCTGGCTGAGTAGACCAATAGTCTCTGATCGATGGCAGAACATGATACCCCATAACAAGACATATTCCAAAGAAGGCTCAAAGCTAATCTGCATTTGTCTGGAATGGAATGCCCCTCTGTTTCATATAAAGCTCACTTTGCTCCACAACGAGTGAGACTAAAGTGCTTAAATCAGATGCTTGTTCAAAGACTTCAACAGCATCAATATCTGCAGAGTCATCTAATTTCAAGTTCACTTGTCCATAGTCATATTTAGTAGCGTTTGTTATGACTTTAGTTGCTCCCCTTTTCCACCTAAAGTCAAAACCAGTGATCACTGACTGAGTTTTTGAACTAGATTGCGACTTTTTCGGCAGAGGCAGTTGCTCTCCTTCTTCGGAGTTCACTGCTGAAGTCTGGAGTGTACATTTACGTTTCGGTAAGCCATAGAACATCAAAGGTTTGACAGGTAGAGCTGTACAAGCTATGTTTGTGCTAGAGCTGGGTTCAGTTGATGATGAAGGATCAGGATGCTTTATGATCACTTCCTGGGTAATACTGTCAACAGCTTCAAGCAAGAAACTCTGATCTTCGTCATCGAGAGTGAGGTCCTTTTCATCACTGTGGTCGGCAAACAACAGCCATTGTATATCCTCTTCACGTATTGTAAACAAGCGTTCACGCCATGACATCGTGTTTGAGGCCTTGCTAAGAACAGATTAACAATAGCGAATAAAATGGGTTACGACAGTTAGTGACTCTGCTACTTCATGTAGTGAAGAAGTGAATGCTTTCCTTCAGCTGCCTCCTGATGTACTGCTGTAATTAGATAATAATACTTGTGTAATGAAAAATGTCTCCTGTACAGCACACTTCAATCATACAGCAATGGGACAGCACTGTCCAACAAACCTACCTTTCTCACTGATGGCTGACTGACTTCAGTTATACAGAATTTCTTTGTGCTGCATCTCCTCACTCCCCCCTCCTTTCTTCACAAATGGTTACAGAAGGGAGTGTAGCACATTATCTTGTCCCACTTATTCTGTACAAATTATCTTTTACTTTCTAACACTGCTATTGCTTAGCATAGCATTAGCTATATGCCTGTGTACATCTAGTGTCATGCTGAATGACAGTTTTATCAGTTGCTGTTGAGTTCCAAGAGGTAAAACTGTACAGTAACTGGAAAACTGCTTTTTATCGACGGTCCCTAAAGTTCCACAGAGCTCAGATAAAGCACAGGCTGAATGACTTCTATAACTGTCTAAAGTTATTTAATAAACAACTCTGCATAGTGGCAGGGTTTCTTTAGAGCCCATTCACACAGGGGCAACTTTGGATCCCACCTCAAATTGCCCCAGGTCGCCCCTAGTCGCCTCAAGTCGCGCTGGCTGAGGAAATCAATGTAAGTTAATGGAGCCGTCTTAATGAACACTACTGCAGTCGCTCCGACTTCAAAAAAGGTCCCTGTACTACTTCAATCCGACTTCTAGGCGGCCTATACCCATTGGTTTCAATGGGAAGTGCCTCTGAAGTCGGATCACTGTCTTAACATAAGCATCTTTTCAGGAAGATAACATACATTTCTCAGGCAAACCCCTCCCTCCCACAGAGCTAATTCTTGTTTTATTGGCCACTGGAATGTCTCCTGTCCGGCAGGCAACTTGAAGTTGCCTTGTAAGTTGCCTGGAGTCGTGCTGTGATTCATACTCAAGTCGAGTCTGAGTTGCCTCATAAAATCGGGCTGGAAGTCGTGTTGCCCCTGTGTGAATGGAGTCTTAGGGTATGGTCCGTTGAGGACCATAGGGACATATGTGTCCCAGAGCAAAAAATGTCAGCCAAATTGGTTCAAATGATAAAATCTCTGAAAAAAACATTTGTTGTTGTCAAACACAAGTCTATCAACAAATATCAGATGATCCAATAACATCTGACTATTTAGGTCACTTTTTATGGAACGCCAAAAGAAGCAATTTTTTTTTTTTTAAGTTTGTACACTTCAGTTGCTGTAACTAAGCCATTTCATGAAATAACTGACAAGAATCTAGATCCATTTGTTGATAAGAACTAATATTTTGAAACCAAAAAAATAAGTATTTTAAATTCTTAATCAGATGATACAGGCAATTAAAAACATGGGACAAATACGTCCCTTGGTCCTCAAAGGGTTAAGGTGTAGTCATCAGATTGAATATAATGGTTTGATTTATATATTCATTAACCTTGTGTAGGGAGAGTGTAATCATTGAGTTTGATGTGATACAAGGTTTCTAGTAATAGTCAAGGTATAATCTGGAAGGTACGCAAAACAAGTCTTTATTTTTAATGTTTGGTGGGGTTGGTTGGTGGTAATGTTCTGTGCGTTTTGAGTTTTTGTTTTAACCACTTGCTTACTGGGCACTTAAACCCCCTCCTGCCCAGACTAATTTTCAGCTTTCAGTGCTCTCACACTTTAAATGACAATTACTCAGTCATGCAAGAATGTACCCAAATGATTTTTTTGTCCTTTTTTTCATACAAATATAGCTTTCTTTTGGTGGTATTTTATCACATCTGGGTTTTTTATTGTTTATGCTATAAATGAAAAAAGACTGAACATTTTGAAAACAAACACATATTTCTTAATTTCTGTGATAACATTTTGCAAATTAGTCATTTTTCTTCATAAATTTTGGCCACAATTTATACTGCTACATATCTTTGGTAAAAATAACCCAACATTAGTGGAAATTATTTGGTCTGTGTGAAAGTTTTAGAGTCTACAAGCTATGGTGCAAATCATAAAAAAATAATCACATCTGATGTACTGGCGACCTATCTCATTTCTTGAGACCCTAACAAGCCAGGAAAGTACAAATGGCCCCCAAATAACCCCTTTTTGGAAAGTAGACCTTCCAAGGTATTTAGTAAGAGGCATGGTGAGTTATTTGAAGTTGTAATTTTTTCCCACAATTCTTTGCAAAATTAAGTTTTTTTTTCACAAAATTGTCATGCTTACCATATATACTCGAGTATAAGCTGACCCGAATATAAGCCGAGGCACCTAATTTTACCACAAAAAACTGGGAAAACGTATTGACTCGAGTATAAGCCTCGGGTATCCATCTGCATGCCTCACTTTGCCTCACTGTGTCCATGTGCATGCCTCACTGTGCCCATGCCTCACTGTGTCCATGACTAGACTGACGTTTAACATGGGAGTCTATGGAAGGAGTGCCCAGCTTTGAAAAATCGGTGCTCCCTGGCCGTAGGTCCCCCAGACAACAAACTTTGCACACTTGTAGAGGAGAAATGGGGCTATATGTGTGCCAAGATTGGGGTCCAGGAGACCTATGACCGGCCAATACACGGTCCCCAGAATCACTAGAGAAATTACTGTTTAACATGGGAGTCTATGGAAGGGGTGCCTGGCTTTGAAAAATCGGTGCTCCCTGGCCGTAGGTCCTCCGGACAACAAACTTTGCACTCTTGTAGAGGAAGAGTGGGGCTACATGTGTGCCAAGTTTGGCATGGTACTGGGTCCCCAAAATCCGGGAGATCAGGCGCAAAATGGTGACTCGAGTATAAGCCGAGAGGGGCATTTTCAGCACAAACAAATGTGCCGAAAAACTCGGCTTATACTCAAGTATATACGGTATTTCTCTCACATGGCATGTGCATACCACAAATGACACCCAAAAATACATTCTGCTACTCCTCCTGAGTATTACAATACCACATGTGTGGGACTTTTTCACTGTCTGTCCACATACAGAGGCCCAACATGCAGGGAGCACCATCAGGTGTT
This sequence comes from Rana muscosa, assembly GCA_029206835.1. Classification (NCBI taxonomy): domain Eukaryota; kingdom Metazoa; phylum Chordata; class Amphibia; order Anura; family Ranidae; genus Rana; species Rana muscosa. The sequence goes on along the minus strand of CM055116.1, from coordinate 346,038,847 downwards.
CTAGGAGCATAAATTACACATCTAACTTGTTGACTACCTATTAAACTTTTAAAGGCCCTGGAGCACCAGGACAATGGAAACGCCCACAAAATGACCACATTTTGGAAAGCTAACACCCCAATGTATAATCTATGAAGCCTAATGAGTCTTTTGAATGGAAGTTTTTGGAAAATGTGTGTGGAAAAAAAATGAAAACGCATTTGTTTTACACAAAGTTGTCCGTTTAAAAGATATTTCCAACACAAAGCATTTACATAGCAAAAATAACACCCCAAAATACATTCTGCTACTCCTCTTGAGTATAAAGATACCACATGTGTGAGACTTTTAAACAGCCTGGCCACATACAGAGGCCCAACATTGCAGTAGCATCTTCAGGCGTTCTAGGAGCATAAATTACACATCTCATTTCTCAACCACCTATTACACTTTTGAAGGCCCTGGAACATCAGGACAAGGGAAACCCACAAAATGACCCCATTTTGGAAAGCTAACACCCGATTGTATAATCTATGAGGCATAATGAGTCTTTTGACTGGTTAATTTTTTTCCAGAAGTTTTTTGAAAATGTGAAAAAAAAATTAAAACGCATTTTTTCTACACAAAGTTGTCTGTTTATAAGAGCTCTCCAACACATAGTATTTACATAGAAAAAATTACACCCCAAAATACATTCTGCCACTCCCTCTGAGTATGGTGATACCACATGTGTGAGACTTCTACACAGCCTGGCCACATACAGAGATCCAACATGCAAGGAACACCGTCAGGTGTTTCCAGGGACACATAGCATGCACATACCAAGAATTAGACCCCAAAATACATTATGCTGAGCAAAGTGTAAACAAAAGATTACCTGTGGTTTTAGTAGCGCAGTTGTACACAGTGTAGGAAATTCAAAAGGTATTCCCGTATACCTGACAAAGACCAGCTAGGTAAAATCACAGCAATTACCACACTCACAAGACCCTCTCAGTACTGAGGAGATAGCTTATTGGTGGACACAAAGAAAGATGAGCCAATGTCTCTATCCAAAAGATATCTGCTTTAATAAAAGAGTGGACATACAATTATATATAAGTTCCCAGTTGATGCCAGTTGTGGGGAAACGCGTCGGGTGGAGCATACATCCCTAAAACGTTATCACGTATTTGGTCATTGAAGCAGTCAGTGTTTGCTCTCTGACTGATTTTTCTGATATTTTTTCCTTTTTTACCCTCTCCCCCTCTTTTGTGTTCCTGTTTTTATATATATCTTTTTTATGAAGTGTGGATTGGATGTGAACTTGTTTTGGTCTTTGCTGTGATTTTTTCAATAAATCATTTGGAAACTTTTTTCTGAAATACTGCACCATGAAGTTTTTTTCATTCAATCCCTTCCTGCTGAGTTGAACAAACTCCTAGGAGTGCACCTGGAGCAATCATTATCTCTGCTTACCTTGATTCCTGTGTGTTGGACATCCGATCAGCTGGTGGAGCGAGGAGAGATCCCTTGGGATAAGGAGCAGGTGGATATCCTCGGTGCCGGCAGGCAGATGCACACGCTCTTGAGACCTCTGTAATCCGAGGTCCCATCGATCTGGTAAGCGGCTTTAAGATTATTCCCTACTGTCGAATGTATATGGAATAAGAACTACATCGGATAATTCCTTACCCATATGAAGATTGGTGGAGCTGATTATTTAAAATTTAAAACATTTAAATATACAACTTCTTTTTGGGACACTTTTTATACACATTCGTTAAATGAATATTGTTTGGAGATTCCTTATAATAGAAGATTCTCTACATTAACCCCTTTTTTTCACTATATATATTTATTTTTCACTTGATGTTTTAAATAATTTTTTCCTGTTTGCAGGATTGTTGTTTTTCATGGTAATTGCGCACTTGTTTCTTTTTGCATATGTTTGTTGAGCTTTAGTATTTTTTAGCTTTTTACTTGTAGCAGCATCACAGTTTTTTCTTTGATCAAGTATTTATTAATTTTTCTCAAAATTATTTGGTTTAGCGCAGGTTTTTTCCCAATATATATATACAATTATATATGGTTTATATCAACCAATCACAAGTGATTAAAATAAATGGGAGCAGGAAGTGGTTAGTAAGTACATTTCATATCATTACATCTCATTACATATCATTACTGGTAAAGCGACTGACCTCTTAAAGATGGCTGCCATGGGTCACTAAAGCATGACCACCTGCTTTCATGACTCATAGTCATGAGTTTGGTGTTTCTCATTAAAACAGGAAGTAGTTTCAGACAGTACACCACAGATGCAAAAAGTGTCTATGCAAGCAATCGTTATGCATGGTATATTCCTGTGTGCTTTGCATAGCATTAAAATATCAGAAGTTTACATCAAGTTAATTTTATATGAACCTTTAGCTCTCTCAACATGGTGTCACCATGGTACAGTAAATTACTACAATCCCCTCTTTCAGACACGAAGGTCACAGAGGTGACGGAGATGACTGACTTCTCCGCATTGTGACACACACATAACAAACCCAAAGCAGGCACACAGAAATAATACCAGGAGCAAAATCACTATAATACACACAGCAATATCCTTGATCCAGGAAAATACTCCATTTGAAACCAAACCATCTCACGTTACCCAGGGGGTCCCCAAGTAATTAGTCAGCCTTTTCATCATGTCAATACCCCTCCAATTCCCAAGGGGAACCATGCCCAGGTCATGTCCTTTTCCAAAAACAATGACCCGGCAGAACAGTGTTTGAGGGGGCATTTTAGGATGAACACCAGCCCTGAGCAAGTGATGTTCCTCACTGTCCCAGAGAATTCTCATTATCGGAACCAAATGAGGCCAAGTAACACCATCCCTTGGGATCACTAGGAATCCATGGATGGCGTGTCCTTCCACAACAAATGTACGTGCTGTTGCCCAAGGCTAGTGGCTGTCTGCTAAGGACCCGTTGGGTACCTTCAGAGAATCCTGCAAGGGCAAGCTGTGAGAGTAGCCCTATAAATGGAATTAGACACCATGAATGGCGAAAGCAGATTAAGCAAGTGAACAAGTGATTGTGACGTCCTAATTTCAATGTGCTTGTGGTGCTCAAATGGTTAAATTGGTATATGAAAGGATGGTATATATTCTAAAAAACATTGCAAAAACATTAAGAACACCATCAGTGGCAATGGACCAAATATATTGGTGAGCAAGTAAATAAAAAGTCCAAGTATTCCAAAGTGCTAAAAGTGATTTAAATGTATAGTTGTCTGTAGAATTGAGCGGACACCTGGATGTTCGGGTTCGACGGGTTCGGCCAAATTTCGGAAAAAAGTTCGAGTTCGGGACCGAACTTGACCCGAACTTGACCCCGAACCCGAACCCCATTGAAGTCAATGGGGACCCGAACTTCTGAGGACTATTCGCGCTTGTTTCCTGTGCTTAGAATTGTCCCTGCACAAAGTGTAATTTCTGAAGGAAAAAAAGTCATTTAAAACTCACTCGCGGCTATAATGAATTGTCGGCTCCCGGCAATACATAGAAAAGTCATTGATAAAAAAAAAAAAAGCGTGGGGGTCCCCCCAAATTCAATTACCAGGCCCTTCAGGTCTGGTATGGATTTTTAGGGAACCTCCACCCGGGCTGAGCGGACCTGAAGCGCCTAGTATGGATATTTGGGGGGAACCGCACGCATTTTTTTTAAATTTGCGGCAGGGTTCCCCTTAATATCCATACCAGACCTGAAGGGCCTGGTAATTGAATTTGGGGGAACCCCCACACTTTTTTTTTTTTTATCAATGACTTTTCTATGTATTGCCGGGAGCCGACAATTCATTATAGCCACAAGTGAGTTTTAAATGACTTTTTTTCCTTCAGAAATGACACTTTGTGCAGGGACAGTTCTAAGCACGGGAAACAAGCGCGACTTTACATGCATATTGCCGAACACCGGATCCGAACCCGAACATACAGTCAATTATTCGGGTTCGGGTTCGGGTCCGGGATCCAAAAAACAAAAGTTCGGTACGGACCCGAACTTTACAGTTCGGGTCCGCTCAACCCTAGTTGTCTGCAGGTAATCCACCACCGTGAAGATCAAAGGCTTACCAGATGAGTTGGACCCAGCAAGGCGTACGCCTGATGGGTCAAACAAGCTTGTTGGTGTAGCACACCCAGGGAGAAGTACAGCAAGCACAAATCCTCCCAATGTATCATATGGTAAAAGGAGAAAAATTGTCCCACATCGTGTGATTCTGTTTAAAATGAGAGCATTTATTTGTAAAATATAAAATGGTCGCTCACATTTGAGAAGACATATAAAAGCATATAAGATCAAAATGATGCAGTGGCATCAGCAGAGTCCTTCCTAACGTTTCGTCCTAATAAGGCATCTTCTGGGGTCAAAAGGTAAATATCCACAATAGTCATTCCGACTGTTATTCAAACAAACTTTCCCATCACATTTTAGTACCCCATGGACTCAATATATGCAGCAATGTATTTAGATCCCAGTTACTTAATTTCAGTAACTCTTCATCCTTCTGTTACCAAAATCCCTTTATCAATTTTTAATTTAACCCCAAACTTTTAGGGAAAATATAACATGGGCCTGAGCACAATATGAGACAACCCATTGTGTACATTCTAAACACACACTTAAAACACTTTACTAATCAAAATGATACCCTGTGCATTCATTAAACACAATACAACCACTTTCTCATTCCATATTCATTTGGCCATTCCATTCATCCATCATTTTTCCATATTTTCATTTTGAACACCTTCTAAACACTTTCTAAACATATTTTATTTTTCTCTAGTGCACAGGATTACACAACCTTAAAGTCACTTCCTCTTTCTTCACCAACCACAATTCATCTGGCATAGCACCTGGAATACATAACTTCCCTTTATTTACTTTTGAATTCTGGACTCTTAATTATCCTTCTTAAACTTGTATTAACCAAAAAAAGACAAAATCAAACATTTTAAAATTCCCAATCAATGTTAAAACATCTTAAACACAATTAACCCCATTTGCACAAATGATCATTACCTTGTTTTATAACAGGCAATGTCCCTATACATTGCAAAAATTCCCATTTTTCCTCTTTTTCGACATCAACAAATGTGCCAATTGGCCCAACTTCCCCTCAAACGTACGATCTATTCTTTTTATAACATATTTTTTTTCTACATAAAACACCACTCTAGGTTCTGTTCTTTTATAACAGTATAATGTCATTTACTGAACACCTCGGAACCTAGGGCAATTATATCAATCCGATCTATAGCACATTTGCCGAAACTGAAAAAACACCTTTTAATTTCAATAACGCAAGGACAAGCAACCTAGAATAAGCAAATAAACAGTCCTTAAAGTCAGACTTCAAGGCTCCCTGTTCCAACCGGTGTGACCCAAATCGCAGCGATTCCGGAAAAAGGCTCTTGCGCCACTCTCTTCCGACCTCGGTGCGACCCATCACCCTCACGGTTTTTACTGGTCGCATGAAATCGCACTGCAAAGTTACATTGCAAATTGCGTGACCTTGGGGCTGCAACAGTGGAAAACAGAGCCCAACTGAAACAATCAAAACACCCCATGTATAAATTGAAATACTACTCTTAAGAATTTTTATCTGATCAGATTTCCCGAAAAAAAAAAAAAACATTTGGTACCAGTACATACGTGTAATTTACCTGTGACGTGTCACACTCCCCTTTTAATGTTCCCAATTAACTATGCATTGGGCATGGGCCTAATATCTGTCCAACACATTTCATGAATAGACTGACAATAATTGCAACATTTTACCAACAACATGTAGAACATATTTTAAATCTATATAGATAACTCTTCTCAATGAAAATCCTCCTTTGACATTTACTCTTCAGTCCAGCAAGTCTCTCTGACCTGCTGAATATGGAATACAAATATGGCAGTATGCCCTCCACAAAAACAGTGGTGAAGGCCTGGTCGGTGGTTTGATCCCCTCTTCCACCTGAAGCAAAATTGCAAGCGGACATGTGCCTCTGTGTATTTGTGCTAAACAATACTTTGGATAGGAGTAACTTGTCCTTGTCCAAATCTGCGATTCCATCCTCCTAAAGCACCACACACGGATGAGTACCCTACTCTGTCCCTCTCACCTGCTCACCCTCCTTGGCAGGATCATAGGACACATATCAACCAACCAACAATCCATCTACATTCAGAAGAAAAAACAACTTATACTCTAAACTGTAATTCCAAGACAAACATAACATTTAATGCTTCTCTCTATTGACAACAACTTTCCCTTATTTAGGTGTATGTCTAGGAAATTGTGCCACAGCAGCGACCCCAAGGATCGCCACTGATCACAGTGTACAAACAGTGTATGAAACAGAGACAATCGGGGGAGAAGTGTTTGAACATGCTCTCCCACTGATGATCTCCATACACTGAGAACCCTCTCTGATCGACACAGAAACAGCCAGTCCATGAAGCTGTGATCTCAGCGCTCCACCGGCGATCCGTGTCAGAATTCACACCCCCAGACTCACCAGCTCAGAGGTGGAGAATCGGGGAGCGAATAGGGAACCCGGGGGGATCCGAGGGGGAAGGAGGAAGATTTTTTGACTTCCCTCTATCCTGTTCAGACCCCTGAAAACAGTAACCATGTCCCCCTGTCAGTGTACCAAGCAGCAACAATTTTATCACTGCCAAATAAACCGACATCTGTATTTCTGTGAATCTCTGGTACTGTAATCTCGTGAAATCTCATGAGACCCCAGCATCAGGTGCCGCTCCTTGCATGAGGCGGAGTGCTTTCAACAAGGACTCTAACCTCCCCATCAGCTCTCTCTCTTTTTACCCTTGGTTGAACCTTTTTTTTCTATACAAGCAGGCGTGGGTCCCTCCCCTGAAGACTCGGTCTCACAGTCCTCTTCCCCTGCATCAGATATGTCTGGTGCAGTAGAGACACCATGTCCCGATGCCACCTGGGAATCAGCTCCCACCACCTTCTGTACATGTGCCTGTTGCTAAACAGTGATCTGCATTGATCTGCCCATTTTACTAACCCACCTGTACCGACCCATTATAACTATAAGGCCCCTTTCACACGTCGCACGGGACGGATCCGTGATGATCCGCCCCGTTAACCTCCGCTTGCTCAGTGGGGGTCGCTCCGCTGATCCCCGCTGAGCCGGCGGATGACAGGGCGGTCCTTGCACACTGTGCAGGGACCACCCTGTCAGATCTCCGCTCTCAGACCGTCTGTCCGTGTTCATCCGATCCGCTCTGCAGACGGATTGAAAAATAGGATTTTCTTCCGTCTGCAGAATCGGAGGATTGCGGACGCGGATGAGATCGGGTGTCAGCGGATGTTCATCCGCTGACACCCGCTATCTCATAGGGACCAATGTATGTCTCTTTTTCATCCGTAAACGGATGGATGAAAAAGCAGACTTACGGTCCGCATGTGTGAAAGAAGCCTAACAATATCAACAAACATCAAAACAAACAAATAGGGTACGTTTACACAAAAATAACTATTTTTAAAACACTTTTTAACTTATAATCCAAATTAAACCTGGCTTCGACACTCTAACTGCCTTATCTTAAACAAAACTCTTTCTGTGTTAATTTCCTTAACTGCTTAAAACCTCCTTTCTTGGCTATTCCTTTTAGGTCGTTTCCTCAGATATATTTTGTATCACTGAAGACATGAAAACTCATATACCCCCGCACCGCTACAGCAAACTCTAAAGCCCGGTAAGTGAAATGCCAGCATTCAACTTCCCCTTTAAATCTATCTCAAACAGCTCCGACTGCTAAACTTCCCCTTTTTAAAATTCAAATTTCTCTTTTATTTTCTCTCTGTCAGTTTTAAAACAGCTTGTGTCAGTTTTACTAAAAATGCATTGAAATGAGTGTATAATGAAAACCTTCATTTAATAAATAACTCCTCTATCCCTCTTCACCTTCTAGCTTTACCTGCTTAACCCGCTACAATGTAGGTTGTTTTCATTACAAAAAAAACACCTTCTTCACTTACTATACCTCATCACCAAATATGGCGTTCTCCGAACACTCCCTTACCTTACACAACCCTCTCCCACCTTACACATTCCGTTTGCAAACTTCACAATACCACTCTTTTTACCTTTCAAAAGTTACCCAACACATGTTAAATTGTTAAATATAAAGATGTATTCCAAACAAATTACACATTTTTCAAGCAGAATCAAGCACCTACAATTCTAAAGCTCTGTAAATAAAATACTGACAAAGGTGAGACGTCATATTATTCATATGCTATACCATTGTCTCTTCAAAGAAACCTTTAGCAAACTTATAAAGAATATGCATAAATGCTCACCAAATACCTGGACATAAACAAGGAAAATTTTACTTTACTCTAATTTAATTTGTCCCTTTTTTTTAACAACAAAACACAGTGTAAATAGGACTGTTCTTCCTTACAGACCCGTATCCCACACAAACAAATTATCTAAATACTCCTACACAAATGCGACGGAATAGAAAAAGCAAGATTAGCAAAAGTTTGTGGGTCCCGGTAGTAATTGCTATATTAACCCTTTGTGTCAGTCTTACTATCAACACTTTTCTTTTCCCCTCCTTCTCTAAAGGAGGTTGTAACGCTACTTTTAAAACTTCTTAAGGCTCTCCAAAGCCAGGCTTCCCAAAAACCACTTCTTAAAACAAGGCATGTGGTCCGTCTCCCTTTTTTTTTTTCCAAGAGACTAAGGTTTCATCAGAGCTGAGGCAAGAAAAACCTTACCACAGGTGAATATCTTCCTTATCTCGTCAAATCCTAAATTCAAAAACCTCAAGCCGTGCCTCCATTCTGTAGGAAATTCAAAAGGTATTTCCATATACCTGACAAAGACCAGCTAGGTATAATCACAGCAATTACCACACTCACAAGACCCTCTCAGTACTGAGGAGATAGCTTATTGGGTAGACACAAAGAAAGATGAGCCAATGTCTGTATCCAAAAGATATCTGCTTTAATAAAAAGGCAGACATACAATTATATATGGTTTATATCAACCAATCACAAGTGATTAAAAAAAATGGGAGGGGGAAGTGGTTAGCAAAGAGATGTACATTTATATCATTACATCTCATTACATATCATTACTGGTAAAGTGACTGACCTCTTAAAGATGGCTGCCATGGGTCACTAAAGCATGACCACCTGCTTTCATGACTCATAGTCATGAGTTTGGTGTTTCTCATTAAAACAGGAAGTAGTTTCCAACAGTACACCGCAGATGCAAAAAGTGTCTATGCAAGCAATCATTATGCATGGTATATTCCTGTGTGCTTTGCATAGCATTAAAATATCAGAAGTTTAAGCTTTAACTAGCAGTTTACATCAAGTTAATTTTATATGAACCTATAGCTCTCTCAACATGGCGTCACCATGGTTCAGTCAATTACTACACACAGGAGGATAGCACTGGTCCAGGAAGCAGGGAGGGACTCGGTCAGCAACGGCAAACACAATTGTCCAGGCAGCAGGCAGGGATACTGTCCATATACAGTCCAGGGTCAGTGTAGGCAGAGATATTGTCAGCAGTGCAAAAAATATTGGTCCTGGTAGTAGACAGGAACATGTGGTGTGGTCAGTGCGACAGACAGAGACATAATGGCAGTAAGTCCTACAGGCAGCAGGAGGAAGTAGGGCCTTGTTCAGGACAGAATGGGGACAGGGGTAGAGGCTTCTCCCACCCAAATCTCTTTGAAGCCTCCGAGTCTCCAGACCCTAATGTAGGAATGAGAAAACAAAAAAATATGTTTTCTTCATCCAGAAAAACAATTCTGGAGCCCCTCACATATGTGAGACCCCTGTGTTGAATCACACTAGTCCAGTAGCAGGGTACAAGATCAGTCCATGAGGCAGTCAAAAAACATGGTCAAACAGTCCGAGGTCAGTTCCAGATCAGGCAGAGGTATGTACAGAATCGTTAGGCAGAAGCATGGTCGAATAACAGTCCAGGTCCAGTTCCAGATCAGGCAGAGGTATGTACAGAATCGTCAGGCAGAAGCGTGGTCGAATAACAAGCCAGGGTCAGTTACAGGGCATTCAGTGGCATAAGGTGTGTGAAGGCAGAAACTGAGGATTACATTTACCATACGTCACTAATAATTTACTGAAGTATGGTAACAGCAAAAATAGTCACCTATGAAGAGGCCTGGTTGGGAAGGACATTGGGGACAATAATAAGATGTGTCTCTTTTGACTCCTCCACTGGTACACACCTTACATTTTTACTTCTTTGGCCTGTTAGTTTGGGAGGGATTTTATCGGGAAAGTGGCATTCGGAGAGTCGACTAAGAACATCTGATTGGATATTTTCTGGTAGGCCATTCGGGAATATAAGGGCAGTGAAAATTTCCTCCTGGTAGCCAAGGAAGCGTTTGGGGTTTTGGGTGGAGTTGCGTTAAATGATATAGGAGTTGTATATGGCCAATTGAAAAAAATGAATTGCTACTTTTTTATACCAATGGTATGTCCGTCTTGTAGCAAGGTAAGGGTCGAGCATTTGGTCATTGAAGTCGACTCCCCCATGAACAAATTATATTCATAGATGCATTTTGGCTTTTGGATGGGGCCATTCCTTCTGGGGATTTCCACAAAGGTATTATTGTGTATCGAAGACAACATGTAGACATCCCTTCTGTCCCTCCACTTCACTGCCAAAATCTCCTTGTTTCGCAGACTTGCCATCTCTCCTCTTCTCAACTTCTTATTGACAGGACTTTGAGGAAAGCCCTTCCGGTTCTTTTTGATGGTGCCACATGCTGGCGTCTTCTTCCGGTGAAGGTTGTGGAACAGGGGCATGGATGGGTAGAAGTTGTCTATATACAAGTGGTAGCCTTTATTCAGTAGGGGCTATATGAGGTCCCAAAAAACAACTTTCCCACTTGATCCCAAGTAGTCTGGGCAATTAGGGGGATGCATCAGAGTGTCCTTCCCTTCGTACACTATGAAGGCATATATGTACCCTGTGACTCGGTCACATAACTTTTATACCTTCACCCCATAGCGGGACCTTTTGCTGGGAATAAGTTGTTTGATTTTAAGCCTGATGCTAAATTTAACAAGGGACTCATCCACACATATGTGTTGGTCCAGGGTAAACAGCTGGGGGAATATTTCTGAAAAATAATTTAGTAGTGGCCAAATTTTGAAAAGCCTATCATAATTTGGGTCATTTCGGGGAGAGCACTGGGTATTATCATTGAAATGTAGGAATCTCATGATCATGAGATATCTGGTTCTGGGCATTATCGTGGAGAAGATTGGCATGGGGTGGATGGGGTGGGTTGACCAATAGGAACACAAATTGTTTTTTTTGGTGAGTCCCATACAAAATGTGAGGCTCAAAAAAACCTTCAACTCCTCCACTGTTAGGTCTCTCCACTCGTAGAGACGGGCATAATAGGATGTTGGATTATTCTAAATAAATTGTTGTGCATACGTATTGCACTGGGCCACACTTGTTGATATGTCCTCCGTAAAAATGTAATTAAAATAAATTGATTGGGGAAAAATTCTATGTGTCCACCTGGACTCCTGGCTGGGCAGTGAAAGGGGGAATGTTAGCTTCTCTTGAATTAGGAGGAAGCCACAAGGGGTTCTGAAGAGCATAGGGAAGGCTGGCATGGGTCCTTGGCCTTTCTTGCCGAGGTACTATGGTGCTGGTGGATGCCACTGCCTCCTCACTAGAACGCCTTCGTTTGGCAGGCAGAATATCTTCCTCCTCTGAGTCTGTCAGTGTTCCACTACTGAGGACTGGCTCATAATTTACGTCAGACTCAGAATCCAAATTTGAAAGGGAACCTGAAAAAGAGAGCTCCCCGTTGCTCTCGTCAGCTGTGGAAAGTATTTGGTACGCCTCCTCGGTGGAAAAGCATCTTTTGGACATGATTGCTGTGGGTGATGCGACTACACAGGTGTGTGCTAAGCCTGCACTGATGGGCACTGATAAGGTGGCACTGATGAGCCTGCACAGATGTGTGCTAATAAGCCTGCACTGATGAGGTGGCACAGATGTGTGCTAAGCCTGCACTGATGGGCACTGATGAGGCGGCACTGATGAGCACATATGGGCACTAATGAGGTGGCACAAATAAGCACTGATGAGGTGGAACAGATGGGCATTGATGAGGTGGCACAGATGCGCACTGATGAGGTGGCACAGAGGGGTACCGATGAGGTGGCAAAGAGGGGCACTGCTGAGGTGGAACACATGTGCACTGATGAGGCGGCACAGATGTGCACTGATGAGGTGGCACAGAGGGGCACTGATGAGGTGGCACAGAGGGGCACTGATGAGGTGGAACAGATGTGCACTGATGAGGCGGCACAGATGTGCACTGATTGATTACACAGATGTGCACTATTCAGGCGACACAGATGGGCACTTATGAGGTGGCACAGATAGGCACTGTCGAGGCGGCACAGATGGGCACTGATGAAGCTGCACAGATGTGCACTGATTGATTTCACAGATATGCACTGATGAGGTGGCACAGATGGCCACTGATGAGGTGGCACAGATGGGCACTGATGAAGTGGCACAGATGGACACTGATGAGGTGGAACAGATGGGCACTGAGGAGGCGGAATAGATGGGCACTGATGAGGCGAAACAGATGTGCTATGATTGATTGCACAGATGTGCACTGTTGAGGTGGCACATATGTGCACTGATGAGGCGGCACAGATGTGCACTGATTGATTGCACAGATGTGCACTGATGAGGTGGCACAGATGGGCACTGATTGGCACAGGTGGGCACTGATAAGGTGGCACAGGTGGGCACTGATGAGGTGGCACATTTGGGCACTGATGAGGTGGCACAGATGTGCACTAATTGCAAAGATTTGCACTGATGAGGCAGCACAGATGGACACTGATCACTGATGGCACAGATTGGCACAGGTGGGCACAGATTGGCACAGGTGGGCACAGATTGGCACTAATTGATGGCACAGACTGACACTTATCCCAAATAGGCACTGAGCCACTGTGGTACCGATTGGGCACTGATTGGGCACTGTTTGGGCACTGTATATATTATATGTTCACTCACTGATAACACAGGTCGCTCTCCCTCCTCACACGCGGTCTCTGTGTGAGAAGGGAGAGAAGGCAATGAGAGATGATCTCATATGTTTACATTTGAGATCATCTCTCATTGGCCACGCCGATCGCGTAGTAAATGGCCACTGTGATTGCCCATTTACAGCGATCTGTGATTGGCTGTGTCCAAGGGACACGACCAGCACAGAATTTACCCAATATGCGCCATTGCGCCTCCCGGCAATTCAGGTCCGCGCTGTAGCCATCATTCGGCTATTGCGCGGACAAGGAGTGGTTAAATTGGAAATAACATTTAAAAAAAAAGAGCATACGTCATTGACTCTTTACACTGATAAGTGATGCAATGTGTCCTAGGGACATAGCTCACCACTGATCGCCGTGCTGTGCGCCCCTGGGGGCGCACACGAGAAGCCCATTCTGAAGAACATTATATGAAGTCCAGTTAAAATGGTAAAGCCACCGGCTGGCTATCATTTTGCTATAGGCCTGGTGAGAAGGTGTTAATAGAGATGGTCTTATGCGTGCACAGTTCTTTCACGGTAAAGAGCAATTTATGTTGACTTTTTGTAAATCTCAGCAGCTGCCTGAAAAATATGCAGCTATTCAGTTGTATGCAGACCTTTCACAGTACACGCTGCAGAAACATAAATCCTTACTGCCTATCACCAAAGCTCTGCGCAGTCACAGCATTATCTATAATTGGAGATATCCAACAAAACTAACTATTGCACATAACAACTACACCTCAGTGATCACCTCACTTGAAGAAGGGCTACAACTGCTACACTCCTGGGATATTATTCCAGATCAAGAGCCTTTGCGAACATCTCCTACACCCAAGCTGGAAACCCAAAATGACTGGTAAGTCATTCTGTCTCATAAATACAAACAGAAAAAGCATGCTACCTGAACATCTCCTTACATTTGCAACATAACACTCCCTGATTCCCTCAGGAACTATGGAGCCTGTGGCCCACAAACTTGCCTCCTTGGAGGTTTTTTTACGATATATGCACAAGCAAGCAGTCACTTCCAGCACTATGGGGTCCTCTGTGGTTAGATGCAAGATGAGCAACAGCAATCCAAAATGCTAGGCAGATGCAGCCCTCCTCAGATTGGGTAATCCAAAGTGAAACTACAAAAACAAACGGACAAGATGGGGCTTGCACTTAGAACATTACCAAAAAACCTTTATTTAGTGATATAAAAATGCTACAAATAAATACTCACAAAGTAGCAACTGGGAAAAGCCAATGAACCACAAGATGCCATGCAGTGCAGATGCACGCACTCCAATTACATCATAGAGGTTTATATACTGATGCGTTTCAGGGAGGGGAACCCCTTCCTCAGCCATTATTGCCTGGTTGCTGCATATTGTAAGTCACCATCCATCCTCCATTATGGTATAATAATATTCTGATTGTACATTTCTTAGTAACAAGTTTTTAATGAAGCATCCATTGTGGTCTTATGAATTTTTTATAATACATTTTTTATAATACCTTTGTGCAAGTATCCCTTGCCTGTCTGTGTCAGAATATATGTGATTTTTTTTCCCGCAAACCCTCCCCCATATTTTTGGATGGGGCTTCTCTGTTATGACCTTTTTTAAGTGCTGCTTCAGTGTTGTCTAGCGTAGCATAGCTCTGAGGAAGCCCCCCCCCCCAAACACATCAGTAACAACCTTATGATGTAAATGGAGTATTTCATCTGCACTGCATGGCATCTTGTGGTTCATTGGCTTTTACCAGTTGCTACTTTGTGAGTATTCATTCGTAGCATTTTTAAATCAGGCACCATGCAGAGCAGGACAGATGGATAACTGGATGCAGGGTCAGACAAGCCAGGTCAGCAATGGAAGATTGGAGACAAGCATAAATGGCAGGCAGAGAATGGTCAATGTGCAGGCAGAAGTTGGAAACAGGATATCAAGCAGATGAGAAATATACAGTATCTCACAAAAGAGAGTACACCCCTCACATTTTTGTAAATATTTTATTCTATCTTTGCTACAATGTAAAGTAATGAGTGTACAGCTTGTATAACAGTGTAAATTTGATGTCCCCTAAAAAATAACCCACAGCCATTAATGTCTAAACCGCTGGCAACAAAAGTGAGTACACCCCTAAGTGAAAATGTCCAAATTGGGCCCAATTAGCTATTTTCCCTCCCCGGTGTCATGTGACTCGTTAGTGTTACAAGATCTCAGGTGTGAATGGGGAGCAGGTGTGGTAAATTCTGTATTATTGCTCTCACTTTCTTACACTAGTCACTGGAAGTTCAACATGGCACCTCATGGCAAAGAACTCTCTGAGAATCTGAAAAAAAGAATTGTTGCTCTACATAAAGATGGCCTAGGCTATAAAAAGACTGCCAAGACTTTGAAACTGACCTGCAGCACAGTGGTCAAGACCATACAGCAGTTTAACAGGACGGGTTCCACTCAGAACAGGCCTTGCCATTGTCAACCAAAGAAGTTGAGTGCACATGCTCAGCGTCATATCCAGAGGTTGTCTTTGGGAAATGTCAGTACTAGGATCCCTTTAAGACCCAGCAAAACTCACCTGACACAACCTTTGCCTGGGAAACAACAGTGATTGGCCATCTCACCTTTAAATCACCTGTATAATCACACAATCAGTGCTGGTGATAGAGTTGTCGCTTTT
Organism: Rana muscosa; assembly: GCA_029206835.1. NCBI lineage: Eukaryota > Metazoa > Chordata > Amphibia > Anura > Ranidae > Rana > Rana muscosa. The sequence goes on along the minus strand of CM055116.1, from coordinate 346,023,071 downwards.
GTGTGCTACTGCTTGACCCAGCTGATATCTTCTCTGTGTATTTTGTGTATGACCCGGCTAGTTTTGACCCTGCTTGCTCGCTTCTTATTCGGTACTGTTTGGACTTACCTGATTTATCTGTGTATGACCCAGCTTGCCTAGACTATGCTTTGCCTGATTCTACTGTAGTACCTTCATCTGTAGCGGTGAATTACAAACACCAGCCAACATCTACCTTCATCTGCAGCGGTGAACTACAAGGTCCAGTCAACATCTACCTTCATCTGCAGCGGTGAACTACAAGTCCCAGCTGACCTGCTCTGCTTAGATCTGCTCATGGTATGTGCTCTTGTTCCTTGAACTCTGCATAATCAGCACACCTGAACTGTTACCTGTTATCTGCTCCTAGCCTGACAGGAAATAGACGTATGAGTGCTGCCAGCATTGCTGCAGAGGTTGAAGGGGTGGGGGCTCAGCATGTCAGTGCATGGTCTGCATGGCTGTCATCCCAGAAGGAAGCCTCTTCTAAAGATAATGCACAAGAAAGCCCACAAACTGTTTGCTAAAGACAAGTAGACTAAGGACATGAATTACTAGAACCATGTCCTGTGGTCTGATAAGACCAAGATAATCTTATATGGTTCAGATGGTCCCAAGCGTGTGTGGCAACAACCAGGTGAGGAGTACAAAGAAAAGTGTGTCTTGCCTACTGTCAAGCATGGTGATGGGAGTGTCATGGTCTGGGGCTGCATGAGTGCTGCCGGCAATGGGGAGCTACAGTTCATTGAGGGAACCATCAATGTCAACATGTACTGTGACATACTGAAGCAGCGCATGATCCCCTCCCTTCGGAGACTGGGCCGCAGGGCAGTATTCCAACATGATAATGAACACACCTCCAAGGTGACCACTGCCTTGCTAAAGAAGCTGAGGGTAAAGGTGATGGACTGGCCAAGCATGTCTGCATACCTAAACCCTATTGAGCATCTGTGGGGCATCCTCAAACATAAGGTGGAGGAGCGCAAGGTCTCTAATATCCACCAGCTCCGTGATATTGTGATGGAGGAGTGGAAGAGGACTCCAGTGGCAACCTGTGAAGCTCTGGTGAACTCCATGCCCAAGAGGGTTAGGGCAGTGCTGTAAAATAATGGTGGCCACACAAAATATTGACACGTTAGGTCCAATTTGGACATTTTCAATTAGTGGTGTACTCACTTTTGTTGCCAGCGCTTTAGACATTAATGGCTGTGTGTTCAGTTATTTTGAGGGGACAGCAAATGTACGCTGTTATACACTCACTACTTTGCATTGTAGCAAAGTGTCATTTCTTCAGTGTTGTCACATGAAAAGATATAATAAAATATTTACAAAAATTTGAGGGGGTGTACTCACTTTTGTGAGATACTGCAACAAAGTCTTAAGGCAAGCTGGGGCCAGGATAGGTGGAGAGCAAGTGTGGTCAGGATAAGTCGTTTCAAACACTGGAATCAAGCAAAGATCACAGGAACAGGTATACCGTTAAAGCTGCAGATCAGAGAGCAAAGCACTAGTGCAGCTGCTGCCCTTATATAGGCCATTTGGCACCAGCATTAATGGCTAATGCGCATGCATGCACATACACGTTCACAGTTTCTCACATGCACATATGCATTCTCCTATGTCCGGCTAGATGGGCACCTATAGAAGCATATCTGCGCGTGCGTATTTGTCCTTGCCTCAGAACTTCAGCTGTGCTATGGCCAGCACGTCCCTGACAATATGATGGAAGATTATCTAGGGACAAAAACCGACATACAGAGTTTTACAGTCGATGATACACTGGGTTACTGAGTTAAGAGAATAGACCACTGGCCAGAACTTGCCCAGTATACAATTGGGCTGCCCTGCATCCAGCATGCTTTCTGAATAGGCATTCAGTCCAAGCCCCTGATGCCAATGTCACCGATTAAGTGCTTTTGGGATGTGAAATCTCTGCAAGACTGTCTAGGCTGCCTAGCTTTGTGGGTGTTTATTTAATTTGGAAAACACCTGGAAGACATTTTTTGGTATAGGTTTCATGGGCACTAACACGTACCTGGTAGCAGAGCCTGCAATGATGAGGAAGGCCTCTCTTACACCTCTGACTCTGGGCCCCTGGTCGTGAGAACAGAAGGTGCAGGAGTGCAGAGTGGCATGAGTGCCTGTAGGTCTTGCCAGTAGCAAAGAGGGAATCCACGCCAGACTAGAGAGATCATCAGTAGTCTTCAGTGAAGCAGATGGGCTGATAGACAGCTGGAGGATGGCAGACTAAAGCAGGCTGGTACTGGTAACAGCGGGCAGGTGAGGCATGCGCTAGTAGCAGACAGTAGAACAGAAGGCACAGCAGGATGTGTCGAGAAGCAGGGTCAGGCAAGCTAGGTCATACACTGACAGAACAGATCAAGTACAGAGGAGCAGGCAATAGTGTGGTCTGGATACAAGCCCTGTCAGGAGCCAATCAGTACAATAGAAACCAATAGAGCAGACAGAAGCCGAGGTCAAGGACAAGCAAGGGTCAGAGCAGACAGAGTTCAGAGAGTGGTCAGACAAGCTGGGTCAGCAACTGTAAGCAGGCTACTGAATAATAGGAATACAGGATGTGGGAAATGCTGAAAGACAAAGCAGCACTGATCTTGACCACTGGCTGCGTTTATATAGCCTGATTGGCGCCAACATCTGTCACAGGTGCACGTGTGCGCTGCCGTACATGAGAATGTGCTTGTGTGTTTGCACGCATGAGTTTATGCACGAGTTTGTGCATGTACATATGCATTAGCCAGTGCACAATTCTTGCGAACACAAAATGCAACATGTTTTAGCCTGTGCGCAGAAGTCCATTCCTTACAGGCACAATTAACACCTTTACACACCTGTTTAACAGGTGCATCAAATTATTTTTTTTTACAGCTAGACCAATTATTGCTTTCATCAAGAGTACCTCTATTGGGTACGGGGTTAAGGCACCACCAACACCCAAAGCCCAATTTTTCTGTTACTGTTTGACCAGGGCATATCATTACATTTTTTTACAGCATGGCCAAATCTTGCTTTCTCCGACAGTACAGTAACTCTATAGTGTTAAGGTGTGAAGGCACCACCAACACCCAAAGCCAAAATTTTTCCACACTTGTTACTTCTATCCAAAGTCTGCGAAACAGACACCAGAATTTATTCCAAAAATCTCTAATTTTATTCCGAGTGCACTAACTTGTAGCCTCATCATACAGACTGTCTCTCCAAGCCAAACAAAGAAAGCTTGCAGGGAAAATTAATTTTTAGTTTTCTTTATAAATGTAATTTTTGCTGCAGCAGGCTCTATACATGGTACAGATGTGCCTCTTTACAGGCAGACTAAGGGGACCCCCAGGCACTATATAAAAAAAAAAAAAAAAAAACATTTTTATTGTTTCACTTTAAGCATCAGTAATTCACTGCTCATTTAAAAATTATATTTTTTACAACTTTTTTTGCATTAATACATGTCCTCCGGGCATTACCCAGACCACCATACCCTTTGTATGCCTAATTACTTGCATATCAGCATTCAAAATGGCCACTTTCAATTTTTCAAGTTCGGGGCTCATAGACTTTAATGGGGTTCGTTGTTCGGCTTCAAACTTTTGCAATGTTTCAAAAGTTCTGGAGCTAACCTAACAGGGGTGTTCTGCCCATCTATATTTAGGACAATGCTATTGCCATTGTCTAGTTTGATTCATCAACAACACTGTCAGGGGCTGACACATTTTGATTTTTATAGGTTAGTCTCTTAAAGTTGGAGAATGCTACTAAGAATGAGAACACTGACATTAAATTGGGTAGGGAGACTCTCAGTTGTTGTACGTAAAATAAAATGTCATCTGCCCTTGCCTCATATTTATGAGCTGTGTCCCCAATAGTGATGCCATGTATGTTGGGATTGTGTCATATCATATACATTAAGCCCACGTTCACATTGGGCCAAGTTGGCATGCGGTTTGACATGTCAAATCGCATGCCAAATATAATTTTATATCTACAAAAAATTAAGTAAGGAGATTGGTCTATAACTACCACAGCAAGTGGGTTTTGGTAGGACTGTTATGTGTGCAGTTATAGATTCAGGACAAAAGTCGTTGTCACCCGCAATAGCATTCAAATAGTTAGGTGTAGGATCAGAATATCCTGAACATTTCTGTAATATGTGCTGGTAAACCCATCAAGACCAGGAGCATGACCAGACTTGAGTGCCTGTTTATGCTTTGTTTCAGTCATGTCTGCTTCTAAGGATGTGAGGGCTTCAACAGGTAGGGATGGCAGATGAGCCTTAGCAAGATATGGTTCGTTGATGGTGAGCTTCTTTGGTAAGAGGGTGAAATTCTCCTGGACATTGTACAGTTTGTTATAAAATTCCTTGAAGGCACTCACTTACCTAATCCCCGGCGACGCCAACTGAACTCTCTCTTCTCAGCCCCATCACACTGCCTATTGGCCAGGACTCCCGCTGATCCTGCTTTTTTTTTTTTTTTTTTTTCAAAAAAGAAGGGGAAAGAGGGAGAAGAGAGATGAAAAAAAGAAAAAAAAAGAAGAAAAAAGAGAAAGATCTTATAGCACCAACCTTACCGACTTACCGACTCTGTTCCAGCCTCCAAAAGATGCCTCACAGGAGATGTGTTCCGCCCTCGATGGCATACTCCACTTCTACCCAAGTCTGTTTACCATGTGTTCCTGATCTTCCGCACAGAAGCATGAACTCCCTCCCTCGACCCTCACCTCACAGCGAGGCTCTGATCCGCTCCAAGTTTCAGGTGACCCTACTATACTGGTTCCTAATCCCTTGATCCTACAACCCGGAGGGTGGCGGGAGATCCGAGGGAGACATGCTCAGGTAGGAAACCACAACATGCCGCTGACCACATGAGTGTAACCCCATAGAGTTACTCATTTTCGAACACACAATTTCACTAATCACTAGGGGGTGACATACGTGAGTAGCGAGGAGAGTTCATTCTCAGATTAGGGACTGGACGTGCCCCCCTCGGATCTAGATCACCGGCCGTCAGCCCCCTGGGTGTGACCATGACTCTGGTTGACTCTGTTTGTTTTGTCATGTTATCAATATTTTGCGTTTTGTTATCAGTCATGTCTACAATTACATATTTGCTCACTGTACCACGGGCTGTAAGTTTGGTTTTAGCTGTTTCACCCTGTAGCTGTTTCACCCTGTTACTGTTACTGACTCTAACTTCAACTTTCCGCCATGTATTCCCCGTATCAAAGACTTTACACCACACCTTGAGAGGTAATTCCGTTCGTTTGTACGCTCATACAATTCCTTATACCCCTCTTTCCACACCAACCCAGGCATTACACCAGGCCAAGCATTTCCCCTCTAATTGTAGAATATATGATTACTCTACCCTACAGCCCCCACTCATTGTGAGGATGAGCTGACTCGCACAACCCTAACTTCTTCACTTAATCACCCTCTCACCATGTCCCGATACATCCTGACCGTCATCTGCACAACCAAATTACTCCCCTGACATCTCACTGAGACACGGATGACGACAACAACCTGCAGCGTCTGTTTCCCACAAGACCTCATGGAGACGCAGACCTCACCTCCCTCTAGTTGAACTCCACCTACCACTCTCACATACGGCGGACTCTGGTAGACACCGCTGATCCTCACCGGTACCCCCACCCCTAATTTGTGGGCTTGCAGGTCAATACCCACACCCGGTATCATACCTCATCCCCCTACTGGTCCCTCCCTTCCGCCCTAGTTACCTTCTTCCTCAACGTTCTATCCTCATCTTTTCCACTTTTTCCTCTTTTCCCTTTTCCTGATACTCACAACTCACCCCCCCTCCTCTCCCCCGTCTCTGGCCTCCCCATACCCTCCCGTCTCCTACCAGCTCAAACCTTTACAATCAACATGAGCCCCGATAATAAACCGAACTCCAACTTCTCCCTAAAGGTAGTCTCCCTTAACGCCAAAGGGTTGAATTTTCCAGAAAAACGAACACAACTCTTCTCCCTTATGCGCAGCATGAAAGCGGACTTAATTTTCCTACAGGAAACCCACTTTAGCGCGAAGAAAGTTCCTAACATGAGTAATCGCTTTTTTCCTCACAGTTTCCATGCTACTTCACCGATCTCGAAATCCAAAGGAGTCTCCATACTTATATCCAAAAACCTACCCATCCAAATTACAGACACTCACCTGGACGAACTAGGCAGATATATCTTTCTAAAAGGGACCCTCAGGAACAAATCAATCACCCTGGCGAACATATATAGCCCCAACACGTCCCAAGTTCCCTTCTTTAGGGCAGTAACTCGACACCTAGCAGATTTCCAAGAAGGTACCCTAATACTGGGAGGGGACTTCAATGTACCCCTGAACCCAATACTAGACACATCATCGGGTAAATCCCACCTACCTTACAGGGCGCTCCGGCAAATCACAAAATGTCTCCAAGATCTCTTACTCCATGACACTTGGCGCACCCTACACCCAAGTGCAAAGGATTTTACATTCTTCTCTGCCCCACATAATAAATATTCACGACTAGACTACATATTTCTTACCCAAGAGGATCTCCCATTCCTAAAAGTAGCGACCGTCAAACCGATGACTTTTTCTGACCACCATCCTATCTCAATGACCCTCACTTTCCCTGAAAAAGTACGCCACTCACAAATCTGGAGACTAGACCCTTCCATCCTGACAGACAAAACCAAAGAATTAGAGATTCAAACCTGTTTAAGAAATTATTTCGCAGAGAATAACACCCCGGACACCTCAAAACTTACTCAGTGGGCGGCTCACAAATGTGTTGTCCGAGGCAAATTAATTTCCCTGGGGGCCGCAATTAGAAAGGAAAAAAGGCCAAACTGGCTGACCTTTTCTCCAAACTTAAAAAACTAGAAGCTTTACACAAACGAAGCTTGGCTCAGAAAACCCAAGCAGAACTATTAGAGACTCGCACACTTATACAGAAAGAAATAGGCCACCACCTCAGGAAGAAATACACCCTAACTCAGAAACTCTTTTATGAGTTCGGCAATAAAAGTGGACATCTTCTTGCTCAAGCTATACGTAAGAAAAAGGCAGCTAACACGATACACCACATACAATCCCACACAGGCAAGACGCTCACAAACAACAATGACATAGCCGGAGAGTTTGAGAAGTACTACTCGTCCCTATACAACCTAGGCAAATCCGAACCCCCTACTACCTCACTAGATGACAGACCTACCAATATTAACTTGTTTTTAGACCAATTTGCCCCAGGGAAACTTTCCGCAGATTCCACCACAACACTTGAATCCCCGATCTCTATCCGTGAATGGAAAGATGCTATAAAACAACTTAATCCGGGTAAGAGCCCGGGTCCCAACGGTCTTTCAGCTGTATATTTCAAGACGTTCTCAGACCTCCTCCAACAACCCTTTCTCGACGCCTTCAACACCCTCTCTCCCTCGAACCCCTTCAAAAGCGAGATTCTAGAAGCCCATATTGTAGTTATCCCCAAAGACGATAAGGACCCCACCCAGACTGGAAACTATAGACCAATATCCTTACTGAATGTAGACGTCAAAATCTTCTCCAAGATTTTGGCGAACAGACTCCTACCGCTTCTCCCCTCCTTAATCTCCCATGACCAGACCGGTTTTGTCCCTGGACGGGAAGCCAGGGACAATACTGTCAAGGCAATAAACTTACACCATCTTATGACACAGACTTCCCAAAAAGGCTTGTTTTTGTCGCTCGATGCGGAGAAGGCGTTCGACAGAGTAGCCTGGGACTATATGACAGCGGTCCTAAGGGCCATAGGACTTGGCCCATATATGATGGACCTAATCATGTCGTTATACACGGGCCCGTCGGCTAAGGTACGGGTCAACAATACTCTGTCGGACGCCTTCCCCATCGGAAACGGCACAAGACAGGGATGTCCCCTGTCTCCCATCCTCTTTGTTCTCACGCTTGAACCATTCCTCCGTAAACTAATACACAATCCCGATATTCAGGGTATAAGCTCCTCCAAAAGAGAATACAAATACGCCACGTTTGCGGACGATATATTGTTGTTCCTGTCAAACCCACTGATTTCATTGCCAAACCTTCTTTCTGAATTCAAACACTTTCAGTCCCTCTCCCACCTTAAAATTAATTTCTCGAAATCCTTTGCCCTAAACATTACACTACCTCAACATATAGTGGACCAATGTAAGGCTAATTTTCCGATCCAATGGAAACAAGACTCCATCACATACTTAGGCATACAACTCCCTTCCAAACTTTCCGATCTATACGCGAAAAACCATATCCCTATACTACACAGACTATCATCTGACCTTGAAACCTGGAACAAACCGCTCTTCTCTTGGTTTGGCAGAGCAGCAATACTCAAGATGAATGCCCTCCCGAGATTACTCTACATATTACAGACAATTCCTATTCATGTACCTCTGGCCTTCTTTAAATCTTACAGACTCATATGCTCTAAATTCTTATGGGGGAACCGTAGACCTAGAATCAGCTTTATGCAGCTCACTCGACCCAAAAGGCTTGGTGGCATAGGCCTTCCCAATCTCCTCAACTATCACACCGCAACACACCTAACCAGGATAGTGGACTGGAACACCCAGTCTCTCCACAAAGATTGGGTTGCTCTGGAAGCATCCTTCTCTACCCTCCCTTTGGAGTCTCTCCCATGGATACTCCCTACCCACATCCCATCTGCATTACGCATACACCCACTAATAGGCCCTACCCTGCAACGTTTCAGAATACTTTGCTGCCAATCACCCATATCTTCGATCCCCAGCCCACTGACCCCTGTTACAAGGAACCCTGGCTTCCCACCAGGTATGCACGCAAAGTTTCTTCCTGATAACTGGACTAATAGCCCACTTAGATCTCATCAATTCTTCTCACGGGGCAAACTCCTGTCTGCACACCAATTCTCTTCCCGACTAAGCAAGCCGCCCATTCCCCCCATGACATATATTTTAATGGCCCATTATCTAAAATCCCTAGACAAAAATACACAATGTTCCAGAGAACTCACCCCTTTTGAGAAGCTATGTACCCAAACAACACCCCAATCACACTTAGTTTCGACCACACATGAACTCCTTTTTGCCGAGATGAAAGCTAATGAGACCTTAGCCTGTAAAAAATGGGAGCTAGACCTCTCTATCTCTCTCCCAGGGGAACAATGGGAACAAATTTTTCTCAACATACATAAAGGATCAACGAATGTTTCTACCCAGGAAAACAATTATAAGATCCAATCTAGATGGTACCGCACACCCGCCCTCTTGCATAAATTTAACCCCACTATTCCAGAGATTTGCTGGAGATGCCACCGGGAAAGGGGAACCCTTCTCCATATATGGTGGTCCTGTCCGTCCCTAAAAAGGTTTCTGGGAAGAAGTATGCCACATAACATCCCGAGTTACTTCATATCAATTGGATTTTTCACCCTCTCAATTCCTCCTTCACCACTCACCCCTGCCACACAACTCCTACCACAAATCCCTAGCAATGCATATGATCAATGCGGCAAAACAATGCATCCCTTTACATTGGAACACAACTCACCGTCCAACACTAACAGAATGGTTTAACAGAATATGCAAAATTGAGGAAATGGAAAATCTTATACATATTGCAAGAGATACACCAACATCATTTAGCAAAAAATGGGCTTGCTGGATACACTATAAAACGACACCAGAATACACAAACTCCTTACACCCTGTCCCAGAATAAAATACTCCTCGGAGAAATACCATTACGATCTACGACGAGCCCAGCGCCCCCCAGGACCCTAAATCTCCCATGTTCACCTCAGTCCCCCTATAACCTCCCCAAGGTAGATCAATCTTTATTCTCTCCTGACACCCCTTCTGAACACCCCAAGTGGTCAGGGAGGCCAGAGACGGAACCCCTGCCAATGCTCCTCCCTCTTACCTCACCCCCCCTGATCCCCCCTCCCCCCTGACCCCCCCTTCTCCCACCACATACCCCCCCTCTCTACTCATTCATATGCTTCTGTATAACCACAACCACTACCTCAGCCCCAGCCGGTACCCCCCCATCCATACACGTTCAACGAAATAAATCCGATGGTAGCTCCTTCTCTACCTGCCAGCCATGATACACTTACCGGCCCTTCTCTACCCCGTAGACCAATACTCCGCAACGATATCTACGACCCTACCTAGCCCTCACCTACTTACGGGTTACACCTCCGTCAACGGTATCAGACTCTGATAACATCTCACCCCTACCTTGGTTTAAGGTAGTCCATCCCATCATAGCCTAGCTCATGAAGACTATACCGGCACACCTCACTCTCACTACCCCAAAGTTGAATTGTATATGACACTGAAATTTCGTTCTTGTTCCCTTTTTGTGGTTGTTTCAATACCTCAATACCCTTTTTGTACTTCAACTGTCCAAGATATCTGTAAATGCTTATTACGTTTCAATAAAATATCTTTGAAAAAAAAATAAAAAATTCCTTGAAGGAGTGGACTATGTCTGGTGTGATATTTTCTTTGCATATCACCATTTGGGTATTTAATTTGTTATAGAAAAGTTGCAGATTTCTTGGTTCCTAGGGACCTAGCTAGGAGTTCCCTAGTTTGTCTCCCCACTCATAATATTTTTGATAGATCTGATGGAATTTTCTCTTTGTTATGGTGTTGAGTAATGATTTAAATTCGTAGGGTTAATTTACTTAAACTGGAGAGTGCACAATCAGGATCACTTCTGCATAGAAACTAATCAGCTTCCAGGTTTTATTGCCAAAGCTTAAGTAAACAAGCTGAGTTTAGAAGCTGACTGGTTTCTATGCAGAAGTGAGCCTAATTTTTCACTCTTGAGCTTTAATAAATAAACCTCACTGTGTTGTTGCCTTATGAGGAATTTTTATGAATAATTTCCTTGTAAACTGGGAATATCTGTAACATATATGTATATATATAATTTAGAGTAGGAAATATGTGGGTCTGCAAAGGGTTAACTTGGCTGACAAGCTGGGCTTGAAGACAATCTAATTACCTGTCCTCTTATTTGAATATGCATGAATGCAGGGTAACAAGAGCTGTGGAGTCTTATGGTCTGACGAGATAACTTAGTAGTCAAACAAGCTAGAAAAGAGATCACAGCTGAAACCGGTAGTCTATGCGGCACCGCTTTTTATTCTCTAGATAAAGGCGTGTGTATTCTCCCATATTAACACCCATATCCATTTAAGGGGTAATTCTTCCAGGCTAGTTCCATGCATAGCTAAACGCCCCATTCAAGGGAAGTTAACGACCTCCGGTTTAATTAATTTATCTTCAAATCCAATTATCACTAAATTCCAGTAAAGAGTGGGCTAGTGTGGAAAATTAATATAACGGCAGGAAGGAGGAGAGAAATAACCGCAACCAATCGTAGCCGCCCTGGGTTAGTCAATGGGAGAGGGCTCCATAAAAGGACCCCCCATCCAGTAGAGAGTGGAGAGATGAGGGAACCTGGGCCCAGGATTCATTATAGGTAATTATTAGACCATCTCCCAGCACTTACCCCTTATGCTTGTATTTTTCCTGTTTGTCTGTCTATTTGTAATGTAATGTATATACGTTGTGTTTGAAACTAATATTTACTCCCTTGCCAAAGACTGTAAATGTTTGCGGTGTATTAGATAGACTAATAACCTTAATTCTTTAATAAATGCTTGTTATATTGAAGTTTTCAAATCTTGTCAAAAAGAACTCTTATTTAAACCATATCAATAATCGTTAAATATTGAATATTAATTGAAAAATAAATATTAAATATTAATATTTAAAAATCAACAGTGTGTAAGTGAGATGGTGATTTAGTTCTCCTGTTTTGTGAATTTTAGATATCTAAAGTTTGGGTCAGTCTCTCTTAGACATGTGCACTGCTGAAAAATGTGTTTGTTTTTGTTTTTGTTTCATTCATTTTTAGTTTTTTTTCCGTAAATTTGAAGATTCAGAATTCGTAAATTCGTAAATTTGTAAATTTGAAAATTGAGAAGATCGTAATTAGAAAATTAGAAAATTCGGAAATTAGAAAATATGGAAATTTGAAAATCCGAAAATAAGAAAGAAATATCCAAAAATTTTAAAGGACGAAAATCCAAAAATGCAAAAATTTTAAAGTATAATTAACAAACTAATTAATAATAACTAACTATTAAATTATAGGTATTGTAATTTTCTTTCAAATTTGTCTGTTAGTAAATGTAATGAATACAAATGGAATGGAACAAAATAATATTAAATAATAATAATAATAATATGTTTTTATTATTATTATTATTATTATTATTATTATTATTATTGTTATTTATTATTATGAATTTGTTACATTCCATTCGTTTAGATACGACATTCGTTATTATGGATCATTTGTATTTGTTACGTTCACTAACAGTCAAATTTGAAAGGGATTTTCAATACCTATAATTTAATAGTTAGTAATAGTTAAGTTATTAATTTAAGTTATTAATAACGATGCCACAGACTCCGGACAGCTCTCCACCAGGACAGAGAGTCGGAGCCTCAGGAGAAACCGGACTCCCAGAATTCCATGACTACCCCTTGCCCCAAATCCCTCTCTTGTCAGTACCAGTGAATCTCAAACCTCTACCCAGATAGCATTGTTTGTTACTACACACAAATGGTATAATGAGTGATCAAGGCAAATAGGATTGTCTGCATGATCAAAGGAGGGTTTGTAAGGTATTGAGGGCCTTTTATATTGGGGGCCTTTTATATTTTGATTATAGCTTTTATATTTCTAGCATTACCAAAGGAGTATATACATATTTCTATAGATTCATAGTTAAGCTTATTTTGCAACTAATATTATAACAGTTTAATATCACAAGTTAAAACAGGATGTCTTGTGGTTAACTGATCTGAGAACCCACCAGACTTAGCAGACTTAGCTTGGCTCAACGCCTGGATTATGGTCAAGACTTACTTAGCACCTATATTTTTTGCAGCTTTGTAGACAGATATTACTGCATTACTATCTCCAGGCAGAATATCTTATAATAGCTATTGATAGAAATGTCTTGTAACTTCATGTTTTCTTTTGAATATACTCTGTTCATTTGTGACTGTGGGAGGAGACTCCCTGTTGTAAGACTATAAGTATGCAGAGCTATCAATACACCATTGTAATTTTTGATTCACCATAAACTGTGTGTGTCTTGATTACTTGACCGGTCAGAGAGCACATCCATACACCCATTGGTCCGGCCTAGGCTCTAAGGGATAGAAGTGGTCTAACTCGCGGCCTAACATTATTTATTTATTATTTCTGATTTTTGAATTTGGGGTTTTTGAATCTTCGGATTTTCGTACTTTTGAATTCCAAATCTCAGAATTTTCGAATTTCTGAAAAATTCAAAGAAAATTATAAAATTCTGATATTTATGAACTATTGAATTTGTCTAAATTTGAGACGCATCTCCCGACTGTTGGAGGGGGTGTTGGGGAAGAGGAGGCATCTTACATATACTTTGGTACTGTAAGGAAGTGAGAAGCTTTTGGACCGAAGTGTACTCCCTAATAAATAAACTCACAGGACTTAGCACTTCACCTACACCACAGTTGGCTATTCTTAATATAGGGGTGCACTCGTTCCCGACTAAATATAGACCTCTAATTACACATATTCTAAGAGCAGCAAAACTAACTATAACCTCTAAATGGAAGTCCACAACAGCACCTATCCTATCTGAAGTCATATCTTGGGTAGGGATGGGCCCGGTGCTCGATTCGAACCCATGTTCGAATCGAGCATCGGGCGTTCGCTCGCTCGTCGAGCCCAGAACTATTTGGGCCGTTCGCATCACATTCGTGTGATGCGAGCGGCCCCGCAATGCATTGCGGCCGGCGCGGCCGGCGCAGTGCATTGCTGGCTGATGATTGGCAAAGCATGCACTGTGACCCCGCATGCTTGGCCAATCACAGCGCCCGAAACTCGGAGAGCAATAATTGGCTACAGGCAGGACGCCTGTAGCCAATTACAGCTCAGGGGCTTTAGTACACGCCCCACCATTTAAAAGGCCGCCACGCCATCGGCCCCGGTCACATGAGTTCCGGCTTTAGGAGAGATTAGTCTGCTGATTCTGTCTTTGCTTGATACTGAAAGATTTGCTCTTCTTTGCTAAACCATTGGCTATTTCTTTGCTAAACCATTGCTACCTAAGTCATTGATCGTTCATTGCTGCTGATTGCACAGTTAGTGTGTTATTAGCTGCTGCTGGGGATTAGTCTGGTGCGTGCTTACTGTTAGTACAGTATTGCAGTAGTACCAACCGCAGTGCTGTTAGCACAGCATTGCACCCCAACAGCACCCATAGGACTTCTAGTGTGTTAGTGGCAGCAAACAGAGCTCCTATATTTTCTTCTCAGCAGCACCCATAGGACTTCTAGTGTGTTAGTGGCAGCAAACAGAGCTCCTATATTTTCTTCTCAGCAGCACCCATAGGACTTCTAGTGTGTTAGTGGCATCACACAGAGCTCCTATATTTTCTTCTCAGCAGCACCCATAGGACTTCTAGTGTGTTAGTGGCAGCAAACAGAGCTCCTATATTTTCTTCTCAGCAGCACCCAAAGGACTTCTAGTGTGTTAGTGGCAGCAAACAGAGCTCCTATATTTTCTTCTCAGCAGCACCCATAGGACTTCTAGTGTGTTAGTGGCATCACACAGAGCTCCTATATTTTCTTCTCAGCAGCACCCATAGGACTTCTAGTGTGTTAGTGGCAGCAAACAGAGCTCCTATATTTTCTTCTCAGCAGCACCCATAGGACTTCTAGTGTGTTAGTGGCAGCAAACAGAGCTCCTATATTTTCTTCTCAGCAGCACCCATAGGACTTCTAGTGTGTTAGTGGCATCACACAGAGCTCCTATATTTTCTTCTCAGCAGCACCCATAGGACTTCTAGTATGTTAGTGGCAGCAAACAGAGCTCCTATATTTTCTTCTCAGCAGCACCCATAGGACTTCTAGTGTGTTAGTGGCAGCAAACAGAGCTCCTATATTTTCTTCTCAGCAGCACCCATAGGACTTCTAGTGTGTTAGTGGCAGCAAACAGAGCTCCTATATTTTCTTCTCAGCAGCACCCATAGGACTTCTAGTGTGTTAGTGGCATCACACAGAGCTCCTATATTTTCTTCTCAGCAGCACCCATAGGACTTCTAGTGTGTTAGTGGCAGCAAACAGAGCTCCTATATTTTCTTCTCAGCAGCACCCATAGGACTTCTAATGTGTTAGTGGCATCACACAGAGTTCCTATATTTTCATCTCAGCAGCACCCATAGGACTTCTAGTGTGTTAGTGGCAGCAAACAGAGCTCCTATATTTTCTTCTCAGCAGCACCCATAGGACTTCTAGTGTGTTAGTGGCATCACACAGAGCTCCTATATTTTCTTCTCAGCAGCACCCATAGGACTTCTAGTGTGTTAGTGGCAGCAAACAGAGCTCCTATATTTTCTTCTCAGCAGCACCCATAGGACTTCTAGTGTGTTAGTGGCAGCAAACAGAGCTCCTATATTTTCTTCTCAGCAGCACCCATAGGACTTCTAGTGTGTTAGTGGCAGCAAACAGAGCTCCTATATTTTCTTCTCAGCAGCACCCATAGGACTTCTAGTGTGTTAGTGGCATCACACAGAGCTCCTATATTTTCTTCTCAGCAGCACCCATAGGACTTCTAGTGTGTTAGTGGCAGCAAACAGAGCTCCTATATTTTCTTCTCAGCAGCACCCATAGGACTTCTAGTGTGTTAGTGGCATCACACAGAGCTCCTATATTTTCTTCTCAGCAGCACCCATAGGACTTCTAGTGTGTTAGTGGCAGCAAACAGAGCTCCTATATTTTCTTCTCAGCAGCACCCATAGGACTTCTAGTGTGTTAGTGGCAGCAAACAGAGCTCCTATATTTTCTTCTCAGCAGCACCCATAGGACTTCTAGTGTGTTAGTGGCAGCAAACAGAGCTCCTATATTTTCTTCTCAGCAGCACCCATAGGACTTCTAGTGTGTTAGTGGCAGCAAACAGAGCTCCTATATTTTCTTCTCAGCAGCACCCATAGGACTTCTAGTGTGTTAGTGGCAGCAAACAGAGCTCCTATATTTTCTTCTCAGCAGCACCCATAGGACTTCTAGTGTGTTAGTGGCATCACACAGAGCTCCTATATTTTCTTCTCAGCAGCACCCATAGGACTTCTAGTGTGTTAGTGGCAGCAAACAGAGCTCCGATATTTTCTTCTCAGCAGCACCCATAGGACTTCTAGTGTGTTAGTGGCATCACACAGAGCTCCTATATTTTCTTCTCAGCAGCACCCATAGGACTTCTAGTGTGTTAGTGGCAGCAAACAGAGCTCCTATATTTTCTTCTCAGCAGCACCCATAGGACTTCTAGTGTGTTAGTGGCAGCAAACAGAGCTCCTATATTTTCTTCTCAGCAGCACCCATAGGACTTCTAGTGTGTTAGTGGCAGCAAACAGAGCTCCTATATTTTCTTCTCAGCAGCACCCATAGGACTTCTAGTGTGTTAGTGGCAGCAAACAGAGCTCCTATATTTTTTTCTCAGCAGCACCCATAGGACTTCTAGTGTGTTAGTGGCAGCAAACAGAGCTCCTATATTTTCTTCTCAGCAGCACCCATAGGACTTCTAGTGTGTTAGTGGCAGCAAACAGAGCTCCTATATTTTCTTCTCAGCAGCACCCATAGGACTTCTAGTGTGTTAGTGGCAGCAAACAGAGCTCCTATATTTTCTTCTCAGCAGCACCCATAGGACTTCTAGTGTGTTAGTGGCAGCAAACAGAGCTCCTATATTTTCTTCTCAGCAGCACCCATAGGACTTCTAGTGTGTTAGTGGCATCACACAGAGCTCCTATATTTTCTTCTCAGCAGCACCCATAGGACTTCTAGTGTGTTAGTGGCAGCAAACAGAGCTCCTATATTTTCTTCTCAGCAGCACCCATAGGACTTCTAGTGTGTTAGTGGCATCACACAGAGCTCCTATATTTTCTTCTCAGCAGCACCCATAGGACTTCTAGTGTGTTAGTGGCAGCAAACAGAGCTCCTATATTTTCTTCTCAGCAGCACCCATAGGACTTCTAATGTGTTAGTGGCATCACACAGAGTTCCTATATTTTCATCTCAGCAGCACCCATAGGACTTCTAGTGTGTTAGTGGCATCACACAGAGCTCCTATATTTTCTTCTCAGCAGCACCCATAGGACTTCTAGTGTGTTAGTGGCAGCAAACAGAGCTCCTATATTTTCTTCTCAGCAGCACCCATAGGACTTCTAGTGTGTTAGTGGCATCACACAGAGCTCCTATATTTTCTTCTCAGCAGCACCCATAGGACTTCTAGTGTGTTAGTGGCAGCAAACAGAGCTCCTATATTTTCTTCTCAGCAGCACCCATAGGACTTCTAGTGTGTTAGTGGCAGCAAACAGAGCTCCTATATTTTCTTCTCAGCAGCACCCATAGGACTTCTAGTGTGTTAGTGGCAGCAAACAGAGCTCCTATATTTTCTTCTCAGCAGCACCCATAGGACTTCTAGTGTGTTAGTGGCATCACACAGAGCTCCTATATTTTCTTCTCAGCAGCACCCATAGGACTTCTAGTGTGTTAGTGGCAGCAAACAGAGCTCCTATATTTTCTTCTCAGCAGCACCCATAGGACTTCTAGTGTGTTAGTGGCATCACACAGAGCTCCTATATTTTCTTCTCAGCAGCACCCATAGGACTTCTAGTGTGTTAGTGGCAGCAAACAGAGCTCCTATATTTTCTTCTCAGCAGCACCCATAGGACTTCTAGTGTGTTAGTGGCAGCAAACAGAGCTCCTATATTTTCTTCTCAGCAGCACCCATAGGACTTCTAGTGTGTTAGTGGCAGCAAACAGAGCTCCTATATTTTCTTCTCAGCAGCACCCATAGGACTTCTAGTGTGTTAGTGGCAGCAAACAGAGCTCCTATATTTTCTTCTCAGCAGCACCCATAGGACTTCTAGTGTGTTAGTGGCAGCAAACAGAGCTCCTATATTTTCTTCTCAGCAGCACCCATAGGACTTCTAGTGTGTTAGTGGCATCACACAGAGCTCCTATATTTTCTTCTCAGCAGCACCCATAGGACTTCTAGTGTGTTAGTGGCAGCAAACAGAGCTCCGATATTTTCTTCTCAGCAGCACCCATAGGACTTCTAGTGTGTTAGTGGCATCACACAGAGCTCCTATATTTTCTTCTCAGCAGCACCCATAGGACTTCTAGTGTGTTAGTGGCAGCAAACAGAGCTCCTATATTTTCTTCTCAGCAGCACCCATAGGACTTCTAATGTGTTAGTGGCATCACACAGAGTTCCTATATTTTCATCTCAGCAGCACCCATAGGACTTCTAGTGTGTTAGTGGCATCACACAGAGCTCCTATATTTTCTTCTCAGCAGCACCCATAGGACTTCTAGTGTGTTAGTGGCAGCAAACAGAGCTCCTATATTTTCTTCTCAGCAGCACCCATAGGACTTCTAATGTGTTAGTGGCATCACACAGAGTTCCTATATTTTCATCTCAGCAGCACCCATAGGACTTCTAGTGTGTTAGTGGCATCACACAGAGCTCCTATATTTTCTTCTCAGCAGCACCCATAGGACTTCTAGTGTGTTAGTGGCAGCAAACAGAGCTCCTATATTTTCTTCTCAGCAGCACCCATAGGACTTCTAGTGTGTTAGTGGCAGCAAACAGAGCTCCTATATTTTCTTGTCAGCAGCACACATAGTACCTATAGTGTGTTAGTGTCAGCACCCATAGGACCTACAGTGTGTTGTGAGCACACATAGGAGTTCTATTTTTTATACTATATACACTACCGACTACAATGGCTGGAAGACCGCCAAGGAGAGGCAGAGCGTGCCGAGGCAAGAACACAGGGCAGGCAGGCTCTGTTTCTAGAGACAACAGTGCTGGCCGTGGACGTGGTCGTGCATCGTCATCAGCACGTGGCCATGGGACACGCTTGTCTTTGTTTTCGGCAGCTGGACATGTGGAGCCGCATCATGCCGAAGGCTTGGTAGAATGGATGACCAAGCCCTCCTCATCCTCCTCATCCTCTCTCACCCAGGCTCAGGGTACTGGCAGAGCAGCTGCCAACGCGTACTCAATGGCATCATCAGCCACCCCTTCCCTAGACCCACCATGTCCTCCTGAGGAGTCCCCCGAACTGTTTGAGCACAGTGTTGGGTACATGCTCCAGGAGGATGCCCAACGATTCGAAGGCTCGGATGATGATACCCAGCTTGAGGAAGTCAGTAGTGTGCGCGCAGAGAGAGGGGATGCTGAAGGACAGCAATCTGGCAGTAGTGTTCCACCAGCTGCAGCTTACTGCCAGGTTTGCTCTAGTGGTGAAGAGGGAGGGGATGATGAGGTCACTGACTCCACGTGGGTGCCTGAAGGGAGAGAGGAGGAGGAGGAGGAGGATGCAGCGTCACATGTCCAACGAGGCAGGATGCCCCCTGGAGGCCAGCTAGAGGCCAGCACAGCAACTGTACCACACCGCAGAGCTCCGCCTGTGCAGGGCGCTGCCTCTGCACGTTATCACAAAAGTTCTTTGGTGTGGGCCTTTTTTGAGACGAGTGCATCAGATCGCACCACTGCTATTTGCAATATTTGTCTCAAGCGTATCTCGCGTGGCCAAAACATCAGCCGCTTGGGCACCACAAGCATGAGCAGACATATGTCGACCTGCCATGCAGCTCGTTGGCAAGCACACATAAAAGACCCACACCAAAGAACAAAGCGGACCTCTCCTTGCTCCTCATCAGCTGGGATCTCCATCCCCACTATATCTTCAGTCCTCTCTGAAAGCTGCTCTGAGAGGACTGAAGGTGTAGAATTAGGTGTGTCACAACCAAGTACTTGCAGTACACCGACGTCCGATTGTAGCAGGCAAATTTCCCTGCCCCAGCTGCTGGACCGTCGAAAGAAGTATACTCCCAGCCATCCACATGCCCAGCGGTTGAATGCTAGCTTGGCTAAATTGCTAGCACTTCAACTGCTGCCTTTTCAGTTGATAGACTCGGCCCCCTTCCGTGAGTTTGTTCAATGTGCGGTTCCTCAGTGGCAGGTTCCCAAACGCCACTTTTTCTCACGGAAGGCGATTCCGTCTCTCTACTGGCATGTGGAAGGCAATGTCCATGCCTCGCTGGACAGGGCGGTCAGCGGTAAGGTGCATATTACCGCTGACTCATGGTCCAGCAGGCATGGACAGGGACGTTATCTTTCTTTCACGGCCCATTGGGTCACTCTATTGGTAGCTGGGAGGGATGCAGGACAAGGTGCAGTAGTGTTGGAGGTTGTTCCGCCACCACGCCTCCAAAATGCTACTACTGGTTGTGACACACCTCTCTCCTCCACCCCCTCCTCTTCTTCTTCCTCCATGTCCTCTTCGAGTGCTCTGTCCTCGGAACCAGCGGTGCTCCGTAGGCATACAAGGGGCTACGCGAGTACGCAGGCAAGAAGATGCCATGCCGTGCTTGCGCTGGTGTGTTTGGGGGACAGGAGCCACACTGGGCCAGAGGTTCTGGCAGCTCTGCAGGGGCAGGCCGAGAGGTGGTTGACGCCACGCCAGCTTAAGCCAGGAATGGTCGTTTCTGATAATGGCACCAACCTCCTCTCCGCCCTGCGACAGGGGCAGCTCACCCATGTGCCCTGTATGGCTCACGTCCTCAACCTGGTGGTGCAGCGGTTCTTGGGCAGGTTCCCAGGCTTACAGGATGTCCTGAGGCAGGCCAGGAAAGTCTGTGTGCATTTCCGCCGATCTTATAATGCCAGTGCTCGGCTGACTGAGCTGCAAAAGGAGCTGAACCTGCCCAAGAACCGCCTAATATGTGACATGCCCACCAGGTGGAACTCAACGTTGGCCATGCTGCAGCGACTGCACATGCAGCAGAGGGCCATCAATGAGTACCTTTGCGACTACGGAACCAGGACAGGGTCAGGGGAGCTTGGCTTTTTTTCCCCACGCCAGTGGAGCATGATCAGGGATGCATGCACTGTCCTCTCACCATTTGAGGAGGCCACGAGGATGGTGAGCAGTGACAGTGCATGCATCAGTGACACTGTACCTCTTGTCCACCTGTTGGAGCATACGCTGCGTGGGATAATGGACAGGGCACTTGAGGCAGAACAGAGGCAGGAAGAGGAGGACTTCCTTGTCTCTCAAGGCCCCCTTTATCCAGACAATGTTCCTTCTGTCCCACCCATCACACAGGAAGAGGAGGAGGAGGAGGAGGAGGATTGTGTGAGCATGGAGGTGGAGCCTGGCACTCAGCATCAGCAGCAGCAGTCTTTTAGGGATGATGTACAGTCCCAACAAACCAGTGGACTTGTACGTGGCTGGGAGGAGGTGGCTGGCGATCATGTCATCCTCAGTGACCCAGAAGACTCCGGACCGAATGCCTCAGCTAACCTACGCTGCATGGCCTCCCTGATCCTGCAAAGCCTGCGGAAGGATCCTCGTGTTCTTCGGATCAAGGAGAGTGACCATTACTGGCTGGCCACTCTCCTTGATCCACGGTACAAGGGTAAGGTTGCGGACCTTATCTTGCCGTCGCAGAGGGAGCAGAGGATGAGACATCTCAGGAAGGCCTTGCAGAAAGGTCTGTGCAACGCGTTCCCAGAAACTGGGAGGTTACAAACTCCTGGTCCTGGACGACGAGTTGCTGAGGCTTCGGTCAGTAGCAGAAGGAGCGGTGGGGAAGGTGGACGTCTGACCGATGCGTTCAGACAATTTTTTAGTCCGCAGCCCCAAGGTATGATCGGTTCCAGCAACCATCGCCAGCGTCTGATATACATGGTGCAGGAATACCTAGGGGCAAGGTCAGACTTGGACACCTTTCCCACCGAAAATCCTCTGGCTTACTGGGTCCTGAGGATGGATCACTGGCCAGAGCTTGCACAGTATGCAATTGAGCTACTGGCCTGTCCTGCATCCAGCGTTCTTTCCGAACGCACATTCAGTGCTGCTGGAGGATTTGTCACCGATCATAGGGTGCGCCTGTCCACCGACTCGGTTGATCGACTGACCTTCATAAAAATGAATCAGTCTTGGATCACCACCAGCTACCAGACACCTGAAGCGGATATAACGGAATAATTTATAATGTCACATCCCTTCAAGACTGCCTATGCTGATGCTGAGTGACTGTCCTGTTATGTTCACTGACTATCCTCTTCCTCCTCCTCAATGATCCATGCCACCACACCAGTGCCTAAGGCACAATTTTTCAGCCCCTGTATAACAGGGGCGTGTAATTACAATTTTTTAAAAAGATGCTTCGCAACAGGTGTGACTGCTGTGCTCAGAGTACAGTATCTGTGAGGGGTTGCAGTGTTGTGGCACCAGCACCAGTGCCTAAGGCACAATTTTTCAGCCCCTGTTGGGGCGTGTAATTACAATTTTTAGGCAATGCTTTGCAACAGGTCTCATTGCTGTGCTCAGAGTACAGTATCTGTGAGGGGTTGCAGTGTTGTGGCACCAGCACCAGTGCCTAAGGCACAATTTTTCAGCCCCTGTTTAACAGGGGCGTGTAATTACAATTTTTTAAAAAGATGCTTCGCAACAGGTGTGACTGCTGTGCTCAGAGTACAGTATCTGTGAGGGGTTGCAGTGTTGTGGCACCAGCACCAGTGCCTAAGGCACAATTTTTCAGCCCCTGTTGGGGCGTGTAATTACAATTTTTAGGCAATGCTTTGCAACAGGTCTCATTGCTGTGCTCAGAGTACAGTATCTGTGAGGGGTTGCAGTGTTGTGGCACCAGCACCAGTGCCTAAGGCACAATTTTTCAGCCCCTGTATAACAGGGGCGTGTAATTACAATTTTTTAAAAAGATGCTTCGCAACAGGTGTGACTGCTGTGCTCCAAGTACAGTATCTGTGAGGGGTTGCAGTGTTGTGGCACCAGCACCAATGCCTAAGGCACAATTTTTCAGCCCCTGTTTAACAGGGGCGTGTAATTACAAATCTTGATCTAATAGTTCACAGCAGGGCCCATTCCTGCGCCCACCAAGAGTAACTATGAGGGCCTACAGTCTTGTGGCAACACCGTCCACCACCACCACCACCACCAAAGGCCCAATTTTTCTGCCCTGTTCAACAGGTGCATGCAATTACAAATCTTGATCTAATAACTCACAGCAGGGCCCATTCCTGCACCCACCAAGAGTAACTGTGAGGGCTTACAGTCTTGTGGCAACACCGTCCACCACCACCACCACCACCACCAAAGGCCCAATTTTTCTGCCCGGTTCAACAGGTGCATGCAAGTACAAATCTTGATCTATTAACTCACAGCAGGGCCCATTCCTGTGCCCACCAGTCTTGTGGCTACACCAACATCTAATAGGGCAAATTTCTGCAGAGTATATACGGCAGGCCCCTACTTTCAAACATCCAACTTACAAACGACTCCTACTTGCAAACGGCAAGAGAAAACAGGAAGTGAGAGGAAATCTACCCCTAGGAAGGAAAATTCTATCCTGTTAGATTTAATTTGGGAAAAAGGTATCTCCTCTCTACTGATGCTTTATCACCAATCCTTGTTTCAATTAAAACCCCACTTTTCCAAAAACATTTGTCATTGGGACGGAAAGTGAGGTGACATGTTCTGAACAGATGTGCAAAGACAGCAAATGTTACAGGGGTGATAACCCCTCCCTATGTTCTCCAAAAAGCTTAAAAATTGATTTTTTTGGGATGTAGCTACACTTCATAATGTACCTGTTCAGATTCTACTTAAGAACAAACCTACAGTCCATGTCTTGTTTGCACCACCTATATACTGCTGTTCAGAGTATATAGGGTTGTAGGTATAGGGTTTTATTTTGGGTGCGGGGTCCCCCTTAGTATCCATACAAGACCCAAAGGGGCTGGGGTGGGGGGGGGGGGGGGTGATGGGGTAGCCATGCCATTTTTCTCAAGGATTTTCAGCCATATGGCGGCCAGGACAAGACATGACATTAAAGCCGCAAGTGGTTTTAAATGGCTTCTTTTTTTCCTTTACAAATGTCATTTTGTGCAAGGACAGTTCTAAACACGGGAAACACATGCCACTTCACAGGCATACTTTAGACACCCCCCAGGTACCATATTTAAAGGAAAATTTCACTTTTTTTTTTTTCACTTTATGCATCATTAAAATGACTGCTCCCGAAAAAACTTTAGTTTTTAAAATTTCTTTTTGCATTGATATATGTCCCCTGGGGCAGGACCCGGGTCCCCAAACCTGTTTTATAACATTAACATGCATATTGGCCGTTGTAATTAGCAATTTTGATTTCGAACGTTCGCGTCCATTATAACGAATAGGGTTCGAAAATTCGCGCGAACTTTCGGTCCGTTCGAAGGTTCTGGTGCGAACCGAACCCGGGGGTGTTCGGCTCATCCCTAATCTTGGGTTAAGACTCAATATACGTATGAATTTTTTTTTCCACTAGGAATCAAATTATTACCAAATTTCATTCCTGCTGGGAGACATGGGTTGCACTATATCCTACTGATTAGTTTCCTATTTGCAATTATGAGTGGTACATGTGAATTTTTTCTATTTTTATTATGTTATTTATGTAGTTATGGTTATACTTACTTTTTCCTCTTTTATCTCGAGAGAGTTACGGCTTAGTATATTCTTGGTAATAAGGGAACAACTCAAAAAGTAAGGTATTATGAAGAATAATCAGTTGGTGGCGTATATGGCATTGTGAGATGGTGCAACTCTGTGGTCTGTGGCACAGTTTGATCCCATTGGGGGTGCCTAGAGCACGGAGTCGTTACTGTACCTAGTTTTGATTCAAGACCAACGTAACCAAATAATTCTACATAAAGGAAGAATTCCCTTTCTTTAAACTTACTTGATATACCATTGATATCCCCATTGATGGGGCCTTGTGCATTTGGCAACATTATGTAACTCTCAGTATTATTGTTACTATTGCTAAAATTCCAATAAAAACTAATTGAAAAGAATTTGTCTAAATTTGTTAAAAAAACAAATTCAGAACTAAACAAATTGCACATGTCTAGTCTCTCTATCAACCCAAATCTGAAGCTTGTTCCTACCTGGAACACGGTGATTTTTAGTTGTTTTAAAAAATCAAAGCACCCCTGTGAAAAAGTTTTCAAAATTTGCGATGTGCTTATTAAATTGTAAATGTAGAGTTAAACAAATTGAGAAAATTGTTGTGTCATGCTTAATCATTGAAAAAAAGAAAAATCAATCATAAGGTCATTAAGTCATGAATAAATGAGCTTTCTGGTGGCTGACAAAAAAATTTGCTCAGATAACTTTTTCCTTGAAAAGCTCATACTTTTCTGAATCCCAATAGTAAGTACTTAATAGTTTTAATTTTTACTACCCGTGACATATTTTTGCATAGCTACCATGGGCTGTGGCCTAGTGTGGCTGGCATCCTGGGAGCAGCACATAGCCACAAACAAATTATGTTGCTGTCATTTATTAACACATAAGAACCTGAGGAATGGTGGATGGCAGACAAATTTGTCCTTAGACCTGACTGTCTACTGTATAATACATTTAGTTTCAATAAAGCACCTATTGTATGTCTACAGTCATTTTTATGTTTTCTAACTGAACTATTTGCAGTACATTGCTCGGAATGACATTTCTCAAAAGGGAGTTACTTAAAGCTGACAACTGTTTTCACAATTTTTCACTACTGCATTGTTAAAAGAAGAAAATTATTACCGTATTTATCGGCGTATAACACGCACTTTTTTCCCCTGAAAATCAGGGGAAAATTGTGGGTGCGTGTTATACGCCGATACCCACATCCCTGAGCTGTCTCCGCTGACTGTGAGCGGAGCGGAGCGAGATACACATAGCCGAATGTACTCGGCTATACTCGGCTTTTCTCGGCTCCACTCACAGTCACGCCCAGTCCCACCATTGGACCTGTGTTATCTCCATCATAGGGCGGGACTCGGCGTGACTGTGAGCGGAGCCGAGAAAAGCCGAGTATAGCCGAGTACACTCGGCTATGTGTATCTCGGCGGCGGCTCCACCCAGTCCCTGCGTCTCCTGCGTCCCCGGCGTTCTCGGCGGCGTCCGCACAGTCTCGGCGCCAATTTTAAAATGATGCACGGCGACACTGGGGCAAGGCTGCACGGCGACACTGGGGCAAGGCTGCACGGCGACACTGGGGCAAGGCTGCACGGCGACTCTGGGGCAAGGCTGAAATGGACTCTGGGGCAAGGCTGCAATGGACACTGACAAGGCTGCACTGTGACAAGGCTGCAATGGACACTGACAAGGCTGCACTGTGACAAGGCTGCAATGGACACTGATAAGGCTGCACTGTGACAAGGCTGCAATGGACACTGACAAGGCTGCATTTAAATGTAAGTTATTTTTCCTTAAACTTCCCTGCTAAAAGTTTTTTCCCTAAAATTTCCTCCTAAACTTGGGGTGCGTGTTATACGCCGGCGCGTGTTATACGCTGATAAATACGGTATCTTTCAAATTCCACATTTTGGGTTTAAATATAATTCTTTGGCTCTGTGTAAGACAATAAATTTATTAATTAACTTTGTTATTGCATTTAGTATGATTTACACTTGCATATGAAGACTTACAATCAATTTATTTTTTTGGCAGTATGGACAAATTGACTGTGTTTTCCTGGCACAATTAACTACAAGTCCTTAGTTTTATTTCACTTAGTATTGAAGGACAAATCAGTGATAAGTGATGCAAACATTTGGATAGTCAGCTAAGATTTTTGTCTTGAAGCAATTTATCATGCAAATTGGGTAGTCTTTGTTTTATGGAAATTCGAAAACAGTTTTCTGTGTGATTGAATGTTTTGTCAGCC
The DNA here is from genome assembly GCA_029206835.1 of Rana muscosa. NCBI lineage: Eukaryota > Metazoa > Chordata > Amphibia > Anura > Ranidae > Rana > Rana muscosa. The sequence goes on along the minus strand of CM055116.1, from coordinate 345,996,155 downwards.
CATTCAATATGCAACACATTTATTTTTATCTTTTCATATAGAAGACATGGGAGAATTCTATTTTTGCAGTTTGTATGGATTCTGTATAATATGAATTTTAAAGCTAGGTATTTTCTAAGATCAACAGCTATAAATCTTAGATTGTAATAAATCAAATTCTTTTCAACAATGGGCTTTTATATAATCAAATTGTTAATGTCAGTTCATCAGATATTGGAAATAAGATTCAGATATATACCTGTAGTTGATCAAATCCACTGAAAGCTTTTCTTATGTGCATCAATTCAGTTTTTTATGGATCCCTTGGATGTTCTCCAACTCTCCCTTATGCTGCCTTCCATTAATCATGACAAATCAAGAGTGATATGCAAAGCATAATGGGTGGAATAGTCACACACATACATGCACAGGTCAGCAGTTGATAAGCAGGGAATGTGTTAAAATATGTAAGTAGGACATATTAGATACATGGGCAAAAGCAAAAGATTCTATAAGGGTGACCTGCTTGGGCTTTGTATGGTGAAACATTCCTATACTATATATATATATATATATATACTATGTATTTTTTTTCTTTTTTTTATTGTCATGTGGATCAATAATATTGCCTGTTTCTGGCTAGACTATCAAAGATAGTTGGTTTTGCTATAAATCATATTTTCAGAATAATGTTTTAATTTAGAGTAATAATTTATTATTAAAAACTGAAAAAAAAAATCCTTAACTTATACTATGAAATTAAGCAAACAGTCATTTATCATTCTTGTACAGAATTCTAATTCTTGTACTAATTTAACCACTTAAGCCCCGGACCATTTTGTAGCTAAAGGACCAGAGGTGTTTTCAGAATTTGGCACTGCGCTGCTTTAACTGGAAATTGTGCGGACATGCAATGTTGTACCCAAACAAAATTTGTGTCCTTTTCTTCCCACAAATAGAGCTTTCTTTTAATGGTATTTGATTGCCTCTGTGATTTTTTTTTGCGATATAAACGGAAAAAGACTGAAAATTTTGAAAAAAAATGATATTTTCTACTTTTTGTTACAAGAAAAATCGAATAAACTCAATTTTAGTCATACATTTAGGCCAAAATGTATTCAGCCACATGTCTTTAGTAAAAAAAAAAGTCAATAAGCGTATATTTATTGGTTTGCGCAAAAGTTATAGCGTCTACAAACTAGGGTACATTTTCTGGAATTTACACAGCTTTTAATTTATGACTGCCTATCTCATTTCTTGAGGTGCTAAAATGGCAGAGCAGTACAAAACCCCCCCAAATGACCCCATTTTGGAAAGTAGACGCCCCAAGGAAATTGCTGAGAGACATGTTGAGCCCATTGAATATTTTTTTTTTGTCCCAAGTGATTGAATAATGACTAAAAAAAAAATTACAAAAAGTTGTCACTAAATGATATATTGCTCACACATGCCATGGTTATATGTGGAATTGCATACATTTTTCTGCTTCTCCTGAGTATGGGGATACCACATGTGTGGGACTTTTTAGGAGCCTAGCCTCGTACGGGCCCCAGAAAACCAAGCACCGCCTTCAGGATTTCTAAGGGCGCAAATTTTTGATTTCACTCCTCACTACCTATCACAGTTTTGAAGGCCATGAAATGCCAAAATAGCACAAAACCCCCCCAAATTACCCCATTTTGGAAAGTAGACACCCCAAGCTATTTACTGAGAGGCATGTTGAGTCCATGGAATATTTTATATTTTGACACAAGTTGTGGGAATATGACAAACTTTTTTTTTTTGCACAAAGTTGTCACTAAATGATATATTGCTCACACATGCCATGGTTATATGTGGAATTGCACCCCAAAATACATTCTGCTGCTTCTCCTGAGTACGGGGATACCACATATGTGGGACCTTTTGGGAGCCTAGCCGCGTACGGGACCCCAAACATCAAGCACCGCCTTCAAGATTTCTAAGGGCATAAATTTTTGATTTCACTCCTCACTACCTATCAGAGTTTCGAAGGCCATAAAATGCCAAAATAGCACAAAACCCCCCCAAATTACCCCATTTTGGAAAGTAGACACCCCAAGCTATTTACTGAGAGGCATGTTGAGTCCATGGAATATTTTATATTTTGACACAAGTTGTGGGAATATGACAAACTTTTTTTTTTTGCACAAAGTTGTCACTAAATGATATATTGCTCACACATGCCATGGGCATATGTGAAATTACACCCCAAAATACATTCTGCTGCTTCTCCTGAGTACGGAGATACCACATGTGTGGGACTTTTTGGGAGCTTAGCCGCGTACGGGGCCCCAAAAACCAAGCACCGCCTTCAAGATTTCTAAGGGCATACATTTTTGATTTCACTCCTCACTACCTATCACTACCTATCACAGTTTTGAAGGCCATAAAATGCCAAGATGGCACAAACCCCCCCAAATGACCCCATTTAGGAAAGTAGACACCCCAAGCTATTTGCTGAGAGGCATGTTGAGCCCATTGAATATTTTTTTTTGGCCCAAATGATTGAATAATGACAAAAAAAAATGTACAAAAAGTTGTCACTAAATGATATATTGCTCAAACATGCCATAGTTATATGTGGAATTGCACCCCAAAATACATTTTGCTGCTTCTCCTGAGTACGGGGATACCACATGTGTGGGACTTTTTGGGAGCCTAGCCACGTACGGGACCCCAAAATTCAAGCACCGCCTTCAAGATTTCTAAGGGCATAAATTTTTGATTTCACTCCTCACTACCTATCACAGTTTTGAAGGACATAAAATGCCAAGATAGCACAAAGCCCCCCCAAATGACCCAATTTTGGAAAGTAGACACCCCAAGCTATTTGCTGAGAGGCATGTTGAGCCCATTGAATATTTTTTTGTCCCAAGTGATTGAATAATGACAAAAAGAAAAAAAAATGTACAAAAAGTTGTCACTAAATTATATATTGCTCACACATGCCATGGGCATATGTGAAATTACACCCCAAAATACATTCTGCTGCTTCTCCTGAGTACGGGGATACCACATGTGTGGGACTTTTTGGGAGTCTAGCCGCGTACGGGGCCCCAAAAACCAAGCACCGCCTTCAGGATTTCTAAGGGCGTAAATTTTTGATTTCACTCCTCACTACCTATCACAGTTTTGAAGGCCATAAAATGCCTAGATAGCACAAAACCCCCACACATGACCCCATTTTGGAAAGTAGACACCCCAAGCTATTTACTGAGAGGCATGTTGAGTCCATGGAATATTTTATATTTTGACACAAGTTGTGGGAATATGACAAACTTTTTTTTTTGCACAAAGTTGTCACTAAATGATATATTGCTCACACATGCCATGGACATATGTGAAATTACACCCCAAAATACATTCTGATGCTTCTCCTGAGTACGGGGATACCACATGTGTGGGACTTTTTGGGAGCCTAGCCGCGTACGGGACCCCAAAAATCAAGCACCGCCTTCAAGATTTCTAAGGGCATAAATTTTTGATTTCACTCCTCACTACCTATCACTACCTATCACAGTTTTGAAGGCCATAAAATGCCAAGATGGCACAAACCCCCCCAAATGACCCCATTTAGGAAAGTAGACACCCCAAGCTATTTGCTGAGAGGCATGTTGAGCCCATTGAATATATTTTTTTGGCCCAAATGATTGAATAATGACAAAAAAAAATGTACAAAAAGTTGTCACTAAATGATATATTGCTCAAACATGCCATAGTTATATGTGGAATTGCACCCCAAAATACATTTTGCTGCTTCTCCTGAGTACGGGGATACCACATGTGTGGGACTTTTTGAGAGCCTAGCCGCGTACGGGGCCCCAAAAACCAAGCACCTCCTTCAAGATTTCTAAGGGCGCAAATTTTGGATTTCACTCCTCACTACCTATCACAGTTTCAAAGGCCATAAAATGCCAAAATAGCACAAACCCCCCCCCCCCAAATGACCCCATTTTGGAAAGTAGACACCCCAAGCTATTTACTGAGAGGCATGTTGAGTCCATGGAATATTTTATATTTTGCCACAAGTTTCGGGAATATGACAAACTTTTTTTTTTTTTTTTTTGCATAAAGTTGTCACTAAATGATATATTGCTCACACATGCCATGGGCATATGTGAAATTACACCCCAAAATATATTCTGCTGCTTCTCCTGAGTACGGGGATACCACATGTGTGGGACTTTTTGGGAGCCTAGCCGCGTACGGGACCCCAAAAATCAAGCACCGCCTTCAAGATTTCTAAGGGCATACATTTTTGATTTCACTCCTCACTATCTATCACAGTTTTGAAGGACATAAAATGCCAAGATAGCACAAAGCCCCCCCAAATGACCCCATTTTGGAAAGTAGACACCCCAAGCTATTTGCTGAGAGGCATGTTGAGCCCATTGAATATTTTTTTTGTCCCAAGTGATTGAATAATGACAAAAAGAAAAAAAAATGTACAAAAAGTTGTCACTAAATTATATATTGCTCACACATGCCATGGGCATATGTGAAATTACACCCCAAAATACATTCTGCTGCTTCTCCTGAGTACGGGGATACCACATGTGTGGGACTTTTTGGGAGTCTAGCCGCGTACGGGGCCCCAAAAACCAAGCACCGCCTTCAGGATTTCTAAGGGCGTAAATTTTTGATTTCACTCCTCACTACCTATCACAGTTTTGAAGGCCATAAAATGCCAAGATAGCACAAAACCCCCACAAATGACCCCATTTTGGAAAGAAGACACCCCAAGCTATTTTCTGAGAGGCATGGTGAGTATTTTACAGCTCTCATTTGTTTTTGAAAATGAAGCAAGATCTTTTTTTTTTTTCTTTTTTTAATTTTCAAAACTTTTTGACAAAAACCGAGATCTGCAAAATACTCAACATACCTCTCAGCAAATAGCTTGGGGTGTCTACTTTCCAAAATGGGGTCATTTGGGGGGGGGGGGTTGTGCCGTCTGGGCATTCCATGGCCTCCGAAACTGTGATAGGCAGTGAGGAGTGAAATCAAAAATTTACACCCTTAGAAAGCCTGAAGGTGGTGCTTGGTTTTCGGGATCCTGTACGCGGCTAGGCTCCCAAAATGTCTCACACATGTGGTATCCCCGTAATCAGGAGAAGCAACAGAATGTATTTTGGGGTGCAATTCCACATATAACCATGGCATGTTTGAGCAATATATAATTTAGTGACAACTTTTTGTACTTTTTTTTTTTTTGTCATTATTCAATCACTTGGGACGAAAAAAAAAAAAATTCAATGGGCTCAACATGCCTCTCAGCAAATAGCTTGGGGTGTCTACTTTCCAAAATGGGGTCATTTGGGTGGGGTTTGTACTGTCCTGGCATTTTATGCACAACATTAGGAAGCTTATGTCACACATCATCCACTCTTCTAACCACTTGAAGACAAAGCCCGTTCTGACACTTTTTGTTTACATGAAAACATTTTTTTTTTTGCAAGAAAATTAAGTTGAACCCCCAAACATTATATATTTTTTTTTAAAGCAAAGGCCCTACAGATTAAAATAGTGGGTGTTGCATTTTTTTTTCACACAGTATTTGCGCAGCGATTTTTCAAACGCATTTTTTATTTTTAATGCACTAAAACACACTATATTGCCCAAATGTTTGATGAAATAAAAAAGATGATCTTAGGCCAAATACATGGATACCAAACACGACATGCTTTAAAATTGCGCACAAACGCGCAGCGGCGACAAACTACATACATTTTTAAAAGCCTTTAAAAGCCTTTACAGGTTACCACATTAGATTTACAGAGGAGGTCTACTGCTAAAATTACTGCCCTCGATCTGACCTTCGCGGTGATACCTCACATGCATGGTGCAATTGCTGTTTACATATGACGCTAGACCGACGCTTGCGTTCGCCTTTGCGCAAGAGCAGGGGGGGACAGGGGTGCTTTTTTTTTTTTTTTATCATTTATTTTGCTTTTTTTTTTTTTTTTTAAACTGTTCCTTCCATATTTTTTATTTTTTTACCATTTTTATTGTTATCTTAGGGAATGTAAATATCCCCTATGATAGCAATAGGTAGTGAGAGGTACTCTTTTTTAAAAAAAAAATGGGGGGTTAGACCCTAGATCTTGCCTCTGCCCTCAAAGCATCTGACCACACCAAGATCGGTGTGATTAAATGCTTTCCCAATTTCCCAATGGCGCCGTTTATATATATATATTTTTTGTCCCAAGTGATTGAATAATGACAAAAAAAAATAAAAAATTACAAAAAGTTGTCACTAAATTATATATTGCTCACACATGCCATAGTTATATGTAGAATTGCACCCCAAAATACATTTTTCTGCTTCTCCTGAGTATGGGGTTACCACATGTGTGGGACTTTTTAGGAGCCTAGCCTCGTACGGGCCCCAGAAAACCAAGCACCGCCTTCAGGATTTCTAAGGGTGCAAATTTTTGATTTCACTCCTCACTACCTATCACAGTTTCGAAGGCCATAAAATGCCAAAATAGCACAAAACCCCCCAAATGACCCCATTTTAGAAAGTAGACACCCCAAGCTATTTACTGAGAGGTATGTTGAGTCCATGGAATATTTTATATTTTCACGCAAGTTGCGGGAATATGACAAACTTCTTTTTTTTTTGCACAAAGTTGTCACTAAATGATATATTGCTCACACATGCCATGGGCATATGTGAAATTACACCCCAAAATACATTCTGCTGCTTCTCCTGAGTATGGGGATACCACATGTGTGGGACTTTTTGGGAGCCTAGCCACGTACGGGGCCCCAAAAACCAAGCACCGCCTTCAAGGTTTCTAAGGGCATACATTTTTGATTTCACTCCTCACTACCTATCACTGCCTATCACAGGTTTGAAGGCCATAAAATGCCAAGATGGCACAAACCCCCCAAATGACCCCATTTAGGAAAGTAGACACCCCAAGCTATTTGCTGAGAGGCATGTTGAACCCATTGAATATTTTTTTTTTGTCCCAAATGATTGAATAATGACAAATTAAATGTACAAAAATTTAGGGGTACACTAGTAAGATTCACAGGTAAAAAAGCACCTGACTGTCTCAAATGTATCAAGCGCTTCAAAAAAAACTGTTAGCGATCGGGACTGTCTCTGCGAACGCTGCAGTTATGTGTGTTGTGTTTGGTAAGTGACAGTGATCGATCGATACTGCACTTGGGTGGGCTGGGCTGGGCGGAGGGGCTAAACGCAGGTGCTAGCAGGTATCTGGGCTGATCCCGCTAACACTGCATTTTTGGGAACCCTAAACTGCTGGGGACGCTAGTATAGATCTGATCAGATCAGATATTGATCTGTTCAGATACTATTCCACTAAGGGAGGTGTATGCTTTGCGCGTGGGTGTTAGCGTTACTGGCACTAACCTAACGCTGCCTGGGGCGACGCAGACCCTCTCTGGCGCTAAAACCTAATTGATATCAGCCACCGGGCGATCAGGGGGTTAAACCTTTATTGGGTTATATACGGTGGGTGCCCTGATGCTATAAAAAGCAAACTAACCAACCAGCGTCACCCGTAAAACTTATATGGTGATCACTGGTGAAAGGGTTAACTAGGGGCAATCAGGGGGTTAAAACCTTTATTAGGTTATATATGGGGGTACCTGACGCTATATAAAAACCTAACGGGTATCCTAAATAACGAAATAACTAACTGGCTAACCAGTGTCACCAGTAAAACTTATACGGTGATCACTGGTGAAAGGGTTAACTCTAGGGGCAATCAGGGGGCACGTGATTGTGCCTGTCCGTGCCATTCTGCCAACGTATATTTACAGTGGGCGGTCGTTAAGTGGTTAAAAGGATAGCAAATATGTGTATTTTATTCACTTTTGATTACTTGAATATTTACCTAAACTTATTTATTATGATAATTCTGTTAACTTAAATCTATTTAGAATAGACCTACAAATTCATTATTTTTATAAAAGATTAAAATGTATGTGCCAGCTATTTTTAATAATCAGTGTTGCTATATTTATTTATTGCAAAATAAGGGAAAATGCAATTTTTTAGATTCACATTTTTTTTTTATAAATTAACCCTAAATAAGACATGCAATATTACCCCAGCATGTGTTGCAAATTTATTGCTGGCATACCTGAAGTGCTATAAAATTTGACTCAGTATAAGAAAGTAGACCACAATAGCTTACTACTGAAAATTATTACTATTATCAATATTATTATACATTATAAAGTTATTAAAAGAAACCTAAATATAACCCTAATTTTTTTACCACCCTATCTTAACCATATCTAACAATAACTAAGGGCTCATGCACACTGCAACTCAAAAAAAAGCTGCTTTTACAGGCGTTTGAGCTTTTATTTCTCTAAGGCTACATATGGACTTGAGACTGACAGCGATAGAATTTTTTGCGTGAATAATTGTTCTTAGGCAAAAGCAATTCCAATGAAAATCACCAATACTTTAAATTGCAATATAATGTTTATGGATAGCCAATATCCAATAAAATAGCAGAACGATAAATGGAGGGGTGGAAGTTTACTAACTTTAAAATGTACCATTGACTGGAGGTCATTGGGATTCTTATATAATAAAAGTAAAATATTACAGGTGTTTCATATAATAAAAACAGTACTATGTGATATACTGCACTCTGTTCTATCAGAGAAAAAACCAGAGATGTATAAAGTGAGGCAAAGCAAAGGAAAAGGCAGTATGTTACATATACGGTATGTAAAGCAAAATATTTTTTTATGGAGTAGGGAATATTTAAAACCAATATATTTTTCCATATGTGTTGGTTTACCCGGCAAACATAAAAGGAATTGAGTGAAAATATCTTTAACTACTTTCGTACTGGCACCTCCTTCGCATCTAGGCCATTTTTCAGTAATCAGCACTGTGATAGTTTGACTGACAATTACTCTGCCATGTAACACTGTACCCAATTATATTTTACATAATTTTTGAAACTTCTTTTGGTGGCATTCACCAATTTATTGCTTTTTGTTTTCAAATCGCAAAAGGCCAACTATTTAAAAAAAAAGTTTCCCTTACTCTCTAGTAAAAAAAAAATATATAAAAATGGCAGGACAATATGAACACTCACGTAATGTAGTTGTACCATAGATTTTTGGAAATTAAGAAACATGCTGGTGTTGCAGTGTTGCCCACTGAAGCCACATGCAAATATTTAATTATTAGTGAAAGAAAAAGTTAAAAGGTTGAGATAGTGACATGTGCAATAACTGGATGTCATGATAAACTGTATTAGCAAATTGCTTTCTCAACTATGCAGCTCCAAGATGTAATCCAAAAACAACTATACTCTTAATAGTCCAAGTGCATACATTTCGCTATATATACAGTTTATATATATTGTGACAGCAGGAAGGTAAAGTCACCTGGTTGCATCCAGGGGGGTAGATATATTTCGCCCAGATTCAGGCTTTACGCCGACTTATACAACTAGGTGGAGAGTTGTATAAGCCCAGCTAAGGCTAGTGGGCTCATGGATGACTCATACCTCTAGGGAGAGTGTGGGGCGTCGTACAGACAGGGAGTTGATGAGGCCAGCTGAAGCTTGTCAGCTCATTTAGGCCTCTATAAAAACTCCCAGATTCATTAGGTGTTAGCTCATGCCTGGAACCAGACCTGTGTGGACTGTCTAGGGAGAGTGAACCCCTGTGCGGTGAGAAAAAGCCTGTGTGGCTATTTGCTTGGACATTTAAAACCAGGGACTTAGGGACTAGGACAGCACTAGGCTGATCCCAGTTGTTAGTTAGGAAACCTGTATGTTTAGTCAGAGGTCAACTTGACCAGGATTTATTTTGTTTATATGTTTCTTTTGGCTTTGCTGTGTTTTGTCACTGTAAATAGAAAATAAACCGCACCTTTTTTTTGATTTTGAAAACCACAACCTCCGTTTGCTGGGCCTGTTTTTGTGTGGGGAGCCCATCCCGGGGGTCACACACACCCGCTGCCGAGCTAACCCCCTCACAATATATATATATATATACATATTTACACATCTACATATACAGTATATACATACCCATATGCAAATATATGCAAATGAAATACCCAAAATTAATGATTACTCTGATTGCAGAGCACACTGAAAGGAAGCACGCTACAATGGCTCACATACACTACACCACTGCTTTCAACCCTTTGCCAACAAAACAGATACAGCTAATAACATAAGATTGAAAGAACTTAAAAAGAACTTAGAAAGAACTTAGAAAGAATTATGTATGGGATTTCTCTCAGTTTGCACTGCAGTCCTTGGTATTAGGCAGAGCACTCATTGCTCAGCCACAGAGAAAGATGAGCTACATTATTGGTCTTCCCTGCATATAGACTGTGAGATATGCTACCTTTCACAATCTCTAAATTGGTACATGTCCATGGGAAGATCTACCAGGTCTTTTGTTTTAGGTTATAACTATTTTATCACAGGAGAAATAGTATGGTATATAGGGCAGATATTATACATAGCAGAGCCAAAGCAGGAGAGAGACAGCTCTCGATCATCAAGGCGTTTTCAAGGAAAGAGATTGTCTTGAATGTAAGTGTAAACTGCTATGGGTTAATACATAGGATCATGACAGGGCCATCAGTAGCTGTATACAGGATCCAAAAAGTTCACTTGGTATTTGGTAAATGTTATACTTCAGCTATCCACTCTCAAACAGGGGCTGTGGTGGAATGTCAACACGTGGGTATCAATGGTAGTAAGATTTCTTAGCTGATGATATTGACCCAGAGAATTCCGAGAGTAGGACAATTGGACAACCTTACCCAACCTTACTCAGCCGAAGCAAGAAGAGGAAATCAATACAAACATTATACAATCGACAAAATTTTCGCTGGTCCCGATCACCATCGACACCACCAAAAACATCATCAGAAGCCTCCGAGACAGCACATCACCAAATGACATAATTTCTACAAAACTCCTGAAAGAATCTACCGACATCTTGGCACCCACCATAACACATCTCGTGAACCAATGTTCAAAGAAGGTATTGTTCTGATCCCCCTCAAGCAAGGCATAATCAAACCCCTCCTAAAGAAACCCAACCTCGACACCAAAGACCCAAACTACCGCAGACCGGTAACAAGTCTTAACACCTTCTCCAAGATCATGGAGAAAGCAGTAGTACAACAGCTACAACTCCATTTGGACACCCACAAACTCTTGGACCCACTACAATCAGGCTTCCGCCCAGGCCATGGCACAGAAACAGCACTTCTCAAAATATGGGATGATGCCCTTGAAGCAGCAGATGACGGAGAATCATGTCTCATGGTGCTGCTGGATCTCAGTGCAGCATTCGACACTGTAGACCACAAAACTCTTCTCATTCGCCTTAAAGAAGTAGCAGGAGACACAGACTCAGATCTACCCTGGTTCGCATCCCTCCTAGAAAATCGTTCCCAGACAGTGAAACTAGGAGCCTTCACCTCTGAAACTCGCGCAATTTCTTGCGGAGTCCCTCAAGGATCACCCCTGTCACCCGTGCTCTTCAACATCTACCTCTGCCCACTCCTCAAAATCATCAGCAAACAGGACCTGTGCTACCACTCATACGCTGACGACACTCAACTCTACTTTCGCATCACCGGAAAAAAGACCAATATCTCGGACTAGAAAAATGCCTCAGATTGATCGATGATTGGGTGACTGAGAGCTCCCTCAAACTCAATGGATCCAAAACAGAAATTCTTCTCCGTGCAAACCAAAAGACAAAGGCTAAGACTTCATGGACACCACCCACCATCCTTGGACAGACCATTACCCCGAGCACCAAAGTCAAAAGTCTCAGAGTCATCTTTGACTCCGAGATGTTGATGGATGCACAAATAGGATCAGTAGTCAGCGGATCTCACCATCTCCTCCGCCTGCTGCGTAGACTCATCCCCTTCATCCCAGAAGAGGACATAGCAATAGTAGTTGGAACAATCATCAATTCCTGACTCGACTACGCAAACTCCCTTTACACAGGACTACCTAAATACCAGATTTCGCGCCTACAAGTCATCCAGAACACGGCAGCCAGACTGATAATGGGGAAAAAACCCTGGGAACCCATCACCCCTTTCCCTGAGGACCCTTCATTGGCTAACCGTAAAGGATCGGGTCACATTCAAGCCCCTCTGTCTCACCCACAAGTGCACACAAGGAAACGCTCCTCAATACTTGCGCGAGAAAATAAAACACTACACCCCCAATCGCATTCTCCAATCAACCAACCAAAACCTCCTCCACATCCCCAAGTTACGCTACAAATCGAAGGGAGAACGAAGATTTGCAGTCCAAGGACCACGGCTATGGAACGCTCTACCAATAAACATCCGCATGGAAGAAAACCATTGGGCCTTCAGGAAAAAACTTAAGACCCACCTCTTCTGAAGGATCAGGATGACACTGGATGGAAATAAGTGCCTTGAGGCGATTAAGTTCGCATTTGCAGCACTATACAAGTTATTCACTCACTCAATTGTAGGAGTCAGCTTAATTGTGGATGATGTAACTTTGTTGCATGAGCTATTTTATCTAAAATCTCTTTAATTAGTGGACACCTCTACAAGATATGGGTGAGAGTACCTACAGTATCTTGTTCAAACAATATCAACATAAATTTGAATTAGTAGCTAGCCAGAAATGTGGTACAATCTATGGGGAGATCTGTACCAACGAACTAGGAGTTTGAAGATCCTCTATTGAATTACATTGGCCATGCTTAGTTTATGAGTAAATAAGAAACATTTAGTTTTAACATCCTCCAAGAGAGATATGTTTAGTTCCCTTTCCCATTCCTCTGTGTATTAGTTTGAGTTTGTGTAAGCAGGGAATTATAGATAATGGATATAGTATGCAAGGGAACCTTCCCTGATAGGCATATTTGTTCAAAAGATATGGCTCTAACAAAATGAGTGAACTACAGATATTTGAGCTACACCCCTTTCAGTGGAGTTGAGGGGTAGAATAATTGGGAAAGGGAGTGAAGAACATGTCTCTGAAGACATTAGTTTATATAAGAAGGTTTAGAAGAATGGCAGTGTAGAAAGGTTAAATACCCATACGCTGGAGGAAATTTTGGATTGCCTACAATAGTGTTTAAGGATCCACAATAGATGGAGAATTGAAAAGTGAAAATGGCCGAACTCCATATCTTCAGCACCAATGGAAGGAAAAGGGGCAAGGTTGGAGATGGAGGCAAGGAAGAAGCCGTTATTCATGAAATCATTGTTAACAGAATAGGGGATGTGATATTTTGGATCTTTTTTGAGGGGAGTTCAAGCCTCTAACATTTAATGAGAAAATATGAATCTTAGTCATAGGGAACATAGAGTGATAGAGCACCATATCATGATAGCTCTGTCTCTCTTCAGCGTGAAAAAAATAACGCTTTGGGTAGGCACTGTCTTGGGATCTGATATAATCGGCCGTAAGGTTGGAGTAATAATTCTGATCCACAAAAATCACCCCTGCGAGGTTATAGCGACAGATTCTGACTGTCAGGGATGACTCATTACTGCTCACTTACAATTAGGGAATAGAGACCTCCAAATTACAAGAACTTATGCACCCAACAACCCTGGGAAACCCTTCCATGGGGAACTGTCCACTAGACTTTTGAAATTCCCTCACATCCCCCATATAGTAGATGACTTCAATGCTGTAACACACCCAACTGATGACAGGTCCGCTCCTAAACATTCCCAGAGAACACCAGAAGAGTCTAACCTGACTTTTCTCACAACCACCATGGAATCTCAACATTTCACTGACATTTGGAGACTATTCCACCCTGTAGATAGGGAATTCACGTTCTACTTTACCCACAATGTATTTACAAGGATTGACTATATCTTTGGCACTGACAACACCATACTGACAATTCCTGAGATGGCTATTTTAGACCACCCACCAATATCAGTTTCACTTCTAGACCCCATTTTTCAACCGAACCCCAATTTGTAGCACTTCCCATCCTTCCTATACAAAAATTCAGACATCCAATAAACAAGCAACCAAGCCCAGATGGATATTCAGCATTATATTATAGAACATTTGCAGAAACCCTTTCCCCCATGTTAGCTGGGGCATTCAATACATTATTAAATGGACACTCCTTTACACAAGAATCATTATTGGCAATTGTCTGCATGATTCCAAAACCACACACCGATGACACCTCATGTACAAACTACCGTCCCATCTTTCTCTTGAATCTAGATATCAAGCTGTTGGCAAAAATTATGGCTAAACGCCTTAATGGTATCATAAATAAACTTATACATAGAGACCAGGTAGGCTTTATGCCAAACAGGCAAGCGGGTGATGATGTCCACAGAGCAATGCTTCTTGCGCATATTGCCAGGAAGCGACATATTCCCTCATGCTTTTTATCCCTCGATATAAAGAGAGCTTTTGACACGGTATCCTGGCCAGGGATGAGCCGAACACCCCCCTGTTCGGTTCGCACCAGAACCTGCGAACAGACAGAATGTTCGTGTGAACTTTAGAACCCTATTAAATACAATGGACTTGAACGTTCAAAATCTAAAGTGCTAATTATAAAGGCTAATATGCAATTTATTGTCCTAAAAAGTGTTTGGGGACCCGGGTCCTGCCCCAGGGGACATGTATCAATGCAAAAAAAGGTTTAAAAATAGACGTTTTTACGGGAGCAGTGATTTTAATAATGCTTAAAATAAAAATAAAAAAGTGAAATTTTCCTTTAAATTTCGTACCTGGGGGGTGTGTATGATATGCATGTAAGGTGGCGCATGTTTCCCATGCTTAGAACTGTCCCTGCACAAAATGTCATTTTTGAAGGAAAAAAAGTAATTTAAAACTGGCGATTGTTGACATCTGACCGTTCAGCCGGTACACCTCATCATCCATCAGAGACGATGCTTCCTGCGGAGCATCCGTTGGAGATACTCTCAAGCTCGATTGATCCGCTGTCGTATGACATTCGGGTCCAACGTTTTTGGTAAGCACACATGTATGTCACCATCCACGTGAAGAATTGTGCCAGAATTTCTACATCCATTTTATGTTATTTATCCACTGTTTTGGACACTTATATACTTTAGATATCGGGTGGGGCGTTCAGCCTGCCCCTTCCCATCCTTTTTTTTTTGTGTGTTTCTATATATGGTCACATTTGAGTTACAGTCCAGCTCCCACTGGCCTACATGTAGCGCTGCACTATTACCTTCCATATTTAGGAGTAAACCTGACAGCCGCCATAACAGATTTATTTTCAGCTAATTACCCCCCTCTATTAAAACAGATTACAAATTTACTAAAACAATGCTCCCATCTCCCGCTGTCCTGGATAGGGAAGATCAATGTTTCTAAAATGACTATCCTACCCAAACTACTATATATGTCCTGCCAATCCCAATCCCTTCATATTATTTAAGATTGATCCAAAAAAAAATCTAACTTTATATGGGGTACCTCCAAACCACGCATACCGATTCACACACTACATCTCCCTAAATCACAAAGTGGACTAGGCTATCCCAACTTTGCAACCTATTACAATGCTGCTCAATTAGCTAGTCTTCCAAAGTACCAAGGAAAACAGGAATCTCCCTTATGGGTATCAATAGAGACCTGAGAAAGTGACCCTTTATTGATCTCCAACATACTATGACTTTGGCCCAGAGATCGACATGAATTGAGTAACCCTATCACAGAACACTTTTTATCCCTTTGGGATGAATTTAAACGTAAACACCAATCACAATCGGAACACAATCCCCTCTCATCTTTCCTCAAAAATCCAGCTTTTTATCCAGCATGGATTTTCCCGAACACTTTTAAAGCTTGGACAAAAACAGGAATACTGACGTTTCATGACTTGGTCACTTCAAAAAACGTTGAACCCTTTTCTACACTCAGAGAGAAACACGACTTAGCAGAAACAGAACAGTTTAGATATCTCCAAATTAAAAACTTTTTTACAAGTTTCAACACCACTGACCCAATTAGCCAGAGGAATGATATCAACCCCCTACACTCAACTTCTTATAGACCCCAATTATGACAAACCAACCTATGTGCGGAAATGGGAGGAGGACCTGGGGCGTACCCTAGATAATGCTGATTGGACTAACGGCGCGTACACATGACCGTTTTTCATGATGAGAAAAATTCATTTTTTTTAATTTGGTCATTAAAAACGATCATGTGTAGGCTCCAGAGCGTTTTTCGCGACGTGAAAAATGGCCATTAAAAATTTGGAACATGCTCTATTTTTTCTCGTCGTTTTTCACATCGTCGTTTTTCTCGTCGTGAAAAAAGGCTGTGTGTAGGCTTTAATGACGTGAAAAAAACGCGCATGCTCAGAAGCAAGTTATGAGACGGGAGCGCTTGTTCTGGTAAAACTAGCGTTCAGAATGGAGATAGCACATTTGTCACGCTGTAACGGACTGAAGAGCACGAGGCTGAAAAGCGCGAATCGTCTCTCACCAAACTTTACTAACACGAGGATCAGCAAAAGCAGCCCAAAGGGTGGCACCATCCGAATGGAACTTCCCCTTTATAGTGCCGTTGTACGTTTCGTACGTCACCGAGCTTTGCTCAAGCATTTTTTTACATGATAGTGTGTAGGCAAGGCAGGCTTGAAAAGAATCACGTCGAGAAAAACGTTGTTTTTTTCAATGACATTAAAACGGTCTTGTGTACGCGGCATAAGATTTGGTCAACCATAAAATAATCCTCGCCCAATGTCATGGCGATGGAAACAAATTACAAGGTCCTAACACGGTGGTACCTTGTACCTGCTAGAGTGGCCAAGTTTACGCCTACACATTCAGCTTTTTGCTTTAGGGGCTGTTCAGATTTGGGCACTCACTTGCATGTATGGTGTTCTTTCTGGAAAGAAATCTTTGCAATGGCCTCTAAAATGTTCCGACAACAGATACAACTATACCCGTTTACGGCACTACTTAATCTAAAACCGGAATGCTTAACATTTTTTAAAATTAATCTTTTTATTCCACTTCTAACTGCAGCAAAACAAACGATAGCCAAAGCATTGAAATCCCCAACTTTGGGGTTGGCAGAAACAATTCATAGAATGAACACCACAATGTCACATGCCAGAATGATAGCCACTGACGGGGACCAAATCCCAACATTAAAAAAACTTTGGCTCCCTTGGATAAAACACTATTTACCTCCGGATTTCAATGATGAGGTCCTTCTGCCATGGTAGCTGATTAATCGCTTCAATGCAAACCCCATATACCTAAGAAATGGTAATCATTACGCATCGTACTGTTTCTTGGATCGCCCTTGTGGACTTTCTCTCTCTCTCACTACTCTTTTCTTTTCTTTACTCCCCCTATTTATTATAGATATATTGTTCTTCACTACAATAAGTTTAAGTTGTTAATATGACGGTAGTTTAATTATACTTTAAGGCACGGTAGTCATGTATACAATGCTACTCACCGGCTATCTAGTTAGTGAAGATCTAATTAATTCTCTTTAAATATTCTATGTTATCCATTATTTATTTTTAAAAAACCTTTATGTAAACGTCATTATCTGTATCCTTGCATAAATAACCAATGTATGTACTTATTATTGTGTAATCAATAAATATTTTTGACAAGGAAAAATTCAGACTTCCAGGCCTCTATGGAAGCCGCTTGGGAAGGATTTCTCTTCGCAAACTCCCCACACATGGACAATCCTAATCTGATTTGGGAAGTCGGAAAGGCTTTCATTAAGGGTTGGATTATCTCATATGCCACCTCTTTCAAGAAACATGCATTATCCAAATATCTGTAAACTAGATCCCGATTTAAGTCTGCTCAACGGTCCTTAATTTCCCAAAACTCCCCAGAACACAGGACAGAATGGCACGCAGCTAAACGTGCCTTCAATTCCTGGGCCTAAAATCTAGAACTGACCAAACGACCATTCAGTGACGCAATATTACACAGATTTGGCAACAAACCTGGTAAACTATTATTGAGACTATGTAAAGGCCCATTCCACCCTACGCATATCACTTTTCTCCGAGACACTACAGGCTGCATCAAGTCACTTCCCCAGGAAGTAAATAAGTTAATTCTCCAGTTCTATTCCTCTTTATATGCTTCTGGTCCTATAGATAGAAATTTGGCCTTAAGATTTTTTGATAAGATCCATCTCCCGACCATCTCTCCCCTCCAACTCGAAACCCTAAACGCACCCATCTCCTTGTCGAAACTCAATACAACAATACAGAATTTAGCTCCAAACAAAGTCCCAGGCCCAGATGTGTTCACAGGCAATTTTTTTAAGACTCTACAGAACATAGTTACACCCACCCTTCTTAATGTATATCAGGGAATCTGGCAAGGGGAAACCAAGCAGCCATTATTAAACTACTCTCTAAAAAAGGAAAATACCCCTTAGATCCAGGCTCCTATAGACCTATCTCCCTTCTAAATCTAGATGTCAAGATATTCTCAAAAATTGTAGCAACCAGACTAGCCAAAATCACCCCTTTCCTAATCCACCCCACTCAATCTGGTTTTGTCAAGGGAAGAACAACCACTCTAAACATCCACAAGGTAAAGATGGTTTTGGAACATGCTAAAACCAACCCAGGTGGGGACTTCACCATCATCACTCTGGATGCGGAAAAAGCCTTTGAAAATTTTAGCTGTGATTGGCTCTCTCTAGTTCTGGCCAAAATGGGCTTTCTGGTCCCTTTAGACACCTGATTAATTTAATGTATACTTCTCCGACAGCCCGACTGGTAGTGGTGGGTCTCCTCACTGAGGAATTTAGGCTTTATAAAGGCACCAGACAGGGATGTCTACTCTCACCGCTGCTATTAAAATTAGCCTTGGAACCCCTATCCAAATTCCTGACTGGTAAGGCTCCCCTACATGGCATCCACATAGGAGACCTGGAATAATGCACATCAATTTTTGCGGATGCCATACTCATTTTTACAGCAGACCCCCTCTCAGATATGGCCTCCATCAAGGCCATCTTTGATGAATTTAGACACTGTTCAGGCCTCCGGATCAACTATAATAAAAGCAAAATATTACCGCTCTGTACATCTCCAAACCCTATCCGGGCACACTGCTCTCCCTTCACAGTAGCCAAATCTCACATAACCTATCTAGGTATCAAGATAGGTAAGATTTCTTCCTTTCTCTATACATTAAATTACCCTATTTTAATTAAGAGAATCATGCAGGAGCTTGAAAATTGGATGGATCTAATGCCGCGTACACACGATCCAAAATTCCGACAAGAAAACCGTGGATTTCTTTCCGACGCAATGTTGGCTCAAACCTGTGTTGCATACACACGGTCTCACAAATGTTGTCGGAAATTCCGACCGTCAAGAACGTAGTGACGTACAACACTACGACGAGCTGAGAAAAATGAAGTACAATGATTCTGAGCATGCGTCTAATTGATTCCGAGCATGCGTAGGATTTTTGTGCGTCAGAATTGCATACAGACAATTGGAATTTCCGACAAGAACTTTTCTTGTCTAAAAATTTGAGAACCAGCTCTCAAATTTTTGTTGTTGGAAATTCAGACAGAAAATGTCCGAAGGAGCCTACACATGGTCGGAATTTCTGACCAAAAGCTCACATCGAACTTTTCTTATCGGAATTTCCGATTGTGTGTATGCGGCATAACGCTATCACTTCTGGGGAGATGCTATTTATTTAAAATGGTCTGTTTTGCCAGGTTATAATATCCCTTACAGACCATAACAATTCTCCTAAAACATAAGAACATCATAAATTTGAATAAAGCTATATCCTTATTCATTTGGCGTAAAAAGCGCCCTCGTATTGCACTCTCCAAACTTTATCTCCCCAAAGTGGACATAAGTCTCCCCAATATCAGGGTTTATAACCTACCATGTCTGTTTCGTACAGGCTTAGACTGGCTACTGAAAGCATCATGATACTCCAACTACCTTATGGAACCTGAGATGGTACACCCCTATTCTTTTGGGGCCCACTTACATACTAAGTGGAAATCAGTTCGCTGATCAGTTTGTTTTCAACACACACTCTTACTACGTGACACTGTGATAGCCTGGAGGGAAATTCGGAAAAAACTCAATATTTCCCCCTACATTTCTAGACATCTCCCAATTCATGGCAATCCCATGTTCCCATCAGGAATAGAACATAAGGCCTTCTCTCTGTAGTGTCAACAAGGCCTCACCAAATTCTCTTCCCAGTCTGACTTAAGCACTAGCACACCATACTCCTTCTCAGAAACAGCAGAAAAATTCTCCCTTCCAATGGCTCATGCTCTCTACTATGGCCAATGTGTCAGTTTTGTGCGCTCTCACTGCAGAAACGGTGACAAGAGATTTCAACCCTCAATTCCGACCATCTACTCAAAATCAGAACGTACTCCATCTCAGACATTTACAAACATTTGATTCACATATTCACCCCTCCACTTGCTTCATTATAAACTGCCAACTGAAACAAATATTTCTCTGACCCGTAGATCCTGGACAAAATTCTTCAAGGCTATAACCACATACTATGCCATACCCAAATCAGCAATCAAGAGAAACATAAATGAAAATTCTCCACCATGCCTACATTCCATTCATATTAGATGCAGCCAATCCACAAACTGCTTTATGTCCTCTTTGCTCTCACTCAAGGCTGTCTCTCTCCTACCATTTGTGGTCATTATCCTCCATCCATGGAATCACTTCAGTGCAATTACCAAAGGATCCTCTCTTACTAGTCTTCGGATGCTGGAACAAACAACTTTTCTCAGGATCTCCAAACATTACCAACTCTAAGCAAAAAATCCTGGATTCTGATATCTCTCTTAGTCACACAGAGAACTATTCTAAAAAACTGGACTTCCTCCATTGATCCAACAATCTCTCTGACTAAAAGGGAACTTCAGCTACCACTATACAGAGAAAAAGTAGGTACTGAATTTACCCTTCCCTCCTTAAAGGCAAGCTTCCATAAGAGATGGGAGGCTTTTGTGTTCTCCACTATGCCCATCAAGGAACTTGATACTTTCGAGGAGTCCTTTTTCTATCTCCAAAGTCTCCAATAACTCTGTGACCAGGATGATACCTTTTAAGAGACTTATTGCCTAGAGTGCCTTATGCAGTTTTTATTACTACATGGTCAGTCTGCCTAGATAGATGTGCAGCTTCCCCCTTTTATTTCCCCCACCCCCCACTCATTATCCTTACAATTAAGATCCATCCTTTTTTCAACTAACCCTTATTAATTAATTGGTTATATACAGTACTTAGTATACTTAAATTAAGGGCTGTGTTGCAAACCTTTTCTTGTATTGTATTGTATTTTATAGCAGTAAACAATACTCAAAGTATAAAAAGAAAAAAAAAATCCAGGTGACACTTCCCCTGTCACTTTATGTAGTATTAGTAAATAATAACCACATAGGACATAGTATCATGTAGAATATCTATTTATGAAAGGTAGGTTAAGCCAATGCTTTGGGCTCAGAAAATTTGAAAAAAGTCAATGAAGCATAGAAGGTACCTTGTGAAGGTAGCAGCTTACATCATGAGAACTAATTTTCAGAAACAGGTGTCTTAATGAGGAATAGGGCAATATTTCTGATGCCTTCCAGAGGTGGGAGCATGCTGCTATGAGATTGGAAGATAAATTATTGAACAAGGAGAGAGAACCTGGTGTGGTCAGGGTTCAAGCTCCAGTGCAGGTAGGTCAAGGGCTTTCGAGAACATTGGCAGATTGTCAGGGGAGAGAAGAATATGAGACTTAATGCCCCTCCTAGCCAGCAGATGAAAGGAATAACCCCATCTGTAGGCAATGTTGGCATCCTGCAGAGTTCAAGTTAGAGAGCGAAGAGCCCTTCTTCTGGCTAAGATCTGATGTCTCAGGAAGCCATGTAATTTCTGTGGCATCAAAATCTAGGGTTCCTTTTTTTTCCTAGCTTTAGCAATGATTTCTTCTTTCTGTTAATAAAAATTAACCCTACAAAAACATCTCTGGGTTAGTTCAGCACCGGGTTCTTGTACACGGGGTCTGATGGACCCTGTCTAAATTAATATGGTCTAATGGTGATTTACCTAAGAGAATATTGAATATGTTGGTGACTGTAGATCAAAGATTGCCAGAGCCAGTAGCCTCAGGCAGACCTTATAGCCATATGTTATTTCTGTGGTGACGATTTTCTTGGTGATAAAGTTGTAACCACATGCCTGGATATACATATGTTGAACCCTTACTGTCTCCTGTAGCTGAGTTACCACTGTGCTGAGAGAGGTAGCTGTAGACTCTATGTCTTCTATGAGGTAATCATTCCTTAGCTCAGAAATTTGGAGCTTATGTTTGCTTTACCAGATGAGCAAACAAGTTTTTCAGCTCTTTTTTAGTGGGCAAAAGAAAGAAGTACTGTTTGAGTAAATCTCCCATTGCTGGATTCTCAGACCCAAGTCAAGTGTCCAGATAGTCCTCTACATAAAAATGAGACATAATAATCAGTCCTGGGTGGGGCCATGGGTGTAGTGCTAAAGCATTCAAAGGTAGTCTCTGTTCCTGGCTATGAGCATGGCACTCCCATGGCATTTAAGCGGTTGCTGACCTGCCCTATAACAGTTATAGCACAAAAAAAAAAACACAGTTGTGATCAAATACCACAAAAAAAGCTCTATTTGTGGAAAAAGAAGGACATACTTTTTTTGGGGTACAGTGTTGCATGACTGCGCAATTGTCAGTTAAAGTAATGCAGTGGAGCATTGCAAAAAAATGCCCTGGTCATGAAGGGGGGTAAAAATATATCATATCGTAAATTATAGGATATTTGCGGTATTGACATATCAAGAAATACAGAAGCTGTATTTCTTGATATGTCAAAACCGCAAATATCCTATAATTTACGATATGATATATTTTTTCTGTATTTTTTAAATGTATCTTTTCCCCAATTTATGAATGCTATACAATGAAATAATGTTAATTTAGTAAAAGTACTTTATATAAAGAAGCTTTCAGTAGACTTCTGTAGGTAACTTCATTATATGATAGATCAATCAAATTCAATGGTAACATTCTTCTTTACTGTACTGTATTTCTTGAGATACCTACGCCAACACAGTTGTTGGTACTTTTTTTAATAGAGAATGCTTCAACAATAAAAATTCAAATACTGTATATGGATATTTACTGACCTTTGTAGGTCAATTCATAATAGCTGAATTTTTAGTGTGATGTTAAAGCGAAGTTCCATCAAAAAAAATATATATTAAAAGTCAGCAGCTATAAATACTGCAGCTGCTGACTTTTATTATATGGACACTTACCTGTCCTGGGCGCCTGCGATGTCGGGTCCCAAAGCCGATTTGGCTCTCGGGTGCTGCCACCGCCACCTTCGGTAAGGGAATCAGGAAGTGAAGCCTTGCGGCTTCCCTTCCTGGTTCCCTACTGTGCATGCGCGAGTCACGCTGCACAATCCCACTGGTCCCTGCTGTCTTCTGGGACCTGTAGGCGCTGCACATGGCGAAGGTCACCGGGGTGATCTATGCCCGGAAGTGGGAGAAAATACCTGTATTACACAGGTATCTGCTCCCTCCTCCCCCCTGAAAGGTGCCAAATGTGGGAGGATTCCAAAAAGCGGAAGTTCAATTTTTGGGTGGAACTCCGCTTTAAGTTGATATGCTACTCTTTCCTGTGGTGCATTTATAGAACAGGCATCTTCACTGTGTCTTTTGTAGTGTCATTATGATATTTATGATATATCATATACTGAATATGTCTTATAAGGCAAAGGGTGGGAGTAAGTTTAAAGTCAGCAAGAAAGCATCAAACTAAAACAGCAAGAGAGAAACCAAGCTGGCATATTTGAAGATTTGCCAATTGCATCTCCCCTACTATAATTCATACTCTTCTGTATACATATATCAACATTGTTCAATGTAGTCATCTGTAAACACATACTGTGTTTTGCTAAATCCATTTTTCCAACTGTATTTATTCATTGTTACAAACACACACATGCATCATAAAAACTTGATGTTAGCTATCCAAACTTCAATGAAAGAAAGATTAATTTCCTCTGTTCATTGTAATATAGCATCTATAATTCTATTAGATAAAAGTTTAATTAAAACAAGATAGTGCTGATTTACTCTATCTAAGCAATGAATACAATGTTATAATATGTAATTATATTTTGCCATGCTCTGCTATCACAGTGAAAATATGAATGTACAACCAACTTCTAAGGGAACAAATTACTTTTATACACAGTTTTTAAACATTTGTTTAACTGATATGTAGAAACCACGGTGGCATTGAAATTTAAACTGAACTCTAAGCACACAGCTAAATACTTTGTTAAAGGGCATATACGGTAAAATTTGTCATTTTCACAATAAATTCATGAGATTTACAACACCTTACCAAAATAAATAGTCAGATTGGTGACTTCATTTTTCTTTGCTAAAATTAAGCAACAAAGCTTGGTCACCTCTCTGCCAAGCAATGTACAGGCTTGGCCTAGGATCCAAAGGGCTTTACAAAGACAAGTAATGATTTGAAGCAAATGACTGTTAAAACCTTATAAAATATTTTAGACCTGGAATTCCTCTTACAGTTCTAATCTGACCCTTATCCAGGTATGCAGTCTGAGTGACCAGAAGAAGGGGGGGGGGCAGCAAGCATGTGTCCCTCTTCTTCTGAACTATACCAGAATAAACCCACATACCAAAATAAGATCTAACATCAACTTATTCACCAAGGCCTGAGGATATTTTAACCAGACATTCCATTATTTTTAAAATTTGCGATCATAATATGCAAGCATTTTCTCGTATTGACATTGGGGGTTATTTACGAAAGGCAAATCCACTTTGCACTACAAGTGCAAACTATAAGTGCAAAGTGCACTTGAAATTGCACTGAAAGTGCACTTGGAAGTGCAGTCGCTGTAAATCTGAGGGGTAGATCTGAAATCAGGGGAAGCTCTGCTGATTTTATTATCCAATCATGTGCAAGCTAAAATGCTGTTTGTTTATTTTCCTTGCATGTCCCCTTTAGATCTACAGCGACTGCACTTCTATGTGCACTTCCAGTACAATTTCAAGTGCACTTTGCACTTGTAGTGCAAAGTGGATTTGCCTTAATAAATAACCCCCTTTGAGTATTAATTCTGGATATCACAGTAGCTAAATTGGGAACAACAGTTGATTTCCAGCTCTTGGTGATTGTAGGTCAAGCTGAAAATAGTGTATGGACAATTACTGCTCTTTGTGTAGGGGAGTATAAGTTAAGGAGAGCTAGGGTCGATGACTCGATGTAAGATGGGTCAAAATTCGAAAAGGTTTAGACTAAAGCCTCGTACACACGGCCGAGAATCTCGTCGTAAAAAACACGTCGTTTTTTTCGACGAGATCCTTGGACAAGAAACTTGTCCCGGCCGAGTGTACACACGCTCATTTCAAAGAACCCGCGGTTCTTTGAATGGAGCGAACGCAGTGACGTAATTGAATACGACGAGCATGCGCTCGTCACATTCGATGCCGTCGCCGCCATCTTTGTACACCCTATCCTATGCCTAGGAAGCTACCGCGCATGCGTCAAAGTCATTTCGAGCATGCGCGGGCTTCCCGGAGGACAGGTAAGTGTACACACACACAATTTTCTCGTCGAGAAACAGGTTGACGAGAATCTCGACGAGAAAATAGAGAGCAGGTTCTCTATTTTCTCGCCGAGATTCTAGTCGGTTTTCTTGACGAGAAACCATACACACGAACAAATTTCTCGGCAAGAAATCTCTGCCAGCAAGTTTCTTGCTGGTTCTTGCCGAGAAACTCGGTCGTGTGTACGAGGCTTGATTTCCAAAAACCTTGGATGTGTTTACAGCCCCATAAAATGTGAAATAAATTACCATTTTGTTGGTAGTTCCTCCAGCATAATGCAGAAGACAAGGAATATATTTTTTTTAACCTGTAGGGAGTCATTTACCACCTGTGGAGTTTTTTGGGGGAATTATACCAATGATCAAGACAAGAAAAATATTTGCTATTTAAAGCATTATGCCCCGTACACACGATCGTTTTTAATGTCATTTTTTAAACCGACGTTTTTCTCCTCGTTTTTTTTCATGTTTCCTCTCAAGCCTGCCTTGCGTACACACCATCATTTAAAAAAACGATCAAGCAAAGCGCAGTGACGTTCAACACGTACGACGGCACTATAAAGGGGAAGTTCCGTTCGAATGGCGCCACCCTTCATGTTAGTAAAGTTTTTTGGGCGACGATTCGCGCTTTTCAGTCCGTTACTGTGTAATGAATGTGCTATCTGCATTACGAACGCTAGTTTTACCAGAACGAGCGCTCCCGTCTCATACTTGATTCTGAGCATGCGCGTTTTTTTTCACGTCGTTAAAGCATACACACTATCGTTTTTCACGTCGTTAAAAAAAACGACATGAAAAACGACGTGAAAAAAGAGAGCATGTCCGGAATTTTTAATGGCCGTTTTTCACGTCGTTAAAAATGCTCTGGAGCATACACACGATCATTTTTCAGGGCCATTATTTAAAATGGCAGTTTTAACGGCATGAAAAACGATCGTGTGTACGGGGCATTAGTTTTGTGCATGTTCAACTGTGAAGGTGTGAAATAGGTCCAATTCCCTTTCTTGCATTTTGGCCAGTTTCTTCTTCGTGAGGTAATTATTGCATTTGTAAAAGAAGGAGATACATTTAGGTAGTTTGATGTTCCTATCATTTAGGAATTTTAAAACTAAATAGGGAATATCTATAGTACACTTAGGGTTTAATGAAATGTTTAATTTAAAGGAGTCTACATGTGTCAATAAATCACTACCCAATACTATGGATTCAGTTAAAAAAATGAATGCCCCTTACAGCCCATTTCTGTGTTGAAAGAAAGGAATTAGATACTCATAGGCTCTTAAAGGTAACTGGAGCCAATTAACCCTGTCTGAGTATGCCCTTTGCGTAATAGGGATGACCCTGCAGTTAATAAGGCCTTAAAGTGGATGTAAACTCACTCTCATCAATTCTAATGTACTGCCATAGTGCTGATCTATAAGGATGTACATGCCTCCTGCATGTATCCTTACCTGTCAAATGTTCCCCCTTAGCTGTTTGAAACCCCAAAAAAGTCCAGATTCTGTGTGCAGGTCTGTTGTTCGGTGCTCGGTGGGTGGAGTCATGATGTCAGCAGACTCCCCGCCCACCTCTACACTCCCCTTGGCCAGAGCGTGCACAGGAGAGGCAGAGCGTGTTCTGGGTAAAAGCAGAGCGTGCTCACGGCCTCCTGTCACTTCAGTAAACACACATCAATGTCCAGTGACAGTCGGGGATGATCGGTGCGACGGGACAGCTGTGAGCACCGATTCTACCTGCATGGCTTTTCATCATCTGCTTCTCCTCCTCCCTCCTGCGGCTTTCACCTGAAAAGCATGCAGGGGGGGGATCAGTGCTCACAGCTGTCCCCGTCGCACCGATCATCCCCGATGATCCTCCTCCTCCAGCACCCTGTTCTCCTCCACCCCCGATGTCGTCCCCCTCTGTGTGTCCACACACTCTGCCGTGTCTTACTCCGCCCCCCCTCGTTCCGCTCCGTGTGTCCACATCCCCCCCCTGCCGTGTCTTATGCCTCCGCCCCCCTCGTCCCGCTCCATGTGTCCACATCCCCCCGCTGTGTCTCCGCCCCCCTCGTCCCCCGCAGTCACAGGCTTTTCTCTCCTCTCCTGCGGGCTGCGAGGGGGGCGCACGGGGGGATCTGTCAGGATGGAGAGCGGAGAAAGGGGCCGTATGTCAATTGACATACCGACTCTTTTCTTTTCTGAATGGGACACAGAGCATTTGTTACCGATCGCTCTGTGTCCTGTGATAACTGAGCAGAGTAACCTGTGTGTTACTCTGCTCTGTTTAGACCCCTGACATGTCACCAAAGCCCCCAACAGGGCTGAAACAAAAAAAAATCCCCCCCACAAAAATGAAATTGAAAAATAAAAAACAACTGACACCACAACTGCCCCCCCATACCAACACGGTCCAGAGCCCCAAGACCACTGACACCAACCACTACCCCACTGACACCATTCACTGACACCGTCCACTACCCCACTGACACCGTCCACTGACACCGACCACTGACACTGACCACTGACACCATCCACTGACACCGACCACTGACACCCATGCGATCCGATTCATGTCCGAACTGTCAGTTCGCAGTGCGATATGCGAGCTGCAATGGGGGTGTCGTTAACATTGTTTGACACTCCCCAGCAGTTCGCATATGGCAGTGTGAACTGTCGTGCGAGTCGGCTGCGAAGTGGGAACCCGCAGTGGATTCACAGGGTTCCCGCATCGCACCAGTGTGAACCGAGCCTTGGTGGGAGCAGTCAGGTGACATTTGTAGGCTGAATGCTTTGAGGCTCGGTTCACACTGGTGCGATGCGAGAACCCTGCAAATCCACTGTGGGTTCCCACATCGCACCCGAATCGCACGGCAGTTCACACTGCCATATGCAAACTGCTGGGGAGTCTCATACAATGTTAATGACACCCCCATTGCAGCTTGCATATCGCACTATGAACTGACAGTTAGGACATGAATTGGATCGCATAGGTGTGAACACCTATGCGATTCTGGTGCGTACCAAAAAAAGGGTCCTGTGCGTGTTTGGTCCGAATGCGGTGTGATATCAGCTATACTATCTGTATTTCTGAAATCGCACTGCACAGACATCGCATGTGATTTTCACTGCAGTGCGGTGCGAATCACATGCGGTCTCGCACAGCACACTAATGTGAACCGGCCCTAAGCTCATTCAGCCTTACTGGGGGCAATTTGAAAAAGTGAGAAATCCACCCCTCCCCCACATAACACACCCTGGTGATGGAAAGGAATGTTGCAACTTTGATCAGGTGACCTCACACACACACACTGCACTATAACAATAATAAGATCACTGGAGCTTCTACTCTGCCCAGCTCTCACAAAATACATGTCCCCTAAATCAGATAATTTCTCTGTGTATATTCTGCTGTTCTGTGTTCACTGCTCTATACATGCATTTCCTCGTCAAACTGAACTGTGGATCACACCCCATGATGAGAAACATCCAGTCAAAACACAGTAAATGCAGCCAATCCTGGGAGAGCTGGAGGGGAGGGGAGAGGATAGGAGGGGAGGGGAGGGGGATGTGAATTGTGAACTTTTTACACAGGATGTGCCTTGTCTCAGGCTAGTGCATGAGATATGTAAATAACCTGTCACTCAAAGCAAGGGGGAGGATTTGACAAAAGTATTTCTCTGTTTGTCAAGATTTATCTCACTGAACAATAAAAGAGGATTGCTCAGAGCTGGATTAACTCTGTGTGGCAAGACTGGGCACAGATGATAGGAAATCTTATACTGTACATTGTGACATCAACTTTAATGTTCGGGTAGTCTATAAAGGCCCGCACACACGGGTCAAATGTCGGGAGACAACGTCCGATGTCGGGAGACAACGTCCGGTTAAAAGAAAAATCCGCCCGACATTCGGCCCGTGAGAGAAATACAAGTTTTTTTACATGCCCAAATATATCTTCTAAGTTTAGCCACCAAACTAGAAAAAAATTGTGAAGGGACTAGGATAGGGAGAGTTTGAAATGGTATAACATATTGGGCAATACTTGCATCTTGAACACTGCAATCCTTCCTACCTAAGAAAATTGAAGCCTGCCTATAAGCTGCAACCCTTTGTCAATATATGTTAGTAGAAATTGACAGAGTATAAGTTAGTAGAGGGGGAGATTAACTGTACACCCAGATACATGATAGATGGTGCATCCCAATTACACGGGAACAAAGATTTTATTGGCTGTAATTTGTACTCTGGTATACCAACTGGTAAAGTGCAACATTTGTTGGTGTTTATTTTATAATGAGAAACCTCACTGAATATAGTTTAAAGATTTTGCACTACTAGCATGGAGGATTCTGGCTTGGAAGATAATATCATCAGAAAACAGTCCAAGCTTTGTTTATAATTCCCGATCTTATAACCATGTACTAAAGGATGAGCTCTAATAAACTCTGCAAGCAGCTCAATCATCAGTGAAAAAATCACTGGAGAGAGAGGACAACCCTGGTGCATGCCATTGGTTAACAGAAAATTAGTGGATAGCATCTCTGAATTAAATACTTGGGCAGAGGGCATGGTAAAAAGGGACATGATAGCAGAGTAAATAAACCCAGAGGGGTCAAATTTTGGCAGTATTTGGGATAGGTATCCCCAATAGACCCTATTAAAGGCCTTTTCAGCATCTAACACAACCAATAGAGAAGGCATACATGTTGTTTTTGCATATATCATCAAATTGATCATTCTCCTGGTAGCATCTGGAGCTTGGAGGCCTTTTTCAAATCCAACCTGGTCCAAACCAATTAACAGAGGAGTAACCTCCAAAAGACTTTTGGCTAGGATTTTGGCATACATTTTAAGGTTCAGAATTGAGAGGTGAAATTGGCCTAAAGTTCTGTGGGATAGAATGATCTTTTCCAGGTTTCAGGAGTGTTACAATAATTGCTTGAAGCATTTCCTTTGGAAAGGAACCACAGAATCATTATATACACTAGTAAGATAAGGTGGCAGATTATCAGAAAAGGATTTGTAATGTTCAGCAGAAAGACCATCAAGGTCAGGCGATTTGTGAAGACGTAAAGCTTTAATAACATCTAATACCTCTGAGGGAGTGATAAGACTATTTGGTTGGGTAAGTGTGGGTTTATCAACTGAGAAAAGGTTGATACGATGGAGGAAGTCCACTATACCAACCTCCATGGCTTGTGGAGTTTCAATGTCATTTTTTAAGGTTGTATAGCGATTCATAATATTCCCTAAAAACAGCAATATTCTGAGGGTTGTAAAATAGTTGGACAAAACTATGATGATGCAGACTGGCAAGTTTGGAATTATCTTGTTGCTGTTTCAATTGAGAAGCTAACAATGTGCCTGTTTTATTGTTTTGAGAGTAGTATGTGAGTTTCAGTCTCTTTAGATATACTGTATGTCGTAGTTTGAGGACTAGCATTTGCCTCAATTCCTCCCTACAAAAAGGTCAGGAAAGTACAGAATACTTTGTAGGCTGTGCTTTTTTATGTTGACCCTTTAGGTCACCAATTTCTCTGAGTATGGACAAAATGTGCTGCTGCCTGCATTCCCTCTCCCGGGATGCTACCTGAATTAGGATATCCCGAATAAATGCCTTACGAACACACCAAACAGTGGCAGGGTGATGTCACCAGTATCAATACACAGAAAGAATTCTTTCAATTTGGTTGCTATCTCAGAGCTATAGCGTGGGTTGGACAAGATATGGGTGTTGTTTCTCCACAAGCTCAAACTAGAGCTTTTACAGGTATGCACAATATCCAAGGTGGGAGCATGGTCTGACCAAGTGATATTTTGGGTTACAGGCCTTGGACACTTGCTGTAATAAATGTTTGTCAGTCAGAAAAAAATCTATCCTGGAATAACTTTTGTGAACAGCAGAGAAAAATGTGTAGTCCTTTTTAGTGTTGTGAATGCACCGTGAAGGGTCAAAAAATGTCTTCTTTAAATCCAGAGCCCAAACCTTGCCACCACTTTACAGCACCAGAAGAAGAGTCCATGGAGACATTCATAACATTATAGACAATATTTCAATTTTTCATTTTCCTGGCCTTACTTAATGATGTGTGAAAAAGCCTCATAGAATGCTTCTTAGGTGCATATACAGTACACCCCCTCACATTTTTGTAAATACTTTATTACCGTATTTATCGGCGTATAACACGCACAGGCGTATAACACGCACCCTAAGAGGGAAGTTTCAGGAAAAAATCGTTCCACAGCCCCCTGCGTATAACACGCAGGCACAGTTTACCCTCTATTTTCAGGGTGAAAAAGTGAGTGTTATACGTATCTTTTCATGTGATAACACTGAATAAATTACACTTTGCTACAATGCAAAGTAGTGCATGTACAGCTTGTATAACAGTGTAAATTTGCTGTCCCCTCAAAATAACTCAACACAGCCATTAATGTCTAAATCGCTGGCAACAAAAGTTAGTACACCTCTAAGTGAAAATGTCCAAATTGGGACCAAAGTGTCATAATTTTGTCTGGCCACCATTCTTTTCCAGCACTGACTTAACCGTCTTGGGCATGGAGTTCACCAGAGCCTCACAGGTTGCCACTGGAGTCCTCTTTCACTCCTCCATGATGACATCACGGAGCTGGTGGATGTTAGAGACCTTGCGCTCCTCCACCTTCCGTTTGAGGATGCCCCACAGATGCTCAATAGGGTTTAGGTCTGGAGACATGCTTGGCCAGTTCATAACCTTTACCCTCAGCTTCTTTAGCAAGGCAGTTGTCTTCTTGGAGGTCTGCTTGGGGTCCTTATCATGTTGGACTACTGCCCTGCGGGCTCAATCTCTGAAGGGAGGGGATCATGCTCTGCTTCAGTATGTCAAAGTAAATGTTGTCATTCATGGTTCCCTCAATGAATTAAATCTCCCCAGTGCCGCCAGCACTCATGCAGCCCCAGACCATGACACTCCCACTACCATTCTTGACTGTAGGCAAGACACACTTTTCTTTGTACTCCTCACCTGGTTGCTGCCATGCTTGAAACCATCTGAATCAAATAAGTTTATCTTGGTCTCATCAGACCACAGGACGTGGTTCTAGTAATCCAGTCTGCTTGTCTATAGCAAACAGTTTGCGGGCTTTCTTGTGCATCATCTTTAGAAGAGGCTTCCTTCTGGGATGACAGCCATGCAGACCAATTTGATGCAGTGTGCAGCCTATGGTCTGAGCACTGACAGGCGGACCCCTCACCCCTTCAACCTCTGCAGCAATGCTGGCAGCACTCATACGTCTATTTCCCAAAGATAACCTCTGGAGATGATGCTTAGCATGTGCTCTCAACTTCTTTGGTCAACCAT
The DNA here is from genome assembly GCA_029206835.1 of Rana muscosa. NCBI lineage: Eukaryota > Metazoa > Chordata > Amphibia > Anura > Ranidae > Rana > Rana muscosa. Next base: position 345,963,164 of record CM055116.1, on the reverse strand, counting down.
GGTGAGGCCTGTTCTGAGTGGAACCTGTCCTGTTAAACCGCTGTATGGTCTTGACCACCGTGCTGCAGCTCAGTTTCAGAGTCTTGGCAATCTTCTTATAGCCTAGGCCATCTTTATGTAGAGCAACAATTATTTTTTTCAGATCCTCAGAGAGTTCTTTGCCATGAGGTGCCATGGTGAACTTCCAGTGACCAGTATGAGAAAGTGAGAGCAATAACACCAAATTTACCACACCTGTTCCCTACTCACACCTGAGACCTTGTAACACTGAGTGACATGACACCGGGAGGGGAAATGGCTAATTGGGCCCAATTTGGAAATTTACATTTAGGGGTGTACTCACTTTTGTTGCCAGCAGTTTGGACATTAATGGCTGTGTGTTGAGTTATTTTGAGGGGACAGCAAATTTACACTGTTATACAAGCTGTACACTCACTACTTTACATTGTAGCAAAGTGTAATTTCTTCAGTGTTGTCACATGAAAATGTAGAATAAAATATATTCAAAAATGTGAGGGGTGTACTCACTTTTGTGAGATACTGTAGGTTAAAGTGGGAGTAAACTCCCTTGGTTGATTTTTACTTATAGTTAAGCCTATAATAAGGCTTATCTATGGGTATAGGTAAATATCTTCTAAATATGCACTGTTTAAGAGATATTTACTTGTGAAGCCACTGGTGACATATTTGGCCCATGCGCTTCAGAACACTATGCCGTGAACAGCGGGAATGATGTAATTCTGGCTAGTTCATTCAAAGGACTGGAGACCGCAAACCCAGAAGGGAGACTAGGTAAAGATGGAAGCAAAGTCAGCGGTGACAGCACGTAGCAGGAAGGCTTAGTTTTAAGGTAAGTATCACATAATGTGCTAGTATGCAATGCCTTGTAGGAGGAAAACTTTATTTTTTTATGAATTCTCTACAGCTTTAACCACTGTATAAGTAGTTTAAAAAGGAATGAGCACATGGTGGGACTTTAAATGAAGCACACAACAGCAAATAGGATGTCAAGTGACCAGGAAAAAATGTTTATTGATATTGTATAGTTCCATAAAAAATATTTGTGGGCATATAACCTCTCAAATATTGCGGGCACATAACCTCTAAAAAGTTTGGATATTTTCAACACAAGTTACATAATATTCCACAGTGCAATAGACACACAAGGTAAATAAAACAAATCTTAACAAAACTCATAGTAAAACCAAGATGACATAGACCTAGATGATCTAGGTAGTCTATCCAAATTAATCTCAGGATGCAGGAAGGGGGGGAGGACAATGGAAATAGAATATTGAAATGTATGTAGAGACATGATTTGGGCCAATTGAAGGTTGGTATTATTGATCCATGGTAGAATAAAATAAAAGTTGACAGCTGAAAGAATGAAGGTGGATAGCTTGACGGATTTCCCGGTCTCATAACCGCTCATCAGGAGCAATGAACCATGGACGTTATCTGCGAACAAAAAATGAGTTCCAGATAATCTCAGAAATAAAATTGAGAACATTTCAATACAAATTAAAAAAACAAAAAATGACAGATGACGAAGGGGACAAAAAATGGATGGAGTGGAATAAAATTGAGATAATTATAGAATGGAAAATAACTTGATAGGGGTAATTTAGACATAATGTTGTGTTTAACTTACCTCTACATCAGCGCAGCGTCAGCGAGAGTCACCGGCAAACCACGAAGTACCGTCACCGGGAGCTGAGGTGACACACAAGGGCGGCGATGGCAGCTACAGGCAGATCTCGGACCGTGAATGTGGGTAAGTGATCCTGATGGGAAGTGAGGATGGTGACCCCCCAAAAAAGGGGGACATATGTGAAAAATATATTGTTAATGGGGGTGAATAAAGGTGTGTGTAGGTGAGGTAGGACAAGGGAGTGAAGATTGGGGAATGGGGGGGAAATGGTGAAGTGGGGTGTGTGAGTGTGTTGAAAACAATAGGACTGAAGCAGAAGAGGAAGAGAAGGAAGTGTAAGTGAAAGGGATGAGGGTGCAGGAATGAATGACCAGTTTGGGGCAAAAAAACAAAGAAACCACAGGGGAGGGAGGAAATCCAGTTGAAAAGTAAAAAATAGATGAAAAAATGAATAAAAGCGATGAGGGACAAGGAGGTAAGGGAATACCTGGTAATAAGAGTGGAGGAGGGATAGTCCAGAAGCGTGTGAGTGATCCATGTAGTGAAAAAATTATGTGTGTGAAAAACGGCTAGGGAGTTGCTTATGAAGGTGCATCGCCACAGCCACCCCCCCCTCATCACACAGACGGACACAGAGGGGGGAGCGGAACGTATTCACCTGGGCGGCTCATCCATCCGGCGATTAGCGCCATGCCAACTCTACCATGTGTCCGCCGATGCAAAGGGCTCCACCCGCGATGACGCACAGCGTCCAAACGTGCGGCAGGACGTCAGCACGCATGGAACGCATGTCCTCCCATCATGCGAATCAGGGAGGCGGCGGAAAGGGGGAGGGGCCTAATGCACACCAGGGCTCCAGGATCAGAAACAAGGATGGACAGCCTGGAACAATAGATGACAGCGGAGGCACTGCACTGATGGAGACCAAGAACACAAAGACCAAAAGATAACCTACATAAATGGATGAAATGGGAATGAAATAATTAAAAAAATAAAATAAAAAATAATTCTGGAATGTATATGAATATATTAAAATAAGATATATTTTTTTGGGGGGCTGTAAATAAATAATAAAATAAAATGGGGTAAGGAATAAATGATTAAAAGTATTGAGAAAAAATAAATAAATAAAAATAAGGAAAAAACTGGCTTGATAGAAAGAAGATATGTGGTCATTTATTCAAACATATCAAATATGTTCGGGATTCAAATAGGAATATGTTTGTCTTGATAATGGTAAAAAAAGAGAGGTAGTTTGCTATACAAGGAAAAAACAATGAGTTTGGGCTTAAAATTGTAATAGGGCCGTTGATGTTCGTGGGACGTTCATGAATAGATGAAGAGGAATTACATGATAAATAATGAGGTATTAGTAATTGACTGCTGCCGTGTGCTTCCATCCCTAAATTGTTTGTAATAAGGCAAAAGAGCATTTGTGGGACTTTAAATGAGGCGGGAATCAAAGGGATAGCCGCCTCCATCACTGTAATCGATTAAAATATATATATATATTACTTTAATATATTCATATACATTCAAGAATTTTTTTCTAATTTTTTATTTTTTTTTATTATTTCATTCCCATTTCATCCATTTATTTAGGTTATCTTTTGGTCTTTGTGTTCTGATTCGCATGATGGGAGGAAGTGCGTTCCATGCGTGCTGACGTCCTGCCGCACGTTTGAACACACATGGGAGAGTTGGCGTGGCGCTAATCACCGGACGGCTGAGCCGCCCAGGTGAATATGTTCTGTGTCCGACTGTGTGATGAGGGGGGTGTGGCTGTGGCGATGCACCTTCATAAGCAACTCCCTGGCCGTTTTTCACACACATCATTTTTTCACTACATGGATCACTCACACGCTTCTGGACTATCCCTCCTCCACTCTTATTACCAGGTATTCCCTTACCTCCTTGCCCCTCATTGCTTTTATTCATTTTTTCATCTATTTTTTACTTTTCAACTGGATTTCCTCCCTCACCTGTGGTTTCTTTGTTTTTTTGCCCCAAACTGGTCATTCATTCCTGCACCCTCATCCCTTTCAGTTACACTTCCTTCTCTTCCTCTTCTGCTTCAGTCCTATTGTTTTCACCACACTCACACACCCCACTTCACCATTTCCCCCCCCCATTCACACTCTTCACTCCCTTGTCCTACCTCACCTACACACACACCTTTATTCACCCCCATTAACAATATATTTTCCACATAGGTCCCCCTTTTTTTGGGGGTCACCATCCTCACTTCCCATCAGGATCACTTACCCACATTCACGGTCCGAGATCTGCCTGTAGCTGCCATCGCCGCCCTTGTGTGTCACCTCGGCTCCCGGTGACGATACTTTGTGGTTTGCCGGTGACTCTCGCTGATGCTGCGCTGATGTAGAGGTAAGTTAAACACAACATTATGTCTAAATTACCCCTATCAAGTTATTTTCCATTCTATAATTATCTCAATTTTATTCCACTCCATCCATTTTTTGTCCCCTTCGTCATCTGTCATTTTTTGTTTTTTTAATTTGTATTGAAATTTTCTCAATTTTATTTCTGAGATTATCTGGAACTCATTTTCTGTGCGCAGATAACGTCCATGGTTCATTGCTCCTGATGAGCGCTTATGAGACCGTGAAACGCGTCAAGCTATCCACCTTCATTCTTTCAGGTGTCAACTTTTATTTTATACTACCATGGATCAATAATACCAACCTTCAATTGGCCCAAATCATGTCTCTACATACATTTCAATATTCTATTTCCATTGTCCTCCCCCCTTCCTGCATCCTGAGATTAGTTTGGATAGACTACCTAGATCATTTAGGTGTATGTCATCTTGGTTTTACTATGAGTTTTGTTAAGATTTGTTTTATTTACATTGTGTGTCTATTGCACTGTGGAATATTATGTAACTTGTGTTGAAAATATCCAAACTTTTTAGAGGTTATGTGCCCGCAATATTTGAGAGGTTATATGCTCACAAATATTTTTTATGGAACTATACAATATCAATAAACATTTTTTCCTGGTCACTTGACATCCTATTTGCTGTTGTGTGCTTCATTTAAAGTCCCACCATGTGCTCCTTCCTTTTTAATCGATTACAGGGATGGAGACGGCTATCCCTTTGATTCCCGCCTCATTTAAAGTCCCACAAATGCTCTTTTCCCTTATAACAAACTGTATAAGTAGTATTGTTAATGACAGCCACCAGAATGATAAACCACCCTTGGGCATTGATGCATTTGTTCAAAAGGGAAAAGGGGAGTGAGCCCTTGATCGCTATTAAGACTCCATTATTTTTCCTAGTTGCATTTGGGATGTATACATGAGGAAATTTGAGATGGGAGCATGTGTCTCTGGAACACAGAGAATGACACACTGCTGATGTAAGGTTTCTTCCCAAAGGGTTTGTCATTTATACAGGCTATTCAGACCTCATACATTGAAGGAAAGTAGTCTTAGCAACATGGAATTCAGTAGAAAGTGCTAAACTGCCACTTAATGATGACTAAAAGTAATCTAATCTTGGCATAAATCTGAGCAAAAAAATTTGAGAAATACATTTTTGAGACAAGGAATACACCTCAGGTTGTGTATGAATAGAACAGTAAATCAAAAAGCTAGTATTAAAAAGTAAAAACCACATAGCAAAACTTGTATACAGGATTATCCTGTACAACATAGAGAGGGGAAAAATATCATGATCAGCCAAAACAAATTGGTAATCAAAACACAAAAGCAAAAGCATGTGCAATAAATTCATGTAATAATCACCATAGTTAGTGATCCTGCAGCAGAATTAACCAGGGTAGCCCCGATATGGAGAATAAGGGCAAAACATATTTCCTTAACCATGGTTGGTTTGCCACGGGGAGTGAGATCCTGCCAGGTGAGGGTCTGTCTGATATATCCTGAGAGTCTTCTGGGATTATTTCCCATTGACCAAGATGATCTGAGCCTTTTTCAAGGGAGGTAATTCTGTGGAACACATTATTCCGTTTCAAAATAAGTTTTGCAGGGAGGCCCCAATAATAGATAATGTTATGACTGTGCAATATTTTAGTGACTGGAATTGAGTTTTTCCACGCCAACAGGATTGTCTGGGAGAGATCAGCATAAAGCGTAACAGGATCAGGGAGCAAAATTTGTTGCCGGGAGAAATACAGCAACAAGAACCTGGCCCTTCGCAGTGCGGCGATCGGGGATCGGGCGTGTCCCATGGGACACAGCCCATTCCCGATCAGGGTAAAGAGCCAATGAAATTGTGTGTCCAATCACAGACGGTCACTATGCAGATCGGCGTGCACACCGCTATTGCGCGCACCCGGGGGGCACGCAGCGCAGCGATCACAGACGGTCACAAATGTAGACACACCGGGTTCTCCTCTTCACACACTGATCCAGTGTCAGGAGGAGATTGCGGAAACAGTGAGTCACAGTTGTGCTGTTAATATACTGTGCCCAAATTGCCCCCCCCTGAATAAAGAGGACCTGTCTTCATCATCCCATCTGAGTATCTGTCTGAGCTCATCAGAGTACCTGTCATACCAGCTGAGTACCAGTCTGTGAGCTCATCAGAGTACTTATCATCCCATCAGGAGTACCTTTCACCCCATTTTGAGTACCTGTCACCCCATTAGGAGTACCTGTCGCCCCATCTGAGTATCTGTCGCCCCATCTGAGTACCTGTCGCCCCATCTGAGTACCTGTCGCCCCATCTGAGTACCTGTCGCCCCATCTGAGTACCTGTCACCCCGTGAGAGTATCTATCATCTCATCTGGGTACCTTTCACCCTGTGCGAGTACCTGTCACCCCGTGAGAGTACCTGACATCCCATGAGAGTACCTGTCATCCTATCAGGAGTAACTGTCCCATGATCCCATCAGGAGTACCTGTCATCCCATCAGGAGTACCTGTTCCGTGTGCCCATCAGGAGTACCTGTCCCGTGTGCCCATCAGGAGTAACTGTCCCGTGTGCCCATCAGGAGTACCTGTCTGTGCAGCCAATTACTATCTATGTACAACCCATTAGCCCCTGACGTGCAGCCCATTAGTCCCTGACATGCAGCCCATCACTACCTGTCGTGCAGCCCATCAGTGTCACCTTCTATACACAGCCACCATGTTCAGAAAAGCATACACTCTAGAAGAGGCATATCAAATATTCACTCAGACCGATGAGAGCAGCGGAGAGCTTTCATCGCCCAATTAGAATTCTGATTCCAGTTCCGAATATGAGCCTGTCGAAGGCAGTACATCGGCATCCGAATCAGAGGAGGATGTAGTCCGTCCTAAAAGAAGATGGTCTGAAGACCAGGCAGTTACCAGCAGTGCCAGACACCCCAATAGCCAATCGGCAAATGCCAATGATGCTAGACCACAGGAGGAAAGGCCCAATACAAGTGCTGCTAGAACCCAGGCGGAAAGGCCCAATACAAGCGCTGGAATTTCACGGCAAAGAATTAGGGCCCAATCCCAGCTTCTGGATGCCTTGGCAAACCCATTGTGGCTGCCTTGTAGCACAGCTTCAGCCACAACCCCCCCTTTCACAGCAGAGCCAGGTGTGCAGGTCAACACCAAAGGTCTCTCTGAAATCTATTTTTGTTATTCATTTTTACCTGATGAATTAGTTCAAGGCATCGTGAACCAAACCAATCTTTTTTCCCATCAATTTATTGAAAACAACCTCAGCTGAAGCTATGCCTACCCTTTCAAATGGAGACCCCGAACAGTGGAGGAGTATAAATTGTTTTTAGGTCTTACAATCAACATAGGGCTTACAAAAAAATTAAGTGCATGCTTATTGGTCTACCAACTCCATCCACCACATGCCAATTTTTTCAGGTATGATACCCAGGTCCCGCTATGTCATGATCATGTGGTTCCTGCATTTCAGTGATAACTCGCAGTGCCCCCCCCAAAATCATCCCAACTTTGATACATTTTATAAAGTTCACCCCTAATTTACTTTTTCTCCAAGAGGTTTGCTAAACTTTATATCCCTGACCAGAACATCTCTGTGGACGAATCCCTGGTCTATTTTGCAGGCCGGCTGGGAATCAAGCAGTATATCCCCAGTAAGAGGGCAAGGTATGGATTGCAGCTCAACAAGTTCTGTGAAAGCTCCATCGGATTTGTGCATACCTTTTGTGTGTACTAGGGTTGTCCCGATACCACTTTTTTAAGACCGAGTACAAGTACCAATACTTTTTTTCAAGTACTCGCCGATACCGAATACCGATACTTCTTTTTTTTAATCTCATGTGACAGTGGCACATGTGTCAGTAGTTTTATTTTTTACAATTTATTTTATTTATTTTTTATTTATATTTTTATAATGCTTTATTCTTTTAAGGGGGGGGGGGACAGTGTCAGTGTGCAGTGTGTTTTTTCTTTTATTTTTTACAATAAACTTTTATTTTATTTTTATCTTATTCTTTTTTTTTTATCAGCCCTGTTGGGGGACTTTGATGAGATATCAGGGGTTTTAACAGACCTCTGACATCTCCCCTTTGAGACAGAGGAAGGGACTAAGGACACAGATTCGCCAGTCACTTTCTCAGCTGTGCTGTGCTGAAAATGAATGGAGAGAAAACAGCGGCTTCTCTCTCCATTCATAAACTGAAACATTGTAAACAAAGTTTACGATGTTTCAGTAATGTGAATGTACAGAGTCAGTCACTGACTCTGTACATTCCGAACAGTAAGGAGCCGGGTTTACCGGCTCCTACCTCCGCTCTCCATTCTGCCAGATCGAGGGGGTGGAGGAGGAGAATGGAGGGGGGCAGCAGTACGGAGGGGGACACAGAGGGGGATGGCAGCATGGAGGGGGACACGGAGGGGGATGGCAGCATGGAGGGGGACACGGAAGGGAACGGCAGCATGGAGCAGGAAATGGAGAGGGACACAGAGGGGGATGGCAGCATGGAGGGGGACACAGAGGGGAACGGCAGCATGGAGAGGGACACAGAGGGGAACGGCAGCATGGAGGGGGACACGGAGGGGAATGGCAGCATGGAGCGGGACATGGAGGGGGACACGGAGGGGAACGGCAGCATGAAGGGGGACACAGAGGGATACCGCAGAATGGAGGGAGAGAGCAGCATGGAGGAGGACACGGAGGGAGGGAGACGGCAGCAAAATGGAGGGGGGCTGAAGGAGGATACGGGGACAATCAGCGGTGATCGTGTGTGAGGGAGTTACAAGCACTGATCACCGCTGATTTTAAAGCAGCTGAAAGCCGAGCGGGGGGGAGACAGAAGCAGAGAAATTACTTTTAAATCTATACAGCGGTGATCGGTGCTTGTAACTCCCCCACACACGATCACCGCTGACTGTACAAGTATCGGGTGAAGCATCGGGAGCATTTGCCTGAGTACAAGTACTCAGGCAAATGCTCGGTATCGGTACTGATACCGATACTAGTATCGGTATCGGGACAACCCTAGTGTGTACGAAGGCAAAGACTCCCATCTCCAGCCCCCTGAGTGTCCTAACGTACATGGGAATAAGCAAGAAAATGGTCTGGAAGTGGCATTCCCACTCTTCAAAAAGGGGTATCACATTTATATGGACAATTAATATACTAGTTTGCCCCTTTTATGCCACCTACATATACCCGAAGAAAACTTTGGCCTGTGGTACAGCAAGAAAAAACAGGATATACTACACTATGTGATGTGCATGCAATTGTACAATGTTTGTAAAGTTTACATAAAGTGTTTAAAATAAAATCTAGAATAAAAAATAAAAAAAACAGGAAGGGCTTCCCACAGTGTCTAATCACCACAGGGCTATAAAGGGGGGAATCGGAAAGCCTGAGGAATGAGGAAATGTTGGCTGTGAAGTGGAGGGATAGGAAAGACGTATACATCATGTCCACCATCCATGATGACACCTCAGTGGAACTTCGCAAAACTTCGTAAAAAATAGATGAAAAAATGAATAAAAGCGATGAGGGGCAAGGAGGTAAGGGAATACCTGGTAATAAGAGTGGAGGAGGGATAGTCCAGAAGCGTGTGAGTGATCCATGTAGTGAAAAAATGATGTGTGTGAAAAACGGCCAGGGAGTTGCTTATGAAGGTGCATCGCCACAGCCACCCCCCTCATCACACAGACGGACACAGAGGGGGGAGCGGAACGTATTCACCTGGGCGGCTCATCCATCCGGCGATTAGCGCCATGCCAACTCTACCATGTGTCCGCCGATGCAAAGGGCTCCACCCGCGATGACGCACAGCGTCCAAACGTGCGGCAGGACGTCAGCACGCATGGAACGCACGTCCTCCCATCATGCGAATCAGGGAGGCGGCGGAAAGGGGGAGGGGCCTAATGCACACCACGGCTCCAGGATCAGAAACAAGGATGGACATCCTGGAACAATAGATGACAGCGGAGGCACTGCACTGATGGAGACCAAGAACACAAAGACCAAAAGATAACCTACATAAATGGATGAAATGGGAATGAAATAATTAAAAAAATAAAATAAAAAATAATTCTGGAATGTATATGAATATATTAAAATAATATATATATTTTTTGGGGGGGCTGTAAATAAATAATAAAATAAAATGGGGTAAGGAATAAATGATTAAAAGTATTGAGAAAAAATAAATAAATAAAAATAAGGAAAAAACTGGCTTGATAGAAAGAAGATATGTGGTCATTTATTCAAACATATCAAATATGATGAGCGCTTATGAGACCGTGAAACGCATCAAGCTATCCACCTTCATTCTTTCAGTTGTCAACTTTTATTTTATACTACCATGGATCAATAATACCAACCTTCAATTGGCCCAAATCATGTCTCTACATACATTTCAATATTCTATTTCCATTGTCCTCCCCCCTTCCTGCATCCTGAGATTAGTTTGGATAGACTACCTAGATCATTTAGGTGTATGTCATTTTGGTTTTACTATGAGTTTTGTTAAGATTTGTTTTATTTACCTTGTGTGTCTATTGCACTGTGGAATATTATGTAACTTGTGTGGAAAATATCCAAACTTTTTAGAGGTTATGTGCCCGCAATATTTGAGAGGTTATATGCTCACAAATATTTTTTATGGAACTATACAATATCAATAAACATTTTTTCCTGGTCACTTGACATCCTATTTGCTGTCGTGTGCTTCATTTAAAGTCCCACCATGTGCTCCTTCCTTTTTAATCGATTACAGGGATGGAGACGGCTATCCCTTTGATTCCCGCCTCATTTAAAGTCCCACAAATGCTCTTTTCCCTTATAACAAACTGTATAAGTAGTATTGTTAATGACAGCCACCAGAATGATAAACCACCCTTGGGCATTGATGCATTTGTTCAAAAGGGAAAAGGGGAGTGAGCCCTTGATCGCTATTAAGACTCCATTATTTTTCCTAGTTGCATTTGGGATGTATACATGAGGAAATTTGAGATGGGAGCATGTGTCTCTGGAACACAGAGAATGACACACTGCTGATGTAAGGTTTCTTCCCAAAGGGTTTGTCATTTATACAGGCTATTCAGACCTCATACATTGAAGGAAAGTAGTCTTAGCAACATGGAATTCAGTAGAAAGTGCTAAACTGCCACTTAATGATGACTAAAAGTAATCTAATCTTGGCATAAATCTGAGCAAAAAAATTTGAGAAATACATTTTTGAGACAAGGAATACACCTCAGGTTGTGTATGAATAGAACAGTAAATCAAAAAGCTAGTATTAAAAAGTAAAAACCACATAGCAAAACTTGTATACAGGATTATCCTGTACAACATAGAGAGGGGAAAAATATCATGATCAGCCAAAACAAATTGGTAATCAAAACACAAAAGCAAAAGCATGTGCAATAAATTCATGTAATAATCACCATAGTTAGTGATCCTGCAGCAGTATTAACCAGGGTAGCCCCGATATGGAGAATAAGGGCAAAACATATTTCCTTAACCATGGTTGGTTTGCCACGGGGAGTGAGATCCTGCCAGGTGAGGGTCTGTCTGATATATCCTGAGAGTCTTCTGGGATTATTTCCCATTGACCAAGATGATCTGAGCCTTTTTCAAGGGAGGTAATTCTGTGGAACACATTATTCCGTTTCAAAATAAGTTTTGCAGGGAGGCCCCAATAATAGATAATGTTATGACTGTGCAATATTTTAGTGACTGGAATTGAGTTTTTCCACGCCAACAGGATTGTCTGGGAGAGATCAGCATAAAGCGTAACAGGATCAGGGAGCAAAATTTGTTGCCGGGAGAAATACAGCAACAAGAACCTGGCCCTTCGCAGTGCGGCGATCAGGGATCGGGCGTGTCCCATGGGACACAGCCCATTCCCGATCAGGGTAAAGAGCCAATGAAATTGTGTGTCCAATCACAGACGGTCACTATGCAGATCGGCGTGCACACCGCTATTGCGCGCACCCGGGGGGCACGCAGCGCAGCGATCACAGACGGTCACAAATGTAGACACACCGGGTTCTCCTCTTCACACACTGATCCAGTGTCAGGAGGAGATTGCGGAAACAGTGAGTCACAGTTGTGCTGTTAATATACTGTGCCCAAATTGCCCCCCCCTGAATAAAGAGGACCTGTCTTCATCATCCCATCTGAGTATCTGTCTGAGCTCATCAGAGTACCTGTCATACCAGCTGAGTACCTGTCTGTGAGCTCATCAGAGTACTTATCATCCCATCAGGAGTACCTTTCACCCCATTTTGAGTACCTGTCACCCCATTAGGAGTACCTGTCGCCCCATCTGAGTACCTGTCGCCCCATCTGAGTACCTGTCGCCCCATCTGAGTACCTGTCGCCCCATCTGAGTACCTGTCGCCCCATCTGAGTACCTGTCGCCCCATCTGAGTACCTGTCGCCCCGTGAGAGTACCTGTCATCCCGTGAGAGTATCTATCATCTCATCTGGGTACCTTTCACCCTGTGCGAGTACCTGTCACCCCGTGAGAGTACCTGACATCCCATGAGAGTACCTGTCATCCTATCAGGAGTAACTGTCCCGTGATCCCATCAGGAGTACCTGTCATCCCATCAGGAGTACCTGTTCCGTGTGCCCATCAGGAGTACCTGTCCCGTGTGCCCATCAGGAGTAACTGTCCCGTGTGCCCATCAGGAGTACCTGTCTGTGCAGCCAATTACTATCTATGTACAACCCATTAGCCCCTGACGTGCAGCCCATTAGTCCCTGACATGCAGCCCATCACTACCTGTCGTGCAGCCCATCAGTGTCACCTTCCATACACAGCCACCATGTTCAGAAAAGCATACACTCTAGAAGAGGCATATCAAATATTCACTCAGACCGATGAGAGCAGCGGAGAGCTTTCATCGCCCAATTAGAATTCTGATTCCAGTTCCGAATATGAGCCTGTCGAAGGCAGTACATCGGCATCCAAATCAGAGGAGGATGTAGTCCGTCCTAAAAGAAGATGGTCTGAAGACCAGGCAGTTACCAGCAGTGCCAGACACCCCAATAGCCAATCGGCAAATGCCAATGATGCTAGACCACAGGAGGAAAGGCCCAATACAAGTGCTGCTAGAACCCAGGCGGAAAGGCCCAATACAAGCGCTGGAATTTCACGGCAAAGAATTAGGGCCCAATCCCAGCTTCTGGATGCCTTGGCAAACCCATTGTGGCTGCCTTGTAGCACAGCTTCAGCCACAACCCCCCCTTTCACAGCAGAGCCAGGTGTGCAGGTCAACACCAAAGGTCTCTCTGAAATCTATTTTTGTTATTCATTTTTACCTGATGAATTAGTTCAAGGCATCGTGAACCAAACCAATCTTTTTTCCCATCAATTTATTGAAAACAACCTCAGCTGAAGCTATGCCCACCCTTTCAAATGGAGACCCCGAACAGTGGAGGAGTATAAATTGTTTTTAGGTCTTACAATCAACATAGGGCTTACAAAAAAATTAAGTGCATGCTTATTGGTCTACCAACTCCATCCACCACATGCCAATTATTTCAGGTATGATACCCAGGTCCCGCTATGTCATGATCATGTGGTTCCTGCATTTCAGTGATAACTCGCAGTGCCCCCCCCCAAAATCATCCCAACTTTGATACATTTTATAAAGTTCACCCCCTAATTTACTTTTTCTCCAAGAGGTTTGCCAAACTTTATATCCCTGACCAGAACATCTCTGTGGACGAATCCCTGGTCTATTTTGCAGGCCGGCTGGGAATCAAGCAGTATATCCCCAGTAAGAGGGCAAGGTATGGATTGCAGCTCAACAAGTTCTGTGAAAGCTCCATCGGATTTGTGCATACCTTTTGTGTGTACTAGGGTTGTCCCGATACCACTTTTTTAAGACCGAGTACAAGTACCAATACTTTTTTTCAAGTACTCGCCGATACCGAATACCGATACTTCTTTTTTTTAATCTCATGTGACAGTGGCACATGTGTCAGTAGTTTTATTTTTTACAATTTATTTTATTTATTTTTTATTTATATTTTTATAATGCTTTATTCTTTTAGGGGGGGGGGGGACAGTGTCAGTGTGCAGTGTGTTTTTTCTTTTATTTTTTACAATAAACTTTTATTTTATTTTTATCTTATTCTTTTTTTTTTATCAGCCCTGTTGGGGGACTTTGATGAGATATCAGGGGTTTTAACAGACCTCTGACATCTCCCCTTTGAGACAGAGGAAGGGACTAAGGACACAGATTCCCCAGTCACTTTCTCAGCTGTGCTGTGCTGAAAATGAATGGAGAGAAAACAGTGGCTTCTCTCTCCATTCATAAACTGAAACATTGTAAACAAAGTTCACGATGTTTCAGTTATGTGAATGTACAGAGTCAGTCACTGACTCTGTACATTCCGAACAGTAAGGAGCCGGGTTTACCGGCTCCTACCTCCGCTCTCCATCCTGCCAGATCGAGGGGGTGGAGGAGGAGAATGGAGGGGGGCAGCAGTACGGAGGGGTCACAGAGGGGGATGGCAGCATGGAGGGGGACACGGAGGGGGACGGCAGCATGGAGGGGGACACGGAAGGGAACGGCAGCATGGAGCAGGAAATGGAGAGGGACACAGAGGGGGATGGCAGCATGAAGGGGGACACAGAGGGGAACGGCAGCATGGAGGGGGACACAGAGGGGAACGGCAGCATGGAGGGGGACACGGAGGGGAATGGCAGCATGGAGCGGGACATGGAGGGGGACACGGAGGGGAACGGCAGCATGAAGGGGGACACAGAGGGATACCGCAGAATGGAGGGAGAGAGCAGCATGGAGGGGGACACGGAGGGAGGGAGACAGCAGCAAAACGGAGGGGGGCTGAAGGAGGATACGGGGACAATCAGCGGTGATCGTGTGTGAGGGAGTTACAAGCACTGATCACCGCTGATTTTAAAGCAGCTAAAAGCCGAGCGGAGGGGAGAGAGAAGCAGAGAAATTACTTTTAAATCTATACAGCGGTGATCGGTGCTTGTAACTCCCCCACACACGATCACCGCTGACTGTACAAGTATCGGGTGAAGCATCGGGAGCATTTGCCCGAGTACAAGTACTCAGGCAAATGCTCGGTATCGGTACTGATACCGATACTAGTATCGATATCGGGACAACCCTAGTGTGTACGAAGGCAAAGACTCCCATCTCCAGCCTCCTGAGTGTCCTAACGTACATGGGAATAAGCAAGA
Source organism: Rana muscosa (assembly GCA_029206835.1). Taxonomy (NCBI): domain Eukaryota; kingdom Metazoa; phylum Chordata; class Amphibia; order Anura; family Ranidae; genus Rana; species Rana muscosa. The sequence goes on along the minus strand of CM055116.1, from coordinate 345,947,875 downwards.
AAATGGTCTGGAAGTGGCATTCCCACTCTTTAAAAAGGGGTATCACATTTATATGGACAATTATTATACTAGTTTGCCCCTTTTATGCCACCTACATATACCCGAAGAAAACTTTGGCCTGTGGTACAGCAAGAAAAAACAGGATATACTACACCATGTGATGTGCATGCAATTGTACAATGTTTGTAAAGTTTACATAAAGTGTTTAAAATAAAATATAGAATAAAAAAAAATAAAAAACAGGAAGGGCTTCCCACAGTGTCTAATCACCACAGGGCTATAAAGGGGGGAATCGGAAAGCCTGAGGAATGAGGAAATGTTGGCTGTGAAGATGGAGGGATAGGAAAGACGTATACATCATGTCCACCATCCATGATGATACCTCGTGGAACTTTGCAGAATATGTGGTCCTGTTCGAAAGCCTTGCTGTATCCACAAGTACAATAAATTAATGGGTTGGTGGATTTAATTGATCAAATGTTGCAGCCTATCAACACGGAAGTCCCTCTTCTAGTATAAAAAAAAATACTTTTTTTCATTTGGCCATTTATAATGCATTCATCACCTATCAAAAATCAACAGAAACACCCAACACCTTCCTAAAATGTATTAAAGACATTCTCACTGCCTTTATCTATCAACAAGAATCCCCCCATAAAGCATTCGCTCTGATTGTGTCAGCAGACTGCATGTGCACCATTTTCCTGACAATATTCCACCATCAGCAAGTGGAAGAAGATGCCAAAAAAAAAATTGGGTGTGCATCAAATAAGGAGTTAGGAAAGACACCAGTTTTCATTGTCCCCCAATGTCCCTCCCAACCTGGCCTTTGTGTCGGAGAATGTTTCGGATGCTATCACACTCTCGTTAACTATTAGCCCATATTTCTAATAGACAGCCATTTCCCCATTTTCAACTTCTGTGCTGATTATTTCCCTGGTGCCTCAACCAACCATACCACTGAATTCCATATGAACTGATCCTAAGCTGTTTATTGACTATGCCTCTGTCTGCCATCTGCATTGTTTATCCGCCATGTTTTTGCCTTTCAGGTGAACTGACCCTGGACTATCGACTATGACTCTGCCTACCATCTATTTCTGCCTTTTACCTGCACTGACCTCGGCCTGTTAACCATGTTTTTGCCTGCCCCTCAGACTGATATTTCACATTGCTACACAGGGGTCTCACATATGGGAGGGGCTTCAGAAGAGTGTTCTGAGTTGAGAAAAACAGTTTTTGGTTTTCTCTTTGTTTTGTAATTCTCAGAACAGTGTCTGGAATCCAGAGGCTTCAAAGTGATTTGGGTGGGAGAAGCACATACCCATGTCCCCATTCTTTCCTGACTGAGGCCCTAATCTTGCTGCTTCTGCCTGTTGCCTGGACCAATACTTTGGCTGTACTGACCATATATTTGCCTGCTGCCTGTACTATCTATGGACAGTATTCCTGCCTGCTGCATGGACGATCCTTTCACTGGTGCTGACCACATCCCTGCCTGATACCTGGACCAATGCTTTGGCTGTGCTTACAATATATCTACCTGTACTAACTATGGACAGTGTTCCTGCCTGTTTTTCTGTTTCTGTCCATATCCCTGCCTGCTGCCTGGACTGATGCTCTCCTCTGTGGATCACTGCACTACTAAAACAACAGGTAATCTTTTGTTTACCCTTTGGTCAGCAGAATGTATTTTGGTTTGTAATTGGTATGTACATGCTATTTGTTATAAATATGAAGGGCCTTCAAAAATGTGATAGGTTGGCAGGACTATATGTGTGTAATTAATGCTCCTAGAACGCCTGACGGTGCTACTTGGATGTTGGGCCTCTGTATGTGGCCAGGCTGTGTAAAAGTCTCACACATGTTTTTTTCCACATTTTCCAAAAACTTCTGGAAAAAATTAACCATTTAAAAGACTCATTATGCCTCAAAGATTATACGTTGGGTTGTTTGCGTTCCAAAATGGGTTAGTTTGTGGGCGTTTCCATTGTCCTGGTGCTCCAGGGCCTTCAAAAGTGTTATAGGTCATCATCAAATTAGATGTGTAATTTATGCTCCTAGACCGCCTGGAGGTGCTACTTGGATGTTGGGCCTCTGTATGTGGCCAGGCTGTGTAAAAGTCTCACACATGTAGTATCGATATACTCAGAAGGAGTATCAGAATGTAATTTGGGGTGTAATTGCAAGTATGCATGTGCTGTGTGAGAGAAATAACTTGTTAATGCAACAATTTTGTGTAAACAAAAGTCTTAATTTTCCCAAGAATTGTGGGAAAAAAATACAACTTCAAAAAACTCACAATGCCTCTTACTAAATACCTTGGACTGTCTACTTTCCAAAAAGGGGTCATTTGTGGGGTGTTTGTACCTTCCTGCTATTTCAGGGCCTCAAGAAATGAGAGGCCATCAGTACATCAGGTGTGATCAATTTTCAATGATTTGCACCATAGCTTGTAGACTCTATAACTTTCACACAGACTAAATAATATCCACTAATTTGGGTTATTTTTACCAAAGATATGTAGCAGTATAAATTGTGGCCCAAATTAATGAAGAAAAATTACTTATTTGCAAACTTTTACAATAGAAATTAAAAAAAAAACAAATTGATTAGATAACACCAAAGGAAATATCTATTTGTAAGAAAAAAACAATAAAAATTGTGTTTGGGTACAGTGCAGCAAGACTGAGTAATTGTCATTCAAAGTGTGAGAGCACTGAAAGCTGAAAATTGGTCTGGGCAGGAAGGGTGTATAAGTGCCCTGTATTGAAGTGATTAATTAGAAAAAAATCCATCCTATGATACAGTATATGGACAAAACTACCTTGAATAATGTTATCATTGTATTAGAATATCAAACAGTAGGTATATATTATTAATGATTTAATGTGAAAAAATATTGAAAAAATGATAATGTGATGAAATGTGCTTCAAATATGTTCAATAAAAAGAGCAATGAAGGTGACAATAATATGCTAAGTGAAAAACTAATTGTAAATGATTTAATTGAGTTAATGATGTTGACCTGCTTAAAATAGCAGGAATAGTGAAAAAGCAAAAACAACACAAAAACTATGTAAGCCACATCAATAGAAAAAGAAAAAAAAAAGAAAAAACACACACAGAAAAAAGAATTTACCTTGATTGCTGCTATAACTGGCATGGACCATTAAATGTATATTAACCATGTGCAGGAGGAACCACAAACCAACCGGAATCTACAAACAAACATAAATGTATTTAAATTTAATTTAATAAACACAAAATAACATTGAACATGAACTATTGATAATTAATATATGTTTATTAATCAATTTATATAATCTTGTATATAATATAATGCCTGGGGCACATTTATTATTTATCTAGAAAGATTTATTTATCTTGTGAAAGAACAAACCCTAAATGCATCTCGGAGGTCTGACAACGCACAACCTCAGTATGCATGTATCCATCTACTCCCAGATCTTTCCAGGCATACTCTAGAACGCAGTCACAACCTAGCGACCATCACTAAGGCCTTAAGGAACCACAAGGTTCCACACAACTGGAAGTACCCCGCAACACTATCCGTAACCCACAACGGGGTCACGTCCTCAATCACCACCATAGAAGAAGGCATGGCGGCATTTCGCCTGTGGGGCATCATCCCTGAACAAGCGCCAACCTCTACACACGCCTTGCAAATTCCGACAATCCAAGCTCCTTCGCAAGTGGTATCACACAAATGCTCCAACAACAAACACACCAACTGAGGCTCCAGATAAGGATATGTTCACTCATCCAGTTCTCTCTCCGGTCCCAGAAGACCATTGTGTTTCTTCCTGTTTCCCCCGACTTCATTTAGCAGTTTACACAACTCATGGATCTGTCAAACGATCCTCTTTTTTATGGTTTCATTCCTGTTCTTACCACTAACATTGTTCCTGCATTGTTATCCTTACACTTTGTTTGATTCACACCTGCTTTATACACCATGAATACTTCTGACATCTGCACCACCAGCGTGTTACACCTAAGCCAACCAGAAAGCCCCCACCTGAGGATTTTCAAGTCTACTGGTAACAAGTCGCCCACAACCAAGCCAAGAAAACCAGCCCTGAACTGGAGGGAGCCTCGCCCACGCAGTACTCCCACTACACCACCATACATCAACACCTTGTCAGAACATTTGGGGTTAAAAGAATATATATACACAGGCCTTTATATTACGTATATTATATATTTTTCATATTTTTCACATTTGTATGTATTTGGCATAAGAGAAACCATTTTGTCTCTAAAGTTGAATCTCAGTACAAAGCCCATGAATAAGGCCTTGTTACCAGAATGGTTTTATGTCTTACAGGGAGGCTGTATAAGCCTTGTCTGTCCCATCTCCAAGATTATAACTCAAAGACTTAGACACTTAGTATAATAAACAAGATAAGAGGAGATTAGTGTTGAGCAAACCCGAACTGTAAAGTTCGGGTCCGTACCGAACTTTAGCTTTTTCCCGAACCCGAACCCGGACTTTGCGCAAAAGTCCGGGTTCGGGTTCGGCAATCTAATTTACGCATTTAGAAATGCTTCAGGGGCCAGCCAATCACCTTTTGATTAGCTGGTGTGCCCTTAGAGGCCATCATAGCCATGCCTACTAATGGCATGGCTGTGATTGGTCAGTGCAACATGTGACCCAGCTTCTATATAAGCTAGAGGCACACAGCACACATGTCACTCTGCTTCAGAATAGATAGGGAGAGGATCTAGTCTGCTGCTGCTGCTTTTAGGGAGAGATAGAAAAATAGATGAGGTAGTCCTGATTCTACAATCTGAGGGAAAAGATAGAGAGATAGTGTAGTGTAGGGCCAGGTTCCTGTGTTGGTGCTTTCAGGGAGAGAGAATATTATATAGGAGTCCAGATTCAGAGATTAAAATCAGCGATCTGCATAGGTTTACCTATTTGTGTTGCAGTGCAGTCTTTTTACACTGCCATGAGCCCAGTGTCAGAGAAAATCTAACTTTTAGGGGGAAAAAAAAGGCACTTTATTGTGCTCTTTTCCAAAAGACCCATAGGGCAAAAAAAAAAAAAAAAAAAGCATTTTATTTTGCTCGTGCAAAAAAAGACCCGTTTAGGGCAAAAAAATAGATAAAAAAATTTGCACTTTAATGTACGCTTGCAAAAAGAGCCATTCAGGGGCACAAAAAATTGTTTGCAGTGTGTTATACATATTTGGAGGTGTGTGAAAAAAACAATTTCTATATAGTTTTCTCCTACTGTGCTATACTAAAAAAACAACATTTTTTTTGAATAGCATTTTCTGCAGTTCTGTAGCTGTGCGATTCAGCGGTTACGTACTGTGGGTGTGTTCTGCTCTTCCAAAAACACCCATTTAGGGCAAGATCCTAAATTTGGAAAATATGAGGAGAAGGTCAAAGGGACGTGGTGGCCCCGGTCGAGGTGCTGCTGGTGGAGCTCCTGTTGCAGGGAGAGGACGTGGTGGATCTGTGCCAGATACACGCACAAGTGAAACACCTTCCTCAGGTGCGAGTAGGCAACCGAGCCTGCGGCGGTATTTTGTCTCGCCTAATGAGGCTGTACGAATGTTTAGGCCAGGACAAGTACAGGCGATAGTAGATTGGGTTGCTGACAGTGCCTCGGGTTCCTTCACATTGTCTCCCACCCACTCTTCTGATGAAAGAACAGAGTTGGCACCTGAAACCCATGTCCACCAGCACAGCAGAAGAGGGAGCAGGGTGCAAAAGCGGAGCGTCTGTCAGCTAGACAGTATGTCTGCTACTGCCCAATGCAGCAAGGGACCGAGCACACCAAAGCCAGGTCCAAGGAGTTCCCTAGCATGGCAGTTCTTCACACAATGTGCTGATGACAAGACACGAGTGGTTTGCAGGCTGTGCAATCAGAGGCTGAAGCGAGGCATAAACGTTCTCAACCTGAGCACAACCTGCATGACCAGGCATCTAAGTGCAAAGCACGAGCTGCAGTGGAGTAGACACCTCAAAAACCAAGAAAGGTCTCTGGCTCCTCCTGCTTCCTCTTCTGCTGCAGTCTCGGCCTCTTCATCCACCTCTGTAGTGACAGTGGCACCTGCCACCCCGCAAACAGAGGATCTGCCAGCAACACTACCACCTGGGTCACCAACCATCTCCACAATGTCCCATGGAAGCGTTCAGCTCTCTATCTCCCAAACATTGGAGCGGAAGAGGAAGTACCCCCCTAGCCACCCGCGATCCCTGGCCCTGAATGCCAGCATTTCAAAACTCCTGGCCTTTGAAATGCTGTCATTCCGTCTGGTGGAGACACAGAGTTTTAAAAGCCTGATGGCATTGGCTGTCCCACAGTACGTCGTGCCCAGCCGCCACTATTTTTCCAGGCGAGCCATCCCTTCCCTGCACAACCAAGTGGGGGACAAAATCAGGTGTGCACTGCGCAACGCCATCTGTGGCAAGGTCCACCTAACTACGGATGCGTGGACCAGTAAGCACGGTCAGGGACGTTATATCTCCCTAACAGCACACTGGGTAAATGCAGTGGCGGCTGGGCCTGAGGCAGATAGCAGTTTGGCGCATGTCCTTCCACCACCGAGGATTGCACGGCGCTTCAGTTTGCCTCCTGTTGCTAACTCCTCCTGCTCCGCTTCCTCATCCTCTACCGCCTCCTCATCCGGTCAGCATAACACCTTCACCACCAACTTCAGCACAGCCAGGGGTAAACGACAGCAGGCAGTTTTAAAACTTTCCTGTTTGGGGGAAAAACCCACACCGCGCAGGAGTTGTGGAGGGACATGGAACAACAGACCAATGAGTGGTTGCTGTCAGTGAGCCTCAAGCCCGGCCTGGTGGTGTGCGATAATGGGCGAAATCTCGTAGCAGCTCTGGGCCTAGCCGGTTTGACGCACATCCCTTGCCTGGCGCATGTGCTGAACTTGGTGGTCCAGAGGTTCCTTAAAAATTACCCCAATATGCCAGAGCTGCTGCAGAAAGTGCGGGCTGTGTGTGCGCACTTTCAGCGTTCTCACCCTGCTGCTGCTCGCCTGTCAGCGCTGCAGCGTAACTTCGGCCTTCCCGCTCACCGCCTCATATGTGACGTGCCCACAAGGTGGAACTCCACCTTGCACATGCTGGCCAGACTGTGCGAGCAGCAGCACAGATAGTGGAGTTTCAGCTGCACCAATCACGCGTGAGTCGCTCTGCGGGAACAGCACCACTTCACCAACAATAACTGGGCCTCCATGCGAGACCTGTGTGCCTTGTTGCGCTGTTTCGAGGACTCCACCAACATGTCCAGTGCCAATGACGCCATTCTTAGCGTTACTATCCCAGTTCTATGCCTCCTTGAAAAAACGCTTCGGGCGATGATGGAAGAGGATGTGGCACAGGAGGATGAGGAGGAGGAGGAGGAAGCGGGATCATTTCAAAGGCTTTCAGGGCAGTCTTTCACAAGTGGCTACGAGGGTGGGTTCCTGCACCAACAAACGCCAGGTACACAATTGTCTGGCAGAAAGGGCACAGTTCTGGAGGATGACAAGGTGGAGGAGGAGATGGAGGAGGAGGAGGAGGAGGAGCCATTTTCACAGCAGGGTGGCACCCAGACCAGCTCGTGGCCATCACTGGTGCGTGGCTGGGGGGATACAGAGGACATAGACGATACACCTCCCACAGAGGACAGCTTTTCTTTGCCTCTGGGCAGCCTGGCACACATGAGCGATTACATGCTGCAGTGTTTCCGCAATGACCGCCGAGTTGCCCACATTATAACTGGTGCTGATTACTGGGTGGCCACCCTGCTGGATCCCCGTTACAAGGACAACGTACCGTCCTTAATTCCCTCACTGGAGCGGGGTCGTAAGATGTGCGAGTACAAGCGCACGCTGGTAGACGCGCTGCTGGTGGCATTCCCACCTGACAGCGGGCGTACGGTGGAAGCACAAGGCGAAGGCAGAGGAGGAGGAAGAGGTCGCCAACGCAGCCGGGGCACCGGCAGCACCTCAGAAGGCAGGGTTAGCATGGCTGAAATGTGGAAAAGCTTTGTCAGCACGCCACAACAACCAGCACCACCAGCTGAGATGGAACGTCTTAGCAGGAGGCAGCATTTCACCAACATGGTTGAGCAGTATGTGTCCACAGGCCTACACGTACTGGACGACGGGTCTGCCCCCTTTAACTTCTGGGTCTCCAAATTGGGCACATGGCCTGAGCTTGCCCTTTATGCCTTGGAGGTGCTGGCCTGCCCTGCAGCCAGTGTATTATCTGAACGTGTATTTAGCACGGCAGGGGGCGTTATCACAGACAAGCGCAGCCGCCTGTCCAGAGCCAATGTGGACAAGCTCACGTTCATTAAAATGATCCAGGCATGGATCCCACAGGACTTGTCCGTACCTTGTGCAGAATAGACATGTATACCGGTGTTGTGACAAAAACTGTCCGGCCATCGGATTGTGTCCGGCCCATACTGCGAAGGCACAGCGCTTGCGCAGTACAGAGGACAAGGAGATTCGCAAAATCTCCGAAGATGAACGGCGCCTGCGCTGTGAGTGCAGGTTCAAGCCCCACCATCCAAGTGGACATACGGTAGCACATAGTAACAGGGCCCCTCACGGGCTCGGTTCGATCGCCACGCTTCGGGCACGGCCTCACTTGGCTCGGCTTGAACCACGGATGGTGTGGCCTTCACCTGAACTCACCACGCAGGCGCCGTTCGTCTTGGGAGATTTTAGAAATCCCCTTGTCCTACATACTGAGCAAGCGCAGTATAGGGTGGACACTATTTGACGGGGGACAGAATTCGACACATCACCGGCCTTACCCAGCCATTGTTGTATTTTTGAATCAGTGTTGGCTACCTCGTCCTCCTCCACCGCCGCTTCCACCTACACAGCCACATCCACCGCCACCTCAACCTCCTACTCCATATGGACCTTGTCCTCCTAGGTCAAGATTATTATTTTTTATTTTTTTTATGTTATTTTAAGTTATTTCCCTATCCACATATGTTTGCAGAGCACTTGCCATGCTCTTAACAACATTTTTCTGCCATTTGCAGCCCTCTAGCCCTTTCCATTACTTTTTTAGAGCCTTTTTAGTCCTCAGAAGTCCGGGTCCCCATTGACTTCAATGGGGTTCGGGTTCGGGTCCGGGTTCGGGTTAAAGTTCGGTCCCGAACCCAAACTTTTTTCCAAAGTTCGGCCGAACCCGTCGAACCCGAACATCCAGGTGTCCGCTCAACTCTAGAGGAGATTCTACAGACAGACATGAGCTCATAGTATTTTCAGAATAGGCTACAGAAACAAGAAGGCTTAAGTCCTATTGTATTAGGTATTTTAAATATTGTTTTTCTTTCATCATATGTTTATAATGTATCTGTGTAGTTAACATTAGGAATGAGCTTCGTGTTCGAGTCGAACCCATGTTCGAGTCGAACATCGGCTGTTCGAGCGTTCAACGAAGATTGAACATTATGGGCCGTTCGCGGTCACGGCCCAAAATTCACTGCGGCATCGCAGTGCATTGCTAGCTGATGATTGGCCAAGCATGCATTATGACCCGCATGCTTTGGCCAATTACAGCGCGGTAATAACGGAGAGTCATAATTGGCCAAAGCCAGGGTGGCTTTGGCCAATCAAGGCTCAGAGGAGGAGGTACACACCCCACACTATATAAGGCCGCCTGGAAGTCGGACTTGTGTAGTGTGTTGGCGTTTGTGAAAGAGAGAGTTACAGAGAGAGAGACAGTGTCATTTATATTGAGTTAGATAGAACAGGCAGGCGAGTCAGTTAGCTGCTGTTACAGTGTGTAGAGGATATATATGCATCCTATGTGTTGTATATATATTTATACACTGTATTTAGTTTAGCTAGATCCGTTACTGCTGTTCTCTATACTGTGACAGGCAGGCAGGTGATTGTGCTAGCTGCAGCAGAGTTTCACTTAGTGTACTGTGTGCTTTGCATAGCGTTCACCTAAAGCTAACCTGAATACAGTTAGTGGTGTTCTCAAATTAAAACCACAGGCAGAGTGCTGCATTAATTTCATGTAGTGTACTGCAGTACTTCTGTCCTTTGCAGAGCGTTTACTTAAAGGAACCTGAATAAAATTTGTGGCGTTCTCGTATTAAAACCACAGGCAGAGAGCTGCTAGTATTTTCAGTTAGTGCTCTGTGTTCTCGGCACAGTGTTCACCTAAAACTAACTGAAGACCTTTGCTGCTTTTCTCATACTAATACCACAGCAGGCAGTGGAGTCTGATAGCTGCATTATATATATATATATATATATATATATATATATATATATATATATATATATATATATAAAGGGATTTTTATAACAGCTTACCTGTAAAATCCTTTTCTTGGAGTACATCACGGGACACAGAGCGACTTAGTCATTACTAATGGGTTATATAGATTACCTTCAGGTGCTGGCACTGGCCACTTCCAAACCGGAAGTACCCTCCCCTATATAAGCCCCTCCCATCCGGGAGTACCTCAGTTTTGTAGCAAAGCAATAAGTGTCCCAAAAAGAGGGGTGGGAGCTCTGTGTCCCGTGATGTACTCCAAGAAAAGGATTTTACAGGTAAGCTGTTATAAAAATCCCTTTTTCTTTTTCGTACATCACAGGACACAGAGCGACTTAGTCATTACTAATGGGACGTCCCAAAGCAATGCCAAATGAGGGGAGGGATACATAAGCTGGGCGCCATCAGGCATGAGGATCTTTTGCGGCCTGCAACACACTGCGCCCAAAGGCGACATCCTCCTGACCTCTAACGTCTACCTGGTAGAACCTAGTAAACGTGTGTACCGAAGACCATGTTGCGGCCTTACATACTTGAGCCAGGGAGGCCTGGTGATGCACTGCCCATGAAGTTCCAACTGCTCTTGTGGAGTGTGCCCTAACTTTGAACGGAGGCGGTCTCTTTCTCAAGCCATAGGCTTGTATTATGACCTGTCGAATCCACTTGGCTAAAGTAGATTTTGATGCTGCCTGACCCTTTCTGGGGCCTTCCGGCAGAATAAACAAAGTATCCGTTCTGCGAATCTGAGCAGTGGCTTTAAGATAAGCTTTAACTGCTCTTACTACATCCAAAGAATGCAATAACTTTTCCTCTACCGAGCTAGGTTTGGGGAAAAAAGAAGGAAGAACCACATCTTGGTTCAAATGAAACCTCGATACCACCTTAGGAAGAAAGGCTGGATGAGGACGTAATACTATTCTGTCCTTATGGACCACCAGATATGGCTCCTTACAGGACAAGGCGGCTAATTCCGATACTCTTTTAGCCGAACAAATGGCTACTAAGAAAATCAATTTCCTGGTGAGAAGAACCAAGGAAATGTGTTCCAATGGTTCAAACGGTTGTTTTTGTAGAACCGACAGAACCAGGTTTAAGTCCCATGGACATATGGGAATACTAACCGGAGGGCTAATACGCATCACTCCTTGTATGAAAGCTTTGACTAGTGAATGCGAAGCCAAGGGCCTTTGAAAAAATATTGACAAGGCCGAAATCTGACCCTTGATAGTACTCAAGGCCAGCTTCCTATCTACAGCCCACTGTAGGAAGTCCAAAATCCTACCTATCACGTACTTACGTGGATGCCATTTCTTGGCCTCACACCACGTAATGTACTGCTTCCAGATCCTATAATAGATCTGCCTGGATACCGGCTTCCTGGCATTGATCATGGTAGATACCACAGAATTAGAGAGCCCTCTCTTTTTCAGAATGTGGGCTTCAATAGCCAGGCCGTCAAACCTAGGGCTGGTAAGGAAGGGTGGTATATCGGTCCTTGCGACAGCAGGTCCGGACGATGTGGGAGGGTCCAAGGACTCCTCACTGACATTTTTACAATCTCCGCGTACCATGCCCTTCGGGGCCACGCTGGAGCCACCAGAATCACTGGTTTCTTTTCTACCCTGATTCTGCGGAGTAATCGTGGTAACAATTGTGGCGGTGGGAATGCATATATCAGCTTGAACTGATCCCAAGGGAACACTAGGGTATCCGAGCCGCAAGCTAGGGGATCCCTTGTGCGAGACACAAATCTGTCCACCTTTGCGTTGAATCTGGATGCTAGCAGATCTACATCCGGTGTTCCCCACCGCTGGCATATTGCCTGGAAAACCTCGGGGTGAAGAGACCATTCCCCCGGGCATAATTGTTGGCGACTTAGAAAGTCCGCTCTCCAATTTTCCACTCCTGGGATGAAAACCGCGGATATGGCTGGGACATATCTTTCTGCCCACTCCAGGATGCAATTTGCTTCCCTCTGGGCTGCACGACTCCTGGTGCCACCCTGGTGATTGATATATGCCACTGCTGTGGCATTGTTCTGATTGAATTCTGACAGGGGACCCTTGGAGTTTGGATGTCCATGCTGCTCGTATCTCTAAGAGATTGATGGGCAGGGCCTTTTCTGCTTCTGACCACTTGCCCTGGAGAGACCATTGCTCCAGTACTGCCCCCCAGCCTATGAGGCTGGCATCTGTAGTGACCACCTTCCAAGAAACCGGATACATTGGTAAGTCTAAAGCCTGAACTTTTTTGTTCCAGGCTGACAGTATGGCCCTTTGCAAATTCCTTGAATGGAATTGACCGTAGGGTACCGCTTCGAATGAAGCCACCATTTTTCCCAGCAGCCTCATGCACAGGCGTATGGATGGATTTCTTTTTGTACCCACTAAGTGGGTCAAATCTTTTAAAGACGACACCTTCTCTGGAGGTAAGAAAATCTTTCTCTGATTTGAATCCAGCCTTAGCCCTAAGTATTCCAGACTTTTGACTGGTCTTAGAGCTGACTTGTCCCGGTTGATAATCCAACCGTGATATTCCAGATACTTGATTGTCTTGTGAATAGCTACTTCCAGCTTTTCCACTGAGTGGTCTATTAGTAGCAGGTCGTCTAGATATGCCATTATCGTTACACCTTGTGTTCTTAGATTGGCCAATAGTGGGGCCAGAATTTTTGTGAACACTCGTGGTGCTGTGGCCAGACCGAAAGGCAAGGCTCTGAACTGAAAATGGCGCCCTTCTACTGCAAAGCGTAGAAATTTCTGGTGGGCCGGAAAGATGGGAATATGCAGATAAGCATCCCTTATGTCGATCGAGGCTAACCATTCCTGCCCTTGTAGGGCGGTGGCCACCGATCGGATCGACTCCATCCGAAAAGTCCTGATATTTAGGAACTTGTTTAGCCCTTTTAGATTTAATATGGGCCTCACGTCCCCATTCGGTTTGGGGACTGTGAAAAGGTTTGAGTAAAACCCGAATCCGCTTTCTTCCAGGGGAACCTTCATGATTACACCTTGGAGCAATAGTTGTTCTAGTGCCAGAAGGAGGGATCCTCTCTTCTGGGGATCTCTTGGCACGTTTGACCTTATAAATTGGGCAGGAGGAGTGCCTTTTAACTCCAGCTTGTATCCCAGACTTACTGCGGAGAGCACCCATCTGTCTCTGATGGTGTCCCGCCAGGTCTCTGTGAACAACTGAAGCCTTCCCCCCCAGCCGATTGAGTGGGGGCAACGCTTCATGACTTGGGGGGAGGTTTTGTACCTCTCTCCAGGGCTTCTTGTTACCCTGTGATTGTCCCTGATTTCTGCCCCCTGAATTTGACCGCGGAGGCCGTCGGAACTGCTTCACAGCCGATGTGCCCGGGACTGGAGAAGTAGGCCTCTTAAAAGAAGGACTTCTACTCTTGTTCTTAACCAGTAAGAGTGAACTTTTACCGGCAGAAATTTTCTGGATATATTTGTCCAGATCTTCTCCAAATAAGCGTTCTCCATGAAATGGGAAGCTAACCAGCAGTTTCTTACAGGGAGCTTCAGCAGACCAGTTTTTGAGCCACAGAAGCCTACGCATATGTACTATAGACAGCGTAAAGCGGGAGGCCTGTTGGATTGTATCCTTTATGGCGTCCACCGCAAAACACAAGGCTCTAGGCAGGTCAGCTAGGGCAAGAGCCTGCTGATCTGGTAAGTCCCTTAAGACTTGTTTCAACTGATCTTTCACTGCTTGGCAGACTCCAATCGCTGCTACCGCAGGTTGTGTCACCATGCTTGCTGTAGAGAAAGCAGATTTTAGTAAAGACTCCAATTTTTTATCTATTGGGTCTTTGAACATTGGAACATTATCTACTGGACATGTCAGTGATTTGTTCACAGAAGAGATGGCTGCGTCCACTGTAGGGACCCTCCATTTTTTTATGAACTTATCCTCCATGGGATAGATCACCGGAAATCTTTTGGGGGGAGCAAATATTTTATCAGGATGCTCCCAATCCTGGTAAATAAGCCCTTCTAATAAAGGGTGGATTGGGAAGGAACAGACAGCCTGGGGAGCTTTTAGCGACCCCAGCGAGGAAACCGTAGTGGATGGTGGTTCCGCCAGAGGCATTTTAAATGCTGATCGGACCATGTTAGTCAGAGACTGAACCCATAATCTTTCAGCCTGAGATGCTGAGAAAGGTTCTTCCACTGTTGATTCCTCCATAACTGAATCAACCTCATCCTGATCCCCTTCAGGTAGGTCGATCCCTGTGTGGGGCTGTTCCTCCACTAACAGGCACTCTGAAGGAGGAGACGGAGATCGGACGCGCTTTCCCTGTGACAGGGAAGCAGCGATCAATGCTGTTAATCTCTCTTCCAATCCTCCCAGAGTTGAGGATAAAACCTCCTCTGTTATATATACAGGAGCAGGTGGACTGGGAACAGCCGCAGCACCAGGCACTCCTGCGGGGTTTCTACGGCTACTGACCTCTGAATTCTCAGGGGAGATTGGTGCAGTACAAGCATGCCCAATATCCTCAGAGCCCGATGGAGACCCCTTTGGCTTCCTGGAAGACTTATTTCCGGAGCGTCTGGACGACATATCCTTTAAGCACAAAGCTGAGGTATTCCCGTCGTCATACACCAATTTTGCTGGTAATAGTCTAACACAGTTGCTGCTATATACCAGCTGGTGTCCACTAAAGTGCCTTTCTATGGGGATGCCTGCATCAACCGCCTCTGTGTGCCACTGTTTGTTGCTAGCTCTGTTTGCACCCAGCTGACACTTGTACTGTGTCTTTATACAAGTTGGGACGCCTGCACATGCGCAGAAGCGCCGCGGCACGCATCGAGCGTCATCCACCCGCCCCGCCCCTTTTTTTTCATAGGAGGCACGTGCACGCGCGCGCGCCCGTGCGCCATTGGCGCCCTTTTCGAAACCAAACAGGGACTAGGAGCCAGGGCCCTTTTTGCCGGAGGGCCTGTACGGTGGATGAGCGCAGCAACAGGGCAGAGGAAGTGGATTCCCACAGAGAAACTTACCAACTGCCTGGATCTTTTGACTTGAGAAAAAACCAAAGATCCACATGACAAGAAAAATGGACCACAGAGGCCTCTAGTGGTTTAACACAGGTACCGCGGTCCTCTTTTTTTTTTTTTTTTCTTGACTACTATTAAAATTTTACATTTTCAGTAGTTACAGGCATACACAGATATTAGAGGGAATACCGTTAGGTAACAGACAGAAAGACAAATTAGGCTTGGGGGTCCCCCAATAGAACCAAGTTCCTGGGGGCCCCCACTTACCTGATCCCCGCCGCAGGACTCTGTTTGGTCCACAGAAGCCCAAACTTCACCTATCACGGCAGGCATTGTAATTAAACCTTCAGGGACCGGGTTCCCAAGGATTCCACTCCCCTGGACCTGTATAGCACCCTGCACAGACAACATCTTGGTCGTGGGTATGACCAGAGCTCTGGATCCCAGGGTCCAGCCCTCCTAAGAGAAGCATTACAGGCAAAACCTTGCTCTTCTGCTGCAAGGCCCGGGTACCGACCGTTTAGCTATGAAGCTTTTTTGGTGGGATCCGGAACAGCTTACTAAGGCCCAAAAGAACCTGTACGCAAGCCCAGTGAAAACACATGTTACTCTTTGGCCAACACCTTAGACACTGGCAAAAAACTGAGGTGCTCCCGGATGGGAGGGGCTTATATAGGGGAGGGTACTTCCGGTTTGGAAGTGGCCAGTGCCAGCACCTGAAGGTAATCTATATAACCCATTAGTAATGACTAAGTCGCTCTGTGTCCCGTGATGTACGAAAAAGAAATATATATATATATACATCCCACCTTTGTGCAGCTGCATCTCACTGCAGGCCATTAGTATGTCTGGAAGGCAAACAAAGAGAGGCAGACAGTCACAAGGCAATAAAGGAGGGCAAGCAGGCTCTGTGTCTAGAGGCAGCAGTGCTGCTGGTCGTGGACAAGGTGCATCCTCATCAGCACGTGGCCATGGGATACGCCTGTCCTTCTTTTCGGCAGCTGGCCGCAACATGCCCATGATTTGGTAGAGTGGATGACCAAGCCGTTCTCATCCTCCTCATCCTCTCTCACCCAGGCTCAGGCTCAGGGTACTTTGTCTGGCAAAGCAGCTGCCAAAACTGCCACTTCCCTTGGCTCAATGGCATCAGTCACTCCTTCCCTAGCCCCACCATGTCCTCCTGAGGAGTCCCCTGAACTGTTTGACCACAGTGTTGGGTACATGCTCCAGGAGGATGCCCAGCGTTTTGAAGGGTCCGATGATGGAACCCAGCTAGAGTGATGAGGAGGGAGGGGATGATGAGGTCACTGACTCCACATGGGTGCCTGATAGGAGAGAGGAGGAGGAGGAGGAGGAGGAGGAGGAACATCTCCAATGAGGCAGGATGCCCTTCAGGGGCCAGCTTAAGGGAAACACACTGACTGCATCACACCGCAGAGCTCCGCATGTGCAGGGCACTGCTGTCTCTGCGCGGTATTCCAAAAGTTCTTTGGTGTGGGCCTTTTTTCAGACGTGTGTAGCAGATCGCACCGTTGCCATTTGCAACATATGTCTGGCCAAAACATCAGCCGCTTGGGCACCACGTGCTTGACCAGACATATGTCGACCTGCCATGCAGTCCATTGGCAGGCGTACCTAAAAGACCCACACCAAAGAACAAAGCGGACCTCTCCTTGCTCCTCATCAGCTGGGACCTCCAACCCCACTACACCTTCAGTCCTCTCTGAAACCTGCACTGAGAGGAATGAAGGTGTAGAATTAGGTGTGTCACAGTCACAGCCAAGTACTTGCGGACAATCTCCTTTCGGTACACCGATGTCCGATTGTACCAGGCAAATTTCCATGCCCCAGCTGCTGCAACCCCGAAAGAAGTTCGCTCCCAGCCATCCACATGCCCAGCGGTTGAATGCTAGCTTGGCTAAATTGCTAGCACTTCAACTGCTGTGTTTTCAGTTGGCAGACTCTGCCCCCTTCCGTGAGTTTGTTGAATGTGCGGTTCCTCAGTGGCAGGTTCCCAAACGCCACTTTTTCTCACGGAAGGCGATTCCGGCTCTCTACCGGCATGTGGAAGGCAATGTCTTGGCCTTTCTGGACAGGGAGGTCAGCGGTAAGGTGCATATTACCACTGACTCATGGTCCAGCAGGCATGGACAGGGACGTTACCTATATTTCACGGCGCATTGGGTGACTCTGATGGCAGCTGGAAAGGATGCAGGACATTAATTGAGTTAATGATGTTGACCTGCTTAAAATAGCAGGAATAGTGAAAAAGCAAAAACAACACAAAAACTATGTAAGCCACATCAAAAAGAAAAAAAAAAGAAAAAACACACACAGAAAAAACGAATTTACCTTGATTGCTGCTATAACTGGCATGGACCATTAAATGTATATTAACCATGTGCAGGAGGAACCACAAGCCAACCGGAATCTACAAACAAACATAAATGTATTTAAATTTAATAAACACAAAATAACATTGAACATGAACTATTGATAATTAATATATGTTTATTAATCAATTTATATAATCTTGTATATAATATAATGCCTGGGGCACATTTATTATTTATCTAGAAAGATTTATTTATCTTGTGAAAGAACAAACCCTAAATGCATCTCGGAGGTCTGACAACGCACAACCTCAGTATGCATGTATCCAAATACTCCCAGATCTTTCCAGGCATACTCTAAAACGCAGTCACAACCTAGCGACCATCACTAAGTCCTTAAGGAACCACAAGGTTCCACACAACTGGAAGTACCCCGCAACACTATCCGTAACCCACAACGGGGTCACGTCCTCAATCACCACCATAGAAGAAGGCATGGCGGCATTTCGCCTGTGGGGCATCATCCCTGAACAAGCGCCAACCTCTACACACGCCTTGCAAATTCCGACAATCCAAGCTCCTTCGCAAGTGGTATCACACAAATGCTCCAACAACAAACACACCAACTGAGGCTCCAGATAAGGATATGTTCACTCATCCAGTTCTCTCTCCGGTCCCAGAAGACCATTGTGTTTCTTCCTGTTTCCCCCGACTTCATTTAGCAGTTTACACAGCTCATGGATCTGTCAAACGATCCTCTTTTTTATGGTTTCATTCCTGTTCTTACCACTAACATTGTTCCTGCATTGTTATCCTTACACTTTGTTTGATTCACACCTGCTTTATACACCATGAATACTTCTGACATCTGCACCACCAGCGTGTTACACCTAAGCCAACCAGAAAGCCCCCACCTGAGGATTTTCAAGTCTACTGGTAACAAGTCGCCCACAACCAAGCCAAGAAAACCAGCCCTGAACTGGAGGGAGCCTCGCCCACGCAGTACTCCCACTACACCACCATACATCAACACCTTGTCAGAACATTTGGGGTTAAAAGAATATATATACACAGGCCTTTATATTACGTATATTATATATTTTTCATATTTTTCACATTTGTATGTATTTGGCATAAGAGAAACCATTTTGTCTCTAAAGTTGAATCTCAGTACAAAGCCCATGAATAAGGCCTTGTTACCAGAATGGTTTTATGTCTTACAGGGAGGCTGTATAAGCCTTGTCTGTCCCATCTTCAAGATTATAACTCAAAGACTTAGACACTTAGTATAATAAACAAGATAAGAGGAGATTAGTGTTAAGCGAACCCGAACTGTAAAGTTCGGGTCCGTACCGAACTTTAGCTTTTTCCCGAACCCGAACTTTGCGCAAAAGTCCGGGTTCGGGTTCGGGTTCGGCAATCTAATTACGCATTTAGAAATGCTTCAGGGGCCAGCCAATCACCTTTTGATTAGCTGGTGTGCCCTTAGAGGCCATCATAGCCATGCCTACTAATGGCATGGCTGTGATTGGTCAGTGCAACATGTGACCCAGCTTCTATATAAGCTAGAGGCACACAGCACACATGTCACTCTGCTTCAGAATAGATAGGGAGAGGATCTAGTCTGCTGCTGCTGCTTTTAGGGAGAGATAGAAAAATAGATGAGGTAGTCCTGATTCTACAATCTGAGGGAAAAGATAGAGAGATAGTGTAGTGTAGGGCCAGGTTCCTGTGTTGGTGCTTTCAGGGAGAGAGAATATTATATAGGAGTCCAGATTCAGAGATTAAAATCAGCGATCTGCATAGGTTTACCTATTTGTGTTGCAGTGCAGTCTTTTTACACTGCCATGAGCCCAGTGTCAGAGAAAATCTAACTTTTAGGGGGAAAAAAAAGGCACTTTATTGTGCTCTTTTCCAAAAGACCCATAGGGCAAAAAAATAAATAAAAAAATTTGCACTTTAATGTACGCTTGCAAAAAGAGCCATTCAGGGGCACAAAAAATTGTTTGCAGTGTGTTATACATATTTGGAGGTGTGTGAAATAAACAATTTCTATATAGTTTTCTCCTACTGTGCTATACTAAAAAAACAACATTTTTTTTGAATAGCATTTTCTGCAGTTCTGTAGCTGTGTGATTCAGCGGTTACGTACTGTGGGTGTGTTCTGCTCTTCCAAAAAACGCAGTTTAGGGGCACAAAAAATAGTTTGCAGTGTGTTATACATATTTGGAGGTGTGTGAAAAAAACAATTTCTATATAGTTTTCTCCTACTGTGCTATACTAAAAAAACAACATTTTTTTTAATAGCATTTTCTGCAGTTCTGTAGCTGTGCGATTCAGCGGTTACGTACTGTGGGTGTGTTCTGCTCTTCCAAAAACACCCATTTAGGGCAAGATCCTAAATTTGGAAAATATGAGGAGAAGGTCAAAGGGACGTGGTGGCCCCGGTCGAGGTGCTGCTGGTGGAGCTCCTGTTGCAGGGAGAGGACGTGGTGGATCTGTGCCAGATACACGCACAAGTGAAACACCTTCCTCAGGTGCGAGTAGGCAACCGAGCCTGCGGCGGTATTTTGTGGCGCCTAATGAGGCTGTACGAATGTTTAGGCCAGGACAAGTACAGGCGATAGTAGATTGCGTTGCTGACAGTGCCTCGGGTTCCTTCACATTGTCTCCCACCCACTCTTCTGATGAAAGAACAGAGTTGGCACCTGAAACCCATGTCCATCAGTCTTTCACCTCACCCCCTTGCAAATCAGCCAAGCAGTCTGAGCCCCAAATCATGCAGTAGTCTCTTCTGCTTTTCGATGACTCTGTTAGCAGGGTTTCCCAGGGCCATCCACCTAGCCCTGCCCCAGAAGTGGAAGAGATTGAGTGCACCGATGCCCAACCACTTATGTTTCATGATGAGTACATGGGAGGACCATCGCAGTACGTCTCGGATGATGACGAAACACAGGTGCCAACTGCTGCTGCTTTCGCAATTGTGCAGACAGACAAGGAGGGCAGGGGTGAAGACTGGGTGGAAGATGATGTGGAGGACGATGAGGTCCTCGACCCCACATGGAATGAACGTTATGCAGGTGACCAGTGTAGTTTGGAGGAAGAGGCGGTGGTCGCACAGAGCCACCAGCACAGCAGAAGAGGGAGCAGGGTGCAAAAGCGGAGCGTCTGTCAGCTAGACAGTATGTCTGCTACTGCCCAATGCAGCAAGGGACCGAGCACACCAAAGCCAGGTCCAAGGAGTTCCCTAGCGTGGCAGTTCTTCACACAATGTGCTGATGACAAGACACGAGTGGTTTGCAGGCTGTGCAATCAGAGGCTGAAGCGAGGCATAAACGTTCTCAACCTGAGCACAACCTGCATGACCAGGCATCTAAGTGCAAAGCACGAGCTGCAGTGGAGTAGACACCTCAAAAACCAAGAAAGGTCTCTGGCTCCTCCTGCTTCCTCTTGTGCTGCAGTCTCGGCCTCTTCATCCACCTCTGTAGTGACAGTGGCACCTGCCACCCCGCAAACAGAGGATCTGCCAGCAACACTACCACCTGGGTCACCAACCATCTCCACAATGTCCCATGGAAGCGTTCAGCTCTCTATCTCCCAAACATTGGAGCGGAAGAGGAAGTACCCCCCTAGCCACCCACGATCCCTGGCCCTGAATGCCAGCATTTCAAAACTCCTGGCCTTTGAAATGTTGTCATTCCGTCTGGTGGAGACTTTTAAAAGCCTGATGGCATTGGCTGTCCCACAGTACGTCGTGCCCAGCCGCCACTATTTTTCCAGGCGAGCCATCCCTTCCCTGCACAACCAAGTGGGGGACAAAATCAGGTGTGCACTGCGCAACGCCATCTGTGGCAAGGTCCACCTAACTACGGATGCGTGGACCAGTAAGCACGGTCAGGGACGTTATATCTCCCTAACAGCACACTGGGTAAATGCAGTGGCGGCTGGGCCTGAGGCAGATAGCAGTTTGGCGCATGTCCTTCCACCACCGAGGATTGCAGGGCGCTTCAGTTTGCCTCCTGTTGCTAACTCCTCCTGCTCCGCTTCCTCATCCTCTACCGCCTCCTCATCCGGTCAGCGTAACACCTTCACCACCAACTTCAGCACAGCCAGGGGTAAACGACAGCAGGCAGTTTTAAAACTTTCCTGTTTGGGGGAAAAACCCACACCGCGCAGGAGTTGTGGAGGGACATGGAACAACAGACCAATGAGTGGTTGCTGTCAGTGAGCCTCAAGCCCGGCCTGGTGGTGTGCGATAATGGGCGAAATCTCGTAGCAGCTCTGGGCCTAGCCGGTTTGACGCACATCCCTTGCCTGGCGCATGTGCTGAACTTGGTGGTCCAGAGGTTCCTTAAAAATTACCCCAATATGCCAGAGCTGCTGCAGAAAGTGCGGGCTGTGTGTGCGCACTTTCGGCGTTCTCACCCTGCTGCTGCTCGCCTGTCAGCGCTGCAGCGTAACTTCGGCCTTCCCGCTCACCGCCTCATATGTGACATGCCCACAAGGTGGAACTCCACCTTGCACATGCTGGCCAGACTGTGCGAGCAGCAGCACAGATAGTGGAGTTTCAGCTGCACCAATCACGCGTGAGTCGCTCTGCGGAACATCACCACTTCACCAACAATAACTGGGCCTCCATGCGAGACCTGTATGCCTTGTTGCGCTGTTTCGAGTACTCCACCAACATGTCCAGTGCCAATGACGCCGTTCTTAGCGTTACTATCCCAGTTCTATGCCTCCTTGAAAAAACGCTTCGGGCGATGATGGAAGAGGATGTGGCACAGGAGGATGAGGAGGAGGAGGAGGAGGAAGCGGGATCATTTCAAAGGCTTTCAGGGCAGTCTTTCACAAGTGGCTATGAGGGTGGGTTCCTGCACCAACAAACGCCAGGTACACAATTGTCTGGCAGAAAGGGCACAGTTCTGGAGGATGACAAGGTGGAGGAGGAGATGGAGGAGGAGGAGGAGCCATTTTCACAGCAGGGTGGCACCCAGACCAGCTCGTGGCCATCACTGGTGCGTGGCTGGGGGGATACAGAGGACACAGACGATACACCTCCCACAGAGGACAGCTTTTCTTTGCCTCTGGGCAGCCTGGCACACATGAGCGATTACATGCTGCAGTGTTTCCGCAATGACCGCCGAGTTGCCCACATTTTAACTGGTGCTGATTACTGGGTGGCCACCCTGCTGGATCCCCGTTACAAGGACAACGTACCGTCCTTAATTCCCTCACTGGAGCGGGATCGTAAGATGCGCGAGTACAAGCGCACGCTGGTAGACGCGCTGCTGGTGGCATTCCCACCTGACAGCGGGCGTACGGTGGAAGCACAAGGCGAAGGCAGAGGAGGAGGAAGAGGTCGCCAACGCAGCCGGGGCACCGGCAGCACCTCAGAAGGCAGGGTTAGCATGGCTGAAATGTGGAAAAGCTTTGTCAGCACGCCACAACAACCAGCACCACCAGCTGAGATGGAACGTCTTAGCAGGAGGCAGCATTTCACCAACATGGTTGAGCAGTATGTGTCCACAGGCCTACACGTACTGGATGACGGGTCTGCCCCCTTTAACTTCTGGGTCTTCAAATTGGGCACATGGCCTGAGCTTGCCCTTTATGCCTTGGAGGTGCTGGCCTGCCCTGCAGCCAGTGTATTATCTGAACGTGTATTTAGCACGGCAGGGGGCGTTATCACAGACAAGCGCAGCCGCCTGTCCAGAGCCAATGTGGACAAGCTCACGTTCATTAAAATGAACCAGGCATGGATCCCACAGGACTTGTCCGTACCTTGTGCAGAATAGACATGTCTACCGGTGTTGTGACAAAAACTGTCCGGCCATCGAATTGTGTCCGGCCCATACTGCGATGGCACAGCGCTTGCGCAGTACAGAGGACAAGGAGATTCACAAAATCTCCGAAGATGAACGGCGCCTGCGCTGTGAGTGCAGGTTCAAGCCCCACCATCCAAGTGGACATACGGTAGCACATAGTAACAGGGCCCCTCACGGGCTCGGTTCGATCGCCACGCTTCGGGCACGGCCTCACTTGGCTCGGCTTGAACCACGGATGGTGTGGCCTTCACCTGAACTCACCACGCAAGCGCCGTTCGTCTTGGGAGATTTTAGAAATCCCCTTGTCCTACATACTGAGCAAGCGCAGTACAGGGTGGACACTATTTGACGGGGGACAGAATTCGACACATCACCGGCCTTACCCAGCCATTGTTGTATTTTTGAATCAGTGTTGGCTACCTCGTCCTCCTCCACCGCCGCTTCCACCTACACAGCCACATCCACCGCCACCTCAACCTCCTACTCCATATGGACCTTGCCCTCCTAGGTCAAGATTATTATTTTTTATTTTTTTTATGTTATTTTAAGTTATTTCCCTATCCGCACTTGCCATGCTCTTAACAACATTTTGCTGCCATTTGCAGCCCTCTAGCCCTTTCCATTACTTTTTTAGAGCCTTTTTAGTCCTTAGAAGTCCGGGTCCCCATTGACTTCAATGGGGTTCGGGTTCGGGTCCGGGTTCGGGTTAAAGTTCGGTCCCGAACCCGAACTTTTTTCCAAAGTTCGGCCGAACCCGTCGAACCCGAACATCCAGGTGTCCGCTCAACTCTAGAGGAGATTCTACAGACAGACATGAGCTCATAGTATTTTCAGAATAGGCTACAGAAACAAGAAGGCTTAAGTCCTATTGTATTAGGTATTTTAAATATTGTTTTTCTTTCATCATATGTTTATAATGTATCTGTGTAGTTAACATTAGGAATGAGCTTCGTGTTCGAGTCGAACCCATGTTCGAGCGTTCAACGAAGATTGAACATTATGGGCCGTTCGCGGTCACGGCCCAAAATTCACTGCGGCATCGCAGTGCATTGCTAGCTGATGATTGGCCAAGCATGCATTATGACCCGCATGCTTTGGCCAATTACAGCGCGGTAATAACGGAGAGTCATAATTGGCCAAAGCCAGGGTGGCTTTGGCCAATCAAGGCTCAGAGGAGGAGGTACACACCCCACACTATATAAGGCCGCCTGGAAGTCGGCCTTGTGTAGTGTGTTGGCGTTTGTGAAAGAGAGAGTTACAGAGAGAGAGAGACAGTGTCATTTATATTGAGTTAGATAGAACAGGCAGGCGAGTCAGTTAGCTGCTGTTACAGTGTGTAGAGGATATATATGCGTCCTATGTGTTGTATATATATTTATACACTGTATTTAGTTTAGCTAGATCCGTTACTGCTGTTCTCTATACTGTGACAGGCAGGCAGGTGATTGTGCTAGCTGCAGCAGAGTTTCACTTAGTGTACTGTGTGCTTTGCATAGCGTTCACCTAAAGCTTACCTGAATACAGTTAGTGGTGTTCTCAAATTAAAACCACAGGCAGAGTGCTGCATTAATTTCATGTAGTGTACTGCAGTACTTCTGTCCTTTGCAGAGCGTTTACTTAAAGGAACCTGAATAAAATTTGTGGCGTTCTCGTATTAAAACCACAGGCAGAGAGCTGCTAGTATTTTCAGTTAGTGCTCTGTGTTCTCTGCACAGTGTTCACCTAAAACTAACTGAAGACCTTTGCTGCTTTTCTCATACTAATACCACAGCAGGCAGTGGAGTCTGATAGCTGCATTATATTTATATATATATATATATATATATATATATACATCCCACCTTTGTGCAGCTGCATCTCACTGCAGGCCATTAGTATGTCTGGAAGGCAAACAAAGAGAGGCAGACAGTCACAAGGCAATAAAGGAGGGCAAGCAGGCTCTGTGTCTAGAGGCAGCAGTGCTGCTGGTCGTGGATAGGGATGAGCCGAACACCCCCGGGTTCGGTTCGCACCAGAACCTTCGAACGGACCGAAAGTTTGCGCGAATTTTCGAACCCTATTCGTTATAATGGACGCGAACGTTCGAAATCAAAATTGCTAATTACAACGGCCAATATGCATGTTAATGTCATAAAACAGGTTTGGGGACCCGGGTCCTGCCCCAGGGGACATATATCAATGCAAAAAGAAATTTTAAAAACTAAAGTTTTTTCGGGAGCAGTCATTTTAATGATGCATAAAGTGAAAAAAAAAAAAGTGAAATTTTCCTTTAAATATGGTACCTGGGGGGTGTCTAAAGTATGCCTGTGAAGTGGCATGTGTTTCCCGTGTTTAGAACTGTCCTTGCACAAAATGACATTTGTAAAGGAAAAAAAGAAGCCATTTAAAACCACTTGCGGCTTTAATGTCATGTCTTGTCCTGGCCGCCATATGGCTGAAAATCCTTGAGAAAAATGGCATGGCTACCCCATCACCCCCCCCCCACCCCAGCCCCTTTGGGTCTTGTATGGATACTAAGGGGGACCCCGCACCCAAAATAAAACCCTATACCTACAACCCTATATACTCTGAACAGCAGTATATAGGTGGTGCAAACAAGACATGGACTGTAGGTTTGTTCTTAAGTAGAATCTGAACAGGTACATTATGAAGTGTAGCTACATCCCAAAAAAATAAATTTTTAAGCTTTTTGGAGAACATAGGGAGGGGTTATCACCCCTGTAACATTTGCTGTCTTTGCACATCTGTTCAGAACATGTCACCTCACTTTCCGTCCCAATGACAAATGTTTTTGGAAAAGTGGGGTTTTAATTGAAACAAGGATTGGTGATAAAGCATCAGTAGAGAGGAGATACCTTTTTCCCAAATTAAATCTAACAGGATAGAATTTTCCTTCCTAGGGGTAGATTTCCTCTCACTTCCTGTTTTCTCTTGCCGTTTGCAAGTAGGAGTCGTTTGTAAGTTGGATGTTTGAAAGTAGGGGCCTGCCGTATATACTCTGCAGAAATTTGCCCTATTAGATGTTGGTGTAGCCACAAGACTGGTGGGCACAGGAATGGGCCCTGCTGTGAGTTAATAGATCAAGATTTGTACTTGCATGCACCTGTTGAACCGGGCAGAAAAATTGGGCCTTTGGTGGTGGTGGTGGTGGTGGTGGACGGTGTTGCCACAAGACTGTAAGCCCTCACAGTTACTCTTGGTGGGTGCAGGAATGGGCCCTGCTGTGAGTTATTAGATCAAGATTTGTAATTGCATGCACCTGTTGAACAGGGCAGAAAAATTGGGCCTTTGGTGGTGGTGGTGGTGGTGGACGGTGTTGCCACAAGACTGTAGGCCCTCATAGTTACTCTTGGTGGGCGCAGGAATGGGCCCTGCTGTGAACTATTAGATCAAGATTTGTAATTACACGCCCCTGTTAAACAGGGGCTGAAAAATTGTGCCTTAGGCATTGGTGCTGGTGCCACAACACTGCAACCCCTCACAGATACTGTACTTGGAGCACAGCAGTCACACCTGTTGCGAAGCATCTTTTTAAAAAATTGTAATTACACGCCCCTGTTATACAGGGGCTGAAAAATTGTGCCTTAGGCACTGGTGCTGGTGCCACAACACTGCAACCCCTCACAGATACTGTACTCTGAGCACAGCAATGAGACCTGTTGCAAAGCATTGCCTAAAAATTGTAATTACACGCCCCAACAGGGGCTGAAAAATTGTGCCTTAGGCACTGGTGCTGGTGCCACAACACTGCAACCCCTCACAGATACTGTACTCTGAGCACAGCAGTCACACCTGTTGCGAAGCATCTTTTTAAAAAATTGTAATTACACGCCCCTGTTATACAGGGGCTGAAAAATTGTGCCTTAGGCACTGGTGTGGTGGCATGGATCATTGAGGAGGAGGAAGAGGATAGTCAGTGAACATAACAGGATAGTCACTCAGCATCAGCATAGGCAGTCTTGAAGGGATGTGACATTATAAATTATTCCGTTATATCCGCTTCAGGTGTCTGGTAGCTGGTGGTGATCCAAGACTGATTCATTTTTATGAAGGTCAGTCGATCAACCGAGTCGGTGGACAGGCGCACCCTATGATCGGTGACAAATCCTCCAGCAGCACTGAATGTGCGTTCGGAAAGAACGCT
The DNA here is from genome assembly GCA_029206835.1 of Rana muscosa. Lineage (NCBI taxonomy): Eukaryota > Metazoa > Chordata > Amphibia > Anura > Ranidae > Rana > Rana muscosa. The sequence continues at coordinate 345,920,268 of CM055116.1, read as the reverse complement.
GGATGCAGGACAGGCCAGTAGCTCAATTGCATACTGTGCAAGCTCTGGCCAGTGATCCATCCTCAGGACCCAGTAAGCCAGAGGATTTTCGGTGGGAAAGGTGTCCAAGTCTGACCTTGCCCCTAGGTATTCCTGCACCATGTATATCAGACGCTGGCGATGGTTGCTGGAACCGATCATACCTTGGGGCTGCGGACTAAAAAATTGTCTGAACGCATCGGTCAGACGTCCACCTTCCCCACCGCTCCTTCTGCTACTGACCGAAGCCTCAGCAACTCGTCGTCCAGGACCAGGAGTTTGTAACCTCCCAGTTTCTGGGAACGCGTTGCACAGACCTTTCTGCAAGGCCTCCCTGAGATGTCTCATCCTCTGCTCCCTCTGCGACGGCAAGATAAGGTCCGCAACCTTACCCTTGTACCGTGGATCAAGGAGAGTGGCCAGCCAGTAATGGTCACTCTCCTTGATCCGAAGAACACGAGGATCCTTCCGCAGGCTTTGCAGGATCAGGGAGGCCATGCAGCGTAGGTTAGCTGAGGCATTCGGTCCGGAGTCTTCTGGGTCACTGAGGATGACATGATCGCCAGCCACCTCCTCCCAGCCACGTACAAGTCCACTGGTTTGTTGGGACTGTACATCATCCCTAAAAGACTGCTGCTGCTGATGCTGAGTGCCAGGCTCCACCTCCATGCTCACACAATCCTCCTCCTCCTCCTCCTCCTCCTCCTCTTCCTCTGTGATGGGTGGGACAGAAGGAACATTGTCTGGATAAAGGGGGCCTTGAGAGACAAGGAAGTCCTCCTCTTCCTGCCTCTGTTCTGCCTCAAGTGCCCTGTCCATTATCCCACGCAGCGTATGCTCCAACAGGTGGACAAGAGGTACAGTGTCACTGATGCATGCACTGTCACTGCTCACCATCCTTGTGGCCTCCTCAAATGGTGAGAGGACAGTGCATGCATCCCTGATCATGCTCCACTGGCGTGGGGAAAAAAAGCCAAGCTCCCCTGACCCTGTCCTGGTGCCGTAGTCGCAAAGGTACTCATTGATGGCCCTCTGCTGCGTGTGCAGTCGCTGCAGCATGGCCAACGTTGAGTTCCACCTGGTGGGCATGTCACATATTAGGCGGTTCTTGGGCAGGTTCAGCTCCTTTTGCAGCTCAGTCAGCCGAGCACTGGCATTATAAGATCGGCGGAAATGCACACAGACTTTCCTGGCCTGCCTCAGGACATCCTGTAAGCCTGGGAACCTGCCCAAGAACCGCTGCACCACCAGGTTGAGGACGTGAGCCATACAGGGCACATGGGTGAGCTGCCCCTGTCGCAGGGCGGAGAGGAGGTTGGTGCCATTATCAGAAACGACCATTCCTGGCTTAAGCTGGCGTGGCGTCAACCACCTCTCGGCCTGCCCCTGCAGAGCTGCCAGAACCTCTGGCCCAGTGTGGCTCCTGTCCCCCAAACACACCAGCGCAAGCACGGCATGGCATCTTTTTGCCTGCGTACTCGCGTAGCCCCTTGTACGCCTACGGAGCACCGCTGGTTCCGAGGACAGAGCACTCGAAGAGGACATGGAGGAAGAAGAAGAGGAGGGGGTGGAGGAGAGAGGTGTGTCACAACCAGTAGTAGCATTTTGGAGGCGTGGTGGCGGAACAACCTCCAACACTACTGCACCTTGTCCTGCATCCCTCCCAGCTGCCAATAGAGTGACCCAATGGGCCGTGAAAGAAAGATAACGTCCCTGTCCATGCCTGCTGGACTATGAGTCAGCGGTAATATGCACCTTACCGCTGACCGCCCTGTCCAGCGAGGCATGGACATTGCCTTCCACATGCCAGTAGAGAGACGGAATCGCCTTCCGTGAGAAAAAGTGGCGTTTGGGAACCTGCCACTGAGGAACCGCACATTGAACAAACTCACGGAAGGGGGCCGAGTCTATCAACTGAAAAGGCAGCAGTTGAAGTGCTAGCAATTTAGCCAAGCTAGCATTCAACCGCTGGGCATGTGGATGGCTGGGAGTATACTTCTTTCGACGGTCCAGCAGCTGGGGCAGGGAAATTTGCCTGCTACAATCGGACGTCGGTGTACTGCAAGTACTTGGTTGTGACACACCTAATTCTACACCTTCAGTCCTCTCAGAGCAGCTTTCAGAGAGGACTGAAGATATAGTGGGGATGGAGATCCCAGCTGATGAGGAGCAAGGAGAGGTCCGCTTTGTTCTTTGGTGTGGGTCTTTTATGTGTGCTTGCCAACGAGCTGCATGGCAGGTCGACATATGTCTGCTCATGCTTGTGGTGCCCAAGCGGCTGATGTTTTGGCCACGCGAGATACGCTTGAGACAAATATTGCAAATAGCAGTGGTGCGATCTGATGCACTCGTCTCAAAAAAGGCCCACACCAAAGAACTTTTGTGATAACGTGCAGAGGCAGCGCCCTGCACAGGCGGAGCTCTGCGGTGTGGTACAGTTGCTGTGCTGGCCTCTAGCTGGCCTCCAGGGGGCATCCTGCCTCGTTGGACATGTGACGCTGCATCCTCCTCCTCCTCCTCCTCTCTCCCTTCAGGCACCCACGTGGAGTCAGTGACCTCATCATCCCCTCCCTCTTCACCACTAGAGCAAACCTGGCAGTAAGCTGCAGCTGGTGGAACACTACTGCCAGATTGCTGTCCTTCAGCATCCCCTCTCTCTGCGCGCACACTACTGACTTCCTCAAGCTGGGTATCATCATCCGAGCCTTCGAATCGTTGGGCATCCTCCTGGAGCATGTACCCAACACTGTGCTCAAACAGTTCGGGGGACTCCTCAGGAGGACATGGTGGGTCTAGGGAAGGGGTGGCTGATGATGCCATTGAGTACGCGTTGGCAGCTGCTCTGCCAGTACCCTGAGCCTGGGTGAGAGAGGATGAGGAGGATGAGGAGGGCTTGGTCATCCATTCTACCAAGCCTTCGGCATGATGCGGCTCCACATGTCCAGCTGCCGAAAACAAAGACAAGCGTGTCCCATGGCCACGTGCTGATGACGATGCATGACCACGTCCACGGCCAGCACTGTTGTCTCTAGAAACAGAGCCTGCCTGCCCTGTGTTCTTGCCTCGGCACGCTCTGCCTCTCCTTGGCGGTCTTCCAGCCATTGTAGTCGGTAGTGTATATAGTATAAAAAATAGAACTCCTATGTGTGCTCACAACACACTGTAGGTCCTATGGGTGCTGACACTAACACACTATAGGTACTATGTGTGCTGCTGACAAGAAAATATAGGAGCTCTGTTTGCTGCCACTAACACACTAGAAGTCCTATTGGTGCTTCTGAGATGAAAATATAGGAGCTCTGTGTGATGCCACTAACACACTAGAAGTCCTATGGGTGCTGCTGAGAAGAAAATATAGGAGCTCTGTGTGATGCCACTAACACACTAGAAGTCCTATGGGTGCTGCTGAGAAGAAAATATAGGAGCTCTGTTTGCTGCCACTAACACACTAGAAGTCCTATGGGTGCTGCTGAGAAGAAAATATAGGAGCTCTGTGTGATGCCACTAACACACTAGAAGTCCTATGGGTGCTGCTGAGAAGAAAATATAGGAGCTCTGTTTGCTGCCACTAACACACTAGAAGTCCTATGGGTGCTGCTGAGAAGAAAATATAGGAGCTCTGTGTGATGCCACTAACACACTAGAAGTCCTATGGGTGCTTCTGAGATGAAAATATAGGAGCTCTGTGTGATGCCACTAACACACTAGAAGTCCTATGGGTGCTTCTGAGAAGAAAATATAGGAGCTCTGTGTGATGCCACTAACACACTAGAAGTCCTATGGGTGCTTCTGAGATGAAAATATAGGAACTCTGTGTGATGCCACTAACACATTAGAAGTCCTATGGGTGCTGCTAAGAAGAAAATATAGGAGCTCTGTTTGCTGCCACTAACACACTAGAAGTCCTATGGGTGCTTCTGAGAAGAAAATATAGGAGCTCTGTGTGATGCCACTAACACACTAGAAGTCCTATGGGTGCTTCTGAGATGAAAATATAGGAACTCTGTGTGATGCCACTAACACATTAGAAGTCCTATGGGTGCTGCTGAGAAGAAAATATAGGAGCTCTGTTTGCTGCCACTAACACACTAGAAGTCCTATGGGTGCTGCTGAGAAGAAAATATAGGAGCTCTGTTTGCTGCCACTAACACACTAGAAGTCCTATGGGTGCTGCTGAGAAGAAAATATAGGAGCTCTGTGTGATGCCACTAACACACTAGACGTCCTATGGGTGCTGCTGAGAAGAAAATATAGGAGCTCTGTTTGCTGCCACTAACACACTAGAAGTCCTATGGGTGCTGCTGAGAAGAAAATATAGGAGCTCTGTGTGATGCCACTAACACACTAGAAGTCCTATGGGTGCTGCTGAGAAGAAAATATAGGAGCTCTGTTTGCTGCCACTAACACACTAGAAGTCCTATGGGTGCTGCTGAGAAGAAAATATAGGAGCTCTGTTTGCTGCCACTAACACACTAGAAGTCCTATGGGTGCTGTTGGGGTGCAATGCTGTGCTAACAGCACTGCGGTTGGTACTACTGCAATACTGTACTAACAGTAAGCACGCACCAGACTAATCCCCAGCAGCAGCTAATAACACGCTAACTGTGCAATCAGCAGCAATGAACGATCAATGACTTAGGTAGCAATGGTTTAGCAAAGAAATAGCCAATGGTTTAGCAAAGAAGAGCAAATCTTTCAGTATCAAGCAAAGACAGAATCAGCAGACTGATCTCTCCTAAAGCCGGAACTCATGTGACCGGGGCCGATGGCGTGGCGGCCTTTTAAATGGTGGGGCATGTACTAAAGCCCCTGAGCTGTAATTGGCTACAGGCGTCCTGCCTGTAGCCAATTATTGCTCTCCGAGTTTCGGGCGCTGTGATTGGCCAAGCATGCGGGGTCACAGTGCATGCTTGGCCAATCATCAGCCAGCAATGCACTGCGCCGGCCGCGCCGGCCGCAATGCATTGCGGGGCCGCTCGCATCACACGAATGTGATGCGAACGGCCCAAATAGTTCTGGGCTCAACGAGCGAGCGAACGCCCGGTGCTCGATTCGAACATGGGTTTGAATCGAGCACCGGGCCCATCCCTAGTCGTGGACAAGGTGCATCCTCATCAGCACGTGGCCGTGGGATACGCCTGTCCTTCTTTTCGGCAGCTGGCCGCAACATGCCCATGATTTGGTAGAGTGGATGACCAAGCCGTTCTCATCCTCCTCATCCTCTCTCACCCAGGCTCAGGGTACTTTGTCTGGCAAAGCAGCTGCCAAAGCTGCCACTTCCCTTGGCTCAATGGCATCAGTCACTCCTTCCCTAGCCCCACCATGTCCTCCTGAGGAGCCCCCTGAACTGTTTGACCACAGTGTTGGGTACATGCTCCAGGAGGATGCCCAGCGTTTTGAAGGGTCCGATGATGGAACCCAGCTAGAGTGATGAGGAGGGAGGGGATGATGAGATCACTGACTCCACATGGGTGCCTGATAGGAGAGAGGAGGAGGAGGAGGAGGAGGAGGAGGAGGAACATCTCCAATGAGGCAGGATGTCCTTCAGGGGCCAGCTTAAGGGAAACACACCGACTGCATCACACCGCAGAGCTCCGCATGTGCAGGGCACTGCTGTCTCTGCGCGTTATTCCAAAAGTTCTTTGGTGTGGGCCTTTTTTCAGACGTGTGTAGCAGATCGCACCGTTGCCATTTGCAACATATGTCTGGCCAAAACATCAGCCGCTTGGGCACCACGTGCTTGACCAGACATATGTCGACCTGCCATGCAGTCCATTGGCAGGCGTACCTAAAAGACCCACACCAAAGAACAAAGCGGACCTCTCCTTGCTCCTCATCAGCTGGGACCTCCAACCCCACTATACCTTCAGTCCTCTCTGAAACCTGCACTGAGAGGAATGAAGGTGTAGAATTAGGTGTGTCACAGTCACAGCCAAGTACTTGCGGGCAATCTCCTTTCGGTACACCGATGTCCGATTGTACCAGGCAAATTTCCCTGCCCCAGCTGCTGCAACCCCGAAAGAAGTTCGCTCCCAGCCATCCACATGCCCAGCGGTTGAATGCTAGCTTGGCTAAATTGCTAGCACTTCAACTGCTGCGTTTTCAGTTGGCAGACTCTGCCCCCTTCCGTGAGTTTGTTGAATGTGCGGTTCCTCAGTGGCAGGTTCCCAAACGCCACTTTTTCTCACGGAAGGCGATTCCGGCTCTCTACCGGCATGTGGAAGGCAATGTCTTGGCCTTGCTGGACAGGGAGGTCAGCGGTAAGGTGCATATTACCACTGACTCATGGTCCAGCAGGCATGGACAGGGACGTTACCTATATTTCACGGCGCATTGGGTGACTCTGATGGCAGCTGGAAAGGATGCAGGACAAGGTGCAGTTGTGTTGGAGGTTGTTTCGCCACCACATCTCCAAAATGTTACTACTGGTGATTCTGACACACCTCTCTCCTCCACCCCTCCTCTTCTTCTTCCTTAATGGCCTCTACCTGTGCTTTATCCTCGGAACCAGCGGTGCTCTGTAGGCGTTCAAGGGGCTACGCCAGTACGCAGGAAAAAAGATGCCATGCGGTGCTTGAGCTGGTGTGCTTGGGGGACAGGAGCCACACTGGGGCAGAGATTCTGTCAGCTCTGCAGGGGCAAGCTCAGAGGTGGTTGACGCCACGCCAGCTTAAGCCAGGAAAGGTGGTTTGCGACAATGGCACCAACCTCATCTCCGTCCTCCGACAGGGACAACTGACCCATGTGCCCTGTTTGGCTCACGTCCTTAACTTGGTGATGCAGCGGTTCTTGGGCAGGTACCCGGGCTTACAGGAGGTCCTGAAACAGGTCAGGAAACTCTGTGGGCATTTCCGCCGGTCATATAATGCCAGTGCTCGGCTAGCTGAGCTGCAAAAGGATTACAACCTGCCCAAGAACCGCCTAATCTGTGACATGCCCACCAGGTGGAACTCTACGTTGGCCATGCTGCAGCGGCTGCACACGCAGCAGAGGGCCATCAATGAGTATCTGTTGCAATATGGCACCAGGACAGGGTCAGGGGAGCTTGGATTTTTTCCCCACGCCTGTGGCCATGATCAGGGATGCATGCACTGTCCTGGCACCATTTGAGGAGGCCACGAGGATGGTGAGCAGTGACAGTGCATGCATCAGTGACACTGTCCCTCTTGTCCACCTGTTGGAGCACACGCTGCGTAGAATAATGGACAGGGCACTTGAGGCAGAACAGAGGCAGGAAGAGGAGGACTTCCTTACCTCTCAAGGCCCCCTTTATCCAGACAGTGTTCCTGCTGGCCCGGCTATCACATAGGAAGAGGACGAGGAGGAAAAATAGGAGGATTATTTTGTCAGCATGGTGGGGCCTAGCACTCAGCATCAGCAGCAGTCTTCAAGGGATCAATTACAGTCCCAAGACACCCATGGACTTGTACGTGGCTGGGAGGAGGTGGCTGCGGATAATGTCGTCCTCAGTGACCCAGAGGACTCTGCACCGAATGCCTCAGCAAACCTACGCTGCATGGCCTCCCTGATCCTGCAAAGCCTGCGCAAGGATCTTCGTATTCGTGCGATCAAGGAGAGGGATCATTACTGGCTGGCAACCCTCCTTGATCCACGTTACAAGGGTTAGGTTGCAGACCTTATCTTGCCGTCGCAGAGGGAGCAGAGGATGAAGCATCATCGGGAGGCCTTGCAGAAAGGTCTGTGCAACGCGTTCCCAGAGACTGGGAGGTTACAAATTCCTGGTCCTGGACAACGTGTTGCTGAGGCTCCGGTCAGTCAAAGAAGGAGCGGTGGAGAAGGTGGCCGCCTGACCAATGCGTTCAGACAATTTTTTAGTACGCAGCCCCAAGGTATGATCGCTTCCAGCAACCATCGCCAGCGTCTGGTTTACATGGTGCAGGAATACCTATCGGCAAGATCAGACTTGGACACCTTTCCCACCGAAAATCCTCTGGGTTACTGGGTCTTGAGGATGGATCACTGGCCAGAGCTTGCACAGTATGCAATTGAGCTACTGGCCTGTCCTGCATCCAGCGTTTTTTCGGAACGCACATTCAGTGCTGCTGGAGGCTTTGTAACCGATCACAGGGTGCGCCTGTCCACCGACTTGGTCAATCAACTGACCTTCATAAAAATGAATCAGTCTTGGATCACCACCAGCTACCAAGCACCTGATGCTGATGTAACCGAATAATTTTTTTGGAAATGTCAGATCCCTTCAAGACTGCCTATGCTGGTGCTGAGTGACTATCCTGTTATGCTGAGTGACTATCCTCTTCCTCCTCAATAATCATGCTGATTGCTTGAAAGAACATTTTTGGTTCTGGGCACCGCCACCAGTGGCTAAGGCCCAATTTGTTAGCCCCTGTTTAACAGGGGAGTGTATTTACAATTGTTGATGCAATGCTTTGCAGCAGGGCACATTGCTGTGCTCCAACTACAATATCTGTGAGGGGTTGCAGTGTTGTGGCACCAGAACCAGTGCCTAAGGCCCAATTTTTCTGCCCCTGTTTAACAGGGGCGTGTAATTACAATTTTTGATGCAATACTTTGCAACAGGGCTCATTGCTGCGCTACAAGTACAGTATCTGTGAGGGGTTGCAGTGTTGTGGCACCAGTGCCTAAGGCACAATTTTTATGCCCCTGTTCAACAGGGGCATGTAATTGCAATTCTTGATCTAATAATTCACAGCAGGGCCCATTCCTGCGGCCACCAAGAGTAACTGTGAGGGCTTACAGTGTTGTGGCACCAGCACCACCACCAAAGCCAATTTTTCCTACCACTGTTCAACAATGTCATGTAATTACAATTCTTGATCTAATATTTAACAGCTGGGCCCATTCCTGCACCCACCAAGAGTAACTGTGGGGGCTTACAGTGTTGTGGCAAGACCACCACCACCACCAAAGGCCCAATTTTTCTGCCCCTGTTCAACAGGGGCATGTGATTACAATTCTTGATCTAATATTTAACAGCTGGGCCCATTCCTGCACCCACCAAGAGTAACTGTGAGGACTTACAGTGTTGTGGCACCAGCACCACCACCACCACCAAAGGCCCAATTTTTCCTACCACTGTTAAACAATGTCATGTAATGACAATTCTTGACCTAATATTTCACAGCTGGGCCCATTCCTGCACCCACCAAGTGTAACTGTGAGGACTTACAGTGTTGTGGCACCAGCACCACTACCAAAGGCCCAATTTTTCCTACCACTGTTCAACAGGGGCATGTAAATACAATTATTGATCTAATATTTTACAGCTGGGCCCATTCCTGCGCCCACCAAGTGGAACTGTGAGGACTTACAATGTTGTGGCACCAGCACCACCACCAAAGGCCCAATTTTTCCTTCCACTGTTCAACAATGGCATGTAATTACAATTCTTGATATAATAGTTCACAGCAGGGCGTTCCAGCGCTCCACCAAGAGTAACTGTGAGGGCTTACAGTGTTGTGGCAACACCAACACCTAAGGGCCAAATTTCTGCAGAGTATATATATGGCAGGCCCCTACTTTCAAACATCCAATTTACAAAGAACTCCTACTTGCAAACGGAAGGAGACAACAGGAAGTGAGAGGAAATCTACCCCTAGGAAGGGAAATTCTCTCCTGTTAGAGTTAATATGGGAAAGAGGTGTCTCCACTCCACTGATGCTTTATCACCAATCCTTGTTTCAATAAAAAAAAACAAATTTTCAAAAAACATTTGTCATTGGGACGGAAAGTGAGGTGAAATGTTCTGAACAGGTGCACACTGCACAGACAGCAAAACAAATGTTACAGGGGTGATAACCCTTCCCTATGTTTTCCAAAAAGCTTAAAAATAGATTTTTTTGGGCTGGAGCTACATTTAAAAAATTTACCTGTTCCAAATTATAAACAGATTCTACTTAAGAACAAACCTACAGTCCTTGTCTTGTTTGCACCGTCTGTATACTGCTGTGCAGAGTATATAGGGCCTTTTTTAAATTTGGGTGCGGGGTTCCCCTTAATATCCATACAAGACCCAAAGGGGCTGGTAGTGGGCTGGGGGGGGACCCATGCCATTTTTCTCAATGATTTTCATCCATATTGTCGGGACCAGACATTACATGAAAGCCGCAAGCAGTTTTAAATGACTTTTTTTCCTTTAGAAATTTCATTTTGTGCAGGGACAGTTCTAAACATGGGAAACACGTGCCACTTCACAGGCATACTTTAGACACCCCCCAGGTATGATATTTAAAGGAATATTTCACTTTTTTTCACTTTATGCATCATTAAAATCACTGCTCCTGAAAAAACTGCAGTTTTTAAAACTTATTTTTGCATTGATACATGTCCCCTGGGGCAGGACCCGGGTCCCCAAACCCTTTTTAGGACAAAAACTTGCATATTAGCCATTATATTTAGCACTTTTGATTTTGAACATTCGCGTCCATTGTATTTAATAGGGTTCTAAAGTTCGCACAGACTTTCGGTCCGTTCGCAGGTTCTGGTGCGCACCGAACCGGGGGGTGTTTGGCTCATCCCTAGTTAACGTACTATATTGGTGTGAAAGACATTAGAAGCCGTATTTGTAAAATGAAAGTTAAGAATTACATTCTAAATGACTTCAGCTTTGAGGAATGTTACTATCCATTAGCAATATGTGGGTTAAGTTTTCCCAATACATAAATTTAGGCCAGCCGCCAGGATGGCTGACACGTGTTTGACAGTTTTTGACAATTGATTGGGTTTCACTAATCCCGAGGGCAGAAAGTCATGTCAATCACATTCAAAGTCATTCGTTATATGAGACTGCCCCTACAGGTTAAAATTGATATCACTCAAGAAGGCCGCATACCTGGTTGCTATGGCAACCTACCTAAACACATCTCATTTGACGTCATCAATTACATAGCTGTGATACACACCCACTTTTGGAAGTAAGATAAAAGTAGCAGTTGATATAGCAGTAGGTAGGACTCTCTCTCTGAAAAGATCTCGCTCGCTGGACATCTGACTATCTATCTCGGGAGAAAGGAAAGCTGGAGGAGGAGAACTTGAAAGACGGAAAGATGTAGGGAGCTAGGGATGAGTCTCTATGGGACTCATAATTACCTCACGGGAACCTTCTCAAACAGACAGAACCCTTAACTACTGGTAACATATTACCGTATTCTGTTTATTATACCTTTTGGTAATTGAATTGTTTTACATATAAATTAACTAAAACCATTTAAATATATATCTAGCAGAGCAACTTGGAGTTATACTATTTTTAACTGCAGTATGAAATAATTATATTCCAAATATTAAGAGACATACACCGATTTGTTTGTCTTTAAAAAGCTTAAGCTAAGTTTGCACAATGGTTTTATTGTGATATGTGTAAAAGAGATTCTTCCTAAATTTAGAATAAGCTTTGTTCAAATTATCTAGCTGTGCATAATATAACATTTTGTTTATGCATTTAAGAGTGTAAGGGCTCTTTCACACGGAGGTCCGTTCAGGTCCGCCTGTCAGTTTTTTAGGCGGACCTAAAACGGATCCTCCATGTACCCCTATGGAAGCACGGATGTCAGCGGAGACATGTCCGCTGACATCCGCTCCGCTCCGCCAAAGTGTGACGGAGGAAAACCCTATTTTTCCTTCCGTCGGCGGAGCGGATCGGATGACAACGGACTCTACGGTCCGTCGTCATCCGATTCCCCATAGGGGAGAGCGGCGCTCTGACAGGGCGGTCCCTGCACAGTGTGCGGGGACCGCCCAGTCATCCGTCGGCTCAGCGGGGATCAACGGAGCGATCCCCGCTGAGCAAGCGGAGCTTCACGGGGCGGATCTGCACGGATCCACCCCGTGTGAAAGGACCCTTAGTGAGAAGGTCTGTTTGTTTTGAGAAGAGATCACAACATAGTGTCAATGTAAACGAGATTGTTGACATAAAGCCATGAAGTCACAGAAGGTTATTTTACAAGTTCCAAGTTTTAAACATACCTAGTTGTCATTTAAGTACAAGAACTGTGAATATACATTGTCATATAGAGCTTGCAAAGAAATGTAAATAATATTATCTGAATATTAATCACCATTTATCTCTGATTGTAGAAGTATATCAATTTATTTGTTTTATCACAAAATATACCTGATATTAATTTGCACTGTATCTTTAGTTAATAAATATATATAATATTTTAAGCAAACATTATTGGTGTCACTTGTCTTCAAAATAGCACGGATAAAAGAACTTGGATTTCTTGTTGATATTGTAGGCAGCTGTAAATCTCCCAAATCAAAGATTTGCATATATCCATAAATACAATACTATTTTATTATTTCACTATAAACATTCTGACAACCTAATCTACAAATGACCATCAATTGCCTATGCCTAAACGCAAGGGGGCTTAACCACCCTGCAAAGAGACACTCTATGTGAAAAGAAGCCAGCAAACATAAAGCGGACATCTTCCGCATGCAGGAAACACACTTCCAAACTTCTAAAATTCCTCACTGCTCGCACAGAGAGTATCCACATATGTTCCTAGTTTGTACACCCAGGCACAAAAAAGGAGGAGTTCTACTAGTATTGAGAAATTTGCTTTCCTTCCAACTTAAAGAAGCTTTCCTAGATGATGGAGGTAGATATATTATGATCACATGCACCATTAACTCACTGCCGTACACTCTAGTGGCAGTCTACGCACCAAACCCCCATCAACTTTTTATGAAAATTACTAAAATGTATGTCCTCTGTAAAACATGGAAACCTCCTCATCTGTAGAGATTTCAACTTAATTATTGACCCAAAGATGGACACTACAGCCATAAAATCACCCACAACCAAGACATTACGCCACCTCCTCCACTCAGAGGAACTATATGACGTCTGGAGATGCCATCATGCTAACGAGAGGGACTACACCTACTTTTCTCACATTGCTCGTACTCTCTTTTTTTTAAAACTCTGTTTATTTGTTTTCTGCAAATACAGCGTTCAAGAAGGCACATAAACAGTTACAGAATAATAATAGCACACCAGAGTTATACATAAACCTGAGAACAGTATTTACCCCGGGTCCTCAACGGAGGAACTCCGTAACAAAAAGTGAGACAAGGTAATCCAAATGGATCACCAACACATTTTGACCTTTTGTATTAATCAGCATAATTAGCCAACAGTTGCATTCACACTCACACGTACTCACTTGTATACACACAACCAAACTCACCCCACCACCCTCCCACCCCCCCACCCAAATCCAAGACACACCGTGACCAACCACCCATCAACCCACAGACAGACCCCGGTAACTCATGACCATAGTCCCCTATGGCTGGGATAGCGGGGTGTCCTTCCAGAAGAAATCTGCAATATCAAGCCAGGGCTGCCAGATTTTGGTAAACTTTTTGGAACAGGCCCTGCCCTTATAAATGCATTTAAAGATGGGTATAACCTTATTCACCATTTGGTACAACATTTGGACATCCGGAGCAGAGGCACTTTTCCATTGCAACAACACCAGTTTCCTGGTATAAAATAAGATTGTGCGTACCAGAGTTCGAGCATGGATTGTAGGTATAAAGTCATTGAGCACTCCCAACAACCCAACCTCCGGTGTGTGAGGAATGGATAGATTCAGGGTGTCCTTAAAGAAAGCAAACAAGTCCTTCCAAAACGATGATAAAGCTGGGCAAGACCAAAACATATGTATGGAACCAGCCTCAGTGGAGCCACACCTAAAACAAGAAGCAGCAGAATTTAAACCCTTGCGGGCCAGCCTGGCAGGAGTATAGTGTAACTGGTGTATAAATTTAAATTGTACATACTGATCGTTAGAGCAGATAAGTTTGAGGAAGCAGGCCTCCGAGGCCTCCTCCCCCGCCTCCTCAGACACCCCCGGAATGTCCAACTCCCATTTCCGCTGAGCAATCTGGAAGGGTTTGACCCCAACCGACTGCAGGCGGGAATATATAGTCGTAACCAGCTTTTCAATATCTGGGTACGACATGAGTACCTCCAGAGGTGATCCGTGAGCTCCTGGGTCAGACCACTAAATTGTGCCCGAACCGCATGGTGTAATAGTAGGTACTTATACAGGAATTTTTCCGCCACCCCACACCGTGCTTTTAGATCCCCAAAGGAAATAAACATATCATTTACAAAGATGTGGGAGACATGTGTGACCCCCAGTCGGGTCCACCACATAGAATCCGGGTAGCCCAGGAGCTCAGAGAAGTTGTGGTTTTTCCACAGGGGAGCTTTTGGAGACATCCCGTCCGAATTCATGAGCACCCCGTTACCCTAATGCCAAGCTAACCAACTGATTTCTATCGGGGAGCTACGGGAGCAGCTCCTAGGTACTGACCTGTGTGGGCCGTCAACAAGTGAGTCCCCAGGGCCTACAAGTGCAGTCAACAGAGCGGTGGAGCAGGATGAGGGGGCCTCCAGGGACCAGTCATAAACATAGGATGAGTTGCTATAAAGTACAGTCTCAAATTAGGACAGGCTAGTCCTCCATCAAGTTTAGCAGCCTGAAGAGAGGCCCTAGCAATTCGTGGGTTCGACCCCTGCAAAAGAAAGGTGGAGAGGAGCGAATTGATTTTGTTAAAAAGCTTTTTAAACAAAAAATAGGGGATGCCCGAAAAACATATAAAAATGTTGGTAAGTATATTATCTTAAAAATATTCACGCGACCAATCAGATTAAGTGGCAAAGAGGCCCAAGTACGCAGCCTAGTCTCCATATGCACTACAATTGGGGTAACATTAAGAGCTTCATAGGAAGACAAGTCCACATTAATGTGTATCCCCAAATATTTAAACGTGTGTCGGATGGACAATTTAGATGTAGAGAGGTAAGTATAGTCACGTGTAGGGCCTATAGGGAATGCAACTGATTTGTCCCAACCTACCCGTAACCCGGAGACCTTCCCAAACTCCTCCACAACACCCATTAGAGAGACAAAAGATTGCTCAGATCCATCCAGGTAAATTAGGGCATCGTCAGCATAAAGAGAAATCTTTTCAGAGAGAACCCTATAACAGATGCCACCCACCGTCGCCGTCTGCGGCACAGCCAGAGCCAGAGGCTCTATGGCCAGAGCGAACAGAAGCGGCGAGAGCGTGCAGCCCTGCCTGGTTCCCCTCTGCAAAGTGAAAACATCAGAGACATCCTTATTTGTGCTTATCCTAGCTCTAGGGTTGGTATAGAGTAAACGGACCCACTAAATGAATTGACAGCTGAACCCCATACGATGCATGGTTTCCCAAGGGAAGGACCAATTAACAATATCTAAGGCCTTGAGCACATCCAAGCATAATACCAGGCCACTTTTTTCCCGGTGGCTGCCCTATGAATGTGCAGATATAGCCGGCGAATGTTGTCATACGTACTCTTCCCAGGCATAAACCTAGTCTGGTCCCTGTGAATAAGATAGAGAATTACTTTTTGTAATCTTAGAGCTAAAATCTTAGCCAGCACCTTAACGTCACTATTCAGCAGTGAGATTGGACGGTAAGACCCACACAACAGTTTATCTTTGTCAGGTTTAGGGAGCACTACGATCAGGGCTTCACACATGGAGGAGGGGAGCTCACCCTCCTGCAGTGCATGCCCAAACAAAGAGTGTAGGTTCTGAGACAGTTCTTCAACATAGTTTCTGTACCATTCTGTGGGAAAACCATCCAATCCAGGGACTTTATTAGGGGGAGCGAGCAAATGGCCTCAGTGACCTCCTCCACTGTCAAGGGCTTGTCTAGGATCAGGTTATGCAATTCTTCCAGGACAGGGAATTGAAGAGATTCAAAGAATCCTAGCATCTCAAGCTCGGTCGGGGAGGACGGGGCAGTGTAAAGGTTCTCATAAAATGACTTAAACGTTTGGTTTATAAGCAGGGGGTCTGATGTGACAGAACCGTCTGGTAATTGAATTTCCGGTATAGTCCTATCTAAGTATTCCGTGCGAGCCAGATAGGCCAGCATCTTTCCATTCTTACCACTGTGTTCATGTAACCTGGCCGACAAATACAGCTGCTGTTTGCACGTCAATTCCACCCTATGAAGGTCCAGAGCCCTATGCGCCCCCACCAGGACCCCATGGGAGTCCGGGGTGGGAAGCACAGAAAATTGGGCCCTGGCCGTCACCAGGGAGGACTCCAAGGCCAAAAAAGTAGCCTGAGAGGACTTACGATGCTGGGCAATGTTGTAAATGTAGGACCCCTGTACCGATGCCTTGAAAGCATCCCACGTGGCGGATCCGGCATTGTCCCCCCAATAGTGGGATATATCCTGCCGCACCGGCTCTTGAAATTCAGAGGTGGCAACCCAGAGGGGACTGAGCCTCCACAACCAAAATTAGGGTCTATGGCCTGGTAGCATATTTACAGATAGGGCTGGATGGTCAGATAACGTCTGAGGTAAGTGAGATACTGTCTGAATACTGGGTATCAAGTCAGGAGTCCCCAGAGCATAATCCAGCCTGGAAAGAGTACGGTATGTACGAGATCGGCACGTTGCTCGTACTCTCTAATTTACATTTTCCTGATGGGCAAATGGTTGCTCCAAAAGGTGTCCTCCTGAAATTCATACCTTAGAATCCCACAATATGATATTGCCCAATCTATCACTCACAAATAACCTCTCCACACTCAGGGAGAGCTTGAGAGAACTTCTTTATCAACAGTTACGACAGACATCTCAAACGTTTACAACTAGCTTCATACGCCAACGCAAATAGAGCTGGTACATACCTAGCAAACAGAATCAAAGCATCACGCACAAAAGCAAGAATAGCTCATCTGATGCACAAAGTTTTTAACCTTTTTTATATTTATACTGAGAACGCTGAGGTGACAAATATATGCAGAATTTACATGCCATGTAAAGTCTAACCAATGCTTTTGTTCTAATAATCCAAGAATGTAACATCCACAGTTTTAATTTACCTTGTAAACCAAGGTGAATTTAATATTTCCAATGCACACTTTACTTTCTCCACTCTAGCCACTAAATGTGTTTTTCATTTTATGTTAGGTTAGCTGAAGGCAAGACTAGAAATAAACCAAGCCTTATAAAGTGCAATGATAAATAAAATAAATGCACCAAAAAAGGAATGCTAGGATAAATATGCCACATCAGCGCTTAATGTATTACGTATATTAAATTTACACATGGCAAATTATCTTAATGTTGTTATGCTAAATGACTTAGTGTTGCTGACAATTTGTCATTTATTTACAGCTTGTCTTTTTTACATCATTCTTTCAAAGACTCTGAACAACAATGCTCCCAAAATAATATTCTCCCAGCTTCATTGGATAAAATGTAATTATAAAAGATACTTTGATAATGTTTATAAAATTTACATACAACAAAATGTGATAAAAATGTTTAATACAAAGAACACATATACAGTAATATAACAATTTAGTGGTGTGGTAAACAGGAGCATAAAAAAAGGGGGAAAAGGATAATGAACGAATGAAAATCAACTTGCAGTTGTTTCCCCAAGTTACCGATCAAGAATAAAAGATTAAATATTATTGATCTTAATAGGGAAAAACATTTTTCTCTTCTTTTTTGTACCTACACTAGGTTTGGTGACTTAACCCAAATTAAACACTTCAAAGTAATCATGTCTCATCTCTAAAAATATCCAACCAGGTGGTCACTTTTGATGGGAGAAGTTGAATTTTTCACTTTCAGGGAAGAAGTGAATGAAATCTTGCAGTGCTAGGAGAACTGCTGCCATCCAACACATTTGTGTGTCTCAGATGGTGCCCCCTGAGCATTGCGGTAGTGACATAGCAGTCAGTGGGGGGAAATTCAGCACCCAATGGTGGGGAATACATAAATGTCAGCTTGATGCAGTGTAGCTCATGAAGAAAGCAGAGATTTCACTCTAGGTAAGTGTTTGAGTGCTTCTATTGTGCTTCTATTGCATGGGAAATTACTTGCATGGGAATCTATTGTTTCGTATCTGTACACCTGAGAGGTGAAGAGTACCTGAAGAAGTTGGTTAAAATGTTTATAAAGCCAATTTTATTTTATGTTTAGCTTAAAAAAGCACCTGGAAGATTTAGACCTTTGCCAAAGCACATTTTCCACAAATTTAATTGAGGACAAGGACTAGACTGCTCACTACCGACATGGGGGTTGTGGGGGTCTGCAGGTGGGGAGCTTATCAGAATCTGGAAGCCCTCTTTAAAAATAAGTGGGACATCTAGATATTGCTTCTCAATGTGAATGAGTAAGGGAAACACATCACTGCAGCTCCACAACTATTGGAGCAACCATAAGCAGAGGAACCAATGCTTTCTCTGCTTTGAGATACTTGTCATGTAAAGATCGTAGTAATCTTTTCAAAAATGTATGTAAGGGGGAGACGGTTAAATCAGTTTTGCTCTATCTGTCGCCAAGCTATACTCTCTAGCCTCTGTTACTGCTTTTTTCTCTGTAACTTTCAACCTAGTTAGTAACTTACATGTCACTGTTTTTTTTTTTTTTTTTACTGAGGCTGGTCAGGCAGTAAAGCCTCGTACACACGACCGAGTTTTTCGTCGTTAAAAACACGTCGTTTTTCTCTACGAGATTCTTGTCAAGCTTGACGAGATTCTTGTCAAGCTTGACGAGATTCTTGTCAAGCTTTCCTTGCATACACACAGTCAATTCCAAATTGCGTCGTTGTTCTGCGCGGTCACGTCCAGCACGTATGCCGGCAGTATAAAGGGGAAGATCGTTTTCAATGGCGCCACCCCTTGGGCTGCTTTTGCCGATCTTGTGTTACCGCGTGTGAAGTAAAAGTTTGGGAAGAGACGATTCGCGCTTTTCAGTCTTCGTGCTTTCAGTTCGTTTTCTGCGGTTCAGTTTCTGCTTGTGGGTTTGTATATTGTCTTTCAGGGCGTGTAGGCAGGTCGTATCTGTTTTACAGTGCGTTCTTGCCCGTTCGTTTCTGAATTTCAGTTCGTTCTTCATAGGCCTTGCTGTTCTAAAGTGCGTTCTGTTTAGTACGTTCTGATCAGACGACTGTTTCCTAGCCATGTCACGGGTACGTTCTTGTCGTCGAGTTCGTGCTGTGCGGGTGCTTGGTGTTGGTCTGCTTGTCTTGGACCAAGACGAGTCCATGAACAGGGTGAGGAGGAGTTCATGGACCAAGAATTGGTTGCTCCAGCAGGACCAATTCTGCCATATGCCTCTGCTGCGGGAAATCGTGGAGAATAATCCTGAGGACTACAGGAATTTTCTGCGGATGTCTGACCCCGTTTTTCAGCATCTGTTGGCTTTGGTGTCCCCCTATATTACCAGGCAGGACACCGTTATGCGGGAAGCCATCAGTGCTGAGCAGAGGCTCATCGCCACCTTACGTTACCTGGCGACAGGGAGAAGTCTGCAGGACTTGAAGTTGACGACAGGCATCTCCCCCAGGCTCTGGGCCTCATAATCCCAGACACCTGTTCTGCCATTATACAAGTCCTGCAGGAGGACTATATGAGGGTAAGTTTTCTCCTTTAACATCACATTTTATGTAATTTCATGTATGCTAATGTATGGTATTTCTTTCATTCTTCCCTAATTACCATGATTGTAATATGCTGAGAATGTCCCCTTTGTCCCCATGCATGCTGTAAGTTTTAAATGCCCCTTTTTTCTCCTCCATGCATATTTCCCTTCACTAACCTCTCCAGCAGTGGCGGCTGGTGCTCAAAATGTTTGGGGGGCCACCCAAATAATTTAATAATTTAAAAACTACCATTTCCGTGACTGTGCCTATTTAACGCCACCAGTTTGTCCCCTCAAATGCAGCCAGTTTGTCCCCCCAAATGCAGCCAGTTTGTCCCCTCAAATGCTGCCAGTTCCCCCCCAGCCCTGCACTTACCTTCCTCTGGTCAGCGCCGTCCTTCTTCTCTCTTCGATGTCTTCTCCCGCCCTCGATGTTGCATCAGCCAATCAGGTTACCGGTAAACAGACTCTGTGAACATGATTGGCAGAGGAGCCTGTCAGTGTTTAACCAAGGAACGCACCCCCCCCGCGTCCTCTGGTTAACTTTTTGGAAGCCAATTACAGCCCTCATGCTGTAATTGGCAAGCCTATCAGAGTCGCTAGCTCTGATAGGCACTTCCCTTAAAATCCCTGACGCTGTTATTCAGATGTCCGCGCTCAACAGGGGGCCATCCACCTGAATAGTGTGCAGCATCGACAATACATAGGTTCATGCAAGGCATGAACCTATGTATTGTTCTGAGTGATGGGTGCAGGAGAGAGAGGGGGCAGCTCTCCTGCGCCCACTATGGATGCACCGCCACTGCAATGCTATCCTGGGCCCAAACACACCTAGCCGAGTCACTTCCCAATGTAATTCTGCAGCTCCATTGTAGTGCTTTACCCTCCCCCCCGATTCCCCCCCTAAAATTTTGCAATAAATGTTAGTTCTCCTTATTTTTGGCCATTCCCAAACTCATCTAGCCCCCCCCAAATATTTTTAGAATGGACCATCAGAGGGGGTGCTGAATATGATACTCGAGCCTTCGCTTTGATTTTGGAAAAACACATTAAACGGAAACTTAGAATGATGTTGGGCTAGAATGTATTTTAGTAGAATCTGCTTGCAATGTTATGTGCAAAAGTAATAATATTTATTTTTTTGGTTTGACTCCACAGCTTCCTTCCACGCCACAGTAATGGCAGACTGTGGCATCGGAGTTTGCCACGCGGTGGGACCTCCCCAACTGCGGTGGAGCCATCGACGGGAAGCACATCTGCATCGTGCCACCACCCCATTCTGGGTCCTACTTTTTCAACTACAAGAGGTTTCATAGCATTGTGCTGATGGCGGTGGTGTCAGCACGGTATGAATTCCTCTATGTGGATGTGGGGAAGAATGGCCGGATGTCCGATGGGGGATCCTTCAGCCAGACGGAGTTTGCCCTCCGTCTCCAGAGTGACGACCTTGCATTGCCACTGGATGCAGGGAATGTTGAAGGACTCCCCTTTTTGTTTTTGGCTGATGAAGCCTTCGGACTGGGACCGCATCTCATGAGGCCATTTCCCCTAAAGACCCTCACCCCGAAGAAGAGGGTGTTCAACTACCAGCTGGCCAGGGCCCGAAGAGTCGTGGAGAATGCCTTCGGGATAATGGCCAGCCGGTTCCGCCTTTTAATTACTCCAATTCACTTGGCAGAGTACAAAATTAACTACATTGTTTTCTGTTGCTGTGTGCTACATAACTTTCTTATCTGGAAATCCCAAAATTATATTGCCTCAATAGTGCCTGAGGCAGGACTTCAAACTGGTAATACCCTGCCGGGCCTAGAAACTGGCCGTCCTGGCTTGCCCCCCCCAAAATGCCCGTGAGGTTCGCCAGAAATATCTAGAATATTTCACGGGTAGGGGGGCAATTCCTATGCCAGGCCATGTCTGACTTTTTCTAGAGAAAGTACAAAATAAAAATCTGGTTTAATCTGTATTTTTTTTTTTGCTGTCTCCTAGTTTGTCTTAGTGCATTTGTAGTGCCAAGTGTATTTTCCTTTAGTAAATAACAACCATTTCACTAGTAACACCAAAAATATACACAAATAAGGTTATAGCGTATTTGAAAAAGAAGCTACACTTTGTGGTTGTTCAAACATTTTACTCTGTGCACATTCACACACATGGTAAATAGAACATTATTATTATTTTTTTGACCTGCCCAGAAACAGGCCTTTTTTTGGGGTAAAAAAATACAAAACCATCAGTAGCATCCAACAAACTACAACATTGTATACCTCTTGGCAATATGAGACATTCAATTTCACCAAAAATGTCTCTATCTGACTGTCATAATATGGGGTATTGGCACCCCTGACCAAGCCAAAATTTGAAGATGCACACAATTTAGAGTCATTTTAAAATGGGATTTTTGACTCCTGATCCCTATTGTCAACATGTGCTATCTGCCATCAGGGGTGATCAATGGACGTGTTTTGTGGGTGCAACCCCTTCTTCATTTCACCTACTTGAGATGCGAGGAAGGGGTTGCACCCCCAAAACCCGTACATGGATATCCCCTGATGGCAGATGGCACATGTTGACACACTGTGTGCATCTTCAAATTTTGGCTTGATTGATTGTCAAAAAGCGTAATAAAATTGGGGGAATAACAATATCAAAAAATAAAATGAGGTGTTTTGTGCCTTATTCAATTCACCCCAAAACATCTAGGATGTCCTTAAAGGTTTGATCCATCACATTAATTATTTGCTTAATTCTGTCCAGTTCTGTACTACATTCCATCACTTGCTGTATGATTCATAGGGCACTGTCAGCAGAGAAACGCGTACTTTCTTTCACCCCAACATTTTCATCCCCTATAAAAAAAAATACAAAAGGTATTATAACTCTGCAGGCCTACATCTCTTACCTGAAGCTGTGGTGACAGATACTGACCTGTTGTGGTGACCAGTTCCACCACGTCATCCACTTCTCCTTCCTCCACTTCTCCTTCCTCCACCTCTTCAATTTCCTCAACATCCTCAGGTTGGGGTTCTTGGTGAGGTTGGGGTTGTTTAAAAGGTGTGGGGTTCCTGTGCTCCCTGGAGTGGTGTCCTCCCAGTCTTCTCTCCCCTATGAGAATCAAACAAAAGGTATACTTAGCACACAGATATTTTCTTTAAAATAAATGAACATGATACATTGCTTGGAAATGGGGTACAAGTGTCTGTTTGGGAGGAATTTCAAGATGAAGACATTTTTTTGCCCAAAAAGATTCTTGACTATTCACCTTTTGATGACATTTTTACACATGGAGGCACCCCAAAAATACACTGATGCACCTGTGTGGGGCACCCTAAAAGGTGGTTCTGGTGGCCCAC
Source organism: Rana muscosa (assembly GCA_029206835.1). Taxonomy (NCBI): domain Eukaryota; kingdom Metazoa; phylum Chordata; class Amphibia; order Anura; family Ranidae; genus Rana; species Rana muscosa. The sequence continues at coordinate 345,897,433 of CM055116.1, read as the reverse complement.
ACTATAGTGCTCAAGAGTCCAGATGTGGAAACAGCTGCTGAGTGTCCTCTCCTTTACATTGATTAAAGTTTGCATTTCATTCTCTTTCCAAACACATCATCTAGCCAACAATGTACTAACATTTATGGAATAAAAACAAGCATCTCTGTAAATTATTGGCACCCTGTAAAATCGCTAAACATTGTATATAGTGGGCGAACGATGTGTCTGTAACGACTGATTACTGGGCCAAACCAAGTCCTAACGATGAAATTTTGGAAGGTACAATAGTCAAATGCAACAACATGGAGCAACATGCAAGTTCTGAAATACAATAATAGGAATACAGGAGAAGTACTTACTTTTTTTTAGCATTCTCTTAATGCTCCTTAACTGCTCCGGCTCCCTCAGTTTGAGGTCAGACCACCTCTTTCTAAGCTGCTCCTTTGATCGTTTCACCCCAAAATTCTTCTTCAGACTTTTCACTACTTTCTTCATTATTTTGGACTTCCTTAGATTAGGGTGTGTATACGGCCCATGCTTTGCGTCATAATCCGACTTTAGCAATGTGTCCACCATCTCCGCCATCCCAGCGTAAGACATATTCGATGCCTTGAATCTCCTCCTTGATCGTGACGTTTCACGGTCTGGGCTGGTCTCCTCCTCGTTATTTGAAGAATTAGCAGACACCTGCTGTGACTCTGCCATATCTGTCTGCGCACCGAAAGAGAAGGGGCGGGGAAAAGTTGATACTTTGAACGTCATGGGCGGGCGACGTGTGCGGAGTGACGTGTGCGGAGTTTCACGTATGCGTGGTGTATATAAAGCAAACACACATGTGACGATACTACGTTCGGTGTGCGGAGAGAGGAGGAAAAGTGACGGACGTGAGAACGAAGGTATGTGATTTTTTGACTTTGTGAAATCGGTGGCCTATAATGCCTAGAGATTGTTGGAGGATATATATGGGGAATCTGATTTACAGGAGGTTAGACTGTGTGACTGACATTCCTTTTTTTGTCTTCTTTTTTGGCTCGCAGAAACAAAATGAATGCTTTTATCAGCGACCGTGAATTCGTGGCAGAATTTATAGACCGGGTAAGGGAGCTGCCCACTCTGTGGGAGACCAAAAACCCCCATTCACAGGAAGAAAGGTGTAAGGAAAGCAGCGCTGGAGACCCTGCTCCCATTTGTGCAGACCAAGGTACCCACAGCAACCACAAAACAGGTGGACAGTAAAATTGGGAGCTTGAGAGGCACATACAGGACTGAGCGCTTTAGGGTCCTTGCTTCTCAGAGGTCAGGAGCAGCAGCAGCTGATGTATATGTCCCGAATTTGTGGTACTATAGCAGGATGTCCTTTCTGAACGACCACCTTGAGGCAAGGCCATCACTGTCAGTCTTCCCCCCAGACTTCCCTGCAGCCAACCTGAGCCTTCTCTGGAGCAAGAGGAGGCAGCCATCCTGGAAGAACCTCATTTGGACATCTGGAGCCAGGTATAGTATTTTCATTAAATGTCTTGTGAGAAAATTAATGCATGAAAAATAAGATAATATGTAAATCCACCCAAAAATTGGGAGCAAAAAGTGATCTCAATAACAATAGACAGTAGTGGGCCCAAAATTGGCGGAGAAGAATTAAAACTGATGGGGTCATAATAATAGTCTTTTCTATTGATTTACATTCAATTAGCAACAGTCATGAGCTATAATTTGTGTGAAAATTATGAACCACAAACTAAAACTATGTCCCTTTTTCATACACAGGATGACATCAGCCAGGAGGAGGGTCTGGAAAGTGTCAGGCAGGAGGAGGCAGGGCCCACTGTGAGCCAGGAGGAGACAGGGCCCACTGTGAGCCAGGAGAAGGCAGGGCCCAGTGGCACACAGGAGGTGGCTGGGCCAAGTAGCAGGGCCAGATCGCAGGTGCCTCCCATCCGCCTTCCAAAAAGATCAAGGAGGGACAGGAGCACAAGCGAGGCAGCAATGGCCCTTATTAGAGGGGCACATGCCACCCTCCAGGAGCCCACATCCCCTGAAGAGGCCATTGCTGGCCTAGTTGAGGCCAAGTTCAAGGTGATGAGCATGGAGCAACGCCTCCTATGTGAGCCCCTGCTCATCACCTTGCTGAACAAGGGGGTGATGGAGAGAATTACCCCCAATACAGCCATATGTGAGGTCGCCCAGCTATCCCAACCTCAACCTCCTCCTCCTTCTTCTCCTCCACCTCCTTCTCCTCCTCCTGACACGAGTACACCTCCAGTGGCACAGCCTCCAGCCACACGCAGAAGGAAGGCTGCAGGGAATGCTTCAGGGAAGGCTGCAGGGAAGGCTGCCAAGAAGACCAGGAAGTGATGGCCTTGCTTCAATGTGGTCTGACAGAAGGCAGCCTGTTGTAGTACCACAGACTTGGGACATGTATATCACCTGCTGCTGTTCCTGACCTCTGGGAGTCCAGGATCAGATTGTGCTCACAACTGTTGTGCTTCTCAAGCTCCCAGTTTTATGGGCCACACAGGGTTGATGTGTGCTCTGGGGTCCCATGGATGCACAAATGGCAGCAGGTTCTCCAGCGCTGCCTTCTATTTATTTTGTTAGATACATGAATAAATGGTTATTATTTTTACAGTTAATACTTGACTATGTGTTTTTATAATAATTACAAATTTAGCTTTGGAGTAGGCAGATACAATAAAAGGGACAGATAACACAAAAAAATGTCCTTGAAGGGCTAAAAAATTTTTTTTTAAAAAAATAAGGGGTAAACTTGACACAACAAAAATAATAAATAAAATCATGGAGATCACTACAAAATAAAGAAGCATTTAAAATGAAGATCTGAATTCAAAATTAAAATAATATAATTATTAAGGAGATCTTGCTCGATATAATACAGCTAAATATTCATGAGATCAGCATGAAAAAGGTTTAAAATAGTTAGTCAGAACTCTGTGTGAATATCAGCAGCAAAACAAGTTCTTTATTTTTCATTATTGTAACATTCTAAAGAAGATTTCAAAGCGCAACATTTAAACGATGCAATAATTTACAGTGGGACGAATGTGCTATCTCCATTACGAAGGCTTGTTTTACCAGAAGAAGCGCTCCCGTCTCATACTTGATTCTGAGCATGCGCGCTTTTTGAAGACTTGTAAAAGCATACACACAAACGTTTTTTTCGTCGCAAAACAGGCCAACGAGAAACACGACGAGAAAATCGAGAATCCTGCCGAGAAAAAAGAGAGCAGGTTCTCTATTTTTCTTGTCGAGATTCACGGCAGTTTTCTCGACGAAAAACCATACACACAAACGTTTTTCTCGACAAGAAAGCTCTCTCGGCAGTTTTCTTGTCGTTTTTGAACGAGAAAATCGGTCGTGTGTACGAGGCTTAACAGAGTAGGTTTGCTGTGCTTGAGTCCTCCTCTTCCTCTACAGACCAGCAGGCACCCCAAAGCAACAGCAACTCCACACAGAAAAGGAGGATTCTGCTCCCAAAATTGCTCCCATCCACCCCAGAGTCCTCTAGTTCCATTCTTGTTGAGGATAAGGAGCAAGCATAAGTGAAACAAAAAAATGGAGACAAAATAAATGTGCCAATCTCACAAGTTTGTATTTCCTTAAGTATGTCTATAGACCCCATGTCAGATATTCTGGTTACCAGGATTGTTACATATAGTTATTCTGACTCACTCTTCTGTGTACAACATTTTTAGAAGAGAGGAAGATAATTCTCCAATATCAACACATAAAGAAGTAAAACCGTTTTTTTAAGTTAAGTAGGGCAATGGTTAAATGCTTTTTGTAGTTGTCTAGGTTCATGCCAAAGGTTTTATCTCACTTCTTGTCTGCTAATTTTGTTTCCAAGGCAGAAAGCACAGTAAAGTCTCTATATAAGTGGCACAGAAAAATATGATGGGGATCTTATCTTTCCCTAATCTATCCAAAATTAACATGAATGTTAGAATATTGATCTAGATACATCCTAAAGGGTATATTTATTAAAAAAGAGTAGTGATGAGCCGAACACCCCCGGGTTCGGTTCGCACCAGAACCCGCGAACGGACCGAAAGTTCGTACGAACAATAGAACCCTATTAAATACAATGGATGCGAACGTTCGAATTCTAAAGTGCTAATTATAACAACTATTATGCATGTTATTGTCCTAAAAAGGGTTTGGGAACCCGGGTTCTGCACCAGGGGACATGTATCAATGCAAAAATAAGTTTTAAAAACGGTCGTTTTTCGGGAGCAGTCATTTTAATGATGCATAAAGTGAAAAAAAAAAGTCAAATATTCCTTTAAATATCGTACCTGGGGGGTGTCTAAAGTATGCCTGTGAAGTGCCACGTGTTTCCCGTGTTTAGAACTGTCCCTGCACAAAATGACACTTCTAAAGGAAAAAAAAGCCATTTAAAACTGCTTGCGGCTTTAATGTAATGTCTGGTCCCGGTAATATGGATGAAATTCTTTAAGAAAAATGGCATAGCTACCCCATGACCCCCCCCCCTACCCCAGCCCATTACCAGCCCCTTTGGGTCTTGTATGGATATTAAGGGGAACCCCGCACATAAAATAAAAAAGGCCCTATATACTCTGAACAGCCGTATACAGGCGGTGCATACAAGACAGGGACTGTAGGTTTGTTCTTATGTAGAATCTGTTTGTAATTTTGAACAGGTACATTGTTGAAGTGTAGCTCCAGCCCAAAAATCTATTTTTAAACTTTTTGGAAAACATAGGTAAGGGTTATCACCCCTGTAACATTTGTTTTGCTGTCTGTGCCCCTGTTCAGAACATTTCACCTCACTTTCCGTCCCAATGACAACTGTTTTTGAAATGTGGTGTTTTTCTTGAAACACGGATTGCTGATAAAGCATCAGTACAGAGGAGACACCTTTCTCCCATATTTATTCTTACAGGAGAGAATTTTCCTTCCTAGTGGTAGATTTCCACTCACTTCCTGTTGTCTTCTTGCGTTTGCAAGTAGGAGTCATTTGTAAGTTGGATGTTTGAAAGTAGGGACCTGCCGTATATACTCTGCAGAAATAGGCCCCTTAGTTGTTGGTGTTGGCACAACACTGTAAGCACTCACAGTTACTCTTGGTTGGTGCTGGAACGCCCTGCTGTCAACTATTATATCAGGAATTTTAATTACATATAATTGTTGAACAGTGGTAGTAAAAATTGGGCCTTTGATGGTGGTGCTGGTGCCACAACACTGTAAGCCCTGACAGTTACTCTTGGTGGGTGCAGCAATGGGCCCTGCTGTGAATTATTAGATCAAGAATTGTAATTGCATGCCCCTGTTGAACAGGGGCTGAAAAATTGGGCCTTTTGTGGTGGTGGTGGTGGTGGTGGTGTTGCCACAACACTGTAAGCCCTCAGAGTTACTCTTGGTGGGTGCAGGAATGGGCCCTGCTGTGAATTATTAGATCAAGAATTGTAATTACATGCCCCTTTTGAACAGGGGCTGAAAAATTGGGCCTTTCGTGGTGGTGGTGGTGGCGTTGCCACAACACTGTAAGCCCTCAGAGTTACTCTTGGTGGGTGCAGCAATGGGCCCTGCTGTGAATTATTAGATCAAGAATTGTAATTACATGCCCCTTTTGAACAGGGGCTGAAAAATTGGGCCTTTCATGGTGGTGGTGGTGGTGGCGTTGCCACAACACTGTAAGCCCTCAGAGTTACTCTTGGTGGGTGCAGCAATGGGCCCTGCTGTGAATTATTAGATCAAGAATTGTAATTACATGCCCCTTTTGAACAGGGGCTGAAAAATTGGGCCTTTCGTGGTGGTGGTGGCGTTGCCACAACACTGTAAGCCCTCAGAGTTACTCTTGGTGGGTGCAGGAATGGGCCCTGCTGTGAATTATTAGATCAAGAATTGTAATTACATGCCCCTTTTGAACAGGGGCTGAAAAATTGGGCCTTTCGTGGTGGTGGTGGTGGTGGCGTTGCCACAACACTGTAAGCCCTCAGAGTTACTCTTGGTGGGTGCAGCAATGGGCCCTGCTGTGAATTATTAGATCAAGAATTGTAATTGCATGCCCCTGTTGAACAGGGGCTGAAAAATTGGGCCTTAGGCACTGGTGGCACAACACTACAACCCCTCACAGATACTGTACTTGGAGCACAGCAATGAGCCCTGTTGCAAAGTATTGCTTCAAAAATTGTAATGACACGCCCCTGTTAAACAGGGGCTGAAAAATTGGGCCTTAGGCACTGGTGCCACAACACTCCAACCCCTCACAGATACTGTACTTGGAGCACAGCAATGAGCCCTATGGCAAATTATTGCTAAAAAAATTGTAATTACACGCCCCTGTAAAACGGGGGCTGAAAAATTGGGCCTTAGCCACTGGTGGCGGCACCCATAAACAAAAATGATCTTCCAAGCTATCATCATCAATCGTATCATTGAGGACTCGGAGGAGGAGGATAGCCAGTCAACATAACAGCACAGGCACTCAGCATCAGCATCAGTCTTGAAGGGATGTGACATGTTAAAATCAATTAGTCTGTTATATCAGCATCAGGTGTGTGTGGTAGCTGGTGGTGATCCAAGACTGGTTCATCTTGATGAAAGTCAGTCGATCAACCGAGTCGGTGGACAGGCGCACCCTGTGATCCGTGACAAATCCTCCAGCAGCACTGAATGTGCGTTCCGAAAGAACGCTGGATGCAGGACAGGCCAGTAGCTCAATTGCATACTGTGCAAGCTCTGGCCAGTGATCCATCCTCAAGACCCAGTAAGCCAGAGGATTTTCGGTGGGGAAGGTGTCCAAGTCTGACCTTGCCCCTAGATATTCCTGCACCATGTTTATCAGACGCTGGCGATGGTTGCTGGAACCGATCATACTTTGGGGCTGCGGACTAAAGAATTGTCTGAACGCATCGGTCAGACGGCCACCTTCCCCACCGCTCCTTCTTTGACTGGCCGAAGCCTCAGCAACTCGTTGTCCAGGACCAGGAGTTTGTAACCTCCCAGTCTCTGGGAACGCGTTGCACAGACCTTTCTGCAAGGCCTCCCGGAGTTGTCTCATCCTCTGCTCCCTCTGCGACGGTAACATAAGGTCCGCAACCTTACCCTTGTACCGTGGATCAAGGAGAGTGGCCAGCCAGTAATGGTCCCTCTCCTTGATCCGAAGAATACGAGGATCCTTCCGCAGACTTTGCAGGATCAGGGAGGCCATGCAGCGTAGGTTTGCTGAGGCATTCGCTCCGGAGTCCTCTGGGTCACTAAGGACGACATGATCCGCAGCCACCTCCTCCCAGCCACGTACAAGTCCACTGGTTTCTTGGGACTGTAAATCATCCCTAAAAGACTGCTGCTGATGATGCTGAGTGCCAGCCTCCACCTCCATGCTGACACAATCCTCCTCCTCCTCCTCCTCCTCCTCCTCCTCTTCCTGTGCGATGGGTGGGACAGAAGGAACACTGTCTGGGTAAAGGGGGCCTTGAGAGGCAAGGAAGTCCTCCTCTTCCTGCCTCTGTTCTGCCTCAAGTGCCCTGTCCATTATTCCACGCAGCGTGTGCTCCAACAGGTGGACAAGAGGTACAGTGTCACTGATGCATGCACTGTCACTGCTCACCATCCTCGTGGCCTCCTCAAATGGTGCCAGGACAGTGCATGCATCCCTGATCATGCCCCACTGGCGTGGAGAAAAAAAAACAAGGTCCCCTGACCCTGTCCTGGTGCCGTAGTCGCACAGGTACTCATTGATGGCCCTCTGCTGCGTGTGCAGCCGCTGCAGCATGGCCAACGTTGAGTTCCACCTGGTGGGCATGTCACATATAAGGCGGTTCTTGGGCAGGTTCAACTCCTTTTGCAGCTCAGCCAGGCGAGCACTGGCATTATAAGATCTGCGGAAATGCAGACAGACTTTCCTGGCCTGCCTCAGGACATCCTGTAAGCCCGGGTACCTGCCCAAGAACCGCTGCACCACCAGGTTAAGGACGTGAGCCACACAGGGCACATGGGTCAGTTGTCCCTGTCGGAGGGCGGAGAGGAGGTTGGTGCCATTGTCGCAAACCACCATTCCTGGCTTAAGCTGGCGTGGCGTCAACCACCTCTCGGCCTGGCCCTGCAGAGCAGACAGGACCTCTGCCCCAGTGTGGCTTCTGTCCCCCAAACACACCAGCGCAAGCACGGCATGGCATCTTTTTGCCTGCGTACTTGCGTAGCCCCGTGAACGGCTACGGAGCACCGCTGGTTCATAGGACAAACCACAGGAAGAGGCCATGGAGGAAGAAGAAGAGGAGGGGGTGGAGGAGAGAGGTGTGTCACAACCAGTAGTAGCATTTTGGAGGCGTGGCGGTGGAACAACCTCCAACACTACTGCACCCTGTCCTGCATCCTTCCCAGCTGCCAAAAGAGTGACCCAATGGGCCGTGAAAGAAAGGTAACGTCCCTGTCCATGCCTGCTGGACCATGAGTCAGCGGTAATATGCACCTTACCGCTGACCGCCCTGTCCAGCGAGGCCAAGACATTGCCTTCCACATGCCGGTAGAGAGACGGAATAGCCTTCCGTGAGAAAAAGTGGCGTTTGGGAACCTGCCACTGAGGAACCGCACATTGCACAAACTCACGGAAGGGGGCCGAGTCTACCAACTGAAAAGGCAGCAGTTGAAGCGCTAGCAATTTAGCCAAGCTAGCATTCAACCGCTGGGCATGTGGATGGCTGGGAGTGAACTTCTTTCGACGGTCCAGCAGCTGGGGCAGGGAAATTTGCCTGCTAGAATCGGACGTCGGTGTACTGCTAGCAGAGTGGCCGCAAGTACTTGGCTGTGACACACCTAATTCTACACCTTCATTCCTCTCAGTGCATGTTTCAGAGAGGACTGAAGTTATAGTGGGGTTGGAGATCCCAGCTGATGCGGTGCAAGGAGAGGTCCGCTTTGTTCTTTGGTGTGGGTCTTTGAGGTAGGCTTGCCAACGAGCTGCATGGCAGGTCAACATATGTCTGGTCAGGCATGTGGTACCCAAGCGGCTGATGTTTTGGCCACGCGATGTACGCTTGAGACATATGTTGCAAACAGCAGCTGTGCGATCTGATGCACTAGCCTCAAAAAAGGCCCACACCAAGGAACTTTTTGAATGACTGGCAGAGGCAGCGCCCTGCACAGGCGGAGCTCTGCGGTGTGATTCCGTCGGTGTACTGCCCTTACGCTGGCCACCAAAGGGCATCCTGCCTCGTTGGAGATGTGCCTCCTCCTCATCCTCCTCCTCCTCCTCTCTACTATTAGGCACCCACGTGGAGTCAGTGACCTCATCATACCCTCCCTCCTCATCACTGGAGCCAATCTGGCAGTATGCTGCAGCTGCTGGAACATGACTGCCAGATTGGTGTCCTTCTTGAGCATCCCCTCTGTCTGCTCTCACGCTACTGCCTTCCTCTAGCTGGGTTTCATCATCAGACCCTTCGAAACGCTGGGCATCCTCCTGGAGCATGTACCCAACACTGTGCTCAAACAGTTCGGGGGACTCCTCAGGAGGAGGACATGGTGGGTCTAGGGAAGGAGTGACTGATGACGAGTCTGACATTGATACCAGGGAAGAGGACGCTTTGGCAGCTGCTTTGCCAGTACCCTGAGCCTGGGTGAGAGAGGATGAGGAGGAGGAGGAGGGCTTGGTCATCCACTCTACCAAGTCTTCGGCATGATGTGGCTCAACATGTCCAGCTGCCGAAAAGAAGGACAAGCGTGTCCCATGGCCATGTGCTGATGACAATGCACCGCGTCCACGACCAGCACTGTTGCCCCCAGACACAGAGCCTGCTTGCCCTCTTTTATTGCCTCCTGACTGTCTGCCTCTCCTTGTTTGCCTTCCAGACATTCTAATAGATGGCCTGCAGGGAGATGGGAAAAAAGCAATAAGGGCTACCTTCAGGTGTCCTTCTCTGTCCCTTTACTTAAGGATTTCTAAATATGGTTGAGGATGATTGCTTTTGCACAGAATAGCACAACGACAATTTCCCTGACTGTCAAAAAAACAAGGATTTCAAAGATGGTTGATGAGGAATGCTTTAGCACACTATAGCACAAGGAGAATTCCCCTCACTTTCCTTCTTTGTCCCTAGAAACAAGGATTCGCACAGTGAAAGAAACTGACACTCTCCCTACCTAGAGTTTTCTGTCCCTAGAAAAAATGTTTTTTTAAAGCACACTATAGCACAAGGAGAATTCCCCTCACTTTCCTTCTTTGTCCCTAGAAACAAGGATTCGCACAGTGAAAGAAACTGACACTCTCCCTACCTAGAGTTTTCTGTCCCTAGAAAAAATGTTTTTTAAAGCACACTATAGCACAAGGAGAATTCACTCACTGTCCTTCCCTGTCCCTAGAAACAAGGATTCGCACAGTGAAAGAAACTGACACTCTCCCTACCTAGAGTTTTCTGTCCCTAGAAAAAATGTTTTTTTAAAGCACACTATAGCACAAGGAGAATTCACTCACTGTCCTTCCCTGTGCCTAGAAACAAGGATTCGCACAGTGAAAGAAACTGACACTCTCCCTACCTAGAGTTTTCTGTCCCTAGAAAAAATGTTTTTATAAGCACAGTATAGCACAAGGAGAATTCCCCTCACTTTCCTTCTTTGTCCCTAGAAACAAGGATTCGCACAGTAAAAGACACTGACACTCTCCCTACCTAGAGTTTTCTGTCCCTAGAAAAAATGTTTTTTTAAAGCACACTATAGCACAAGGAGAATTCCCCTCACTTTCCTTCTTTGTCCCTAGAAACAAGGATTCGCACAGTAAAACACACTGACACTCTCCCTACCTATCCTTCTCTTTCCCTAAACTAAAGGAATCCAGGTTAAGCAAGAAAGAAATAAATGTCACTGTCCCTGCCTATGCTTCTCTTTCCCTGCTCCGGAACACACTACACTAGGCCGCCGTGCTGGCGGCCTTTTATAGTGTGGGGCGTGTACTAAACACCCTCAGCAATAATTGGCCACAGGCATCCTGCCTGTGGCCAATCATTGCTCTCCTCGCTGCCGGCGCTGTGATTGGCCAAGCATGCGGGGTCACAGTGCATGCTTGGCCAATCACAGCGCCTGGATGACACTGCGATGGCGTAGTGCATTGTGGGCCGTTCGCGTCACTCGAATTTGGCGCGAACGGCCCAAATCGTTCGATCTTTGTCGAACGATCGAACAGCCGATGTTCGAGTCGAACGTATGTTCGACTCGAACACGAAGCTCATCCCTAAAAAAGAGTATGTAAACTTTGCAAAGTGAATTTTCACTCTGTGTGGATCTTTTCACTTAGCTTAGTAAATAAGGTGAGTATCTGGTGACCTCAATAATACAATCATGTTCAAACAAAAATATTGTTTATTTTCTTTTGGATGCAATTATGTTTCAAATCTATGTTATACTTCTTCCATTCCAGTTCCCATCATATTGTTTTGCCACATCAATAATTATATGATATGGAGTACAAATCAGCTCACAATACCACTTATTGCAGTATTTTATGAAGATATCTGTGTATTATATACATGAAATGCATAATACCTTATGTTTTTGATGTGTATATATATATATATAAGACATTTTAAAAATCTGTGTGTATCAATCGCAATGTGCTATGCTTTGTCTTTTACCAAAATAAATGCTATTATGTTTTGACCATTCATCAAGTCATGTTCCATGTGCCTCATATAAAGTCCCAACCCTCTCCTTCTAATTTAGATATAGGGATGGCGGTGCATGACTAATACATCATGCGTCTCATTTAAAGTCCCCAAGCCCCCTTTTTTACTAATTTATTGTTTCTTTAAATATTCTTGTAGGCGATTATGTATTCTTTCCAAAATAAAATTTCACTACATTCACTAAGTGCAGATTATACTTCAAGATTTAATATGCTGTACTACTTTATTGAATCTCCCCCTTAAACTAGGTATTAACATGTTGACATTTTTTTTCCTTTCAAGCCACAACTGGTCTCTGCTGCTATTTTAGTCTGACCCTGGCCTATTTATGGACCATGTCCCTTCCTGCTGCCTAGATGAATCCTTTGGCTGTTCTCACCATGTCTCTGCCTGCTGCCTGCATGATTCCTTTGGCTGTTACAGACTATATCTCTGCCTTCTGTCTGGACAATTCTGTTGGCTGTTTCTGACCTTGTTTGTGCCTGCTGCCTGGAGCAATACTTTATCTGTCTGCTGTCAGCTGACCAAGTCTCTGCCTGGCACCGGTACTGACCCATCTACACATTCCACTGGCTATGTTACTTCAAGACACCACCCCACTCATACTCAGTGGACAACTGAGCTACTAAACCCACAATTAACCATTTGTTTAGCATTTGTACTGCCTCTTGTACTTCCTGGCCAGTGAACATACAATTGTGCTATGAGGGCAGCCATGTGCCAGTAGATTAGGCCTCCTTGGCTTTTCAGAACAGGAACTGCTTTAGGTGAAGCTACACTATGCTATATTTACTGACCACTCTTACAGAGGCAACCATTACAATACATTGTTTCCTGTACAGTGTTGGTTGATTTTCAAGTTACACAGGTTGCAATGTTGGGTACATAATCAGTCTGGACATTGAAAAGGTCTTACACATGTGGTATTCCCATACCTGGGAGGAGCAGCAGAATGTATTTTTTTTTTAATTCTAAGTATGTCCATGTTTTTTGTTAGAAATAACTTATAGATTGACAACATTGTGTTGAAAAAGTACATTTTCATTTTCTTTCCACACTTTCCAAAAACTTGTGGCAAAAAAATAACATTTTCAAAAGACTCATTATGTTTCTTTCAAAATACGTTAGTGTTTGATTTGAAAAATGTGGTAATTTTGTGGGTGTTTCCACTGTCCTGGTGCTCCAGGGCTTTTTGAAAAAGTAGTAAAAAAATGAAATGTTTAATTTATGTCCCTAGAACGCCTGAAGGTTCTCCTTGGATGCTGGGCCCCTCTATGTGGCTAGGCCTTAAAAAAGTTTCACACATGTGGTATTCCTATACTCAGGAGGAGTAGCATAATGCATTTTGTGGTGTAACTGTAAGTATGCCCGTGTGGGAGAAATGTGTGTGATGATTTTTTTTTTTAATGTATTCATTTTCCAAAGAATTGTGGGAGAAATTACAACTTAAAAAAAATATGCATTATGAAGAGGAAGAGAAGGAACAGTGCTTCTAAATGTAAAAGTTTAAAACACTTTAATGGTTAAAAAGTTATGCACTCACAGGGCTAGAGGAGATTGTGCTTGTAAAAATGTGTGTAGCACCCCCCTGGGTCTACTGGGGATAAGGAGGTACCTCCAGAGGCAGGGAGCTGACATTCACCCCAAGGCTGAGTCCATGGCTGTAATGGGAAGTAAGAATAGAATTTGGGCACCAGTCACTTTAAGTATGTTTTCAATGCTTTAATGAGGAACTTGAACGTAGTAATACGAGAGAGGGTTAGGGGAGGTTTCAGATACCATTTGCAGATCACTTACAGACACCTTGAATCCAAAGGTAAAACAGCTTTCTCTTTAGCAGATCTTGAATACCTGGATAGGCCTCTCACACAGACCTAGCAGCTGATAGAATTTCTGGACAAGTCTCTCTCACAGACTTATCAACCAATAGAACTCCTGGACAAGCCTCTCTTACAGACTTAGCAGCCAGTATAACTTCTGGATAAGCCTCTCTCACAGACTTAGCAGCCAGGGGCTAGTTACCACGGTTTAGATTGTAGAATAGGATTCAGCTTCACAGTGTCAGAACCTTTAAGCCATCCTGCATCACTGTAAGAGTAGTTTAGGTATAGGTGTGTCCTCCAAATGAGTCACCAAGCCCTCCTGAGAGACCAGCCTTCTTCCTGGCTCTCTCCAGCAAGGGTCCTCCCCTGGATCTCCTCAGCTTTTGTTGGCTTCTTCCACACAGGCAAGACAGCCTAAAGACCACAGCAAGATTAGTAGGTGCCAAACAGGCTTCTACTACCAACCTCCTACTAGGCTGTTCTGGAAAAACAATAATCATTACATAGCTCAACCTAGCTGTAATTTGCATACTGGCCTGTGGTACCAGTGACACCTACTGGCAACAGGGAGAAATGCACAACTCAGTTTAGTTTAGAGCAGAACCAAATAAACTATACAATCAGTCTGAGCTGTTAACATCTCAGCCACAAACTAAATTTACACTATAGCCCCAATTTTAGGAACAGGGGGCTACACACTCCCCCCACTAAAGGAGACATTATCCTCAGTGTCTGTAGGAAAAATAAATAAAAACTCTCAAGCCTGAGAGTGGGTATCTAAACAAACAAAAAAAAAAACTTGGATGGGAGAAGGGAAGTGTAAGGCAGTAAGAGAAGAATGCTACAGTTTCAAACATCAATCAACAGTATATTCACATCAAACATGTTACAGGAACCTTACTGTCCCCACTCTAGCAGCTTAATAGGACATTTTTGTTACCTTGAAAAAGAACAAGGTTACACACACAGAAACACATAACGGCATCACTGATCAACTGGGAGCAAAGCCTCACTCCCGGGAGAGTGAAAGTTTCTTCCACATTTTAAATGCAACGCAAACTAGAATTTAACTTAAAAGTCCATCCATTTCTATAAGTAACTTAGCCGCCATCTAACGGCAGAAATCAGTATGGCAGAAGTCCTTAGTGGCAAGGTATTGAAATTACTGTACACATGTGGAAAATCTTGACCACAACGTTTTCTAAACCTAAGACTACCTGGCTATGTACCCCATAGTCCATTTAGAGTAAATAACTTTTCTCAGTTTCTGTTCAAAGGACTGAAGACTCTTTCTGTGAATTTCAAACAGGAACAAACTGATGCTTTAGAGTAGAGACTGATATTTTCCAGCTGAACTATGACAGTCCCTTTAAATGGTTACCAGTAGAAATGAGGATCTAGCATAGTAACTGACTTCTCTTGTTTATCCACAGTAGTACAACAAAACAATACTCCTGCGCTCTGATGTCATGGTGTATGCGGGGCGTGTCGATCATTCCTCAGTAAACAGGCAACACTTTAGGAATCTTGCAGCCCTCCTCAGAACTATGGGTGTTCATACAACTGTAAAAAAACAAAAACAGGAGGGCGCACCGACCTAGTGTATTACCAGATAAAATCTTTATTAAAATGTATAAAAACAGCAATGGTCCTACTCACAAGCAGAGCGTTAAAATGAGCTTTTTCTAGTGACCAGCCTGAATCATAGGACGACTGAAGTTAAGACTCGATGACCAGGGAGATAGATGGTACCTCAAATGTGCTGGACGGCTGACGCGTTTCCGGGGCGCACCCCTTTCTTCAGAGCCTACACAGCTTGTGGGATACCACAAGCTGTGTAGGCTCTGAAGAAAGGGGTGCGCCCCGGAAACGCGTCAGCCGTCCAGCACATTTGAGGTACCATCTATCTCCCTGGTCATCGAGTTTTAACTTCAGTCGTCCTATGATTCAGGCTGGTCACTAGAAAAAGCTCATTTTAACGCTCTGCTTGTGAGTAGGACCATTGCTGTTTTTATACATTTTAATAAAGATTTTATCTGGTAATACACTAGGTCGGTGCGCCCTCCTGTTTTTTGTTTTTTTATCCACAGTAGTAACATAGTAAACAGCATCTTCTTTTCCAGGTCTGCCGATGGCCAATTTGTCAGAGTAGATATGCCGGCCATAGTTCCATTGAAGCATGCATCCGTCATAACGGTCATCCATGTCAGATGAATAGCCAGCTTTTCTGAAAGGCGTTGGTACAGACAGGTAGTCCCAGATAACTTCACTGTACCACTCCTCTCGCTTTGATTCAATTTCTTGCATAGTCTCCAAAGGAACATATGGAAATCCAGGCCATATTCTGTAGCAAATCTTTTATTAAGCACTCTTTGTAAGCAAGTAAGTTTTGGCAGGGCTCTGGTATTCCCCAATCCAGGAAACAAGGATTCAGAGACTTTTGCACCATGGCTTTAGCAGACAACATTTTAGTTTCAGCTGGACTGACAACTTTAGGCAGAGGCTCACTAGTAACACTTAGCTTTTCAATACTAGTTGATGTCTCCACAAAGTTTAAAGCTGCCCAATCTGGGAAAGGGAAGGTAGAAGCAACATCCTCACTATTAGCCCACAACAGTTCTTGTGACATAGATTTAAACAGTTTATCATCATCAGATAGGTCAGACAAGGAATCCAGCTCAGAATCCCTTAATTCTTCTGCAGGCATATATTTACACATTATAATAAATGGAAAAAATCCAGCGCTGCCTTAAACAGTGAAAAAATGTAATAAATGAAAAATTTTGTGTATTGAAACACAAATTGAGTGAAAGGCCTCGTACACAAGACCGATTTTCTCGGCAAGAACCAGCAAGAAACTTGCTGGCAGAGATGTCTTGCCGAGTAAATCGGTCGTGTGTACGCGGCTATCGGGTTTCTCGTCGAGAAAACCGACAAGTAACCTCGACGAGAAAATAGAGAACCTGCTCTCTATTTTCTCGTCGAGATTCTCGTCAGCCTGTTTCTCGACGAGAAAAGTGAGTGTGTGTACACTTACCTGTCCGCCGGGAAGCCCGCGCATGTTCGAAATGAATTCGACGCATGCGCGGTAGCTTCCTAGGCATACGTAGGGTATACCAAGATGGCGGCGACGGCATCGAATGTGACGAGCGCATGCTCGTCGTAGTCGATGACATCACCGCGTACGCTCCATTCAAAGAACCGCGGGTTCTTTGAATCGAGCGTGTGTACACTCGGCCGGGACAATTTTCTTGTCCAAGAATCCCCTTCGAAAAAAACGACATGTTTTTTTCGACAAGAATCTCGGCCGTGTGTACGAGGCCTGATGCTCTGAATGTGTGAAAGTAGGGTGAATAATATGACCTTCACCTGGCGGGCGGGTGCTGCTATTCAATTAGCCTGAAAAGGACTCAAAACATATGGAAAAAAGAAATCAAAAAAGCGCAACCCAATGTGATTGATAACAGTGAATCTCTGAAACAATGTGACTGAGAAATTCCAACAGATATCCCAACCGATATCTCAAAGCTGGAATGTAAGTGAAACTGATATATATAAATGAAAAAATATGAAAATAAAATGATAAAAAATAAAACTTATGACATAAAGACTCTCAATTGATAAAAGTCCATATGATGTATTATTTATAGGGGACTAGTCCAAAAATAACATATGTAGAATTGTTGCCGTGAAGGTATTCCTATGCAGCGGAAGGCATAATACTCAGACAGGTTGATAGTATAAACTTCACATCCAATAGATAACTGATAAGTGAATGGCTTGCTTACCAGATATAAGATGATATTGGGCTCAGGACTAGGCCGACTTGCCTTCACACGATCTATTCTCGGTGTTCACCACACATGGATCGATTGAGAAATCCAGAGGCGGTCACTTTAGCGCTGAATCCCACAGACTGCGAGCACTTCAAAAATCTTTCACTTGCCATAAGGTGAGTGTTGTATTTGATATAACTCACGTTTTCCACATACAGCAAGTAGAGATCAGCATCCAGAAGTCAACAGTCAATTACTTTTTTTTCTGTGATGCTGGGTCTTATCTGGTGACATCACTGGTCCTCTTTGCCCCGTCTCCCTCCAGTGGTGGTAGGAGCCTGAATACTGCAGAGAGCTGTCCTTCAACCAGTAAGGGGTGTGGAGATGGATCCCTGTCCTGGTTAGTCTTTCTCGATGACCACACAGGAAGTTAGGAAGACCTGAGTTGCAGTTGGTTGCTAGGGACAATGGCAAACGTATTTTGCCAGGACCCACATTGGGCGCCTACTGGGGGCAAGGAGGTACCTCCAGAGGCAGGGAGTGAGCTGACATTCACCCCAAGGCTGAGTCCATGGCTGTAATAGAAAGTGAGAACTGAATTTGGGCGCCACTCACTTAAGGTATTTTTTCAATGCTTTAATGAGGACCTTGAAAGTAGTGATAGGAGAGAGGGTTAGGGGAGGTTTCATATACCATTTGCAGATCACTTACAGACACCTTGAATCCAAAGGTAAAACAGCTTTCTCTTTAGCAGATCTTAAATACATGGATAGGCCTCTCACACAGATTGTAGAATAGGATTCAGCTTCACAGTGTCAGAAACTTTAAGCCATCCGGCATCATTGTAAGAGTAGTTTAGGTATAGGTGTGTCCTCCAAACGAGTCACCAGGCCCTCCTGAGAGACCAGCCTTCTTCCTGGCTCTCTCCAGCAAGGGTCCTCCCCTGGATCCCCTGGCTGGATAGCATGAGCAACATCACTAAACAGAGGAAATTGTGCTCTGCCTGAGGATAGACCATGTCCCCCTTTGCATGTGGACAGAGACATTGCTGGCCCCCTCACAGTGCCATGGGAACATCTGCCTCTCCTTGTGGGCCTCTCAGACATGATGGAGAGGCTTATTACTGAAATGTAATAGAGATGGGGAAATGTGTACTTGGATGCACTTTAATCAATGGAAAGTGGTGTTTGGTGCACTTTAACTTGAGTACTCACTACACACATCACTGACACTACAATATACTGCAGTAAAACTGCACTGACTCACTTCAATATACTGTAGTAAAACTCTACTAACTCAATTCCATATACTGCAGTAAAAGTGCACTAACGCACTTCAATATACTGCTGTAAAAGTGCACTAAGGCAATTCAATATACTGCAGTACAACTGCACTAATGCAGTTCAATATACCGCAGTAAACGAGCACTAACGCAGTTCAATATACTGCAGTAAACGTGCACTAACGCACCTCAATATACTGCAGTAAACGTGCACTAATGCATGTTAATATACTGCAAAAAATGTGCACTAACACCCCTCAATATACCATAGTAAACATGCACTAACACACCTTAATATACTGCAGTAAACGTACACTAATGCATATCAATATACTGCAGTAAAGGTTCACTAACGCGCGTCAATATACTGCGCAGTAAATGTGCGCAAGCACACACCTACAGTATATACTGCAGTAAATGTGAACTAACGCACCTCAATATACTGCAGTAAAAGGGCACTAATGCACCTCAATATACTGCAGTAAACTTGCCCTGAAACACTAAACTGACTCTAAAGTAAAGATGAATGGTCGCACTACACTCACACTGCAAATGGCTTCTCTGGGAGGGATCCTTTTATAGTGGGGTTGGGTCTATGGTTGGGCACAGTCATCATTACTTCACCAATCATGGCTCTGACAGTGTTCTGTGCCCTGATTGGGCAAATCCTTCATTGCTTCAGCCAGTCAGGGCTTCCAATGCACTGTGTGGCATGCAGTGCATTGTGGGGTGTTCAGCAAGCTGAACAAACAGTGAACCCCCCGAAAATTTAGGTGTTCGCTGAACTCATGCTCAGGCCAAACCTTTCACCCAACACTAGTAAAGAGTAGTGTTGGGCGAATGGTTCGGCCTGAGTATGAGTTTGGGCTAAACATTGGCTGTTCAGGGAACACCAGAATTTGCAGGGTGTTCGACAGGTGTTAGCCCCACCGAATGCCCTGCAGCACACTGCACAGTGCATTCCGTGCCCTGATTGGACAAAACTTTGCCCAATGAGGGCACAGTAAAAGCTGGTAGTTAAGGAGCAAGCCTGGGAAGCCAGCCGTGGCATCCTTCACAACTGATGAGTCATCAGCTGTCAATGGGCTTCCCTGTGGACAGTTGAATAGAAAAAGATAATTGCCGGTTAAAGAATTGCGAAAAACAACTGCCGTGCCCCCCCAGTCTGTACCAGACCCTTATCCGAGCATGCAGCTTGGTAGGTCAGGAAGGGGGGGGGCGAGTTGCCCCCCTCCTGAACCATACCAGGCAACATGCCCTTAACATGGAGGGGGTGCTTTGGGATGGGGGGACCTGCACCGGAAAAAGAACAAAAAAAAACGCTCCATCTTAATTAATGGCTGACCGCCGAATGCCTCCTCTGCCCTTTGGCAGTTCTTATATAGGTAAGGGTAGAACCACTTGGAGACATCCGTTAGTATCAGCTCCAGTGGTAGACGCATCACTAATGCGTTTGGTCAGGCACGTCACACTTCCTCTCTAGGATGCGGTGAAATTCAGAGACGTATTAGATCGGAAAATTTACCTTAATTTAAAAAGAAAAAGAGGATTTGGAAATAATGGGACTTTTAGGGTGCATAGACCACACAATTAATTTTCTTTTTTTAATTGATTTTCTTTTTTGCCTCCCCAGATGGCCCTCTGCCTCTTTGCTAGCATCCTCCTTTTGGTTTTTCTGCCATTATTCCCCCCTCTATGATACACCGTATGACCCCTTGTTTTAAGGTGCTCCTCCTGAGGTTGGCTTATTAACTAAAAGCTCTTTTTTAGGCTTTTCCATCATTAATTTACAGGTAATGATTGAATTGATTAATTTTGATATTTCTGTTTCATTTTCATTTTTCTTTTTATTGTTGTTGATATACGAGCCTTTGTATTATGACATAGTTTTTCCAGTCATTTAAAATGTTGTGTATATTTCTGTTCTTATCTGTATCTTAATTGTGTTTAAACATTATGTGTTTATATTCCCTTTTTTCAGTTTCAGTATTTGCTCGACAAAAACTTCTGAAGAAGCCAAACTATATGGCGAAACATGTAGAGAAATTTGTCTTTATGCCTATCTTTATTTCATATGATGGTTTTTACATTTTATATTTTTCTACTCTTTGTAATTAAAATGTATTTATTGATAATTAATTGTGTGGTCCATGCACCCTAAAAGTCCCATTATTTCCAAATCCTCTTGTTGTTCTTACATTAAGGGATGTGGTGCCTATGATACATAGGTGACAGGTATTTCTTCTAAATTCTCCTTTGATTTAAAAAGAGCTTATTCGGCAGCAGGTGGTGCGTGTAGTCCAGCCATTGCCTTAGCGGATGTAGGAAGAACCATCTCCAGCTGGACATCTAACATTGAAAAGCTGATTTTGGAAGGGACAGAACAAGAAAGAGTGATCACAGCCCTTCAGGAACTTAGTCTCGCAGGAGATTGTGTTGCAGAGGCTACGGTGGATACAATCAGATCCTCTGCTAGGTAAAAGTCATCATTAAGTTACTAAGTTATATTATTTAAAGATCAAAATAATTGTTTATTAATGGGTAGATTTTATATAATCATATTAATGTGTGCATATACCCATATAGGTTTTATTAGTAAATAAAATAATACAATTTTAAATTACAGAGAGAACCATGGCCATTACTTATATTGTAGCTGCTGTATATCATACCATATTTTTTTTTTAATTCTTCGTCTGCCTAGGAAGGAGCTACTTAATTATTTCCCTTCTGGTTTAATTACCTCAAATTAACTGCTGAGATGTTTGCACTCTACTGTATGGAGCACAGACATGTTTAACATTGAGCATAATTTGATGTCTCTCATTCAGATTTTTATATCCACTGAGTAAACAGCTATAATAAAATGAAACATATATACAGTATATAATAATAAATAAAGTGCAGTTAGTTATTCTGAATGTATTCACAGTGATATGTTTCTGCAATTCTAGTTGAGATTCTGTAATATGATGTCAATGCACGAGTATTTCATAGAAGAAGGCTTTAGATAGTTTTCTTTTTTTTTTCTTTTGGGCTACAAACTGCCTGCTTAAAGTGGCGTTCACTAAGCATAAAACATGCTTTATTGCTGTCATGCATGTGTAGCGGGACCCCCAAAAATGGGGTCGCTATGCTGTAAATTTAGGGGCAGTTTGGGCAATAGTATGGCTCAGATTCTACAATGCTGCTTAATATGGACTCTGTTCTGCCATGTTGTTGCCTGGTGTATAGTTCCCCTGGGCCTGAGGTGGCGCTGTTGCCCAGGTCTCGGGTTGAACCGCAGGTGGCGTTGTGGTATGATTTGGTGTCCTCTCTCGGCTACCGTGTGGTGGGCGGGTTCTGCCTGCTGTGCATGCCGGGAGAGGGTACACAAAGGGCAGACGCCAGAAGTGCGGAGGAGTGCGGGGGAGTGTGCCCCATGGGGGTGGTGTGACAGGGGGATTCCAAGGACCCCTGGTGGCAAAGTCGCGCCCTATGGCCTTGCTGGCCGGGGGGTGCGTGAACTAGTCGAGGAGTCTTGGGCACCTTTAGCTCGAGGCTACAACGTTCCAGGTAGGCCCAGTACCTTCAACTGGGTCTACGACCAACACACTGGAGTCCCAGGGAACCCGTGTGAGGGTGGCCCGCTCTGAAGGAGAGAAAACTGGGGGAGGACCTGTCCGATGGATCAGTGAAGGAATTCATGGTGAAGGAGAGGCCTGGTTACCTATCAGAGGGAAGGATTCGTGAGTTGCAGTACAGCTCCTGTAGCATGTCCCATTGACACCTATGGTCTCTATTAATCTATGGGAGTTTCAAAGTTCTAACTCAATAACTAAAGGATTCTGTGGCAGAGAATTACTTAGACTTGTCCGTGAAGAGGACTAACTTAAAGGCTAACTGTTCGTGTTTCACTCCGGCTGCTAGAACTGTGAGAGGGATCTATCCGGGTGAGCAATCTATACTCAGGCTTGAGTGAAGAATAGGGTAGTTAAGTGTCACGTGCCTGAACCTGTCCCTCTACCTACTTTGTCTCTATTTTCAACCTATTCCCAAATCTGTTTCAAGCAATATAAAAATAAACTTGTCTGTTTGGAGTTTAAACACTGTTTGGACATTGGCTTTCTTTGGGAGGAAGAACACAGACTTTTCCCTATACTCTGGAAACGAGAACCAATGGACGGGAGGTAACTCGCTACAGGACCCAAAATTGTAAGAACACCGCTCAACCTCTTAAAACAGGAGGTTCCGGGCATGTGGCACGGTGTGCCTTTATCCCTGCAAGGAGAAGGTAGGCAGGAGAAAAGGGTCCGTGTGCTACACATGTATACACCACCACCGGTATCAAACAAGTTCATTGTTGCAATGTAAATTTTGTGTGAAATCTCTATGATCAGATGTAAATAACTATGTATGTATGTATGTATGTATGTATGTATGTATGTATGTATGTATATATATATATATATATATATATATATATATATATATATATATATATATATATTGTATACACGAGGGGTGTTCAGGTCAAACAGAGACTTTTATTTTTACAAGTATAAAAAGGGATGTTAGCATGGCGGTACTACACACATTTGTAAGTGGCAAGTATGTCCTATTGAAAAAAGAGGTAAAGTACTTATGCGCTACTTAAAGTTTTAACAATTAAAAATTAAATAAAAGTGTAGCAAGGTCTTTCAGCTCTTGTGGTCTAATGAGAACCTCCACAAAAACTGTAGAAAAAATGTGCATATAATCTTACAAATGAGTAATAGTCTCTTTGACTGTGCAAATGAGTGCAAAAAGGGAGGGAAAGGGAAGAAAAGTGTCCAAGTGCAAAAAACAGGGATGATAGCCTGTAGATCACTTTGAGAAATCCACACCCAGTGTGTTCTAGCCTCTCACCTCCAAAATAGACCCCAATGGGTCTATATATTGTAACCTGTCCCCCAGGTTACAATATATATATATACATATATATATATATATATATATATATATATATATATATACACACACACTGCTATAAATTCATCCCAAATTAAAGGAACACTTTTTAATCAGAGTATATCATGAAGTCAATAAAACTCCTGGGATATTGATCTTCTCAGTTAACCACTTCAGCCCCGGACCATTTCGCTGGGAAAGACTAGGCCACTTTAAGCGATTTGACACTGCGTTGCTAACTGACAATTGCGCGGTCGTGCAATGTGGCTCCCAAACAAAATTGACGTCCTTTTTTTCCCACAAATAGAGCTTTCTTTTGGTGGTATTTGATCACCTCTGCAGTTTTTATTTTTTGTGCTATAAACAAAAATAGAGCTTATAGCGTCTACAAAATAGGGGATAGTTTTATGGCATTTTTATTAATAACTTTTTTTTACTAGTAATGGCGGCGATCATCGATTTTTATCATGACTGTGACATTATGGCGGACACATCGGACACTTTTGACACCATTTTGGGACATTGTCATTTTTACAGTGATCAGTGCTATAAAAATGCACTGATTACTGTAAAAATGACACTGGCAGTGAAGGTTAACCTGTAGGGGGCGCTTAAGGGGTTAAGTGTGACCTAGGGAGTGCTTTTTACTGTTAGGGGGCGTGGCTTGGCGTGACACGTCACTGATTGCTGATTCCGATGACAGGGAACAGACGATCACTGACAGTGTCACTAGGAAAAACGGGGAGATGTTTGTTTACACTTACCTCTCCCCGTTCTTCAGCTCTGTGACCCAATCGCGGGACACCAGCGGCGATCGGGTCCCGCGGGCACGGTCACGGAGCTCCTGACAGGGTCGCGAGCGCGCCGGCGCGCGTGACCCACTGCTCGCATTTTAAAGGGGACGTACCTGTACGCCCATATGCCCAGCCGTGCCGTTCTGTCGACGTATATTGTCGTGCGGCGGTCGGCAAGTGGTTAAAAAGCAGAGGGGGTTGTTAAAGCAGAACTCCGGACATTTTTTTTTCCATGTCCTTGCTGCTGATCTCCTACCTTCACCAAATTTGCCATCCATGTTTTTCTGAGCTCTGTAGTTCCTCTGTAATAGGCTGCTGAACTTGCTGAAACGTTATTGCCTTCTATCCCTCCCTTAAGCTCAGCCAGCAGTCTGACACGCCCAGTTGTAGTCCTCTGAAAGTGAGCAGAGAGTTCTATTTCCTGTAGTGGGCGGAGGGGGTATCACAGCCCCCCGGTCTGTGCTGCCCATGGAGGAGGTGTTCTCCTTCTTCTCTCTCCTCCTATGTTCCCTGCCAGCAATCCGCTCCTCCACTCCACCCCCCCTATGCACCGCCCCCCTCCTGCTATCTTCGTGCAGAGTGGGGATTATTATCAAAAAGAACTTGTATAACACAGCGGGATGTCCCTGTGTCAGGTATAGTATATGAGAAATAGAAAATAAATAAATGCGGCGCCGTGAAAAAATGTCAATCCAAAATATAGACATATAAAGATAACCAACCACACATACTGTGTGTAGAATGTGGCCTGTGAAGCAGTGATAAATGAATATAGGTGTAACCAAAGAAAATTGTTGTGGCCTATGAAGCTGTGACCACCATGGGTAATTGGGGTGGACTAGAATGCACACACCATAAGTAATTGGGATGGACTAGGATGCACACGCACCAGTCCAAACGTGTACAAACAACAAGTGTAAAAATATGTTGAAAAATTAAGTATCATACATACAAATAACACTGTGAATAGAAAAAAATATACATAGAAAATGGTTTGAAGTCCATATAAAGATATTCAATATGAGAAATGATGAGAGAGAAAGAATCCATATAAAATCCTACACCAATGCAAAGTCCACATTAACCCATGTAGAGTAGCTTTGATGCTTGTAGATGTTAAGGATGCACAACACCCAGGGACGTGACTTCCAACACTGGGAGAGGAGGGGGGGAAATAAATACTCTTACCCCTATATGTGGACACACACGCCAGTTGCGGTGAGTTAAACAGGCATAGAGATGATCCACTCGGGTTCACGTGTAGACTGGAACTCCTATGGAGAGTGACGTCCTATATCTGCACCAGACAAGGCATGCACGGAAAGTTGTGATTCTCCTGCATTAATATCTCCGAACTCCAGACATCCAGACACCGATATCCAGCATAGAAAGGAATAAGAGAAGCCTCCACATAGTGTAGATAAATTGGGTGGTTTGTGGTAAAAAAGCTTATTTTATTCCAAAAAAACAAACACATCAAAAAACAATAAAAAGGTACAGGCGTCCTGAAGCTGCTTGTAAAATAGTGATCAGAAAGAAAGAAAATTCATGTATGGCGTAGTAAAGCTTGAAGCAGGTTCATGTACCCGACATGTTTCGCAGCAGTGTGCATCAACTGGGGCATGATCACTATTTTACAAACTTTTACTAACACGCGGTAACACGAAATCAGCCCAAAGGGTGGCGCCGTTGGATTTGAATTTCCCCTTTATAGTGACGTCATACGTGTTGTATGTCACCGCGTTTTGGACGGTCTGAATTTTGTCTAATGGTGTGTATGCAAGACAGCTTTGAACGGAATTCCGACGAAAAATTCTATTCGATTTTAGCCCATCGGAATTCCGATCGTGTGTACAGGGCATTACAGTACTGCGGTAATTTTTATGCTGAAAAAATATTTTAATGCAATTTTACTTGATGTAAACAAAAATTGTCATAAACTTTTTAAACAAACTGTGTTATTTAGCACCCTTAAAATTTCATTTTCTGGGATTCATTGTAAAAAAACATTATTAGGGATGTGGTGCTATTGTTTGTAGTCTCTTCTGGTCCAGTGACAAACATATACAGTATTTTAAATTATATACATAATAGAAAAAAGGTGACCCTTCAACATAAAGAGTGCCCTCAGAGGTTTGACAAACTTTGGGACCCATGGGTATCCACTCTAGGCTTAGCCCCTGTGTCCATGGTAATACAGCAAATGGTTCTCAGATAAAAGGGTCATGGGCTCCAACAGTATTTCAACAGATATTTGTACCCAAGGGGATTGTACTCTCTTCTTCAGTTTACCCAAATTATTAGGGTGAATAAACATACCCTGTGTCGAAAGCAAACATGTTTTGTTCTATTTTGATTTGTAAGAAGTGAGTGTCATGAAGTAGCCACTTAAGACGTCTACATGGAAAAATATTGGAGCAGCACTAGAATTTGATTGTATGTGAGCTGTAATTTTTTTTCTTTACCGTTATACTTGTGAAAAGAATATTGCTGATATCTATTAATAAATGTGTCCACTTGTTCCTTTTTACCCATGATGTAAAGGCCACATATATTGTAACCTGGCTTTACTTGTTTTTGTGAGGTTATATTTTAAAAACCTAATGAACATTATTTTGGGGGAAAAAGTTCACCCATCCCTGCTTGGACGAAACCCAGGGCAGTTTGGCTCATTCCTAATTACTTACAAAGCAAATATGTGAGCAGAAGAAAATTATACAGTACATTCAGAAAGGCAATGTCATAGTGCAGTATATATGTAGCCAGTCAATCTTTCATTTTAAACATGTAAAAACAGTATATATTTAGAATAACATATACATTCAGGAGAAAGGTAATAGGTAAAAACCGGACACTTTTCTAACATAGATAATGGGTAATTTGAATAAGCAGTGTAGGATAGAAGGGAAGCTCAACCATAGTCTGAACACTTAAAAAAAACAGGTTACTATAAAACAAATACAAAGTGCACAAGTGGAAGGAACATTGTTGTTTGGCATCCCATAGTAGTTAATATATATAATTAGACAGTCAAAATACTGGATGCCCTTAGTCAGTGATGGTCTGGCCACCATTCATTTTTAGAGGACCCAGGGTTCCTGCAAGCTTACCTGTGTGGTATCAGACAGTGTTCTGGAAACTGGCATATGCAAATCATAAAAGGAGTCAAAGTTTTAAAGAACTCTTCAATGTTGCCTTTCTCAAGTTTTCTAGCATCTAGTCTATTGATGAACATAAGGCTGTGAAGAGGTTACCCACCTCAATACCGCACGCCGTCATATGACGTCCTGGTATTGAGGTGGGGATATCTGAATGATGCACGCAGCTACAGGCATCATTCAGATATCCTTCTTTTCAGCCGGCGATTCTGCGCACCAAAGAATGATCATAGCAGCAGTTCCGCCGCTTGATCGTTCTTATAGGCGACGCCCCCTCCTGCCGCTATCCGGTGCTTTTCCGGGCTCTCCCATGCCATCGGGGGACGAATTGGCCGGCGAATTGGCCGGCGCCGGCTCACGACGATAGAGATTTCCGGTGACCAGATGGTCACCGGTCATCTCTATGAATGCCGGAGGCCCGGGCGTGACGTTATGAGATCGGTGATTTTTTTTTCACAATATCATGCTTTCAAGCCTGGAGGAGAGATGTGGGGTCTTATTGACCCTGCATCTCTCCATAAAGAGGACCTGTCACAATGATTCCTATTACAAGGGATGTTTACATTCCTTGTAATAGGAATAAAAGTGATCCAAAAAAAATTAAAAAAGGTGTAAATAAAATAAAAATTAAGTAAAATAAATAATAAAAATTAAACAAAAAATTAAAACGCCCCTGTCCCCGGTAGCTCGCGATCAGAAGCGAACGCACACGTCCCGCCCACATATGTAAACGCCATCCAAACCACACATGTGAGGTATCGCCACGTGAGTTAGAGTGTTTGCAACAATTCTAGCACTAGACCTCCTCTGTAACTCTAAACTGGTAACCTGTAAAAAAAAATGAAAGCGTCGCCTATGGAGATTTTTAAGTACCGAAGTTTGCCGCCATTCCATTAGTGTGTGCAATTTTAAAGCATGACAAGTTAGGTATCTATTTACTCGGCGTAACATCCTCTTTCACATTATACAAAAAAATTGGGCTAACTTTACTGTTTTGTTATTTTGTAATTCATTTTTCCAAAAAAAAGGCGTTTGAAAAATTATTGCGCAAATACTGTGCGAGATAAAAAGTTTCAATGACCGCCACTTTATTCCCTAGGGTGTCTGCTAAAATATATATATAATATTTTGGGGTTCTGAGTAATTTTATAGCAAAAAATTATGATTTTTACATGAAGGAGAGAAGTGCCAGAATAGGCCCGGTAGAGAGGTGGTTAAAGAAAGTCTGTAATTTTTGGAGTTTGGGGAAATAACTAATTGTGTAACATATAATATTTGTCTGGAAGAAGTCTAAGATGATTAAGGCTCCTAAATGTGGGTTCTAGAGGTGAACAGAGAATAGTAACATTGGTGGGTAGGTCTAAAAATTGTCCACAGGCCTTAACATGAGATTGATCTTGAAGCTCCAATATTGGAAATGATTCATCTGGTCTCTTGCAGTGATATTGAGAAATATAATGTTGTGAAGTGTGTTATTAACAGCTCTCTTGTTAAGACAGCGCAGTGGTAGGCATTTATTTTTGTAGTCAATAATACATGGGTACGTTTTATGCCTTGAGCTGATCACGTGGTAAAAAATCTGAATTCTCTACCCAGAGGAAAGGCTGGGGTGCATCATAAAGATTAAAGTGGGGACACATTTCTAGAAATGTGTTTATTTTTTAGAATTCTCTCCAGGCTAGTATATTATATCTCAGAAAAGAAGATTCTGTCACAGATGGGAGCCAAAAATAGTGGGTAATACAGCAACTCAGCCAAGGACCATGAACTCAAAACCTGTGATACCCAAATTGTATTAGTTTAGAAAGAGGTGTGGTTTAGCTAATCCCTAGCATTTTAGACCAAGCTAGGCAAGCTATAGCTACGCAAGTCAGGTAAACTTAAGCCAGCCATAGATGGCTCAAATGCTGAAGCGGCTGAGATTCAAAACATCTATGGCAAGCTGGATGTACCCAAGTTGATCTATCGATTGACTTGGGTACAACCATCATGTAGGATTTTTGGCATGCGAATATTTCCAGAGGCTATAGCCGCTAGCAATAATCACAGTTTTCTCCCAGCAGGAATGCCCCTCCCCCCTGCAAGGAGAACAAATATCTCCCAGGAGGCATTTTGTTTCCATAAAAATTTTGTGATAACAGAGTTCAATTTAGTGACAACTCTATGTTTTAACAAACGAGGGAGTGTTTGGAGTGAATATAGCAGCTTAACCGCTTAGCGACTGCCCACCATAGATTTACTGCGGCAGGGCAGATGCTCTGCACCAGATCACGTACCTGGTAGGTGATCTGACAGTTCTGAGTCTGGGGCGTGTGCACGCGCTGCTGGCGACCCACTCCAGCTGTGATTGGACACAGCAGAAGCCAATCAGCGGGTCCAGCAGATGCAATGTCTGCAGGGACCCGCCGATCGTTCGTGAGAAAGGCAGAACGGCGGTCTTCCTATGTAAACAAGACAGGACACTGTTCTGTGAGAAAGGAATGTGCTGATCCTGTGTTCCTGCTAAGCAGGAACACAGATCTTTACATTTCCCCAGTCAAAGCACCTCCCTCACAGTTAGAAATCACTCCCAGGGAACGCATTTAACCCTATGATCACCCATGATGTTAACCCCTTCCCTGCCATTGTCATTAGTACAGTACCAATGCATATTTTTTAGCACTGATCACTTTATTAGTGTCACTGGTTCCCAAAAAGTCTCAAAAGCGCCAGATATGTGTCCGATTTGTCAGTCGCAATATCACAGTCCCACTATAAGTCGCTGATCACTGCCATTACTAGTTAAAAAGAAAAATAAACCAACGTTTGAAGGCTCTGTAACTTTTGCACAAACCAATCAATATACACGTATTGGATTTTTTTTTTGCAAAAATATGTAGCAGAATACATATTGGCCTAAACTGATGAAGAAACTTGATTTAATTTTTTTTTTATTGGGAATGTTTTATAGCAGAAAGTAAAAAATAGTGTTTTTTTTTCAAAATTGTTGGTCTTTTTTTGTGTATAGCACAAAAAATAAAAACTGAAGAGGTGATCAAATACCTCCAAAAGAAAGCTATATTTGTGGGGAAAAAAGGACATAATTTTTTTGGTTGCAGCACATGACCGCACAATTGTCAGTTAAAGTAACACAGTGCCGTATCGCAAAAAATGGCTTGGTGGGGAAGGGGGTAAAACCTTCCAGAGCTGAAGTGGTTAAGGAAGCTCATTATTTTCACCCATTGAAACTTCCCATTGGGGAGAAAACTAGATTGTTACAAGTATAAATTTCACTTAGTCTCTTATGCCGTGTACACACGATCGGTTTTACCGATGAAAACAGTCCGATGGACTTTTCTCATCGGACAAACCGATCGTGTATGGGCCCCATCGGTCTTTTTTCCATCGGTGAGAAAAAATAGAACACGTTTTAAATTTATCCGATGGGAAAAAAACTATAGCAAATTACTATCGTCTGTGTGGAACTCCATCGGACAAAAAACCCACGCATGCTCAGAATCAAGTCGACGCATGCTCAGAAGCAGTGAACTTCATTTTTCTCGGCTTGTCGGAGTGTTTTACGCCACGGCGTTTGGGACGGTCGGATTTTTGACTGATGGTGTGTAGGCAAGACTGATGGAAGTCAGCTTCATCGAATTTCCGATGGAAAAATCCATTGGATTAGAATCAATAGGAAATCCGATCGTGTGTACAGGGCTTTAGAGATAGTCAGGGTAAAATTATGGCTGTACATTTAGGATGTAATTTTTCATATGAGAAAAGGGAGGATAATTAGTTTTTTTATTCCATGGTTTATTCTGTGTGCAAAAGTCCCCATCCCTGTAAGATAACTGCTCACTTAAAGCGGAGCTCCACCGTAAAAAAAATATTAACCACTTAGCTCTGGATCATTATGCAGCTAAAGGACCAGGCCCCTTTTTGCGATTCGGCACTGCATCGCTTTAACTGACAATTGCGCGGTCGTGCGACGTGGCTCCCAAACAAAATTGGCGTCCTTTTTTTCCCACAAATAGAGATTTCTTTTGGTGGTATTTGATCACCTCTGCATTTTGTTTTTTTTGCGCTATAAACAAAAATAGAGTGACAATTTTGAAAAAAATGCAATATTTTTTACTTTTTGCTATAATAAATATCCCACAAAAATATATATATATATATATTTTTTGCCACAGTTTAGTTTGATACGTATTCTTCTACATATTTTTGGTAAAAAAAACGCAATAGGCGTTTATTGATTGGTTTGCTCAAAAGTTATAGCTTCTACAAAATAGGGGACTGTTTTATGGCATTTTTAATAATATTTTTTTTCACTATTTATTGCGGCGATCAGCGATTTTTATTGTGACTGTGACATTATGGCGGACACATCGGACACTTTTGACACCAATTTGGGGCCATTGTCATTTTTACAGCGACCAGTGCTATAAAAATGCACTGATTACTGTGAAAATGACACTGGCAGTGAAGGGTTTAACCTCTAGATGGCTCTGTAGGGGTTAAGTGTTCCCTAGGAAGTGATTCTTACTGTAGGGGTCGTGGCTACACGTTACACATCACTGATCGTCTGTTCCGATGACAGGGAACAGACGATCACTGACATGCCACGGAGAAGAACGGGGAAAGATTTGTTTACACTCACCTCTCCCCCTTCTTCAGCTCTGTGACCCGATCATGGGACACCGGCGGCGATCGGGTCCGCGGGTCCCGCGGGCTTGGTCACGGAGCTCAGGACCGGGTCGCGAGCGTTCCACCGGCGGCGCGCGTGCGCGACCCACGGCTGGGCTCTTAAAGGGCAACATACCTGTACATTGATATGCCCAGCCGTGCCATTCTGCCGACATATATCGGTGTGAGATGGTCCTTAAGTGGTTAAAAGCCAGCAGCTACAAATACTGTAGCTGCTGACTTTTAATAAATGGACACTTACCTGTCCTGGAGTCCAGCGACGTCGGCAGCATTTTAATAAATGGACACTTACCTGTCCTGGAGTCCAGCGACCTCGGCAGCAGAAGGCAAGCAATTGCTCGTCTCTCGGCTGCCCCCGCCGCCATCATCGGTGAGGGAATCAGGAAGTGAATCGTTGCGGCTTCACTGCTCGGTTTCCTACTGCGCATGCACGAGTCACGCTGCGCCGTCCTCACTGTTCCCGCTGTGTTCTGGGAGCCATGTGGTCCCCGGAGAGTGTATTCCCGGAAGTGGGTGCAAATACCTGTCTTAGACAGGTATCTGCACTCCCCTCCCCCCTGAAAGGTGCCAATTGTGGCACCGGAGGGGGGGGAGGAATCCGATGAGCGGAAGTTCCACTTTAGGGTGGAGCTCCGCTTTAAGGGAGTTAAAATACTTCCTTGTTAGGTGCTATTTAAATAAAATAGTATTCAAAATGGGGGAGAAAATCATAGAGACTACTCTTATTTTTTATATGATCTCAGAACTGCCAAATTAAAAAAAAATGTCCATTCCCTTAAATCTGGTGTTGAATCATTGCTCCCTTCACCTCTTTTGATACAGTTTCTAATCATTACCCATATTCATTATTTAAAAAAATAACCACTGGATGACTAAACTTGACTGGAAAAAGCAACTTTGCAAAATATGGTCTTTCATTGCATATTACACAGGTATTGATTATCATAATTTTGAACTATTTCTTTAACTGTAAAAAAGAAAAAATATATAAAAAAAACTTTTTGGACCAGCCAGTCTTGACAAATTAGCATTTTTTTCAAGTCTATGTATTTATGTACATTATCTTCCTTACAGCGGAATGATGTATAGAGCTACTCCCGTAGGACCTGCAAGATTACTGTCCAGGTCTTCCCAAAGCCTCCGCCCCGCAGCCAGACACACAACAGGCTCATTCACTTGTTCTTCAAGGACCAATTTGAGGAGATGTTGTCTTTGTGGTTTTTATTTTTTGAGAACTTGAATAGCGTTGGGGGAAGTTAGGAACTATGTACAGTACAACTTGAGGACTTGGTATTCCTTTCTGAGAAAGCGATAATGAAGTCCGGGCTTGTAACAAACAGTAGACTTCAGCTTAAGTAGTAATTAGAGCCACAAGACCAGAGTTCCTTGAAGTAGGATATTATCTAGACAAAGTTTCCCTTTAACAGACCCACAGCTGGCTATAAGGCACCAGAGGGTAGCTAAAACACAGTGTCCTCAAAATCTCTGAGTGTCTGTACTCAAAAGGCCCAAAAACAGATGGCAGCTAGTGATGAGCCGAACACCCCCGGGTTCGGTTCGCACCAGAACCCGCGAACGGACCGAAAGTTCGCACGAACATTAGAACCCTATTAAATACAATGGATGCGAACGTTCGAATTCTAAAGTGCTAATTATAATGACTATTATCCATGTTATTGTCCTAAACAGAGTTTGGGAACCCGGGTTCTGCACCAGGGGACATGTATCAATGCAAAAAGAAGTTTTAAAAACGGCCGTTTTTCGGGAGCAGTCATTTTAATGATGCATAAACTGAAAAAAAAAAGTCAAATATTCCTTTAAATATTGTACCTGGGGGGTGTCTAAAGTATGCCTGTGAAGTGCCACGTGTTTCCCGTGTTTAGAACTGTCCCTGCACAAAATTACATTTCTAAAGGAAAAAAAAGCCATTTAAAACTGCTTGCGGCTTTAATGTAATGTCTGGTCCCGGTAATATGGATGAAAATCTTTAAGAAAAATGGCATAGCTACCCCATCACCCCCCCCCCTACCCCAGCCCATTACCAGCCCCTTTGGGTCTTGTATGGATATTAAGGGGAACCCCACACACAAAATAAAAAAGGCCCTATATACTCTGAACAGCCGTATACAGGCGGTGCATACAAGACAGGGACTGTAGGTTTGTTCTTATGTAGAATCTGTTTGTAATTTTGAACAGGTACATTGTTTAAGTGTAGCTCCAGCCAAAAAATCAATTTTTAAGCTTTTTGGAAAACATAGAAAAGGGTTATCACCCCTGTAACATTTGTTTTGCTGTCTGTGCCCCTGTTCAGAACATTTCACCTCACTTTGCGTCCCAATGACAACTGTTTTTGAAATGTGGTGTTTTTATTGAAACAAGGATTGGTGATAAAGCATCAGTAGAGAGGAGACACCTTTCTCCCATATTAATTCTTACAGGAGAGAATTTTCCTTCCATGGGGTAGATTTCCTCTCACTTCCTGTTGTCTTCTTCCGTTTGCAAGTAGTAGTCGTTTGTAAGTTGGATTTTTGAAAGTAGGGACCTGCCGTATATACTCTGCAGAAATTGGCCCCTTAGGTGTTGGTGTTGGCACAACACTGTAAGCACTCACAGTTACTCTTGGTGGGTGCTGGAATGCCCTGCTGTCAACTATTATATCAGGAATTGTAATAACATATAATTGTTGAACAGTGGTAGTAAAAATTGGGCCTTTGATGGTGGTGCTGGTGCCACAACACTGTAAGGCCTGACAGTTACTCTTGGTGGGCGCAGCAATGGGCCCTGCTGTGAATTATTAGATCAATAATTATAATTGCATGCCCCTGTTGAACAGGGGCTGAAAAATTGGGCCTTAGGCACTGGTGGCACAACACTGCAACCCCTCACAGTTACTGTACTTGGAGCACAGCAATGAGGCCTGTTGCAAAGTATTGCATCAAAAATTGTAATTACACGCCCCTGTTAAACAGGGGCTGAAAAATTGGGCCTTAGCCACTGGTGGCGTCACCCATAAACCAAAATGATCTTCCAAGCTATCATCATTAATCGTATCATTGAGGAGGAGGAGGAGGATAGCCAGTCAACATAACAGCACAGGCACTCAGCATCAGCATCAGTCTTGAAGGGATGTGACATTTTAAAATCAATTAGTCTGTTATATCAGCATCAGGTGTGTGGTAGCTGGTGGTGATCCAAGACTGGTTCATCTTGATGAAAGTCAGTCGATCAACCGAGTCGGTGGACAGGCGCACCCTGTGATCCGTGACAAATCCTCCAGCAGCACTGAATGTGCGTTCTGAAAGAACGCTGGATGCAGGACAGGCCAGTAGCTCAATTGCATACTGTGCAAGCTCTGGCCAGTGATCCATCCTCAAGACCCAGTAAGCCAGAGGATTTTCGGTGGGGAAGGTGTCCAAGTCTGACCTTGCCCCTAGGTATTCCTGCACCATGTATATCAGACGCTGGCGATGGTTGCTGGAACCGATCATACTTTGGGGCTGCGGACTAAAGAATTGTCTGAACGCATCGGTCAGACGGCCACCTTCCCCACCGCTCCTTCTTTGACTGCCCGAAGCCTCAGCAACTCGTTGTCCAGGACCAGGAGTTTGTAACCTCCCAGTCTCTGGGAACGCGTTGCACAGACCTTTCTGCAAGGCCTCCCGGAGTTGTCTCATCCTCTGCTCCCTCTGCGACGGTAACATAAGGTCCGCAACCTTACCCTTGTACCGTAGATCAAGGAGAGTGGCCAGCCAGTAATGGTCCCTCTCCTTGATCCGAAAAATACGAGGATCCTTCCGCAGACTTTGCAGGATCAGGGAGGCCATGCAGCGTAAGTTAGCTGAGGCATTCAGTCCGGAGTCCTCTGGGTCACTAAGGACGACATGATCCGCAGCCACCTCCTCCCAGCCACGTACAAGTCCACTGGTTTCTTGGGACTGAAAATCATCCCTAAAAGACTGCTGCTGATGATGCTGAGTGCCAGCCTCCACCTCCATGCTGACACAATCCTCCTCCTCCTCCTCTTCCTGTGCGATGGGTGGGACATAAGGAACACTGTCTGGGTAAAGGGGGCCTTGAGAGGCAAGGAAGTCCTCCTCTTCCTGCCTCTGTTCTGCCTCAAGTGCCCTGTCCATTATTCCACGCAGCGTGTGCTCCAACAGGTGGACAAGAGGTACAGTGTCACTGATGCATGCACTGTCACTGCTCACCATCCTCGTGGCCTCCTCAAATGGTGCCAGGACAGTGCATGCATCCCTGATCATGCCCCACTGGCGTGGTGAAAAAAACCCGAGCTCCCCTGACCCTGTCCTGGTGCCGTAGTCGCACAGGTACTCATTGATGGCCCTCTGCTGCGTGTTCAGCCGCTGCAGCATGGCCAACATTGAGTTCCACCTGGTGGGCATGTCACATATAAGGCGGTTCTTGGGCAGGTTCAACTCCTTTTGCAGCTCAGCCAGGCGAGCACTGGCATTATAAGATCTGCGGAAATGCACACAGACTTTCCTGGCCTGCCTCAGGACATCCTGTAAGCCCGGGTACCTGCCCAAGGACCGCTGCACCACCAGGTTAAGGACGTGAGCCATACAGGGCACATGGGTCAGTTGTCCCTGTCGGAGGGCGGAGAGGAGGTTGGTGCCATTGTCGCAAACCACCATTCCTGACTTAAGCTGGCGTGGCGTCAACCACCTCTCGGCCTGCCCCTGCATAGCAGACAGGACCTCTGCCCCAGTGTGGCTCCTGTCCCCCAAACACACCAGCGCAAGCACGGCATGGCATCTTTTTGCCTGCGTACTTGCGTAGCCCCTTGAACGCCTACGGAGCACCGCTGGTTCCGAGGACAAACCACAGGAAGAGGCCATGGAGGAAGAAGAAGAGGAGGGGGTGGAGGAGAGAGGTGTGTCACAACCAGTAGTAGCATTTTGGAGGCGTGGCGGCGGAACAACCTCCAACACTACTGCACCTTGTCCTGCATCCTTCCCAGCTGCCAAAAGAGTGACCCAATGGGCCGTGAAAGAAAGGTAACGTCCCTGTCCATGCCTGCTGGTCCATGAGTCAGCGGTAATATGCACCTTACCGCTGACCGCCCTGTCCAGCGAGACCAAGACATTGCCTTCCACATGCCTGTAGAGAGCCGGAATCGCCTTCCGTGAGAAAAAGTGGCGTTTGGGAACCTGCCACTGAGGAACCGCACATTGCACAAACTCACGGAAGGGGGCCGAGTCTACCAACTGAAAAGGCAGCAGTTGAAGCGCTAGCAATTTAGCCAAGATAGCATTCAACCGCTGGGCATGTGGATGGCTGGGAGTGAACTTCTTTCGACGGTCCAGCAGCTGGGGCAGGGAAATTTGCCTGCTAGAATCGGACGTCGGTGTACTGCTAGCAGAGTGGCCGCAAGTACTTGGCTGTGACACACCTAATTCTACACCTTCATTCCTCTCAGTGCAGGTTTCAGAGAGGACTGAAGGTATACTGGGGTTGGAGATCCCAGCTGATGCGGTGCAAGGAGAGGTCCGCTTTGTTCTTTGGTGTGGGTCTTTAAGGTAGGTTTGCCAACGAGCTGCATGGCAGGTCAACATATGTCTGATCAAGCATGTGGTGCCCAAGCGGCTGATGTTTTGGCCACGCGATATACGCTTGAGACATATGTTGCAAACAGCAGCTGTGCGATCTGATGCACTCGCCTCAAAAAAGGCCCACACCAAAGAACTTTTTGAATGACGGGCAGAGGCAGCGCCCTGCACAGGCGGAGCTCTGCGGTGTGATTCCGTCGGTGTGCTGCCCATACGCTGGCCACCCAAGGGCATCCTGCCTCGTTGGAGATGTGCCTCCTCCTCATCCTCCTCCTCCTCCTCTCTCCTATTAGGCACCCACGTGGAGTCAGTGACCTCATCATCCCCTCCCTCCTCATCACTGGAGCCAATCTGGCAGTATGCTGCAGCTGCTGGAGCATGACTGCCAGATTGGTGTCCTTCTTGAGCATCCCCTCTCTCAGCTCTCACGCTACTGCCTTCCTCTAGCTGGGTATCATCATCAGATCCTTCGAAACGCTGGGCATCCTCCTGGAGCATGTACCCAACACTGTGCTCAAACAGTTTGGGGGACTCCTCAGGAGGAGGACATGGTGGGTCTAGGGAAGGAGTGACTAATGATGACATTGATACCAGAGAAGAGGACGCTTTGGCAGCTGCTTTGCCAGTACCCTGAGCCTGGGTGAGAGAGGATGAGGAGGATGAGGTGGGCTTGGTCATCCACTCTACCAAGTCTTCGGCATGATGTGGCTCAACATGTCCAGCTGACGAAAAGAAGGACAAGCGTGTCCCATGGCCATGTGCTGATGACAATGCACCGTGTCCATGACCAGCACTGTTGCCCCCAGACACAGAGCCTGCTTGCCCTCTTTTTTTGCCTCCTGACTGTCTGCCTCTCCTTGTTTGCCTTCCAGACATTTTAATGGATGGCCTGCAGGGAGATGGGAAAAACAGCAATAAGGGCTACCTTCAGGTGTATACTGTGCAGGAGGCTTAGCAACAAAGACACTGACACTGTCCCCTGCCTATCCTTCTCTGTCCCTAAACACAAGGATTTGCAATATGGTTCAGCAAGATTGGTTTCGCACAGAATAGCACACTGATAGTTTCCCTCACTGTCCTTCTCTGTCCCTACAAACAAGATTTAGCACAGAATAGCACACTGATAGTTTCCACGAGTGTCCTTCTCTGTCCCTAAACTCAAGGATTTCAAATATGGTTCAGCAAGATTGGTTTAGAACAGAATAGCACACTGACAGTTTCCCCGAGTGTCCTTCTCTGTCCCTACAAACAAGGATTAGCACAGAATAGCACACTGATAGTTTCCACGAGTGTCCTTCTCTGTCCCTAAACTCAAATATTTCAAATATGGTTCAGCAAGATTGGTTTAGGACAGAATAGCACACTGACACTTTCCCTCACTGTCCTTCTCTGTCCCTACAAACAAGATTTAGCACAGAATAGCACACTGACACTTTCCCTCACTGTCCTTCTCTGTCCCTACAAACAAGGTTTAGCACTGAATGTCACACTGACACTCTCCCTACCTATCCTTCTCTGTCCCTAAACACAAGGAATCCAGGATTAGTAAAGGAAAAAAATGACACTGTCCCTGCCTATGCTTCTCTTTCCCTGCTCCGGAACACACTACACAAGGCCGCCGCGCTGGCGGCCTTTTATAGTGTGGGGCGTGTACTAAACCCCCTCAGCAATAATTGGCCACAGGCATCCTGCCTGTGGCCAATCATTGCTCTCCTCGCTGCCGGCGCTGTGATTGGCCAAGCATGCGGGGTCACAGTGCATGCTTGGCCAATCACAGCGCCTGGATGACACTGCGATGGCGTAGTGCATTGTGGGCCGTTCGCGTCACTCGAATTTGGCGCGAACGGCCCAAATCGTTCGATCTTCGTCGAACGATCGAACAGCCGATGTTCGAGTTGAATGTATGTTCGACTCGAACACGAAGCTCATCCCTAATGGCAGCCTCCTTGCAATCTTACAAGTGGCACCTTCCAGTGATGCAAAACAGATTTTTGGCAGACAGCTTCCCTCTGTCAGGTTGTCCTTAGCACCTGGGTCTCAGCATTCCTCCCCTTATGTCGCCCACCAGGTCTCACTAACAGCAACTTTTGTCTGGGAGGACAGCGTGCCCCCCAGACTGGACTAATCCACTTTGGGAAAAGACCCAAAGCTCAGTGTGCTCACTGAATATATACATTTACCCAGCATACCATCAGAGCTTGCCTCACTGGGATAGGCCAGGGCTGCAACAATATTAATGCCTTCATCTGCATAGCTTCACATCTATTATCCAGAAACTTCTCAAGTGTTCTGGATACAGAGGAAGCTATAGACCAGACTGGCAGTAGCTGAATACAATGATCAGACCTTACTAGCAGATTATAGCTTCACTGGATACAGTGAGCAGAATATGCTTTTGCCTACCAAATAAATGCAGCCACACTGACTACAGTGTGTCAATTAAATGTACCTATCAAAAAAATACAACTAATACTGATTTATCTAATCTAATCCTAGCACCTACTTAGGTGGGTGCTACAGGTGGATTTCAAACATTGAATTTTTTTTTTTAATTCCCTGCCAAATTCATAGATATCCACAACTGTCATTCTGAAGGCATTGGAGAGCACTTTTGGTCCTGGCATAATGACACCACGCATGTCAATAGCAAAGAGAACTTCAGACCTTAGATATCTGAGGTTTAAATAAGATAAGTTCCACCTTATATTCTTTAACAGCCCCTTATTCTAATTTAATGAATCTGAATTGGTAGTGAATATACTGGTGTGCTTACTTTTTCCAAATGATAAATCTGCATTTTGAATAATATTGATTATGAGAATGATTATACAGTGTAAATTGTATGTCATTTGTTCAAATGTATAACCCTTATCTATAAGCAATGTTTGAAAAAAAATATGCATGTTTGTTTGTTAAGATATGTTGAAAAATTCAACAATTTCTACTGAATGTATTTATTTTTCACATGACTGTATACGTTTAATTAAACTATGTCCTTAAAGATATTTTAGAAGAGAAACATTTAAATGTAAAAGGACTGTCCACAAACAGTTTTACAATAAAATTGCCAAATTGTTGTGGATTCGGCTGGTATCAGAAATAAGTACAAAAACTTTTCCGCTTAACTTCTACATACATTAGTTCTGAACCTCTAAAATTCAGCTCTACAGTAAAACAAAATCACAACAGGGAAGGCAAATTAGAATGATAATTATAATGTTCAGGAATAGTAACGGCATTGTCACATCAATCATACTAAATAGGTCATTGGATGAACAATACAGAGAGAGAAAAATGTTAAATAGCACATAAACAGATGCAATGTTAATATGATGAAATAGCAACTTTCTATCCATCTAATTAATGAATTTCAAAATAAAAATATTATGACAGGATATTATAAGCATTATTTTGCTAAAGCATTAAAGCCACTGGACCCAAATGCTTCAACTGTAGTCAAATGTTGTTTTTTTTTTAAAACAACCCATATTGGGGCGTGGCCTGGGGCGGCATGAGATAGGATGCTAGGCAGCTGAGCTCCGCCGGCCGAGTATCCTTTTATAGCAAATCCTGAGCCTACACCCGCAGCCTGTGACCCAGAATAGATCCTCCGTGTACCGGGCAGCACCTGGACCATGTCTCTGCCGAAAAAAACCTCGGCATCCACCTCTAAGCTGGACCAGTACCGCCGCCAGGAGAGGGACTCCACGAGCAAAGATGGCGGCGCCACGAGGACAGAGGAGGCACCTGTTGCGCAGACACAGTAAAGGTACTGCAGGCCATTACTACTTGCCAAGAGGCTATCACAGCATGTCAGACCACCCTAACAGCCCGGATAGAGGAGGTGAAGGTAGACATCTCCCTAGTGAGACAGGACCTGCAGAAGCTGAGGGAGAGAGTCACTGAGATGAAGGTCAGGCTTAGCACAGTGGAGGATTCCCTTCCCCCTCTTCAGCACACCACAGAGGCCATGCAGCTGCAGATAAAACAAATTTTACAGAAGCAGGATGATTTGGAGAACAGAATTCGGAGGTGCAATCTCAGATTCCTAGGTCTCCCAGAAAGGGTGGAGGGGAGGGACCCCCCTACATTTCTTGAGTCCCTACTGTGCGATACATACGGCAAAGAGGTCTTCTCCCCCACGTTTGCTGTGGAACGGGCGCACCGCATGTCAGGCAGACCTCCGCCTGCCGGAGCACCCCCCCGCATGTTTATTGCAAAATTCCTCAATTTCAGAGACAGGGATGGTATACTTCACCTCAGCAGGGAGAAGGGCAACATCCCTTTTGGCAATAAGATGGTTGCTGTCTTCCCAGACTTCTCAGCGGAAGTGCAGCGAAAACGCAAAACCTTCATGGAAGCTAAACGGCGCCTCCGCATAAAGCATGTGAAATATGCCATGCTCTTCCCAGCTCGCCTGCACGTGGAGGGAGAAGATCGAGTGCACTTCTTTGAGGATCCGGAGGAGGTTA
This sequence comes from Rana muscosa, assembly GCA_029206835.1. NCBI lineage: Eukaryota > Metazoa > Chordata > Amphibia > Anura > Ranidae > Rana > Rana muscosa. The sequence goes on along the minus strand of CM055116.1, from coordinate 345,855,307 downwards.
TAGCGTGGCTCGAACAGAGGGAGGAATGCAGATAAGTGATCCTGTACCTTGTACCTTCACCTTTATCACACTCCTCTTTTTCATGCTCTTGATTTTACACTTTACTATCCCATCACGGGGAGCCAGGGCTGCAGTCTGCATCTAGACATTGCTCTCTGTTACTTCTGCCCCATATGCCTATGCCTGGTGTGGCTCCAAGCATTCACCTACTCTCAGGCCCCTCTCTGGTGGACAATGCAATTGCAGATCCAATGAACCTATTACCACCTAATCTCCCTGTTCTTAGGAATATCCACTAACACTCCTAACTACCACAAAAATTCTATGAGTGGGGGGACAAACCTAGCAGACAATTAGCAAGATCCCTCAAAGAAAAACATACTGATAACTTTATTTTAGGAATAAACTATCTAAACGGAAATTTAGTCCATGCGACTCCTCACATTGCTAAAGCTTTCAGGGACTATTATGCAGATTTGTACAAAGTGCAGTGTGACTCTCCGTCTCTGACTGTGAAGGAGAGACGTAACCTTATGCTTACATATCTAAAAGAAGCAAATTTGCCCAAACTTTCAAATTTGACTCTCAGGGAACTTGAATCTGAACTTTCGGTTGAGGAATTTCAGGCGGCTCTGAAATCTTCACCGACAGGTAAAGCCCCGGGACCGGATGGTTATACTATCCGGTACTATAAAACATTCAGTGATATCCTTCTGCCCCGCCTTACGGCTTATGCCAATTCAATCTCACAGACCTCGGGACTACGCCCGGAATCTCTTACAGCCCATATTTCAGTTATCCTTAAAGCAGATAAGGACTCTACTCAATGCAGTGGATATAGGCCAATTTCCCTATTAAATGTTGATATCAAATTATATTCTAAGGTAATGGCCAACAGACTACTCCCTCTTATACCTAGTTGGGTTTCCATGGATCAGACGGGCTTTATGCCACACAGAGAAGCCAAGGATAATTCCCTCCGGGCGATATCTCTTATACAATACGCTCAAAGGTCTTCCCAGTCCACCCTATTCGTATCTACAGATGCTGAAAAAGCATTCAATAGGGTGGACTGGGATTACTTAAAACTGACCCTGCAACATTTTGGGCTGGGACCCAAGATGTTTTACCGCATTACTTCCCTCTATTCTAACCCCACGGCACAAATTCGCATAAATGGCACTTTGAGTGACTCATTCCAACTATTTAATGGGACCAGACAGGGCTGCCCTCTTTCTCCCCTTTTATTTGCCCTTACCCTCAAACCCTTTTTGGCAACCATAAGATGTAATTTAAATATACATGGGATTCAAGTAGGTAATAAAACGCACAAATATGCGGCATATGCGGACGATATTTTATTCTTTATCCAGCAGCCTCGTATCTAGCTTCCTAATTTAATGTCAGCGTTTTCTACTTTTCAGACACTCTCCAACTTTAAAATTAACCTAAGTCTGAAATTCTAAATATTAATCTACCTGGAAGGGAGGTGGAAAATTTAAAACCCCTCTTCCCTTTTAGATGGGTTCAACGAAGTATGAAATATCTGGGAGTGAATCTTGTGCCTCAGACTCAGTCCCTCTTTAAATATAATTACATCCCATTATTGAATAATATTAGAAGGGATCTACAAAAGTGGAACACGCTGACACACTCATGGTTGGGTAAAGTGAGTATAATTAAAATGAACATTCTGCCTAGAGTTCTTTTTTTCTTTCAAATGATCCCATTGGGTGTCCCTATAGGATTTTTTTCCCTATTACAGACCATGGTCTCCCTCTTTATTTGGAGGAACAGTCACCCCAGAGTATCTAAGGAAGTATTATTTCGCTCCAAGGAAGCTGGGGGACTGGCCCTTCCAAATTTTAAGGCGTATTATAATGCTGTGATTCTGTCTAGGATATCCGAATGGAAATATGCTGCTAATTCCAAACTTTGGGTGAGTTTGGAATATGCTCTTAGTAACACAGACCTAGCAACTACACCCTGGTTGCCACGCTTACATAGACACCTTGCTCCAAGTACCTCCACTTTAACCACTTCCACCCTGGATGTATGGGATGCCTTACATAGGAAGTTCTCGTGGTCATATGCTTCTCCTCTGTTTCCGCTTTTGGACCACGATTATTTCTTACCTGGCCTATTAGATCCTGGCTATAGGACGTGGTTGCCAGAAGAACCTCTTCTACTACATCATGTTCTTCGAGCAAATGCGCTTAAGCCTCTTAAGGAAATTCTCAGCCTCAAGCCCATTATGTTTCTTGATAAATGGAGATATAATCAATTGCAAGGTTTCCTTAGAACTATGCCTCAGCCGCTTAGAGGGATACAGGACTTAAACAGCATTGAGGACGTTTTTAATTCAATGGACCCACCTGAACATTGTATCTCGGTATTCTACAAATTACTCATCAAGCTCCAAGGTGATACTTATCCTCCCTTTCTCGCTAAGTGGGAGGCAGACTTGGAATCCTGCCTCTCAGACAGCCAAAAGGATAAAGTCCTACAGCTGACTCATATCTCTTCAATTGCATCAAGGATGGCTGAGGTCAATTACAAACTACTAACCAGATGGCACTACACCCCATCAAAGCTTCATCAGATGCTCCCCGACAACTCCCCGTTGTGTTGGAGGAATTGTGGGAACAGTGCAACCCACGCTCATATATGGTGGTCGTGCCCACTCATCCGCCCCTTCTGGTCTAGCATTATTCGAATTATCCAACAAATATCCAATATTAATCTTCCTGCTGATGCATGGACCATTCTTTTCCATGCTACCAAGGAACCTGTCAGAAAATACAAATGTTCTTTAGTTCCACATCTGCTTAATACGGCTAAAGCACTTATACCTACCCTTTGGGGTCAGCCTGAGACTCCATCCGTGAAAAAGTGGTTTAAAAAAATTTCAGAGGTCCATCTCATGGAAGATATCACTCATTGTAACAAGGACACTTTTCAACGACACACTTTAACTTGGACTCCGTGGATGGAGTTCAAGGACACCACAACCTATAGAGAGATACTTGCACAATCCCACTGAGACCCGTTTACATCTATTGAATAAGCTATCTATATCTTAAGGATGATTTCCTGTGGTTATTCTTTGGTTTATCCCTTAAGAGACTAAAATGTAATGTGACAAACATTTTATTGGATACCATGCATGCCGGCCTTCCCTTTCCTCCCTTTTCTTTCCTTTTTTATACCCCTATTTTTGTTCTCTTCCTTTTCTCGGAGAGAGTGAGAGAGGGGGTTTAGATTTGTTCTTCCCTGAGGCTTCCCATACTCCCCCCCTCCTCCCCCCTTTTTTTTTGGGCACAGGTGACGATAATTTTACTTGTTATTTTTCTCTCTACATATATGTTTTGTCACTTCATTAGGGTAGTCACTTGTAAATTCATCCCTTAGTCCTCTATACAGTCCACTTTTAGATTTTAACACTTGTTTTTTAGTTAGTAGTAGTTTTTGGAATCACTTTTTTTTTCACTCTATTTTAATTAATTTTACGTTAGAAGACATCAACAATAGAGTGATAGCACATAATATATCTGGGGGAGAGTATGGGGGATCGTATTTCCCCATCCCCCCCTTTCTAAAATCTTCCCCACTCCCCCCCTCCCCCTTTTTTTTTTTTCCTCTCCCTCACTTTCCCCCTCTCCTTTTCCCCATCTTTTTTTTCTTTTTCTCCTTTTTTTTTTTTGGCACAGGTGACGATAACTTTACCTCTCACTTTTTTCTTTATATACATGTTTTGTCACTCTATTAGTACAGTCACTCATAAATTCATCCCCTAGTCCTTTATACTGTCTACTTTTAGATTTTAACACCTTTTTTTTAGTTCGTAGTAGTTTTCAAAACCACTTTTTGTCTCCTTTTATTATTTAATTCCACTTTAGAAGACATCAACACTAGAGTGATAGCACATAATATAGTTGGGGGAGAGTATGGGGGACTGTATTCCCCCATCCCCCCCCTTCTAAAATCATCCCCACTCCCTCCCCCCTTTTTTTTTTTTTTTTCTTTCTCTCTCTCCCTCTCTCTCTCTCCATTTCCCCATCTCTCCCTCTTTTCTTCCCCCCCCCTTTTTTTTTTTTTTTTTATTATTTGTAATGGGAAATATTGAGACTGTAAATGTGTTTCATGTATTGTAATGTGTGTTATATATGTTTTTGGAAAATTAATAAAAAAGATAATAAAAAAAAAACTACCACAGGGCCTGAGTGCATGATTTGTTTGCTTGCTTGTTTTTTTTACTTTTTTTTCTTTTTCCAGCGGAGAGAAGCTCTTCGCTAGTATGCTCACTGTGGAAAGTGAGCACAGTCCTGTAATGTGTTACGTTACGCAGCGAAGTTTCACCCCACTTGCTACGGTATGCAACCTGAGATGGAAAGGAATCACCACCAATGTGCTGACTGTATTTTTTGCCACTGCTGACGCTCTATCTACACCAGCCTTGGTTGTTCTTCTGCTTTCTAACATTTTTTTCTTCACAGGTTGGGCACTGTATTTGCCATGTTGGCAGTTATGGGTAAATGCCCGCACAAGTTGGGGACAGTGCAGGGCAGGGAGGGGGATATACGGGTTCTACTGTTCATCTAGGGCCTACTCCTGCTTCTCCACCTCCCACCATTCAATGTCCCGCATTGACCTCATACTCCTATCCAAATCACTCCTCCCTAGACTGACGGGTGCGGGATTCTCCCCTAGATCACTCTCTGACCACTGCCCATACTGGGCTGAGCTCTCTCTCTCCCATGCCCGCCCACCCTCCTCTTGGTGATTAAACCCCTTCTGGCTAACTTTGTTTCCAGAAGATGATGACCTTGACACTGACTGGGAGCAATTCTTTGAGACAAACACAGACTCTACACCACCGCACATAGTCTGGGAAACATTTAAAAAACATGTACGCATGAAGCTTACAGCCCGCATTAATAGACTGAAACGGACCTCTTCAGAGGCCCTAGACAAAGCTACAACGCATCTCCTGCATTTCTGGCTGACCCCACAGCTGATAAGGTTTCCAACCTTAAATTATGCTCCAGGACATTAGACCAGCTGCACTATGAGAAATCCAAACTAAAACCTTTTTTTCGTCGACAAAAGTCGTTTGAGCATGGGGAGAGAGCCGGGAAGCTGCTAGCCTATCTGGTGCATTGTGAGGAGAGGCCCTCGTGGTAATTTCGCTCCGCTCTCCTGGCAACGCCCTGGTGATGGAGCCTGCCCAGGTAACATCAATGTTCAAGGACTTTTTTACCACTCTATATGCCACAGTGGCTCCAGACGACACCTCCTTGATAGAGTCATTTTTGGCTGAGTTGTCAATCCCTCGGCTGACCGAGGAACAGACTAGGAAACTAGAAGCACCATTGACGGTAGAGGAGGTCACCAGGGCGATAGCTGAACTCCCCAGATCCAAAGCTCCAGGCTCAGATGGCCTTCCCGCGGAGTTCTACTCCACTTACTCAGATGTCCTCGTCCCCAGGCTTCTAGCACTGTATAACTCCATATTTGAAAGCTCTGAACTCCCAACCTCCATGAGGGAGGCTACCATAGTGTTAATTCCCAAACCCGGAAGGGACCCACATATCCCGGAATCCTATCGCCCCATCTCTCTGCTTCAGGTGGATGTCAAGGTACTTGCAAAAGTGCTTGCCCTCCGCCTCAACACAGTTATCTTGTCACTGATATACGAGGACCAGGCAGGATTTATGCTGGGAAGGAACACCTCCTTTAACTTCAGGAGATTGTTCATTAACCTTCAGACGACACATGACAACCCTGGATCCAGGGTGATCATAGCCTTGGACACCGCCAAGGCTTTTGATTCAGTGGAGTGGAGATACCTCTGGACCTGTCTGGACCGGTTCGGCCTGGGTCCTAGGTTCATAAAATGGGTTCAGCTCCTCTACCAGATGCCAGTGGCCAAGGTCCTGGCTAATGGATGGCCCTCGGAACAATTTCCCCTCGCTAGGGGTACGAGACAGGGGTGTCCCCTGTCGCCGCTGCTGTATGCACTGGAGGCAGAGCCACTCGCAATAGCCATACGTTCACACCCAGGGATAGTGGGACTTCAGAGAGGGGGGGGGGGGGGTGGTGGAAAAAATCTGTATATATGCAGACGACACCTTATTATACTTAGATGACTCGGGCAGCTCCCTACCATTAGCCTTAGCCTTAATAGAGCGCTTCGGTGCATTCTCTGGTTTGCGGATCAATTGGGATAAATCCCAGATACTCCCCTTTGACAGCTTTCCACCACCCAGAGACAGGGCCCTACTTCCTCTACAGAGGGTGGATGTAATCAAGTACCTGGGAATCCGGACCACTCGTGACCCTACAGACTACGTCCCACTTAATATAACACCACTATATGAAAAGCTGAAGCAAAAGACACAGGTCTGGGCCCGCCTCCCACTGGGAGTGATGGGCTGCATAAATCTCGTGAAAATGGTTCTGTTACCCAAAATATTGTACATGATTTGGCACTCCCCGTGTATTTAGTGCTCAGGCATTTCAACATATTGGAAAACTTCCTTAAACCATTTGTCTGGGGTAACACTAGGCACAAACTCCCGTGGCACAGGTTGAAGCACCCGACTGACCTTGCCGGAACGGCGCTCCCTGACTTTAACGCTTACTACCTTGCTGCCCAGCTGTCGCAGATCTTTCATATAGATAAAGTTGATAAAGACAGATTTCTCTGCTTCTTATGCCCTAAATGGACATAGCCCACACTGGACCCACTAGTGGCGATTGCAGGAGGGGTGGAAGGTGAGGGACCGCTGACAGACCGCCGGACTCTATTATACCACTATAAAAAGGTGTGGAGTATTGTCTCAGACAGGTTGCGCATTACATCACCGCATCGCTATAACTCTCTATGGCATAACGCAGCCCTACCTGAATTCAACCTTATCCAGGATGGTGGAGTGTGGAGCTCTAGGGGAGTATTCTACTTGTCTCACATTACCCGCAACGGGAGACTGAAATCTTTCGATAACCTTAAAGCTGAATTCGCTCTGCCAAATCACATGTTCTTCAGATATATCCAACTCCGCCACGCTTTCCACACCCAGTTCCCCCAGGACGATCTTTCCTTAGCTGACAACCCCTTAATGGCAGCAATAAAATATCCTGACCCTAAAAAAACTGATATCCCATTTCAACATTATGTTGACACTCCCACAGGCAACCACATCGGCATATGCCCTGAAATCCAGATGGGAGGGGGAGGTGGGCACATTAGACGATGATGAATGGAGTGACGCACTTGACACATGTAAACTAGTATCTCCTAAACTGTTGGATCGCCTAACACAAATCTTCATCACACACAGGGCATACCTCACTCCACTTAGAATCTCTAGGAATAAGAGTGACCATTCTGCCACATGCCCAATGTGCGGTCAAGCCGTGGGCACCTTTTTCCATTTGCTGTGGCAATGTCCCAAAATTCAGGCATTCTGGGTGCAGGTGGTAAGGTTCTTGCATGATACAATGGGCTCCCCCATAACGCTCCAGCCAAAACCGTGCCTTCTGGGTATTTTACTGGACCCAGAGTTCAACAAGTTTACTAAAATATTCCTGCATGAAACACTCTTTTTGGCACGGAAGGTCATAGCCAGAGTCTGGATGAGACCCAATCCACCGGAGCTCTCACATTGGATAGCTGAGGTCAATAATGTGTTACCATACATGAAACTTATTTACTCTCATAGTGGGTGTCCCTCCAAGTACGATAAGATTTGGGACAGATGGCTCAAGGCACCTGCAACCTGCACCTGACCAGGACGGGACACAACATGGTCCTCAGGCTTTTCTGGCAACCCAGCGGACTGTAAATAATGGGGGGGGAGTGTTTATCACAACGCAACATGTGTACTTCATGGATAAGACTAAATGTACATGGTACCAACAACTACTGTAAAGCCTCATACACACGACCGATTTTCTTGTCCAAAACCATCAAGAAAAGTGCCGCGAGAGCTTTTTTGTCGAGAAAAACGTTTGTGTGTATGGTTTTATGACGAGAAAATTGCCGAGAATCTCGACAAGAAAATAGAGAACCTGCTCTCTATTTTCTCATCAGGATTCCAGATTTCCTCGTCGTGTTTCTCGTCGGGCTGTTTTGTGACGAGAAAATGGTTCGTGTGTATGCTTTTACGACTCTTCCAAAAGCGCGCATGCTCACAAGCAACTATGAGACGGGAGCGCATCTTCTGGTAAAACAAGCCTTCGTAATGGAGAGAGCACATTCGTCACGCTCAAAAATATTGCATCGTTTAAATGTTCTGCATTGAAATCTTCGTTAGAATGTTACATTAATCAAAACGAGTGACCTTCTTTTGCTGCTGATATTCACACAGAGTTATGACTTTTTTTTAACCTTTTTCATGCTGCTCTTAAGAAGATTTATGTGTATTATATCGTGCAAGTTTTTAGGAATAATTTAAATGTTTTTTCAAAATGATGTTAATTATAATTTCGCAATGTTTTGATAGTGATCTCCCATTTAATTTTGGAATCTATATTAGTTAAATTTCCCCCCATGTTTTTTTGCAAATCAGATTTAGTTATTCTTTTGGGGGGGGTTGATATCTGTCCCTTTTTTTGTCAGTCAAATGTATCTGCTTACTCCAAAGCTAGATTTTTAATTTTTACAAATACACATAGTCAAGTATGAACTTAAACAAAAATCACATTTATTCATGTTTCGAAATAAAATAAAGAGAAGGCAGCGCTGGAGAACCTGCTGCCATTTGTGCATCCCAGGGACCCCAGAGCACACAGCAACCCTGTGTGGACCCTAAAATTGGGAGCTTGAGAAGGCCAACATTTCTGAACACAATCTGATGCTGGCCTCCCAGAGGTCAGGAACAGCAGCAGGTGATATATATGTCCCAAGTGTGTGGTACTACAACAGGCTGCCTTCTGTCCGACCACAATGAAGCAAGGCCATCACTTCCTCTTCTTCCTGGCAACCTTCCCTGCAACCTTCCCTGAAGCCTTCCCTGCAGCCTTCCTTCTTCGTTTGGCTGGAGGCTGGGCCACTGGAGGGGTACTCCTATCAGGAGGAGGAGGAGGAGATGTAGCAGAAGGGGGTGGGGCAGAAGAAGAAGGTGGAGGTGTAGCAGAAGGGGGTGGGGCAGAAGAAGAAGGTGGAGGTGTAGCAGAAGGGGGTGGGGCAGAAGAAGAAGGTGGAGGTGTAGCAGAAGGGGTGGGGCAGAAGAAGAAGGGGGAGGTGGAGGTTGAGTCAGTTGTGCCACCTCACATTTGGCGGTATTGGGGGTAATTTTCTCCATCACCCCCTTGTTGAGCAAGGTGATGAGCAGGGGCTCAAATAGGAGGCGTTGCTCCATGCTCATCACCTTGAACTTAGCCTCCACTAGGCCGGCAATGGCCTCTTCAGGGGATGTGGGCTCCTGGAGGGTGGCATGGGCCTCATGAATAAGGGCCATTGCTGCCTCACTCGTGCTCCTGTCCCTCCTGCCTCTTTTGGGAAGCCGGATGGGAGGCACCTGGGATCTGGTGCTTCTCCTTTGCCCTGCCACCTCCTGTCTGCCACTGGGCCCTGCCACCTCCTGTCTGCCACTGGGCCCTGCCACCTCCTGTCTGCCACTGGGCCCTGCCACCTCCTGGCTGCCACTGGGCCCTGTCACCTCCTGGCTGCCACTGGGCCTTTCCTCCTCCTGCCTGACAGTTTCCAGACCCTCCTCCTGGCTGATTTCATCCTGTGTATGAAAAAGGGACATAGTTTAATATGTTGGTTTAATCTTTGCATCAAACTTTGTAATCCTGATTGAAGCAATTAGAATGTAAATCCATAAATCCTTGCTTTAAATTTACCACTACATCAGATTGACTATTTAGCACCCAATTAAGTGCAGACTAATGTCTACAGATCTTGATTTCACTTGTGGAATCCAAAATATTTTATGTTTGTCATCTTGACATATTTGTCAAACATTAAGTTTATCCCAATACATTTTCAGTTAATACTATACCTGGCTCCAGATGGCCAAATCAGGATCATCCAGGATGGCTGCCTCCTTTTGCTCCAGAGAAGGCTCAGGTTGGCTGCAGGGAAGTCTGGGGGGAAGAGTGGAGAGTGATGGCCTTGTCTCAATGTGGTCATCCAGGAAGGACATCCTGTTGTAGTACCACAAAATCGGGACATAAACATCACCTGCTGCTGCTCCTGACCTCTGAGAAGCCAGCACCTTAGAGCGTTCAGTCCTGTAGGTACCTCTCAAGCTCCCAATTTTAGTGTCCTCTTGTTTTGCTGTGGCTGTGGGCACCTTGGTATGCACAAATGGGAGCAGCTTCTCCAGCACTGCTTTTCTCACCCCTTTTTTTTTGTGGATGGGGTTTTTCGTCTCCCACAGAGCCGGCAGCTCCCTTACCCGGTCAATAAATTCCGCCAGGAAATCTTTATCACTAATGAAGACATTCATATTGTATCTGCAAGTAAAATAAATAATATATAACTAATGTGAGGCAAACAGTCTAACCTCCTTAACATCCTAGTCACCATATATATCCTCCAACATTCTCAAGACAGTATAGGCCAACAATTTGTACAAGTCACAAAATCACATACCTTCGTTCGCACGTCCGTCACTTGAACTCCTCTCTCCGCACACCGAACGTACTATAGTCACATGTGTGTTTGCTATATACACACCACGCATGCGTCAAAATACGAACACGTCGCTCCGCACACGTCGCCCGCCCATGGCGTTCTAACTAACATCTTTTCCCTTCCCCTTCTCTTTCGGCGCGCAGACAGATATGGCGGAGTTACAGCAGGTGTCTGATAATTCCGCAACTAACGAGGAGGAGACAAGCCCGGAGACCGAGGAAACGTCACGATCAAGGAGGAGATTCAAGGCATCGAATATGTCTTTGGCGGAGATGGCGGAGATGGTGGACATCTTGCTCAAGTCTGATTATGATGCAAAGCATGGGCCGTATAGCAAACCAAATAGAAGGAAGGCCAAAATCCTCACTAAAGTCGTGAAGAGTCTGAAGGCGAATTTCGGGGTGAAACGCTCAAATGAGCAGCTCAGAAAGAGGTGGTCAGACCTCAAACTGAGGGAGCCAGAGCAGTTGAGGAGCATAAAGAGAATGCTCGCTAAAAGTAAGTAAAATGTAGACTTTTATGCTATTAATCCTTTTCTAAACTGACATGTTGCTCTTTATTTTGGTTTCTCATATTGGACTCCCTTCCAAAATGTAATATTTTGAACTTGGTTGGGCACAGTAATCGTTCGTTACATTACCGACACTTCGTTCGGCCACTATCCGCGGTTTTGGCTTATTTTAGAGCCACAAAAGTAATTAGACATCTGCCATTTTTGCTCAAATATTGTGGCAAAATTTTTAGGCTAGATGATGTGTTTGTAAAGAGAATGAAATGCAAACTTTTATCAGTGTAAAGGAGAGGACACTCAGCAGCTGCTTCCACATCTGTACTTTGGAGCACTATAGTGTGGGCCACCAGACCCGCCTTTTTTGGGTGTCCCACACAGGTGCATCAGTCAATCTTTGTGGTGCCTCCATGTCAAATAAATTACATCCAAAGGTTACATAGTTACATAGTTACATAGTTAGTCAGGTTGAAAAAAGACAAAGTCCATCCAGTTCAAGCATAAAAAAATAACTAAAATAAAAAAATATCGTGCAATCCCATATACCCAATTCTATACCCACAGTTGATCCAGAGGAAGGCAAAGGTGAATACTAAACATATTCCTGGTCATAAATAATGCATTCTTCTTTAAATTCCGCCCAAACACACACTTGTACCACACTTCCAAGCAATTTAGCCTGTTTTTATTTTAACATTGAGATTTACAGTGTGATAAATAGACCTTTTGTTTGATTGTCATAGGGGAGAGAAGACTGGGAGGAGAACACACCAGGGAGCACATGCACCCCACAACTTCCAAGCAACCCCAAACTCCCAAAGACCCCCACCCGAAAGATGTGCAGGAAGTTGAGGTGGAGGAAGGAGAAGTGCAGGAAGAAGAGGTGGATGACGTTGTGGATCTGGTCACCACAACAGGTCAGTATCTGTCACCACAGCTTCAGGTAAGAGATGTAGGCCTGCAGAGTTATAATACCTTTTGTTTTTTGTTTTTAGGGGATATAAATGTTGTGAAGGATAGTACACGGTTCTCTGCTGACAGTGCCCTCCGCCTCATCCAGCAAGTGATGGAATGTAGCATGGAACTGGACCTAATTAAACAAAGAATCCATGTGATGGAACAAACATTTAAAGACATTCTCGATGTTTTGGGGAGAATTCAATAAGCCATCCAAACACATTTGTTTTTACATGTTTGTTTTTGCACATTTTTGAATATTTTTGACAATCAAACCAGCCAAAAATTGAATCTGCACACAGTGTGTCAACATGTGCTAGCTGCCATCAGGGGATATCCATGTACGTCTTTTGGGGGTGCAACCCCTTCCTCGTATCTAAAGTCGGTGAACTGAGGAAGGGGTTGCACCCCCAAAACACGTCCATTGATCACCCCTGATGGCAGATAGCAAATGTTGACAATAGGGATCAGGATTGTAAACTTCCTAGATGAAAAAAATCCCAAATGTGTGCATATTCAATTTTTGGCTGGGCAAGGGGTGGCAGGACCCCATATTAGGACGGGCACATAGAGACATAGTTTGTGTAAGTGAATGTCTCAGATTGCTCAGAGGTATCCAATGTTGTAATTTTTGGAATGCAACTGTTATTTTTGTATTTTCATAAGCAAAAAATTGCCGGGTTGGGGCCAGGCCAACCCAAAAAACAAGAAAAAACTAAAAATGGTGAGAATGTGCACAGAGTAAAATATTTGACCACAAACAACGTGTAGCTTCTTTTTATAATACCCTCTAAGCTTATTTGGTTATTTTGTTAGGTTACATAGTGAAATGGTTGTTAGTTACTAAAGTAAAATACACTTGGCACTACAAATGCACTAAGACAAACTAGGAGACAGGAAAGAACAAATAATTAAAGGTTTAAACAAGCTTTTTATTTGGATCCTTAGACATAAGCTGGCATAGGAATTGCCCCCCTACCCGTGAAATACTCCATGTATTTGTCCCGAACCTCACGGGCATTTTGGGAGGGCAACCCAGGATGGGCAGATTCCAGGTCCGGCAGGGGATTTGCAGGGGAAAGTCCAGCCTCTGGAAAAACTGAGGCCATATAGGAATTTGATTTTTGGCTCAGAAAGTTGTGTAGCACACAGCAGCATAATACGACATAGTTTATTTTGTAGTCCGCCAAGTGTATTGAAGTCAAAAAAAGGCGGAACCGGCTGGCCATTATGCCAAAGGCATTTTCGACAACTCTTCGGCCCCTGGCCAGCCGGTAATTGAACACCCTCTTGTCTGGGGTCAGGGTCCTCTGTGGAAATGGCCTCATAAGATGCCGTCTGAGTCCGAAGGCTTAATCAGCCAAAAAAACAAAGGGGAGTCCTTCAATATTCCCTGCATCCGGTGGCAATGCAAGGTCGTCACTCTGGAGACGGAGGGCAAACTCCGTCTGGATGAAGGATCCCCCATCGGACATCCGGCCATTCTTCCCTACATCAACATAGAGGAATTCATACCGTGCTGACACCACCGCCATCAGCACAATGCTATGAAACCCCTTGTAATTGTAGTAGTAGGACCCAGAACGGGGTGGCGGCACGATGCGGACGTGCTTCCCGTCTATGGCACCACCGCAGTTGGGGAAGTCCCACCGCGTGGCAAACTCCGATGCCACAGTCTGCCATTCCTGTGGCGTGGAAGGAAGCTGTGGAGTGAAACAAGATGAAATAATATTAGAATACAAAAGTCATACATTACAAGGAAATTCTCTGAAAAAAACATTAGAGGCCAACATCAATCAAATTCTACGTTTATTAAGGTGTTTAAAATAAGTAGAATGGAAGGCTCATTTATCATATTCATCACCCCCTCTGATGGACCATTACTAAATTATTTTGGGGGGGGGGGAGATGTGTTTGGCCACAGGATAGCATTGCAGTGGCGGTGCGTCCAGAGTGGGCGCTGGAGCACTGCCCCCTCTCTACTGTGCCCATCACTCAGAACAATACATAGGTTCATGCGTTGCATTAACCTATGTATTGTCTATGCCGCCCACTATTCAGGTGGATGGCCTCTTGTAAAGCGACCGACATATGAATAATTGCGGCATTTAGGGGGTTCAAATTGCATAGCAGAAACAGGTAGTAAAATAGTCTTGCACATTACAACCTGAGGGATGTAATTGGCTTCCTAAAAGTAAAATAGGGGACGCAAGGGGGGGGGCATTCCTTGGGGAAACACTGGCAGGCTGCTCTGCCAATCATGTTCACCAAGTCTGTTTAATGGTAACATGATTGGCTGACGCAACATCAAGGGAAGGAGAAGACATCAAGGACAGAAGAAGGATGGCGCTGACCACAAGAAGGTAAGTGCAGGGCTGGGGGGAAACTGGCTGCATTAGAGGGGACTAAATGGCTGCATTGGAGTGAACAAAATGGCTGCATTAGAGGGGACAACTGGGGGCGTTTAATAGGCACCAGAGCAAAAAAGGAGGAAGTTTATTTCCTAAATTGGTGTTTGAACCCCCAAACATTTGGAGCAACAGGCGCCCCTGCTGGAAAAGTTAGTGAAGGGAAATATTTATGGAGGAGAAAAAAGGGGCAATCTAAAGCTTCCAGCATGCATGGGGACAAAGGGGACATTCTCAGCATATTACAATCATGGTAATTAGGGAAGGATGAAAGAAATACAATACATTAGCATACATGTAATACATAAAATGTGATGTTAAGGGAGAAAACTTACCCTAATATAGTCCTCCTGCAGGACTTGTATAATGGCAGAACAGGTGTCTGGGTATTTGAGGCCCAGAGCCTGGGGGGAGATGCCTGTGGTGAACTTCAAGTCCTGAAGACTTCTCCCTGTCGCCAGGTAACGTAACGTGGCGATGAGCCTCTGCTCAGCACTGATGGCTTCCCGCATAACGGTGTCCTTCCTGGTAATATAGGGGGACACCAAAGCCAACAGTTCCTGAAAAACGGGGTCAGACATCCGCAGAAAATTCCTGTAGTCCTCAGGATTATTCTCCACGATCTCCCGCAGCAGAGGCATATGGCAGAATTGGTCCCGCTGGAGCAACCAATTCTTGGTCCATGAACTCCTCCTCACACCATTCATGGACTGGTCTTGGTCCAAAACAAGCAGACCAACACCAAGCGCACGCACAGCACAAACTCGACGACGAGAACGTCCAGGCGACATGGCTAAGAAACGGTCGTCTTATCAGAACGTACAGAACAGAACGCACTTTAGAACAGCAAGGCCTATGAATAACGAACTGAAAATCAGAAACGAACAGGCAAGAACGCACTGTAAAACAGATACGACCTGCCTAGACGCCCTGAAAGTCAAGATACGAACCCACAAGCACAAACTGAACGGCAGAAAACGATCTGAAAAGTACGAAGACTGAAAAGCGCGAATCGTCTCTTCCCAAACTTTTACTTCACACGCGCTAACACGAGATCAGCAAAAGCAGCCCAAGGGGTGGCGCCAAGAAAAAAGATCTTCCCCTTTATAGTGCCGTCGTACGTGCTGGACGCGAGCGCGGAGAACAACGACGAAATTGGAAATTGTCAGTGTGTACGCATGGAAAGCTTGACGAGAAAATCGACAAGCTTAACAAGAATCTCGTCGAAAAAAACGACGTGTTTTTTACGACGAGAAAATCGGTCTTGTGTACGAGGCCTATGTCTCGTATTACTATATACACTAAAGGGGGATGTTGCTATATACCCCTTTTGAGCGATACTGTTCAGTATATACGATGTTTGTCAAGATCGAATACTGTATGTATTTTTTCTTTTTGCTCAATAAATGCATTTGTTTTATGAAAAAAAAAAAAAAAAACATATTAAGAAAAAATACAGAAGCTTCAATTGCTGATTTTTCTTTCTAAAATATTAATTGCCTGGCTATTACTTACCCAGCAGCTTTAGACTTTCTGAGTTGCTGACCCTGGAGCATACATGTGCACCAAAGACGCACTGCAACACACTTGTCCTAAGTGAAAAGAGGGGTAAAAAAACACTGGACTGCCTCAAAAACGCATAAAAAATGCACTGGAATGTGTCAAAAACGCGCATGCAGAAAAGCACCTGGAACGCATCCAGACTGCGTTTCTATGGTGTGAACTAGGGCCAGTTCACACCATAGAAACGCAATCCGGATGCGATCCAGGTGCTTTTTTGCATGCGCGTTTTTGATGCGTTCCAGTGCATTTTTAGTACGTTTTTGATGCAGTCCCAGTGCTGTTTCTTGGCCTAGGTCGACAAGGCCCAGGCCTAGGGGGGCACTTGGGGGGGCAGCACCCGCCCCCCACCATCCGCTCAAAAAAGCCCCCTCCCGCTCCCGAGTCAGCCCATTCACTGAGGATTTGGCAGAACACCTGAGTTGCTGGCTGCAGCGTTCGGAGAGCGTCTCTCTCTCATACAGCGTGTGGTGAGTTCCCCCCTCCTCCTCCCCCTCCTTCTCTCTACACAGACGGGAGACCAGTGAGAGAGCTGGTCAGTTTCTCTTCCTGTGTTGTGACCCCAGGTGCACATGGAGCCGTTGGATTGTGGCTTCAGCACCAGACTCAGCTACTGTGTGCATTGTGTATATCTGACCTGGCTGGAGGGGTGAGAGTAAATACCAATCCTCACTGTGTCTCCTTGCAAACCTCATGCTGTGACTTATCTGTGCTCCGGCTTTCCCTCTTTGTTTCTCCTATCTCCCTGTTATCTGAAATAAAGACGCTCTAGTAATTAACCCTCTGTGTCCTTTGCTAGAAGAGAACTGTGCTTTTCTTCTCTGCTTCAGCCCAGGTTCACACCAGGGCGATCACAGACATCGCATGTGATTTGCACCCGCACCTGTGGTGTTGTTCGCATGCGATGTCTGTGTGTGAGATGCGACTTCAGCCATACGGTTGTATGGCTGAACTCACATTGGATTGGTATAGAAAAAATTGCAGGGACTTGTTTTTCCCCGCACTAGAATCAGATCACATGGGTGTTCTCTCCCATGTGATCTGATTCCTGTGCGAGTTAACAGTTCATACTGCCATCTGTGAACTAAACTGGGGGTGTCATTAACAATGTATTGACACCAGCAGCAGTTTGCAGAGGTCAGTGTGAACGGCCCGCGGGAGAGATACAATGCGGCAACCGGCGCTGGAATCACACTGGTTCCTGCATCGCATCAGTGTGAACCCAGGCTTAATGAACACGTGTACACTGCTGCTTACCTAAATGGTTAAGGCTGCACTCACACCTGAGTGTATTTTTTTTTCAGGCAGAAGGTCACGCGTTTTTACCACGATTTTTGCTGTGTTTTTTTGCCACGATTTTGTACAGGTAAACAGGTCAAAGATGTAAACAGCAAAAAACGCCTGTAATCTGCCTACAAAGAAGTTCATGTACTATTTTGAGCTCAGGCTCTGTTCACACCTAGGCCTTTTTGGGCATTTTTCTGCTCTCAGCCTTAGCTCTAAAAACAAGATAAATCCCATTCATTTCAATGGCCCCTGTTCACATCTGAGCGCTCTGTCACCTAAAGAAAAATGCCTGTTGCTCAAAAAAGTACATGAGCTTATTTTTTTGGCAGATTACAGGCATTTTCTATTCTTTTACATTGGTGACCTTTTGACCTGTACAAAATCGTGGCAAAAATAGCGTGACTTTCTGCCTAAAAACTATACGCTCAGGTGTGAATGCAGCCTCAGGCGTTTTATTAAAAGCGACAAAATGCTCAGATGTGAACAGGGGTCATTTAAATTAATGGGATTTTGCTTGTTAGGCATTTTTTCAGGCGTTTTTGATGGTGTTTTATGAGCTGAAAACGCTCAGGTGTGAATGCATCCTGACTATTTACAGCTCAACATCTGCAGGCTGGTGCTTCTGGTAAAAAATGGCATTTAACACTTGATGCCGTGTACACACGACCATTTTTCTCGTCTGGAAAATTTTTCTTTTTTCTCTTTGACGAGAAAAACGCCCATGTGTGGGCTTTCCAGCATTTTTCCCAACGAGAAAAATGGCAAGAATCACGACGAGAAAAATTAGAACATGCTCTAATTTTTCTCGTCGTGATTCACGGCATTTTTTTCCGCTACAGTTTTCCCATAGGGAAACACTGCCAGGGAGCCTACACACGGTCGGTTTTCTCGACCAAGAGAAAAAATGTAATGAAAACCGGCCGTGTGTAGGGGACCAAGCCGGTCCTCGTTTTTCATGTCGAATTTCTCGGCAGTGTTTTCACCGTCGATTAAATTGATCGTGTGTACACGGCATTAGTGTCTGCTTGTATATATTGGTTCACCTTTCATAGCTACCTGTATGGTTCATGCTGCCTTCTGACATATGAAGAGAAGTGTCATTTCTCATTATAGATCACCTGCCACATCACCTGCCACAAGTTGTGGAATGTTCACTTGCCACGTCACCTGCCACATCACCTGGCCACGTCACCTGCCACAAGTTGTGTATTGCCCACTTGCCACGTCACCTGCCACATCACCTACCACAATTTGTGGATTGTCCACCTGCCACGTCACCTGCCACATCACCTGGCCACATCACCTGGCCATGTTACCTGCCACAAGTTGTGGATTGTCCACTTGCCACGTCACCTGGCCACATCACCTGCCACAATTTGTGGATTGTCCACCTGCCACGTCACCTGCCACGTCACCTGGCCACATCACCTGCCACAAGTTGTGTATTGTCCACTTGCCACATCACCTGCCACGTCACCTGCCACAATTTGTGGATTGTCCACCTGCCACGTCACCTGCCACATCACCTGGCCACATCACCTGGCCACGTTACCTGCCACAAGTTGTGGATTGTTCACTTGCCACGTCACCTGGCCACGTCACCTGCCACAATTTGTGGATTGTCCACCTGCCACATCATCTGGCCACGTCACCTGCCACAATTTGTGGATTGTCCACCTGCCACGTCACCTGCCACGTCACCTGGCCACATCACCTGGCCACGTTACCTGCCACAAGTTGTGGATTGTCCACTTTCCACGTCACCTGGCCATGTCACCTGCCACAATTTGTGGATTGTCCACCTGCCACGTCACCTGCCACGTC
Source organism: Rana muscosa (assembly GCA_029206835.1). Lineage (NCBI taxonomy): Eukaryota > Metazoa > Chordata > Amphibia > Anura > Ranidae > Rana > Rana muscosa. The sequence goes on along the minus strand of CM055116.1, from coordinate 345,836,115 downwards.
ACCTGGCCACGTCACCTGTCACAAGTTGTGTATTGTCCACTTGCCACGTCACCTGCCACGTCACCTGCCACGTCACCTGCCACAATTTGTGGATTGTCCACCTGCCACGTCACCTGCCACGTCACCTGGCCACATCACCTGGCCACGTTACCTGCCACAAGTTGTAGATTGTCCACTTGCCACGTCACCTGGTCACGTCACCTGCCACAATTTGTGGATTGTCCACCTGCCACGTCACCTGGCCACGTCACCTGCCACAAGTTGTGGATTGTCCACTTGCCACGTCACCTGCCACGTCACCTGCCACATCACCTGGCCACGTCACCTGCCACAATTTGTGGATTGTCCACCTGCCACATCACCTGGTCACATCACCTGCCACAAGTTGTGGATTGTCCACCTGCCACGTCACCTGCCACGTCACCTGGCCATGTTACCTGCCACAAGTTGTGGATTGTCCACTTGCCACATCACCTGCCACAATTTGTGGATTTCCACCTGCCACGTCACCTGGCAACATCACCTGCCACAAGTTGTGGATTGTCCACTTGCCACGTTACCTGTCACAAGTTGTGGATTGTCCACTTGCCACGTCACCTGCCACAAGTTGTGGATTGTCTACAGTGCAATGCAAGCAATTACAGTTTTTTTTTATATTTTTTTAATGGTTTTTCATCATTTGCCATCATTTTTGAGATTTCTAATGTAAAAAAATAGGTCACCTTTAAAAACGCTTATAAACGCAAACGCGGCAAAACGCCGGTACCACGTTTAGCGGCGTTTAGCCGCGTTTAGCCACGTTTAGCCGCGTTTAGCGTCTGAAACGTGGAAAACTTTTGCGTCTGAACCCATTTTTTTGCTTCTGGAAAAACAAGGTTAAACGCAACTGCTTGTAAACGCCAAAAAACGAGAGTGTGTGCATGGACACATAGGATAACATTGAATGGGTTCAGGGGCAGTTGAAAAAAGCGTCCAACTGCCTCTGAACACGCGTTTAACAGCAAATAACAGTGTCTCGTGTGCATGGGGCCTTAGTGGATCTCTATAGATATGGCTTTTATATGTTTACTAAACTATCACCCTTATGTTTGGGTACTCCCTAGTTTTGGATTTAGTTATTCAAACGTATTTGTTTATGTTATTGTCTATATGAACAAATATCAAACAACAAAATATATCATTATGTTGATATTTTTTTTGTTTTTTAACATAATTCAATCAAATGATGTTATTTGACTTATTATGAATATATAGACATATCCTGTAAATTTTAAGACAAACTGGATTGAGTAAATCAGCATAATTTTAATAGGATAATCATATAGTGTATATATTTGATCTAGGCCCCCCCTCTCCTTTTTTATTCTTTATTTCTTATTTTCTTTATAATATTAATTTAAATAATTCTATAAATATATATATATATATATATATTTTCAGTAAAATTAAGGCTAGATTAATCCCAATAGTAATGTCATATCTTTTTCTATTCCTGTAGTAATACAGTGTACTGTTTGACAGCGGACATTATTAGGTCTTTTACGGATTTCATATACTCAGGTACATATACATATATAATCTTTCATTATCCTTTATTAAAAACATTTTATAAACATACGAACTGTTATTGTAGTAAATCTCTATTTTTTCTATATAATATATATCATTTAGCCCCATCAGTGTACAATCCATTATTTGTATTTATTCTTTTATATTCTTAGGGACCTCTATCCCAGTCCCAGTATATCTCTTCTGGTTGATCCACCGGCTTCTCGATCTTTGGAATAATTTCTCCCTAACGGGATGAACACCTGTTCCTTATAAATGTCCTTCTCAAACCTGCATTAATTGTATATTCTGATACCCACTTCCTGCTTGACTGGCAACCCCATTGACAGAACCCAGTGTGCTGTTTATATTTTCAATGCTTTTAAAAAATCGCATCCAATGAAATATTGATCATTCTTCTACTACATTTATAATACGTAAGTGAATGATTACATGTATATACATCATATATAAAGAAAACGTTTTGTATATATTGAATAATAATGTTTTAAATGCATGTAATTAACTTTATGTATTCTTATGCTTAGATTAACTAATTGTCCTTCTCTACACACCCCTGAAGAAGGTTCCCCCAAAACGCGTCGGGTGTAACGAAGGTTTTCATGTATTTACCTATATGGTGACAATCTTTGGAACTGTATATTTTAATTTAATATTTCATTTTTTGATAAATATGTATAATTGTGAATAAAAACAATGTTTTACTTCAATATCCTGTATATTTGGAATTAATACTACTAGTGCCTTAAAAGTCCACCCAGGGGAACCCCTTTTTTCTTTTTTCATATATACTGGATGTGGCACAAGCATATATTTGCCATTCACCACCCCCCCCCTTTTCTTCATACTAGCATATGCATGTATTGTGTGCTGCCATGGATAGTCACCAGGAAAGGAAAAATACAGAGCGGTAAGTATTACATTTTCCTTTTTACTCCAGTGGTTCTCAGCCTCAGTCCTCAAGTACCCCCAACAGGACATTTTTTGTGAATTTATCTTATCGAGAATTGCTGTCCAAAATACCAAACCATTGACTGTGATTTAAAGCACATGTGCAAGATGAAGGAAAACCTGCAAACATGGCCTGTTGGGGGTACTTGAGAAGCACTGATTTAGAGCACTGCACTTAAAACTAGCTCAAGGCAATACGATTCTAATTGTGGGCATTTTTAGGGAAACCAAGTAAGTGTTAGAACCCCTGCTTGTTTTTTTTGTTTTTTTTTAGGTTGGGCTTTGTGTCCCTTTTAGTAAAATTGGCTTCACTTCCTGTCACACAGCTAAACAGGAAGTGAAGTTAAAACCCTACCAATGTCTTTTCTTGGGGACACACAGATCAATCTAACTAGTGTCCCCATTAAGCAAATTACACTCTAGCACTTTGTTGTGTACACCCCAAATCATTGGGTAGTTTGGGGTTTAGTAAAGACAAATCCACTCTGCAGTAAAAGTGTAGCTGCTTAAAATCTGAGGGGAAGCACTGGTGATTGTAACATCCAATCATGTAAAAGTAAAGATGGTGTTTTTTTTGTTTGCTTTCATGTCCCCCTGGGATATCCAGCAAGTGCACTTGTAGTGCAAAGTAGATTTGCTCTTAGTAAATAAACCCCAAAGTCCAAAATACCTAATAATTTGGGGTGTACCCCGCAAAATGCTGGAGTGAAATGTACATAATGGAGAAAGTATTTAGATTGACCTGTGTGTCCCCAAGGAAAGACATTGGTAGGGATTTACCCTCACTTCCTGTGTGGCTATGTGACAGGAAGTGAATTATTTGGAAGGATAAAGTGGCCAAATTTGGGAGTTGTCTTCACCCTATCAGGGGTGCAGACATCCCCAAAAACTTTCTAGACTTGTAATCCCTCTGCACTCTATCCCCAAGCAAAAATAAGAAAGGATTTAATTTAGTTTAACTTTGCAAAGACACATTCCTAAGTTGAATTGTGATGCATGTCAATGTAGACCCTCTTTAATCATTCGAGATCAGCGCTATAACTGATCGGCCACAGCACGGTCCTCAATTGCCGGGAGTCCATCAATAGACGTCCTTCCCCTCGCGCGTGCGCTGTGGTCACCGAGTCACTGAGACTCGGGTGATGACAGATCCGAGTAAGGGGCTGATCCCTGCCCCTTACCATGTGATCAGCTGTCAGCCAATGACAGCTGATCACGTGATGTAAACAAAAGCTGGTTAATGGTTTTTGTTTATTCCTTGTGCTGACAGCGTGAGCATAAAAAAAGGCAATCACCGGCTTATGTGCAAGGGACCATCGGGCCCGAAGAGGAAGAGGCAATTTTGCGTCATCTGTGACAATCAGTAGCCCCTGCCAGTGCCACCTATCAATGCCCACCACTGGTGCCAATCGGTGCTACCTAGCAGTGCTGCCTATCAGTGCTTATCACTGCCAACTATCATTGCCACCTAGCAGTGGCACTTCTCAATGCCCACCAGTGCCAACTAGCAATGCCACCTCTCAGTGCCCACCCTTGCCACCTTATCGGTGCCCATCAGTGCAGCACATCAGTGCAGTCTCATCAGTGTACATCAATGAAGGAGAGCGGAGACGACACCGGAGAACAGAACAAAAGACCCCCGAATTTGGAAGAAGACGATGAAGACCGGGACCCCCGCTAGCAAAAAAGCTTGAAGAAGATAGCGGGGCGCCCGGCAGAAAGACCCCCGAAGTCGGAAGAAGACGGCGATGAAGACCTGGACCCCGCTAGCAAAAGAGCTGGAAGAAGATAGCGGGGCGCCCGGCAGAAAGACCCCCGAAGTTGGAAGAAGACCCCCGGAGCTGCCTAATAAATTACTTTAAAAACCTGTGTTGTGTTTTTTATTGACTTTTTTCCACCAGGTGAATGGGTAGGGGTACAATGTACCCCATACTCATTCACATAGGGTGGGGGGGCGGTATCTGGGGGCCCCCTTATTAAAGGGGGCTCCCAGATTCTGAAAAGCCCCCCGCCCGCAGACCCCGACAACCAACGGCCAGGGTTGTCGGGAAGAGGCCCTTGTCCCCGTCAACATGGGGACAAGGTGCTTTGTGGTGGAGGAGCGCAGGGCACCCCCTTCCCCAAAGCACCCATCCCCCCATGTTGAGGGCATGCGGCCTGGTACGGTTCAGGAGGGGGGGCGCGCTCGCTCGCCCCCCCTTTCATGACCTGCCGGGCTGCGTGCTCAGAAAAGGGTCTGGTTTGGATTTTGGTGGGACTCCCACGCCGTTTTTCGATGTAGGGGGTTTACCTTAAAATCCATACCAGACCTAAGGGCCTGGTATGCTCCTGAAGGGGAACCCATGCCGTTTTTTTAATAAAAAATTGGCGTGGAGTTCCCCTTCATGATTCATACCAAACACGGGACAGCGAGCGCGAGGCTGCCGAGAACCAGCACGATGGCATTGCGCTGGAGACATTCTCGGCCAGGTAGTCACCTCTAGAACACGACTTGAGCGGCTGCTTCAAGCTCAAGTCGTGTCCAAGTTGCCTCGCAAAGTCGCGCTGTCCCTGTGTCAGCTGGCACACGAGTCACCCCGCGATTCGGATCGTCTTCATCCGACTTCCCAGGCGACCTCTATTCAAATCAATGCGCTCCCATAGGGAACCATTCATTTTCAATAGAGTGCCGCTCAAATTTTTATTTACTATAGCAGTGCGCCGCCGGTTCCTGCGCTCAATTAAGGATTTATCCGGCGCACCTATTAAGGTATGAACCGGCGCAGCACACTGTTTATAGTAAATCACCCCCATTGTGTGATACTCCATAGATCTGACTAATCTGCATGGAAAAAATTAGGTAAATGACAAATATGCTATTTATACTGGCAATTTGTTAATTTTCATTCTCCTAAACATTTCCATGCAGGTTTATATAATCTGTAGAAAACCATACAATTATGGAATTCAGACAAGTGTGATTTAGTGATTCTCCACAAACTGACTATACCGTATCTGCATGGGTATGTTTAGGTCTAAATAGGAATGATGCATACAGTGTATGTGTAAAAAAGTAAAAAATCTGAAGGCTGTGCAGACATTTGAACATTTCAGCTATAGAATAAGGCTGGGTTCACATATATGCAAATTGGATGCATTTTTAACCGTATCCAATTTGCATAACATGCAAATGTCTCCTGCTTTCAATGGAGCCGGTTTACCCTTACCTGAGGTGGCTGCAGTTTGAAAAAGGCCCTGTGCTTTTTTGGGTCCAGTTCAGGTGCCAATTCAGGGAAAAATTTGCCCCTGAATTGCACCTGAACCCGTGAACAGAAACGCACCAGGTCCGGACTGCAAACTGCCTTCAACTTAATATATGCAGAGTGTTAGTAATTTCACAATTATTAAGGTCATTTAGCCAAACTTAATGAACTCAGTTACTATAACTTATATATTATATAATAAAGCTAAATAACACAAAATTAATACATGTAGAATATAATTATTTCATACAATTGATGATAAATAAATTAACCAAACAACTAAAAAAAATTAGATTAATTTGCACTACCTGTTCATATTATAAGTAGAAATCCTACAACTCCTTCTTACTTCATCAGATGCTTACTTCATCAGATGCTAGAGATACTTCTGTTGTGGAAAGCTGTTTAACCAGTTGTCCACCGCCTGCCGTCATATGACGGCGGGAAGCAGACTCTCTTGTTCTGGGCTTCACTGGGGACCTGATGTGCGTGCCTGGCGGCCGCAATGGCCTCCAGGCACCCGCGATTGCCCAGTAACTGAGCAGGACCGTGGATCTCTGTGTGTAAACACAGAGATCCACATCCTGTCAGGGAGAGGAGACCGATCGTGTGTCCCTTGTACATAGGGACAACCATCGGTCACCTCCCCCAGTCAGTCCCCTCCCCCCACAGTAAGAATCACTCCCAGGGAACACATTTAACCCCTTGATCGCCCCCTAGTGTTAACCCCTTCCCTGCTAGTCATATTTATACAGCAATCAATGCATTTTTATAGCAGCGATCGCTGTATAATGTGTGAATGGTCCCAAAATTGTGTCAAAAGTGTCCGATGTGTCCGCCGCAATATCGCAGTCATAATAAAAATCGCTGATCGCCGCCATTACTATTAAAAAAAAAAATATATAATAAAAATGCTATAAATCTATCCCCTATTTTGTAGACGCTATAACTTTTGCGCAAACCAATAAATATACGCTTATTGCGATTTTTTTTTACCAAAAATATGTAGAAGAATACATATCGGCCTAAACTGAGGAAAAAAACTGTTTAAAAAAAATGGATATTTATTATAGCAAAAAGTAAAAAATATTGTTTTTTTTTTCAAACTTGTCCCTCTTGTTTATAGCCCACAGAATAAAAAACGCAGAGGTGATCAGATACCACCAAGAGAAAGCTCTCTTTGTGGGAACATTTTTATAAAAATGTAATTTGGGTACAGTGTTGCATGACCGCGCAATTGTCATTCAAATTGTGACAGCACTAAAGCCTCGTACACACGACCGAGTTTCTCGTCGTAAAAAACACGTCGTTTTTTTCAACGAGATTCTTGTTAAGCTTGTCGATTTTCTCGTCAAGCTTTCCATGCGTACACACTGACATTTCCCAATTTCCTCGTTGTTCTCCGCGGTCACGTCCAGCACGTACGACGGCACTATAAAGGGGAAGATCTTTTTTCTTGGCGCCACCCCTTGGGCTGCTTTTGCTGATCTCGTGTTACCGCGTGTGAAGTAAAAGTTTGGGAAGAGACGATTCGCGCTTTTCAGTCTTCGTACTTTTCAGATTGTTTTCTGCGGTACAGTTTGTGCTTGTGGGTTCGTATCTTGACTTTCAGGGCGTCTAGGCAGGTCGTATCTGTTTTACAGTGCGTTATTGCCTGTTCGTTTCTGTTTTTCAGTTCGTTATTCATAGGCCTTGCTGTTCTAAAGTGCGTTCTGTTCTGTACATTCTGATAAGACGACCGTTTCCTAGCCATGTCGCCTGGACGTTCTCGTCGTCGAGTTCGTGCTGTGCGTGCGCTTGGTGTTGGTCTGCTTGTTTTGGACCAAGACTAGTCCATGAATGGTGTGAGGAGGAGTTCATGGACCAAGAATTGGTTGCTCCAGCGGGACCAATTCTGCCATATGCCTCTGCTGCGAGAGATCGTCGAGAATAATCCTGAGGACTACAGGAATTATCTGCGGATGTCTGACCCCGTTTTTCAGGAACTGTTGGCTTTGGTGTCCCCCTATATTACCAGGAAGGACACTGTTATGCGGGAAGCCATCAGTGCTGAGCAGAGGCTCATCGCCACCTTACGGTACCTGGCGACAGGCATCTCCCCCAGGCTCTGGGCCTCATAATCCCAGACACCTGTTCTGCCATTATACAAGTCCTGCAGGAGGACTATATTAGGGTAAGTTTTCTCCATTAACATCACATTTTATGTATTACATGTATGCTAATGTATTGTATTTCTTTCATCCTTCCGTTATTACCATGATTGTAATATGCTGAGAATGTCCCCTTTGTCCTCATGTATGCCTGAAGCTTTAGATTGCCCATTTTTTCTCCTCCATGCATATTTCCCTTCACTAACCTTTCCAGCAGGGGCGCCTGTTGCTCCAAATGTTTGGGGGTTCAAACCCCAATTTAGGAAATAAACTTCCTCCTTTTTTGCTCTGGTGCCTATTAAACGCCCCCATTTGTTCCCTCCAATGCAGCCATTTTGTCCCCTCCAATGCAGCCATTTTGTTCCCTCTAATGCAGCCATTTTGTCCCCTCCAATGCAGCCAGTTCCCCCCCAGCCCTGCACTTACCTTCTTGTGGTCAGCGCCATCCTTCTTCTGTCCTTGATGTCTTCTCCTTCCCTTGATGTTGCATCAGCCAATCATGTTACCATTAAACAGACTTGGTGAACATGATTGGCAGAGCAGCCTGTCAGTGTTTACCCAAGGAATGCCCCCCCCTGCGTCCCCTATTTAACTTTTCTGCAGCCAATTACATCCCTCAGGCTGTAATGTGCAAGACAATTGTCCTTACTGTTTCTGATATGCAATTTTAAGCCCATAAATGCCGCAGTTCTTCATATGTCGGTCGCTTAACAGGGGGCCATCCACCTGAATAGTGGGCGGCATAGACAATACATAGGTTAATGCAAGGCATAAACCTATGTATTGTTCTGAGTGACGGGCTCAGGAGAGAGGGGGCAGTGCTCCAGCGCCCACTCTGGACGCACCGCCACTGCAATGCTATCCTGTGGCCAAACACATCTACCCCCCCTCCCCATTATAATTTATTAATGGACCATCATAGGGGGTGATGAATATGATACATGAGCCTTCCATTCTACTTATTTAAAACACCTTAATAAACGTAGACTTTGCTTGATGTTGGCCTCTAATGTATTTTCTTAGAATATACTTGTAATGTTTGATTTGTGTATTCTAATCTTTTTTCATCTTGTTTGACTCCACAGCTTCCTTCCACGCCACAGGAATGGCAGACTGTGGCATCGGAGTTTGCCACGTGGTGGGACTTCCCCAACAGCGGTGGTGCTATAGACGGGAAGCATGTCCGCATCGTGCCACCACCCCGTTCTGGGTCCTACTACTTCAATTACAAGGGGTTTCATAGCATTGTGCTGATGGCGGTGGTGTCAGCACGGTATGAATTCCTCTATGTTGATGTAGGGAAGAATGGCCGGATGTCCGATGGGGGATCCTTCATCCAGACGGAGTTTGCCCTCCGTCTCCAGAGTGACGACTTTGCATTGCCACCGGATGCAGGGAATATTGAAGGACTCCCCTTTGTGTTTTTGGCTGATGAAGCCTTCGGGCTCGGACCACATCTTATGAGGCCATTTCCTCAGAGGACCCTGACCCCAGAGAAGAGGGTGTTCAATTACCGGCTGGCCAGGGGCTGAAGAGTCGTTGAAAATGCCTTCGGCATAATGGCCAGCCAGTTCCGCCTTTTTAGGACTCCCATCCACTTGGCGGACTACAAAATAAACTATGTAGTGTTATGCTGCTGTGTGCTACACAATTTTCTTTGCCGCAAATCGAATTCATATATGGCCTCAGTTTTGCCTGAGGCTGGACTTTCCCCTGATAATCCCCTGCCGGGCCTGGAATCTGCCCGTGCTGGCTTGCCCCCCCCAAAATGCCCATGATGATGTTCGGGACAAATACATGGACTATTTCATGGGTAGGGGGGCAATTCCTATGCCAGGCTATGTCTAAAGATTGCTGTCTAACGATCCAAATAAAAATCTTGTTTAAACTTCTAACTTTTCTTGGTTTCCTGTCTCCTAGTTTGTCTTAGTGCATTTGTAGTGCCAAGTGTATTTTCCTTTAGTAAATACCAACCATTTCACTATGTAACCTTAAAAAAATTACCAAATAAGGTTAGAGCATATTAGAAAAAGAAGCTACACGTTGTTTGTGTTCAAATCTTTTACTATGTGCAAATTCACACACCTTTTTTTTTTATTTTTAAATTTTGTGTTTGCCTGGCCACAAACCGGCAATTGTTTTCTTAGGAAAATACAAAAACAACAGTTGCATTATAAAAATTACAAAATTGGATACCTCGGAGCAATCTGAGACATTCACTTACACAAACTATATGTCTCTATGTGCCCGTCCTAATATGGGGTCCTGACACCCCTTGCCCAGCCAAAAATTGAATATGCACACAATTGGGATTATTTTCCTATAGGGATTTTAGACTCCTGATCCCTATTGTCAACATGTGCTATCTGCCATCAGGGGTGATCAATGGACGTGTTTTGGGGGTGCAACCCCTTCCTCAGTTCACCTACTTTAGATACGAGGTAGGGGTTGCACCCCCAAAAGACGTACATGGATATCCCCTGATGGCAGATAGCACATGTTGAAACACTGTGTGCAGATTCAATTTTTGGCTGGTTTGATTGTCAAAAAGTTTTTTAAAAGTTGAAGAACAAACATGAGAAAAAAGGGGGTTGGGATGCCTTATTGAATTCTCCCCAAAACATCGAGAATGTCTTTAAATGTTTGATCCATCACATGTATTCTTTCTTTAATTTTGTCCAGTTCCGTGCTACATTCCATCACTTGCTGGATGAGGCGGAGGGCACTGTCAGCAGAGAAACCTGTACTATCCTTCACCCCAACATTCACATCCTCTAAAAACAAAATAAAAAGGTATTATAACTCTGCAGGCCTACCTCTCTTACCTGAAGCTGTGGTGACAGATACTGACCTGTTGTGGTGACCAGTTCCACAACGTCATCCACCTCTCCTTCCTGCACTTCTCCTTCCTCCACCTCAACTTCCTCTACATCCTTCGTTTGTGGGTCTTTGGGAGTTTGGGGTTGTTGTGAAGCTGTGGAGTTCTTGTGCTCCCTGGAGTGTCCTCCTCCCAGTCTTCTCTCCCCTATGAGAGTCAAACAAAAGGTAGAGTTATCACACAGAAATTCTCTATGTTAAACAAAAAAACAGGCTAAATTGCTTGGAAGTGGGGTACAAGTGTGTGTTTGGGCGGAAGTTAAAGATGAATGCATTATTTCTGACCAAGAATATGCTTAGTATTCACCTTTGTCTGTCATTTTTTAGACATGTAGGCAACACAAAAATTCTCTGAAGCACCTGTGTGGGACACCCAAAAAAGGCGGGTCTGGTGGCCCACACTATAGTGCTCCAAAGTACAGATGTGGAAGCAGCTGCTGAGTGTCCCCTCCTTTACACTGACAAAAGTTTGCATTTCATTCTCTTTACAAACACATCATCTAGCCTAAAACTTTGTGCCCCAAATTTCCAAAAAATGGCAGATATCTAATTACTTTTGTGGCTGTAAAATAAGTCAAAACAGCGGATAGTGGCCGAACGAAGTGTCTGTAACGTAACGAACGATTACTGTGCCCAACCAAGTTCAAAATATAACATTTTGGAAGGGAGTCCAATTAGAAAAACAAAAAAAAAACAGCAACATGTCAGTTTAGAAAAGGATTAATAGCATAAAAGTGTACATTTTACTTACTTTTTGTGAGCATTCTCTTAATGCTCCTTAACTGCTCTGGCTCCCTCAGTTTGAGGTCTGACCACCTCTTTCTGAGCTGCTCATTTGAGCGTTTCACCCTGAAATTCGTCTTCAGACTCTTCACGACTTTAGTGAGGATTTTGGCCTTCCTTCTATTTGGTTTTCTATACGGCCCATGCTTTGCGTCATAATCAGACTTGAGCAAGATGTCCACCATCTCCGCCATCTCCGCAAAAAACATATTCGATGCCTTGAATCTCCTCCTTGATCGTGACGTTTCCTCGGTCTCTGGGCTTGTCTCCTCCTCGTTAGTTGCGGAATTATCAGACACCTGCTGTAACTCCGCCATATCTGTCTGCGTGCCGAAAGAGAAGGGGCGGGGAAAAGATGTTAGTTAGAACGTCATGGGCGGGCGACGTGTGCGGAGCGACGTGTTCGAATTTTGACGCATGCGTGGTGTGTATATAGCAAACACACATGTGACTATAGTACGTTCGGTGTGCGGAGAGAGGAGTTCAAGTGACGGACGTGCGAACGAAGGTATGTGATTTTGTGACTTGTATAAATTGTTGGCCTATACTGTTTTGAGAATGTTGTAGGATATATATGGTGACTACGATGTTAAGGAGGTTAGACTGTTTGCCTCACATTAGTTATATATTATTTCTTAAACTTGCAGATACAATATGAATGTCTTTATTAGCGACAAAGTGTTCCTGGCGGAATTTATTGACCGGGTAAGGGAGCTGCCCGCTCTGTGGGAGACGAAAAACCCCATCCATAAAAAAAGAGGGGTGAGAAAAGCAGCGCTGGAGAAGCTGCTCCCATTTGTGCAGACCAAGGTGCCCACAGCCACAGCAAAACAAGTGGACACTAAAATTGGGAGCTTGAGAGGCACCTACAGGACTGAACGCTCTAAGGTCCTGGCTTCTCAGAGGTCAGGAGCAGCAGCAGATGATGTGTATGTCCCGATTTTGTGGTACTACAGCAGGATGTCCTTCCTGGATGACCACATTGAGGCAAGGCCATCACTCTCCACTCTTCCCCCCAGACTTCCCTGCAGCCAACCTGAGCCTTCTCTGGAGCAAGAGGAGGCAGCCATCCTGGATGATCCTGATTTGGCCATCTGGAGCCAGGTATAGTATTAAATGAAAATGTATTGGGATAAAATTAATGTTTGACAAATATGTCAAGATGAGAAACATACAATATTTTGGGTTCCACAAGTGAAATCAAGATCTCGAGACATTAGTCTGCACTTAATTGGGTGCTAAATAGTCAATCTGATGTAGGTGTAAATTAGAAAAAATTATTTCTGGATTTACATTCTAATTGCTTCAATCATGTTTATAAAGTTTGATGCAAAGATTAAAACAACATATTAAACTATGTCCCTTTTTCATACACAGGATGAAATCAGCCAGGAGGAGGGTCTGGAAACTGTCAGGCAGGAGGAGGAAGGGCCCAGTGGCAGCCAGGAGGTGACAGGGCCCAGTGGCAGCCAGGAGGTGGCAGGGCCCAGTGGCAGCCAGGAGGTGGCAGGGCAAAGGAGAAGCACCAGATCCCAGGTGCCTCCCATCCGGCTTCCCAAAAGAGGCAGGAGGGACAGGACCACCAGTGAGGCAGCAATGGCCCTTATTAAAGAGGCCCATGCCACCCTCAAAGAGCCCACATCCCCTGAAGAGGCCATTGCCGGCCTAGTGGAGGCAAAGTTCAAGGTGATGAGCATGGAGCAACGCCTCCTATGCGAGCCCCTGCTCATCACCTTGCTCAACAAGGGGGTGATGGAAAAAATTACCCCCAATACCGCCATTTGTGAGGTGGCACAACTGTCCCAACCTCAACCTCCTCCTCCACCTCCACATTCTTCTTCCGCCCCACCCCCTTCTCCTCCACCTCCACCTTGTTCTACCGCCCCACCCCCTTCTCCTCCACATCCACCTTGTTCTTCTGCCCCACCCCCTTCTCCTCCACCTCCACCTTGTTCTTCTGCGCCACCCCCTTCTCCTCCACCTCCTCCTCCTCCTGACAGGAGTACCCCTCCAGTGGTCCAGCCTCCAGCCAAACGAAGAAGGAAGGCTGCAGGGAAAGCTTCAGGAAAGGTTGCAGGGAAGGTTGCCAGGAAGACGGAGAAGTGATGGCCTTGCTTCATTGTGGTCGGACAGAAGGCAGCCTGTTGTAGTACCACACACTTGGGACATATATATCACCTGCTGCTGTTCCTGACCTCTGGGAGGCCAGCATCAGATTGTGTTCAGAAATGTTGGCCTTCTCAAGCTCCCAATTTTAGTGTCCACACAGGGTTGCTGTGTGGTCTGGGGTCCCTGGGATGCACAAATGGCAGCAGCTTCTCCAGCGCTGCCTTCTCTTTATTTTAGTTCAAACATGAATAAATGTTATTTTTCTTTAAGTTCATACTTGACTATGTGTATTTGTAAAAATGTAAAATCTAGCTTTGGAGTAAGCAGATACATTTGACTGACAAAAAAAGGGACAGATAACAACCCCCCAAAAAAATAACTAAATCGTGTTTCCCAAAAAAAGTGTGTAAAATTTAAATAATATATATTAAAAGATTCAATCGGAGATCACTACCAAAACATTGCGAAATTACAATTAACATCAGTTTTAATTTTTAAATATTCCTAAAAACTTGCACGATATAATACACATAAATCTTCTTAAGAGCAACAAGAAAAATGTTAAAAAAAGATAGTCATAACTCTGTGTGAATATCAGCAGCAAAAGAAGTTCATTCGTTTGGATTAATGTCACATTCTAACGAAGATTTCAATGCACAACATTTAAACGATGCAAAAATTTGGAGCGTGACGAATGTGCTATCTCCATTACGAAGGCTTGTTTTACCAGAAGATGCGCTCCCGTCTCATAGTTGCTTGTGAGCATGCGCGCTTTTGGAAGAGTCGTAAAAGCATACACACAAACCATTTTCTCGTCACAAAACAGGCCGACGAGAAACACAACGAGGAAATCTGGAATCCTGACGAGAAAATAGAGAGCAGGTTCTCTATTTTCTCGTTGAGATTCACGGCAATTTTCTCGTCGTAAAACCACACACACGAACGGTTTTCTCGACAAAAAAGCTCACGCGGCACTTTTCTTGCCGGTTTTGGACGAGAAACTCGGTCGTGTGTACGAGGCTTGACAGCTGAAAAATGGCTAGGGCAGGAAGGGGGTAAAGGTGCCCTGTATTGAAGTGGATAAATAGAAGCAAGCTGGCTTTAATAATGGCTAGTGGAATGAATCTGTGAATTGAAAAAAATCACAGCTCAAGTGTTTGCTGGATAGCATTAATAGAAAATGGATAAATTTCACTTGACTGCCTTGACATGCTCCTTGAGAATCATACTTGTCCCATAGTGGATGATGTTCAGCTATTGTGCTATTTCAGCAGATATAATTATTGAGAGGATGTTTGTTGGGGATGATGTTTTTATTGTATTTTACATTTAGAGATTTGTGAACATAAATACAATTTTGATTATTATTATTTGCTGCAACCTGCATTTTTGGGAAACCTTTTTTTTTTGGTTTAATACAATTGCCCTTCATCTACATTTTGGTTAAATTTGGGGATTTTTTGAGAGAAATATTGCCTACAGATGGAATGCATTGGGGTCAATAATGAAGGTAAAGCTATTTTGTAAATATTATTCTAAGTGTTTTTTTTTTCTTGTGGATTTCATTTTCAAATATTCCCATCTAAAAATGATTTAAAGGGCAATATTTGTTTCCTGGTTCTAGGTCCATATCAAAGAAACGCCTTCACACAACAGTAAGCCCACATTCACACTGGGGCTGCGGGAGTGAAGCCTGCGAGTTCAGCTGAACTCGCACAATTTCACTCCCGCTGGCAGTCCCGATTTCAGCCACAATTTCAAAAACAGATGTCAATGTAAATCGCGGCTGAAATCGCAAAAAGTAGTACAGAAACTACTTTTTGTAATCGGTGCGGCGCCGCAGATGCGGCGTCGCACCGATTAGGACGGTGCCATTGCCCGCAATTTGTGGCAAATTTCGCCGATTTGACATGTCAAATCACATGTCAAATCGCACCAGTGTGAACCAGGGCTAAATGCTGAATTTTTTCCAGTTATTTTATTTTCAAACAAATATTGTTCACTGTTCTTCAATACGGTTCAAATTCTGTTTGGAAAAAGGTATAATCTTACAATGCATCTTCAGCAGCAGTTTAATGCTTTGGTGAATTGATTGAAATTTAAACTGCAGTTTATAGGATGTAATACAATAACATTAAGTTTAGCATTTAACCACTTCCTTACTGGGCACTTAAACCCCCTTCGTACCCAGACCAATTTTCAGCTTTCAGCGCTGACGCACTTTGAATGACAATTGCGCGGTCATACAACGCTGTACCCAAATGATATTTTTATAATTTTTTTCCCACAAATAGAGCTTTCTTTTGGTGGTATTTGATCACCTCTGCGGTTTTTATTTTTTGCGCTATAAACAAAAAAAGACAGAGAATTTTGAAAAAAAAACACAATATTTTTTTACTTTTTGTTATAATAATATCCCAATTTAAAAATAAAAATAAAAAAAATTCTCAGTTTAGGCCGATACGTATTCTTCTATTTATTTTTGGTAAAAGCGTATAGTGATTGGTTTGCGCAAAAGTTATAGCGCCTACAAAATAGGGGATAGAATTATGACATTTTTATTATATTTTTTTTTTTTACTAGTAATGGCGGCGATCTGCGATTTTTGTCAGGCCTGCGATATTGCGGCGGACATATCGGACACTTTTGACACTATTTTGGGACCATTCACATTTATACAGCGAACAGTGCTATAAAAATGCATTGATTACTGTATAAATGTGACTGGCAGGGAAGGGGTTAACACTAGGGGGCGATCAAAGGGTTAAATATGTTCCCTATTAGTGTTTCTTACTGTGGGGGGGAGGGTACTGACTGGGGGAGGAGACCGATCTGTGTCCCTATGTACAAGGGACACAGCATTGGTCTCCTCTCTCCCTGACAGGACGTGGATCTCTGTGTGTAACACAGAGATCCACATCCTGCCTCTGTCACAGCCGATCGCATGTACCTGGGGACGTCCACTCGGCACTTGAGAGCCGCGCTGCAGCCGTCTTTCGGCTATAGCGCGGATCTCAAGTGGTTAAACTCTATAATCTCTCTTAATCTATCACCTTTCTCTTCCCTTCTCTCTCTCTCTTTATCTATTTCCTCCTGTCTCTTATAGGAACTGGTTTATGTCTTACATTTCCCCATAAAGCTATGATGCTTGGGCAATGCACCATGGATATCTATCTCTCATTCTTTTACCACTTGAATTCTGCCACCTTTAACCTATATAAACACCCCTGAGTCCCAAGGCTTTTTGAATGTGTTGGACATGTTATTGTCTTACTATTGTTGTTTTGCAATCACTTAAGCCTTGTACACACAATTTTTTTCATCGGATATTCCGACCGTGTGTGGGCCCCATCTGACTTTTTTCTGTCAGAGTTTAGAAATAGAACATGTTTTATTTTTTTCCTATCGGAAATTCCGATCGTCTGTGTGGAACTCAGACGGAGAAAAAAACACACGTGCTCAGAATCAAGTCGACGCATGCTCGGAAGCATTGAACTTAATTTTTCTCGGCTCATCGTAGTGTTTTACAGTACGTCACCACATTTTGGACGGTCAGAATTTGGTCTGACAGTGTGTATACAAGACAGCTTGAACGGAATTCCAACGGAAAATTCCATCGGATTTTATCCCATCGGAAATTCCGATCGTGTGTACAGGGCATTAGTCAATCTTGACAATTTAGTCAATCTCTGAAATACCTGTTTAATTTGTCTGGAAATAAACATTACCAAATTTGCCTTTTTTTCTAAGTCATGTGTGAAATTTATGGTGTAGAAATAATGGTGTATATATTAAAGCGGGGGTTCCGTGGCAGACAATAAAAGCCCTAGCTTTGAAAATATATTAAAAGACTCCAAAAAATGCACCATTTGGAAAAAAAATTGTCGTAAGCATCAAATCATTAATGTTTTTAACAATTGTAATTAACAGTTTTATATTATGATTAGTTTAAATAAAAAAATAAAAAAGTAATTAAAGGGAAA
Organism: Rana muscosa; assembly: GCA_029206835.1. Lineage (NCBI taxonomy): Eukaryota > Metazoa > Chordata > Amphibia > Anura > Ranidae > Rana > Rana muscosa. The sequence goes on along the minus strand of CM055116.1, from coordinate 345,818,451 downwards.
ATGTTGCTTCTAATTATTTCTTCAGTTTCTTAAGTATACCTGTATAGGTAGGTAATAATAGCATACAATACTTTTTACTACTGCTCCACTACATAAGAACACCTCATAAAAATGTATTGGTTACATTGTAGAGAAACAAGAGAGTGCATTCTGGCTGTCCAAAAAAATGAAAACTGGCATGTCAGATTTTTGTCACAAAACTGCATTCAAATTGGCTTATGAGTGACAGGACCCAAGAAACTACCCGAAAATGACTCTATTTGGAAAACTAGACCTCTCAAGGTTTTTGGAAAAAGCTACAACTTGCATTTTAAATCCCAAGTTTTTGAAATGCACCTGGCAGCAAAATTAGGAAAAAATATAAAATTACAACTATAATAGAAATAGTTTTCAACAAGATTATAAATTCAGTGACAGGTATCGCAAACACTGCTGGCATGGCAAAATCTGCATCCAACCATATGTTTAACTACATCCCCTCTACACAAGCATACCGCATGCTTTAGTCACTTGGTGGGAACATGGCAGGTACCAGAAAGGGAGCACATTCTGGCTGCCAATGAAAACTTCCATGTCAGTTTTTTGGCACTGTTTTGCATTTAGTGTGGCTCAGAAGTGGTAGGACCCTATTTTGCTGATGTTTTAGTACAGAGCATTATTTCTTTTAAGTTTTTGTAGTCTACCATAAAGTATTATACATTGCTTTTTCAGAGAAAATAGGGCTTTGATTTGGTATCAAATTTGGATATATAAACAAGGGGCGGGGATAGCTCCGGCTGAGAGGGCAGCTTGAATTTGGTGCTCCAGCGGCTGACAGGGATACACAGGGACTAACAGCATTCCTACCTACTCTCTGGTTAAGGAACCACAACATAAAATATCAGTAGGGGCATCCGACCAAAATTCTCATCTACAAGGATGTCTCCACGTATGTGATGGACTCCTTATCCAAAGGTTAAAGCATGCCAAAAAATTGAATATAATCCCAGAGGTTCACACAAAATATTGCACAGACCACACTGATTTTGTTCTTCTGGATACTTGGGAATTGGATCACTAATCTAACCCCGGCCATGCCAGAACCTTGTTTAGCTGAATTTATTCATCTCCTTTCTTGAGCATCTTAGAGCTGCACAGGGATCATTGCAATCCATTCTTTTATCAGTTTTGCTGTTTGTTTGTTTATGCCTTTGTTTGCTCATCTAACCTTATCTCCCTAACAGAGTTCACCATGTCATCCAACTCAAATCTCGGGCCATCAGATTACTACACTTATACAATGCTCCTGTACCTGTACTTATTGGATCAGCTTCAAACGAGACTTGTTTCAGCAAGACTGCTTAATTCGTCCCGGCAAGAGATCTTCTCCACGAAGAGAGGCTCACACTTATAAATGCAACATATTATTTGTTCTGGAAACTCACTTCTATCATGCATTCACCCCTAGATGCTGCCATAAATCTTTACCACACATCTTCACAGCCAGTATGCAGGCTAAAAAGAGAGTCAAGATCGCTATAAGAGACTCTGTTTCTTTCACTTTGCAGGAGGAGATTTCTGATCCAGACGGAAGGTATCTTATTCTGATATGTGACATCAACTCCACCAGATACACTCTGGTAAACATCTACGTATGTACCTAATACCCACCAACTGAAGTTCCTGCATAGGCTTATGCATAAAATCAAAAAGAAATCACAAGGAGCCATGTTAATTGGTGGGGATCTTAATCTACTATGTGATCCTAAGATTGACTCTGCTACCCCCAAATGCTTGCTACTATCTCTTCAGTCCTTTCTCAACTCCCAAGACATTTATGATACCTTCACGCTAACAAAAATTTAACTTTTCACCATTTCACTTTCCTTTCTTCTTGTCACCACACCTACACAGGGATAGATATTTTTATGATGGATAAGCTCTTACTCCAACAAATCTCAGAAGCATCCATAGATGACATAACGTTGTCCCACCATGCCTCCATTTCACTACAACTTCGGGACCCCAATACTATGCCCTTCATACTACTTTGGCAGGAAAACCTCCACCTTCTGCAAATGGCAGACTCCAAATCAGCCAAAGAGAGACATCTCCTTGAATTTTTGCAGTTTAATTAATTATCTGATGTAAATCTATTCACAATCTGGAACATCCATAAAGCGTTCATAAGGGGAATCTTCGTTAACCACTTCCAGACTGCCGCACGCCGATATACGTCAGCTGTTTGAAGAGGGATATCTTTGTTATGGCAGCAGCTAGCTGTCATAACCTAGGTATCCTCCTCTTCGGCGGGCGGTCCGGTTTCCGATTATAGTGGTCTCTACGGTGGATTCACCGCAAGATCACTTTTATCGGCGGCGGAAGAGGGGCCCCCCTCCCGCCACTCTCCGGCAGCGGCGGAGACGATTGGGTGCTTTTGATGGCTGGGTATGGAGACGAGTGAGGGGAAGATGGCCCCCACCCGTCTCCATACCATAGCAGGGCGGAAGCGGCGTCAAAACGTCACTTCCGCCCATAGCTCTTAAAGGGCCCTTTTTTAAATGACAATTGTTTTTTTACACGAGCGGGCGCAATCAATTTACTCGGCGTAACATCATCTTTCACAATATAAAAAAAAGGGCTAACTTTACTGTTGTCTTATTTTTTAATTAAAAAAAGTGTATTTAAAAAAAAAAAGTGTGTTTGTAAGACCGCAGCGCAAATGCAGTGTGACATAAAGTATTGCAACGACCGCCATTTTATTCTCTTGGGTGTTAGAAAAAAAAGTATAATGTTTGGGGGTTCTAAGTAATTTTCTAGCAAAAAAAAATGTTTTTAACTTGTAAACAACACATCTCAGAAAGCGGCTCGGTCCTTAATTGGTTAAACTAGGGGTGAGGGCTAAGAGGAAAGGGTAGCAGCATGTAGATCAGTTTCCTGGTGCCTCCATGGCAGCATACCTGTGATAGAGCTCCGCCTCAACTCCTCCTTCAGGACTAGTGAATAGCATAAATTAAAGGCATAGTCCCTCCCCCAACATTCTCCTTTTTTTCCTCATACCTTCTTGTGCTGGTGAAGAGTAGCAGTATGTCCATACCTCTGCAGTCGGCAGCATCCGCCGGGTTTAGCCTTTCCCGTGCGCAGTCCCTGTTCTTGGGCCGTTCACAGCACTGATAAGACTGGGAACCCCTCTGTGGATCTGTTGGGGTCATTTCGCAGAGTTTCCTCACAGGAACGCGTTCTGCTATCACATCCATGATGAATGCAGTGGAAGTCGCAAAAGGATCAGCTCCATCTTCCCAGGCTGGTGGTTTCCATTTTTTATTACAGGCATTTGTGTTTTTCCCCTTTCTTTTCCTCTCTTCCCCTCCCCTTTCCTTTGCTTGTTAGGTTCCTTCAAAATGATTGTTGTCTTACTGTTTTGTTCCTTTAAAACTGTGCAACTGGATAGGGCAGGTGTCTCTCTGTGCAACAACATTGTGGTGTTTATTTCCGGGTTCAGGGGGGCTACAGGTGCTCTGTACGTCCCACCAGGTAGGAGAGTGTCACGGCGCGGCGTCCTCGCCACCGTCTGCGCATGCGCGATTCAGGAGTGATACAGAGCCGTAGTTTCTCGGCTCTCTGTACTGGGCGATGCTGGATCTTCTGCGCGTGCCCATGCACGGTCGCTTGGTTCAGTGGCGGCCATCTTGGATTCTGGAAAGAAGGCTAGATTTGCCCTTTTTTTCCAATCAATTCCAAATGGTGGTTTATGGGATTAGCCCACACACCTTGAGCCTATTTAGGTTCAGATTCAAGGATGGCTGTCAGAGTCTCCTCAGCTGTGCCCTGCTAGGTCTCTCTGATGCTGCTTTGTGGTAGGTACTTTTTATTTTCTCAAAAAAAAAAAAAAAATGTTGCCGATCAAAAATGTTTATGTTAAAAAAAAAAAACATATGACGATATAAAAATGTTTATGTTTAAAAAATAAAATAAAAAAAGATGACGATATAAAAATGTTTGTTTCAAAAAAATAAAAAGTGACGCCAAAAACTCCTGATTCTTTTCCCTTTCTTACTATATTTCCGGAGCTGATCCTTGTACCCAACTCCGCAATGAGTCATTCATCTCGCAGCCAAGATCCTCACACTTCTATTAGGTATGTGACCAACTATACCAGAGTATAAAAAAATAAAAAGTGCTCTCAATGGTCTAGTGTGAGTTCCTTACATTGTAGCCCTACCCACTCCAAGGGGTCCCGCTCATCAGGGTGTAGGTCCCATTCTTCACGTCGTAGATCAGAGAGGTCAAGATCCAGAGGACATGATCGGTCCCCCTATCCTAGGACCTATAGAAAGAGAAATGCTGGACATGTGGGGCTACACCGCTACCAGACAGAGGGGTCTGTAAGGACTGTTTTACGGACTATGCGTCCAACCGCGAGCTAGAAAATCAGCACGCTGTAGATCTGCTCAAGCGAACAATGAAGGACTCCTTCTCTGAGCTTTTGGCTTCGGTCCCCGCTCAACCACTTCAGCAGATATCCCAGGTTCAGGATATAGAACCTAATCTCCCTGGTCCGTGAGCAATCAGTACACCTCTGCCGCCATCAGGCCGACCAACTAGAGATTCACCACCTGAAGACTCTTCAGGGGACTCTTGAGAAGGGTCAGAACCTTCTGGCTTCAGTCTCTCCTTGCTAAAGCCATTCATCCAGGTAGTCAAAACTGCAATTGCCTGGAAAGATGCAGAATAGCCTCCCCAAGAGTCTACAAGCTACTTCCCATTCCTCAAAAGGAAGCAGGTTCTTTTCTCTTTGATGGGCGAGATTAGTCAAGTCATTCAGAAGGAATGGTCAAAGACTGATAAATAAAAAAAAAAAAAAATGTTTTGGGTCGGTTCAATAAACTATATACCCCTTACCAGAGTCGGGAACGCAGTCACTAAACTCCATGCCAGTGGTAGACGCGTCGGTGGTGCGACTCGCAAAAATAACTTTGCCAATGGAGGATTCCGCTTCCTTCAAAGACCCTCTAGACAGGCGAATCGACCTGGAGCTGAAGAGGAGCTACTTAGCCGCGGAAGCAGCATGTAAGCCAGCTATTGCCCTCACATCAGTATCAAATGCCATAAGATCTTGGACAGATAATATTGAGACGGCTTTGCGTCAAGATGTCCCCATGGAGGATATAATTAAGGCCTTAGAAGAGCTTAGATTGTCGGCAGACTTTGTCTGCGTAGCGGCCATTGACACGATCAGGTGCTTGGCAAGATCCATGTTGCATTCAGTGATGGCGAAATGGAACAAAATTGGTGCAAAATCCCGTTTGATGGGAAAGCACTATTCAGAGACAAAATGCAGAAAGCTATCTCCAGGCTGTCAGGAGGGAAGTCTGGTATGCTTCCACAGGACAGAAGGATGTGAAGATTCAGAGGTGGTTCCTCTAAGTTCTGCCAGTCAAACCCAAGGGATTTTAGGGAGCAGAGACAGCCCAGAGACAACAAAAGATCTTGGAAAGGTACTCAGGGATCCTTTTTGAACAGGAAGATGAAAGCCCTTCCGGCTCCACAGGAGCAGAAGCAGTCTTTTTTTACGCCAGAGTAGCCCAGGCACTCCCGGTGGGAGCCAGGCTAAAGTTTTTTTATCCCAGTCTGGGCCACCCGCTGCCACGACCCCTGGGTTCTGTCAACAATTCAATGGGGGCACTTTTGGAATTTTTCTTACCCCCCACCTCGCAACTCTTTCAAAGGAACAGAGATTCCATCCTCTCCACTGAAGGCTCAAGCTCTGAAACACTTCCTAACGTCACTCCAGCTTCAGGGGGCGGCTGTTCCGGTTCCCTTGGCAGAGCGCTTCGCAGGCTTTTACTCCACCCTATTTCTGGTCCCAAAGAGGACAGGGGGTTGGAGGCCTGTGATAGACCTAAAGAGGCTCAACCGGTATATCTGCCCCGAAAGCTTCAAAATGGAGTCCCTGCTGACGATTATTCAGGCAGTTCAGCCATCAGATTGGATGATTTTGGTCGATCTGCAGGATGCATACCTACATGTTCCAATTCTACCTGCATTTCAAAAATACCTGAGATTTGCAGTGGGGCGGACCCACCTACAGTTTCAAGCCCTGCCTTTCGGTCTGTGCACCTCTCCCAGGGTGTTCACCAAGATACTAATATCTGCTTTGGTTCCCCTGCGGGAGAGGGGCTTGAGGATATACCACTACTTGGACGACATCCTACTCCTAGCAAGCAATCCGGATCAGTTGGTATGTCACCGGGACATTCTTCTACAGTCCCTAAAAGAGCTAGGGTGGCTGGTGAATTCCGACAAGAGTCAACTAACGCCAACACAGCAGATAATCTACGCGCAATGTTCGACACTCAGGAGGGGACAGTGTCATTACCACCGCCGAAGACAAGGATTGTCATCCAGAGAATGATCAAAGTCATCCAGAGCCCGTAACTGACGGCTTCACAATTCCTGAGTCTCATTGGCACAATGTCTTCCTGTATACCCATGGTTCCTTGGGCACATTGGCACTTGAGGTATTTACAGACTGGTTTCTTGGCGCAGTGGAAGAAACAACGACTATCTCAGAAGATCCTGCTGACGGGAAAAATGCGCAGGAGCCTTCACTGGTGGACAGTTCCGGAAAACCTCTCCAAGCCTCATCACCTGGGCTCACTTCCTTGGATCACAATTACGTCCGATGCAAGCAGACAGGGCTAGGGAGCCCATTGCGGGCAAACCAGAATACAGGGGAGATGGTCATCCACCACCCAGGGAATGGTATCCAAAATCTTGGAGATGAGGGCAGCCTTCTTGGCACTGACCTCTTTGGCACTCCAAATCAGAGGCCAAAGAATACTCCTACGCCTAAACAACAGGGCAGCTGTCGCTTATCTGCAGAAGCAGGGAGGCACTCACAGCAGGTCACTCCCCAAGGAGGTAGAGCCAATCATGCTCTGGGCGGAGCAGAACCTCCTGGACCTCAGAGCGATGTATCTGCCAGGCAGGTTGAACACGGAAGCAGACACGTTATCCAGAAACTTCCTGGACAACGAGTGGGCTCTCCACCTCCATGTCTTCCTTCATATTGCCAACATATGGGATCCCCCTCAGGTAGATCTGTTCATCTCCCCGAAGAACTCCAAGCTGGACAGGTTCTTCTCTCAGCTGCCGCATCCACAAGCCGAGGCAGTGGATGCCCTGTCATGTCCCTAGAGGTTCACCACGGCATATGCCTTTCCTCACAAGCCATTAATATTCAAATTCCTCCTGAGGCTCCTCAGGGAGCCAGTCCAGGTGGTGGCAGTACTTCCGTATTGCGCCTCAGTGTGGGCTCTCCAATCAAGATCCCTCCTTTCCCTCAACTTCTGTCACAGGGCAGTCTAGTTCATCCAAACCCTCAGAAGTTGAATCTTCAAATCTGGAGGTTGAGAGGCGAAGGTTCGAGTCCCTAGGGTGTTCTCCAGGAGTCATATCAACCCTTGTAAAAGCTAGGAAACCTGCAACTAATGCCATATATTCAAGAATATGGGACAAGTTCTTGTCATTTGTTTCCGGAAATGGATTTGATCCAATCCTTCCTTCTACATCTCATGTTCTAGGATTCCTTCAGACAGGACTTGATCAGGGACTTGGTCTGAGCTCCCTCAAAGTGCAGGTAGCAGCAATCTCTGCCGCAACAAATAAGAGATGGGCGGAGGATCCTTTAGTAGATATTTTCCTCAGAGGTGTACTGAAGATTCGCCCACCTGTCAGACGATCATTTCCTAAATGGGATCTGTCTCTGGTTCTTGAAGTTCTATCTGACCATCCCTTTGCTCCAGTGGAACAAGTCACAATATGGAACCTGACACTAAAGACGGCTTCCCTGCTAGCCATTGCATCTGGCAGAAGGATCTCGGAACTTCACTCTTTAGGGATAGGTGACTACTACATCTCCTTCTTCCCCGACAGAGTGGAACTTCGTCCCCTTCCGGGGTTCACACCAAAGGTTGCTACTCCAAGCCACCTGTTGGAACCCTGGGCACTACCAGTGTTTACAGACACGGATTCAGAGTCTTGTCACGAACTGGATGTATCCAGAGTGCTCAGGGCCTACCTAGAAGCCAACGGCCCCTTCAGAAATTCTGAGAGACTTTTCATCGTACTGTTTGGTAAATACAGGGGAAAAATAGCTTCCATCAGAACTCTGGCATCTTGGGTTGTAAAGTTAATCCAGAAGGCCTACAGGGTGAAGAATATCGAGCCTTCATCCCGAGTGAATGCTCATTCTACAAGGGCAGTCTCAGCTTCCTGGGCAGCAAGGGCTAATGTTTCGTTGGAGACGGTGTGCAGGGCCGCCACCTGGTCTTCTCACCATACGTTCCTCAGACACTACCATATTGATCCAGGAGCGCTCACGACTGTTGAGCTTGGAAGGAGGGCAGTTCAGGCTGCTATGTCCTCTTCTAATTTAAACATTTATTGTTAAGCAATTATCCCACCCATGTCAGCTAGTTATTTATCACAGGTATGCTGCCATGGAGGCACCAGGAAAACGGAAAATTGTATCATACTTACCAGTAATTTTCCTTTCCTGGTGCCTATCCATGGCAGCATACGCTCCCACCCTCGGTATTCTATATTACAGAGAATGTTGGGGGAGGGACTATGCCTTTAATTTATGCTATTCACTAGTCCTGAAGGAGGAGTCGAGGCGGAGCTCTATCACAGGTATGCTGCCATGGATAGGCACCAGGAAAGGAAAATTACTGGTAAGTATGATACAATTTTCCGTTTTTTCTCAGAGATCAAATCCTTAGAGGCATAAAATAAAATTTGATCATTATCTTCTCTTTGCACTAAACTGTTGCAGCTTAGACATGACCTTAGACTAGCGTTATTGTACTCCCTTGAAAAATTTGCTAGACACCAGAAAATTACTAATTACGCCTCGGGGAATAAGGCAGGCAAGACTTTGGCCAGGCAATTGTGAGGGCACCAAATCAAGTTAAAAATCTTGTTATTTTAAAACCTCTTCACCCAAATTAAGGTGTACAGCGGGGAACTTCCTTCACTGTGTAATTTAAATTTACATAGTGAAGGAAGTTCCCCGCTCAAGCCAATGACGTAGGCGGGTCCGACATACCGAGGGGGCGGACCTGATGGGGAACTGCTCTCACTTTGGTAATACATGTATAGACCCGCCCCTTCTCATGTTCCGCATCTGGTCCGCTGAGCAGACCTGATGGGGAACTTTAGAAGGGGCGGGTCTATACATTTAAAATACTGAGAGGGAGTTCCCCATCAGGTCCGCTCAGGCACAACCAATGAAGGACAGCGATGGACATCGGGATCGCCGCGGGACACTGGATTTCACCACTGGAATGTTTTTTTGTTTTTTTTTTTAAATAAAGGACTTTTTCAAGGTGTTTGTGTGTTTTTTTTAAACATTTTTTTACGCTTTCTTCGTGAAATGGTAGGGGTACAATGTACCCCTTACCAATTCACATAGGGGGGGTGGGATCTGGGGGTCCCCTTTGTTAAAGGGGTCTTCCAGATTCCGATAAGCCCCCCGCCCGCAGACCCCCACGACCACCGGGCAAGGGTTGTGGGGATGAGGCCCTTGTCCCCATCAACATGGGGACATCCTCCCCATGTTGAGGGCATGTGGCTTGGTACGGTTCAGGAGGGAGGGGGGCCGCTCTCTCGTCCCCCCCTTTTCCCCTGCGGCCGGCCAGGTTGCGTGCTCGGATAAGGGGTCTGGTATGGATTTTTAGGGGGACTCCACGCCATTTTTTAAAAAAATTTGGGGTGGAGTTCCCCTTAAAATCCATGCCAGATCTGAAGGGCCTGGAATGGATATTTGGGGGAACCCCACGTCAATTTTTTTTTTTAATTTGCGGCGGGGTTCCCCTTAATATCCATTCCAGACCTGAAGGGCCTGGTAATTGAATTCTGGGGAACCCCCACGCTTTTTTTTTTTTTTTATCAATGACTTTTGTATGTATTGCCGGGAGCCGACAATTCATTAATAGCCGCGAGTCAGTTTTAAATGCATTTTTTTCTTTCAAAAATGACATTTTTTGCAAGGACAGTTCTAAGCACGGGAAACATGCGCCACTTTACATGCATATCATACACACCCCCCAGGTACGAAATTTAAAGGAATATTTCACTTTTATTTTTTCATTTTAAGCATTATTAAAATCACTGCTCCCGAAAAAACTGCCGTTTTTAAAACTTCTTTTTGCATTGATACATGTCCCGTGGGGCAGGACCCAGGTCCCCAAACACTTTTTAGGACAATAACTTGCATATTAGCCTTTATAATTAACACTTTAGATTTCGAACGTTCGAGTCCATTGTATTTAATAGGGTTCTAAAGTTTACACGAACATTTTGTCTGTTCGCAGGTTCTGGTGCGAACCGAACAGGGGGGTGTTCGGCTCATCCCTGTTTATTATACAATCTGAAAGATGATGGCTCTATCTCCCAGCCATCTTACACTGAAATAGACAACTTTCAAGCCTCCATTAATCTTCCCAATTTGACTTTTTCACAACGTCAGGCCCTAAATGCCCCATTTGTTTATTGGAAATTCATAAAATGATTTGATTCATACCAAATAATAAATCACCGGGACCTGACGGCATTACAAAGTAATATTATAAGCACTTCAGCCATGTTCTAGAGCAGTGGTTCTCAACTCCTGTTCTCAGGACCCACTAACAGGCCAGATTTAAGTATTACCTTGGGGAGATGCAGACTAAAATCCTGCAATCCCTGAGCAGCAAATTATATCACCTGTGATGCATTTCAGTTATCTTGCAAACCTGGCATGTTAGTGGGTCCTGAGGACTGGAGTTGAGAACCACTGTTCTAGAGCATCACTTTCAAAAGGTATATGACTCTGCTGATGCATCTTCCTCTTTCCCTCCTGAAATACTAGAAGCACTGATAATCTCTCTAATCGCAAAATTTCCTTCCTATTTCTCTACTAAACAGTGATGTTAAAATGTATGTAAAACTTTAGGCATCCAGACTCATCAACATTCTCCTAACACTGATACACCCCAGTCAATCGGGCTTCACCAAGGGCTGACAAACCTCCGATGCTACTAGAAGGTTTATTAATATTATACATCTTGCTGACCAGTCAAAAACGTCTTCCCTGCTTCTGACTGTAGATGCCGAAAAGGCATTTGACAGTACACTGGCAGTACTTAGCTAAGGTTATTACGAATTCAGTGTTTTTTTTCCTAACAGCCATGTTAGCATTATATTCCTTTCCATCAGCTCATGTGTACTGGCATATTACCCCAGCCTTTCCAAATATCACATGTCAGGGCTACCACTTTTTTAATCTACTAAGGGAACCTTTAGCGGCTGATATTAACTGAGATAACTGGCTTCTCTGTAGGCACTAGAGAGCATGTCATAAGCTTTTTTTGCAGACAATGTTATTATAATGCTGAACAATGTCAAATGCTAAACAACGTCAAATTCTCCCTGACTGTGGCACATCAATCCCTCCGCTTGTTCAATAAGGTATCATATTATGCGATAAATAACACTAAATCACATATCCTTGGATTGGGCTTGGACCAGGTGACTAGATGTGATCCACAACAGGACTACACCCAAGTTTTGTAAAGATGATAATATTTCATATCTTGGTATTGCTCTCACTCCCTCAATTGATCTCCTTTTCAAAGAAAACTATATGCCCATTCTACACAAACTGAAAAAGCAACTTACTCAAATCTCTAGACACAAACCAAGCTGATCTGGGCACCTGGCAGCCTTTAAGATGCATTATAGCTGTACTTGTATAGAACATTACCCATACCTGCTCCCAAGTGTTACTTTGCCTCCTTACACTCCACTTAAAAAAAATAAAAAAACCTGGAAAGGTATAAAGGCTAGATGTTCATTCAGAAGGCTTACTAAATCTAGGCTTGCTGGAAGCATGGGACTTACTGACCTGAAAGACTACCATACTGCTTCTATTCTATCCCAACTTAAAGATTGTTTCACTTGTCAGACAAAATCATTATGGGGCGAGTTAGAGCAATACCAAATTACTGATAATTACCTTTCTAAAGGCCTCTATGCATTTTAAATTCACCTCTCTCCGACGATACACGCAACATTGGATGGATGGTTGACATTACACTTGGCCCCAATACAGGACTCTCTAGGCTTATCATTGAATATTCCTCTTTCCACCCTATCTCTTCTGATACCCGATCTATCACTTAACCAATTGAGATCTTTGGACAGACTATATACGTATAAAGAGTGAACCCTTAATCACAAGCTGATGGCTGCAGTGAGTTTTGTTCAGCCGGTGACCAGCTTCAACGTGAAACTGATGCAGCAGCTCCATGTTTTGGCCACACATCCCCCCTTCTCCCCTGGTTTCCAGGCTGTCCTGCACTCACCGGAGCACCCTTTCCTGGCCAGCACAGCCGTGTCACACTTCTAACCAAGCCAATCTGTGCTTAGTTAGACGGTGTAAAGGGCAGGGGAGACATTTAGGTGTCCATAATGAGTACCTGTCACCTGACTAATGCTATCACATAGGGGCTTATTAACCCATGTGATAGCAATCAAGTAAAAAATATATTAAAAAAAAGTAAAAAAAAATTTTTTTATAATTTATAATATTAAAAGAAAAAAAAATTTAAAACCCCCATAGCCCTGCACACCTTCTCAAACACAAACACAAGCCCAGGGTGTGCACACACGTAAACCGCGGTCACACCACACATGTGACATATTACCGTAAACTTCAGAGTAAAAACAATAATTCTAGCACAAGAGCTACTAGCTAATTCTAAACTGATGAGCTGTTAAGGCTTTTAAAGTGTCTCCTATGGGGATTTTTTGGCACCATCATTTTTGGCAATATTGTGGTTGCACGCAATTTTAAGACATGGAATGTTTGTACTCAATGTAACCTCATCTTTTATATTTTAACCAAAACTGGGTATTATATGGTGTGATTTTGCACTAAAATAAATTTTCTTATATTTTTTCCCTGAAAATTTGCGTTTAATAAACAGTTGCACAAATATCATGTGAAACAAAAATTTGCAACTATCACCATTTTATTCTACAGGGCCTCTGCATTCAGGAAGTATATAATGTTCTGGGAGTTTAATGAATTTTATTGCCCAAAAAAACGTTTTTTACATGTATGTGAAAAATAAAAAAGATTGCCCTGCAACCAAACTGTTTAAAGATTGACATGAATGTGGTGTACATTTGTTGGAAGATTTGTACACGGGTCCCAAGCTGAAACCCTTTGACATTTTAAAAGCAGAATTTAATCAAAATAATAATATGCTATACACCTACCTGCGTACCTCGTCTTATCTAAATCTACATCCTCGTTTAACCTGTATCCTTCCCAGGCATACTGGACAGTGTTATACTACAACACTCAATAATAAAGTTGGTATAGCTTTGTTTTACTCATTCTTAAATAAAGATTCTGTTTTCTCGAAAACTCCTCCTATTGTTGCCTGGGAAAGAGATCTAACGTGCTCATACTCCACCTCCCTATGGCAGAAAGCCCTTAAAGAGGAAGTAAACCCTGATGGGTTTTACTTCCTTTTTAGTCCGCTGCAAAGCCTGCAAATGAAAAGCATAATGGGCTAGTATGCATGGCATACTAGCCCATTATGTGCCACTTACCTGCAAAAGAATCCAGCGATGTCCCCACAGTAGGCAGCGTCCATATTCTGTCCCCTCTTCCTTCCAGGCCGCTGACTCCAGCGCTGTGATTCGCCGGAGGCGTGTGACGTCACTCCTGCGCATGTGCATGGGAGCCACAATTCACGGCACAGGCTGGGGAAGAAACAGCACTTACTTTTTTTTCTTCCCCGCGCATGCGCAGTTACGATTTTCGGCGGATGGCACACATTTAGGAGATATTTCCACTACCTATAGGTAAGCCTTATTCTAGGCTTACCTATAGGTAGAAGTCAAACAAGTGGGGTTACAGCCACTTTAAAGTGGTTGTAAACCCACTTTTCAAAAAAATAAAATAAATAACACCTGCAAGAAAAAGGCATAATGAGCTAGTATGCTATGCATACTAGCTCATTATGTGGCACTTACCTCAGATCAAAGCCTCCGAAGCGCTCCTCATCCCCCTCCGCCGCCGCCACCATGTCCCTCCGACCGTCTTCCAGGTATCGCTGCTCTGGCGCTGTGATTGGCCGGAGCGGCGGTGACGTCACATGCATGCGCGCGGGGCCGGCATGCTCCCATTCAGAAAACCAGCATGATCCCAGCTGGCCCGCTAGTGCACCTGTGCTGTTGTCTATGGTGCGCATGCACCGTAGACATCAGTGCAGTGTTTTCAGCTAATATCTCCTTAACCGTGTAGGTTAAGGAGATATTTATTGCACCTACAGGTAAGCCTTAATCTAGGCTTACCTGTAGGTGCAAGTTGTGTGGTTGGGTTTACAACCACTTTAAAGCCACTTTTAGTGCTACTAAATGTGTCAACCTCTGGGAGCTAAAGCTAAAAGTTACATTGAGATGATACCTGACTCCCCATCATATGTCAAGGTTTGCTACTACCCTATTTCAATTTCATTGGCTCTTTACCCTGATTGGGGATGGGCTGTGTCAGAGTGACATGCCTCATCCCTGACCCCTGAGCTGCAAGAGTGGCGAGAACTGTCAGACGTCATATGATGCCCGCCCAGAGGGAAGAAAGGTTCCTGCCGGCATCATTTTACAATACGCCGGTAGGGAAGTGGTTAAAATGGTAACATAAGTGGTTAGGATAAACATGCTTCCAGCTTGCTCAGGAAAATCACACACATATCCTGGCTTGAGACTATGCATTGTAAATCTCATATCCACATGATCATAGCATTTATATTTCCAACATTATTGTAAATAAGGATTTGAATTGTGTAATGAGCACATCAATTATTGGCATATGTACTTTTAAATAATCTGTGTAATCCTTCCAAAAGTAACAAAATTAGAAAAGGTAAATACTGTCTGCAACATTTATCATCTGTATTCCAACAGTACATGAAGATGAATGTTCTGATTAGGGATGAGCTTCGTGTTCGAGTCGAACATACGTTCGACTCGAACATTGGCTGTTCGATCGTTCGACGAAGATCGAACGATTTGGGCCGTTCGCGCCAAATTCGAGTGACGCGAACGGCCCACAATGCACTACGCCATCGCAGTGTCATCCAGGCGCTGTGATTGGCCAAGCATGCACTGTGACCCCGCATGCTTGGCCAATCACAGCGCCGGCAGCGAGGAGAGCAATGATTGGCCACAGGCAGGATGCCTGTGGCCAATTATTGCTGAGGGTGTTTAGTACACGCCCCACACTATAAAAGGCCGCCAGCACGGCGGCCTAGTGTAGTGTGTTCCGGAGCAGGGATAGAGTAGCATAGGCAGGGACAGTGACTGTTATTTCTTTCTTGCTTAACCTGGATTCCTTTAGTTTAGGGAAAGAGAAGGATAGGTAGGGAGAGTGTCAGTGTGTTTTGTGCTTCTGCTATAGTGTGCTTAAAAAAAAACATTTATTCTAGGGACAGAAAACTCTAGGTAGGGACAGTGTCAGTTTCTTTCACTCTGCAAGTCCTTGTTTCCAGGGACCTGGAAGGACAGTGAGTGAATTGTCCTTTTGCTATATTGTGATTAAAAAAAACATTTATTCTAGGGACAGAAAACTCTAGGTAGGGACAGTGTCAGTTTCTTTCACTCTGCAAGTCCTTGTTTCCAGGGACCTGGAAGGACAGTGAGTGAATTGTCCTTTTGCTATATTGTGATTAAAAAAAACATTTATTCTAGGGACAGAAAACTCTAGGTAGGGACAGTGTCAGTTTCTTTCACTCTGCAAGTCCTTGTTTCCAGGGACCTGGAAGGACAGTGAGTGAATTGTCCTTTTGCTATATTGTGATTAAAAAAAACATTTATTCTAGGGACAGAAAACTCTAGGTAGGGACAGTGTCAGTTTCTTTCACTCTGCAAGTCCTTGTTTCCAGGGACCTGGAAGGACAGTGAGTGAATTGTCCTTTTGCTATATTGTGATTAAAAAAAACATTTATTCTAGGGACAGAAAACTCTAGGTAGGGACAGTGTCAGTTTCTTTCACTCTGCAAGTCCTTGTTTCCAGGGACCTGGAAGGACAGTGAGTGAATTGTCCTTTTGCTATATTGTGATTAAAAAAAACATTTATTCTAGGGACAGAAAACTCTAGGTAGGGACAGTGTCAGTTTCTTTCACTCTGCAAGTCCTTGTTTCCAGGGACCTGGAAGGACAGTGAGTGAATTGTCCTTTTGCTATATTGTGATTAAAAAAAACATTTATTCTAGGGACAGAAAACTCTAGGTAGGGACAGTGTCAGTTTCTTTCACTCTGCAAGTCCTTGTTTCCAGGGACCTGGAAGGACAGTGAGTGAATTGTCCTTTTGCTATATTGTGATTAAAAAAAACATTTATTCTAGGGACAGAAAACTCTAGGTAGGGACAGTGTCAGTTTCTTTCACTCTGCAAGTCCTTGTTTCCAGGGACCTGGAAGGACAGTGAGTGAATTGTCCTTTTGCTATATTGTGATTAAAAAAAACATTTATTCTAGGGACAGAAAACTCTAGGTAGGGACAGTGTCAGTTTCTTTCACTCTGCAAGTCCTTGTTTCCAGGGACCTGGAAGGACAGTGAGTGAATTGTCCTTTTGCTATATTGTGATTAAAAAAAACATTTATTCTAGGGACAGAAAACTCTAGGTAGGGACAGTGTCAGTTTCTTTCACTCTGCAAGTCCTTGTTTCCAGGGACCTGGAAGGACAGTGAGTGAATTGTCCTTTTGCTATATTGTGATTAAAAAAAACATTTATTCTAGGGACAGAAAACTCTAGGTAGGGACAGTGTCAGTTTCTTTCACTCTGCAAGTCCTTGTTTCCAGGGACCTGGAAGGACAGTGAGTGAATTGTCCTTTTGCTATATTGTGATTAAAAAAAACATTTATTCTAGGGACAGAAAACTCTAGGTAGGGACAGTGTCAGTTTCTTTCACTCTGCAAGTCCTTGTTTCCAGGGACCTGGAAGGACAGTGAGTGAATTGTCCTTTTGCTATATTGTGATTAAAAAAAACATTTATTCTAGGGACAGAAAACTCTAGGTAGGGACAGTGTCAGTTTCTTTCACTCTGCAAGTCCTTGTTTCCAGGGACCTGGAAGGACAGTGAGTGAATTGTCCTTTTGCTATATTGTGA
Organism: Rana muscosa; assembly: GCA_029206835.1. Classification (NCBI taxonomy): domain Eukaryota; kingdom Metazoa; phylum Chordata; class Amphibia; order Anura; family Ranidae; genus Rana; species Rana muscosa. The sequence goes on along the minus strand of CM055116.1, from coordinate 345,801,246 downwards.
TTAAAAAAAACATTTATTCTAGGGACAGAAAACTCTAGGTAGGGACAGTGTCAGTTTCTTTCACTCTGCAAGTCCTTGTTTCCAGGGACCTGGAAGGACAGTGAGTGAATTGTCCTTTTGCTATATTGTGATTAAAAAAAACATTTATTCTAGGGACAGAAAACTCTAGGTAGGGACAGTGTCAGTTTCTTTCACTCTGCAAGTCCTTGTTTCCAGGGACCTGGAAGGACAGTGAGTGAATTGTCCTTTTGCTATATTGTGATTAAAAAAAACATTTATTCTAGGGACAGAAAACTCTAGGTAGGGACAGTGTCAGTTTCTTTCACTCTGCAAGTCCTTGTTTCCAGGGACCTGGAAGGACAGTGAGTGAATTGTCCTTTTGCTATATTGTGATTAAAAAAAACATTTATTCTAGGGACAGAAAACTCTAGGTAGGGACAGTGTCAGTTTCTTTCACTCTGCAAGTCCTTGTTTCCAGGGACCTGGAAGGACAGTGAGTGAATTGTCCTTTTGCTATATTGTGATTAAAAAAAACATTTATTCTAGGGACAGAAAACTCTAGGTAGGGACAGTGTCAGTTTCTTTCACTCTGCAAGTCCTTGTTTCCAGGGACCTGGAAGGACAGTGAGTGAATTGTCCTTTTGCTATATTGTGATTTAAAAAAACATTTATTCTAGGGACAGAAAACTCTAGGTAGGGACAGTGTCAGTTTCTTTCACTCTGCAAGTCCTTGTTTCCAGGGACCTGGAAGGACAGTGAGTGAATTGTCCTTTTGCTATATTGTGATTAAAAAAAACATTTATTCTAGGGACAGAAAACTCTAGGTAGGGACAGTGTCAGTTTCTTTCACTCTGCAAGTCCTTGTTTCCAGGGACCTGGAAGGACAGTGAGTGAATTGTCCTTTTGCTATATTGTGATTAAAAAAAACATTTATTCTAGGGACAGAAAACTCTAGGTAGGGACAGTGTCAGTTTCTTTCACTCTGCAAGTCCTTGTTTCCAGGGACCTGGAAGGACAGTGAGTGAATTGTCCTTTTGCTATATTGTGATTAAAAAAAACATTTATTCTAGGGACAGAAAACTCTAGGTAGGGACAGTGTCAGTTTCTTTCACTCTGCAAGTCCTTGTTTCCAGGGACCTGGAAGGACAGTGAGTGAATTGTCCTTTTGCTATATTGTGATTAAAAAAAACATTTATTCTAGGGACAGAAAACTCTAGGTAGGGACAGTGTCAGTTTCTTTCACTCTGCAAGTCCTTGTTTCCAGGGACCTGGAAGGACAGTGAGTGAATTGTCCTTTTGCTATATTGTGATTAAAAAAAACATTTTTTTCTAGGGACAGAAAACTGTAGGTAGGGAGAGTATTTTTTTTCTTTCACTCTGCAAGTCCTTGTTTCCAGGGACCTGTAAGGACAGTGAGTTAATTGTCCTTGTGCTATATTGTGCTGAAAAAAACATTTATTCCAGGGACAGAAAACTCTAGGTAGGGACAGTGTCAGTTTCTTTCACTCTGCAAGTCCTTGTTTCCAGGGACCTGGAAGGACAGTGAGTGAATTGTCCTTTTGCTATATTGTGATTAAAAAAAACATTTTTTTCTAGGGACAGAAAACTGTAGGTAGGGAGAGTGTTTTTTTTCTTTCACTCTGCAAGTCCTTGTTTCCAGGGACCTGTAAGGACAGTGAGTTAATTTTCCTTGTGCTATATTGTGATTAAAAAAAACATTTATTCTAGGGACAGAAAACTCTAGGTAGGGACAGTGTCAGTTTCTTTCACTCTGCAAGTCCTTGTTTCCAGGGACCTGGAAGGACAGTGAGTGAATTGTCCTTTTGCTATATTGTGATTAAAAAAAACATTTATTCTAGGGACAGAAAACTCTAGGTAGGGACAGTGTCAGTTTCTTTCACTCTGCAAGTCCTTGTTTCCAGGGACCTGGAAGGACAGTGAGTGAATTGTCCTTTTGCTATATTGTGATTAAAAAAAACATTTATTCTAGGGACAGAAAACTCTAGGTAGGGACAGTGTCAGTTTCTTTCACTCTGCAAGTCCTTGTTTCCAGGGACCTGGAAGGACAGTGAGTGAATTGTCCTTTTGCTATATTGTGATTAAAAAAAACATTTTTTTCTAGGGACAGAAAACTGTAGGTAGGGAGAGTGTTTTTTTTCTTTCACTCTGCAAGTCCTTGTTTCCAGGGACCTGTAAGGACAGTGAGTTAATTTTCCTTGTGCTATATTGTGATTAAAAAAAACATTTTTTCTAGGGACAGAAAACTGTAGGTAGGGAGAGTGTTTTTTTTCTTTCACTCTGCAAGTCCTTGTTTCCAGGGACAGAGAAGGACACCTGAAGGTAGCCCTTATTGCTTTTTTCCCATCTCCCTGCAGGCCATCTATTAGAATGTCTGGAAGGCAAACAAGGAGAGGCAGACAGTCAGGAGGCAATAAAAGAGGGCAAGCAGGCTCTGTGTCTGGGGGCAACAGTGCTGGTCGTGGACGCGGTGCATTGTCATCAGCACATGGCCATGGGACACGCTTGTCCTTCTTTTCGGCAGCTGGACATGTTGAGCCACATCATGCCGAAGACTTGGTAGAGTGGATGACCAAGCCCTCCTCCTCCTCCTCATCCTCTCTCACCCAGGCTCAGGGTACTGGAAAAGCAGCTGCCAAAGCGTCGTCTTCCCTGGTATCAATGTCAGACAAATCATCAGTCACTCCTTCCCTAGACCCACCATGTCCTCCTCCTGAGGAGTCCCCCGAACTGTTTCAGCACAGTGTTGGGTACATGCTCCAGGAGGATGCCCAGCGTTTCGAAGGGTCTGATGATGAAACCCAGCTAGAGGAAGGCAGTAGCGTGAGAGCAGACAGAGGGGATGCTCAAGAAGGACACCAATCTGGCAGTCATGTTCCAGCAGCTGCAGCATACTGCCAGATTGGCTCCAGTGATGAGGAGGGAGGGGATGATGAGGTCAATGACTCCACGTGGGTGCCTAATAGGAGAGAGGAGGAGGAGGAGGATGAGGAGGAGGCACATCTCCAACGAGGCAGGATGCCCTTTGGTGGCCAGCGTAAGGGCAGTACACCGACGGAATCACACCGCAGAGCTCCGCCTGTGCAGGGCGCTGCCTCTGCCCGTCATTCAAAAAGTTCTTTGGTGTGGGCCTTTTTTGAGGCTAGTGCATCAGATCGCACAGCTGCTGTTTGCAACATATGTCTCAAGCGTATATCGCGTGGCCAAAACATCAGCCGCTTGGGTACCACATGCCTGACCAGACATATGTTGACCTGCCATGCAGCTCGTTGGCAAGCCTACCTCAAAGACCCACACCAAAGAACAAAGCGGACCTCTCCTTGCACCGCATCAGCTGGGATCTCCAACCCCACTATAACTTCAGTCCTCTCTGAAACATGCACTGAGAGGAATGAAGGTGTAGAATTAGGTGTGTCACAGCCAAGTACTTGCGCCCACTCTGCTAGCAGTACACCGACGTCCGATTCTAGCAGGCAAATTTCCCTGCCCCAGCTGCTGGACCGTCGAAAGAAGTTCACTCCCAGCCATCCACATGCCCAGCGGTTGAATGCTAGCTTGGCTAAATTGCTAGCGCTTCAACTGCTGCCTTTTCAGTTGGTAGACTCGGCCCCCTTCCGTGAGTTTGTGCAATGTGCGGTTCCTCAGTGGCAGGTTCCCAAACGCCACTTTTTCTCACGGAAGGCTATTCCGGCTCTCTACCGGCATGTGGAAGGCAATGTCTTGGCCTCGCTGGACAGGGCGGTCAGCGGTAAGGTGCATATTACCGCTGACTCATGGTCCAGCAGGCATGGACAGGGACGTTACCTTTCTTTCACGGCCCATTGGGTCACTCTTTTGGCAGCTGGGAAGGATTCAGGACAAGGTGCAGTAGTGTTGGAGGTTGTCCCACCGCCACGCCTCCAAAATGCTACTACTGGTTGTGACACACCTCTCTCCTCCACCCCCTCCTCTTCTTCTTCCTCCATGGCCTCTTCCTGTGGTTTGTCCTATGAACCAGCGGTGCTCCGTAGCCGTTCACGGGGCTACGCAAGTACGCAGGCAAAAAGATGCCATGCCGTGCTTGCGCTGGTGTGTTTGGGGGACAGAAGCCACACTGGGGCAGAGGTCCTGTCTGCTCTGCAGGGCCAGGCCGAGAGGTGGTTGACGCCACGCCAGCTTAAGCCAGGAATGGTGGTTTGCGACAATGGCACCAACCTCCTCTCCGCCCTCCGACAGGGACAACTGACCCATGTGCCCTGTGTGGCTCACGTCCTTAACCTGGTGGTGCAGCGGTTCTTGGGCAGGTACCCGGGCTTACAGGATGTCCTGAGGCAGGCCAGGAAAGTCTGTGTGCATTTCCGCAGATCTTATAATGCCAGTGCTCGCCTGGCTGAGCTGCAAAAGGAGTTGAACCTGCCCAAGAACCGCCTTATATGTGACATGCCCACCAGGTGGAACTCAACGTTGGCCATGCTGCAGCGGCTGCACACGCAGCAGAGGGCCATCAATGAGTACCTGTGCGACTACGGCACCAGGACAGGGTCAGGGGAGCTTGGTTTTTTTTCTCCACGCCAGTGGGGCATGATCAGGGATGCATGCACTGTCCTGGCACCATTTGAGGAGGCCACGAGGATGGTGAGCAGTGACAGTGCATGCATCAGTGACACTGTACCTCTTGTCCACCTGTTGGAGCACACGCTGCGTGGAATAATGGACAGGGCACTTGAGGCAGAACAGAGGCAGGAAGAGGAGGACTTCCTTGCCTCTCAAGGCCCCCTTTACCCAGACAGTGTTCCTTCTGTCCCACCCATCGCACAGGAAGAGGAGGAGGAGGAGGAGGAGGAGGAGGAGGATTGTGTCAGCATGGAGGTGGAGGCTGGCACTCAGCATCATCAGCAGCAGTCTTTTAGGGATGATTTACAGTCCCAAGAAACCAGTGGACTTGTACGTGGCTGGGAGGAGGTGGCTGCGGATCATGTCGTCCTTAGTGACCCAGAGGACTCCGGAGCGAATGCCTCAGCAAACCTACGCTGCATGGCCTCCCTGATCCTGCAAAGTCTGCGGAAGGATCCTCGTATTCTTCGGATCAAGGAGAGGGACCATTACTGGCTGGCCACTCTCCTTGATCCACGGTACAAGGGTAAGGTTGCGGACCTTATGTTACCGTCGCAGAGGGAGCAGAGGATGAGACAACTCCGGGAGGCCTTGCAGAAAGGTCTGTGCAACGCGTTCCCAGAGACTGGGAGGTTGCAAACTCCTGGTCCTGGACAACGAGTTGCTGAGGCTTCGGCCAGTCAAAGAAGGAGCGGTGGGGAAGGTGGCCGTCTGACCGATGCGTTCAGACAATTCTTTAGTCCGCAGCCCCAAAGTATGATTGGTTCCAGCAACCATCGCCAGCGTCTGATAAACATGGTGCAGGAATATCTAGGGGCAAGGTCAGACTTGGACACCTTCCCCACCGAAAATCCTCTGGCTTACTGGGTCTTGAGGATGGATCACTGGCCAGAGCTTGCACAGTATGCAATTGAGCTACTGGCCTGTCCTGCATCCAGCGTTCTTTCGGAACGCACATTCAGTGCTGCTGGAGGATTTGTCACGGATCACAGGGTGCGCCTGTCCACCGACTCGGTTGATCGACTGACTTTCATCAAGATGAACCAGTCTTGGATCACCACCAGCTACCACACACCTGATGCTGATATAACAGACTAATTGATTTTAAAATGTCACATCCCTTCAAGACTGATGCTGATGCTGAGTGCCTGTGCTGTTATGTTGACTGGCTATCCTCCTCCTCCGAGTCCTCAATGATACGATTGATGATGATAGCTTGGAAGATCATTTTTGTTTATGGGTGCCGCCACCAGTGCCTAACGCCCAATTTTTCAGCCCCTGTTTAACAGGGGCGTGTAATTACAATTTTTGAAGCAATACTTTGCAACAGGGCTCATTGCTGTGCTCCAAGTACAGTATCTGTGAGGAGTTGCAGTGTTGTGCCACCAGTGCCTAAGGCCCAATTTTTCAGCCCCTGTTTAACAGGGGCGTGTCATTACAATTTTTGAAGCAATACTTTGCAACAGGGCTCATTGCTGTGCTCCAAGTACAGTATCTGTGAGGGGTTGCAGTGTTGTGCCACCAGTGCCTAAGGCCCAATTTTTCAGCCCCTGTTCAACAGGGGCATGTAATTACAATTCTTGATCTAATAATTCACAGCAGGGCCCATTGCTGCACCCACCAAGAGTAACTGTCAGGGCTTACAGTGTTGTGGCACCAGCACCACCATCAAAGGCCCAATTTTTACTACCACTGTTCAACAATTATATGTAATTAAAATTCCTGATATAATAGTTGACAGCAGGGCGTTCCAGCACCAACCAAGAGTAACTGTGAGTGCTTACAGTGTTGTGCCAACACCAACAACTAAGGGGCCTATTTCTGCAGAGTATATACGGCAGGTCCCTACTTTCAAACATCCAACTTACAAACGACTCCTACTTGCAAACGCAAGAAGACAACAGGAAGTGAGAGGAAATCTACCACTAGGAAGGAAAATTCTCTCCTGTAAGAATAAATATGGGAGAAAGGTGTCTCCTCTGTACTGATGCTTTATCAGCAATCCTTGTTTCAAGAAAAACACCACATTTCAAAAACAGTTGTCATTGGGACGGAAAGTGAGGTGAAATGTTCTGAACAGGGGCACAGACAGCAAAACAAATGTTACAGGGGTGATAACCCTTACCTATGTTTTCCAAAAAGTTTAAAAATAGATTTTTGGGCTGGAGCTACACTTCAACAATGTACCTGTTCAAAATTACAAACAGATTCTACATAAGAACAAACCTACAGTCCCTGTCTTGTATGCACCGCCTGTATACGGCTGTTCAGAGTATATAGGGCCTTTTTTATTTTATGTGCGGGGTTCCCCTTAATATCCATACAAGACCCAAAGGGGCTGGTAATGGGCTGGGGTAGGGGGGGGGGGTCATGGGGTAGCTATGCCATTTTTCTTAAAGAATTTCATCCATATTACCGGGACCAGACATTACATTAAAGCCGCAAGCAGTTTTAAATGGCTTTTTTTTCCTTTAGAAGTGTCATTTTGTGCAGGGACAGTTCTAAACACGGGAAACACGTGGCACTTCACAGGCATACTTTAGACACCCCCCAGGTACGATATTTAAAGGAATATTTGACTTTTTTTTTTTCACTTTATGCATCATTAAAATGACTGCTCCCGAAAAACGACCGTTTTTAAAACTTCTTTTTGCATTGATACATGTCCCCTGGTGCAGAACCCGGGTTCCCAAACCCTTTTTAGGACAATAACATGCATAATAGTTGTTATAATTAGCACTTTAGAATTCGAACGTTCGCATCCATTGTATTTAATAGGGTTCTAATGTTCGTTCGAACTTCCGGTCCGTTCGCGGGTTCTGGTGCGAACCGAACCCGGGGGTGTTCGGCTCATCACTAGTTCTGATTGCATTAGGAGGAACAAAGTAGGACAAGTTTTTTGTAAATCTACCAATATACCAATATATTGTTAGAACCAACATCCTACGATCTTAAGCAGGTATTCTGCAGAAGACATAACAAGCTATTTTTATAGTCATATTCTAAATTCAAAGTTCTCTGCTGTTGTGCAAGTATCAAGAAAACTCAACATTCTTACTCCCCTTTTACAAGCTTCAGGCCATAGAAACTGATAATTTGAAAACAATACACTTATTGCTTGCATGTGTTCTTTACGTGTTCAATTTCTCAAGCTACTGTGTATTCTTGTTTATTAGTTTGGTCTTTACTGAAGGCACAATATATTTAGTTTATACAAGGAACTGCGTTCCAATTTTGACATCCAGTTCCACATCATACTGTATATTGTCCTCTTCAATTCCTTCTTCCCAGTGTAGTTTAAATCATACATTTTAGATATAATTCTACAGGCTCCACAGAACTTTATTAGAAAATAACATTTTCATCTAGTTTAATGTAATTTTCTGCTCACCTAATCCATTTTAAATAAATTAAGTTACTGAGCAACTGATTAATATCCTGTTTCATTGTACAATGCCACAGTTATCCTTTGAATTCCATACTGTATTTTTTAAGGAGGATTTCTGCTTAATTTATGATATTCTACAAATTATGACAACTCATTGTACAGTTGCCAGTTATTATGATATGGGAGTTATTCTGAATAACTATTATTTTTGCCTATTTTATGAATCAAAATAAAAAAAGAAGATCTAGGTTCACTGAAGTAAAATATAGGTATGTTGTCAATGATTAATAAAATAAGATTTTAGGAGGAACAGTTTGGTGGATTTTTTTTGCAGGTTTTGGTCATTGTACACTAAAATACATTGTGGCCCTAAACTCTACAGCAGTGGTTCTCAACCCTGTCCTCAAGTACCCCCAACAGGCCATGTTTGCAGGTTTTCCTTTATCTTGCACAGGTGCTTTAAATCAGAGTCAATGGCTTGATATTTTGGACAGCTATTTTATCTAAGAGAAGTTCCCAAAACATGGCCTGTTGGGGGTACTTGGGGACAGGGTTGAGAACCACTGCTCTACAGCATATTAACCAACACATACAGTTAAGCCCCGTACACACGATCGGATAACCTATGGATTTTCGTCCGATGGATTTGACCATCGGAAATCCGATGAAACTGTTTTTCATCAGTCTTGGCCACACACCATCAGTTTAAAAACCGACGGCAACAAAACGACGGCACGTACAAAACGTATGACGCGCTATAAAAGGGCCGAACAAATCTAATGGCGCCACCCCTTTGGCTGCTTTTGCTGATTTCGTGTTACCACGTGTTAGTAAAAGTTTGGTGAGAGCCGATTCGCGCTTTTCAGTCTCCGTGCTTTGCAGATCGTTTCCTGGTGTTCAGTTTGTGCTTGTGGGTTTGTATTTGTGATTCAGTGCGTGCAGTCAGGTCGTTACTGCCTTGCAGTGCCGACTTGGCCGTTCGTTTACTGTTTTTCAGATCATTCTTTTCAGGCCTTGCTGTTCCACGGTGCGTTCTGTTTGAGTGCGTTCTGACCAGCCGACCGGTTTAAAACCATGTTTGAAGTGCGTTCTCGTTCTCGAGCTCGTGCTGGCTTTGGGCTTGGTGTTGCAGTTAACACTGTAACCCGAGTTCAGTCTGTGAACAGGGTGAGGAGGAGTTCATGGACTAAGAATTGGTTGCTCCAGCGGGACCAATTCTCTCATATGCCTCTGCTGCGGGAAATCCATGAGAATAACCCTGATGATTTCAGGAATTATCTCAGGATGACGGACCCCGTATTTCACCGTCTGTTGGATTTGCTGTCCCCCTATATCACGAGGCAGGACACTGTGATGCGCCAGGCCATCACTGCCGAGCAGAGGCTTATTGCCACGTTGAGATACCTGGCGACTGGGAGAAGCTTGCAGGACCTCAAGTTCTCAACAGGCATCTCCCCCCAGGCTCTCGGGATCATTATCCCTGAGACGTGTTCGGCCATCATTCAGGTCCTGCAGAAGGACTATATGAAGGTAATTATGCTCCTTTAAACTCACATTATATGTTTTTATTCTCTTTTTTTTTTTTTCCTCCTAACACAAATATGCCTGTTTGTAATATCCTGGTAATGTCCCCATTTTCCACATGCCTTTTGTTACCTGTAAATCCCTTTTTGGGCCCTACATGCCTATTTCCCTCCACTAACCTCTCCAGCATGCTATCGTGGGCGCAAACCCAGCTAGCCTTCTATTTTCCTTTTCATTTTTGGGGGGTCATTGCCCTCGTAGTTTGACAACCTTCCCTCCCCCCCCTAAAGATGTTAAAAAATTTGTAGTTCTCAATCAAGCTCAGCAAAGTGGTAGATCCTTTTTTGGGATCCCCACAATCACCTTAGGCCCCCCCCTTAGATTATTTTAGAATGTCCACTCAGCGGGGGTGAGGCATCTGCTAAGTGGGCCTTTGTTTATTGTTCGGAAAAACTCCCTTAAATAATAATGTTACTCAACAATGTTTTTTGGTGTGTCATCTGCTTGCACTGTAACCATAAACCATACTAATGTCTTCTTTTTGTTTGACTCCACAGTTCCCTAGCACACCACAGGAATGGAATGACTGTGGCCTCCCAATTTGCCCAGCGGTGGGATTTCCCCAACTGTGGAGGGGCAATTGATGGGAAGCACATCCACATAGTGCCGCCACCCCGTTCGGGGTCATACTATTTCAACTATAAAGGTTTTAATAGCATAGTGTTAATGGCGGTGGTGTCGGCACGGTACGAGTTACTGTATGTGGACGTGGGGAAGAACGGCCGGATGTCCGATGGCGGATCATTCGCAGAGACGGAGTTCGCTCACCGTCTGCAGGCTGGGGGTCTTGCACTGCCTCCAGATGCAGAGAACATTGAAGGGCTCCCGTTCGTTTTCATTGCGGATGAGGCTTTTGGACTAGGACCACACCTGATGCGGCCGTTTCCCCAACGCACCCTCACCCCGGAGAGGAGGGTTTTTAATTACCGGCTGGCCAGAGCCCGGAGAGTTGTAGAGAATGCCTTCGGGATAATGGCCAGCCGGTTCCGCCTGTTCCAGACAGCGATACATTTGGCGGATTATAAACTGAACCACATCGTCTACTGCTGCTGCATATTGCACAATTTTCGACGCAAATTTGCAAACAATTATGTTTCATCATTTGGGCCTGAGGCCGGTCCATCTGAACTGATTAATCTGACCAGCCTCAGCACTGCCCGTACTGGCTTGGCCCCCCAAAGTGCCCGTGAAGTACGCCAGAAATGCGTAGAGTACTTCACGGGTAGGGGGGCCATCGCAATGCCAGACCACATCTGATCAATTCTTAAACCTTTTCAAAATAAAAAAAAATTGGAATTCATACAAACTTGTGTTGTCATTCTTGTATTTTGGGTTTATGTGTCTCCCAGGTTCTAGTAGTGCCAAGTGTAATTGTCCTTAGTAAATAGCCTCAAAACTCAGAGCGAAAAACACGGTTTTTGCATCTTCAGAACTGCTCTTGAGCATAGAAAGAACAAGGCACACCTTTTTTAGACTTCCCAAATGTTTTTATTGTTTGCACCGCATTTTGTTTTGGTTTTTAGAAATACTAGCCTTTTTTTTATGTGCGGCTTTTTTGCAGAAACATGCATGGGTCGTAAGCCATTTTTTTTAGTTTGAAAAAGTAATAAAATAACACTGTGAAAAATAACAACTGGAGATGGGGTGATGGTACCCCTGATCCATCCCAAATGTTAACAAACACACTTTCTTTGGGGGCTCAAATGGGTATCTTCAACAAGATCCCATGGCTAGGGTAAACATGTGCTATCTGCCATCATGGGGGATCAATGGTCGTGCTTTGGGGATGTAAACCCTTCCTCTCCCCTACTTGAGGAGGGAGGAAGAGGTTGCACCCCCAAAACAGGGACATAGATATCCTGTGACGGCAGATAGCACATGTTGAGTCTTCAGTGTGTGCATCTTCACATTTGGGATGTTGGAAATCCCTGAGATAATGTCAGACGTAGAACAAAAAACACAAAAGGGGGGGGGTTCACACTATTCTCCCCAAAATATCTATCATGTTTTTATATTTTTGCTCAATCACAATCATTCTCTTTCTCATAATGTCCATTTCGCTACTGCATTCCATGATTTCCTGAATGATTATTTTGGCGCTGGCACTCGAGAATGGCGGATTTGGACTTCCTGACACACCCCCACGTTCAGTCCCTAAAACAAAAAAAAAGGTTTTACATTAGGCAGTCCTACATCTGTATTTACCTTGAAGTTGTGGTGACAGACACTGACCTGTTGTGCTGATAAGCTCCACCTCTCCTTCCTCCACCTCCCCTTCCTCCACCTCCGCTTCCTCCACCTCCGCTTCCTGAACCTGCTGATCTTGGTCTGCTTTGGGAGCTTCGGGGATTTTCTGTGGTGTTGGGTTACTCGTCTCATGAGCATGGTGTCCTCCCACTCTCCTCTCCCCTATGGGAATTTACAACAAAATGTATACTTTAGCACACAGACTTTTTTTAGGCCTGAAAAGGGATCCTCAATGTTTTGAAGTGGGGTACAATTGATATTTGGCCCCGAGTTCCAACATGAACATATGTGATTTTGCAAACTCAACAAAGCAACATGTTATTTTTGAGGACACTCACAAATACACTTGGATAACCACCAAGGTATCCACTGGAGCACCTGTGTGTGACACCGTTAAGAAATTTGGTCATGTGGCCCAGAGTATAGTATCTTGCTGAAGAACAAAAAAGAGTACACAACTGCTGGAGTGTCATCTCCTTTACCCAGAATACAGTTTCTTCTTTCAGTCACATTCTAAATTTCCTTACAACACATCATCTAGCCAACAATGTGTAGATAAACATTGTTGAAGTAAAATGAGGCATGCCCACATGTAGTTTACGTGGATATGTGCCAAACATGTTTGGGGGAAGAGCAGCAAGTTATTGGTCAAAACATTGGGCAAATAAGTGGACTCTCCACTTAACATAAAAGATGAGATTTCAAAATGTGAAACCAGTCAAGACAAGCACATGGTGCAAAACATGGAAGAATACATATTACAATGTGAAAGAACACAGTAAAATATACTTACTTTTTTCTAGGCTTTTTATAAGCTTCCTATACTGCTCCGGCTCCCTGAGCTTCAGGTCTGACCACCTTTTACGGAGTTGTTCCTTGGATCTCCTGACCCCATATTTTTTATAGAGAGTCTTCGCCACTTTATCCATAATTTGTGACTTCCGGAGATTAGGGGTGTCGTATGGGCCATGCTTGCCGTCGTAATCCTTCCTCCGCAGAATGTCCACCATCTCCGCCATCTCAGAAAAAGACATATTAGTCGCCTTGTATCTTTTTTTACAGGATCGGGACGTTTCCGCCTCCGGGCTTTCCTCGTCGGTAATTTCAAGGAAAGAAGCCACCTGTGTCTGCGACATGTCGCTGTCTCACACTGTGCGCCGATCGTTAAGGGGTGGGGAAATGCAGAAAAAGTCCGTCATGGGAGGGCGACGAGGGCGGAGTTACACGCATGCGCAGGGTATAAAAAGGGGAAAGAAGTTATTAGGGATGCGCGGAGTAAGGACGACCGGAAGTGAACCCACGAAGTGAACAAAGGTAAGAAGGGAAATAATATTTTGGGGCACTCTTGGTCAAATCAAAAAGCACCACATCCCATTTTGACTTAATATTGAACAAAGGGGGGACAATGGGTATACTCAATACCCTGGGATTTTTTGAAAGAACGGTGCTTGGTAGAGATGAACACAGAAATCAAATCTATAAAAGATTATATTTTATTACATAAAACAATGAAAAACAATACAAAAAAGTGCAACCATACGGACGCCCAGGGGCCCCCAAGTTTGATTTGACTCGTGATGCCAATCGAGTTTTCAACTGGGTGCCCCAATACGGATGATCAATGCTGACAGTCACCCCTTAGTTCCATCTGCGCTGCTTCACCACTTTTTTCAACACCTTTTTCCCACCATTATGTATCAGATTGCGGGTTCATTCTGTTTATTTTCCCAAACTTAAGATGGCGCGGTTGACCTCAGCAGCAAACGGCCGGCCAGCACACACCCCTTTGGACGTGTGACGTGCCACGCTGCCCGCTGTTCTAATGACGCTTGCGCCAGTCCAACCCATGGACGGCGCGCGTCATCATTGATCTACCAATAGACGTCCGCATCGCGGCGATGACATCAGACGCCGCCGCGATGGGGGTATTTTAAATGCGGCTTCAGCCGCCGACAGTCTGCCAGGATCTCTCGTCGCTCTGGGGCATTGAGACGTGCATGCTCCAGCCTGATCGATTCTGATTCCCTATACTCACCCAGGTAGGATGCTGTATGGACAACATTTCGTCCGCTGTGTTGATTGTTTTTCTCCTCGCAGCGGTCGCGGTTGCTCATTACTTTTTCCTTTCTTCTTTTTTTATCTACAGCTGATGAAAAGTTCATTGACCCTACTTAGTCTTCTAGGGTGAAGCCTAGCTATTGAAGTCTCCCCACTTTTTGATCTCTAATATTCCAGCCTGAGGGTTTTCCTTTTTCTGAGCAAAAAATGTCTTTGCCATTTAAAATGCTCACAATTCCCTATTGGCATATTGCTATTGTGAATGAGTGACACATAGAAAAAACCTCTCAAGGTAAGAGGCTGCATCCTTACCCATCCCAGGAACCACATTCCTGTCCCTATTTTAATGCAATTGTGACAGTTTTGTTGGATATATATATATCATATATATTCTATATTCTTATATTTCAACAGGAATTTTCTTTACCCCTATGGTTGCAATCATTTTGGGTTGTTTTATTAGATTGGGTCAGTCGGCTGAGTAGACCAGTGGAAAATGCAATTTTTTCCTTCAAGTCTGTGGTTATGTTGCAAATTGGTGAGTGCTTGTATATATTTCTGTATGCATGATGCTCAGCATGGGCCATGATCTTAATATGAATTGATCAATGTTTCAATGATTCGTCCCTATGAATAATTTGATCACTAACGTGCCCACGCATGTCAACTAGTTTTTTTTAAAGTTTAACACTAGAGTTTGTAACTTTTTAACCATTCTATGTTGCTAATTGTTATATATCCTGTATTTACAGTTTAATCTGCTATTGTTCTAAACACTCCTGAGGAAGCTCCGTTTGGAGCGAAACTAGTTGAGTGGAAACTAAGCAGCGAATTGCATCTCTTGAAAACTGACCTTTATATCTTCAAGGATGGTTACTTTTTTGTATTGTTTTTCATTGTTTTATGTAATAAAATATAATCTTTTATAGATTTGATTTCTGTGTTCATCTCTACCAAGCACCGTTCTTTCAAAAAATCCCAGGGTATTGAGTATACCCATTGTCCCCCCTTTGTTCAATATAAAGGTAAGAAGGGAACTCGTGCCTGCAGTGGCATATTAATGGGTCATGATTGTAAAGGGCAATATTGTGATAAGTTGAGGAGAATCAATTCTGATCCTTTTTTTTTTGTACTTGCTGATCCTAATAGATGCATAAACTAAGAGAGCCGCAGGTGATGCTTGTTTTTATTGAAAAGTATAAGGAACAGCGCAACCTTTGGGAGCTCAAACACCCTGCGTATCACAAAAGTGATGTACGACGGGCAACTATTACCAAATTAGCCGAGGATATGAAGCCATGGATCCCAGATGCAGACTATACTATGATCAATAATAAAATCAACAACCTGCGCAATTCTTATAAAAAAAAATTCAAGGAAGTGCGCCAGTCCAAGAGATCAGGAGCAGCAGCCGACAATGTAGTAAAGCCCAAGCTGTGGTACTACAGACATCTTCAATTCCTGGATGACCAGATCGAGGCCAGGGAATCTATTTCCAGCCTTCCCTCAACCATTCCTTCCACCCTTCCCTCCGGCGTTCCTTCCACCCTTCCCTCCACCCCTGCAGAGGCGGAGGAGGAGCCTCCCGAGCTAGAAGAGCCAGATCTTCACATCTTCAGCCCGGTATAGTATTTTTGATGCTAATTATTGTCCACTAAGTAATATGGAGTTGAGCTGTTTGGCTTAGCCATAAATGATCCCACCCCCCGTCCAAAATAAACCACTAATGAGATCAAAATTGTGTGTGATTGATTCCTCAAATAATAGAAATCTACATTTTATTTTATAAACAGGATGAGGCAAGCCAGGAGGAAGAGGGTCAGGAGTGTGACAGGCAGGAGGAGGCAGGGCCAAGTGGGACTCAGCAGGTCCCCAGGCCTAGTGGCAGCACCGTCTCCCAAGTGGTTCCCCTCCACGTCAGACCGCCAAAACAACGGCAGATGACACAAGTGGAGGAGGAGTCACTAAAGATGATTCAGGAGGCTGCTTTATGAGGGCCCCCCTCAACCCTACGGAGGGGTTTAGCACCTATCTGGCGGATAAGCTGCTCAGAATGGAGGCGGGACAACGGGCCCTCTGTGAGCATCTCATCTATATGGCCGTACACATGGGGGCGAGGGGGCTGCTGACTGAGGCCACCCATATCTCACATCAGCCCAATCCCTCTCCTCCTTCTCCTCCTCCTCCTGCCACATCACCACCCACAGTGGCCCAGCCTGCAAGGGTGCGTGGACGGGGCCGTGGAGAGAACGCTGCAGAGAGGCGTGGAAGGAAGGCTACAAGAAAGAGCAGGAGGTGATTCCCTGGCCTCGAGCTGCTCATCCAGAAATTGAAGGTTGATGGAGTACCACAGCTTGGGATGATGTATGTCTTTGGCTGCTGCTCCTGATTTCATGCTGTTGTTGATTTTATTATTGATCATAGTCAGGTCTGCATTTGGGATCTAATGACTTTATATTCTCTGCTAATTTGGGAATAGTTGCCCTTCGGTTTTTGATTAGTTTTTTCCAAAATAAAGGGAAATTTGATTACAGCCAACCTACATGCCTGATGTGTTTTTTTGAGAAGTAGCAATAAGATTGCATAAATACAATGTGTAATTAAGAACAAGGGACACCAACCTCCATGATTTTTCAAAAATGTTATATTATGTTGTTCTGAGAAATTGACACACCAAAAAATGCACAACAAATTTTAAGAGTCAAAAAACATAAAGGTGTAATTTGGGAGGTCGGCCTTGCAGAATTTTAATAATTATTCCGAAGATCACTAGAAAAAAGAAAAACATACATTTGTCAGAACTCAGGAGAAAGTTCTGCTGCCAAAATGACATCTTAAAGACCGTTCGAAAGCAAAAAAACATGCGCTGCATTAAACGAAGCAATAACTTGCAGAATGACGAATGTGCTCTCTCCATTAGGAACGCTAGTTTTACAAGAACGAGCGCTCCCGTCTCCTAATTCAGTCTGAGCATGCGTGGGTTTTTAAACCGATGGACTTGCCCATAGACGTTTGGAAATTCCCATCGGTTTTTTATCCATCGGAAAAATTTAAAACAAGTTCTATTTTTTCCATCCGATGGAAAAAAGACCGATGGGTACCATACACGATCGGTTGGTCTGATGAAAACCATCCATCGGACGGTTTTCATCAGTTAAACCGATCGTGTGTACGGGGCTTAAGTGCGTGCTGAGTGGTATTGTAATTTATCTTTACCCTAGTGATCTCTTCATTCCAGGAATTGACCAATGAGAAAGACAGCGTTCTTTCATATGAACATGTACATTCACACAAATGTATTTGTCAGTGGAGAGCCCTTCTGATAGCCTACTGTATGCGCAAAGTGTATCTATGGCCATTTTAATTTTAGCAGTGTGAGTGGTGAAGGGTTAAAACACTTGCCACATCCCTGATAAGAAAGTCCACTCTCCCTATTTGTCCAGGGGACCACTGTCACCAGGATTGAAAATCAGGGAAAATCCAAAGCCGTAATACAGAAACTTGTTCTGTTGGCATTTGTTAAAGACAGGTTTTCCTTTATTTGAATAGCTCTCTTCTCACTCGCGAAGTGAAGGTAAATCTCTCAAATAATAAAATTTTTTTTTTTTTTTTTTAAAAGTGCAGATGGAGATTATTGTCCCCTTAAAGCATTAAAGAACTGGAATATGATGAAACTAAATCAAAGCAGTATAAATTTATTTTAAACTTAAGCAATTTCAGGGTGTTTATATAGTATGCAATTCACACTGCAGATTACACCTGTGTGAATTACCTGTTAAAGACTAATTATTGATAAAAAAGTATTTAATAAATGAAAAAACAGAGTATAATAGACGATAGCAATATGTTAAAATATGTATATTGAAAAATCTGTGATAATGATAATGTTTCAACTTGTAATTTACACACTTACATAGATTCATAGAAAATAATAGACATAATTGAACTTTAATTGTCCAGTTATTATTATGCTCAATTAAACAATGCCATGTTTTACTGAAAATTATCTAATTATATTCTTTTATAGAGAAAACAATAGAATGAGGGTTCTGAAAAAATAGGTAGCATCACATTGTAATTTCAAGTTTATGCTGTCTGTCTTCACGATCAAAGTGAAACTATCTTTAAGTTATGAAGTAATTCAGTCAATTCAGTGAATTTATTCAAAGAAATACTATGTTGTAGAGCCTTTACCACTGGTTGGAAAAATTAAACTGATAGATGAATCTTGTGGGGGTTTTCTGATTAATTATAGAGGAGCAAATTTGGGTCTTTGTGTTGACTGTTCAACCTGTCAGCTGGTGTTCTGCTCTGATCAGTTAGCATATTAGACCCTTTGCTTTAGCATAGTGTTTCTTTTTTACGCTCAAAGTAATACAAACACACCCACACACAAATTGTCAGGTAGGAAAAGTACATTCTTTATATAATTATAAAAAGCTCACTCTACATACAACCAATGCATTGCTAGCAACAGTATCTAAAATAATTATTTACACTTATGTTATGTCATAAAGCATGTATAACTGTCTAAATAATTGAACCATAACATTCTAAACAAATAATTTTTAATTAAATTTACTGTCAACTTGCTTCCAGCTTTCCAACATTGCCAGTCTAAGCTATTGCATAATAGAAAAATGTTATTTTTTTATGTTGATATAATTTTATTAAGAAATCAAAGGAAATAATTCATGTTTCAAGCAGATTTTCAGAAAATCACCCTTCTATTCTCAATCCATTCCAATTCATATCCTATATTCTATATCTCCTGTTGCAAGGTTGAATGTCCACCCTCTACAGATAAAGCTGTTAGGGGTCTTCTCAAGAAAATTCACTGGCCTCTCATCCTCTTCACCATGCCATTTGAAGGACAGACTGCATTTCATGATAATGCCCTACTGGCCGCTCGGGGCTGTTCAAACTTTGTGCATATGCAGTGCGTCCTCTCAATACTCCAGCTTAGATTTGTATTCTGCTGGACTACACAACCCTCCTTTTGTTATGAAGATAATAAGAGGAGGAGGTGTTTTGTAGTCCAGCAGGGAAGAACACTGTCAGGGTTTACTGGCAGAGGACATTAATGGAGCAGTGACAGTGGTGCAGCCCATAAAAAAGGAAGGCATTTACTGGATTTCTGTGCATGTATTACAAAGATTAGGGATAAGCTTAAGGTTTGGTCCAAACACAAGTTTTAACGTAACTTGAGCTGTTTGGATATGATATTGTATATCATTTACTTGTGCTGCAGTAGCCAAACATTATGTATAATAGCAATATTACTTCCACTATTATACAGAACAGCTTCCTCATGTAAATAGTTGTTCAGGATGCCAGCAGATGCAGGCACTGCCATGTCCTTACCAGCCAGTGACTTCACCCAGCCCCATTCACGTCACGGCTATATAAGCAAGCAAGCCAGCGATAGTTAAAGGGGTTGTAAAGGTGTATATATTTTTTTTTTAAATAACAAGCATGTCATACTTACCTCTACTGTGCAGTTAATTTTGCACAGAGTGGCCCGATCCTGGTCTTCTGGGGTCCCTCGTGGCTGTCTGGGCTCCTCCCCGCAAGAGCTAACCCCCTTCTTGGGAAGCTCTCTCCCAAGAGTGTTAGCTTGTGGGCGCGCTCCCATGATACAGCCGGCGGCTATAGCCGCCGACTGTATTACTCAGCCCGGCCCCCCGGCGCCGCGTCATTGATTTGATTGACAGCAGCGGGAGCCAATGGCTGCGCTGCTATCAATCTCCAATGACGAGCCACCTCAAGCTGGGGGAAACCATTGTGGGAATGAGCCCACTGAGATTTGTGGCTTAGGTAAGTAAAACGGGGGGGGCTGGGGGGCCCGAAATTGCAAGGTGTTTATTCACCTTAATGCATAGGATACATTAAGGTAAAAAACAAAGCTTTACAACCCCTTTAAAAGAAAAAAAGCATGGGAGTTCCCTCATAATTCATACCAGGTCTGGTATGAATTTAAAGTAAGGCTTCATGCAAAAAAAAAAGGAAAACATAAGATTCCATGTTAGACCCCTTGGGGTTTAAGAGAGTTGCTGTTGTTCAGTCGTTTAGTTATGTCTGAGGCCTCGTACACACGACCGATTTTCTCGGCAAGAACCAGCAAGAAACTTGCTGGCAGAGAGGTCTTGCCGAGTAAATCGGTCGTGTGTAAGCTGCTATCGGGTTTCTCGTCGAGAAAACCGACAAGAAACCTCGACGAGAAAATAGAGAACCTGCTCTCTATTTTCTCGTCGAGATTCTCCTCGGCATGTTTCTCGACGAGAAAAGTGAGTGTGTGTACACTTACCTGTACGCCCGGAAGCCCGCGCATGTTCGAAATGAATTCGACGCATGCGCGGTAGCTTCCTAGGCATACGTAGGGTATACCAAGATGGCGGCGACGGCATCGAATGTGACGAGCGCATGCTCGACGTAGTCGATGACGTCACCGCGTACACTCCTTTCAAAGAACCGCGGGTTCTTTGAAACGAGCGTGTGTACACTCGGCCGGGACAAGTTTATTGTCCAAGAATCTCGTCGAAAAAAACGACATGTTTTTTTCAACGAGAATCTCGGCCGTGTGTACGAGGCCTGACTCTTCCTGACCTCATGGACCATAGTGCACTAGGTTTTTCTGTCTTTCACTGCCTCCCAGAGCTTGCTTAGCTTAATGTTCATTGTTTCATTCATTGTTTCGAAGATGCTATCTATCCATCTTGTTTTCTGTCGTCCTCTTCTCCTTTTTCCTTCCATGTTTCCCAGTATCAGGGTCTTTTCCAGTGAGTCCTCTCTTCATTTTAGGTGGCCAAAGTTTTCGAGTTTCAGCTTCAGGATCTGTCCTTCCAATGAAAATTCAGGGTTGATTTCCTTCAAGATTGACTGGTTTGATCTTCTTTCTGTCCAAGGGATTTTCAAGAGTCTTTTCCAACACCATAGTTCAAGAGCATCAATTCTTCGGCGTTCAGCCTTCCTTATGGTCCAACTTTCACTGTCATAGGTTATTATTGGGAATACCATAGCTTTGACTATACAGCACTTTGTCGGTAGGGTGATGTCTCTGCTTTTTATAATGTTGTCTAGGTTTTCCATTGCTTTCTTCCAAAGAATCAAGCATCTCTTAATTTCATGGCTACAGTCACTGTCTGCCGTGATCTTTGAGCCTAGAAAGATACAATTTGTCATTGTTTCTATTTCTTCTCCTTCTATTTATCAAGGAGTGATGGGACTGGTTGCCATGATCTTTGTTTTCTTATAGTTCAATTTTAGGCCAGATTTTGCGCTCTCCTCTTTCACCTTCATTAAGAAACTCATTAGTTCTTCTTCACTTGTCTGCCATTAGTGTGGAATCGTCTGCATATCTCTTTGCTTTCTTACATTTCTTCTTCTTTGAGATGGTTTTCATTGCTGCGTCTTGTTCAAAGTTACACACTTCCTTTCATAGTTCCTCAGGCACTCTGTCTATCAGATCAAATCCCTGAAATCTGTTTGTCACTGTTTGTAAGTCTGAAATTTGCCATAATAAGCTCATGGTCTGAGCCACAGTCAGCTCCAGGTTTTGTTTTTACTGACTGTATAGAGCTTCTCCATCTTTGGCTGCAGAGAATATAATGAATTGGATTTCCCTCTGCTCTTCTGATGTTGACACAACGCTCTCTCCCGCTGTAATGCCGTGTGCACGGTGCGCAACGACTTATATAGGCATGGGGCGGGGTCACCGGGTGATGTCACCTGGTGATCCCGCCCCATTATGACGTCACCACCCAGGGCATGATGGGGCGGTGACATCATAAGGGGCCTGGGTCACCGAGTGACATCACCCGGTGACTGCATCCCATGCCTATATAAGTCATTGCGCACCGCGGGAGAGAGCATTGTGTCAACATCGGAAGAAGAGCAGAGGGAAGAAGACGACGAAGAAGACCGGGCAATAGCTAGCAAAAGAGTGGGCAAAAGAGCAGAAGAACCTGGCAGAAGGCACCGGACAGTGGGAGGAGAACCGGAGAGCGCAGAGAAGAGGCCGGAGAGAGCGGAGAAGTCGGAAGAGACCCCCGGAGCTACCCAATAAATACATTAAAAAACCAGTGTAGTGTGTTTTATTTTTTACACTTTTTTCCCCCAGGTGAATGGGTAGGGGTACAATGTACCCCCATACTCATTCACATAGGGTGGGGGACTGGGATCTGGGGACCCCTTATTAAAGGGGCTCCCAGATTCTGATAAGCCCCCGCCCGCAGACCCCAACAACCAACGGCCAGGGTTGTCGGAAGAGGCCCTTGTCCTCATCAACATGGGGACAAGGTCCTTTGGGGTGGGGGACGCAGGGCCCCCCTGCCCCAAAGCACCCACCCGCCCATGTTGAGGGCGTGCGGCCTGGTATGGTTCAGGAGGGGGGCACTCGCTTGTCCCCACCCCTTTCCTGACCGGCCGGGCTGCATTCTCGGGTAAGGGTGTATGGGTGTTCCCCTTAAAATCCATACCAGACTGAAGGGCCTGGTATGCTCTTAGAGGGGGAACCCATGCAGTTTTTTTTTTATTTGGCGTGGAGTTCCCCCTCAAGATTCATACCAGACACAGTGCCTGGTATTGTCGGGGATCGAAGTCGGATCCCTGTTCATTAAATTTGGATGCATGTTGGACTTCAAGTCGCAGGGCAAAGTCGGATCCAAAGTAGTACGACTGTCGTGTTGTACCAGTGTGAACTCAGCCTTACTCATGTTCACAGAACCTGCTTTGATCAAATCCAGGTGCATTCAGCTCATCAGCACAGAGGAACTGAATAAGCAACCATCACCTTGCTGAGTCCTGTGCATTCTACAGTATTAGATATGGTTTAAAATAAATTTATACAGGTACTATTGATAATCTGAAAATGATAATATATCACTCATAACTACATAAACCTACAAAAATAATACAGTACTTTTTTGGGGGCTGGTAGGTGTTTTTGTATTTTTGTCTAGCCAGTTAATTATCAACCTCATGTATATGAAACTTATTTAACCACTTCAGCCCCGGAAGAATTTACCTCCTTCCTGACCGGGCCATTTTTTGCGATATGGCACTGCTTTGCTTTAACTGGCAATTGCCCAGTTGTGTGAAGCTGTACCCAAACAAAATGTATGTCCTTTTTTTCCCACAAACTTTCTTTTGGTGGTATTTGATCACCTCTGCGGTTTTATTTTTTGCGCTATAAACAAAAAAAGACTGCCAATTTTGAAAAAATACACAATATTTTTTAATTATTGCTATGATAAAAGATCCCAATTTAAAAAAAAACAAAAACAAATTTCTTCCTCAGTTTAGGCCAATATATCTTCTACATATTTTTAGTAAAAAAAATTGCAATAAGCGTATATTGATTGGTTTGCGCAAAAGTTATAGCATCTACAAAATAGTGGATAGATTTATGGCATTTTTATTATTTCTTCATTTTTTACTAGTAATGGCGGCGATCTGCAATTTTTATTGGGACTGCGACATTGCGGCAGATAGATCGGACACTTTTGATACTTTTTTGGGACCATTGACATTTATACAGCGATCAGAGCTAAAAATAGCCACTGATTACTGTATAAATGTCACTGGCAGGAAAGGGGTTAACACTAGGGAGCGATCAAGGGGTTAAATGTGTTACCTCAGTGTGTTCTAACTGTAGGGGGGATGGGACTGCCTGGGGGAGGAGACTGATCTTCTTCCTATATACTACAAACACATGATCTGTCTCCTCTTCCCTGCCAGAACGTGTATTTGTGTGTTTACACACACACACATCCTCATTCTGGCTCTGTCAGGAAGGATCACGGATGCCCGGTGGACATTGCGGCCGCCGGGCACATGCATTGGCTCCTCAGTGATGCAGCGGGTGCGCCCGCTATACCCCTTTAAGTGGCCGCTGTACAGCCACAGTGATTCACGCAGGGGAGCCATTCTGCCGCCGTCAAGTGGTTGAAGAGAAGCTCCAGGCTCCTTTAGAAAAAAAAAATAATTAGGGCACTTACCTGTCCAGGCATCCAGCGGTGTCCTCATCCGAGCCGATTATTCAATCGGCTGTCTGGTTCTGGCACCACCATCTTGACTAAGGGAAACCAGCAGTGAAGCCTTGTGGCTTTACAGCCAGTTTCCTACTGCAAATACATGATGTGTGCTATGCTTTGTAAATGGGCCACAGTCTTCTGGGACCTGTAAAGTGTCCCAGAAGTCTGCAGGGAAGTAGGGGATGCTGAACTGTCAAAACTAAGTACCCACCCTTCCCAAAGGTGCCAAATGTGGCAGCAGAGGGGGGGGGGGGGGGGTAGAGAAGCAAAGCTTCCCTTTTGGTTGGAGCTCTGCTTTAACAAAAATCCTTCATTTTTTTGTGGCTGGTAACCCTTTTTCATTTAAAAGTTGTTATTTACCTTTTCAAGCCCAGGGTAAACAAAACCTTTGTGAGCAGACCAAATTATGTTGGATACACCTATTTACTCAATTGTAACTTTTTTTTCTTGATCTTTATCGAAAGGATGTTTTAATACAGATAGTATCAAACTGAAATAAATACATATCTCTATGCACTTAATGCCAGTGGTCACCAATTTGAGATTGGATCAAGCAAAAGGAGGCATTAATTCAACATTCTAGAAGTGTACATAAATTTAGAACAATAAGTGATGGTTATGCTATAACTCAATATACTGTATGTTCGGTACCAGAACGCATACATACGGATAACAAAGAAAAGACAGAAGTGCATCCTAAGTAATAATAGAGCTAGAGATGTTGCTCAGGGGAGGATTGGTTTTTCCTCAGGAGACAGAATTTAAGGTTTCGAGAGTGGACTTTGGATGGTGGAAGTTTGAGCCAGTAGAGGTCACGATGTGACCGTGTTCCTTTTGTCCATAGTCCAGCATGCCCATTTTTGTTGGAATTGGGTATTTTTTGCCTTAAAGTCTTGCAAACATTTGTTCGAGGGTAGCATGTGTGTTTAGAAAATTGATGGCTGTAATGGAGGAAGGAGGATTATCTGACCTCCAGGCACTCGCCAAAACTCTTCTAGCTGCTATTAGGGCATGAGTGATGAAGACATGGAATTTGCTCGGCCATTTTTCAAGGCAAATGCCGAAAAGCGATGTTTCTGGAAGCAATGGATAGTTTATCTTGATGGTAGAAGAGATGATATTGGATATTTCTTTCCAGAAAGCTGTAATTTTGGGCAGTACCACCATATGTGCCTAATGGAACCCACGCACACACACTTCCTCCAGCACAATGGGGAGTGGGCTCCTGGGTGACGATTCAAAAGTACTTGTGGTGTGATGTACCATCTGTGCAGGATTTTTAGGACTGTTTCCCAGTGGGATATGCATCGGGATGTTTTCCTAGGTTGTTGGAGTGCTTGACACCATTGCTGCTTTGTGTAGGTTACTCCTAGGTCACGTTCCCATGAGATCATGGCTGGTGGTTTGTCCAGTAGCACTTTGGTGCATAGAGCATTATACATTATGGAGATCCCTTTTTTGATCAAATTTTCAGATGAGAAGTAGGAGTAAATTAGTTTCATTAGGGCATTTTCCCTAATGCCTAGTACACACGATCGGCTTTCGACGGGAAAACCGAGGGGAAAACCGAGAATCGGCTCGGTCACTTTTCCCCTGTACACATGGCCGGTTTTCCCAACAGGAAAACTGCCAGGAGAGCTTTGGTTCGGGAAAACCGGGCGTGTGTATGGTCCCTCGCAGTGTTTCCCCATAGGAAAACTGCGAGAAAAAAAACGCTGCAATTCGCGGCGGAAAAAATAGAACAAGTTCTCATTTTTTTCACCGCAGTTTTCGTGTCGGGAAAACTGCTATGAAGCATACACATGGCCGGTTTTCCCGGCCAAAAGAAAACATGCCAGTTTTCCCAAAGGGAAAACCGATGGTGTGTATGAGGCATTATACTTAGGGTGGATAGTAGGTGCCGTATTTGTAGATATTTGTAAAAGTCTTTATGTGAGATGACGTAGGTTCCAACTAGGTCCTGAAAGGAGAGCATATGTTGTCGTTCATATAGTTGATTGATTAGGTTAAGACCGCTGCTTTTCCACTTGGAGATATCCAGGTCTGGAATTAGTAAGGCAATGAGGAAAGTGGGGTATTTGGATCAATCAGATTTGGTTTGCTTCCTGTAGTTTTCAGAACAGCTATCCACGTCTTGAGGGTAGCATGCGCTGTTCCCAAGAATGTTCTGGTAATTTTGTGGGTGAGCGTGGAGGCTCCCAGTAGTGCCCTGAGGTCAGATGAGAGAGCTTGCTGTTTGATTTGTATCCATCATTTGTCTGGGGCTGGAGACCACTAGTGTTTAGTCTGGTCGAGGATAATGGCTTTGTAGTATTTGGCTAAGTCAGGGTCGCACAGGCCTGCATGGGTGACCAGTGTGTACATGGACTCTCTTCTTTCCCCTCGCCTTTTTGTCGGACCATATAAAAGAGTTTATTATTTTTTGTAAGGTCTTAAGGTGGGTTGCTGACATCGGTAGGGGAATCGTTCTAAAGAAATATAGCACATGAGGGAGAATTAGCATTTTAGTCAATGCAATTTTCCCTGCCCAGGAGACTGTGGCTTTCGAGAGAAATTTTGCTAAGCAGAAGAGTATAATAGGCTTTAAAAATTTGATTGCCTGGGAGGTCAATCTGATACCCAGGTATGTCATCTGGGAAGAGTGCGCCCAAGAGAAGGAGGAAACCACCGAGACTTGTTTTTGCTGTGGAGGAGAGAGGTGTAGTGGTAGCATAACTGATTTAGAGTCATTTACTTTGTATAGGCAAATTTCTCCAAACTCTTTTAAGATGTTTTGTAGAGCAGGTATGGAGGAGATGGGGTCAGTAAGTGCAAGCAGAATATCATCGGCGTATAGGCCTATTTTGTGTTCTTCCTGGCCTATTCTTAGGCCTTTAATTGTTGTGCAAGCGCGGATTGATTCTGCTAATGGTTCAATGATTAGGGCAAAGATGAGAGGGGATAGTGGGCACCCTTGTCTGGTACCGTTGGTGATTTCAAATGGATCCGACAGCATGCCAGATATCCAGACTTTGGCGCTGGGGTTGGAGTATAAAGCAAGGATTGATTGCATGATCCATTCAAAGTCCCACCTTCCTCCCCCCTCTTCCTTCAATTCAACAGGGATGGAGGCTGTTGTCCACAATTGTTCAAAGCCTCATTTAAAGTCCCATTTAGTCTAGCTTAGGTTTTAGCACTATAAAGCAAGGATGGCTTGGCCAAAGGGGCCAGTGAGACCAAATTTGTTTAACACTTGTTAGAGATATCTCCAATGTACTCGGTCAAACGCCTTGTCTGCGTCCAAAGATAGGAGCAGAGAAGGGGTTTTATGGTGTTCTGCCCATTGGATCAGGTCGATAAATCTTCTGGTGCTATCTGGGGCCTGACGTACGTTGATAAACCCGACTTGGTCTGGATGTATCAGGGTAGAAATTAAGGGTTGGAGCCTATAGGCTATCAGTTTTGCATAAATTTTGATATCGCTGTTGAGTAGAGTTGAGCGGACACCTGGATGTTCGGGTTCGACTAGTTCGGCCGAACTTTGGAAAAAAGTTCGAGTTCGGGACCGAACTTGACCCGAACTTGACCCCGAACCCCATTGAAATTTTGAGGACTAAAATGGCTCTAAAAAAGTAATGGAAAGGGCTAGCGGGCTGCAAATGGCAGAAAAATGTTGTTAAGAGCATGGCAAGTGTTCTGCGAACAAATGTGGATAGGGAAATAACTTAAAATAACATAAAATAAATAAAATAATATGCTGGAGGCCCCCTTCTCAGCAGAAGAGGTACATGAAGTCATTAAGAACCTCAGAAACTCAACGGCACAAAATCAAACATATATGGTGGGAATGCCCCAGAATACGCCCTTTCTGGAAAAAATTATTCAATTTAATGGATAAGCTAGTGGGAAAATAAAATACTTTGAAATTAAAAAAAATAAAAATTATAATCTTGACCTAGGAGGACGAGGTCCATATGGAGTAGGAGGTTGAGGTGGCTGTGTAGGTGGAAGCGGCGGTGGAGGAGGACGAGGTAGCCAACACTGGTTCAAAAATACAACAATGGCTGGGTAAGGCCGGTGATGTGTCGAATTCTGTCCCCCGTTGGATAGTGTCCGCCCTGTACTGCGCTTGCTCAGTAAGTAGGACAAGGGGATTTCGAAAATCTCTGAAGACAAACGGTGCCTGCGCGGTGAGTCCAGGTTCAGGCCACACCATCTGAGGTTCAAGCTGAGCCAAGCGAGGCCGTGCCCGAAGCGTGGTGAGCGAAGCTACCATATGTCCACTTGGATGGTGGGGCTTGAACCTGCACTCACGGCGCAGGCGCCGTTCATCTTCGGAGATTTTGTGAATCTCCTTGTCCTCCGTACTGCGCAAGTGCTGTGCCTGCGCAGTACGGGCCGGACACTATCCGATGGCCGGACAGTTTTTGTCAGAGCACCGCTATACATGTCTGTTCTGCACAAAGTACGGACAAGTCCTGTGGGATCCATGCCTGGTTCATTTTAATGAACGTGAGCTTGTCCACATTGGCTCTGGACAGGCGGTTGCGCTTGTCTGTGATAACACCCCCTGCCATGCTAAATACACGTTCAGATAACACACTGGCTGCAGGGCAGGCCAGCACCTCCAAGGTGTAAAGGGCAAGCTCAGGCCATGTGCCCAATTTGGAGACCCAGAAGTTGAAGGGGGCAGACCCGTCATTCAGTACGTGTAGGCGTGTGCACACATACTGCTCCATCATGTTGGTGAAATGCTGCCTCCTGCTAAGACGTTCCATCTCAGCTGGCTGTGCTGGTTGTTGTGGCGTGCTGACAAAGCTTTTCCACATTTCGGCCATGCTAACCCTGCCTTCTGAGGTGCTGGCGGTGCCCCGGCTGCGTGGGCGACCTCTTCCTCCTCCTCTGCCTTCGCCTTGTGCTTCCACCGTACCCCCGCTCTCAGGTGGGAATGCCACCAGCAGCGCGTCTACCAGTGTGCGCTTGTACTCGCGCATCTTACGATCACGCTCCAGTGAGGGAATTAAGGGAGGTACGTTGTACTTGTAACGGGGATCAAGCAGGGTGGCCACCCAGTAATCAGCACCAGTTAGAATGTGGGCAACTCAGCGGTCGTTGCGGAGACACTGCAGCATGAAATCGCTCATGTGTGCCAGGCTGCCCAGAGGCAACGAAAAGCTGTCCTCTGTACGAAGTGTATCATCTGTGTCCTCTGTATCCCCCCAGCCACGCACCAGTGATGGCCATGAGCTAGTCTGGGTGCCATCCTGCTGTGAACATGGTTCCTCCTCCTCCATCTCCTCCTCCTCATCCTCCACCTCGTCATCCTCCAGAACTGTGCCCTTGCTGCCGGACAATTGTGTTCCTGACATTTGTTAGCGCAGGAACCCACCCTCGTAGCCACTTGTGAATGACTGCCCTGAAAGCCTTGGAAATGATCCCGGTTCCTCCTCCTCCTCCTCCTCCATCATCGCCCAAAGCATTTTTTCAAGGAGGCATAGAACTGGGATAGTAACGCTGAGAACGGCGTCATCGGCACTGGCCATGTTGGTGGAGTACTCGAAGCAGCGCAACAAGGCACACAGGTCTCGCATGGAGGCCCAGTTATTGGTGGTGAAGTGGTGCTGTTCTGCAGAGCGACTCACACGTGCGTGCTTCAGCTGAAACTCCACTATCGCCTGCTGCTGCTCGCACAGTCTGGCCAGCATGTGCAAGGTGGAGTTCCACCTTGTGGGCACGTCACATATGAGGCGGTGAGCGGGAAGGCCGAAGTTACGCTACAGCGCTGACAGGCGAGCAGCAGCAGGGTGAGAATGCCGAAAGTGCGCACAGACGGCCCGCACTTTCTACAGCAGCTCTGGCATATCGGGGTAATTTTTCAGGAACCTCTGGACCACCAAGTTCAGCACATGCGCCAGGCAAGGGATGTGCGTCAAACCGACTAGGCCCAGAGCTGCTACGAGATTTCACACATTGTCGCACACCACCAGGCTGGGCTTGAGGCTCACTGCCACTAACCACTCATCGGTCTGTTGTTCCATGTCCCTCCACAACTCCTGCTCGGTGTGGGGTTTTTCCCCCAAACAGGAAAGTTTTAAAACTGTCTGCTGTCGTTTACCCCTGGCTGTGCTGAAGTTGGTGGTGAAGGTGTTACGCTGACCGGATGAGGAGGCAGTAGAGGATGAGGAAGTGGAGTAGGAGGAGTTAGCAACAGGAGGCAAACTGAAGCGCCCTGCAATCCTCGGTGGTGGAAGGACATGCGCCAAACTGCTATCTGCCTCAGGCCCAGCCGCCACTGCATTTACCCAGTGTGCTGTTAGGGATATATAACGTCCCTGACCGTGCTTACTGTTCCACGCATCCGTAGTTAGGTGGACCTTGCCACAGATGTCATTGTGCAGTGCACACCTGATTTTGTCCCTCACTTGGTTGTGCAGGGAAGGGATCGCTCGCCTGGAAAAGTAGTGGCGGCTGGGCACAACGTACTGTGGGACAGCCAATTCCATCTGGCTTTTAAAACTCTGCGTCTCCACCAGACGGAATGACAGCATTTCAAAGGCCAGGAATTTTGAAATGCTGGCATTCAGGGCCAGTGATCGCGGGTGGCTAGGAGGGTACTTCCTCTTCCGCTCCAGTGTTTGGGAGATAGAGAGCTGAACGCTTCCATGGGACATTGTGGAGATGGTTGGTGACCCAGGTGCTAGTGTTGCTGGCAGATCCTCTGTTTGCGGATTGGCAAGTGCCATTGTCACTACAGAGGTGGATGAAGAGGCTGAGACTGCAGCAGAAGAGGAAGCAGGAGGAGCCAGAGACCTTTCTTGGTTTTTGAGGTGTCTACTCCACTGCAGCTCGTGCTTTGCACTTAGATGCCTGGTCATGCAGGTTGTGCTCAGGTTGAGAACGTTTATGCCTCGCTTCAGGCTCTGATTGCACAGCATGCAAACCACTCGTGTCTTGTCATCAGCACACTGTCTGAAGAACTGCCACGCTAGGGAACTCCTTGGACCCGGCTTTGGTGTGCTCGGTCCCTTGCTGTGTTGGGCAGTAGCAGACGTATTGTCTAGGTATTTTTTTCCACTAAATGTGTGTTTTTGCAATAGCAGAATACACCCAGAGTATGTAAACGGTGTATCTCAAAACCTACAGAAATGCAGAAAATGCTATTCCAAAAAAAATGTTTTTGCCCTAAAAATTTTTTATTTAAATAGCACAATAGAAGAAAAATATATAAATTGGGTATCTCACACCTGCAGATATGCAGAAAAATCTTTTTGCACTAAATGTGTGTTTTTGCAATAGCAGATTACACCCAGAGTATGTAAACGGTGTATCTCACACCTACAGAAATGCAGAAAATGCTATTAAAAAAAATGTTCTTGCCCTAATTTTTTTTTATTTGAATAGCACAATAGAAGAAAAATATATAAATTGTGTATCTCACACCTACAGATATGCAGAAAACACTGCAAATCTTTATTTTTTTGCACTAAATGTGTGTTTTTACAATAGCAGAATACACCCAGAGTATGTAAACTGTGTATCTCAAAACCTACAGAAATGCAGAAAATGCTATTCAAAAAAAATGTTTTTGCCCTAAAAAAAATTTATTTGAATAGCACAATAGAAGAAAAATATATAAATTGTATTTCTCACACCTCCAGATATGCAGAAAACACTGCAAAATATTTTATTTTGTGCACTAAATGGGTGTTTTTGGAAGAGCAGAATACACAGGGTGTATCTCGCAGTAACATATGCAGTGCTGGTGCACTGAGTTTGCAGATAAAAGTTATATTTTCTCTGGCACTGGGCTCATGGCAGTGTAAAAAGACTGTGCACTGCAACCCAACCAGGTAAATATATGTAGAACGCTGAGTTATTAGAATAGATTTCTGAATCTGGACTCCTAGATAATTCTCTCTCTCTAAAAGCAGCAACAAGAACCTTGCCCTACACTGTCTATCTTTTCTCTCAGTGCAGTGTAAAAAGCGTGTGCACTGCACCCACACAACTAAATCTATGTAGATCGCTGACTAATTCGAATATATTTCAGAATCAGGACTGACTCCTTTCATGTAATTCTCTCCCTCACAGCAACAAAGTAGCCAGGAACCTTTCCCGAACACTGTCTAAAGCAGAGTGACGTGCTGTGCTGTGTGCCTCTAGCTTATATAGAGGCTGGGTCACATGCTGCACTGGCCAATCACAGCCATGCCATTAGTAGGCATGGCTGTGATGGCTTCTAAGGGCACACCAGTTAAACGAAAGTTGATTGGCTGCCTTGCAGCTTTTAAAAATGTGCCATTGCATCGCCGAACACCGAACCCAAACCCGAACATACAGTCAATTGTTCGGGTTCGGGTCCGGGACCCAAAAACCTAAAAGTCCGGTACGAACCCGAACAGGTTTGTTCAACCCTACTGTTGAGTAGTGATATAGGCCTGAAGTTTGCGGGATTGGTTGGGGGTTTCCCTGGTTAAGATATGGCTACTTTTAAGGCTTCTAGGGATTCTTTAGGGAACAAGCCTACTTCTGCGGCTTGATTGGCTACTTCACTTAGGAACAGCGCAAGGGTGGCAGCAAAGGTTTTATAATACTTGTTACTATATGCGTCAGGACCAGGAGATTTGTTTGCAGGCAGGGTATTTATGGCTTTAAGCACTTCCTCTATAGTAAAGGGTGCTGATAGAGAAGCTTGTTGGGATGGAGTCAGCGAGGGTGTGTTTATTGATTCCAGGAAGTTCCGTATTTGGGCTTCCGAGGGAGGAGGGTAGCTTGGGGCTTTTTGTATGTTGTATAAGGATGAGCAGAATTTTCTAAATGCGTTCGCGATTTCTAGGGGGTTCTAGTAAGTGAGGAAACGTTAGGTTTCCTTAAAGTTTGATTGATTTGTCTAGCTAGGAGGGAGCCCATTTTATTAGCTTGAGTGTAAAAGTTGAGTTTAGATCTTTTAAGTGCTTGTTTAGGTTGGCTGAGAAGGCAGTTGGCCAAAGTTTGTTGTTGTTTGTCAAGATTGAGAGCAACATTTGTGTCTAATGATGTTTTATGTTGTTGATCTAGAATTTGTATCTGGGCGAGTAAGTCTGTTATCTCTTTGGATTTCCTCCTTTTCTCGTACGCGCCTATTTTTTATCAAGATGCCTCTCATGAATGCCTTGTGTGAATTCCATAGCACAAACTTGTCTATGTCGTCGGTTACATTCAGCTGGAAGAAATAGGTTAGTTCTTGTTTGATCTGTTCCTTGTATCTGGGGTTGGTAAGAAGGGTCGCGTTCAGTCACCAATGAGACGTGTTCTTTTTGAATGGAGTCTCAAAGATTTCCAATGAGACATGGTCTGACCATGTGATAGTGTCAATCTCCATTTTAGAAATATGTTGGAGCGTGGGCTTGTCGACAAGGAACAGATCAAGTCTCAAGTAAGATTGTTGCCGTTTGGAAAAAAAAGGTATAGTCCCTTTCACTCTCATGTAGGCATCTCCAAGCGTCATAAAGGTTTGTTAGTGATAAATGAGGACAGTGAATATGTTCTTTTGTGAGCCCTGTTAGAAGAGTCTATTATGGGATTTGGGGTATCATTAAGGTCCCCTCAAATTATAAGGTGTCCGTGGGCTTTTTGTTTTACTTTTTCTCAGATTTCCCCCCCAAAAAAGCGTTGGAGTGTGTTAGGTTTGTAAAGGTTAATCAGAGTAATGTGGGTGTTTACTACAGTGGCTTGTAGTATAATGAAACGGCCAGCTGGGTCAGAGTAGGAGTTATGAATTTGAAGCTGTAGGGAATGTTTTATAGCTATCATGACTAGGGTTGAGCGAACCCGAACTGTAAAGTTTGGGTTCGTACCGGACTTTTGGATCTTTGGTACCCGGACCTGAACCCGAACAATTTACTGTATGTTCGGGTTCGGGTTCGGTGTTCGACAATGTAATGGTGCGCTGCAGGGCAGCCAATCAACATTTGTTTAACTCGTGTGCCCTTAGAAGCCATCACAGCCATGCCAACTAATGGCATGGCTGTGATTGGCCAGTGCAGCATGTGACCCAGCCTCTATATAAGCTAGAGGCACATAGCACAGCACGTCACTCTGCTTTAGATATTGTAGGGAAAGCTTGCTGCTGCTGCTGCTGCTTTTTAGGGAGAGAATTAGATAGGAGTCCTCCTGATTCAGAAATCAAATTACTCTGCTTCAGAAAGCGTAGGGAAAGGTTGCGGTCTGCTGCTTTTTAGGGAGAGAATTAGATAGGAGTCCTCCTGATTCAGAAATCAAATTACTCTGCTTCAGAAAGCGTAGGGAAAGGTTGCTGTCTGCTGCTTTTTAGGGAGAGAATTAGATAGGAGTCCTCCTGATTCAGAAATCAAATTACTCAGCGATCTACCTTGATTGTGTTGTGTGGGTGCAGTGCACAATCATTTTACCCTGCCCTGAGCCCAGTGCCAGAGAAAACCTAACTTTTATCCGTCTGTTAGTTAGGTTGGCGTCGGCGGGCATTTTATGCAAGCTCAGTGCACCAGCACTGCATATGTTACTGTAAAATACACCCTTTAGATACTGTTCTCCTATTGTGCTATTCCCCAAAAAATTATTTAGGGCAAATTCATTTTTTTTTGTGCGTTTTCTGCATATCTGCTGTACGTGTGAGATACACCCTTTACATACATACTGTTCTATTGTGCTATTCAAAAAAAAAATATTTAGGGTAAATAAAAAAAATTGGTGCGTTTTCTGCATATCTGCTGTACGTATGAGATGCACCCTTTAGATACTGTTCTATTGTGCTATTCAAAAAAAAAAATATTTAGGGCAAATAATTTTCTTTTGGTGCGTTTTCTGCACATCTGCTGTACGTGTGAGATACACCCTTTAGATACTGTTCTATTGTGCTATTCAAAAAAAAAATATTTAGGGCAAATAAAAAATTTTTGGAATGTTTTCTGCATATCTGCTGTACGTGTGAGATACATCCTTTACATACATACTGTTCTATTGTGCTATTCAAAAAAAAAATATTTAGGGCAAATACTTTTTTTTTGGTGCGTTTTCTGCATATCTGCTGTACCTATGAGATACACCCTTTAGATACTGTTCTATTGTGCTATTCAAATTTTTTTTTATTTAGGGCAAATCATTTTTTTTTGGTGCGTTTTCTGCATATCTGCTGTACGTGTGAGATACACCCTTTAGATACTGTTCTACTGTGCTATTCAAAAAAAAATAATATGAGGAGAACGTCAAAGGGACGTGGCCCCAGTCGTGGTGCTGCTGGTGGAGCTACTGTTGCAGGGAGAGGACGTGGTCGATCTGTGCCAGCTACACGCACAAGTGAAACACCTTCCTCAGGTGCGAGTAAGTGACAGAGCCTGCAGCGGTATTTGGTCGGGCCTAATGCGGCTCTACGAATGTTGAGGCCAGGAGAAGTACAGGCGATAATAGATTGGGTTGCTGACAGTGCCTCCAGTTCCTTCACATTGTCTCCCACCCAGTCTCCTGCTGAAAGATCAGAGTTGGCATCTGCAGCCGATGTCCATCAGTCTTTCACCTCACCCCCTTGCAAATCAGCCCAGCAGTCTGAGCCCCAAATCATGCAGCAGTCTCTTCTGCTTTTTGATGACTCTGTTAGCAGGGTTTCCCAGGGCCATCCACCTAGCCCTGCCCCAGAAGTGGAAGAGATTGAGAGCACCGATGTCCAACTACTTATGTTTCAAGACGAGTACATGGGAGGACCATCGCAGCACGTCTCAGATGATGATGAAACACAGGTGCCAACTGCTGCTGCTTTCGCAATTGTGCAGACCGACAAGGAGGGCAGGGGTGAAGACTGGGTGGAAGATGATGTGGAGGACGATGAGGTCCTCGACCCCACATGGAATCAACATCATGCAGGTGACCTGTGTAGTTCGGAGGAAGAGGCAGTGGTCACACAGATCCTCCAGCACAGCAGAAGAGGGAACAGGGTGCAAAAGCGGAGCGTCCGTCCCCTAGACAGTACGCCTGCTTCTGCCCAATGCAGCAAGGGACCGAACACACCAAAGCCAGGTCCAAGGAGTTCCCTAGCGTGGCAGTTCTTCAGACAGTGTGCAGATGACAAGACACAAGTGGTTTGCACGCTGTGCATTCAGAGCCTGATGCGAGGCATAAACGTTCTCAACCTGAGCACAACCTGCATGACCAGGCATCTAAGTGCAAAGCACGAGCTGCAGTGGAGTAGACACCTCAAAAACTAAGAAAGGTCTCTGGCTCCTCCTGCTTCCTCTTCTGCTGCAGACTCGGCCTCTTCATCCACCTCTGTAGTGACAGTGGCACCTGCCACCCCGCAAACAGAGGATCTGCCAGCAACACTACCACCTGGGTCACCAACCATTTCCACAACGTCCCATGGAAGCGTTCAGCTCTCTATCTCCCAAACACTGGAGCAGAAGAGGAAGTACCCCCCTAGCCACCCAGCTATCCCTGGCCCTGAATGCCAGCATTTCAAAATTCCTGGCCTTTGAAATGCTGTCATTCCATCTGGTGGAGACGCAGAGCCACTATTTTTCCAGGCGAGCCATCCCTTCCCTGCACAACCAAGTGGGAGACAAAATCAGGTGTGCACTGCGCAACGCCATCTGTTGCAAGGTCCACCTAACTACGGATACGTGGACCAGTAAGCACGGTCAGGGACGTTATACTGTATCTCCCTAACAGCACCCTGGGTAAATGCAGTGGTGGCTGGGCCTGAGGCGGATAGCAGTTTGGCGCATGTCCTTCCACCACAGAGGATTGCAGGGTGCTTCAGTTTGCCTCCTGTTGCTAACTCCTCCTACTCCGCTTCCTCATCCTCTACCGCCTCCTCATCCGGCCAGCGTAACACCTTCACCACCAACTTCAGCACAGCCAGGGGTAAACGACAGCAGACAGTTTTAAAACTTTCCTGTTTGGGAGAAAAACACCACACCGCGCAGGAGTTGTGGAGGGACATGGAACAACATACCGATGAGTGGTTGGTGGCAGTGAGCCTCAAGCCCGGCCTGGTGGTGTGCGATAATGGGCGAAATCTCATAGCAGCTCTGGGCCTAGCCGGTTTGACGCACATCCCTTGCCTGGCGCATGTTCTGAATTTGGTGGTGCAGAGGTTCCTTAAAAATTACCCCGATATGCCAGAGCTGCTGCAGAAAGTGCGGGCCATCTGTGCGCTCTCACCCTGCTGCTGCTTGCCTGTCAGCACTGCAGCGTAACTTTGGCCTTCCCGCTCATCGCCTCATATGTGATGTGCCCACAAGGTGGAACCCCACCTTGCACATGCTGGCCAGACTGTGCGAGCAGCAGCAGGCGATAGTGGAGTTTCAGCTGCAGTACGCACGCGTGAGTCGCTCTGCGGAACAGCACCACTTCACCACCAATAACTGGGCCTCCATGCGAGACCTGTGTGCCTTGTTGCGCTGCTTCGAGTACTCCACCAACATGGCCAGTGCCGATGACGCCGTTCTCAGCGTTACTATCCCAGTTCTATGCCTCCTTGAAAAAACGCTTCGGGCAATGATGGAAGAGGATGTGGCACAGGAGGAGGAGGAGGAGGAGGAATCGGGATTATTTCCAAGGCTTTCAGGGCAGTCATTCACAAGTGGCTCCAAGGGTGGGTTCCTGCACCAACAAACGCCAGGTACACAATTGTCCAGCAAGGGCACAGTTCTGGAGGATGACAAGGTGGAGGATGAGGAGGAGGAGATGGAGGAGGAGGAACCACGTTCACAGCAGGGTGGCACCCAGACCAGCTTATGGCCATCACTGGTGCGTGGCTGGGGGGATACAGAGGACACAGACGATACACCTCCCACAGAGGACAGCTTTTTGTTTCCTCATGCTGCAGTGTCTCCGCAACGACCGCCGAGTTGCCCACATTCTAACAGGTGCTGATTACTGGGTGGCCATGCTGCTGGATCCCCGTTACAAGGACAACGTACCGTCCTTAATTCCATCACTGCAGCGTGAACGTAAGATGCGCGAGTACAAACGCACACTGGTAGACGCGCTGCTGGTGGCATTCCCACCTGACAGCGGGGGCACAGTGGAAGCGCAAGGCAAAGGCAGAGGAGGAGGAAGAGGTCGCCAGCACAGCTAGGGCACCACCAGCACCTCAGAAGGCAGGGTTAGCATGGCCGAAATGTGGAAAAGCTTTGTCAGCACGCCACAACAACCAGCACCAACAGCTGATATGGAACATCTTAGCAGGAGGCAGCATTTCACCAACATGGTGGAGCAGTATGTGTGCACACGCCTACACGTACTGAATGATGGGTCTGCCCCCTTCAACTTCTGGGTCTCCAAATTGGGCACATGGCCTGAGCTTGCCCTTTACGCCTTGGAGGTGCTGGCCTGCCCTGCAGCCAGTGTATTATCTGAACGTGTATTTAGCACGGCAGGGGGGCGTTATCACAGACAAGTGCAGCCGCCTGTCCAGAGCCAATGTGGACAAGCTCACGTTCATTAAAATGAACCAGGCATGGATCCCACAGGACTTGTCCGTACCTTGTGCAAAATAGACATGTATACCGGCCTTACCCAGCCATTGTTGTTTTTTTTTATGCTTCTCACTCTTTTGGGGTGTACCCTAATTTAAAAAAAAAAAATTTAAAACAAAAACCAGTGTTGGCTACCTCGTCCTCCTCCACCGCCGCTTCCACCTACACTGCCACATCCACCGCCACCTAGGTTTGCCACCTTTTCTTCAAGTCAAACCCGAACACTTTAACGACGCATGGCAATTTATTTTTTATAGAAAAAACTATACATATATTTTGCTATTGAATACAATTTCTAATCATATGAAGTTAATAACAAGAGTCCCCCTTTACATCAGAGTCCACAGAGTTCCACTTTTACATCTGAATCCACAGAGTTCCCCTTTTACATCTGAACTCACAGAGTTCCCTTTCACTGTAAGGGGCAGACTCTGATGTAAGGGAGAACTCTGGGGCCTCTGACATAAGGGATGCGCTGGGAACCCTGATTTAAGTGGGAACACTGAGAACTCTGATGTACGGAGAGGACTCTGATGTAAGGGGGAACACTGTG
Organism: Rana muscosa; assembly: GCA_029206835.1. NCBI lineage: Eukaryota > Metazoa > Chordata > Amphibia > Anura > Ranidae > Rana > Rana muscosa. Next base: position 345,762,303 of record CM055116.1, on the reverse strand, counting down.
GCCTCTGGTGTAAAGGCGAAATCTGATGTAAGGGGTGCTCTGAGAATCCTGATTTACCTTTTTGTACTCACTCAGAGGCAGGAGAGAGAAGGGGGGAGACTTTAGTCACAGAGAGGGATGGATGGTGAGCTCACTCACCCCTTGGCAGTCAGTACCTCTCATCCAGATGTATCTGAGGCTGTTAGACATCAAATTTCGGGCCCCAACTTTATTTTTCTAAGGCACAGGGATTGGAGTGTGGGCAGACACAGAGGGGAAGGGGTAGGGGGAAGGGGTGCAGATCGAGCTCTCTCTCCTCTCCCGTATGTGTGTGTGGGGGGGTTTGTTAGTGCTGGCTTTGTGCAGTGTGAAAGAGAGTGTAAGAGCCACTCTTAGCTTAGACAACTGCAGCCAGAAACTCTGCTGGGAAGCCATAGTCCAGTCTAAATAATGTGTCCTGGTTCCAGGCAGTCTGAAACCCAGATGCATGATTCCAAACCCGAACTGTCCGGGTGAATCCTGGACAGGTGGCAACCCTACCGCCACCTCAACCTCCTACTCCATATAGGGTTGCCACCTCATCCCTTTAAAACCGAACACATATGAATTACACAGGTTCTGTGGCTGATTAAGGTGGTAATTAAACTCACTTTGTGCCTTATCTGCATTTAATTAGCCTCAGAACCTGTGTAATTCATATGTTTTCGGGTTTAAAGGGATGAGGTGGCAACCCTAACTCCATATGGACCTCGTCCTCCTAGGTCAAGATTATTATTTTTATGTATTTTATGTTATTTTAAGTTATTTCCCTATCCACCTTTGTTTGCAGAGCACTTGCCATGCTCTTAACAACATTTTTCTGCCATTTGCAGCCATCTAGCCCTTTCCATTACTTTTTTAGAGCCATTTTAGTCCACAAAAATTCAGGTCCCCATTGACTTCAATGGGGTTCGGGTTCGGGGTCAAGTTCGGGTCAAGTTCGGTTCCCGAACTCAAATTTTTTTGCGAAGTTCGGCCGAACCAGTCGAACCCGAACATCCAGGTGTCCGCTCAACTCTAATCATAACACATTTGGATTTAGTGTCAGCATTCGCAAAAAAGTACAGTAGTGTGTAAAATCTTTGTTTTTGCAAGAGGGAGGGTTGGATTGATTAAAGTGTGTCTCTTGGATGCAGAGGATGTCAGTGTGGAGATGGGTGGTCTCTTTCCAGAGGACAGATCTTTTTTAAGGGGTATTGAGACCCTTGGCATTAATGGAGATTATTTTGACCATTGGGTAGTGTGAATATGCTTGGAAATGTCTGCAAGGGAGCTAAAACAAGATGCATAGAAGGTTATCGGATAAACTATTACGTTTTTGTACCTTATCTGGATTGAGTAGAAAATTTCAGAAAGTAACAAGTGACACATATAACTGAACAATTACGCATGAACTGTAATGCTTGAAAATAACGGGTTGCGTTAAATAACATAAGAACAATGTGAAATCTGCTTAGCAGACTCAGCTACCGGAGGGTGTAGATTATCACCTCAGTCAGGGAAGTATGAGCCACTTTCCTCTCATCTAGGAAGAGGTTAGCAGAGTGAGAGTTGACCGACTACCAGGTTAGTTGCCCATAAGAGTCTGGGATCAAGATGGGGGAGTTGTCTCCCAATCTTTTAAAAGGTGCTGAGTTGTATGCTTCTTCACGTTGGGTGGAGGATAAGTTGCTTGGTATCCCCATTGTGAGAGATATTTGAAGCCATCATTCAGTGTCATTATGGGAACTATTTTGTCCCGGTATGTTACCAGGAGTTTTGTTGGGTATCCCCAGCTATATTTGAATTGTTGAGCTCGTAAGGTTTCCGTTATAGACCTGAATTCTCGCCGTCTAGCTGCGGTGGCCTGGGATATGTCTGCGTAAATTGCGAAGCGAGAGAATGGATCAGGTAGGGATTTTAGTTTCCTTGCAGTGGACATGAGCATATCTTTGATATGAAAAAAATATATGCGTGCAATTACATCACGTGGTACTGAGGCTGGGAGGAAGGTAGGTTTAACAAGGTGGTGTGCCCGATCAATAAGTAGGTCCTGTTTGGATACAGATGGTAGGATCTTTTTGAACAATGCTTGTAGGTATCCAATGAGCTCTGACTGCGTCACAGATTCCGATATATTCCTGATTTTAACATTGTTCCTTCTGGATCTATCCTCAAGGTCTGCAATTTTGTCTCTAAGTCGCTGTATTTCCAGTGATTGATCCTGGTAGGTATCCACCAATTCATTGTTAGCTGAAACTACTTCCTCCACTTTTGATTCTAGGTCACCTGTTCGTTCGGCGATGTGGGTGATCTGCGACTGTGTGTGTTGGATTGAATACCCGTGTATAGTGACTGCAGCATGTGTTTGAGCTTTGATACAGTGGCAGGCTTATCTGAGGTAGGGAATTCCTCAAGGAGGTTGTCAGGCTCAGTGAGTGGCAGCGGTATCAGTGCAGGGGAGAGATTCAGCTTTTTACTCACATGTGTCCTGGAGAGTGGGGATTGCAGTGGTGAAGAGGCTGGTCTCTTGTGGGGGTCTTTTTGAGGCGACTGGAGGTCCGTGATGTCTTCTCTGAGCTCTACCTTCTGTGTGCCTGTGTCAGTGTGTCTGTGCAGCTGTGCAGCCGACGCTGCCGTGTTCAGTGTGCCAGCGTCATCTTAGGACTTCTCCTCAGACTGCCTGGGGCTGCACGGGCGCAGGTTCCCCCTGACTGATCCCTCCTTGTGTCGGGTGTCATTACCCACAGTAGTGGCGTGTGCCTGGTCAGATGGAATTTCTCTGTGTTGCTCTGAGAGGCTGTGGATCGTCAGAGCTCCCTGCTCAGGCTGCCATTCAGCTCCGTGGCTAGGACACGCCCCCTCAATTGCAACTTTTTAATTACTGTACATACCGAAATAATTTTCATACTAATAATAATATCCTTAATATATTTTAATAGTAAGCAGATCAATGGACATAAATGCAAAACAAAAAGATTACAAAGAAAGTGTAGTTTGTTTATTGTGTTTTTGTACAATTCATGTTATTTACTATATTTTACTAAATGATTTTCCCCTATTTATTTTGAGCACAGAAACCTCAAATATGTGTATGTTTTTTTTTGTTTGTTTTTTTAACATAGATTTTATTGAGCAGAATCACACTACAGATTATGGCAAACGAGATGAAAGAAAAACATTTTGTTCATGAAATAAGAGACATAAATCTAGTCAGGCCAAGTAGCCTCAGTTTTGTGTGCTTAGAAAAATGACATAACAAAATCAATATTGAACAACAAAATATGAGAAAGGGGACATGTGTGCAGAGATAACCGGAGGTAAGGAGGGGTAGAGGGGGGGTGGGGATTGCACCAATTATGTAGCATAATGACACCAAGACTGAGAAAGTAGAAACAGAGCAGGATTCTCTGGTTTCATTGGTTGAGATACCTGCAAGGTGGGGGGGTGAAACTTTCGAGGTAGTGTGGAGGATTCTAAAAGTCCTCCAGGCAGGCGTTAATTGATGGAGGTTTCCACTGACCCCGGGGTCGGTTGGCTGGCCCCATAGTATTAGAAGGAGGTTTCAAAGTTCTCAAGTTCCTCTGGGGATAGTGTTGATTCCATGATGGCTTGCCATCTGGAGTAGAGACGGTGTCTGGGTTTTTCATGTTTAAAATCGGTGTTGAGTTTTTCCTTATATAACAGGTGGAAGAGTTCTCGTTTGATCAGAGAGACCTTAGGGGATGTCTAGTTCTTTAGAATGGCTTTTATGGCAACTAGGAGACATATCAGGATCCAGTCTTTGTGTGGGGTGCGAGCGTAGGGAGACCATGTTAGTAGTTGTTTGTCCCAATATCCAAAGATAAGAAGTAGTGGGTCTTTTGGTAGTTTCAGCAGGGTTATACAATAAATGAAAGATAGGACCTGATCCCAGAAGGTAGAGATATACGAGCATGACCAAAATTGGTGTGTTAGTGAGGGTTTGGGATGTTGGCATAGAGGGCAGGCAGCGGAGCCTGGGTTGCTTTTATCATGATGAAAAGGGATATAGGCACGGTGAAGGATTATTATTTTTTTTAAATCAAAATCTTTTTTATTGAAAGAAAAATAAAACAATAAGAGATAACATATACAGGAGAATATCTTGACAAGCGTCAAATACGGAGTACATTATCTCTTAACTGTAACATACAGCGACATTCCTTAGTATTATGTATATACATGAGATAACATAATCGGTACCACAATCAGTCGGATACTACCAGGTGGTAATACATTGTGCCACAGGGGGCCCCCACCCCCACCCAAAATGCATATTCTCTCCCGGGCAAGCAAAAGAAACATACAGGAAATAAGATATATTGTGTCCAGTTATATACAGGTTTCAGAGGCTTTTAGCCATCTGTCCCAAATTTTTTCATATTTGGAGGGACATCCTCCTTGGGAGTATATAAATTTCTTATAGGGCAATACAGTGTTGACCTCCGCAACCCAGTGCGAAAAGTTTGGAGGGTTGGGTCTCATCCACACTCTAGCTATGACCTTACGTGCAGAGAAGAGCGTTTCATGAAGTAATATTTTAGTAAACTTGTTGAATTCTGGATCTGGAAAGATTCCCAAAAGACACGGTTTTGGCTGGAGTGTAATAGGGGAGCCCATTGTGTCATGCAGGAATCTCACCACTTGCGACCAGAATATCTGTATGTTAGGGCATTTCCACAGAAGGTGGAAAAAGATGCCCACCTCTTGGTGACACATAGGAAAGATACTGGAATAATTGTCTTTATACCTTGAAATTCTCAGTGGTGTGAGATATGTTCTATGCGTTATATAAATTTGTGTTAGTCAGTCAGACAGTTTGGGAGAAACCAACTTACATGTGTCAAGGGCGTCACTCCACTCGTCATCCCCTATGGGGCCAATGTCTCCCTCCTACCTAGTCTTCAGGGCATACGCCACCACTGCCGCCGATGGAAGTGATAACATTATATAAAAGTGAGAGATGAGCTTTTTAGGGTCAGGGTATTTTATTGCTTTCATCAAGGGGTTGTCGCCCAGAGAGAGGTCATCCAGGGGAAACTGTGAGCGGAAGTGTCAGGGTCACCTGTGGCCAGGTGACAGATGCACACCGTAGGGGGACAGGAGTGCACCGCGAGGTAGTGAACCCTATGGCTGGCTTCTGCAGATAGGAAACTGGGTGGTTGTGGAAAGCGGGACCAGAGGAGCACAACCGGGATCCAAACGGAAGCTAGAGCCAAGATTCCCCAGGGCGCGGAGTCTAAGACCCAGCTGGTCTTCTCCAGGGCCTCTAGTGGTGAGGATGTTAGCTGCAGGCTGGGACCAGGTCGCGGCCCCTGGAGTTTCCTAGCTCACGCCCCGTAGGATAAGGGGAAAAGAGGGGAAGCAGCAGCACACGATAAGAGAGAACCGAATAACAAGCTGAAGGTCAGAGGCCACAAGCAGACAAGGATAACGAAGAACGAGCCGAAGGTCAAGGGTCACGAGCAGACAGGGATAGTCGGGGACAAGCTAATAACGTAACAGAGAGACAGACGTAGCACACGGCAGGCAGGAACCCAAACACACAATGCCTAACAAACACGTTGATCAGCCAAGCAGGCTTGCAGTGCACAGGTTAATATAGTGTTCTGTGATAGGGCCTGGGGTGGAGTCAGGCTGGGAGGAGATTATAAAGGAAGCCAGGTGAAGGAGGTCTGGTCTCTAGATGAACACATGAGGAGGAAGGTAAGATGGCAGACAAACACTACTGCATATCCATGACAGTACCCTCCCTCTTATGGGCCCTCCCCCGCCTGGACCCAGGCTTAAAGGGAAATCTCTGATGAAACCTTCTCAACAGATGAGGTGCAGCGACATCAGATGCAGCGATCCAAGACGCCTCCTCAGGACCAAAACCTCTCCAATGCACAAGGTACTGAAGAATGCCTCTGCAGAGCCGAGAATCCAGAACTTGTCTAACCTCGTACTTAAAATTATCCTCAGAGACCGAAAACGAGGTAGGGAGATGACAAGAAGATCTATTGAGGACCAAAGGCTCTCTAGGAATAAGCAAGGGCATGAGAGGATCAACAGGAATCTGAGGAGGGTCCCCTAGACCCTTAAAGGGGAACTGGTCATCTTGCACAGGACCATCAGACTGGGCAGATGTCAGTGGAACCCTGAAGTCAGGTTGGTTAGAAGGTGACATGTCGCCGGAGTCAAGCTGAATAGCTGAAGGACAAGCAGAATGTCCCGAACAAGAAAAAGTGAGAGGCTCACTGGGCATGGGCTGGACTGGCATAACTAGTACAGAGGCAGAGTGAATAGCTGAGTCAGGTGTAGCGACTACCTGAATCGCATCGCAAGACGTAGCGACTGCAGGACTTGTAGACAAGCTAGCCTGGCTGTGCGTCCAAGGGTGGTTAGGGACAGAGAAATGTAAATGGTTATGCAACCTGGAATGAATGACCGGCTCAGATTCACAGGGGGCAACCTTGGGTAGGCAGGACGTGGAACAGGAGGGACCCCAAGCCAGGATCTGTCCAGTAGTCCAGTCCACATGAGGAGAATGGAGCTGTAACCATGGGAGACCCAAAATTATAGGCGTTGAGGCCTTGGGTAAGATAAGGAAGGATATCCACTCCTGGTGGAGTGTCCCTACCGACATCTTAACAGGGAGGGTCTGGAAGCGGATAGGTCCCCCTGGGAGAACAGTACCATCAATCGCCAAGACCACCAATGGCGTGGTGAGGGGCAAAAGAGTAAGTCTCATGGACGATGCGATTTCCCAGTCCATGAAATTACCAGCGGCTCCGGAATCCAGATATGCTGAGACCGAATGAGAAGAAGCACCAACATGAAGGAACACAGAAAGCAGAAGACGAGAAGGGGAAGGTGATATTTCTGGGTCCAATACTCCACTTTCCAGATGAAGTGGACCCGAACGTTTTTCTGGACAAAGAGAGCAAGTGTCACGAAATGACCTTTGCCCCCACAGTAAAGACACAGACCAAGAGTTCTGCGCCTAGCATGTTCCTCGGGTGATAGCCTGGCTAGACCCAGCTGCATGGGTTCCTCAGCTGGTAGGAGATGCTCTACGGGTCGAAGAGAGGGGAGCTCAGGCTGACTAAGAACCAAGGAGTGCTGGCGTTGCTTTTCTAAGGTCCTCTCCTGAAAGCGAATATCGATCTGGTTACACAAGGAGATAACGCCGGTCAGATCAGTGGGGATGGTTCTTCCAGCTAATTCATCCTTCACTCTATCAGACAGGCCATGCAAAAAGGTTGCGACTAAGGCCTCATTGTTCCAGCTCAACTCAGCCGACAGTATGCGGAAATGAAGGGCATACTGTCCCACAGAAGCAGACTCTTGGCGGAGACGTAAAAGGGCGCTGGCCGCTGAAGAGACACGAGCCGGTTCTTCGAAGATATTCCGAAAAAGTTTCAAGAAGCCAGACAGGCTAGAAACCACTGGATCATTCAGTTCCCACAGAGGGGCTGCCCAGGCTAAAGCTTCACCAGAGAGGAGGGAAATGATATAGGCTACCTTAGCCCGATCAGACAGGAAGTTTTGGGGCTGGAGCTCAAAATGAATCGTGCATTGGCTAAGGAACCCCCTGCAAGCCTTGGAGTCCCCAGAGAAACGGGACGGAGCTGGCAGTTGCAGCGAGTGTGTGGCTGCGACTGGTGCAATAGGTGCAGCCGCTGATTGTATTTGAGGTTGCGGATTCAGGGTTCCCAAGGAGGCCTGAAGCTGCTCGAAGCGAGAAGCCAGATCCTGGAGGAATCGCATCACCTGAGTCTGATTCGATTCCTGGGTTTCAAGTCTGCAAACTATGCCCTGCAATGGATCATCCGCGGGTAGCGGGATGTCAGCCGGGTTCATGGCTGATCAAACTGTCAGGGTCACCTGTGGCCAGGTGACAGATGCACACCGTAGGGGGACAGGAGTGCACCGCGAGGTAGTGAACCCTATGGCTGGCTTCTGCAGATAGGAAACTGGGTGGTTGTGGAAAGCGGGACCAGAGGAGCACAACCGGGATCCAAACGGAAGCTAGAGCCAAGATTCCCCAGGGCGCGGAGTCTAAGACCCAGCTGGTCTTCTCCAGGGCCTCTAGTGGTGAGGATGTTAGCTGCAGGCTGGGACCAGGTCGCGGCCTCTGGAGTTTCCTAGCTCACGCCCCGTAGGATAAGGGGAAAAGAGGGGAAGCAGCAGCACACGATAAGAGAGAACCGAATAACAAGCTGAAGGTCAGGGGCCACAAGCAGACAAGGATAACGAAGAACGAGCCGAAGGTCAAGGGTCACGAGCAGACAGGGATAGTCGGGGACAAGCCAATAACGTAACAGAGAGACAGACGTAGCACACGGCAGGCAGGAACCCAAACACACAATGCCTAACAAACACGTTGATCAGCCAAGCAGGCTTGCAGTGCACAGGTTAATATAGTGTTCTGTGATAGGGCCTGGGGTGGAGTCAGGCTGGGAGGAGATTATAAAGGAAGCCAGGTGAAGGAGGTCTGGTCTCTAGATGAACACATGAGGAGGAAGGTAAGATGGCAGACAAACACTACTGCATATCCATGACAGGAAGGCATGGCAAAGCTGCATGTATCAGAAATAAAGATGATTAGGAAGTGCAAACTCAGACTGCAGACGTTCAAAGGATTTCAGTTTGCCATTAGATGTGATATGTGATAGGTAGAAAATACCCCTTGAGCTCTATACACCGTCGTCAGGAATCAGATTACATTCAGGGAGGGTCACATTATGCCACAGGGGGGTGAAATCTTGTAGGGGTGGTATGTGCAGCTTGTCTGAGGCTATGTTCCACACTTTCCTGTACTGAAGGGTCTTACGGTCAGCTGGTCTACCCTCCCCCTCCGCACCTCCAATGATCGCCACCATGGGGTCCAAGGTCGCATGAGACCCTTTTGGACAGAGAAAGCAGAGAAATCTGTCCCTGTCCATTTTGTCTATATGGAAAATTTGCGACAGTTGGGCTGCAAGGTAGTACAAGTTAAAATCGGGCAGTGCCAGTCCTGCAAAGTCTGTGGGGTTTTTAAGTTTATGCCACGGGAGTTTGTGCCTGCTGTTGCCCCAAAAAAACGGTTTTAGGAGAGCTTCTATGGATTTGAAAAGCTTGAGAACCAAATACACAGGGGAGTGCCAGATCATGTACAACATTTTAGGCAGTAAAACCATTTTGATGAGATTTACCCGGCCCATTACTCCCAGTGGAAGGCGAGCCCACACCTGTGTTTCCAGTTTGATCATATCGAATAACGGTGTTATTTTGAGTGGGACATATTCTGCTGGGTCTCTGGTGGTCCTGATTCCTAGGTATTTAATACCATCCACCCTTTGCAGGGGGAGCATGGCCCTATCTCTGGGTGGTGGGAAAGTATCCAAGGGGAGTATCTGTGACTTGTCCCAGTTAATCTGCAATCCAGAAAACGCGCCAAATCCCTCTATTAAGGCTAGTGCTAGGGGCAGAAAATTATTAGAATCGTCCAAATACAGGAGGGTGTCATCCGCATATGTGCTGATTTTTTCCTCTAACCCTCCCCTGCGTAGTCCCACTATTCCCGCATGAGCTCGGATTGCTATGGCGAGTGGCTCTGCCGCCAGTGCATACAGCAGCGGGAGATCCAGAGATAGCGCCACTCAACTGAATCAAATGCCTTGGCTGTATCCAAGGTATGGTCAAAGCTTTCAAATATGGAGTTGTATAGCGCAATAGCCTGGGGATAAGAAGGTCCGAGTATGCGGAGTAGAACTCTACAGGGAGTCCATTTGAGCCTGGGGCCTTGGACGCAGGAAATTTGGCGATAGCTTTGGAGATCTCCTCCCGAGTCAGAGGCTCCTCCAGCTCTTGAGTCTGCTCATCGGTCAACTGAGGAATCTGTATCTCGGCTACAAAAGACTCCATTAGGGAGGGGTCATCCGAAACAGTAGTGGCATATAGGGAGGCAAAGAATATGTGGAACATCGTTGCGACCTGAACTGGTTCGGTCACAAGGACGTTATCTGTGGAACGGAGGGAAATCACCACCGAGGGCCTCTCCTCACTATGTACGAGGTAGGCCAACAGTTTCCCCGCCCTCTCGCCATGTTCAAACGACCTCTGTCTAAGGAAAAACATTTTTTTGCTTGGAGCTTTCTCTGCCGTGGGGTCATCAAGGAATGCCCTCTCTACTGTCAATAAATTCGCCGTTGCTGCGTCCAAGGCTGCCGTAGAAGTCTGTTTCAGTCTATTAATACGAGTAGTGAGAGTCATGCGAGCATGTAGTTTAAACGCCTCCCACACTATCTGTGGCATCGCTGAGTCCCCATTAGAGTCAAAGAATTGTCCCCAGTTGGTTGTAAGGTCATCATCCTCTGGTAGCAAGGTTAACCAAAAGGGGTTCAATCGGCATGAGGTCGATGGGCGTGTGTGCGGCAAGGAAAGTTTAATCCAATAAGGGCAGTGATCGGATAGCGATCTAGGGGAAAAGCCCACATCAGTCAGTCTGGGGAGGAGCGATCTAGAGAGGAGTATGAGATCAATACATAGAATTATGAGATGCGGAGAAACAGGAGTAGGCCTGCACCGCCCAGTGTCTGTGTCTCCACCTATCTATAAGGTGAAAATCAGTAAGAAGGTGAGCAAATCTCGGTGGGTGGGTGGGTGCTAGAGATTGCGAAGGTCCGGACATTCTATTAAAGGCTGTGTCTAACACATTGTTGAAATCACCCAGCCATATCACTGGTATAGCGGGGTGCAGTGCCATAAAGTCAAGTCCCTCAGTCAAAACAGTGAATTGAAATGGGGGGGAACATAAAACGCTAGAATCAATAACATATCCCCATGGAGCTTGGCTCGCATAAAGATGTACCTTCCCAATGGGTCTAACACCAGATCCTGGAGTTCAAAATGCATGGTTTTAGCAATTAGCAGGGATACACCTCTAGAATGAGTGGTGTGAACAGAGTGATATGCCCAACCTATCCAAGGCCGCTTGAGTGCCCTCAGGATTGGGCCCTCGGCGTGTGTTTCCACCAGGGCCACCACATCTGCTCTCAGCTTTTTGAGTTGCCCAAATACGACCGACCTCTTAATCGGATCTCTCACCCCCCTGACGTTCCACGTAAGGAATTTTAGGGTGGCCATGGGGGAGATGGAAATTATATGAGCCTCCAGGATTCAGTGTTCCCCAAGGGGATAACAAAGTGGGTGACCGTCCCCAGCCGGGGGCGGTTCCCAGGAACACAAGCACATTAATGTAAGGATTTTTAGTTGGGACTCTCTCCAGGATTTGTTGGGAATTAATTGTAGGGTTTTGTTGTAGCCTTGTAGAATTTTGTCCACTATGTCAGAGTCTGGAAAGTCTGTGCCCCAATTTGCTGCTGATGATGACACTAGTGACAGAGTGGTTTTCTGCAGTAGAGGTTTGTATATTTCTAAGATTGTGTAGGAGCCCGGATCAATTGGTCTGTGATGGATTCTTTAAATCTTTTGCGTTCTTCTTTGCTTCTTTGCATTTGGTGAGGATGAAGCTGGCACATTGCCCAAAGTAGAAGGCATGAGATTGGGGAAGGGAAAAGGCTTCAGCTATGACTGTAAAAAGGTTTAGGTCGCCCTCATTCTTCGTTGCAGAGTGATGAGAAGTTTGTGAGTCCTTTTTGTTTCCAGATGAGGAAAGGTTTGTGTTCCATCACCAGGGGGAAGTTTGGGTTGCGAGATGTCTGGAAAGAAAAGGTGATAAATTCAGGCTCTTTCTTGCTTCCCTCCAGGCTATGACGGTGACTCGTAAAAAGAGGTTATGTTGCAGAGCGGAGGGGATTGATTTCCACTTACAGTGAAGCAGGGCAGCCAGTGAATAGGGATGGGCCATAGTGGATTCAATAATATAATTTGAGCAACAAGAGGATTGCGATATCCAGTCCAGGCCTATTCGGAGAAGGCACCCTATGTTATAAGTCCTGACATTTGGGAGACTTATGCCCCCTCGCGTCTGGGAAGATATATTTTTGCGAATGTGATACATGGTTGTTTGTTTTGCCAGATAAATTTAGAGATGGCTTTGTTTAAGAATTTAATATTTTTATGTTTCAAGAGTATCAGTATCGTTTGAAGAGGGTACAGTAGTCGGGCAAAACTGACCATTTTTACAAGGTGCCATCTTCCCAGGAGCGAGAGAGGCAGATCCATCCAGTTACCCAATTCTTGAGAGATCTTTGTAATCGGGGGGGGGGGGGTAGTTGAGTTGATTATATAGAAGATGGTAGCTTCAGTCAATAATGTGACTGAGATCAATAGCTGTAATTCTTATAATAATAATCAAATTAAATGATCTAAGCTAATGATAGTACTACTAATAATAATAATCTGCCTATATACTGTATAAGCACTAAAACGGGTTGAACAAAAAAAAACTGACAACTCTGGTCGATCCAACGTCAGTACAGTGATCTCCCCTGCTAAACTGTTGTGTCCTAACAGAAGGATGCCCTCTCCCACCAGAAGACTCCAATCAGCAATCTCTGCCATTGGCTGATACCGCTGATCCGGAGCCGAAACGTCCGGCTTCTGTCAGACAGGGTACCTTACTCACGGGACCCAATATCTCTTGACATTGGACCTGTGTGTATGGGGCTTTAAATTAATATCTTCCAGCGTGTATAATTAGCCAGAATTACGTTAATTAAGGAGAAGGGGTTTGTAAAGGGTTAAAACAACTACAAAAGGGTGTATAGATCACTTTTTTATATTTCCATCATAAAGAAAAACTGGCTTGTGTATTTACCAGAAGAAAATATCTTAATTTTTACCTTTAGTTTTAACGTTTGCCACATATTAAACTTGAATGAATAAAATGAAAATAATAATAATGAAGACACATGCAATATTTTACATATTTCTTCATTTTCATGCATTTAAAAAATAAAATTTTCAGTTCAGGAAGATCTATTTGACTAAAGGAGTAATTTACCAAAGCGTCTAGTTTTAGTTTAAGAGTTATTATTGTGGGGGGTGCGCATGCGCGGGACTTCCGGGAAGACGCTCTGAACGGGAGCTCCGCACTGCTCCAGCCTCTCGCAGCCCCCTGAGCCTTCAGATCGAGCAGGAACCGGCCAGTTTTGACCCCATCGACTCTTGGGTGATCCAGGCACATCTACATATGCCGGGCGGCTCACAAAAAAGCGAAGTGAGCTGTCAGCTGGACTTTGCACAGGCAGCCCCTGCTTCATCTAAGATGGCGGTCGCAGCACGAGGATACACGGAGGACCCAGACTCTATTGCGGATCTTCCATCCCCTCACCAGCTCCAGAACGGCCTGCTGGCAACTCCTGTGAGTACCTGCAATCCCCAAGGGATCTCCCCAGCATCCACTGAGTCACTGCTGAACCGCATGTTTGGAGATCTCCCCCACTCTCCCATGCTGCGATCCCCCTTAGGCCTGGCAGGCCCCCACCTCTCCTCCCCCTTGCAGCCAGTTCACTCCGCTGACATGCAACTCATGCTGCAGAACTTTTCTGAAATGCTAGCCTCAGGACTAGCTCACAACGCCACGCAGATCACTGCCACCATTAAAGCTGATTTGCAGAGCTTGGGAGCCCGCATGGATGCAATTGAGCAGTCTGTGTATAACACTGCAGCCCGTACTAACCAAAATACCACATGCATCCAAACCTTACAAGATCAACTTGAGACAGCTCTCTCTAAAATCAATGATTTAGAGAACAGAAGTAGGAGATATAATTTCCGTATACGCGGGATCCCTGAATCTGTTACTGATGTCCCCAGCACAGTTAAGCTATTCATTAAAGAACTCATTCCTTACATTCAGGACCACAGACTGGAACTTGACAGGGCTCACAGAGCCCTCCAGCCCCCCCGCCCAGATGGTCTCCCAAGGGACATCATAGTCAAGCCCCATTATTATGGTGTGAAGGAGGATGTTATGAGACAGACCCGCAACCTGGATAATCTCTCCTTCCAAGGGCATAAAATCCAAATCTTTGCCGACATCTCGCCTACCACGGTCCAGAAACGGAGGTCCCTCAAACCCCTCCTGGAGGTCCTCAACCAGAACTCCATCAATTACCACTGGGCTTTTCCATTTCGCCTACAGTTTCAATTCAGGGACAAATCCTTTGGCTTCTCCACCTTTCAAGATGGCGAACGTCTCTTGCTTCATCTTGGTCTTATCTCCCAAGAACTTGCTACACAACATACGACAAACAAATCAAGTTCCTCTAAGCGCCCACCCCCAGGCAGCCCTCTGACACCGTTATGGAATAAACAACAAACAAAGAGACAGAGGGAATCCCGCCCTCCGAGATGAGGGACTTCTTTTTCACTCCCGGCCGGGAGATGTCTTGTTTTTGCTTACCCCTGATGATTCAGAGAGCTAACTACTCTCCCCCTCATGTCTGGGGGTAAACAGACCCACATGGCCCTGACTTGCATTGGTCGGGCCAGGGTCTTGATAAGTTTGGTTTGGGCCCCACTTGCCCATTTATGGCTCGTTGGGACACCCAACACCTGTCTTTCTTCCCACACTGACGAGGAGGAAGCTCTCTTTGTCTTCCTGACTTGTTGCATTTATGATGTGCCTGTTTTAGTCCCCACCTATAGTTAAGCCTATTAGGTTCTACCCTTCCTCCCCCTCTTCCTCCCCCTTCTCTCCCCCCCACTTCCCCCTCCCCAGCCTCCCCCTCTCCCCACGTTCCCGTTCCCCCCTTCACAGGTACCACTCCTTACACTAGTTATATTTTGGTTTACACAACTTTATGGAACATTATTTTTGTTTGTCTTCAGAACTCTTTGCACTTTGGCCGTTCCAGTACTGTTTTACCCCCAATTGGGGGCTCTGGGGGCCGGAGTGGCTCATCATGCCACTCTCTCTGTTGTGATGTGGAGGGACTCGTATCCCCTCTGGTGACGGCAGGTAGACGACCCTGAGTGGGGTTGCACCCTTTCCAAGACCCCTCTTGCAGGAGTCCTTGGACTTATACCCGGTTTGCCGGGATCGTTGAATTTTCTCTGAATTGTTGCATATGTTTGTTTTATCTTCTTATTGTGATTTATTTGACCATCGTAAAGACATCTCTGTTTTTTCTCCTCTGCCTCTTCTATCTTTTCACCCCAACCTTTTTCCCTCTCCACAGTGTTCTCCTCCCCTCTCCTTCAGGATTCCTCGCGAAGACCTCCCCCTAGCCTTGTTCCAAGGCGTATGTTGATGATCTACTTTACGCTGGATGTCCGGTTCCTCCCTACTCTTCAGGTAAGCTCCCCTTTTACATTCTGTCACGCCCCCTTGGGCGCCCATGGCTGAGACTAACACTCGCAAACTGCCTTTGAAGGTAGCCTCACATAACACACAGGGACTTAATTCTCCCTCCAAACGCCGGAAGGCATTTCAGAGCTACCACACCAGAAGCCTGGATGTTGTCCTTCTCCAGGAGACCCACTTCCCCGCTAGCTATACCCCCTCCTTCCTCCACCGCAGCTTCCCCACCTTCTACCTTGCGAATGCAGACACCAAACAGAGAGGGGTAGCAATTCTCTTTGCTAAGAGGATCCCATTCACCCACGTCCACACAATTAGTGACAAAGACGGTAGGTACCTACTGGTCAAAGGGCTTATAGAAGGGGTGACACACTCTTTTGTTTCATACTATGCCCCCAATAAGGGCCAGGCTAATTTTTTCGCATCCATGTTCGCAACCCTCTCTCCTCACCTAGAAGGCAGAATCCTTATAGGGGGTGATTCCAACATTACTTTTGACCATACACTTGACAAATCCCACCTGGACAGGCCCCACCTTAAAAAACCCTCCAAACAAAGCCTCAGAATTGCCCGACTCCTACACAACTTGGGCCTGATTGATTCTTGGAGGGAGTTGAACCACACGGCCAAAGACTTCACCCATTATTCTGCCCCCCACAAGACATTTGCCAGGATTGACCATATCTTTATACCCAACTTGGACATTCACACAGCCACTCACGCCACAATACAAGAAGTGCCGTGGTCGGAACACTCCTTAGTTACCCTCAGAATCTCTAGCTCCCTATCACCTTCAGGCCCCCCTCAGTGGCGATTGAGTAAATCCCTCCTTGCCAACCCGGTCAATTGCACCATGCTGGAAAGGGACATCCAAGAATTTTTCCTCCTCAATGACAACGGGGACACAACCCCTAGTTCTCTCTGGGGAGCTCATAAAGCCGTCTTGAGGGGAAAGATGATTCAAATGGCTTCCAACCTGAAGAAAGGTAGGAAGGTAGATGTAGATAACCTGGAAAGGGATTTTAAACGGCTTAGTAAGGCTCATAAGTCAAACCCCACTCCCTCCAGTCTGGCTAAATTGGATTCCGCTCGCATTGCTTTGAATCTTGCCTTGACCTCCAATGCAGATAAGCACTTGAGTTGGTTAAGCAGTAAATTCTACTTACAAGCGGATAAAATCGGCTCACGCTTGGCAGCCAAACTATCCCCAAAGATCAAAAGTTTCTCCTTACCCAAGATTAAATCACTTTCGGGGTCTCTCACCCAGAACCCCCAAAAAATCCTAGAAACCTTCCAGGCTTTCTATTCCAAGTTATACTCATCTCCCTCCTCCGCTGACCCTGTTACCTTAGAGTCCTTTTTAGCTAACATTGTTCTCCCCAAACTATCAGAGTCCCACAGATCCATGATGGAATCTCCTTTTCGCATTGAGGAGGTCCAGGAGGTCATCAAAAATCTCAAAACAGATTCGGCACCAGTTCCGGACGGCTTCTCCGCCCTATATTACAAAACCTTCTCGGGGATCCTCTCTCCTCATCTGGCCCATCTCTTTAACTCCCTACGTAACAGCTCCACTCTCGAACCCGCTGCCAATCTTGCATATATTTCTGTGATCCCCAAACAGGGAAAGGATCCTAGTGATGTAGGCAATGTGACAGGAGGAAGGTAAAGTCACCTGGTTGCATCCAGGGGGGTAGATATATTTCGCCCAGATTCAGGCTTTACGCCGACTTATACAACTAGGTGGAGAGTTGTATAAGCCCAGCTGAGGCTAGTAGGCTCATGGATGACTCATACCTCTAGGGAGAGTGCTGGGCGTCGTGCAGACAGGGAGTTGATGAGACCAGCTGAAGCTTGTCAGCTCATTTAGGCCTCTATAAGAACTCCCAGCTTCATTAGATGTTAGCTCATGCCTGGAACCAGACCTGTGTGGACTGTCTAGGGAGAGTGAACCCCTGTGCGGTGAGACAAAGCCTGTGTGGCTATTTGCTTGGACATTTAAAACCAGGGACTAGGACAGCACTAGGCTGATCCCAGTTGTTAGTTAGGAAACCTGTATGTTTAGTCAGAGGTCAAGTTGACCAGGATTTATTTTATTTATGTTTCTTTTGCTTTGCTGTGTTTTGTCACTGTAAATAGAAGATAAACCGCACCTTTTTGATTTTGAAAACCACAACCTCCGTTTGCTGGGCCTGTTTTTGTGTGGGGAGCCCATCCCGGGGGTCACACACACCCGCTGCCGAGCTAACCCCCTCACAGTTGGTGGAGAACCAGTGGCAGTTTTTTTTAAGCCAGCATGGAGGAGATACTGAAACAGCTGGCTCTAGCAAATGCCAATCAACAGCAGACAAATGCAGGTTTGCAAAGGAGCCTTGCAGCCCAGCAGCAAGCTCATCAACAGAGCCTTGCAGCCCAGCAGCAAGCTCACCAACAGAGTCTGGAAGCTCAGCAACAAGCCCAGCAGCAATCTGAGGCCCGCTTCATAGACCTGTTACAGAAGCAAGAGCAGAGACTACAACAAATGGAAGCAGTAATGCAGCAACGTCCGCAGACCAGTGAGGAAAGCCGTCCCACTAATACCGCGTCCTTTGGGGTGAGTCGTTTATTGACAAAAATGACTGGAGAGGATGATCCAGAGGTATTTTTGACCACATTTGAAAGGACCGCTGAAAGAGAAAAGTGGCCTGAGGAGCAGTGGGCTGGACTGGTGGCTCCTCTGTTAACTGGTGAATCGCAGAAAGCTTACTATGACCTAGAGCCTAACCAAGCAAAAGACTATGTGATGCTAAAAGCTGAAATTTTGGCAAGGCTGGGTGTCACCCAGGCTGTCCGGGCTCAGCGTGTGCATAACTGGACTTTCCAGCTTGGAAAACCCCCCAGGTCTCAAATGTATGATCTCATTCACCTGAGCAGAAAGTGGCTACAGCCAGAGACTTTGTCCGCACCAAAGATTGTGGATCGTGTTGTAATGGATCGGTTTTTGAGAGCTCTTCCTACTGCCATCCAAAAGTGGGTAAGCCATGGAGACCCAGAGACGGCCAATGGTCTTGTGGATCGTGTGGAGAAATACTTGGCTACAGAGAACCTGACGGCCTCTTCCAGAGACACTCGGACTTTCCACCCTAAGACCAGACCATCCCCAGGGGCGGATAAGAGGATTCCAAGGGGTGAGGGTGGAGAGAGTGAGAGGGTGGGAGCTCTACCCCAAGTTTGGCGAGAACAGCCTGGGAAATCAGCGGCTCAAGAGGCGGCAAGAAGGATCGTTTGCTACCGCTGCCGGCAAGCGGGACATATTGCAGCCAATTGCCCGGTTGTGGAGGAACCCATGCAGTGTGACTTTCTGACGGGCAGACGTCAGTCGCTGTGTGCGATAGTCGCATGCACTGCCATTCGAGGAACTGAGAAACATTTATGCAAAATGTGTGTTAATGGTAGAAATGTTGTGGTATTGCTGGATTCAGGTAGCCTTGTGACCCTGATAAAGGCCGAGTTAGTTAAAACAGAGGTCTTTGGGAATAGCAAGGTAGCTGTTATTTGTGTGCATGGGGACACCCGAGAGTATCCAGTGACTACAGTGTGTTTCGAGACCCCCAAAGGTACCCTCTCTCATCCAGTGGGCTTAGTATCTCAGTTACCGCATGACGCCATTGTGGGAAGGGATTTTCCGAAGTTCTGGGAACTGTGGGATGATCCTGAGCCCCCCACTGGTGCCCCTATGTACCAGGAATGTGATAGCCAGAACTCCCCTGAGAGTGGTGAGGACTCTCCGGAATTTCCCTTAACAGTATTGGCAGGGGAGACTCAAGAAA
Organism: Rana muscosa; assembly: GCA_029206835.1. Classification (NCBI taxonomy): domain Eukaryota; kingdom Metazoa; phylum Chordata; class Amphibia; order Anura; family Ranidae; genus Rana; species Rana muscosa. The sequence continues at coordinate 345,743,238 of CM055116.1, read as the reverse complement.
CTGGAGAGGAGCCCACCTCCTCAGACGAAAACCTACCGTCTGTGGAGTTTTCTGATCTTGAGGTTCACAGGGAAAACTTTGCCACAGAACAGTTGAAAGACCCCGCCCTAATAAAGGCACGGGAAAACGTAGTGAAAATAGATGGCGAGTTAGTGAACCCAGATAATACCTGCACTTACCCATACTTCAGCGTAGAGAAGGACCTACTGTATCGGGTGGCAAAAAGGGCAGAAGAAACCGTTGAGCAGCTTGTGGTGCCCAAACCTTACAGGAAGTTGGTGTTGGAGTTGGCCCATGGGCACATTCTTGGAGGTCATCTGGGGACAGAGAAAACCCGAGAGAGGGTATTACAGAGATTCTATTGGCCGGGGGTGATGAAGGACATAGAAAATTATTGTTCCTCCTGCCCTGTGTGTCAGAGGTCGGCCCCGATGCCACATTTCCGTAGCCCGCTGGTCCCTCTACCCATCATTGAGGTCCCGTTTGAGAGGATCGCCATGGATTTGGTAGGGCCTATAATCAAGTCCGCTAGGGGGCACCAGTACATATTAGTTATAATGGACTATGCCACCCGTTATCCAGAAGCGATCCCTCTCCGAAATACCTCGGCCAAAACCATAGCCAAAGAGCTATCTCTTGTGTTTAGCCGGGTGGGTATTTGTAAAGAACTGCTTACGGACCAAGGTACACCCTTTATGTCCCGGGTTATGAAGGAGCTGTGTAAATTGTTCAAAGTGACGCAATTACGTACATCTGTGTATCACCCCCAAACCGATGGGCTGGTTGAAAGATTCAACAAAACCCTAAAACAAATGTTGAAGAAAGTGGTGGATAGAGATGGAAAGGATTGGGACTGTCTACTTCCTTATTTGATGTTTGCTATTAGGGAGGTGCCCCAATCCTCTACGGGATTCTCCCCCTTTGAGTTACTGTATGGGAGACACCCAAGAGGGCTGTTGGATATTGCCAAGGAAACTTGGGAAAGTGAGAGTTCTCCCCACAGGAGTGTGATTGAGCATGTCGCCCTGATGCAAGACCGAATTGCACAGGTAATGCCCATCGTGAAGGAACATTTGGCCCAAGCGCAGTTAGCACAGCAGAGAGTGTACAACCGTGGAGCCAAGACCCGTACCTTTTCCCCGGGGGATAGGATACTGGTACTTGTCCCTACGGTTGAAAGTAAATTCCTTGCCAAATGGCAAGGCCCCTATGAGATAATGGAAAAAGTGAGCGAAGTGAATTACAAGGTCAGACAACCAGGAAGGCGAAAGCCCGAACAGATCTATCACGTTAATCTGTTGAAAGCCTGGAGGGATAGAGAGTCCCTAGTCGCAGACACTTGGTCACCAGCTCAAACTGGTTGCGTGATTCCTGAGGTTGGAATAGCAGCCACCTTGTCACTACCCCAACAACAGGAGGTTAAGGAGTTTGTGCTTCGCAACAAGGAGGTATTCTCTGAGCTGCCGGGACAAACATCTGGGGTAGAGCATGACATCATTACCCCGCCCGGTGAAAGGGTGAAGTTAAAACCCTATCGGATCCCAGAGGCCCGACGGGAGGCAATACGGGAGGAAGTACAGAAAATGCTGAACTTAGGGGTGATAGAGGAGTCCCAAAGTGATTGGTCTAGTCCCATTGTGTTGGTGCCTAAACCGGATGGGAGCTGGCGATTTTGTAACGATTTTCGTCAGTTGAACAAAGTTACAAAATTTGACACCTACCCCATGCCACGTATAGATGAGTTGATCGACCGGCTGGGAACAGCCCGATACATGACGACTCTTGACCTCACAAAAGGGTATTGGCAAATCCCCCTGGCCAAGTCGGCCAAAGAGAAAACCGCATTTGTAACCCCAGACGGGGCGTTCCAATATAAAAGAATGCCGTTCGGGTTACAGAATGCGCCGGCCACATTCCAGCGGAAAATGGACCAGATGCTGAGGCCCCATCGGAAGTATGCTGCGGCTTACCTGGATGACGTAATTGTCCATAGCACAGATTGGGCCTCACATCTGCCAAAAGTGCAAGCAGTCCTGGACTCTGTTCGGGAAGCGGGGTTTACGGCTAACCCCAAGAAGTGTACCATTGGGCAGGAGGAGGCCAAATATCTTGGGTACACCATTGGGAGGGGAGTAATAAAACCCCAACTCAACAAAGTCGAGGCCATCCAGAGTTGGCCACGTCCCAACAGCAAGAAGCAGGTACGAGCCTTTCTGGGAATCGCTGGGTATTATCGGCGATTCATTCCCCACTTTGCTTCTAAGGCTGTGCCCCTAACCAACCTGACGAAGGGGAAAGGGTCGGTCATGATTAAATGGACCCCCGAGGCTGAGGCAGCATTCCAATTCTTGAAACAAGCCTTATGTAGCCAGCCAGTGTTGTACTCACCCGACTTCTCTAAAGACTTTGTCGTACAAAGTGATGCGTCAGATGTGGGGTTAGGAGCAGTATTGTCCCAGGTCTGGAACGGGGAAGAGCACCCAGTCATTTACCTCAGCAGGAAGTTGAAGTCCCATGAGGTAAATTACGCCACCGTTGAAAAGGAGTTTTTAGCGGTGAAGTGGGCTCTAGATTCCCTTCGGTACTACCTGCTAGGTAGGCACTTTGACATGGTTACGGATCACGCTCCGTTAAAGTGGATGGCTCAAAACAAGGAAACAAATAGAAGAGTGAATAGGTGGTTCCTGGCCCTCCAGGAATTCAACTTCACAGTAAAGCATCGCCCTGGCGTTCAAATGGGGAATGTGGATGCTTTGTCTCGAGTACATGAATGCCTGATTGCTGGTGTTCCAACCCCGAGGTTAAAACAAGAGGGGGGGTATGTGACAGCAGGAAGGTAAAGTCACCTGGTTGCATCCAGGGGGGTAGATATATTTCGCCCAGATTCAGGCTTTACGACGACTTATACAACTAGGTGGAGAGTTGTATAAGCCCAGCTGAGGCTAGTAGGCTCATGGATGACTCATACCTCTAGGGAGAGTGCTGGGCGTCGTGCAGACAGGGAGTTGATGAGACCAGCTGAAGCTTGTCAGCTCATTTAGGCCTCTATAAGAACTCCCAGCTTCATTAGATGTTAGCTCATGCCTGGAACCAGACCTGTGTGGACTGTCTAGGGAGAGTGAACCCCTGTGCGGTGAGACAAAGCCTGTGTGGCTATTTGCTTGGACATTTAAAACCAGGGACTAGGACAGCACTAGGCTGATCCCAGTTGTTAGTTAGGAAACCTGTATGTTTAGTCAGAGGTCAAGTTGACCAGGATTTATTTTATTTATGTTTCTTTTGCTTTGCTGTGTTTTGTCACTGTAAATAGAAAATAAACCGCACCTTTTTGATTTTGAAAACCACAACCTCCGTTTGCTGGGCCTGTTTTTGTGTGGGGAGCCCATCCCGGGGGTCACACACACCCGCTGCCGAGCTAACCCCCTCACAGCAACTATAGGCCAATTTCATTGATCAATAATGATCTGAAAATCATGACCAAGATTTTGGCCAACAGAATGGCCTCCTTCATCGCTTCTTATGTTCATAAGGACCAGGTGGGTTTCATCCCCGGGAGACAGGGGCCGGACCAGATCAGGAGAGCGGTAGATTTGATTTCCCTCATGCAATCCTCCTGGGATGGCGGGTCCCCTCAGAAGGGATACATCCTCTCTATAGACCTCAAAAAGGCCTTCGATACGGTCACTTGGCCATACCTTTTTACCATCCTACGCCATTGGGGCTTTGGCCCTGAATTCTTAAGTACCCTGGAGTCTCTATATTCCTCCCCGAAAGTCCAGATCAGACTGCAGGAACATCTCTCCGACCAATTCCCAATTTAAAAGGTACCAGACAGGGCTGCCCGCTCTCCCCTATTCTCTTCGCTATAGCGATTGAAACCCTAGCTCTTGCAATTAGACAGCACCCAGACATTCATGGGGTTCAATGTGGTCAACGTACACACAAATGTGCCCTCTTTGCGGACGACGTCCTTCTTTTCATCACCTCCCCTCTTAAGTCAACCCCCAATATACTCCAACCCCTTAACACTTTCGGAACAGTTTCAGGCCTGCAGGTCAACATGGCAAAGTCAATGGCCCTAAACGTCACTATACCCCAGGACATAGTCGATAGGCTCAAAACTAACTTCCCCTTCTCCTGGAGCACCTCTTCTCTTCCCTATTTGGGAGTTTTCCTCACCCCTAAAGTAGAGCTCCTATTCCAACACAATTACCCTGCCATGTTAAAAAAACTCACGGAAGAACTTACACAATGGTCTCTCTATAATCTGTCCTGGCTGGGCAGAGTCAACTCGGTCAAGATGACCCTCTTGCCCAGACTGCTATACCTCTTTCGGTCCCTGCCTATCCCTGTCAAGAAGCGAGCGTTGGATAGACTCCAATCGAAAATCATACAGTTCATATGGGGGGGCAAGGGACATCGTCTTTCTAAAACAGTTTTGTATAGGGCAAGGAAGAAAGGAGGCTTGGGTCTTCCCAATATGTGGTGGTACTACCAAGCAGCCCAACTCTGTCAATTCTCAGCGATATATACTAAAGGACCAAAACCAGATTGGGTAGATATAGAAAGGCAGGCAACCCCTAACCACACATTAGACTATTTAGCCTGGAGACCACGTAAGGACCGTCCCTCGATCCTGTCACCCACCCTTTCCCATTCAATGGCCCTCTGCGATACCCTTCATAAACATCCCTCACTGTCCTCTCCCTGGCATCCCCTGGCTCATATCTTCCACAACCCCCAATTCCCCCCGGGTCTAAACATCAAGGCTTTTGGATGGTGGCTCGAAAAGGGCCTATACAGAATAGGACAATACTTTAACAATGATGGCCCCATTTCACTCAATTACTGCACTTCTAAACTGGGCTTTCTTTCCGCTATTATCAATTGCTACATTTTTTGCGTGAGGTCTGGAAGAGTGCAGACAACCCACTTTCTGTTATGCAACATGAGCTTTGGTGCTCCTCGGCCATGGGCGTCAGGGGGGGCATCCCCCTGATCTACTCAGCGTTAGCTGACCCTCGGGGCAAAGCGAGCTATATGTTAAAATGGGAGCATGACCTTCAGTTTAAATGGGACCTAGACACTTGGTACACAAACTTTTCCCGCTCATTTAAGGGTATCTTAAACACCTCCCTGATGGAAGCTGACATCAAGGTTATCTCCAGATGGTATCTGGTCCCTACTAGCCTTTCTAAGTTCTATCCGCAGTCCTCCCCCCTTTGCTTCAGAGGTTGTGGCCTTCTAGGCTCTCTTCTCCACACCCTCTGGGAATGCCCTAAAATCAGGGGGTTCTGGAATAGAATCTTCAGCCTCATTCGCAAAGTCACCGGTCACAAGGTAAAGCAAACCCCTACTATCGCACTCCTAAATGATGCTATCCCTAAAGTTCCTAAATTCTCCCGCTCTCTCATACACCTCATCCTTCTGGGAGCCAAGATTACCTTGGCCCACTCCTGGAAGTCGCCCTCGGCGTCATTTCGCCAAGCTAAGCACAAGATTTCCTGGAAAATGACACAGGAAAGGATTTCTAATATCTTACTTGACACTCCAGAAAAGTTCCGTCATATCTGGGAACCCTGGGCTACACATGTAGGCATCTCCCTTCTTTCCCAATAGGTGAGCACTGGACAGCCCCAATTTGGCTTGGTTTTGGACTTCCTTCCCCCACCTCCGCGAGGAATCCCTGACTTTCTCCCCCCCCCTTTATCTTATTCTCTCTAGTTCGCTCCCTCTTCCCTTCCCTTTTTCTATTTTTTCCTACTCTTGATCTTTGTCTTAGTATGTTACTAGCTACTCAGAGAATATATCTGATCTGTCTTCTTTCTTTTTTCTTATTTTTTTGTTTTCTATGTTGATGGGTACAGCTGAATGAGGCCTGGGTACAGCTGGATGGTACGCCTTACAGGCCTTTGGAAGCCACTCCTTAGTTGGGGTCTTTAACCCCTCCGGACTATCAATAGAGGTTTGAGCTTAGACTCCACCTGGATGGTTTACCCCCTCAGGGGGTCAGCAACCAGGGCAGGTTGGCGGGTTGCCAAAGCCCTTTGTTCATGCCCCTCCCTGGGTGTTCTTTTCCCGATCGCTCCGTGCACGGCAGGATCCCAATTGGGGTGCGCGGACTGGTGGGGAGTAGACATAGGACAATTGTCCCTCAGGGCCCCTTTTGCAGTTTATTGGCGCCTACTTTTTGTATGCAGAGCCCGCTCTACCCTCTATATTATACACTGTGGTCTATGATACTGTGATGGAACATTTATCCATATGACATTCTCTTGTTTACTTCTGATGAACATATCTTGTACCGACCCCGGTTGGGGCATTTTGTTACCTTTTTATACTTGTGCTGCATCTTTTCACAATAAAAACAAAAACAAAAAAAGAGTTATTATTGTTATTCCACAAAGTATACATAATTATTATTATCATTTTATTTTTTTCAGAAAGAAGGAAAGATTTGATCCAAACTGTTTTAGCACTGTAGTAACTAACTTAATATTTTTATTATAGTTTAAATAAATTGCTTTAGACTGGTAACAATGGGAATTATACCCAATTTCCCTGGTTTACATGTCAGTAAATAAGGTGAATGTTAATTTTTGCTCTTCGGGTAAAAAAATAAATAATTAGTTACACTGATGCAGGGAAATGCATATCTTTAGTCAGTTAATCCACCAAAAGGAACACAGGGACATATTTACAGTATAAGACAGTTAATTTGCCATTCATGAAACATTCACTAACTAGGTGAAACTACTTAGTACATATTTTTAAGTGACAATAATCAAATCACCACACTGAATATTTGTGAAAAACACACACTGCTTAATAATTATACTTCTTTGTATACCAAAAAAAAAACAATTTCAGAACTACTATAGATGTTGTTCTAATACTTCCATATAGTGTGTTGTTGATAAAGAAAAAACAAGGGGAACTTTTATGACTGGATGTCAGAATCAGGGGGAACCCTCAATTAAATAATTTACTAGGTTAACAATGGTGCAGAATGTCCTTAAATCTTGTCCCAGTGTGATCCACATATTAAGTAGGCCTGGAAACAAATAATGGAATCCAAAAGGACCAAAAAATTGAGACTGATATAAAAAATAACTTCTTTAAAATGGTAGAAAATGCTAGTTAACACGTTTTCTGTCTTATCTTTACATCTAACATAGTAATTATGTAAATCGAATTTCTACTATATACACCGTAATGTATGAAAAAAACAATATTAACAAATAAATGTATCTATCCATATATTTCTTTTTTGTATCTTAGTGCTATTACTCACTGAAAGCCTTTGACTCCATTTAGTACATGAAGAAGTTTTGCATGCCAATGCTGTGATTAACTTTATGGATGCAGGGGAATTATGGAAATGCATCATGTAAAAGTGCGTACTTGCCAAAATTATTCTGTGACCTTGTGCTTAAGCTGAGTTTTAAATAATTCAGAGATGTATTGAATGAATAAATTTGTGCTGCTTGTTACTCTAAACAGTCATGCACTCACTTTTCCTTGCCATTTTTAATAAAGTCTAGCTTTCTAATATTCATGAAAAAGGGAATATCAATTCAATTACATAGGTATTGAGAAAATAGTTTGCCCTAAGCTCTTTAGTGTTGACATATACTGTCATTTGTTTCTTTTTTTCAAGCTACTGCTTAAAATTAATGTACTTATTTTTGTGTTTATTTAATGCATTTTTTTAATTTCCCCAAAAAACTTCTTATTTAAAAAGCAGAAAACAAAAAATGTTCTATCTTTAAAGGATTTGTGGGATATTTAACATTTCATATGCATTACAAAAGAAACTGCTAACAGAGGTTTTGGCATTACTGAATATTGTTTACCTTCCAGCATTAAATATTTTCAATAATGCTGTGGAAGTATGGATAAATATGTCACTAATAAGGTAATTGTTTTTTTATTTGCAATAATGAAACATACTAAAGAAAAAATCATAAGTAAGAAGTAACTGTTTGGTTGTCAGAAGTTTTTCTAGCTCTGCTGCTGTATATGCGCCTCAATGTAGATGTAACTGTAGGTTTAAATTATAACAGGAGTCTGCAACCTAAGGTAAGTGTGCCACGGTGGGCAGAGAAAGCTATTTTGAATTGCACCCAGAAGATCAATAGTCATCTGTCTACAAAATTATTTGATATTTTTCATGAAATTATAACTGCAAAAAAGTTTGTTAAATCGTACTTAGCATGTAGTATTATCAAAGTGTAGTATAGTCATTTTTAGGGAAAAAAAGAAAAACAGATTAACCACTTTAAGACCGGGCCTATTTTTCAAACTTGTTGTTTACAAGTTCGAATTATTATTTTTTTGCTAGAAAATTACTTAGAAACCCCAAAAATTATATATATTTTTTTCTAACACCCTAGAGAATAAAATGGTTTCAATACTTTCTGTCACACAGTTTTTGCGCAATGGTCTTACAAACACACTTTTTGGGTACAAAATACACTTTTTTAATATAAAAATAAGACACCAGTAGCAAGTTAGCCCATTTTTTTTTATATTGTGAAAGATGATGTTACACCGAGTAAATTAATACCCAACAAGTCATGCTTCTAAGTTGCGCCCGCTCGTGGAATGGTGACAAACTTTTACCCTTAAAAATCTCCATATGCAATGTTTAAAAATTTTGACAGGTTGCATGTTTTGAGTTACAGAGGAGGTCTAGGGTAAGAATTATTGATTTTGCTCAAACGATCGTGGCGATACCTTACATGTGTGGTTTGATCACCATTTTCATATGCGGGCGCTACTCATGTATGCGTTCGCTTCTGCACGCGAGCTCGGCGGGACGGGGTTTAAAAAGAAAATATCTTATTTATTTTACCTTTTTTTTTTTATTGTGTCACTTTTATTCCTATTACAAGGAATGTAAACATTCCTTGTAAGAGAAAAGAAGCATGACAGGACCTCTTAAATATGAGATCTGGGGTCAAAAAGACCTCAGATCTCATATTTACACTAAAATACAACAATACACTTATTTACACTAAAATGCAATAAAAACAAATTAAAAATGTTGTTTGAAAAAAAAAATGTTGCTTTAAGGGCTATGGGCGGAAGTTTCGTTTTGATGTTGCTTCCGCTCTGCAATGGTATGGAGCCGGGTGGGGGCCATCTTTCCCTCACTCAGCTCCATACCACAGAGGACACAGGATCCGATTGCCTCCGCTGCTGCCGGCGGCTCCGGTAAGTGGGCACTGGAGGAATACTCTGATGAGGTGGGGATTATGATGTCATTACCAATTAGAGAATGTTTTACACTTATTAAGAAAACTACAAGGAGCTTGGTTCTCCACTTCCACATGGATCGGCCAGGTTTGAAACATGCATGAAATATGCATACTTACATTGAACCAAGCTGGACCAATGTAACTATGCAACAAAACAAAATATGGAATTTAACTTTAAGAAGGAGAAACTAGGTGGGTTTTATTGTAAAATATAAACTAAATTGTAGCATTTAAAAGACAATAAATGGGGGGCGTAGCCCGGCCGCAAGTGAAGATGGCCACTTGACTCACAGGTTCCGCTCTTCCATCTCATCATCCAGCCTTTCCAGCCACCCCTGCACCAGCAACGGACCTCCAGACCAGAGGACATATCTCAGGGCACCCTCCGGATTATGACCCACAGGAAATCCCAAACCAAGGGAACCCGCCGGCTGGATTTCTACATGCAGCCCATACACGCTGCAGACAAAGATGGTGCCGCAGCTCAGCCAGACTGCATTTGCCTCATCTGAACTCCCCTCATGTGAGATGGAGGAACTGGAGGAATCACAGTCAGCTCCAGCACCCTCCCCAGGGGACAGAGGTAAGCAGACAGCAGACTCTCCAGATCTCTCTCCTACCAAACAGCCCCCTGTGAAAAAGCACAGCAGTGATGGGACCTCTAGTTCCACACCAGAGCTCCAGCCTTCTCACTCTCTTGCTGCTTATTCCTCCAGTGATAATCCAGCCTCAGAGCATGCTATCAAAGCCATGCTACTCTCTCTGCAGGCTGATTTTCAATGTGATCTGACAGTTTCCATTAACCATTTAAATGACCAGATTGCTAACCTGGAGGAACGCACGGATCACATTGAACAGTACCTTTACACTGCCACTAAAGCCCCTTAATAACACAGTGGATACCCAGGATGAGCAAGCCGCAACAATTCATATTATGCGCCTGAAAATCGCAGACCTCAAGGACCGCTCTAGGCGGAACAATATTAAAATTAGGGGCTCCCTGAATCCCTTCCCCCCCTGAAATTGTCTCTTATTTACATCAAATCTTCCACAAATTGATCCCTTCTCTCACGGCTAATGATATGCTCATTGACTGGGCTCACAGAATTCACAAGCAGCAGCACCTTCCAGCCTTTACTCCTAGGTACATTTTGGCCCAAGTGCATTTTTTTCACACCAAAGAAAATATTTAGTGTGTAACAAGAAACATGCATTTCCTTCTGGAGACCTTTACCAAAATCTCATTGTATAATGACATCTCAGCTACCACCACACAAGTGCGTAAAGCCTTTGCTCCAGTTACAGCAATTCTAAATCAGCATAAATTTACCTACAGATGGGGCTTTCCAACCAAATTACTGGTGACCTACCGGAACCAACAAGTACCTATACTGCAAAATACAAAAATAAGTTGCGCTAATTCTTCTCATATAATGAACCTAGTGCAAATATCAAAGATATGTATAGAGAATACATATAAAGTGACTCTGTGCTGAAAAGAATTGATGATATCACAAATCTAGATACTGGTCATCTCATGTTGTTACACAAAAATATAGTCTATTTGGTGTAAGTACATTGCAAATGTGAAATTGACACACAGTGACCCACGATGCACCCAAGAAAAGAGTGGTGAGAATAAAGATGTAGCTTCCACCTCTGCAAACACTGCCACTTACCAGCTATAAGTGATCTCCTATTATGGGTGATCAAACGTGCTTATGGCTTAATACCCAGCCCGGGCCTTTAAGGAGAAAAACACAGATCTCACCGTCTTCCCCGATAGAATTCCTCAGAGATGTATATATTCAGTTGGGTCCCCATGAGAAAATAGAAGCTTCCATAGTGTAAAATCTTTAACATTTTATTAAATGTTGAAACAGTAATGCAGTAATGAATAAAAATGCAGTAGAATAACTGAGCCGGCCGGCTCTCGATTGCAGTACCTATACTGACCACGAAAGATGGGCTCAAGCAGCTTTACAATTGGGGAATCATCTCACACATGCCACATACTACTCCAAAGACGAAACGTCCCCCCAAGGTCTCCAACCCATGGAAATCGTGGGTTCCATCTTAACTCTCAACTAGCTCCTGACATGTGTGGCCTCCGCAATGGAGATACTCACCTCAGGCTGGATATCTTTTGCATTTACTCAGCAGTGGAAGAGTAACCACATGTTAGTACCACCCTCATGCTCCACTGGTGTTGTGTGCTAAGCACACCTTGCAAATCATATTCTCTCCTTCATATCGTTTTTAATATTGCTAAGTATTTTAGTTCTACAGAGATATCTGTGACTTAGAGCTCCTAACCTTAATTGTTTTTGTATTGTATATACATTGTATACTATCAGAGTATTTGAATATCTTCTACCCTCTCAACCTCATAAGCCCCTTCGGGGTTACGCTCTCTTTAGTACCGTTATAGCATCTACACAAATTTTTCTTTACTGTTTCTTGCACTCCCCTCCCCACTCTCCAAATGTCCCTCAAAATTGTTTCATTAAATGCCAAAAGCCTCATCAGCCCTTTTAAACAATCGCTACTATGGTGGGAAACCATTTCTGAAAAAGCTGATATACTCTGTATCCAGGAGACACACTTCTCTGAAACCAAATTGCCCCATTGTTCTCACAAACAATACCCACACTCTTTCCAGGCCTGTGCCCAAAAAAAACAAGAGGGGTAATGATTGTGGTTCGCTCTTCGATCTCTTTTGTCCTAACCCAAAGTAGAACAAGATACTGCAGGCAGATACAAAATACTATCGGCCTCATTCAATAATCACCCTCTCATAATTGTGAATATATATATGCCTCCAATACCCATCAGAAATTGTTTTACAAGTCCATCTTACAAAATTTGCAACACTATCCTAGAGATCAAATCATCATATGTGTAGACTTCAACAAGGTTATAGACCCCCAGATCGATTCTTCTGGTACTAAACGCAGAAGAGCTACTGCCCTCTCTTCTCTAATATCCTTTGAGGATCTCTATGACCCCTGGAGATGCCATCACGGTACTGAAAGAGACTAATCTTTTTTCTCACACACCCAGAAAACCTACTCAAGGATAGACCTGTTTCTGACCTTCAAGGTTGTTTTGCAAAAAATAACGGTCTCCACGTTTTGCACTATTACGTGGTCTGACCACGCACCTATCTCTATATCCGTAGCTCTATCCCCAAACACCCCCCGTCACACTCTGTGGCGCCTGAATGCCTTACTATTCAGCAACTTGGAGTCACGGGAACAGGAGAGATCTAAGATTTCTGCCATTTTCTCTTCTAATGCTGGCTCTGTCTCTAGTCCAGCGATTCTCTGGAATGCCCACAAGGCTGCAATCAAGGGACTATTTCTCAAATTGGGTGCCCAGAAAAAAAAAAAAAGCTACCCTTACCATTAACATGTTCCTCGAATGCATAAGGATGCTCGAGTCCCTAAATAAACAGAGCCCGACAGAAACCACCATTACCGAACTTCAGACACTCCGAAATCAGCTCAGCTCCTATCTGCAGAGAGGTCATGATTTCTATCTCTGACGCCTTCGGTTAACATATTACTCTCGAGGTAACAAGACAGGAAAAACCCTAGCCGAACAATACAAGCATAGATCTGCTCAGTCTAAAATCCCTTACCTATTGCATGGGCAAGGTCGCAAACTAACAAATCCTAAAGATATTGCAGACTGTTTTAGCTTGTTTTATTCTAAACTATACAATTTACGACTCTCTACCTCTGAACCTCAACCCTCTCCCCAACAGATACATGACTTTCTCACTCCTATTCAACTCCCCACACTTTCTGCAACACAATTAGAAACTCTCTCACAACCATTCACATACCAGGAAATCACTAAGGCCATTAAAGAACTGCCATCCCACAAAGAACCAGGCACAGATGGCTTTGTCAACGAATATTACAAAACATACATAGACCAAATAATACCCCACCCTTTCAACACCTTAAATAGCTTTATATCCTCTGTAGAAATTCCCCCTGAATCGCTTGAAGCAACCCTAGTTACCATTCATAAACCTGGAAAACCACCCCACGATCCCACAAACTACCGCCCTATTTCTCTCCTTAATACTGATCTTAAGCTCTACACCAAGCGTTTAGCCTCTTGACTTCCAACACTCATGCTTATGCTCATTCACCACGACCAGGTTGGTTTTATCCCCCAGCGACAAGCCTCAGATGGTACCGCAGATTCGTAGACCTAATTCACTGGGCACAGCATCATCAAACGCCTTCTCTGCTGATCTCCCTAGATGCAGAGAAGGTGTTTGACAGAGTTCATTTGCAGTATCTGGAGGCTGTCCTGCAGAAATTTGGCCTTGATGGTCCTTTCCACAATGCAATAATGAGCTTCTACTCAGCCCCCAGCGCTAAAGTATGGACATCAGGCATGCTATCCACCCTCTTTCCCATAACTAATGGAACCTGTCAGGGGTTCCCCCAAATCACCCTTAATCTTTGCAATGGTCATCAAACCCTTAGCCCAAGCCATATGCCACGTACAGACGATCGGAAATTTCGACAACAAAACCGTGGATTTTTTTCCGACGGATGTTGGCTCAAACTTGTCTTGCAAACACACGGTCACAACTATTTTGTCTGAAATTCCGAACGTCAAGAACGCGGTGACGTACAAGACGTACGACGGCACTATTAAAGGGAAGTCCAATACCAGTCGTGTTAGTAGAAGTTTGGTGATAGACGATTTGCGCTTTTCAGTCCGTTACAGTGTGACGAATGTGCTATCTCCATTACGAACGCTAGTTTTATCAGACCGAGCGCTTCCATCTCGTACTTGATTCAACGGATTTTGTTGTTGGAAAATTTGAGAACCAAGTGTAGTCCAGTCCCTCTAAGGCACTGGACTACAGCTGGCCTCCACAACTTTGGAGATCTCTTTTAAGGCCAAAAACTCCACTCTTTCCAGTACCTCTTTCACCACTATGGTATCCCTAACAAGGACTTCTATTTGTACCTCAGAATACGACATATCCTCTCAAACATCTGCTATACACCTCAAACACTAACTAAGGAAGTGATCACTTTCTTTTACCTAACTCTCCCCAAACTCTAAGGTATATCCCACTTTTATTATCTGCTTTCAGGCCCTGTCAAAAAGGAAAAGTCCTCAGCCATGACTTACTGGGAAACCACCCTATAGATCTCGATACCCACCTCCCTCTGTCACCAGACAATTTGTGCTTCCACTACCTTTTCCAGGAACATTTCCCACTGGGAAACAATGATAAAACTCTTGTACCGCTGGTACTACACACCCATAAAACTGGCATCTTCCTGACTCAATCACGGAAATTCTGGAGAAACTGTGATATAGATGGTAATAGTCTCCATATATGGTGGGAATGCCCCTCCATTACTCCATATTGGAGGAGCATTTCCACTCTCATTCATGATGTTACCCAAACTCCTAATGCACTAGTCCCGCAGATGGTTCTCTTCGGTTTAGGACTCTCGGCATGGCCCTCAAGATTTCACACTGTAATTACACATATACTCATTGCCGCTCGCCTGGCCATAGCCTGACTCTGGAAACAGACCTCTTCTTCCACCCTTGGTATGGCCATTGACATAATCAATGATCATGCTCATATGGAATACCCCTTTGCCAAAATACATATGAATATTGATAAATTCCACCGACAATGGCAGTTCTGGTTATCAGACCCCAGAGCACAACTAAGTACCTTGCCTGCTGCCTAGTCAACCCTTAATTAACTATTACACCTCCTCACGCCATCTATTATATTTTACTTTAGCTGGACTGTATAGAGCCATCCGGGTTTTATGGCTATCTACTAACAAAATCATATTGATCAGCTATACCCTTGACACAAAATAGCTGGCCTACCTTTTCTATCCCTATATCCTTCCTCTCTCCTCAGCCTATGCTCCTCCCCCTCAGGGTACCCCCCTGAGCGGATGGTTAATTAAATTTTTGACCCTACATTCCTTATTGTTGAAAAGTACAATACAACCTGTTCCTGCTCTTCTTCTATGTACACATATATTCTCATGTACTCACGTTTCAAAGGCAGCGGGCAATACCCGCTTCAATTTCTTTTTTTAATTATATTCTCTTTATTTATTTTCTTGCATTTTCAAATTGACAGTGTACATACTTATACATATTTATTTTTCACAATAACAAATATCAAAATATTATCAGTGTAATTTTCACTCTGTTGACCCTTGTCCCTCCCACCTTCCCCCCTCCCCATTTACCATTTCTCATGTTGGTTTTTTTTCTATTTTCCTTTCTTCCATTTTTACACATTATTCAATATTATTTATTATTTTCATTTATTTTCCTTATACCATTTTTCTTACTTCCTTTTCTTTTCTCCTTTTCTCCTCTTTTTCTTTCCCTCGTTCTCCATTTTACAGGGATATCCCTATTTTTTCCAGCCACGGGTTCCACACCTTTTCAAACTCTCTTGTGTTCCCTCTCTTAATATATACTACCTTCTCCTTCCATATTGTTTCAGTGACCGTGTTAGCCCATTCTCTCACTGAAGGGGGATCTTCTGCCTGCCACCTCTGCGCTATCAATTTTCTTGCATGAAAAAGGCATCTGAGCACTGCTTTTGTTATATTTGTTGCTCTGCTTGTTCCTTCCCCTAGTCCCAGGATACACATTCTGGGGTCCATTTCTATTGTTGTCATATATGTCCTATTTATGCTATCCAGTACCTCTGTCCAGTACCTAAATAATTTCGGGCACCTCCATAGCATATGCATCAGGTCCCCTGTGTCCTGACATCTGGGACACCCTGCATCTGTTCTCCATCCAAAATCAAACAACCTTTTTGGTGTATAGTATGTCCGATGTAGTAGCATTAGAAATGAAAACTTCTGAGCCGGTGAAACAGATACAAGGTGTCCACTCTCTAGTACCTTTTTCCATTGCCCCTCGGATATGGGCCCTAGATCTTCCTCCCATTTCCCTTTGCTTTTGAGATGTTCTGGAGCTGTAATACTTCATTTGCATAAATGTGGGTATATTTCAGATATACGGCCCCCGGTCTCGCTCTGATTGCCCAATCTCTGTAAGATAGGGGATTTGTGCCAGGTTGGTCCCTGTCTATCAAACTGCGTATTTAATGCGTGTCTAATTTGAAGGTATCTATAAAATGTATGTTTAGGGACATCATATTCCTCTCTAAGTGCAGCAAAAGTTTTTAGAATTTTCCCCATCAGCTCCAACTCCTGAAGATTCCTATTATCCCAAAGGGGTGTGTATTCTGTCTCTCCTTCTAATCCCCCTATTGCTTTCTCAGCTTTCCACACCTTTATTGCCATCTTGACCGTGGGGGATTTATATAAAAATGAGTTTGCCTCCAGAGCCTCCATCACCACCTTATGGGGTGACCCCGATGTCATCAATCGCCCATTTGTATCTCCTCCCAGCTCTGGTCTCATTCCTATATGCTGCAGCTGTGCTGCCAGGAAGTAACACCGTGGGTGTGGTACCGCCATACCTCCCTCCCTTGTTGACAGTTGCAGGGTCTGTAGTCCTATCCTCGCTTGGCCTCCTTTCCATATTAATTTTCTAAATAGTGTGTCAATTTTCCTAAACCATTTCTTATGTATCCATGTTGGTGTATTATGCAATACATATAATAATTGTGGCATCCACAGCATTTTGATCAGGTTACATCTCCCTGCAACTGACAGTGGGAGCCGCCGCCATATTTGAATTTTATTTTTAAATTTAGACAGGAGGGGAACTATGTTGTTATTTATATATTTATTTGGGTCAATTGTTATATATATTCCCAGATATTTCATTGTATCCACCATTTCTAATTGGGGTGTTTCTGCTAAGGTTTGATTGGCAATCGGGTCCACCGGCATCAAGGCTGATTTTTCCCAATTTATAACCAATCCTGAGAGTCTACCAAATTCTCCAAAGATACTCATAGCCTGCTTAAGTGAGTGATCTGTGTCCCCCAGGAAGAGAAGAACATCATCCGCATATAATGCGATTCTCTCCTCTCCTGTCGGTCTCACAAATCCTTTAATTTTTGTATTCGTTCCTATTGCTATGGCCAATGGCTCCATTGCTAGTGCAAAAAGCAGGGGTGACAATGGGCACCCCTGCCTTGTGCCCCTCTCCAATTTAATCTTGCTTGAATAATCATTGTTGACTCTAATTTTTGCACTTGGGTCACTATACAGGATTTTTATCCATCTAATAACTGATGGACCAAAACCAAATGCTCCTAGAGCATGCCAGATATACCCCCACTCCAAGCTATCGAACGCCTTGACCACATCTAAGGACATAACTGCCCTAGTACCCATATTCTGTGTTGGAGTTTGTAGGTTAAGGAATACTAGTTGATCTACTGATCTACTGGGGATAAACCCAGTTTGATCTTGATGTATTAGTCTTGAAATAATTTTGTTTAATCTAGTTGCCATTATTTTGGCCAATATTTTAGCGTCTGAGCAAAGCAGGGAGATGGGCCTATAGGATGAGGTCTCTAGTGGATCTTTCCCTTCCTTATGCAGAACTATAATTATTGCTTCTGACATTGACTTAGGCAATTCCCCCTCCTCCCTTGCCCAATTCAGTGTTTTAAGAAGTTCCGGCAATAGCACTTTCCCGTAGTGTTTATACGTTTCTATAGGGAGACCATCAGGTCCAGGCGATTTCTGATTGGCCATCTCTGCAACTGCTAACTGTACTTCTTCAAGAGTTATCGGAGCCTCCATTCCCTCTTTCTCTGCTTCAGTAAGAATTGGTATTTTAATTTTCCCAAAGAATATTTCCAATTCCTCCTCTCCCGCTGCACCCTGCGATTTGTATAATTTATCATAATATTCTCTAAAGGTTTCTGTGATATCTGATACCCGAGTGGAGATTTCTCCTTTCGAAGTCCTAATCGTGGGTACTGCGGATGGGGAGGAATTGGTTCGCACTAAATGTGCCAGCATTCTTCCGACACTCTCCCCCTCCCCAAATGCGGCTTGTTTCTGAAATAATCTTTTATTCTCAGATTTTTTAATCATTGCTATTTTATATTCTTGTTGTTTATTCATCCATATTCCTTGTCGCTCTGATGTTGGGTTTTCAACATATTCCTTTTCTACATTCACCAATTCCTGCCTTATCCTATTCTCCCCCTCTCTGGATGCCTTTTTTACTTTTGCCACTTGTTGAATACATATTCCCCTTAAAAATGCCTTCAGCGTATCCCACATCACTCCCTGTGTCACCGTTCCTTTATTAAATTCTATAAACTCTTGTAATTTGTCTAGAATCTCCTCAGGGCCTCCGATAACTTCAAACCATAAAGGATTCATCCTCCATACTCCCTTGGTTCTATTCCCTTCTAAGTTTACCAGAACTGTCACTAACGAGTGATCTGACACCCCTCTCGGCTGGTATACTATGTTTTTTATTATCTGGGATGCTTCCGTATTACCTAGAACTAGGTCTATCCTGGAAAGTGTTGAATAGGAACTAGAAAAACAGGAATACTGCAGCACATCTGGGTTCCTCGCTCTCCATATATCAAACAAACCAGCTTCTTGTAGAATTTGATACAATCGACTCTCTGGAGGATTTGGTTCCCTTCCCCCTGGAAACCTATCCCATTTTCTATTTATAACCTCATTAAAATCCCCCACTGCTATGATTGGCATCCCCATCTTATCCACCATAAATTCCATTAGCTTATATATAACCTCCATTTTAAAGGGCGGGGGTATATAAATATTTGCAAGAACATATTCTCTACTCTCTATTACGCAGTGAAGAAAAATATAGCGCCCCTCCTCGTCAATGCTGCTCTGTCTGCAAGTAAACACCACCCCTCTTTTAACCAGTACTGACACACCTCTAGAATAAGAGGTGTGTACTGAGTGGTATTGGTATTGGAACTTCCTACTTTGAACTTGTTGTATAGTAATTTTAGTCAAGTGAGTCTCTTGGAGACAGATCAGTCCCACCTCATGCATTTCCAGCATATCAAATACTGCAGCTCTCTTGGCAGGGGTACCCAACCCACGGACATTCCAAGACCCCATTTTCATTACTCTAGACTGCATAAAACAATCAATTCATTCAAGAAGGCATCAACTAACCAAAACACAAGTTGCCTAAAATAAATTACCAAAGAAATCATAAATCTCTCATAGCGATACACTGTAATTAAAACTTTTGACTTCCCCCTATACCACACAGTGCAAAAATATTCTATCCTTTTCTTTTCCCATCCTTTCTCTTTAAAAAATATGATTATGTGATTTACTCCACTTTTTACTACCAATTTACTTAATTGTTTTATCATTATTTAGTGACATCACTGTACTCTTTTTTTTTTTTTTACCCCTGCAAAAAGTACTATATTTCTTTTTTTTTTTTCCTCTTCAAGAAAAAAAAGAAAACAAATGTGCTCCATATATATATTTGTGTAAATTTTAGCCATAATTTTAAATTCCAACCTTTTTGTGTTCCTTGTGATAATTCATTTTGGTCCCTCCCCCCCTACACCTTTCTAGGTATTCCCTAGGGGCTTTTTTTGTGAACGGTCCATACATCTCCCCACTCTCCCCTTTTTTATCTTCCATCCTCCCTTCCTCCCTCCCTCCCCCCCTCACCCCAAATTCTATTTTACTACATTCTCCACCCATTCTTTTACTCCTCCAGTGGTGTGTGTCTCCTCTCACCCTCATCCTCACATCCGTGAACCTTCCCTTCCCCTCCCCCCCAAAAAAAGGGGGGGAAAGGACAGAAAGGGATAATCAACAAGTGAAACCTTAAATGTATCACATCATTAAGCTAAATGTCACTTCGCTTTGTTGATAGCTGATCCTTTTTATCTTCCAACCACCCCAACACTCCTTCAGGGGTATCAAAAAATTGTGTCCCGCCTAACGCTACCACCCGTAGTCGTGCTGGGTACAGTAATGCATACGTAACATCAAGAGTTTTCAGTCTACGTTTGGCTTCTATGAAACCCGCCCTTTGCTTCTGCAGGTAAGGGGAGAAATCAGGATATATTGATACCCTGGTTTCTCCATAGAAAATGGACCCCACCTCTCTACCCTTTCTTAGTAGGGTTACTTTATCCCGGTAATTAAGGAATTTCATTAACATTGAACGTGGGTGCCCTCCTGTGGGAGGGGGTTTAGAGGGGACTCTGTGCGCTCTTTCTATCGAAAATTGTTGCGAAAAACGTTCTCTTCCAAACAACTTTATGAACCAGTCTTCCAAAAACTCCGCTTCAATTTCATATACATTGTTTTACTCTTTGTATGTTAAAAAGGAACATTTTCAATAAAAGAATATTGGGGGGAAAAAAAGACAATAAATGTGGGGGGGCGTGGCCTGCCACAGACCAGGATGGTGGCTTGAGAGTGGAGCTACAGTTCTATGGGGATTTAGCGGCATATAACAGCCCTCCAGGAGGTCTTTTCACAACCCTATCTTGGTGATCTGACCTGCAGCAACACGGGGAGCATGTCAAGGAAGCAGAAGGACGATTGGAAGCCACAAAAACGGACTGTTTTCTTCACCCAGCAGCAGCATGGAGGTAGGCAAGATGGTGCCGGGTCATCCTCTACCCCGATGGGGCCATCTTTTTCATGTATCACATGGTCATCCTCTACCCCGGCAAACTGATCACATCCTCAGCCCTCCAGAATGAAGCCGTCTCCCAATAAGAATAAGGGTGTGAGAATTGGAAAATGTATAGGGTACTGCCAAAATCCTTACATAAATAGAGGAAATGTGCAGCTAGTGCACAGGGAGTTGCCCTTTAGGACTTTTAAGGCAAAAACATATATAGGAAGTAGAAATATATAAAAATACTTCTTGTCTGTAATGTAGATATAATTGTATAACAGTATTTGTATAATTACATTGGAATGAATCGGTCATGTACAAGATATTTGTATCAACCCAACAGCTTACAATCCACTGCCCAAAATACAGTTAGGGTTTTTAATCCAATGTAATTATACAAATACTGTTATACAATTATATCTACATCTACTATATCTACATTACAGACAAGAAGTAAATCACCCACTGTATAAACCTCCCCTGATGAAGGAATATTACATATCAATGTGAACCTCCGAAACATGTCGGGATGTAGGCTGTAAATCTGTCCGTCTGACCTTAACTGTATTTTGGGCAATGGATTGTAAGCTGTTGGGTTGATACAAATATCTTGTACATGACCGATTCATTGATTAAATTTTAAATGAATTTTGTATTTCCATGCATCTTCTATGACTTTTTCTACCATTAATAAAGCTAGCACTTATGTGCGTTTTTATATATTTCTACTTCCTATATTTTTTTCTGCCTTAAAAATCCTAAGGGGCAACTAATTGTGCACTAGATGCACATTTCCTCTGTCTCCCAATAATAGTGGCTCCCCAAAAGCCCACAATCCTATCCTCCTACACCACTATCTGGTAGCCCTGCTTAGGCTAAATTCAGGATGCATGGATCCGGATGCAGTCACTCAGTAAAACCCTGTTACAGAATCTGGGGAGGACACAAGAGAGCTGCTTGGTTCCATTGAGGAGTTCGCTATCATTAATCAGCCTGTCATAGACACAGTATTGAAAGATATACTTCTGTCATTGTGGAGTTCACTCCAGGCTGATATGATGTCCTGCATGCCCAAGTTTAATGCTGAAATTAAAGCTATGGAACCCAGAGTAGATCACATTGAATCCAAAATGGGGGAATTTGCTTCCACCATTAATGACCTTGTGGACGCACATGAGGAGAAAGAGGATGAGATGGAATGGATCAAAGCTAACCTGGCTGACATGGAGGAGAGATCCAGGAGAAACAACCTGAATATTAGGACGGTCCCTGAGACTGTCCAACAAGCTGAGCTTCCAAATGATGTCTCATAAGACAAAACGCATCGGCAAGGATTGCTGATGCCACTGTTACTGCCACTTTTATTATAAGCGCTTTTTTATCATCAGAAATGTGAGTGTTATTCTTTCATTCTAATAAATAGCTGTGAGTTACTTTACAGAATCACGCTATGTGCCCTCCTTTTTCTTCTTTTTTTTTCTTTCTTCTTTTTTCTACAATATTGATTTAGATCCGTTTGGGCCCATTAACCCATAACATCATCGGAGGTCCATTACTTTGAATATACTGGTTTCCTGGAGTTCATGTCTGTAGAGATAGCCTCCTTTGGTCCAATACATTTCAAGCCTGATTGACTCAATTGGTGTACACTTACCTGAGTTCAATCCCTCCGGTAAGCCTTTAAGAATACATGGTGGCGGATCTTCTATCAATCTTCTTTACACCTTATTTATCCACGTTAGAGACTGCATTTATCACTTCACTTTTGGATCACTATCACTATTTTTGTGAATGAACAATCGATATTAGGATTCCTAATGGCATCCTTTCTACCATCAGGGACACTCTGAATATAGTGGATTGCCATTTTCTACTCATGGTTTATTTATTATTTCACTAGCATATCACAGTTGAACACTGTTTTTCTATGTTTATTATGATTAATTGGATTTTCACAATTATTATACATGTATACCATTTATGTTATTCTCAGTAGCAATCTGAGATCATTTATTTTAGCGCTGCACTTTTTTCACTCTATGCCACTAGGTTGTTTAAAGCAATTCTGCCTGACCTCTCTGAGCTAGATATCAGAAAAGATAGAATTCATCATCTACCCAAACCAGCACATCTCTGACCATGTCCCCAGGGATTTGATACTATGCCCTTATCTCTATCATGCCAAAGAGAAGCTCATGGCGGCTATGGGCAATAAAGATCAGATTTCTCCACAATTTATCCCAGCATACACTCCAAAAGAGGAAAAACCCCACTACCATTACCAAAGCTCAGAGGAATAACAGGATCAGTTACAGATGGGGATACCCAACCAAGATCACCATTACAAAGGAGGACTCTAAACACATTGTCAATTCACTGGAAAAAGGCCTTTCTCTATTGAGAGAGTGGCAGATTCTC
This sequence comes from Rana muscosa, assembly GCA_029206835.1. Lineage (NCBI taxonomy): Eukaryota > Metazoa > Chordata > Amphibia > Anura > Ranidae > Rana > Rana muscosa. The sequence continues at coordinate 345,719,935 of CM055116.1, read as the reverse complement.
TCCGAACCTGTCAACATCCCGATTTCTCCCAAGAAGTAGAACCAGAGTGGTGGGTGGCTACTGCTAAAAACTCCAGGAAACATAATTGAGCCTGGTAGCGATATGTTTTGCAACCTTCATGTCCCCTTGAAAGTCAGAAGACTTTTCAGGCACAAATTTACCCCTTCTTGTTTTAGATACTTAATCCACCAAAAAATTTTTGCCTTTCCAGATAACTGGCTGTTTAACGTTCTTTTTCTGTATTTTTTTCTTCTCATTTCCCAACTCAACTCCAGTATTCAGAGAAAACCCACACCTCTTGCAACAGACTGAAACTAAACAAGTCCTGGAAAGACACTTATGCCGCGTACACACGATCGTTTTTTCTGATGAAAAAAGACCGATGGACTTTTTTCATCGGACAAACCGATCGTGTGTGGGCCCAATGGTATAAAAAAATAGAACATGTTTTAAATTTTACCGATGGACAAAAAAAGATAGCAAATTCTGATCGTCTGTGGGGAACTCCATCGGAGAAAAAACCCACGCATGCTCAGAATCAAGTCGACACATGCTCAGAAGCATTGAACTTAATTTTTCTCGGCTCTTCGGAGTGTTTTACGTCACAGCGTTTGGGACGGTCGGATTTTTGACTGATGGTGTGTAGGCAAGACTGATGGAAGTCAGCTTCATCGGATTTCCGATGGAAAAATCCATCGGATTTTATTCCATCGGAATTCCGATCGTGTGCACAGGGCATTAGAGTTTTTTTCAGATAATTATGCTTCTCTAGATAACCATTTTGTCTTGTGGAATTCGCTCAAGGAGTTAGGGGTAATTTCATTAAATTGGGAGCTAAGTGGCAGCGACAAAAGCATTTACGCAAAACTATTGATGAAATTTATACTCTACACTCAAAACAAACAGAAACCTTCTTCTATGATTTCTCAAAAATTAACAAGATTACGTCATGACTTTAGACTGCTTCTTTTGGAGAACTTTGAGAAGGCTTCCAAAAGATTAAACAGATGTATTATGCCAATGGAAATAGGGCAGGAAAAGTGTTGGCCCTATGCCTTTCATGGCCACAGACATAAAACTAAAGTGCCATTTATAATCCATCCACATACTAAGGACAAACTTTTCCGTCCTCAGGATTTAGTGGACGGCTTCAGTCACTTTTATAGTTTGGTTTATAATCTTGACAAAGTCCCAGAAACCTTTCAACCAAATTCAGAATTTATCAACAACTTTCTGCACAAGTTATCCACTTACAGACTGCCCGCCGTCGTTATACGTCAGTACTTTGAAGAGGGATATCATTGTTATGGCAGCATCTAGCTACCATAACCCTGGTATCCTCTTCTTCAGCGGGTGGTCCAGTTTCAGATAAAAGTGGTCTCTGTGGCAGATTCGCCGTGAGATCACTTTTATCGGTGTGGCAGGTGAGGGGCCCCCCTCCCGCCGCACTCCGGTGCCCTCCGCCGCTTACTGGAGCCGTCGGCAGCGTCGGAAGCGATCGCGTCTGCTCCCATGTTTGGTATGGAGCTGAGTGTGGGGAAGGCTGGCCCACCCGTCTCCATAGCATTGCAGGGCGGAAGCGGCGTGAAAACGTCACTTTCGCTCATAGCTCTTAAAGAGGCATTTGTGATTTTTAAATTTTTTTTAAACAACATTTTTTTTTATTGCATTTTTGTGTAAATATGAGATCGGAGGTCTTTTTGACCCCAGATCTTATATTTAAGAGGTCCTGTCATGCTTTTTTTCTATTACATGAGCGGGCGCAATCAATTTACTCGGCGTAACATTATTGCCGCGATCGTTAGAGCGAGAGCAATCATTCTAGCCCTTGACCTCCTCTGTAATTCAAAACATGCAACCTGTAGAATTTTTTAAACATCAGAGATTTTTAAGAGTAAAAGTTTGTTGCCATTCCAGGAGCGGGTGCAATTTTGAAGCATGCCATGTTGGATATCAATTTACTTGGCATAACATTATCTTTCACAATATAAAAAAAACATGGGCTAATTTTATTGTTGTCTTATTTTTTAATTAAAAAAAAAGTGTGCATGTAAGACCACTTCGCAAATACGGTTTGACAGAAAGTATTGCAGCGACCACCATTTTATTCTCTAGGGTGTTGGAAAAAAATATATAATGTTTAGGGGTTCTAAGTAATTTTCTAGCAAAAAAAAATTGTTTTTAACTTTTAGACACCAAATTTCAAAACGAGGCTCGGGGCTAAAATGGTTAACCCTTCCTCATTTGACTCAAGAACATTTGTAGATTGTAAATTCACCATTTACAGTAGTCCCCTAGAGATACACAAAGTAATAGATTATTTACCAAATCTCTGGGTCCAGATGGATTTATAGGGGAATGTTATAAAACATTTAAACATATATTAACACCTTATTTAGTGTGCATTTTCAACGCTGCAGCTTCCTTTTACTCTTTTCCATGTATACATGTATTTGCACAATGCCGTATATACTCAGTTGCAACGTGGTGTTTGTTTTGCCTTTCTCTTGAACATAGACTCTTTTCAATATGGCAATGTTCATATATATTTTTGTTTATTTGGACATATGTAGTTATATGTATATATGTTATGTCCATATAGCTTCCAAATTCCACTGGTCTCTGTCATCTGTGTTTTTATCTGTCTGTGTTTTTCACTGATCATTTTTTAAATCTCATTGATATAGGTGACTGCTGATTTTCTTCCTTTTTCCTTTTTTATGTTTTTTCCATTTACTTTTATTATAATTTTTTTCCTGTTTTTTTCTTCTAATAGGGTTTTTTTAAGTTTATTTTTCTAGTTACTATGAAATGCTTTTAACATATTTGTATGTGATTGTTCATGTATATCAGCTGCTTCTTCTACACAGGTTGTCTTGGGTGTGGTTTGATTTGGGTGCACACTATAAGTAAGCAAAGTTGAAGCTTTACCATGTGAAACATTAACCTTGGTCCTGTATTATCTGTCTGGCATGCAACAATAAAGATTTATTTAAAGCAAACTTCTCGTTCCAGTGTGCGGCCACTTTCTTTCTTCTACATTCCTCTTTCCCACCCGACATCCTTAAAGCTCTAATTGTAACTTTACCCAAGCCAGGGAAAGATCCAATTACGCCTCAGGCCTATCTTGCTTTTAAACAATGATCTAAGTCAGGGTTTATGAAGTATGGCCAGACCACAGATGCAACTCGCTGTGTAATAAATATTATCCACTTAGCCAGACTTCAGAGGTCACCTTCTATGCTTCTGGCACGAGACACAGAGAAGGCTTTTGACCAAATCCAATGGGAATATGTGGCTCAGGTGTTGTCAGCTTTCATATTTGCTGGTCCGATATACTCAGTCATCATGGCCTTGTACACTAAACCCTCACAAGTATATTCTTCTGGAGTCCTATCCACACCTTTGCATATATCAAATCGGAATCATCAGTGGGTCTCACTCTCCCCATTAATATTTAACCTGTTAATGGAACCTTTGACAACTTATATTCATTCCCACCCTAGTACAGGTTTCCAGATACAAAATACAATGCATACCATTAGCCTTTTCACTGATGATATCATATTGATGCTTACTGATGGAGAGAAATCCCTGGTACATTCCACTTTAACACTATTCAATCACATTTCTTACTATAAGGTTAATGAAACTAAACCTTTGGTTTACAGATCACTCTATCCTTGTAGCAGAAACTTAGCTCAACTTTCCATATACAGAGTGGGATGAGGGGATAAATACTTAGGTATCACATTAGCACCAAATGTAGAGGATTTTGTCACGGTCAATTATATCCCTTTTTTGATAAACTACACTAGACACTTCAATACATAGCTAAGGTTGAACCATCATGGTCAGGCCATTTGGCAGCCTTTAAGATGATCCCGCTACCTCTATTCCTGTACTTGTTTAGAACTTTACCCCTCCTTGTACCCAACTCCTTTTCTGTAACAGCTCAATCCATGGTAAATCTATACCAATGGCAAGGTAAAAAGGTGAGATGTGCATTCAGTAAACTAGTGGCAATGAGGAAGGCAGGAGAGGTTGGACATGTATTAAAGATTATTATTTTGCTTTGATCTTTGCACAAATAAAATCATTGTTCCCTCAGGCACATAGTCCCTGGTGGGAGGAATTGGAACATTACTAAGTTCAAGGCAATAATCGCTATAACTTTCTAATAGATAGTTGTTATATCTTACAACAGCCCACATCACTATCTCCTACTATATCGGCTTGGCATACATTACTGGTCATGTCCTTTAAAGAACCCAGTGCAACTTTACTCTCCCTCCCTGTTCTCAGCTTTCTCATCATCATTCCAGACCTTAATGTTTTACAATGGGGTTCCAAAGGGATACGAGGAATTAATGGCCTCATGGTATGTCTAGACCCCTAAACATTTAGATCCATACAAATAGAATATGGTATATCTAATCTTGACCAATAAAAATATTTACAGGTCACGCACCTTCTTCGCTCCAATCCAAGCACCTCCATTTCTTTGCCATGGTGAATAGCCCAATATTATAATACACCTAACACTAATATTAGGAATATTTCCCTATTTTATAATCTGCTCAACAAGAAAAATGTGTTTGTTAAATCTTCACCTATGAGAGCTTGGGAACAGGCTTTAGTGTTTGTTATACTTCTGCACAATGGCAAAAGGCACATAGGGGGTTATTTACTAAAGGCAAATCCACTTTGCACTACAAGTGAAAACTACAAGTGCAAAGTGCACTTGAAATTGCACTGAAAGTGAACTTGGAAGTCCAGTCACTGTAGATCCAAGGGGGACATGCAGGGAAAATTAAAAAAAAACAGCATTTTAGCTTGCACATGATTAAATGATAAAATCAGCAGAGCTTCCCCTCATTTCAGATCTACCCCTCAGATTTACAGCGACTGCAATTCCAAGTGCACTTTCAGTGCAATTTCAAGTGCACTTTGCACTTGTAGTTTTCACTTGTAGTGCAAAGTGGATTTGCCTTTTTTTAAATAACTCCCTTAGTGTCACATATGCGGCAACAAAAAGTGTTAACCTGTTCGAGTTAACTCCAAAAATATTACTACGGCGGTATTTAACACCTTACAGAATTTAAAATTTTTCTTCACAAGCCTTTCCTGTGTCTTGGAGGAATTGCAGAGCTGTAGGTACATTATACCACATACTTTGGGCATGTCCAGTTATTTCTACCTTCTGGACAGTGACTTTCCGATTATTTATACAAATGTTAGGGATTACTATTCCCTTATCACCAGGTATGGCTATCTTATCACTGGGTATAGAATCAGTACCGGCAGCTCCCAGAGACATAGTTATTCACATTCTATTAAGTGCGCAACTATCACTGGTATGACATTGGAAAAACCATATGGCCCCTTCTATAAGTGAAGTGATAAATGTAACTCATACGCATGCCACATATGAAATACTATTTTCCTCCTCTTTAGGCAGGTATTAAGTGGCTAACTCTCGTTGGAAGTCGTGGACTGATTGGTACAAGACAAACTCTACTGATATTATCTCTGATACGGAGCTATGATTTAAAACCTTTTGACTGTGCTGTTCTGATGTTTTGCTGTACCTTGTTTTCTTATGTTTTATATTTTACATTTACATTTATTTACGGACATACGCAGACTTGTTTTGTGAGGCCAAGTCTATTTCTATCCAGTACATTGATACTGAATACTGAATTCATGTTTGGGTACCAATGTATGTTTTATATGAATGATAACTGTCACCTCAGATGTCCTCTTTTTCTTTGTAATGTTTTATACTTTAATAAGGAAGTATTGGAAATAAAAGTGTAGCACTACCTAGGTCAAATTATGTAAATTAGTGAATAAATACACAATATAAATGTATTAATAATATGGTAAACACGTGTAACACCCAAAAGTAACGTGCTAAGTGACTCTATTGCTAAAGTGATCAAACAATGGTATTATAACCCATAATAATAAACACAAAATGAATATCTAATAACATAAGTCCATGGAAAGAAAATCATTAAAATGTCCAAATAGTGAAGTTCAATCCAAAGAAATGTGTTCAATCAAGGTGTGAGCTTGCAATTCAAAATTTTCTGTGTATGGGAGTGATGTGAAAACCGCCACCAAGGGTAAGTTGAAGGAGGCTTACCGGAAGTCTCGGATTTGGAGAGGCATACGCCACCCAAATCAGAGAAGGCTTGAGGGTTAATTAAGCCCAATATGGATGGTCTTGAGTTGAAGGGTGGTCTGAAGTCAAAGTGGTTTATCCGCTTCAATCAAACAGGACATCCAACACGCAAATCACCAATACATGTAAGGGCTCGATATCCAATATGCATACGTGTAAAGATAGAAGAACTCACATAGCATGATATAGTTTGGAAAGGGTTTAATGGCAAAACATAACAATGTAACACTCACATTTAAGATGGTTTTAAAAGCATGGATTCAGCGAATCGATCGGGGGACGCCCGAGATCCGACGTCTTCAGCGTCTGCAGTCGCCACCATCTTCTCGGCCTAAAGCCTCCCGGAAGATCCAGACCCCAGCAGTCTTGGAGGTAAGGGACCACCATCCGTCCCCACCCGCCACCCATCCTCTTACCTTAAACTACCTGGAGGCAGAGCCGAATCCCGGAACCATCTGTGGTGGCCGTTACTCCACGCGGCCTAGTGAGGCCTTGAATCCCCAGTCTCTCCTACGGCTGTACCCCCGCAAGAGCGTAGTGCGGCCGGCCCGATCCGACTCTGAGGGCCGGGATCTCCACTTGACACCCGCCCGGACCCCCATCCTGGGCCCTGTCTTCAGCTGAAGGAGCCTATAGGAACCTTCTGGACTGCTCCCATCCACGAGGGCTCCGCCGCCATCTTGAGGCCTGTGGGGACTCCGAATCCCCGGCGCTTGAGTACCGCGACCGCGAGACGAGCGGTGAACACCCCAGGATACACCCGAATAAGCCTCCCTGGACTAGCGGGACAGACCTGGGGAGGTCCGAAGGCCGGCAGAGGCATCCTGTGGTGGACGGCGCGCTGAGCATAGAGGTGAGCGGTGGCCATCTTGCTACACCCTGGGCACACTAGTAGCCTCTCCATCCCCATAATCTACAACCAAGCCCCAAATTAACATCCGGACCGCAAGGGGGGAGACCCAGGCTGTGGGGTGGGAGAACTTGCCTAACCCCAGTGATCACCAAGTCCCTGTCCCCATAGACACCTAAATCGGCCATCTTGCTACCCCCAACAGCAGTGTAACTGGGGCTCCACATATTCTTTTAAGTCACACTTCAGAGGCTCCTGAACTACCCAGCAGATTGGTCTACCAAGCTCAATCCCCTTCATTAGATCCCCTTACTTATTACTTCAAAAGACGCCGCATTCGGCATTACTATACTCCTAGGAGCGGCCATCTTGCTACACCCCATTAACCTGTTCTCCCGGGTTCCTAATTGTTTAACTCTTACTCTGATGGTCCCGCACCCCCCTCATCAGGAAGTACATATCATTATTGCAGTCCTGTAATGAGTCTTTAACCTGCGATACACGACACAGGATGTACTAAAAGACATAGTAAAGGGGGCGAATACGCAGCTCGTAGGATGGCGAACGAACTTGACTAGAGCTCCGGCCTCACCTCCTGCATCCGAAGCTCCCGCTCCGCTACACTAGAGACTTTTGCTCCGGGAGCCACCTCCACTGGACCGGGAACCCCTCAGCTACCTGCCGAACGTTGTATGGGTAAGATCGGTGACCAGAGGCGCATATACCAGACACGATCCTCACAGGCCGCATCGCAACCCGCGTGCCACATGGAAAAATACCTGCTTAGGCCGCAGTCCCCGGCCTCAATTTCTACGGCAGACGCCGCAGATCAGCCAGACGCACTCCCGCTGGTCGATCCCTCATTGTTTATAGATAACCCCCCTGCCTTCTCACACAACAGCTCCTCGCAGCAACCTCCAATGACGTCCCTGGTAACAGTAGATGTCCTGGACCTGAAACTGCAGACATTGCTCCAGAGTATCACTCACAACGTTGCAAAGGAGGTTAATAAACTAGCTCACGAACTGAGAGGGGAGATTGACCAGCTGGGGGAAAGAACAGACACCCTTGAAACAAAACTAGATGAGGTGGTGAATTATGTGCAAGCCTTAGAAGAGGAGAATGCTAACCTAAAGAATGCAGTACTGCAACTGCAGTTGCAGCAAGAAGACCTCGAGAACAGAGAACGTAGGCAAAACCTCCGCATACGCGGAGTCCCTGAGTCTGTTGCTGACAAGGACATTAGGCCATACTTGCTAGCCCTGTTTAACTCCCTGGCTCCCGATATCCCGGACATTGATCTGTGCCTTGACAGAGCACACAGATCACTGGCCCCTAAACCCCCTCAGGTTGCTAATCTCAGGGACATCATAGTCCGCTTTCATTTTTACGAAAGCAAAGAGGCCCTGACAATCGCCACAAGAAACAAACCTAGAGTGGACTTTAAGGGGGCAAAGATACAAATCTTCAGCGACCTATCGCCCATAACGCTAAATAAAAGACGCAACCTTCGCCCTATTACTGCCCACTTACAACACCACCACGTACCCTATAGATGGGGCTTCCCCTTTCGTCTGACGGTGACCAAGGATAGCGCGCAACACACCATGAGGGACCTCCAGGAAGGTGAGTCCTTTGTCAGGAGCCTGGGACTCCCCCCTGTTCCTGAGGAGGATCTGCAAGCCCAATTCCCACCCTCTAGACCTCTGTCAACACCCGGGAAGATGTGGACCCCGGTTCGTCACAGATCCAGAAAAACCACGTTCACCCCACAAAGGAACACATCTTCTAAAGGCCCCACCTGAAATATCCACGGACCCTCACGTCTGGTGTGTAATCCTTTTTCTCCTTTCCCCCGATCTACTTAGGTCGAAGAGGCCCTGATGTTGGGCCTATGCAATCCCTTTGAAAAGTCTCTGGGCTCAGAGACCGGTGTTCTCCCCCCTTCTACTTGTTCATCCATGGGCGACTGCCCTCAGGGACAACTACAGTTCTACGGTTCCCACTTAACCTTAACTTTAACTTTTTCTACATTTGCTTTTTCGGATCAGGTTGAGACCGGTTAGCTCGGCCATGCGAGCTGCTGTGTTTCCCCCACTATGGTCGTGTTTTTTGACCATAATCCCTTGGAGATGAGTTTCTCCTCGGGCACTCTACCTACACGGTATGTCGTTTTTGTTTTACTTTTTCTTTTTCTTTTTGTTCTCCCATGTTTTTTAGGGATCCTTTTTGATCCCATATTTACCTACGTTAGAATCTTCTATTCACGAATGTATGTTATATTACATGTTTTCATATCATTAGGGTTGCACGGAGGTCTATTTTTTGAACTACTCAGAAAATGTTTCTATGTTTTTATTCCCATGTTCTTCCTATATGGGTTTAAACATACAATTGTACAAAGTATTTTGTCCACAATATGGTATACGCTTAATGCATTTTACACAAATGTAATGTCAGATTTTTCCCCATTCTGCACCTATGGCAGTTAGTGTCTTCTCATGTAACGTTAAAGGTCTAAATTCCATTCGGAAGAGATGGCTTGCCCTTAAAGAGTTCAAAGCATCTAATGCTGAGGTGATCATGGTCCAGGAGACACATTTTAGGGCGGGGGGCTCTTTCAAATTTGCTTCTAGCCACTACCCCACAACTTTTGTGGCGTCTTCTACCTCTGGAAAAGCTGGAGTGGCGATTCTCCTTAAACGCTCATCCACCATAAAGGTGAAATCCTCATATTTGGACCCCCAAGGTCGCTTTATCCTCCTGGACTGTGGTCACCAAAATACTTCTTTTACTTTAGCGAATGTATATGTTCCCAACACAGGCCAAATTGGTTTTCTTGACACTTTCTTTGACAAACTACACAACTATGCCCAACCCTTTCAGATTATTGGGGGAGATTTTAACTTGTGCATGTCTCCAATTAGGGATAGGACCGCCCTTTTTCAAGACAAACCTCCACTACAGGCACATAAATCTTCCTCCTCGTTCCGCAAAACAATTAGAACAAATAGACTGTTTGATTCTTGGAGGGTAAAACACCCGACAACCAAACAGTTCACCTTCTTCTCTCCACCCCATAAGCTGTACACGAGAATTGACTATTTTTTCATCTCTGCACCCCTATTGCCATACCTGGTTGACGCCAACATTCTCCCAATTACATGGTCTGACCATGCCCCCATCACTATTGACCTCCTATTGTCTTCACCCACGCCTAGGAAATGTCATTGGCGCCTTAACGAGTCACTCCTAAACTCACCTAAGACCCATCTACCACTACAAGACAAACTGAACGAATATTTTCAGATAAATAAAGACTCGGTGTCGGAGATCTCCGTTCTGTGGGAGGCACATAAGGCGTTCTTCAGAGGTGAATGCATCGCAACTGGATCTCGCCTTAAAAAAGACCGTGTTTTGCAGAGATCGACTTTACTGACTCAGTTATTAGAAGCTGAACAAAAACTTCTCAGACGCCCCACGATGGAGGGTCTCAGAGCCGTAACAGCACTAAGAAATCGTATCAAAACACTAGATTTGGCAAGAATCACTAAATCCATGCTCTGGGCAAAGCAAAAATGTTATGAATTCGCCAATAGACCCCATAGGATGCTTGCCCAAATTCTGAAACCACGCCCCCATTCATCTTTACCCGACTTCTTAACACAACAAGACGGTAAGCCCACATATTGCCCTAGAATTATGGCTAATGTATTCGGAGACTTCTATAAGAAACTATATAACTGCCTATCCACAGACCCGACCACTCAATTCACACAAGACAAGTTTAACAATTTTATGGACTCTTTTAAGCTTCCCACTCTGTCCTCAGACGATCGCTCAAGACTAAACGCACACGTGTCAGTTGAAGAGATCACTGCAGTTATTAAACAGCTACCGACTAATAAAACCCCAGGGCCGGATGGTCTTCCCTACTCCTACTATAAAAAATTCCTCCCCACCATTTTACCCTACATGGAAAAACTTTATGCCTCTTTAATGAACGGAAAAATCCCCCACGCTCAATTCCTACATCCGTTCGTCACGGTGATCCCCAAACCAGGGAAAGACCCATCCCTACCTGACAACTACCGCCCCATAGCTCTCCTAAATTCTGACTATAAAATTTTTTCAAAAATACTTGCCAACAGACTGTTCCTGCTCCTCCCCAAACTAATCCACAGAGACCAGGTCGGTTTTGTGCCATCCAGACATGCTGGGGACAATACTATACGAACCATAGATTTAATAGACCTCCTGACCAAAACCAAGCGACCGGCTATAATTCTCAGTTTAGACGCACAAAAAGCGTTTGACCGCCTGAATTGGTCATTTTTGTTCGCTACACTTTCAAGATTTGGATTCTCGGGTCCATTTATACAAGCATTAAAGGCACTATACTCTACTCCTACGTCTCAGGTACAGCTGGCCTCCCACGCCTCGGCGTCATTCCCCCTTAGCAACGGTACTAGGCAAGGTTGCCCACTATCGCCCCTGCTCTTTATTTTAAGCCTTGAGCCCTTGGCAGCAGCCATACGCGTCCATCCGGACATTAGGGGAGTGACGTTGAGGCGTCTGGAATACAAGTGATCTCTTTTTGCAGATGATGTGCTGCTGACAATTACCCACCCACACATTTCTCTCCCCTCTCTCCATTCAACCTTACAAACTTTTGGCCATATCTCCGGATTCAAAATTAACCCGACTAAAACTGAAGCTTTACCCATTAATATTCCGGCTGACCTTCTTCTAACCCTGCAAACCAACTTCAATTATAGATGGTGCATGCAGTCCCTTCAGTATCTCGGTGTACGCCTATCCCGATCGTACTCCACTCTCTACCAAGAAAATTTCCCTCCCCTTTTCTCAGACATCAACAAGCTACTTAAAAAATGGACAACACTCCCTATCTCTCTCATTGGTAGAATCAACGTTTTGAAGATGTCTATTCTCCCCAAGCTGCTGTATATTTTCGAAACACTCCCTGTAGCAATCCCATTGACCCAACTTAAATTACTTCATAGGAACTTTCTGAATTTTATATGGAATAACAAGTCCCACAGGATTGCCAGTTCGGTTCTCCTGGCCCCCCGCTCACGTGGGGGTCTGGGGGCACCGGATGTAATCAAATATTATTATGCTACTCACCTTAGAGTCATTTCCTCGTGGACATCTCGCTATGCATCAAACAGATGGTCAGAAATCGAGATAAATATTACTTCCCCTGCACATCCATGTAGTCTACTTTGGCCCTCTTCAGATAAATTTACATCTCAAATACGGAAGATCTGCCTGAACCCTATGATATTCACACTCTCAATCTGGAAACGCTGCTCAAGTAAATATGCTCTAACTTCCCAATGCCCCCCACTGATAAACATTTTATTTAACCCAGAAATTCCCGACAGCTTATCCTATGACTCCATGATGCCATGGACCCAGGCAGGCATATTTCAACTGCGACATCTGGTGCATCCAGTAACACGCACTTTACTCCCTTTTTCGGACCTGCAAACCAAGCATAACTTACCGAACACACTACTCTTTTCTTACTTACAGGTAAAACATTATTTTGTTTCTAGATCACCCCAATTGACCCTGGTTGTTCCTACAGAATTTGAAAAGCTATGCTCATATGGCCCACATGAACCTCAACAAATTTCTTGCATCTACAAGATCCTCCAGAGCACTGATCCCATCTCTGAACAGACCCACTCATATATGAGGAAATGGGCCCAGGTCCTTCATAGTCCTATCTCTATAGCTCAGTGGGGGGGCGATATGGGATGCTACCTCTAAAGTCTCCAGATGCGTGGCCCAGAGGGAAATGGCGTACAAAATCTTAATGTTTTGGTACAGGACCCCTGAATTTCTAGCAACTCATAAACTAGCTCCATTTAGTCACTGTTGGAGGTGTGGCTCCTCTGTGGGCTCGCACTTTCACATATTTTGAGAATGCCCTATTTTGGTCCCCTTTTGGACCAATGTTCATGCCTTGCTGGAAAAGATATTGTAGATCCAGATCCCTTTCCAACCCATACACCTGCTATTAGGCTTACCTCTTCGGAATACCACCAAAACTATTAACAAACTACTGACATTCATCTTACTAGCAGCTAAACGAGTAATCCCGCAACATTGGCGTTCCACTGTTCCACCTACCTTTACGCAATTCCTTTCTGCGGTCACTGATATTCGTAAAATGGAACATATCACGGCAATCATAGAGGATGCACTACCAAAATTTGAGGTCATTTGGGAAAAATGGGATACATCGGAATATAATAATTCGGAATACTAGACCCTCACACCGAGATAAGGAAATGGTCTTTCTGGGTATCTCACTGTCTGTTCAGGAAATTTTAGCTCCAGTTCCCATCACTGATTACCTTTGTGCTAACATGATACCTTGATATGCTATTAATAACACACTACCTCCCCTCTACGTGACCCTTACACTGTCTAACGGTTCACTCGAACAACTTGTTTTCTCCCCTTGTTATATAACTTTATGTCTGCACATGCAAATTGTACAATGTTCATATTTGCTGATTGTGATATATACTTGTAATACCTCATGAAAAATTTACATAAATGAACAATAAAAAAAATAAAAAAAAGCATGGATTCAGGTACAAGAGCGATGTGTAAGGACAGGTCCACCCCAGCGATGTGTAAGGACAGGTCCTTACACATCGCTTGGGCTCAATTAACCCTCAAGCCTACTCTGATTTGGGTGGCGTATGCCTCTCCAAATCCGAGACTTCCGGTAAGCCTCCTTCAACTTACCCTTGGTGGCAGTTTTCACATCACTCTCATACACAGAAAATTTTGAATTGCAAGCTCACACCTTGATTGAACACGTTTCTTTGGATTGAACTTCACTATTTGGACATTTTAATGATTTTCTTTCCATGGACTTATGTTATTAGATATTCATTTTGTGTTTATTATTATGGGTTATAATACCATTGTTTGATCACTTTAGCAATAGAGTCACTTAGCACGTTACTTTTGGGTGTGTAATGTTCGGGGAACCAGCTAGATCGCAGGACACAGGCTTTTCAAACAAAAGGACGTTTATTTAAACTTAAATGGCTTCACAGCAGCAAAACAAAAGAAATGACAGTCTCACCGACTTGTAGAGTTTAGAACTGCTGTCACAGTTAAACAGTCCTTACTTGGTGTTGCAGGTAAGTTTCCCAGCTAGCAGGCTTCCATGCAGGCCACTGTCATGTACATTCACAGCTTCCCAGAGCTTTTCCCAGCCTCCACAGCTTTTGCAGTGTCCACCATTCACCATGCAGACTTCACTACACTCCTTCACTCTCTCACCTACAACTTCCTGTCTCTCTTAAACCACTTCCTTGGACAGGTGTGTTAACCATTGCTGTTCCCTTAAAGGAACCACAGCCCAAACAGAGGGGAAATATAGCGTCCTTCCAGGACCCAGCCACGGAGTCCTGTACATATCCCCCCCCCTGTGCCCCAACGCCAAGGAGGTGGAGGCAACAGTGGAGCTAAAACAATGGACTCGGGAGAGGGCATCTGCATTTTGATGCAGTCTCCCGGGCCTATGCTCCACTACAAATTTAAATTCCTGGAGCGCCAGGAACCAACGTGTAATTCTGGCATTAGTCCCTTTACCTTGTCTCATCCATGTTAAAGGGGCATGGTCAGAAATTAACCTAAACTTCCTTCCCAAGAGGTAATATCTGAGGGATTCCAGAGCCCACTTAATGGCCAGACATTCTCGTTCAACTATAGCGTAGTTTTTCTCCGCTGGTGTCAACTTCCTACTACTACTGGGTGCTCCTCACCATGAACAACCTGTGACAACACAGCTCCCGGAAGCATCAGTCTGGACAACAAACTCGTTTGAAAAATTGGGTGCTATCAGGACAGGGTGTTGGCACAGTGCTGACTTGAGCTCCAAAAAAGCCTTTTCAGCATCTGCATTCCATTCCACCATGACCGATTTCCGTCCCTTAGTCAGATCGGTCAATGGAGCCGCCAATGTGGCAAAGTTGGGTACGAATCTCCTGTAGTATCCCACCATGCCCAGGAATGCACGTACCTGCTTTTTTTGTGAGAGCGCGGGGCCAATTCTGTATAGCCTCTACCTTGTTAACCTGAGGTTTCACCACCCCTCTACCTACAATATAGCCCAGGTATTTCACCTCCTCCATTCCCAAAGCACATTTTTCAGGGTTTATTGTAAACCCCTCCTTCCAAAGAGAGTCCAGTACTGCCTGGACTTTGGGCAAGTGTGATTCCCAGTCTCTGCTAAAAATGACTATGTCGTCCAAGTACACTGAGGCATACTCCCGGTGAGGTCGTAAAATCCTATCCATTGCTCGCTGGAAAGTGGCTGGAGCAGTTTGTAGTCCAAAAGGCATTCTTTTGTACTGAAAACTCCCCTCTGGGGTAGAAAAAGCAGTTTTCTCTCTAGCAGCCTTAGTCAACGGGATTTGCCAATACCCCTTGGTAAGGTCTAATGTTGTAATATACCTGGCTGGACCTAGTCTCTCAATAAGCTCATCTACCTGGGGCATGGGGTAGGCATCAAACCGTGAAACCTCATTAAGTTTCCGGAAATCATTGCAGAATCGCAGAGTCCCGTTGGGCTTTGGTACCAACACAATTGGGCTCGACCACTCACTCTGCGACTCTTCAATGATCTCCAGGTCCAGCATCTTCTTCACTTCCTCTGAAACGGCCTTCCTTTGAGCCTCTGGGATGCGGTAGGGCCGGACAAAAACTTTGACTCCAGGTTCCGTGATAATATCATGTTCTATAACACTAGTTAGCTCTGGCAAGTCTGAAAACTTTTCTTTATTTCTCTGCAAGAACTCCTTTGCCTGCTGACTTTGGATTTTAGACAGGGTACTTGCTACTTGGACACTCTCCACCCCAACCTGAGGCTCAAGTCTTGCACTAGCCAGGGAGGTCACCAGTTCCCTGTCTGTCCAGGGCTTTAACAAGTTGACATGATATATCTGATACGGTTTCCTCTTGCCTGGCTGGTGGACTCTATAATTTACCTCTCCCACTTTTTCCACAACTTCAAAGGGACCTTGCCATCTGGCCAAGAATTTACTTTCCACAGTGGAAATTAGCACCGCTACTCGATCCCCCACTTGGAAGTGCCTTATTTTAGCAGCCCTGTTATAGACCCGTCGTTGAGCCTCCTGGGCTTTTTTCAAATGCTCTTTGACTAGTGGCATCACAGTTTGGATCCTTTCCTGCATTTGGGAGACATATTCAAGAACACTCTTATGCTGAACAGGTTCACTTTCCCATTCCTCTTTAATAAAGTCAAGTAGTCCGCGAGGTCTCCGCCCATATACCAACTCAAAGGGCGAAAACCCAGTGGAGGCCTGGGGCACTTCCCTGATAGCAAACAGGAGAGCTGGTAACAGGCAGTCCCAGTCTTTCCCATCCCTTTGTACCACTCTCTTTAGCATAGACTTAAGGGTCTTGTTAAAGCGTTCCACTAACCCGTCCGTTTGGGGATGGTAGACCAATGTGCGCAGCTGTTTAATCCGGAACAGCTTGCACACATCGGCCATAACTCTCGACATAAATGGGGTGCCCTGGTCTGTGAGTATTTCCTTGGGAAAACCCGTCCGTGTAAACAACTGGAATAATTCCCGGGCAATAGCCTTAGAGGAGGTATTCCGCAGTGGAAGCGCCTCAGGATATCGGGTGGCATAGTCAAGAATCACCAATATGTAGGAGTAACCTCTAGCCGACTTTACCAAGGGACCCACTATATCCATGGCTATCCTCTCGAATGGGACCTCAATTATGGGCAGAGGGACCAAAGGGCTCCGGAAGTGGGTCACCGGAGCGGTCAACTGACAGGTGGGACAAGAGGCACAGTATTTCTTTACCTCTGCTTTCAGACCTGGCCAGTAAAACCGGTCGGTGATCCGTGCTTCCGTCTTCTCAACTCCCAGGTGTCCCCCTAACTAGAGTTGAGCGGGTAGCTGGATATTCGGGTCCGGCGGGTTCGGCCGAACTTCGGAAAAAAGTTCGGATTCGGGACCGAACTTTAACCCGAACCCGGACCCGGACCCCATTGAAGTCAATGGGGACCCGGACTTCTGACGACTAAAAAGGCTCTAAAAAAGTAATGGAAAGGGCTAGAGGGCTGCAAATGGCAGCAAAATGTTGTTAAGAACATGGCAAGTGCTCTGCAAACAAATGTGGATAGGAAATAACTTAAAAGAACATAAAAAAAATTAAAAAATAAAAAAATATGCTGGAGGCCCCCTTTTCAGCAGAAGAGGTACAGGAAGTCATTAAGAACCTCAGAAACTCAACGGCACAATGCCACACATATGGTGGGAATGCCCCAGAATACGCCCTTTCTGGAATAAATTATTTAATTTAATGGATAAGCTAGTGGGAAAATAAAATACTTTGAAATAAAAATGTAGCGGGGTGCTAAATTTAAGGAAAGTGTTTGAGTGGTAAATAGGCTCAAATACCCTAATTCTGTAGGATTCATGGACCATTTTGTCCTCGGGGGACAGTATTGGTGTGCAGTAGGCTTGTGCAATTCGTTTCGTAACGAATTGAAATTCGTCCGAATTTAGCAACTTTCGGACATTCGGAAGCATTCGAATTTCCGAACAAAGCAATTACGAATAAGACCGAATCCGAAATAAATTATACCGCAAATAGCGAATGCCCGAATGTCTTCGGCATAATTCGTTATGAAAAAGTTACGAATGTACGAATCCATACGAAGCACAATAACACTCACTCTGCTCTGCTCTCTGCTTCTCCCACACCGTGCTGAACTCCCTCTCAAAATGGTGTACAGGGGCGGAGGTTATAGCCGCATGTAAAAAACGAAAGTAAAATACGAGATTTCGAATCCATTCGAAGCACAATAACACTCTGCTCTGCTCTCTGCTTCTCCCTCACCGTGCTGAACCCTCTCAAAATGGTGTACAGGGGCGGAGCCTATAGCCGCATGTAAAAAAAGAAAGTAAAATACGAGATTTCGAATCGTTACAAATAACCGCTATGTATTTAGAAAAGTACAAATCCATTCGAAGCACATTAGGCATAATAGGCAGCGTCGTTGTGAGAGAGACACGGAAAATTACGAATCAACGAACCCAAAAAAAGTTACGAAAGTAGGAGTTGTGTCCAGAATCAACGAAAAACAACGTACTCTACCGAAAGTACGAATTATAAAGCAACAAAAAATTCAACGAAAAATGTCGCTTGCAAAAATACGAATGAGTCCGAACACGAAAAATCCCGTCTAGCAAAATTACGAATGATTACGAATCAACAGGACCGGAAAGAAACGAACCGAAACGGAACAAATTTTTCCGTTGTGCACAAGTCTAGTGTGCAGTTCCCTGCGGCCTACAGGTGGCGCCTTTTGTGTCCCCTCTTGGCAGTAGTACAGCGGGGCGGGGAACCTGCTGTGCATGCCGGGAGAGCATATAAAAGGGGCAGACCTTTGGCCTGGGGGCTGATGTCCAGTGGGGTCCGCGCCCAGGTGCCTTCGGCCTGGGTGCATGTGTTCCTGTTCCATCTCGGGCACCTTTAGCCCGGGGTGAGGTACTATCCTGGAGTTCTTGCTGCCCTGGGTATGGAGGCCTAGGGGCGGGAGTAAAGCCTGGAGTCCAGAGCCGCCTCGTGTAGGGGACCCTGTTCCAGGGAAGGGAGGATCATTCTGATGGACCGATGCGGGAGTCACGGTGAAGGAATGGTCTGTTGACTCCCTGGAGAGATGTCTTCCCCTTGATATGGGCTAGGTTCGTAGAAGGAGAAGCTCAAGGTCACCTTGACTGTATCAGAGGCCTTATTCAACCGGCCCGTGGCAGGGGCCTTATACACCCTGGTCTGTGGCTGAGACCAAAGTTCTCCAGGCCCGTGGCAGGGGCCTTGTACACCCGGTCTGTGGCAGAGACCAACCTCAATGTCTGTGGCAGAGACCGTGCGCCAAAAACTGTTTGAGAAACCTAAGCAGTGAAGTGAATGTGCTTCGTTTGTGCCTGGACCTCCTCCACACCTTAAGCTGTCCTGTTTCTTTGCTCTAACCTTTTCTATCTGAGTACAGTTTATTTTGCCATGAGAGAATAAGAGTTGGAGTTTCAGCTGGTGTGGACATTGACTTTACTGGCAATTAAAGGACTTGCCTCTACCTACAGTAGAGGTGAGAATCATCCTCTGGAGGAGTTTTGACTCCGGCTGTGGACACGGCCCGTCAAGTACACCGCTCAACCTCTTTATATAGGATGATACGGGCTGGTAGTGCGGTGTGCCTTTCTCCCTCCTGCGAAGAGCCAACAACATAAAGGCAGGTAAGGGGGAAAGGATCTGTGCGCTACAAAAAAATAAAATAAAAAATTTAATCTTGGCCTAGCAGGACGAGGTCCATATGGAGTAGGAGGTTGAGGTGGCGGTGGATGTGGCTGTGTAGGTGGAAGCGGCGGTGGAGGAGGACGAGGTAGCCAACACTGGTTCAAAAATACAACAATGGCTGGGTAAGGCCGGTGATGTGTCGAATTCTGTCCCTTGTCGAATAGTGTCCGCCCTGTACTGCGCTTGCTGAGTATGTAGGACAAGGGGATTTCAAAAATCTCCCAAGACTAACGGCGCCTGCGTGTTGAGTTCAGGTGAAGGCCACACCATCCGTGGTTCAAGCCGAGCCAAGCAAGGCCGCGATCGAAGCGAGCCCGTGAGGGGCCCTGTTACTATGTGCTACCGTATGTCCTCTTGGATGGTGGGGCTTGAACCTGCACTCACAGCGCAGGCGCCGTTCATCTTCGGAGATTTTGTGAATCTCCTTGTCCTCTGTACTGCGCAAGCGCTGCGCCTGCGCAGTACGGGCCGGGCACAATCCGATGGCCGGACAGTTTTTGTCACAACACCGGTATACATGTCTATTCTGCACAAGGTACGGACAAGTCCTGTGGGATCCATGCCTGGTTCATTTTAATGAACGTGAGCTTGTCCACATTGGCTCTGGACAGGCGGCTGCGCTTGTCTGTGATAACGCCCCCTGCCGTGCTAAATACACGTTCAGATAATACACTGGCTGCAGGGCAGGCCAGCACCTCCAAGGCATAAACGGCAAGCTCAGGCCATGTGCCCAATTTGGAGACCCAGAAGTTAAAGGGGGCAGACCCGTCATCCAGTACGTGTAGGCCTGTGGACACATACTGCTCAACCATGTTGGTGAAATGCTGCCTCCTGCTAAGACGTTCCATCTCAGCTGGTGGTGCTGGTTGTTGTGGCGTGCTGACAAAGCTTTTCCACATTTCGGCCATGCTAACCCTGCCTTCTGAGGTGCTGCCGGTGCCCCGGCTGCGTTGGCGACCTCTTCCTCCTCCTCTGCCTTCGCCTTGTGCTTCCACCGTACGCCCGCTGTCAGGTGGGAATGCCACCAGCAGCGCGTCTACCAGCGTGCGCTTGTACTCGCGCATCTTACGATCCCGCTCCAGTGAGGGAATTAAGGACGGTACGTTGTCCTTGTAACAGGGATCCAGCAGGGTGGCCACCCAGTAATCAGCACCAGTTAAAATGTGGGCAACTCGGCTGTCGTTGCGGAAACACTGCAGCATGTAATCGCTCATGTGTGCCAGGCTGCCCAGAGGCAAAGAAAAGCTGTCCTCTGTGGGAGGTGTATCGTCTGTGTCCTCTGTATCCCCCCAGCCACGCACCAGTAATGGCCACGAGCTGGTCTGAGTGCCACCCTGCTGTGAACATGGCTCCTCCTCCTCCTCCATCTCCTCCTCCACCTCGTCATCCTCCAGAACTGTGCCCTTTCTGCCGGACAATTGTGTACCTGGCGTTTGTTGGTGCAGGAACCCACCCTCGTAGCCACTTGTGAAAGACTGCCCTGAAAGCCTTTGAAATGATCCCGCTTCCTCCTCCTCCTCCTCATCCTCCTGTGCCACATCCTCTTCCATCATCGCACGAAGCGTTTTTTCAAGGAGGCATAGAACTGGGATAGTAACGCTGAGAACGGCGTCATTGGCACTGGCCATGTTGGTGGAGTACGCGAAACAGCGCAACAAGGCACACAGGTCTCGCATGGAGGCCCAGTTATTGGTGGTGAAGTGGTGCTGTTCCGCAGAGCAACTCACGCGTGATTGCTGCAGCTGAAACTCCACTATTGCCTGCTGCTGCTCGCACAGTCTGGCCAGCATGTGCAAGGTGGAGTTCCACCTTGTGGGCACGTCACATATGAGGCGGTGAGCTGGAAGGCCGAAGTTACGCTGCAGCGCTGACAGGCGAGCAGCAGCAGGGTGAGAACGCCGAAAGTGCACACACACAGCCCGCACTTTCTGCAGCAGCTCTGGCATATTGGGGTAATTTTTAAGGAACCTCTGGACCACCAAGTTCAGCACATGCGCCAGGCAAGGGATGTGCGTCAAACCGGCTAGACCCAGAGCTGCTACGAGATTTCGCCCATTATCGCACACCACCAGGCCGGGCTTGAGGCTCACTGACAGCAACCACTCATCGGTCTGTTGTTCCATGTCCCTCCACAACTCCTGCGCGGTGTGGGGATTTTCCCCCAAACAGGAAAGTTTTAAAACTGCCTGCTGTCGTTTACCCCTGGCTGTGCTGAAGTTGGTGGTGAAGGTGTTACGCTGAATGGATGAGGAGGCGGTAGAGGATGAGGAAGCGGAGAAGGAGGAGTTAGCAACAGGAGGCAAACTGAAGCGCCCTGCAATCCTCGGTGGTGGAAGGACATGCGCCAAACCGCTATCTGCCTCAGGCCCAGCAGCCACTGCATTTACCCAGTGTGCTGTTAGGGAGATATAACGTCCCTGACCGTGCTTACTGGTCCACGCATCCGTAGTTAGGTGGACCTTGCCACAGATGGCGTTGCGCAGTGCACACCTGATTTTGTCCCCCACCTGGTTGTGCAGGGAAGGGATGGCTCGCCTGGAAAAGTAGTGGCGGCTGGGCACGACGTACTGTGGGACAGCCAATGCCATCAGGCTTTTAAAACTCTGCGTCTCCACCAGACGGAATGACAGCATTTCAAAGGCCAGGAATTTTGAAATGCTGGCATTCAGGGCCAGGGATCGCGGGTGGCTAGGGGGGTACTTCCTCTTCCGCTCCAATGTTTGGGAGATAGAGAGCTGAACGCTTCCATGGGACATTGTGGAGATGGTCGGTGACCCAGGTGGTAGTGTTGCCGGCAGATCCTCTGTTTGCGGGGTGACAGGTGCCACTGTCACTACAGAGGTGGATGAAGAGGCCGAGACTGCAGCAGAAGAGGAAGCAGGAGGAGCCAGAGACCTTTCTTGGTTTCTGAGGTGTCTACTCCACTGCAGCTCGTGCTTTGCACTTAGATGCCTGGTCATGCAGCTTGTGCTCAGGTTGAGAACGTTTATGCCTCGCTTCAGGCTCTGATTGCACAGCGTGCAAACCACTCGTGTCTTGTCATCAACACACTGTGTGAAGAACTGCCACGCTAGGGAAGTCCTTGGACCTGGCTTTGGTGTGCTCGGTCCCTTGCTGCGTTGGGCAGTAGCAGATGTACTGTCTAGGGGACGAATGCTCCGTTTTTGCACCCTGCTCCCTCTTCTGCTGTGCTGGTGGCTCTGTGCGACCACCGCCTCTTCCTCCGAACTACACTGGTCACCTGCATAACGTTGATTCCATGTGGGGTCGAGGACCTCATCGTCCTCCACATCATCTTCCACCCAGTCTTCACCCCTGCCCTCCATGTCTGTCTGCACAATTGCGAAAGCAGCAGCAGTTGGCACCTGTGTTTCGTCATCATCCGAGACGTGCTGCGATGGTCCTCCCATGTACCCATCATGAAACATAAGTGGTTGGGCATCGGTGCACTCAATCTCTTCCACTTCTGGGGCAGGGCTAGGTGGATGGCCCTGGGAAACCCTGCTAACAGAGTCATCGAAAAGCAGAAGAGACTGCTGCATGATTTGGGGCTCAGACTGCTTGGCTGATTTGCAAGGGGGTGAGGTGAAAGACTGATGGACATGGGCTTCAGGTGCCAACTCTGATCTTTCAGCAGAAGAGTGGGTGGGAGACAATGTGAAGGAACCCGAGGCACTGTCAGCAACCCAATCTACTATCGCCTGTACTTGTCCTGGCCTAAACATTGGTACAGCCTCATTAGGCGTGACAAAATACCGCCGCAGGCTCGGTCGCCTACTCGCACCTGAGGAAGGTGTTTCACTTGTGCGTGTAGCTGGCACAGATCCACCACGTCCTCTCCCTGCAACAGGAGCTCCACCAGCAGCACCACGACCGGGGCCACCACGTCCCTTTGACCTTCCCCTCATATTTTCCAAATTTAGGATCTTTTCCTAAATGGCGTTTTTTGGAAGACCACAACACACCCACAGTACGTAATGGCTGAAACGCACAGCTACAGAACTGCAGAAAATGCTATTAAAAAAAAAAGGTTTTTTTTTTTAGTATAGCACAGTACAAGGAAAATATATATAAATTGTTTTTTTACACACACCTCCAGATGTGTATTTCACACTGCAAAATATTTTCTGTGGCCCTAAATGGCGTTTTTTGCCAGACCACAACACACCCACAGCACGTAACCGCTGAATCGCACAGCTACAGAAAATGCTATTAAAAAAAAAAGGTTGTTTTTTTTAGTATAGCACAGTACAAGGAAAATATATAGAAATTGTTTATTTTACACACCTCCACATGTGTATTTCACACTGCAATTTATTTTCTGTGGCCCTAAATGGCGTTTTTTGCAAGAGCACAACACAACCACAGTATTTAACCACTGAATCGCACAGCTATAGAAGTGCAGAGAATGCTATTCAAAAAAAAATGTTGTTTTTTTTAGTATAGCACTGTACAATATATAGAAATTGTTTATTTTACACACCTCCACATGTGTATTTCACACTGCAAAATATTTTCTGTGGCCCTAAATGGCGTTTTTTGAAAGAGCACAACACAACCACAGTATTTAACCACTGAATCGCACAGCTATAGAAGTGCAGAGAATGCTATTAAAAAAAAATGTTGTTTTTTTTAGTATAGCACTGTACAATATATAGAAATTGTTTATTTTACACACCTCCACATGTGTATTTCACACTGCAAAATATTTTCTGTGGCCCTAAATGGCGTTTTTTGAAAGAGCACAACACAACCACAGTATTTAAACACTGAATCGCACAGCTATAGAAGTGCAGAGAATGCTATTCAAAAAAAATGTTGTTTTTTTTAGTATAGCACTGTACAATATATAGAAATTGTTTATTTTACACACCTCCACATGTGTATTTCACACTGAAAAATATTTTCTGTGGCCCTAAATGGCGTTTTTTGAAAGAGCACAACACAACCACAGTATTTAACCACTGAATCGCACAGCTATAGAAGTGCAGAGAATGCTATTCAAAAAAAATGTTGTTTTTTTTAGTATAGCACTGTACAATATATAGAAATTGTTTATTTTACACACCTCCACATGTGTATTTCACACTGTAAAATATTTTCTGTGGCCCTAAATGGCGTTTTTTGAAAGAGCACAACACAACCACAGTATTTAACCACTGAATCGCACAGCTATAGAAGTGCAGAGAATGCTATTCAAAAAAAATGTTTTTTTTTTTAGTATAGCACTGTACAATATATAGAAATTGTTTATTTTACACACCTCCACATGTGTATTTCACACTGCAAAATATTTTCTGTGGCCCTAAATGGCGTTTTTTGAAAGAGCACAACACAACCACAGTATTTAACCACTGAATCGCACAGCTATAGAAGTGCAGAGAATGCTATTCAAAAAAAATGTTGTTTTTTTTAGTATAGCACTGTACAATATATAGAAATTGTTTATTTTACACACCTCCACATGTGTATTTCACACTGCAAAATATTTTCTGTGGCCCTAAATGGCGTTTTTTGAAAGAGCACAACACAACCACAGTATTTAACCACTGAATCGCACAGCTATAGAAGTGCAGAGAATGCTATTCAAAAAAAATGTTGTTTTTTTTAGTATAGCACTGTACAATATATAGAAATTGTTTATTTTACACACCTCCACATGTGTATTTCACACTGCAAAATATTTTCTGTGGCCCTAAATGGCGTTTTTTGAAAGAGCACAACACAACTACAGTATTTAACCACTGAATCGCACAGCTATAGAAGTGCAGAGAATGCTATTCAAAAAAAATGTTGTTTTTTTTAGTATAGCACTGTACAATATATAGAAATTGTTTATTTTACACACCTCCACATGTGTATTTCACACTGTAAAATATTTTCTGTGGCCCTAAATGGCGTTTTTTGAAAGAGCACAACACAACCACAGTATTTAACCACTGAATCGCACAGCTATAGAAGTGCAGAGAATGCTATTCAAAAAAAATGTTGTTTTTTTTAGTATAGCACTGTACAATATATAGAAATTGTTTATTTTACACACCTCCACATGTGTATTTCACACTGCAAAATATTTTCTGTGGCCCTAAATGGCGTTTTTTGAAAGAGCACAACACAACCACAGTATTTAACCACTGAATCGCACAGCTATAGAAGTGCAGAGAATGCTATTCAAAAAAAATGTTGTTTTTTTTAGTATAGCACTGTACAATATATAGAAATTGTTTATTTTACACACCTCCACATGTGTATTTCACACTGCAAAATATTTTCTGTGGCCCTAAATGGCGTTTTTTGAAAGAGCACAACACAACCACAGTATTTAACCACTGAATCGCACAGCTATAGAAGTGCAGAGAATGCTATTCAAAAAAAATGTTGTTTTTTTTAGTATAGCACTGTACAATATATCGAAATTGTTTATTTTACACACCTCCACATGTGTATTTCACACTGCAAAATATTTTCTGTGGCCCTAAATGGCGTTTTTTGAAAGAGCACAACACAACCACAGTATATAACCGCTGAATCGCACAGCTGCAGAGAATGCTATTCAAAAAAATTTTTTTTTTTTTTTTTTAGTATAGCATAGTACAAGAAAAATATATAGAAATTGGTTATTTCACACAACTAGAGATATACACTGCAAAATATTTTTTTTGCCCAAAAATAGGTCTTTTTTGCGCACAACAAAGTGCTTTTTTTTTTTTTGCAACAGCACAATAAAGTGCCTTTTTTTTTTTTGGGGGGCCCAAAAATGGGTCTTTTTAGCAAAAGCACAATAAAGTGCCTTTTTTTTTTTTTTTCCTGACCAAAATAGGTCTTTTAGCAAGAGCACAATACAGCCACAGTATGGAATAGGTGTATCACTCAACGTAATGCAGTGCTGGTGCACTGAGCTTGCAACACAAACAGATAAACCTATGCAGATCGCTGAGCTATTATATCTCTCAATCTGGACTCCTATCCAAATCTCTCTCCCTGAAAGCACAAACAGGATCCTGCCCCTACACTACACTACACTACACTGTCTCCCTATCTTTTCTATCAGTAGATTGCAGAATCAGGACTAACTCCTATTCTCTCCCTCACAACAACAGCAGCCAGGATCCTTTCCCTACACTGTCTAAAAGCAGAGTGACGATCTGTGCTGTGTGCCTCTTTCTTATATAGAAGCTGGTCACATGCTGGGTCACATGTTGCACTGACCAATTACAGCCATGCCATTAGTAGGCATGGCTATGATGGCTTCTAAGGGCACACCAGCTAATCAAATGGTGATTGGCTGGCCCCTGAAGCATTTCTAACTGCGCCATTAAATTCCTGAATCCGAACCCGAACCCGGACTTTAGCGCAAAATCCGGGTCCGGGTCCGGGGTCGGGAAAACGCCAAAATTCGGTACGGACCCGAACTTTACAGTTCGGGTCCGCTCAACACTACCCCTAACACATCATCATGGGCCAGGTCCAGAACCTTTTGTCTATATTGTTGGGGTACCAACAATTGTTCTACCACATTTTCCCTCACCTTGGTAACCCGATACAATAACTCATTATACATTGCGAAGTGTGGCCACCGCTCATTTGCACCTGGCTCTTGGGGAACCCCATTTACTACTACAACTTGTTCCCGTGCACGGGCCAAAGTGAGGTCCTGCATCTGAGCAGTACCAAACGCCCCCTGGGGAACACTCAAATCTGGCAGGGCAGGGGTAGAGGCCACTTCCTCGTCCTCTTCCCCCAGCATTACCTGAAGTGGGGAAGATCCTCCCCCCTCAGTGTTTTGGTAGGTCTGTGGACCACATGTCTTGACATTATCAACAGTATCAGCTCTACTTTCATCACCATTAACCCAACCATTAGCAATTTCATCATTTGGATCCACATTAAGAACATTTGGCAGTTCAGGGTTATTCCTCTCAGCAGCAGGAACAGGGAGGCTAGTTTCTCCCCAATCTCTGAACTGTTCTCCTTGTTCCCACAGTTTTGTAAACAACGGACAGTCTCATCCTATTATAACATAATGTGCCAAGTTCTTTACCACCCCCACCTCTTGAGTACCAGTGCCACATGCTGAGGAGATGGTCACCGAGATGAGAGGGTACTCTCTAGTGTCCCCGTGAATGCACACCACCCGTAAGGTTTTTCTTACCGGACCGATCTTCCCAATTACTCTAGGATGAACCAGGGTTACCATGCTTCCGGAGTCCAACAAAGCCCGGGCAGGGAGGTGGTTCACTTGGACTTCACACTCAAATTTTTCCTCACCCAGGTCGAGCTGTGTGGTGCATACTTTATGGGCATAAAAAGACCCCCTCCGAAGAACCCCGCATTCCATGGGCTCCTCTTGCAGTGGGCAGTGTGCCAGGGTATGACCCCAGGAATGACATCGCCAACATTGTACATCCCCTCCTCTCTGAACAGGAACAGAACGCTGAGGGGGTACCGGGAATGACTCTTGACCTTCCGGGGTGTTTGCTCCAGGACTCCTTGGAACATCCTTTCGAAGGGCAGCAGTTGGTCGAACAGGCCGTGGTAGACTGGGGCCTATGCGCTTAGTAGGTCCGAGCAGGTCCTCCACCACTGTATATTGTTCCACCATCTCGACAAGGAGGTTTGCTGTTTTGGGGTCTCCATGGCTGACCCACCGTTGAAGGTCGTCTGGCAGGGATCGCAGGTATCGGTCCAGCACAACCCGTTCCACGATTTGGGGGCCCGACAACACCTCAGGCTGCAGCCATTTTTTTACCAGTTGCACCAGGTCATGCATTTGAGACCGGGGTGGCCGATCTGGACGATACTTCCATTGGTGTACTCGTTGGGCCCGAACGGCCGTAGTCACCCCCAGACGAGCCAGAATTTCTGCTTTTAACTTTTGATAGTCTTTAGCATCATCGGGTGGCAAGTCAAAGTAGGCTTTTTGAGGATCTCCGGTGAGAAAAGGAGCAATGAGGCCGGCCCACTGGTCCTGAGGCCACCCTTCTCTCTCTGCCGTCCTCTCAAATGTAGCAAGAAATGCCTCTACATCATCGCTCAGGGAAAATTTCTGCAAAAAATGGCTTGCCCTCACAGTCACCTGGTTGTCAGGGGCAACAGCCACTTGTTCCTGAGACAGCTTCTGTACTGCTTCCTTTAAGACAGTAACCTGCGCCTGCATAACCCCTTGCTGGGTCGCTTGCTGGGCTGCCAACTGGGCCACCAAAACTCGAGTATTTTCTTGCTGCAGAGCCAGCGCCTCTTTGTGGTGATTTTTTTGTACCTCCAGCTGGGTTGCTAAGCGCTGATTAGCTTCCTCATGGCGAGTCTGCGCTTGCATATTAGCCAGGGACAGCTGTTTAATTAGCTCCTCCATTGTTTCAGATTTCAATGTTTGTGCAGCTTTAACCCAGGACATAAATCCAATGTACTGTCCCTTTAACTGTTCAAATGCAAAGATAAAAAAAAATAAAAAATGTTCTTTTCTTTCTTCTTATGCCTGTTATTCTGTCCTGCCCGCATTCGAGCACCAGTGTAATGTTCGGGGAACCAGCTAGATCGCAGGACACAGGCTTTTCAAACAAAAGGACGTTTATTTAAACTTAAATGGCTTCACAGCAGCAAAACAAAAGAAATGACAGTCTCACCGACTTGTAGAGTTTATAACTGCTGTCGCAGTTAAACAGTCCTTACTTGGTGTTGCAGGTAAGTTTCCCAGCTAGCAGGCTTCCATGCAGGCCACTGCCATGTACATTCACAGCTTTCCAGAGCTTTTCCCAGCCTCCACAGCTTTTGCAGTGTCCACCATTCACCATGCAGACTTCACTACACTCCTTCACTCTCTGACCTACAACTTCCTGTCTCTCTTAAACCACTTCCTTGGACAGGTGTGTTAACCATTGCTGTTCCCTTAAAGGAACCACAGCCCAAACAGAGGGGAAATATAGCGTCCTTCCAGGACCCAGCCACGGCGTCCTGTACAGGTGTTACACGTGTTTACCTTATTATTAATACATTTATATTGTGTATTTATTCACCAATTTACATAATTTGACCTAGGTAGCGCTACACTTTTATTTCCACTTATCACCAGCTTTTTTCTACTAGCAGTGTTGGCGGCTTCTTTTGGCATATACATTTTCATCCAGCGCAGTATACTCTTTAATTTTTACCAATAAGGAAGTATTGAAATTAAAAAAAAGATAGTACATGGAAATATTGTAGAAAGTTTTTGTATATTATGTAAATAGCTATAGTAGGTTGCAATTTAAGAGGTAGACATGATGCAGGTAGTAACGTTTCTCATTTAGGAGGTATTATCCAGAAATATTATACAGGATTAAGGCACACTATGTAAGAAGATTAAGTATGGGGAGAAACCAGACAAGATTTATTGTGAAATAAAAATTAGAGTTAATTATATCAGAGACAAAGGCTAGAAATATGTTAGAGATGCAATGTACAATATGCAAGCAGTTTTAGCAGGACGTAATTTAATATGTATAGACTAGGCATGTTGTATTGTGAAATATAGAATTTAAGAGACAACAGACAAAAATATTGTACAGACTCAATGCACGCAATGCAATAAGATTTAGTTGTCAAGGTCACCTGTGGCCAGGTGACAGATGCACACCGTAGGGGGACAGGAGTGCACCGCAAGGTAGTGAACCCTATGGCTGACTGCTGCGGATAGGAAACTGGGTGGTTGTGGAAAGCGGGACCAGAAGAGCACAACCGGGATCCTAACGGAAGCTAGAGCCAAGATTCCCCAGGGCGCGGAGTCTAAGACCCAGCAGGTCTTCTCCAGGGCCTCTAGTGGTGAGGATGTTATGCTGCAGGCTGGGACCAGGTCGCAGCCCCTGGAGTTTCCTAGCTCACGCCCCGTAGGATAAGGGGAAAAGAGGGGAAGCAGCAGCACAAGATATGAGAGAACCGAATAACAAGCTGAAGGTCAGGGGCCACAAGCAGACAAGGATAACGAAAGAACGAGCCGAAGGTCAAGGGTCACGAGCAGACAGGGATAGTCGGGGACAAGCCAAATATGTAACAGAGAGACAAACGTAGCACACGGCAGGCAGGAACTCAAACACACAATGCCTAACAAACACGTTGATCAGCAAAGCAGGCTTGCAGTGCACAGGTTAATATAGTGTTCTGTGATAGGGCCTGGGGTGGAGTCTGGCTGGGAGGAGATTATAAAGGAAGCCAGGTGAAAGGGCTCAGGCCTCTAAGATGAACACATGGGAAGGAAGGTAAGCTGACAGACAAACACTACTGCATATCCATGACAGTACCCTCCCTCTTATGGGCCCTCCCCCACCTGGGCCCAGGCTTAAAGGGAAATCTCTGATGAAACCTTCTCAACAGATGAGGTGCAGCGACATCAGATGCAGCGATCCAAGACGCCTCCTCAGGACCAAAACCTCTCCAATGCACAAGGTACTGAAGAATGCCTCTGCAGAGCCGAGAATCCAGAACTTGTCTAACCTCGTACTTAAGATTATCCTCAGAGACTGAAAACGAGGTAGGGAGATGACAAGAAGATCTATTGAGGACCAAAGGCTTTCTAGGAATAAGCAAGGGCATGAGAGGATCAACAGGAATCTGAGGAGGGTCCCCTAGACCCTTAAAGGGGAACTGGTCATCTTGCACAGGACCATCAAACTGGGCAGATGTCAGTGGAACCCTGAAGTCAGGTTGGTTAGAGGGTGACATGTCACAGGAGTCAAGCTGAATAGCTGAAAGACAAGCAGAATGTCCTGAACAAGAAAAAGTAGGAGGCTCACTGGGCATGGGCTGGACTGGCATAACTAGTACAGAGGCAGAGTGAATAGCTGAGTCAGGTGTAGCGACTACCTGAATCGCATCGCAAGACGTAGCGACTGCAGGACTTGTAGACAAGCTAGCCTGGCTGTGCGTCCAAGGGTGGTTAGGGACAGAGAAATGTAAATGGTTATGCAACCTGGAATGAATGACCGGCTCAGATTCACAGGGGGCAACCTTGGGTAGGCAGGACGAGGAACAGGAGGGACCCCAAGCCAGGATCTGTCCAGTAGTCCAGTCCACATGAGGAGAATGGAGCTGTAACCATGGGAGACCCAAAATTATAGGCGTTGAGGCCTTGGGTAAGATAAGGAAGGATATCCACTCCTGGTGGAGTGTCCCTACCGACATCTTAACAGGGAGGGTCTGGAAGCGGATAGGTCCCCCTGGGAGAACAGTACCATCAATCGCCAAGACCACCAATGGTGTGGTGAGGGGCAAAAGAGTAAGTCTCATGGACGATGCGATTTCCCAGTCCATAAAATTACCAGCGGCTCCGGAATCCAGATATGCTGAGACCGAATGAAAAGAAGCACCAACATGAAGGAACACAGAAAGCAGAAGACGAGAAGTGGAAGGTGATATTTCTGGGTCCAATACTCCACTTTCCAGATGAAGTGGACCCGAACGTTTTTCTGGACAAAGAGAGCAAGTGTCACGAAAATGACCTTTGCCCCCACAGTAAAGACACAGACCAAGAGTTCTGCGCCTAGCACGTTCCTCGGGGATAGCCTGGTCCGACCCAGCTGCATGGGTTCCTCAGCTGGTAGGAGATGCTCTACGGGTCGAAGAGAGGGGAGCTCAGGCTGACTAAGAACCAAGGAGTGCTGGCGTTGCTTTTCTAAGGTCCTCTCCTGAAAGCGAATATCGATCTGGTTACACAAGGAGATAACGCCGGCCAGATCAGTGGGGATGGTTCTTCCTGCTAATTCATCCTTCACTCTATCAGACAGGCCATGCAAAAAGGTTGCGACTAAGGCCTCATTGTTCCAGCTCAACTCAGCCGACAGTATGCGAAAATGAAGGGCATACTGTCCCACAGAAGCAGACTCTTGGCGGAGACGTAAAAGGGCGCTGGCCGCTGAAGAGACACGAGCCGGTTCTTCGAAGATATTCCGAAAAAGTTTCAAGAAGCCAGACAGGCTAGAAACCACTGGATCATTCAGTTCCCACAGAGGGGCTGCCCAGGCTAAAGCTTCACCAGAGAGGAGGGAAATGATATAGGCTACCTTAGCCCGATCAGACAGGAAGTTTTGGGGCTGGAGCTCAAAATGAATTGTGCATTGGCTAAGGAACCCCCTGCAAGCCTTGGAGTCCCCAGAGAAACGGGACGGAGCTGGCAGTTGTAGTGAGTGTGTGGCAGCGACTGGTGCAATAGGTGCAGCCGCTGGTTGTATTTGAGGTTGCGGATTCAGGGTTCCCAAGGAGGCCTGAAGCTGCTCAAAGCGAGAAGCCAGATCCTGGAGGAATCGCATCACCTGAGTCTGATTCGATTCCTGGGTTTCAAGTCTGCAAACTATGCCCTGCAACGGATCATCCACAGGTAACGGGATGTCAGCCGGGTTCATGGCTGATCAAACTGTCAAGGTCACCTGTGGCCAGGTGACAGATGCACACCGTAGGGGGACAGGAGTGCACCGCAAGGTAGTGAACCCTATGGCTGACTGCTGCGGATAGGAAACTGGGTGGTTGTGGAAAGCGGGACCAGAGGAGCACAACCGGGATCATAACGGAAGCTAGAGCCAAGATTCCCCAGGGCGCGGAGTCTAAGACCCAGCAGGTCTTCTCCAGGGCCTCTAGTGGTGAGGATGTTATGCTGCAGGCTGGGACCAGGTCGCGGCCCCTGGAGTTTCCTAGCTCACGCCCCGTAGGATAAGGGGAAAAGAGGGGAAGCAGCAGCACAAGATATGAGAGAACCGAATAACAAGCTGAAGGTCAGGGGCCACAAGCAGACAAGGATAACGAAAGAACGAGCCGAAGGTCAAGGGTCACGAGCAGACAGGGATAGTCGGGGACAAGCCAAATATGTAACAGAGAGACAGACGTAGCACACGGCAGGCAGGAACTCAAACACACAATGCCTAACAAACACGTTGATCAGCAAAGCAGGCTTGCAGTGCACAGGTTAATATAGTGTTCTGTGATAGGGCCTGGGGTGGAGTCTGGCTGGGAGGAGATTATAAAGGAAGCCAGGTGAAAGGGCTCAGGCCTCTAAGATGAACACATGGGAAGGAAGGTAAGCTGACAGACAAACACTACTGCATATCCATGACATTAGTAGGCCATAGTTTAAGAGGAAGAGACCAGACAGGTTTTATTGTGAAATAAATGTTAGAATGTATTATTTCACAGACAAGAGGCAAAAATATTGTACAGGTTTGATGCACAGTATGTAAGCAGCATTATAAGCCCACAATATCTGAGGGAGAGACAAGCCAAATTGCAACCAAGTAATAAAAAAAATTATGTGTATTATTTCACAGAAAATAGGGAAACATATTGTAGTCAGTACACAGAATGTAAACAGTTTTATTTTTTTTAACATTCAACGTTTATTGAAAATAAAAAGGAGTAATTGTATTACAAAGTGATCGCAGATGCAACTGCTCTTAACAAGGACAGTTTAGTTAGTATAAAATACATATATGTAGGGACAGGAAAATCAGTAACCTAATAGTGAACATTCTATGATTGTTGGCACACTCTGCATGGCTGAACATCACTTTAGTGTATTATTATGTAAAGGCAGTCAGAACAATTAACTGGTAAACCAAAAGATTAATCCTACTTAACGTAAGGGTATGATCATATCCATATTCCTATTGACTCAAGATCGTCAGTATTATCTGCTATCGCACATTATATTTCACATAAAGAAAACGAAAAAAGAAAAGAGAGAGAAAAGAAGTTGAGAGATGTATAGATACAGAAAGAGTTCACAGAAGTGGATGACGTCTTATTAAGCATAATTAGTGAAAGTGTCCAGGTGGTTCTCGGTGAGGTACCCAGAACAGATGGGTCTACAACTTGTGTTATGTGTTGAGGTTAAGTGTTATGAGAAGTTAAGACATCACTGTAAGCTTGCGAGTATCTGAAGACAAGCCAAGGCTGCCAGGTTTCATGAAACCTCTCAACCGCATCATTGGCCTGTGCCAGAGTCTCCTCCATTTCATAAGTTTCTCCAACCTTATGAAGCCAATCTGCAATAGATGGAACCTGCTGTGTTTTCCAATAAAGTGGGATAAGGGACTTGGCCCCATTCAGTAAGTGCCTTGAAAGGGAGCGTTTATATTTCTGAACGTAAAATTGGTGACATGCAAAAGACAGCACGCGGCGTTTAAGATGAGTTTGGTCTCCATGATCTGTTTTATCAGTTTAATGACCTCATCCAGTATGGAGCAATCAATGGGCAATGCCACCATATATGGGACAGTGAACCCCTCTCCTTCAGGCATCTCAAGCATTCCGCTGGGGTCTGTGGGTTCCATCTATGCAACTTGGCCGGTGTATTATACCAATGTGTTAACAGTTTATAAGCCGTCTCTTGCATTTTTGTGCTGATTGAACATTTGTGGGTGAAGATGCAAGCATACCTCCATTGTTTAGTCGAAATCCCCTGTTGTAGCTCCTCTGACCATCTCCTCCTGAGTCCATCCAGATTAGTTGACTTGGAAAATTGTAGCCATGTGTATGCCGTAGAGGTGGCTCTGGGAAATTGTGTGCCCTACTGGCAAATAGCTTCTAGGTCTGTGAGAGGTCTGATAAAGTTTCCTTTGTTTGTTTGCTCTCCTAAATAACTGCATAATTGTAGATATGTCCAAAAGGGCATATGTGGTAGGTTCATTCCTTCTTTAAGTGAGGTTCAAGGCTTCAATTTCCCCTCTGCATAACATCCCCCTGCTAGCAAAGCACCCTGCTGTTGGGACGGTTTGAATGCCGGGTTACCCACGCCAGGAGCAAAGTTGGGGTTGTCTAATATCGGTGTTAAGGGGCTAAGACGGGAGGTGATAATTGAATGTTTAGCTATGCTGTGGAAAATTTCTAAGGTGTTTCCTGTCAGTGGGTGTCTGCGTAGAGCAAGGGGGTAGCTCTTCCATGGAATCCATGGAGAGAATTTCAGTGGGATTGAAGTCAAGTTTGTTTCGAGAGATACACAGTCCTTCGATTCACTGTGACAATGCCAGTCAATTATCCTGGTTATGTGTGATGCCTGGTGGTATTTTCCAAAGTCAAGTATTGCCATACCCCCATGTCTTTAGGTTTTGTCAATAAGGTAAATTTGAGTCTCGGTTTCTGGTGGTTCCATAAGAACCGCAGCAGGATAGACCGTAAGGTAGTAAAAATTTTAATAGGTAGCGTATGCAATAAATAGAGGAGCCTGGGTAGAATAGTCATTTTGATTATGGTAGCACGGCCAAACCAGGAGAAATATCCAGGTTGCCATAGAATTAGATCTTTTTCAATATTTTTAATTAGACGGGGGATGTTTCGTTCATATGTGGTGGTCAAAGTGGGTGTGAGCCATACTTCCAGGTATTTCAGGGCCCTGGGGTTCCATTTAAAGGTGGAGTTCACTTTAGTCTGTGCTAGCAACCGCTCTGGGAGGGATATGTTCAGGGCTTCCGACTTCGAATCATTTTTTTGAAGGTTGGAAACACGACCATATAATGCAAAGTCCTCCAACAAATTTGGAACTGAGATGATTGGGTTAGTCAAAAAAAACAGATCATCCGCGTAAGCGCCTATTTTAAATTCCCTATCCTGAACCTTAAAGCCGGAGACGTATTTTTTAGCATTGATCTGTCTAATAAATGGTTCTAAGGTTAAAATGAATAAGAGCGGGGAAAGAGGAAAACCCTGTATGGTGCCATTTTTTATAAGGACTTTAACAGAGAGTGTGCCATTAATTTTGAGTCTGGCTGATGGGTTCTGGTAAAGTGCAGAGATCCTGGCCATCATGTGTGGTCCAAGACCTATCCTCTTGCAGACCGCCAGCATAAAGTCCCACGCCACCCAATCAAAGGCCTTCTCCGCGTCCGTGGACAGGAGAAGGCCCTTGATTCTCCGTACATGTGCCGCATGGGTCAACAGCAAGGCCTTGATGACATTGTCCTTGGCCTCGCGACCCGACATAAAACCAACCTGTTCCGGGCCAATCAGGTTTGGAAGCAGGGGGCTGAGTCTGGAGGCTAATATCTTTTACATCTAGGTTGAGCAATGAGATCGGATGATAGCTGGCGCAATCCGCAGTATCTTTACCTGGCTTCGGTATCACCGCCACGTAGGCAGAAAGGAAATCAGGGGTGACCGACCTAGCTTCTTACAGTGAATCCAAAGCCGCCTTTAGCAGATTGGTCAAGATGTCAGTGAAAGTTTTGTAATAAATGGATGTATATCCATCTGGGCCCGGGCTTTTGCTCGATTTCAGGTTTTTAATTGCAGGTTTCATTTCATCAGCTTTTATTGGGCTCTCTAAAAGTGCTATGCTCTCATCCGCTAATTTAGGCATACCACTCTGATCTAGGTAGTCCCAGATTATTTGCTGTCTGTCTTCTCCCACACCTCCCTGCCCACGCTACGATGGTAAACTGTGCAGCTTTGTAGAAAAATTATGAAAGTGTTGTGCTATTGCGTCAGTGGATACATCAATTTTACCGTCGCCACGTCGTATGCCTGGTATGATGTTAGTAGTTGTTTGTTCTTTCAGGGCTCTAGCAAGCAATTTTCCCAGTTTGTTGCCAGATTCATAATACAACTTTTATTTAAAGA
Source organism: Rana muscosa (assembly GCA_029206835.1). NCBI lineage: Eukaryota > Metazoa > Chordata > Amphibia > Anura > Ranidae > Rana > Rana muscosa. The sequence goes on along the minus strand of CM055116.1, from coordinate 345,682,928 downwards.
ACAAAAATCTCTGATGTATATTCAAAGATCTGTTGTAGGGCTTTTATGGTGTCAAGAATGTCCTGAGTCGTGTGTGTAAGAAATTATTGTTTATGGAGTGTTTCCAAGTGGTTGATACGGTCAGTCAGAACTTTAATTTGTTTGTCTCTGTCTCTTTTTACGCTGAGCCCCCATTCTGATGAGTTTGCCCCTTATGGTGCACTCCCATATCATGAGTGGATCCGAGACAGGGGTATTGTTTTGTTGGAAAATTTATTTTAAGGATGCAGTCAGTGTCGCGAGCAAGGTTGAGTCAGTCAGTAGTGAGGCATTAAGTCTCCATGTTTGAGGTATTCTGTGAGGGAGTCATTGGGTTTAAGGTTAGAGAGACGGGTGAATGGTCCAAAAAGGACGGTATACCAATATGCACCGTGGTTACCGAGGGCAGGTCCCGTTGGGATATGAATATGTAGTCCAGACGTGTATATTTATTGTGTGGCATTGAATAGTACATGAAATTATGTCCCTCAGGGTTTATAAAGCGCCACGTATCAATTAATTGTAATGACTGTAGCATGTTTTTGAGTTTTTTGAGAATTTTGTAGGTAATGAAAGTTTTCCCATTGGAAGTGTCAGTTAAGGGGTTCAGGGGTATATTAAAGTCTCCACCCATAATTAGGCATCCAGATACAAAGCCCAATAAGTCCTGGACCATTCTCTGGCAGAAAGAGACATGGGATTTGTTAGGAAAGTATACGTTAGCCAACGTAACAGGAGTGTCATTGTAACGTCCCTTCAGAAAGATGTACCTGCCTTTGGGGTCTATCATGGTTTCTTTGATTTGAAAAGGGACTTCTTTGTTTATTAGGAGCAAAACCCCCTTAGATTTAGAGTCATCATTAGTAGCATGGTATGCTTCTTTAAAGAAAGAGTCTGTCAATTTAGGTATGTTATGTGTCCTAAAGTGCGTTTCTTGAAGAAACACAAAATGTGGCCTACCTTTTTTGAGCTCTCTCAGTAGGGTGGACCACCGTTCAGGAATATTCAGACCTCTCACATTATGTGATATCAGGAGGGGGATACGTCCCAGCGATGAGCACGCCATCTGTAGAACTCAGGAGGAAACAGCTAGGTCCAAACTGCAAAATAAAACTGGAGATAGCAAGTTAAGATCCAGTAGATACACCTCTATACAAACCAATATAAACACTATACCAGAAAAAAGAAAGAAAGAGATATAGAAAAAAATAAGAAAAGGAAAACATTTAGATGATCAGATCAAGGGAGAAAAACGTATCTCCTTCTTGGTAGGTTATACTACCTCAAAGGCTGGTAAAGTTGTGCCCCTAATACTATTGAAATCAAGTATCAGGTCACGTGGTGGGGAAGATGGAGGTGATTTGCGACCAAATGGGTCGAACAATTACCACTGTCAGTTCTCACCAAGGGTGGTACTGTATACAAAAAAGAAAACAAAAATTGAAATCAAGAAAAAAGGTAACTATGGTTGTAACATATGTAAGTGAAAAAACTGCGCTAAGTCAAAAATAATGATGAAAGCTGCTAACACTCAAACAAACAAAGCAAAAACGGAATGGATACAAAATAGTGCAGCGCTAAATACCAAAAAAATGGCTACTGGACGTAGCTCAAACATGTGATATATCTGATAACTCAGTGAATATATAAATCAATACATAGAGTTCATGAACAGTCCATACCCATGGGTGATCTCTGATATGAGCTATCCTCCATGGGAACTGAGGAACATACCCCTATGGGTGAATATAGAGTGAATGCAAAAATTGTATATACAAAAAAATAGTCCAAAGTAACATATGTATGTTGGAAAGAATGTCTATTCATGGACAACACCACCACAGCATGGAAGGACCAAGGGACCCAATGGTTGATGATGGGAACACAAAAGAAGAGCACAGTAGATACAATCGGGTACTCTTACCGGAAACGGTGGACCCACCTGTCATACGACAGTGGGTCAATCGAGCTTAGTGGTCGCCGTGACCAGAAGATGGAACTGGAAATCCTGGATGTCTAGGACCAACTCCCGCAGGGTGGTGAATGATCCGCTCACACGATGGTGATCCCTCCAATCGTATAGGCTCCAAATTATTCCAAAAATAGACACAAGGGTGGGAGAAAGGAAAACTCCAGATAGTGCAGGTCAATATAACCAATAAAGGTTTATTGAATAAATATAGTCTTTACAGACATATGGACAAATAAAAGTGATCACAAAAATAAAAAGTACTAAAAGCAATGTGGGGTACAGCGATAGCAGGCCCTACGCATTTCGACTACGAAAGTCTTCAACAGGGGCATAGTGCTGTACCCCCCACATTGCCAACTTTATATAAGGTCTAAAGAATATCTGACCCGCCCTAAAGGCGGGGTCAGAACAGGAAATGACACAATATTCACAATATCAGAATATCACCCGTATAAATTGTAACTTAATTTACAAATCTACACGTTATATTGAAAAAATATTGGCTAAACAGACAATGTATAATAGTAATGGTAATAAAACCCCAAAGTAACACAAATTACACATGACCATTTGAAATATTCCCGCCATAGATACAAACCAATCCAAATGGACGGACTGATGACACCATCTGTGCAAAGCACATATGCCTCCAAATGCTGGTATCCACAGTAAGCCTTACCGCCAGAAGAGGGCGTCTAAGTGCATGTCTATATCTCCTAACTTGTAAGTGTGGACATCTAAATGCAGCAACATCACTCAGATGTTGCTGCAATGTGAATTGGGGACACCATGGTAGCGTGGCGCCGCGGCGCACCGTGCCTGCGGACGTCGGATGCGTGTAGTGCACGTGAACATCACGCGCGCGCACCGGAGAACGGCGTTGTGACGTCATGACGCCGTTGCGTCTCGTCACCGCAGCACAGCAGTGAGAAGACGTCAGCTGATAGCGGAGGTGGCGTTTCACTGCAGGGAGACGCCACATCACCATGGTGACGTCCAGGACCATAAAATAAGCGCCATCTTGTGGACATAAAATATATCCATTAAAAAGAAGATCAATAGACATGCTGATAGGCGTATATATCCAAAGGCCCAAAAACGCCATACAGCAAAATCCCTAATGATTAACGATCCCTCCTTATAAAGAATGCAAGTATATGGAGCAAGGATCTATTGTACAGACCCAAACCTCTATCCTACATCCCTACAGAATGTGAAAAGAACAAAAAAACATACAAAGAGTATGTATAATTTGCTCATACATCCTGTCACCCCATAAGCAAAGAATACTATATAAATATGCATAAATGCACATACACATAGACACTCCCTGGATAAAGGCCAAATGATGACACTATAAATGGGGAAGAGAACTAGAATTCATATAGAACAAAGCAACCGCAACATGTCACCTGAAAAGGTGCACACAGGCAATGGGTTGCAATGCGAATGATCATGGACCATCCATCCTGACTAACATGGATACCGAAGCCCAGGGTACTCACGCCCGGTTGATGAAACAATTAATGTCCCATTCAACGTTCATACCGTGGGGTGAGTAACACCTGAGCTTGTGTATCCAGTAAGTCTCTAATCTAGAGACACCCCACAGGGAGGAGTCCCCCCTCCAGTGGGGGACAAACCTATCTATCACCTGGAATTGGGTGCCTCTAGGATCCTTTGCATGGTGTTCTAAATAATGTCGTGAGACAGTATGTTTATCACAGCCCTTACGAATTTTGGCTAAGTGTTCATTAACACGAATAGAAAAATTTCTAATCGTGCGCCCTACATATTGGAGTTTGCATGGGCATGTAATTAGGTACACAATAAACCTAGTGACGCAGGTAGTAAACTGCTTCATAGTGTAACTGCGCCCCGTGACACTAGAGCTAAATGTTACCGTTCTGCGTCTACCCAACTCATTGACCATGCAAACATTGCATTTTCTACAAGGGTAATAGCCATTAGCCTCTGGAAAGAAGGAAATCTTTTTTGGAGGATCTATTGTGTTGGGAGCTATTTCACCCTGGATAGAACGGGCACCTCTGAAAATCACACCTGCCCGTTCAGGGAGGGAAGGTCCAAGAATTCTATCGCTTAATAACACTTTCCAATGTCTATTCAAAATCTTTTTTATTTCAAGATGCTGAGTAGAGTAGGAAGTAAAAAAGGACCATTTGAATCTGTCCTCTCTCACATTTCTCTGTTTGTTAATAAGAAGAGAAGACCTCTCGATTTCCAATACAGAAGAAATGTCTTTATCCAACCCTATAGATGAATAACCCCTATCCAGAAATCTTTCTTTCAGGACGTTGGATTGAGCCAAAAAGTCATCATCATGGGTGCAGTTCCTCCTAAGGCGGAGGAACTGCCCCCGAGGGACAGACCTCAGCCATTGATCGTGATGACAACTGTCTACGGGAATATAACCATTTCTATCTGTTAGCTTGAAGTAGGATTTACTATGCCCCTGTTGAAGACTTTCGTAGTCGAAACGCGTAGGGCCTGCTATCGCTGTACCCCACATTGCTTTTAGTACTTTTTATTTTTGTGATCACTTTTATTTGTCCATATGTCTGTAAAGACTATATTTATTCAATAAACCTTTATTGGTTATATTGACCTGCACTATCTGGAGTTTTCCTTTCTCCCACCCTTGTGTCTATTTTTGGAATAATTTGGAGCCTATACGATTGGAGGGATCACCATTGTGTGAGCGGATCATTCACCACCCTGCGGGAGTTGGTCCTAGACATCCAGGATTTCCAGTTCCATCTTCTGGTCACGGCGACCACTAAGCTCGATTGACCCACTGTCGTATGACAGGTGGGTCCACCGTTTCCGGTAAGAGTACCCGATTGTATCTACTGTGCTCTTCTTTTGTGTTCCCATCATCAACCATTGGGTCCCTTGGTCCTTCCATGCTGTGGTGGTGTTGTCCATGAATAGACATTCTTTCCAACATACATATGTTACTTTGGACTTTTTTTTTGTATATACAATTTTTGCATTCACTCTATATTCACCCATAGGGGTATGTTCCTCAGTTCCCATGGAGGATAGCTCATATCAGAGATCACCCATGGGTATGGACTGTTCATGAACTCTATGTATTGATTTTGTGAGGGGGTTAGCTCGGCAGCGGGTGTGTGTGACCCCCGGGATGGGCTCCCCACACAAAAACAGGCCCAGCAGACGGAGGTTGTGGTTTTCAAAATCAAAAAGGTGCGGTTTATTTTCTATTTACAGTGACAAAAACACAGCAAAGCAAAAGAAACATAAACAAAATAAATCCTGGTCAATTTGACCTCTGACTAAACATACAGGTTTCCTAACTAACAACTGGGATCAGCCTAGTGCTGTCCTATTCCCTAAGTCCCTGGTTTTAAATGTCCAAGCAAATAGCCACACAGGCTTTGTCTCACCGCACAGGGGTTCACTCTCCCTAGACAGTCCACACAGGTCTGGTTCCAGGCATGAGCTAACCCCTAATGAAGCTGGGAGTTCTTATAGAGGCCTAAATGAGCTGACAAGCTTCAGCTGGTCTCATCAACTCCCTGTCTGCACGACGCCCCACACTCTCCCTAGAGGTATGAGTCATCCATGAGCCCACTATCCTCAGCTGGGCTTATACAACTCTCCACCTAGTTGTATAAGTCGGCGTAAAGCCTGAATCTGGGCGAAATATATCTATCCCCCTGGATGCAACCAGGTGACTTTACCTTCCTGCTGTCACAATTTATATATTCACTGAGTTATCAGATATATCACATGTTTGAGCTACGTCCAGTAGCCATTTTTTTGGTATTTAGCGCTGCACTATTTTGTATCCATATGGTTGTAACACACACAGCCTTCTAACACAGAGTTTCTCAACTCCGGTCCTCAAGGCGCCCCAACAGGTCATGTTTTCAGGATTTCCCTAAGATGAAACGGCTGTGGTAATTACTAAGGCAGTGAAACTGATCAAATCACATGTGAAAAATAATGGAAAGCCTGAAAACATGACCTGTTGGGGCGCCTTGAGGACTGGAGTTGAGAAACACTGTTCTAACATTAGGCAGGAAATAGTGCATAAAAACTAAGTCTACCCGACCAAACAGGGTGAAAAGATTTAAACACGTGGGCATACGCCAGGTTTAGTGACAAATAATATCAACATTATCCTTATCAGCCCCCTAACGTTGAAATGTACCAAACCCTGCCACCTGCCACCCCAGCATAAATGCGAGCAAAGCAGGTTGAAGTCTCCCTGCTGCAATCCCAGACCTAGTGTTCCAGGTAAGGCAGGCACTTATGTAACCGGTAATCAAGTTCAGATGGTGGTCTAGGAAAGTCAATAAACAACATTAAGGAGGTTCCGCAGTTTCAAATTTAAGGGCTCTTTAGGGTAACAGAAGGAGGGTGGAGGAGGGGGATTGGGATACTCCAGGGGCCACCAGAGGACTCACTAACAAAGAGGTGGAATAGTTTAAGGCACCCCAAGTAACAGTCTCCATCCAGGGCGCCTGCAGCACAGGCGAAACAGGGTTGTGTAGGGGGGGGGTGGGGGTGATCAAACTTGTAGGTAATGTACCAGAGCGTGAGCTAAAACCGGGTCCCCCTGGATTGCAACAACAGTTATGCCTTACGTGCCAAGCATTAGGAATAGGGAAAAACAGAGGAGCGACCCCAGCCGGGGTCAGTCTTCATCATGGTCTCTGTAATCTTCTGATGGGCGACGGGGTGTTCCAGCTTTGGATCTTCCAGAGCGTAGTGGTTTCTGATTTTTAGCTTGTCGCTTGTCCAGTGTAGAGAATGGTGATCGCTGAGGGCTTCTTTCCAGTGGTGCCACTGTAAAGTCTGCGTACCAATCCGGCAAATCAATGTAGTCTAAGTTCAGAGCCGCACAGAAATCCTGTAGTTCATCAGGCGTGCGCAGAGCATGTTGCTGGCCATTGCATGAAACAGTTAAAGCAAAGGGAAACAGCCATGTATACTTTAATTCCTTTTCCCTCAGTTTCTCCAGCAGAGGGAGCAGTGATCTACGGTTTTTCAGAGTAATCTGCGACAAGTCCTGGAACAGCATGATATTGGCGCCATTAAATATCTGTTTGTTTCGTCTTGCTTTGCGCATAATGTCCTCTTTGAGGGCAAAGTTCTGTAAACAGCAGATTATATCTCTGGGGGGAGCTGCATCGTTCCCTCTTGGTCTAAGCGCCATGTGCTCCCACACAAAATCAATCTCCCCGCCTTCCAGTCTTTACAGTAAATTATTAAAGACTCTTTGTAAAGCAGGAATGATGTGGTCTGGTTCCACCAACTCAGGGATTCCTCTCACCCTAATGTTGTTCCTCCTTCCTCTGTTTTCGAGGTCCTCAATGTGTCTATTAATTTCTAGGAAGTGACGGGTTTGTAAGGATGTGACCCTTTCCAGTCTATATATAGCTTTATCGCTGTGTTTGCCTGTAGCCTCCACAGTCACCATTTTTTCTGTCATCACTAGAAAGTTTGTCTTTAAATCGGTTAAGGCTGCCGAGAATGTGGATTTAATATCCGCAGAAATCACAGACATGTCAGCATAGGTCAGCGGATGATCTGCATGGGATCGTCCCCTACCTGAGTCCTCAGGTGCTGATTGTGAGTCCTCACTGATGTCTCCCTTGTGCTGAGTTGGCGCCATCTTGGTTTGCCCACTGCTGCTGCGGGCCTCAGGTTTAGCTTTAAAGATATCCGCTTCATACCCACACGTTCCACCGCGGATAATATTAGGCGATTATATATGAATCTGCAGGTGCTGGTGGACAATCCGGGGGGTAGGGCCATTCTGTCACAGGACGCCGCAAAGGCGTTTGACAGTGTGGAATGGCCCTACCTCCTGGAGATACTGGAAAGATTTGGACTGGGGGACGGGTTCATAAAGTGGGTAAAGGTGTTATATTCCAGACCCAGAGCCAGAATCCGAATTAACAACAATATATCCCCCCCATTTGATTTATATAGAGGTACCCGTCAGGGGTGCCCATTGTCCCCACTGCTGTTCGCCCTGGCGGTAGAACCTCTGGCTATACTGATCCGTAATGCTTCGGAAGTGGTGGGATTCCACAGGGGTCAGAGGGAAGAAAAAATATCCTTATATGCGGACGATGCGCTTATATATTTAGGCGACTCTGCCGCCTCGTTGCGAGCAGCGATGCGGACAATCGAGGACTTTGGAGGCTTTTCAGGGTTCACTATTAACTGGTCAAAATCAATTTTAATGCCTATAGATCAGGGGGTGGAACAGTTACCCGAGGGGGCGGAACAAATAGTTATAGCAAAATGTTTTAAATACCTGGGAGTGGTAGTAACACCGGAACCGGCCGAGTATATTCAGCTAAATCTGGGCCCACTGTTGGATAGACAGAAAGTGAAATGCAACAGTTGGTGTAAGCTTCCACTGTCAGTGGTAGGACGAGCAAATTTAATAAAAATGGTGTGGGCCCCGCAGTTACTGTATGTACTCCATAACTCCCCCATGTGGATTTCTAATAAGTGGTTTAAAAAGATTGACACACTGATGAGGGAGTTAATTTGGAAAAAAAAAAAACAGCCAGGATCAGTTTAGCTACCCTGCAGTACGGGAAGGACAGAGGAGGATTGGCAATACCCCACTTCAAAATGTATTTTTTGGCCTCACAGCTCCAGCAGATGACAGGATGGGGACGGGAGGGGAGGGAAGACCCGATAAGTAAAATGGTGACCGCATCGGCTCCAACATTGGTAGCGGCCTCCCATATGGAAATGGATTTGCCGAGTATACCAGACTCGGCACCCATATGTGTCCTTCTTAAAAAAGTATGGGCGGAGACCCGGAAAGCCATGAAGATAAAAGGTGTGTTGCCCTTTACCCCGATATGGCACAACCAGAGATACCCAGAGGTACAGGAACTGCAGGGTTTTACCTCATGGAGAGAGAGGGGGATCTGGTTCTTCACACAATTATATGAAGGGAAGGAGTTGAAGACCTATGAACAGCTTTGTCAGGAATTTCAGTTGAGTCCAAAGGGTTTCTATCAATATCTTCAGTTACGCCATGCCCTACAGATACAACAAACTACACACTCTATGACAGTGTCAATATCATCCATGCTGAGGGAATTCCTTGGGGCAGACATCCGGAAGGGATTAATCTCAAAAATATATGGGGAATTGCTGTCCTCGGTCCAGGACCACACCTCTCTGAGAAGCCGAAGCAAATGGGTAGAAGAAATTGGGGATATAGATGGGAATCAGTGGGAAATGGCACTTAACTCCATTCCTGTGGTTTCGGTATCGGCATCACATAGATTATCACAACTATTTATCCTGCATAGAGCATATAGAACAACAGAGCAGCTATATAAGTGGGGAGGAAGAGATTCCCCTCTGTATGGAAAGTAAAAAAAGAGAATATAGTAATGGGACACAGTAGTATGTATATGTGGATAGGCACCAAAAAAAATAATGGAATGTCTCACTGGAAAATATGTAATAAGTGTTAGCACTGTAAGAATAACTTTTTCTAAATAAAAAGACGATGATTAAAAAAAAATCCGCGATGTTTCTGGCCAGGTGAGCCACGGATCCTCTTCTCGGGCGTGAGTGCGGGGTGCTGTATAGCCGTTTGCCCGCCATCTTGTGCTAGTTGGTCGGGTATTATGCTCTAGAAGGCCGTGTGTGCTCCGGAGCTCCCTCAATGTGCGACCATTCCTCTCGCGCACCCGTGAACAGTTTTTTTTGTGCTGCAATTTCAGAAGGAGAGATAATGCAGTTTTTAATCTAGGAATAAAAATGTGCTATAAACTTCAGAGTGTATTATTTAAGAGGCAGTACTAACAAACATTGTATGTTTGCTAAAGAATATGTAAACAACTCTATTGGTTTGCAATTTAAAAAGGAGAGATGATGCAGTTCCTTTTCTTAGAATAATCATTTGAGTGTTTTATTTCAGAGAGACAGGTCCACAAATATTTCTGAATGCTGAAGTACTGAAATAGGAGCTGGCAATGGTGGAAGCTACCATTTTTACTTTGGTCTGGATTGCAAATAGCAGGTGTAGCCACTGCAGCGTGCTCCAGAGCTTGCAAGTACAAGGCAGTTGGCAGGTTGCCTGTTGGTGCCATTGTGACACATGACCCTGCATGCTAAAAGATGGTGTAGGGTGAACCAGCTTACAGTCTGCCCCTGAAAAGAGGCCAAAATCTAAGGCCTACAATGCTTACTGTCCCACAGGTATACCAGCAGCAAACTAGCATGGCAGCCATTTGCCTGGACTGTTGCATTGGCTCTTGGTCACTTGAGTTTGACTGGTGGTTCTGAGTTGTCACCAGATGAGGCCATTAAGGTGGAGGATTTAGTGGTGACTACTCTGTCAACATCACCAATGTACAGACAAGGGTAGGTGCCTCTTGCTCCAGCTGTGTGCTCTGTCCTGCATTCCTCCCAGTAGCCAACAAATGTTCCCAGTGGGCCGTAAAGAAGATCTGTAATGTCTCTGTCCATGATTGCTGGACTAAGTGTGGTAATGAGACAATGTGAAATTACCCTCCACATGATGATGGAGAGAAAAGATGACCCACTGAGCAAAACAAATGGCAGCTGAGTACCTGAGATTGTGGTGCAGAAAATACCATAAACCTATGGAAGGAGTACATATAGAATGGGAGCAGATGTAAAATCATGGTTGGCATACAGGTACATGGAGAATAACTGCTTGTAACAGCTGAAGATGAGACTCTTGCCATGTAAAGGATTCTGATGGACATGCTGGTCCTATTCACCATTTGATGTGCTGTAAGTAAAACCACTCAAACCCCTTCAAGGAATAAACAGCCCACATGATATCACTCCTAACAAGCTTTATCAGAAAACAGCACATTCTGCATTCCCCTTCTGGAAACCCCCCACCCCCCCCCCCCTTCTGATGTGTTTCACCTTTACAGGTTGATTGAGGGTGAAATGCAGAATGTGCTGTTTGCTGAATAAAACTTGTCAGGAGTAATGTCATGTGGGCTGTTTATTCATTCAAGGGGTTTGAGTAGTTTTACTTACAGCACATCAAATGGTGAATAGGGCCAGCATGTCCAGCAGAATTATTGATATGGCAAGAGTCTCATCTGCAGCTGTTGGAGTGGATAAAAGCAATTATTCTCCAGGAGTAATATCATCAGTGTGTGACCCATCTGATTTCTACATCAAATCTGTATGGAGTATGGATGGGCTCCATGGGCAACACCCAGCATGCACACAGGGGAAGAAATGTGATTGGAGCTTTCAGAGCAGTAATAGCAGTGAGGTTGCAGATCTTGCAGCAGATGGACAATCTTGTGGAGTGGAGAGAGAGGTAGAAAGTGAGAAATGACAAGGAGGAGTGCAAACCTTTTACTGCTGACTGGTAGCATTGATGCGCTGCTCCCACCAAGCTTTGTCATGGAGAATAATAAGTCTCCTCGTGCATATGGTACCCAAATGGCTAGTAGTTGTATCATAGTTGTGAAGCTGCAGGCAGAAGCTGTAAACCTCAACAGTGGTGTCAGCAGCAGAAGAGTGCAGAAAGGCCCAGACTACTGAGCTATGTGGAGTGGCCCTGTAAAAAGTACTATCCTGTACCTGTGGGATGGTGTCATCCAGGGGAATTGGATGCCTGCTCCTTTCAGTCTCTGCAAATTGCTCCTGTCCAAGGATGAAATCCTGTCTCACTGCTCTTATGCTTCTAAATGTTCTCCTCTACTTTCTCTGACATCTAATACTGTCTGCCACCTTGTTATTCTTACCCTCCGTATTGTTCATTCCCATTTGGCAGGAACAGCACTAGTGATTGCTGTTCTCTGCTTGATGTACCCTTCCTCAATTCTCCTTGAGATCACTTCCTTAATAATAATTACCAAGGATTCTTGAACATCATTCTGTGACAATTTACAGCGGAAATAATTCATCAGATTTCTTGAGTGTTGCTTGAGGCATTTTAGTGCACTTCCGAAAGTACAAATTGAGTACTGTCTGCAATACTTTTTCGGACAAGCTTTCAGGATACGTCCCCCACATCTTCAAGGTCCTAGCAGTACTGACTCACAAAAATATTAGCAGAATGTTAAAAGAAAAGCGACTCTGGGAGAAAGGAAAAAAACAAACAAACACAAATGTACATGTGTACATGGCAATGGTAGTAAAACAAGTATAGTTAATGAGATAAGACAAAGAGAGAGCTATAAACCAGAGGGCGGGGGGGTGACAGTCACAGAGGGGGTCGTTCGGAAGTTATTGACCGAAAACCGAAATTTGCCACTTTCTGGATGAAGGCCCAAACTCACCGAAAACTCACCGAACGAAGCCCAGACTTGGCACACATGTAGCGTCCATCGACCTCTACCGGTGCACCGAGTTTGGGGACCGGGGACCGTAAGACCGGGGATAACCGATTTTTTTAGCCGGGCACCACTTCCATAGACTCCCGTTATAAACGGTCACTTTTTGGGGACCTGTTACAGGCCGGCCTTTTGTCCCCCGAAGCCCAGACTTGGCACACATGTAGCCCCACTCGACCTCTACCGGTGCTCCGAGTTTGGGGACCGGGGACCGTAAGACCGGGAAGCACCGAATTTTTTAGCCGGCAACCACTTCCATAGACTTCCATTATAAACGGTCACTTTTTGGGGACCCGGTACCGGCAGGCCATAGGTCCCCATGACTCCAAACTTGGTATGCATGTAGTCTCGAGTGTACTTTACCAGTGTGCCGAGTCTGGGGTTCCTAGCATTGATGGTCCCCGAGATATTCCATCCCAAGCTGACTGACCCCCCCTTCAAAGCCACTTTCAAAACCCTCTTTTTTCCCGGTACCATTTTTGGTTTACCGGTCCCTTTGGGGACCCGCTACCAGTCGCCCTTTTGTCCCCCGAAGCCCAAACTTGGCACACATGTAGCCCCACCAAATTTTTTAGCCGGCAACCACTTCCATAGACTTCCATTATAAACGGTCACTTTTTGGGGACCCGGTACAGGCCGGCCATAGGTCCCCTTGACTCCAAACTTGGTACACATGTAGCCCATCACTTCCTCTACCGATGCACCGAGTTTGGGGACCAGGGAACGTAAGACCGGGGAGCAGTGAATTTTTTAGTCCGACCATCGACCGCCATAGACTTACGCTTTAATCGGTCCCATCGCCGGTTGGGTTTGGGCGATCGGTACCGGTCGCCCATCGGTTCCCTGGACTATCCCTTTGGAACCTGAGTCCTGAAGAAGTGGGGCTACCACCTCCCGTTGTCGGTGTAATTTTCTGACCGGTACACGATGCTGAAGTTATGGAAGTGTTTACCGGATCACCGGTTACCGAATACCGGTCCTAAAAATACGAGGGTGGTCTCATTCTGTAGAAAAGGGTTGGGGAAATCTAGAGAGACCCCCTGAAGCTATCTGCGATTGAAGTTTTTTGAGATATACCGGTTTAACGCGCTTTTTTCCGGTTACCGGAACCTTCCGGTTGAGGTACCGGTCCCAAAATCGGTATGGTGGTACCCCTATATGTCTCCTACATCATCCTGAAGTTTGGTGTTACTGTGAAATAAATTAGTTTCACTGAAAGAAGATTTATCATTTAATCAAGACAGACAGGTCAAATTTTGGCAAGACAAAAGTTTTGTCGCCTATACAGAAATTGAACAACTTTACTGAAAATCCAAAAATATGTCAGCAAATTAAGTAGTGGTGCTGTGAGATCCAAATGTAATATCTTGTATGACTTCCATGAGCTTGAAGGACAGCATCCATGTGGTTTGTCAAGGATTCATACAATTTATTGATGAAGTCATCAGGAATAGCAAAGAAAACAGTCTTGCATGCCTCCCAGAGTTCATCAATATTCTTTGGTTTCGTCTTCCATGCTTCATCTTTCATCCTACACCACATATGCTCAATGATGTTCATGTCTGGTGACTGGGCTGGCTAATCCTGGAGTTTCTTGATCTTCTTTGCCTTAAGGAACTTTGATGTGGAGATGGAAGTATGCGATGGAGCACCATCCTGCTGCAAAATTTGGCCTTTTTTATGGTTGGGAATATAAGAGGTAGCTAAGATTTCTTGGTATTTTAGACTATTGATGTTGCCTTCCACCCTGCAGATCCCTTGCACGCCCCCATACTGGATGTAACCCCAGACCATGATTTTGCCTCCACCAAACTTCACTGTTTTCTGGGTAAATCTCGGCTCCATGCGGGTTCCAGTTGGTCTCCTGCAATATTTGCGGCGACTGTGGTGTAATTCAACAGAAGATTCATCTGAAGAATCCACCATCTGCCACTTTTCCAGTCCATCCTTTTAGCAGGCTGTGGGCCTTGGCAAATGCCACACGGTTTTTCAATTGTCTTTTGTTTAGTGCAGACTTATGGGCACTGATTCGACCATGGAGGCCATTTTGAGACAGAATCCGACAAACTGTTCTGGTTGACACAGGGACTTCAGGTGACCAGGTCTCGTGGAGCTCTGCTGCAGTGGAAAATGGGCTGGCCTTGGATTTTCGTGCCAACAAACGGTCCTCTCGAGCAGTTGTCTTACGGGGTCGGCCTGACCTAGCCTTGTCCAAAACGTCTCCAGTCTCTTCAAATCTTTTTTTTATCCTCTGAACTTGACGCTGAGACACATTGAAGGTGTCTGCCACATCGGCAGTGGATCTGGTCTTCAGCCTCTTGATAATCAACACTTTAGTCTCCGGGTGAATCTTAGGCATGTTTGCAGAGGTCTAGTTGCAGTTGAGAAGGTCTAGTGTACTGGTGTTCTTTTTATACACACCTGAGACCTAATTGATCCATTATTAGTCACAGGTGAAGCTCATATAACAAGGCGACAACACTTATGTCTTGGCAAAAATTGACTCAATGGGCTTTACCAAGCTGTGAATATTAGAATACTTTTTGTCAGTTTCGTTTTGCACTGAAACATTATTACAAAAGCTGTTGGGATTAAAATGACCCATTTCTTGTAACAAAATCTTGATTAGAAATATATTTTAGCAGCACTTCAGGTCAATTTGTACACAGGCGACAAGACTTTTGTCAGGGACTGTATAAGCCGACCCGGATATAAGCTGAGGCACCTAATTTTACCACAAAAAACTGGTAAAACTTATTGACTCAAGTATAAGCCTAGGGTGTCCATCTGCATGCCTCACTGTGCCTCACTTTGCCTCACTGTGTCCATGTGCATGCCTCACTGTGCCCATGCCTCACTGTGTCCATGACTAGACTAACGTTTAACATGGGAGTCTATGGAAGGGGAGCCCGGCTTTGAAAAATTGTTGCTCCCCGGTCGTAGGTTCTCCAGACAACAAACTTTGCACACTTGTGGAGGAGAAATGGAGCTACATGTGTGCCAGGTTTCGGGTCCAGGGGACCTACGACCAGCCGCTAACGGGTCCCCAAAGTCACCGGAGAAATGACCATTTAACATAAGAGTCTATGGAAGGGGTGCCGGCTTTGAAAAATCGGTGCTCCCCGACCGTAGGTCCCCCCGACAACAAACTTTGCACACTTGTAGAGGAAGAGTGGGGCTACATGTGTGCCAAGTTTCCAAATTCAAAGAGATCAGGTGCAAAAAGGTGACTCGAGTATAAGCCGAGGGGGGCATTTTCAGCACAAAAAAAGTGTGCTGAAAAACTTGGCTTATACGCGAGTATATACGGTATGTGATTTTGCACTCATTATCCAACAGTTTTATGACACCCTCTGGGACTGTCTCCCCCCACCCCTCCCTCCAGTCTATAGATCTCCCTCTGTCGTATCTCACTAAGTATGACAATTTTGCTATGTACATTTGTGTGTGTGTTTGTTTTTCTTCCCCTCTGAGATTGTCTCTTTTTTTAACATTCTGCTACAACTCTTGTGATTCAGTACTGCTCGGGCCTTGAAGAAGGGGACATAACCGAAAGCTTGTCTTGAAAAATTGTATGTGAGTGCAAATAAAAAAAGTATCACGGACAGTACTCAATTGTTGTCTTTATTGTTTCTATGCTTTGTAAACCTCATTCATTTCACTCCACCAATGTAAATCGGAAGCTTTTCATACAAATAAGTAGTGATGGACGAACATCTGATGGGATGGTTCGCGAACGCGCGCAAATGTTCGCGAACTGCAGGTTCGCGGCAGGTCCCATTCATTTTAATGGCAGGTGAACATGAAAAACCTCCAGGTCATATTTTCAGCCACAAAATACTTACTAGCTGTGCACACATAGTCCCACAACATGGACACTGACATACCAGAAGTATTAAGCGAATCTGCGATCGACAAGCATTCTTTTTTTATCTGCAAAATTTCGTCAATTCAGGAGCGCATGAAGGCCATGGAAGAAAGAGGCAAGGCCAGGCTATGAAGGGGGTGCAGGAGATGATCCTGCTATTGGAAAAGTTGCCATAAAACCCTTGGGCTGATCTGGGTACTGTTGTTAGACTGCTGAGTGGCGGTTGTTGCTACCTCCTCTTCCTGATCCAATGCCAAGAATGGCTGCGCATCAGAAATGTCTTGTGATGGATCGGAAAATAATTCCTGTGACTCAAGCGGAGGGTATATGGTGGTGTTGGTGGTAGTGTCTTTGGGGGTGCACACAGCAGAGAGTGAAGAGGGTGCAGATAGAGAGGATGAGGAGGGTGCAGAAGAGGAAGGCTGAGTGAGCCACTCAACCAAGTCTGGTGCGTCCTTTGACATAATCGAACGCACCTTCTGAAACTTCCCACTTTAGCTCCGGCCTGGTGCTCCTACCCTACCACCCCTGTGGAAGGGCCTGCCTCTTCCTCTGCCTGTCATTTTTTAAATGACCCTGTGACAAAAGTCTCTAGAGAAGCGCAGTATATGTGGAAGAAGGTATATAACACCCCGCTTTAATCTGTCGTTTTGGGGGGCCACTGGTCTATCACACCAGTCATAATACTTTTTTCTAATTGCGTTTGTCACTCTTTGTAGTTGTAGTATTGCTGCAGAACCGCTCAGCAGTCACAATGCTGCACAATACAAATCCACTATAATATGCTTTCTATATTAGAAAGTATATTATAAGTGTATTACACCCCTATATACTGCACACCAAACAATAGTACACCTTTACCAGTCCTTAAAAAGGACTTTTGTGGACCTATTTTAGTTAGCAATTTGTGTCACTACAGTCTGTCCCTGCTCCACACAGCAACCTCTCCCTACACTGACAAAAGACAGCTGCAGAACCGCTCAGCAGTCACAATGCTGCACAATACAAATGCACTATAATATGCTTTCTATATTTGAAAGTATATTATAAGTGTATTACACCCTTATATACTGCACACCAAACAAAAGTACACCTATACCATTCCTAAAAGGACTTTTGTGGACCTATTAGCTAGCGATTTGTGTCACTACAGTCTGTCCCTGCTCCACACAGCAACCTCTCCCTACACTGACAAAAGACAGAATGTGAAATGGCAGCTAGATCAGGTCTATTTATAAGGTAAGGGGTATATCCATGTACTGAAATGTCTCAATTGGCTGTCCTGTACCACATGATGGATGTGTCATGGGACAAAGTTCTTCACAATGTAAAAGAATATGGCGGCCGCGAATAGCGCCATATGTTCGCCGGTTCGGCGAATAGCGAACGCGCAAAGTTTGACGCGAACCGACCGTGGGGCGAACCGCAAGGCCATCTCTACAAATAAGCTTATCAGACCTTTGGTTATGTCTCTCTATGTCAACTGCATGTTTTCTGCCTAAGTACGTGTATAGCCTCTCACATGTTAAATTACCTTGGCTACTGTTATGCTTCTTATCTTATTTTTGGTTCATGTTTGATCCATTGCTTGTTTATGTTATACTTTTCATTGTCTAATAAAATGTTTTAACAAGAAAGGAGGAAGATGATGAAGACTTAGTAAGCCAAACCATGACTTCTCTGTGTGCTCTAGCTCTATAGTGTGGCCATTGCCAGAAAGAACAGGCAGATGTGCTATGCCTTTGCACCAGAACCTGCTCACTCCCTACTAGCTGGGCCTTCCAGACATTATGAACACAAAGGGAATGCATAACGTAATTATAATTTATAGTTGAATTCAGGAAGTGGTATTTAGGGGTCCATTTAAGAAAGTTTTGATTTTGTGCAATAAACTGTACTGCATAAATGTACGGTGATGTGTTGAAAACAAAAAGCAGTTTTGCTTGTGTCAGTCCCAAGTACACACACACATACACACACACACAAAACTGGGGGTTTGTTGGGGCTTAGAAGCAAAACAGCAACTGGAGATATTGTTGATAGACGTGCATTCGTTTTCGTCCGAATTTCTGGGATTTTTGCCTCATTTTAACAAACGATAACGAACGTGCAGAATCCGAAATCCGAAAGACCCGGCATAAAAAAATGCTTTATTTTTGTTTCGTTGCGACAACAGTTCAATATAGATAGAAGATTCGACATGACGGTGACAATAGCGGTCTGTGTCTATCGAACCTGCGGTCGAATTTGCCTAACCTAACTCTATTAGTCCAAGATTATTCTACATAGAGAGAAAAGATTCATTATATATTATAGAGACATGAAGATTCGTCGAAGCAGCTAAAAACATACGATCGCCACAAATGGACATTTATGATCAAATGCTCCGCCCATAGGCTATAGAAGAATTCTAATGTTGGTTGACTAGTAATAATAATTATTAAATATAATTATTACTAGTCATACAAGATTAGAATTCTACTATACCTTGTGGGCGGAGCATTCGACCGGAAATGTACGATTGCGTCGTTGTACAGTTTAGCTGCTTCGTCAAATCTTCTTAGAACATTCAAAGGACACCAAAAGCCTTCAATGACAGAGTCGACCTTAATTAATTCAGATTTGCAGACGAATGCATTTTTTACCGTAACAAAATAAATAAAAAGTAATTTCGGGAGTAACTAAATAAATTTATTTTTCGGACGAAAACAAAATTCCAAAATTAAATATTTCAGTGTGCACAGGTCTAATTGCTGACACACTTAAAAATAGTCAGAGAAAGGACTGTGAACAAAAGAAGAGGTACACAATAACCTGAAGCCCACTCCTGAAACTCACAGCAATACACAATAAGCCCACTTTACTGCAATTTTCTGAAATGTAGCATAATACAGCACTAAGTATAGCACTGTATACCTCTATATTTAGCATTGTGTAAAAAAAAATTATGTATATCAGCAATTTTTTTTCCTGAAAACACACTGTCAGCTATCCCTGTTTACTCAAAGTCTCCACACACACACACACACAAACAAAAGACTCCTAGGAAACCTGAATTTTATGGGGAGGGGTCTGATAAAAAGGAAACCCCCATTATTGCCCCTTGTAAGTCACCTGACCACTGTTCATGTGCCAGGAAGTGCATTATTGGTAAATGGCTGCTATAGCAGCAAAGACCCAGATAGCAAGGATAACTTGCCACAAATTTGTGGACGTATTGAATTGTAAGGGTACTTTCACACTGAGGAGCTTTTCAGGCATTTTAGCTCTAAAAATATCGCCTGTAAAGTGCATGAAAAGCACCTCTCATGCCTCCCCAGTGTGAAAACCCAAGCTCTTTTATACTGGGGCAGTGCACTTGCAGGACGGGAAAAAAAGTCCTGCAAGCAGCATCTTTGGGCCAGTGCAGGAGCGTTGTATACACCGCTCCCAAAATTCCCTGCCCATTTAAATGAATGGGCAGCGCTGGCGAAGTGCCTGCAAAGTGCTTAGGCAGTGCCACAACATGGGCACTTTTAACCCTTTCCTCGGCCACTAGCGGGGGTAAAAAGCACCCCACTAATGACGAAAAATGCCACTATAACAGCAGTAAATCATCACTAAAACTAGCGGTGCTTTACTGTTAACACCAGCACCGCCCCAGTGTGAAAGTACTCTTATGCCCTGTACACGCGACCGGTTTTCCCGTCGAATAAAAAAACAATGGTTTTCCCGATGGAATTCCTGTCAAGCCTGCCTTGCATACACACAGTCACACAAAAGTCCGGTGAACTTTTGACTGCCAAGAACGCAGTGACGTAAAAGACTACGACAAGCCGACAAAATTAAGTTCTATGCTTCTGAGAATGCGTCGATTTGTTTCCGAGCATGCATGGTTTTTAACCCGTCAGAAAAGCATACAGATGACCGGTTTTCCTGCCAGGATTTTTTCCTGACGGGAATAAAGAGATCCTGATCCAGTTGGAAAAACTGCGAGGGAGCATACACATGGTCGAAATTCCCAGCCAAAAGCTATCATTGCAGTTTTTCCAAAAGGAAAACCGGTCGTGTGTGTACAGGGCATGAGTCTGTTAACTTGCTGCACATTTTCACCGGCAAGTTGTATGCTTGCAGAGCACTTGAAGCACAAGTTCTAGTTGGCACTTTTCCAATTTGTAGCAAATTTGTGTGGCAAGTATCTAGCAAGAGCAAAGTTGCAGTGGTTTGTCTACAGCAAGTGTTTTGCAAGTCTACAGCATGAAAATTTAGCCACAGTGACCCCTGTGGTGGGATAACTATTGCACAACATAACTGAACCAGAATTTGCAGCAGACTTGCAGAATGTTTGCAAAGAAAGTTGATCTGGAGTCATGCAATGCAGACCTGCTGCAATTGTGCAACAAACTTGTGAAGCCTGGCAAGTCTAGCAATAGCTTAGCAAGTCATTTTAAAACTTGCAGCACAATTGCTTTCTATCTGGGGAGCCACATTTGTTTCCTATTTTATTGAACTGTAAACAACTTGGATTTGACTCATACTTACGTTCAGTGGCGGCCCGTCCATAGGGGGCGCCCGGGCGCCGCCCCCCTCCCCCAGGCAGTCAAAAAAAAAATATATATATTTAAACATGTCCCTTTAAGAAAAAAAATTGGAAAAAAGATCCTTATGTGCACTGCGTCTGGGCGCCGGGCGCTGTGAAATATGGGAAGCGGCACATCTATGCAATCACGAGACTTCATTTGCAGCCAAAAACTCGCTCTGTGGTGCAGCCGATGGCGCCACAGCTTCCGGAGCGATGGATGGCCGGGCGGGTGCACACTGCATATACTTATTTCACCGCCCTAGGACATGGGCGGTTCTTTCTGTTCTAGCTCTGACATCACTCAAAGTACAGGAAGTGACGCCGGTGCTCGGCAGCTCTGTGGAACACACCGACTCAGAGGATCTTCCACAGGTAAGGTGAAGCTCGCTATGCCTTCCCGCTATAGAATTGTTAAAATCCCCCCACTGATCAACCTTATTAACTGTTTTCAGCATTAGGAGTTTGGCGGCAGTAGAGGAACCCTCCCCCACCCGGTTATTAACTTTTTTAAACATTAGGCAGTCGGCGGGAGCAGCGGCACCCCCCTGCTTATGAACTGTAAAACTGTAATGTGAATGTCAGGCTGCAATTGATGGGACAGGCTGCATTTCACAGGCTGCAATTGATGGGACAGGCTGCATTTCACAGGCTGCAATTGATGGGACAGGCTGCATTTCACAGGCTGCAATTGATGGGACAGGCTGCATTTCACAGACTGCAGTTGATGGGACAGGCTGCATTTCACTGGCTGCAATTGATGGGACAGGCTGCATTTCACATGCTGCAATTGATGGGACAGAGGCAGCATTTAATGGGACAGAGGCTGCAATTGATGGGACAGAGGCTGCAATTGATGGGACAGAGGCTGCAATTGATGGGACAGAGGCTGCAATTGATGGGACAGGTTGCAATTATTGATAGACATGTGCATTCATTTTCGTCCGAATGCATTTTGTCCGAATTTCAGGTATTTTCGTTATCGTTTTAACAAACGAAAACGAAAATGCAGAATCCGATAACTGAAAGATCCGACGTAAACAAATGCTTAATTTTCGTTTTCGTTGCAACAACAGTTCGATATAGATAGGAGATTCGACATGACGCTGACAATAACAATCTGTGTCCATCGAACCTGTGGTCGAATGTGCCTAACCTTAACTCTATTAGTCCAAGATTATTCTACATAGAGAGAAAAGATTTGACATTATAGAGAGAAAAGATTCGACATAGAGAGAAAAGATCGCTGCTGGAATTGGGTGGGGGAAGTAAAATAAAAAAATGATGATGATGAATGTTATTGGCTGATTGTAACCAAAGAGGAGGAGCAGTAAAATAGCTAGAACTAACTTGACAATTCAACATGAACGACGAAGATTCGACAAAGCATTGAAAAACATACAAACGTTGAATCTATCTGTTGAAAGTTCTAAGAAGATTCGACGGAGCAGATAAACTGTACGACGCTGCAATCGTACATTTCCGGTTAAATACTCGGCCCATAGGCTATAGAAGAATTCTAATGTTGGTTGACTAGTAATAATAATTAATAAATATAATTATTACTAGACATGTGCATTTCGTTTCGTTCCGAATCGAAATTCGGATGATTTTTTCATTATTCGGACATTCGGATGCATCCGAATGACCGAATTACAATACTAACGAATTTAACCGAATCTGAAATTTTTCGAATCGAAAAATTGCGGACGAAATTCGAATCAAAATATTTTCGACTCGAATTCGAAAATAAATTTGAATCAAATTAGAAAAAATATAAATAGTTTTTTAAAAAAGAATACAATAAAATAGAATATAAAATAAAAAACAATAGAATAGAAATAAAAGAATAGTAGAGAATAGAATAGAATTGAATAGAATGTAATAAAATACAATAGAATATGACCGTCTATATTTTTTTTATTCTATTCTTTTCTATAGTTATTATATTCTAATCTTTTCTATTCGAATTTAAATTCATTCTGTATGAATTTCGAATTTCAGAAGATAGTTATATGTATAAATATTTCGTATAGAATGAATTTGAATTCGAATAGAAAAGATTAGAATAGAAATAGAAAAAAGACTAGAAAAACAATAGAATAAAATATAATATATATATATATATATATATATATATATATATATATATATATATATATATATATATATATATATTTTATTATTTTTCTATTCTAATCTTTTCTATTCAAATTTTAATTTATTCTATACTAAATTCGAATTTCGGAAGATGGTTATATATATATATATACATATATATATATATATATACATACATATAAATAACCATTTTCCAAAATTCGAATTTCATATAGAATAAAATCGAATTTGAATAGAAAATATTCTAAAATAATAGAAAAAAAATATCATTAAAAAAAAACAATAGAACAATAAAAAAAAAAAAATATATATATATATATATATATAAAAACCATGTTCCAACACTCGAATTTTGTATAGCATGAATTCGAATTCCAATTAGAAAAGATTAGAATATAAATATAATATAGACTAGAAAAACAATATTTTATTCTATTCTGTTCTATTGTTTTTCTATTCAATTCTTTCCAATATTTTCTATTCTATTATAATCTTTTCGATTCGAATTTGAATTCACTCTATACGAAATTCGAATGTCGGGAAAAAAATATATATAACCATCTTCCGAAATTCGAATTTAGTATATAATGATTTCGATTTTAATAGAAAATATTTTAATAGAATATAAAAGAATAGACTAGAAAAACAATAAAAACAATTTTATGTCACACAATATTTCCTCAGCTGTTTATCAAATGCAAATTTTTATGGAACAAAATACACTAAAATCTATTTTCATGCACAAAAACACAATATAATACAATTTTTTTTAGTAAAATATCAAAGATGATGTTGCTTTGAGTAAATATACACCACACAATTCAAGAATAAAAATTACATGTGCCTGTGAAATAGAAACAAACTATGGTACCTAAATGTTTTCATAGGCGACAGGTTTTACGTACAGTAAAACCTGTCACCTATGAAAAATGCCTAAAATGCCTAATGATACCTCATGATGATAACCCTTTTTTTTTTTTTATTACTTTAATGCAATCTGAAGGGGCTAACAAGCCCCTTAAGTGATAGCTTAGGGCAGGTGACATGTAATCTTTATAGAGACCTGTTATGTCTACCCTACTGTTCAAAGCAGCTATATGCAGATATAATCCTATCTCCCTTGGGCATCTTTGTTGTGTGGAACATCCTAAATTGAAATGTGTGTGTGTGTGTTTGTGTGTGTGTCATCTTGGGAGTTAGAAGATTGTGTCTAACTAATTTGCCTACCCACTTGCAGAGAACTGACAAGATCAGCAGCAGAGCTTTGGAACTCTGAACCCATGCCATGACTGGGTGTAACACAATCGGAGCAGTGCCTCTACTTTAAAATGATTTGTCAGCCCGCCAGATCATTTTAGTGAATCTATTGCAATATTTCTTAATGGAAAATCCCGCTAGTAACAGCAATTCCTATTGTAGGCTGACCACACTAAGCTATTGCTTCACAATTAGCATCAGCATTGTCAGGTTGTTCCAATCGCACCTTCAGTTGGCAGTTGCCTATTTAATACACCTGATATATGTTGCACTTCACACAAAATATGAATTTTTGGTAAACAGATGTTTATTGGTCTTATATGGTTGATTTACATGAAGTAATACATTAATTACATGGGTTCTAAAAAACTTATTTTTTTAATGGACTTACCAAAATATGATCACATTTTAACTACAAATCTAGGCCATTCAAATTGAGCATTTAATGAAAAAAAGCATAAGTGCAGGTTACTTTCAATGAAAGCTGCATGTCAAAATGATCATTAGATCAGGCAAGTGCACTATTTTTTAATCAACACTACCTGAAACAATGTTAGCCAGAAATGTAAAAAACCATAAGTACCAATTTAACAGAGTAGGTCAACCAAATAATCAGACATGGAGTAACTATAACTTGCAGTTCACTAAACAGGTGCAAAGTTAAAAGCATGAGAAGAGACTTGGCAGATGGCTCTTATAGGGACAGGAGCAAATAGGCTACGATGAAGGAGGTAGTCATACTGTATACATATTGAGATAGCAAGTAAGTAGTATGTGATAAATTAAGCAGGATACATCTGAAGCCAGGGGTTTCAATGTTTTGAAAATTTTGAGACAGATAGATGGGTTTTAGCGAATAGGTATTTCATAGGGCAATGTTAATTTAGAGCTTAGTAAGGTGAAGATTTTTACAATTGCGTGCTGTAGATAATCATGCGGCTATTAGGATGTGTGACTATCGGGTGAAGTGTGGTAGGCAGGGAATTTATTCCCAGGCCCAGAAGAGGCATCTGCAGAGTCAAATTAATACTGATGTGAGAGATTGCGCATATGAAAGCAGCTATGTTTTACCAGAAAGCATGTAAAAGTGGGCGGTCCCACCAAATTTGAAGTATGGTACCATCCAGTCTGCAGTTTCACCAACCTTTTTAGGGAGTTGTTAGGGTAGAAAATGATACTTGCAGGGCCGTCTTTAATGTTGATTGGACCCTTGGCAAAAAAATTCTTGCCCCCCCCCCATGCAATTTTGCTCTCCACTTTCTCTGAGACATACAATAAATATTAGCTAGACTTAAAATCAGTTTACTGTATCAGAGCAGGCAGTGATTGTGATTGGTTGCCAGAGGTTGCAGAATATCATTACCACTTACTGACTGGCTGCTAGAGGTTACAGCACACATTACGGCTCACTGATTAGTTGCTAGAGGTTACAGCACATGATTTCTTCTTGTTGATTGGTTGCTAGAGATTACTGTACAGTAAGAACCGGTTCACACCAGGGCGACTCGTCTCAGTCGCCTGACAAGTCACGTCCCACGCTTTTCAATGGAACCGTTCTAAGTAAGAGCGACTCAGGTCACTCCGACTTAGAAAAAGGTTCCTGTACTACTTTTGGGGGCGACCCAAGGTGACCTGCATTGACTTCTATACAGAAGTCTTATGCAAATCGCCTCGGCGGGCGTCTCAAGTCTTGAGATCGCGCCGCTGAGGTCGCCCCCACAAGTCGTGCCGCGTTGCGCCGCCCTGGTGTTAACCGGGTCTAATACTGCTCACTGATTGGTTGCTAGAGGTTACAGAACATCATCTCTTTACTGCAGAGGGGCATTATATACATATGAATGCCTTCTTATTTACATATAAATGCTGCCAGCCTCAGCTATTTACATATGAATGCCGCCAATATTTACATATGAATGCTCCAGTTATTTACATATGAATGATGGTTATTTACATGTAAACACAGGGTCTGCAGGTAAGTCATCTGTACACAACAATAGGGCAGAGCTTGGCAGCATTAGTAACAGCACTTCACACTGAGATATCAGGACACAGCACAGGACTAAAACTTCAAGGGACAAGGGAATTTAAACTGGAATAGTTGGCAAGTATGAGACAGCTGGTTTGGGCCCACAACAATGAGAGGGCCCAGGGCAGCTGCCCCTTTTGCCCTGCCTTAAAGATGGCCCTGTCTACATGCTAACTTTTTGGGAGTATAGTACCCTCTATAATAGATTTTCATCACCAACTTCCAATGTGTAACATTTCTAGAAAAGAAGGGGGGAAGGGGAGTGCAGTAAAATGTAGATTTTTTCCCAAAAGTCCATAGCTATAGATTTTAAGTCAGGATCATGTCAATACAAAAGATTATATATGTAGGATACAGGGTATATTTACAGCACCTTATAAAACTTCCTTTAATTGTTTTGTCAATTACAACCAAAGAAGCATTCACCATTAGAGAACTTTTAAAATGTGTATCCAAAGATTTATACTATTATATTCAGTGTCTTTTCTCACTTCTAACACAAATCTCCCAGACTGGAAAATGAAAGTACCTAACTGACAGACACATTGGTGCATGTGCTGGTACTCTACTAGAGAGCAGTGCCATTTTCAAACCTCCCGAGCTTTGGGTTTTGAAAAGCAGAACACACATTGCACACAATGAGCATTCCTGCTATCCCCTAATGTAATCAACTGTTATCTGCTCAAATTCCTTCTCTATGAGAGAGACCTGGGTCCAGTGTCTACATTCAGCAAGCTGTCAGCTTGTAACCAGAAACAGTTACGTTGTTTCTCTCTCCACTCATCTTACCCAGGCTATCACAGCTCTGTTAACATTTTTGCTAATTTGCTTCTCTTCAAAGACTATTAGGGAGTGTCTTGATTAATTAGTAAACTTTGCAGCTGTCTACACACTGCCTATAATTTAATTCTGTGTGCCTCTAAGCAGCACATTTCATTTTTATTTACTGTAGATTAGGAAAGCTGCACAAACATGGACTCTTCATAGAAATGTCTCTGCGGCTCAGTGTAACGTGTGGTTGCATAGTATAGTTTTTATAAGACTTTAGCTGAGAATCACTAATTTAGGAAAAATGTTCAGAACACAAACAGCTACTTGTGATCAACCACTTCAGCCCTGGAAGGATTTACCCCCGTAAAAGAGACATATGGATTTCCTTTTTTGCTTACATCTATTCTATGTGAACTGCTGATATCTATAAAACCTTCCAGCCCTCTCAGAAGTGCCCCCATTCTGTTAAAATCAAGATAAATACCTGTGGGAGGTTCTACAGTCTTTCATACTGCATCATACCGACAATGGCCTGGACATGAAGTCTGGATCCACCTCCTTTCTTGTAATTTTGCTTGATTGATGTCCTCTCTCCTCTCTCTGCTCGTTCCCGAGACTTCATTTCACAGAACGTAGCTGCTCCCCCCTCTCCTCCCTCCTCCTCTGCAGCATGTTTAAATGGTCAGAAGTGATATCAGCACTTCAGTGACTGTAATGTGAGAGAAGTCACTAATAGTTCTGTGTATGAGAATCTCCTCTACATGTCAGAGTGAATACTAGATATTTATAAAGTAAAATACACATTTGGATTTGGTAGCACACATGCATTACTGTAATAATAAAATCAGAGCTAATACTGATCCTTCCTGCCTTCCAGGAGTCAGACACCCTTCCTGCCTTCCAAGTGTCAGCCACCTCTCCAGGTGCCAGCCACCCTTCCTGCCTTCCAGGTGTTGCCACCCTTCCTGCCTTCTAGGTGTCAGCCACCTCTCCAGGTATCAATCACCCTTCCTGCCTTCCAGGTGTCAGCCACCCTTCCAGGTGTTGCCACCCTTCCTGCCTTCCAGGTGTCGCCACCCTTCCTGCCTTCCAGGTGTCAGCCACCTCTCCAGGTGTCAGTCACCCATCCTGCCTTCCAGGTGTCAGCCACCTCTCCAGGTGTCAGTCATCCTTCCTGCCTTCCAGGTGTCACCACCCTTCCTGCCTTCCAGGTGTTGCCACCCTTCCTGCCTTCCAGGTGTCAGCCACCTCTCCAGGTGTAGGTCACCCTTCCTGCCTTCCAGGTGTCAGCCACCTCTACAGGTGTCAGCCACCCTTCCTGCATTCCAGGTGTCCGCACCCTTCCTGCCTTCCAGGTGTCAGCCACCTCTCCAGGTGTCAGTCACCCTTCCTGCCTTCCAGGTGTCAGCCACCTCTCCAGGTGTCAGTCACCCTTCCTGCCTTCCAGGTGTCAGCCACCTCTCCGGGTGTCAGCCACCCTTTCTGCCTTCCAGGTGTTGGCACCCTTCCTGCTTTCCAGGTGTCAGCCACCTCTCCAGGTGTCAGCCACCCTTCCTGCCTTCCAGGTGTCAGCCACCTCTCCAGGTGTCAGCTACCCTTCCTGCCTTCCAGGTGTCACCACCCTTCTTGCCTTCCAGGTATCAGCCATCTATCCAGGCGTCAGTCACCCTTCCTGCCTTCCAGGTGTTAGCCACCTCTCCAGGTGTCATCCACCCTTCCTGCCTTCCAGGTGTTGGCACCCTTCCTGCCTTCCAGGTGTCAGCCACCCTTCCTGCCTTCCAGGTGTCAGCCACCCTTCCTGCCTTCCAGGTGTCAGCCACCTCTCCAGGTGTCAGCCACCCTTCCTGCCTTCCAGGTGTCACCACCCTTCCTGCCTTCCTGGTGTCAGCCACCTCTCCAGGTGTCAGCCACCCTTCCTGCCTTCCAGGTGTTAGCCACCTCTCCAGGTGTCAGCCACCCTTCCTGCCTTCCAGGTGTCAGCCACCTCTCCAGGTGTCAGTCACTCTTCCTGCCTTCCAGGTGTCGCCACCCTTCCTGCATTCCAGGTGTTGCCACCTATCCAGCCTTCCAGGTGTCGCCACTATTCCTGCCTTACAGGTTTCAGCCACCTCTCCAGGTGTCACCCACCCTTACTGCCTTCCAGGTGTCAGCCATCAGCCACCTCTCCAGGTGCTAGCCACCCTTCCTGCCTTCCAGGTGTTGCCACCCTTCCTGCCTTCCAGGTGTCAGCCACCTCTCCAGGTATCAGTCACCCTTCCTGTTTTCCAGGTGTCAGACACCTCTCCAGGTGTCATCCACCCTTCCTGCCTTCCAGGTGTCACCACCCTTCCTGCCTTCCAGGTGTCAGCCACCTCTCCAGGTGTCGCCACCCTTCCTGCCTTCCAGGTATCAGCCACCTCTCCAGGTGTCAGCCACCCTTCCTGCCTTCCAGGTGTCACCACCCTTCCTGCCTTCCTGGTGTCAGCCACCTCTCCAGGTGTCATCCACCCTTCCTGCCTTCCAGGTGTTGGCACCCTTCCTGCCTTCCAGGTGTCAGCCACCCTTCCTGCCTTCCAGGTGTCAGCCACCTCTCCAGGTGTCAGCCACCCTTCCTGCCTTCCAGGTGTCACCACCCTTCCTGCCTTCCTGGTGTCAGCCACCTCTCCAGGTGTCCGCCACCCTTCCTGCCTTCCAGGTGTCAGCCACCTCTCCAGGTGTCAGTCACTCTTCCTGCCTTCCAGGTGTCGCCACCCTTCCTGCCTTCCAGGTGTTGCCACCTATCCAGCCTTCCAGGTGTCACCACTATTCCTGCCTTACAGGTTTCAGCCACCTCTCCAGGTCAGCCACCCTTACTGCCTTTCAGGTGTCATCCATCAGCCACTTCTCCAGGTGCCAGCCACCCTTCCTGTCTTCCAGGTGTTGCCACCCTTCCTGCCTTCCAGGTGTCAGCCACCTCTCCAGGTATCAGTCACCCATCCTGTTTTCCAGGTGTCAGACACCTCTCCAGGTGTCATCCACCCTTCCTGCCTTCCAGGTGTCACCACCTCTCCAGGTGTCGCTCCCCTTCCTGCCTTCCAGGTATCAGCCACCTCTCCAGGTGTCAGCCACCCTTCCTGCCTTCCAGGTGTCACCACCATTCCTGCCTTCCTGGTGTCAGCCACCTCTCCAGGTGTCAGTCACCCTTCCTGCCTTCCAGGTGTCAGCCACCTCTCCAGGTGTCAGCCACCCTTCCTACCTTCCAGGAGTCGCCACCCTTCCTGCCTTCCAGGTGTCAGCCACCTCTCCAGGTGTCAGCCACCCTTCCTGCCTTCCAGGTGTTGCCACCCTTCCTGCCTCCAGGTATTGCCACCCTTCCAGCCTTCCAGGTGTCGCCACTCTTCTTGCCTTCCAGGTGTCAGCCACCTCTCCAGGTGTCAGCCATCCTTCCTATTTGAGGGGGTCTGTACTGAGGAGGTACCATAGATTGTGGAGGGGAGGGGGTGACACCATGTTTTTACACACTGGGAAACACCAACCCTAATAGATCTTAGCTCACTTCTAGAGAGGGGGATGGGATTTTATAAATCATTTTTTACTTATTTGTTCCTTTTTATTTACATGACAGGAGACCCCAGATATTTCACTTTTGATTTAGAGGACAGGGAGTTTGCAGTTTCCCTCTCCCCGGCAATGTATTACACACAGGTATGCTCTCTATACACAGGCACTGAGGTTTATTTACAAACAGACAATTACCCTTCTAAATAAACACATTGTCACGCATCAAAAACGCACCGGGAACGCACTGGAACACACTTGTCCTAATCTAAGGTTAATAAAAAATAGGGGTGAAAAAAAGCACTGGACTGCATTAAAAACGTACCAAAAACGCACTGGAGCGTATCAAAAACGCATTTTTATTATTTATTTATTTTTTACTAGTAATGGCAGCGATCAGTGATTTTTAGTGGGACTTTGACATTGCAGCAGACAGATCAGACACCCAACGGGTGTTTTTTTACACCAGTGACATTACTACAGTAATCAGTGATAAAAATATGCACTGTTATTGTACTAATGACACTGGCAGGGAAGGGGTTAACATCAGGGGCGATCAAGAGGTTAACTGTGTTCCCTCACTGTGTGATCTAACTGTATGTGGAAAGGGCTCACTGGGACAACACACAGATCCGTCTTCCTGCATAGCAGAAAGACAGCATCTGTGTGATCTCCCCTGTCAGAACAAAGATTTGCCTTGTTTACACAGGCAGATCACCGTTCTGTCACTGTGGGGAAAGATCGCGGGTGGCTGGCAGACATTGAGTCCGCTGGACCCACTGATTGGCTCCCCCACTGGCCAATGGGAGTCCGCATGCCCACAGATGTCTGTGAAAAAGGCAGACGTACACCTACGGCGATTTGCGCAGCCGAGCCAACCTGCCGCAGTATAACTGCGACGGCTGGTCGGCAAGTGGTTAAACAGTGTGCCTCTCAGTGAAGTCTAGATAAACTCTAGTAATACACATGTATATCTAGAGGGATCCAAGTACAAAAGAGTCACCCACTGGAATTGTAGTACATCAACTTCAATTGGGGAGGGACACCTCCCTACAAAGAATATGCATGTTAATAGGATCAGCCAGGGTATCTGCATGCCATTTCTGACAATTGAGTACCTATCATTGAGTTGCAGATCACTTGCCACCTTCTTCTGCTTCATCAGTAGTGATGAGCCGAACACCCCCGGGTTCGGTTCGCACCAGAACCCGCGAACGGACCGAAAGTTCGAACGAACATTAGAACCCTATTAAATACAATGGATGCGAACGTTCGAATTCTAAAGTGCTAATTATAAAAACTATTATGCATGTTATTGTCCTAAAAAGGGTTTGGGAACCCGGGTTCTGCACCAGGGGACATGTATCAATGCAAAAATAAGTTTTAAAAACGGTCGTTTTCCGGGAGCAGTCATTTTAATGATGCATAAAGTGAAAAAAAAAAAGTCAAATATTCCTTTAAATATCGTACCTGGGGGGTGTCTAAAGTATGCCTGTGAAGTGCCACGTGTTTCCCGTGTTTAGAACTGTCCCTGCACAAAATGACACTTCTAAAGGAAAAAAAAGCCATTTAAAACTGCTTGCGGCTTTAATGTAATGTCTGGTCCCGGTAATATGGATGAAAATCTTTAAGAAAAATGGCATAGCTACCCCATGACCCCCCCCCTACCCCAGCCCATTACCAGCCCCTTTGGGTCTTGTATGGATATTAAGGGGAACCCCGCACATAAAATAAAAAAGGCCCTATATACTCAGAACAGCCGTATACAGGCGGTGCATACAAGACAGGGACTGTAGGTTTGTTCTTATGTAGAATCTGTTTGTAATTTTGAACAGGTACATTGTTGAAGTGTAGCTCCAGACCAAAAATCTATTTTTAAACTTTTTGGAAAACATAGGTAAGGGTTATCACCCCTGTAACATTTGTTTTGCTGTCTGTGCCCCTGTTCAGAACATTTCACCTCACTTTCCGTCCTAATGACAACTGTTTTTGAAATGTGGTGTTTTTCTTGAAACAAGGATTGCTGATAAAGCATCAGTACAGAGGAGACACCTTTCTCCCATATTTATTCTTACAGGAGAGAATTTTCCTTCCTAGTGGTAGATTTCCTCTCACTTCCTGTTGTCTTCTTGCGTTTGCAAGTAGGAGTCGTTTGTAAGTTGGATGTTTGAAAGTAGGGACCTGCCGTATATACTCTGCAGAAATAGGCCCCTTAGTTGTTGGTGTTGGCACAACACTGTAAGCACTCACAGTTACTCTTGGTTGGTGCTGGAACGCCCTGCTGTCAACTATTATATCAGGAATTTTAATTACATATAATTGTTGAACAGTGGTAGTAAAAATTGGGCCTTTGATGGTGGTGCTGGTGCCACAACACTGTAAGCCCTGACAGTTACTCTTGGTGGGTGCAGCAATGGGCCCTGCTGTGAATTATTAGATCAAGAATTGTAATTACATGCCCCTGTTGAACAGGGGCTGAAAAATTGGGCCTTAGGCACTGGTGGCACAACACTGCAACCCTTCACAGATACTGTACTTGGAGCACAGCAATGAGCCCTGTTGCAAAGTATTGCTTCAAAAATTGTAATGACACGCCCCTGTTAAACAGGGGCTGAAAAATTGGGCCTTAGGCACTGGTGGCACAACACTGCAACTCCTCACAGATACTGTACTTGGAGCACAGCAATGAGCCCTGTTGCAAAGTATTGCTTCAAAAATTGTAATTACACGCCCCTGTTAAACAGGGGCTGAAAAATTGGGCGTTAGGCACTGGTGGCGGCACCCATAAACAAAAATGATCTTCCAAGCTATCATCATCAATCGTATCATTGAGGACTCGGAGGAGGAGGATAGCCAGTCAACATAACAGCACAGGCACTCAGCATCAGCATCAGTCTTGAAGGGATGTGACATTTTAAAATCAATTAGTCTGTTATATCAGCATCAGGTGTGTGGTAGCTGGTGGTGATCCAAGACTGGTTCATCTTGATGAAAGTCAGTCGATCAACCGAGTCGGTGGACAGGCGCACCCTGTGATCCGTGACAAATCCTCCAGCAGCACTGAATGTGCGTTCCGAAAGAACGCTGGATGCAGGACAGGCCAGTAGCTCAATTGCATACTGTGCAAGCTCTGGCCAGTGATCCATCCTCAAGACCCAGTAAGCCAGAGGATTTTCGGTGGGGAAGGTGTCCAAGTCTGACCTTGCCCCTAGATATTCCTGCACCATGTTTATCAGACGCTGGCGATGGTTGCTGGAACCGATCATACTTTGGGGCTGCGGACTAAAGAATTGTCTGAACGCATCGGTCAGACGGCCACCTTCCCCACCGCTCCTTCTTTGACTGGCCGAAGCCTCAGCAACTCGTTGTCCAGGACCAGGAGTTTGCAACCTCCCAGTCTCTGGGAACGCGTTGCACAGACCTTTCTGCAAGGCCTCCCGGAGTTGTCTCATCCTCTGCTCCCTCTGCGACGGTAACATAAGGTCCGCAACCTTACCCTTGTACCGTGGATCAAGGAGAGTGGCCAGCCAGTAATGGTCCCTCTCCTTGATCCGAAGAATACGAGGATCCTTCCGCAGACTTTGCAGGATCAGGGAGGCCATGCAGCGTAGGTTTGCTGAGGCATTCGCTCCGGAGTCCTCTGGGTCACTAAGGACGACATGATCCGCAGCCACCTCCTCCCAGCCACGTACAAGTCCACTGGTTTCTTGGGACTGTAAATCATCCCTAAAAGACTGCTGCTGATGATGCTGAGTGCCAGCCTCCACCTCCATGCTGACACAATCCTCCTCCTCCTCCTCCTCCTCCTCCTCCTCCTCTTCCTGTGCGATGGGTGGGACAGAAGGAACACTGTCTGGGTAAAGGGGGCCTTGAGAGGCAAGGAAGTCCTCCTCTTCCTGCCTCTGTTCTGCCTCAAGTGCCCTGTCCATTATTCCACGCAGCGTGTGCTCCAACAGGTGGACAAGAGGTACAGTGTCACTGATGCATGCACTGTCACTGCTCACCATCCTCGTGGCCTCCTCAAATGGTGCCAGGACAGTGCATGCATCCCTGATCATGCCCCACTGGCGTGGAGAAAAAAAACCAAGCTCCCCTGACCCTGTCCTGGTGCCGTAGTCGCACAGGTACTCATTGATGGCCCTCTGCTGCGTGTGCAGCCGCTGCAGCATGGCCAACGTTGAGTTCCACCTGGTGGGCATGTCACATATAAGGCGGTTCTTGGGCAGGTTCAACTCCTTTTGCAGCTCAGCCAGGCGAGCACTGGCATTATAAGATCTGCGGAAATGCACACAGACTTTCCTGGCCTGCCTCAGGACATCCTGTAAGCCCGGGTACCTGCCCAAGAAGCGCTGCACCACCAGGTTAAGGACGTGAGCCACACAGGGCACATGGGTCAGTTGTCCCTGTCGGAGGGCGGAGAGGAGGTTGGTGCCATTGTCGCAAACCACCATTCCTGGCTTAAGCTGGCGTGGCGTCAACCACCTCTCGGCCTGGCCCTGCAGAGCAGACAGGACCTCTGCCCCAGTGTGGCTTCTGTCCCCCAAACACACCAGCGCAAGCACGGCATGGCATCTTTTTGCCTGCGTACTTGCGTAGCCCCGTGAACGGCTACGGAGCACCGCTGGTTCATAGGACAAACCACAGGAAGAGGCCATGGAGGAAGAAGAAGAGGAGGGGGTGGAGGAGAGAGGTGTGTCACAACCAGTAGTAGCATTTTGGAGGCGTGGCGGTGGGACAACCTCCAACACTACTGCACCTTGTCCTGAATCCTTCCCAGCTGCCAAAAGAGTGACCCAATGGGCCGTGAAAGAAAGGTAACGTCCCTGTCCATGCCTGCTGGACCATGAGTCAGCGGTAATATGCACCTTACCGCTGACCGCCCTGTCCAGCGAGGCCAAGACATTGCCTTCCACATGCCGGTAGAGAGCCGGAATAGCCTTCCGTGAGAAAAAGTGGCGTTTGGGAACCTGCCACTGAGGAACCGCACATTGCACAAACTCACGGAAGGGGGCCGAGTCTACCAACTGAAAAGGCAGCAGTTGAAGCGCTAGCAATTTAGCCAAGCTAGCATTCAACCGCTGGGCATGTGGATGGCTGGGAGTGAACTTCTTTCGACGGTCCAGCAGCTGGGGCAGGGAAATTTGCCTGCTAGAATCGGACGTCGGTGTACTGCTAGCAGAGTGGGCGCAAGTACTTGGCTGTGACACACCTAATTCTACACCTTCATTCCTCTCAGTGCATGTTTCAGAGAGGACTGAAGTTATAGTGGGGTTGGAGATCCCAGCTGATGCGGTGCAAGGAGAGGTCCGCTTGGTTCTTTGGTGTGGGTCTTTGAGGTAGGCTTGCCAACGAGCTGCATGGCAGGTCAACATATGTCTGGTCAGGCATGTGGTACCCAAGCGGCTGATGTTTTGGCCACGCGATATACGCTTGAGACATATGTTGCAAACAGCAGCTGTGCGATCTGATGCACTAGCCTCAAAAAAGGCCCACACCAAAGAACTTTTTGAATGACGGGCAGAGGCAGCGCCCTGCACAGGCGGAGCTCTGCGGTGTGATTCCGTCGGTGTACTGCCCTTACGCTGGCCACCAAAGGGCATCCTGCCTCGTTGGAGATGTGCCTCCTCCTCATCCTCCTCCTCCTCCTCTCTCCTATTAGGCACCCACGTGGAGTCATTGACCTCATCATCCCCTCCCTCCTCATCACTGGAGCCAATCTGGCAGTATGCTGCAGCTGCTGGAACATGACTGCCAGATTGGTGTCCTTCTTGAGCATCCCCTCTGTCTGCTCTCACGCTACTGCCTTCCTCTAGCTGGGTTTCATCATCAGACCCTTCGAAACGCTGGGCATCCTCCTGGAGCATGTACCCAACACTGTGCTGAAACAGTTCGGGGGACTCCTCAGGAGGAGGACATGGTGGGTCTAGGGAAGGAGTGACTGATGATTTGTCTGACATTGATACCAGGGAAGACGACGCTTTGGCAGCTGCTTTTCCAGTACCCTGAGCCTGGGTGAGAGAGGATGAGGAGGAGGAGGAGGGCTTGGTCATCCACTCTACCAAGTCTTCGGCATGATGTGGCTCAACATGTCCAGCTGCCGAAAAGAAGGACAAGCGTGTCCCATGGCCATGTGCTGATGACAATGCACCGCGTCCACGACCAGCACTGTTGCCCCCAGACACAGAGCCTGCTTGCCCTCTTTTATTGCCTCCTGACTGTCTGCCTCTCCTTGTTTGCCTTCCAGACATTCTAATAGATGGCCTGCAGGGAGATGGGAAAAAAGCAATAAGGGCTACCTTCAGGTGTCCTTCTCTGTCCCTTGAAACAAGGACTTTCACAGTGAAAGAAACTGACACTGTCCCTACCTAGAGTTTTCTGTCCCTAGAATAAATGTTTTTTTTAATCACAATATAGCACAAGGACAATTCACTCAATGTCTCTCCAGGTCCCTGGAAACAAGGACTTGCAGAGTGAAAGAAACTGACACTGTCCCTACCTAGAGTTTTCTGTCCCTAGAATAAATGTTTTTTTTAAGCACAATATAGCACAAGGACAATTAACTCACTGTCCTTACAGGTCCCTGGAAACAAGGACTTGCAGAGTGAAAAAAAAAAAACACTCTCCCTACCTACAGTTTTCTGTCCCTAGAAAAAATGTTTTTTTTAATCACAATATAGCACAAGGAAAATTAACTCACTGTCCTTACAGGTCCCTGGAAACAAGGACTTGCAGAGTGAAAGAAAAAAAAACACTCTCCCTACCTACAGTTTTCTGTCCCTAGAAAAAATGTTTTTTTTAATCACAATATAGCACAAGGAAAATTAACTCACTGTCCTTACAGGTCCCTGGAAACAAGGACTTGCAGAGTGAAAGAAACTGACACTGTCCCTACCTAGAGTTTTCTGTCCCTAGAATAAATGTTTTTTTTAAGCACAATATAGCACAAGGACAATTAACTCACTGTCCTTACAGGTCCCTGGAAACAAGGACTTGCAGAGTGAAAGAAAAAAAACACTCTCCCTACCTACAGTTTTCTGTCCCTAGAAAAAATGTTTTTTTTAATCACAATATAGCACAAGGAAAATTAACTCACTGTCCTTACAGGTCCCTGGAAACAAGGACTTGCAGAGTGAAAGAAACTGACACTGTCCCTACCTAGAGTTTTCTGTCCCTAGAATAAATGTTTTTTTTAAGCACAATATAGCACAAGGACAATTAACTCACTGTCCTTACAGGTCCCTGGAAACAAGGACTTGCAGAGTGAAAGAAAAAAAACACTCTCCCTACCTACAGTTTTCTGTCCCTAGAAAAAATGTTTTTTTTAATCACAATATAGCACAAGGAAAATTAACTCACTGTCCTTACAGGTCCCTGGAAACAAGGACTTGCAGAGTGAAAGAAACTGACACTGTCCCTACCTAGAGTTTTCTGTCCCTAGAATAAATGTTTTTTTTAATCACAATATAGCACAAGGACAATTAACTCACTGTCCTTACAGGTCCCTGGAAACAAGGACTTGCAGAGTGAAAGAAACTGACACTGTCCCTACCTAGAGTTTTCTGTCCCTAGAATAAATGTTTTTTTTTAAGCACAATATAGCACAAGGACAATTAACTCACTGTCCTTACAGGTCCCTGGAAACAAGGACTTGCAGAGTGAAAGAAAAAAAACACTCTCCCTACCTACAGTTTTCTGTCCCTAGAAAAAATGTTTTTTTTAATCACAATATAGCACAAGGAAAATTAACTCACTGTCCTTACAGGTCCCTGGAAACAAGGACTTGCAGAGTGAAAGAAACTGACACTGTCCCTACCTAGAGTTTTCTGTCCCTAGAATAAATGTTTTTTTTAATCACAATATAGCACAAGGACAATTAACTCACTGTCCTTACAGGTCCCTGGAAACAAGGACTTGCAGAGTGAAAGAAACTGACACTGTCCCTACCTAGAGTTTTCTGTCCCTAGAATAAATGTTTTTTTTAAGCACAATATAGCACAAGGACAATTAACTCACTGTCCTTACAGGTCCCTGGAAACAAGGACTTGCAGAGTGAAAGAAACTGACACTGTCCCTACCTAGAGTTTTCTGTCCCTAGAATAAATGTTTTTTTTAAGCACACTATAGCAGAAGCACAAAACACACTGACACTCTCCCTACCTATCCTTCTCTTTCCCTAAACTAAAGGAATCCAGGTTAAGCAAGAAAGAAATAACAGTCACTGTCCCTGCCTATGCTACTCTATCCCTGCTCCGGAACACACTACACTAGGCCGCCGTGCTGGCGGCCTTTTATAGTGTGGGGCGTGTACTAAACACCCTCAGCAATAATTGGCCACAGGCATCCTGCCTGTGGCCAATCATTGCTCTCCTCGCTGCCGGCGCTGTGATTGGCCAAGCATGCGGGGTCACAGTGCATGCTTGGCCAATCACAGCGCCTGGATGACACTGCGATGGCGTAGTGCATTGTGGGCCGTTCGCGTCACTCGAATTTGGCGCGAACGGCCCAAATCGTTCGATCTTCGTCGAACGATCGAACAGCCAATGTTCGAGTCGAACGTATGTTCGACTCGAACACGAAGCTCATCCCTATTCATCAGGTATGACCACTTTGAGCTGCTAAGGGAAGGAACCAGAGGAACTCTTTTTCCCTTGGCATATCAGTGAACTATGGTGGGTAAATGGCCACTTTTCTACACCGCAATAAGCATATAAATGATTTTCTGTGACTTGTTTAGTTAAGCTTATTAAAACTTAGGCAATTGCATTTTAAACTGTTAAACATATGATAAAAAAAAATGCATGAATAAATTATCAAGTTATATTTACTATAAATAGCAAATCAAAATTGTTAGCAAATCCAAAGGTATAGACATCTGAATTTATAAGCAATTTACACCCCCCCCCTTTGGAACACTCCCTAAGGGTTAATGAAGTCTGTGAAGTTGATTATTTAATTACTCCAATAGGATTTCTTAAGAGATAGGAAGTGCTCAGGCAAGCTCACTTCTTACAGGACATATAGTATTTTCCTGACACAGCATGACAGCATATACATATGGGTAGGCTCCGCCCCCTGCCTTATTCCAGGATCAGTTATACTATTGTAGGGGGGTCCTCAAGAGTAAGAAAGCCTGCGAACATTGCAGAAGATGGGAGCAGCCTCGCCATGTGATGAGTTGCACGTGGTGACTTTGGCGCAAAAGGGACAGTGCGCAATGAATCGGCAAGCGGAGAACATGGCGTCTAATGCCCCATGGATTCCAGTTCCTTCTACCATGAATGTATCTTCGTTTGCTGCTTCTTTGATGGATACAGGGATCCGACTGAAGCTTCAGGGTCGCTTCGCCCTCTACGTTCACCGAGATGCAGAGGCCCTTGGAATGGTTTGTCCCGGATGCCAGGGACTGGTGGTGCACCTTCGGCCTTTTGGAAGATGTGAAAGATGCAAGGAGTTCTTGTTTGAGGTAGAGCAACCCACAGAAAAGCCTCGGGCCTTCCGGCTGAATTGCCTTACGGGCGCCACTACTCTTGAGGAGGAAACCAGCGCTTCTACAGTCACCCCTACACGCACTGTCGAGACTTCGGAGGAAGTCGTTGTTGAGAATGTTTCGGTAGTTGAGGAACCGGAGATGGAGAAACCGGAGGATGCTGCCTCGGTTGTTACAGAATCTTCGCTCCCACTGCCCAAGCGGAAGGTCGGCTACGTGAAAGCCTCCTGCGGTCGTGGTCGAGCAATACCCCAGTGTTTTCCTGTGTCGGATCGCCCAGTTGGAGGGACCTCCAGACGATCCGCGACAGCTACAGGTCGAGGTAAGCCGGGGAAGGGAGCAGAGAAAAGCGTCCAGAGTATTGGGGATGCTTGGGTCCTGGACCCCAAAGAACTTGAACTTGCCAGAGATAGTGATTCCCCTGCTACAAGGAATTACATACTAGCAGAGGACTGTGATACCTCGGATCTAGAGTCGTCTTCTGATGTGGGAGAAGACGCTGAGATAGATGAAATATTCATCAAAAAGGGCTGGGACAGAATACCCCTATCCTCCGCCAGAAGTAGAAGGGACTCGCCCAAGTCTGCTGGGGATGTTGCGCCCTGGGTGGAAGTCCATGTGTCTGAGGAAGGACCTGACCCCATGCCTGAGTCGTCCGGACCTGTGGTGCCCGTGCACATTCCTACGGATGACTGTATATTGCTACGAGCTGCTGTAATGGGTCCCAGGGCAGTGAAAGTGCCCAGGCATCCAGAAGCCATTGTTTTGCCAGGTGCGGGAGACTGTGCCACACTTCCACCACTCTCCAGGCTGCAGCGGCTGTTCAACCAAAAGGTGGCTGCTGATTACGGATGGGAGTACCCGTATGTCACCAGAGACTTGCTGTTCGAGGTGGAGGCCTACAGAGAGTGATGGTACGCGGACTTCCTGTGGAACCACTTGAAAGTTCAACACGCCCACAGGTATCTCTCTTGTTCCGCGGCTGTTGCCGAGAGATATCGGGGGTGCAAGAAAGAATGGATGTTGGGTCGGCACATTCATGCAGATCGGGTGGTTGTGTGTCGGGAGGAGCGTGAAGATGCCGTCTATTCCATAGAGACCTTTGACAAAACCCAGAAGCTCCTCATCTTGCCTGATCCAAAGTTTAATTTGTGAGAGACTGAACTTTGTGGGGTTTTTTTTGTGCTTTTGTTCCGGAGTGTACTCTCCCGGAGTTCAGGAACTTTGCCCTTACAAATTGGGGTAGTCTACTCAGCTGGAGAGCAGGGGAGCTGTTGATGTTTTCTCTCTGCTCACAGCACAACAAAAACAGAGACTTTGGGGTAGAAATAGTTTAGGGACACAGCCAAATTCAAGAAGAAGAGGAAGATTTGCCTTCAAAGCAAGAAAAGTTTTTTTGGGACAAGTGTCTTGACGGTGGCACTTCCAGTAGGTGGCGGTGTTGCTTAGGTTTGAACGACATTTAAAAGTGTTTTACTTTTTTGAAGGAAAGGATTTTTCCCTCGGGGAGAGTCTTTTCTCTTCTAATGTACATAGAAGGTTAGGATGTCTAAATTGTTGGTTATATGTGTGTTTTTCTCCCTCTGCAGGTGGATACCAAGCGGCCACTGAGAATGGGTGGGTTTAGCTATTGCAGGAGGGGAGGGAAATGTGAATGATAAAAATGTTTTGCTTTAAAAAATATGTGACATTTGAGAATGGGATGTACACATTTGTTTTCTGCTATTCTTCCTTCATCTCTTCATGTTAACTCCCTTTCCCCATGTTCAGGTTCCGGAACAAACAAACATTTTTCCAAATAGTTTTTTTGTACATAGTTTCTGGAATAGGTCTATGTTGACTCAGGCTTGAGAGGCATAGGTTTGCTCCAGACACTGGGGACAGTGTCTATTTTAGTGGGGGAGTATGTAGCGGGGTCCTCAATTTAGGGGTAGTGTTTGAGTGGTACTTATGCTCAAACACCTAAATTGTTAGGTCATTATCAACCATTTTGTCTGCAGGAAGAGTATCAGTGTACCGTTCCCTGTGGCCTGCAGGTGGCGCTGCCATGGTGGGCCAGGGTTGAACCGCTGATACAGTGCTGTGCCTTGTGTGTCCCCTCTCGGCAACCATACAGTGGGAGTGGTCGGCCTGCTGTGTATGCTGGGAGAGGATATAGGAGGGGCAGACGCTGCCTGTAGGGGGTTGGTCGGTCGTCGGGAGTCCTACTCCCAGGGAGTGTGTTTTCCTGTCTGCCCTGGGCACCTTTGGCCCAGGGGCGGTGGTTGGTGAATCAGTCCCAGGCACCTTTAGCTGCAACTAAAGGCCTTGGGCCCAGCACCTTCGGCTGGGGCCCATCAAGGATCGAGGAATCTCAGGGTGCCGCCTTGCGAGGGGACCCGCATTTTAGACGAGGAGGCCGGGGAAAGACCTTTCCGAGGGACTGGTGAGAAGTCACAGTGAAGGAAGGGGCCCGGTAACTCTCTGGAGGGATGCCTTCTCCTTACAAAGACGCCAAGCTTTGAAAACCAAGTTCACCAGGTCTGTGGCAGAGACCAAGTTCACCAGGTCTGTGGCAGAGACCAAGTCTGTGGCAGAGACCAAGTGCACCAGTTTGTGTAGTGATTGTGTGGTTAGTTAGAGTACCATTCTGGCTGCTAGTTCCTATCTAGGGAGACTATCCAAATGGGCTAAGTCTGCTTGAGAAGCCAAGCAGTGAAGTGTATTATGTTTGTGCCTGGACCTCTCCCACACCTTATGATGCCCTGTTCTCTCTCCAACCTTTTCTATCAGAGAGTGTCTTTTAAAGAGAAACAAACTCTACGTTGGAGTTACGGCTGGACATTGAAGTCATTGGGGGAAATAGAGACTTGTCTTTATTGATTATAGAGATAAGAACCATTCTCTGGAAAATCTGGCTGTGGAGACCCATCACAACACCGCTCAACCTCTTCACACAGGAGGGTACGGGCATATAGAGCTGGGGGTGCCCTTTCCTCCTGCGAGGAGCCAAAGACAAGGAGGAGAGGGTGGTAAGCGCTATGTGATATAAGTAAGTCTCCTCCTTGCAGTCAGCATTCTCTTTTTTTTTCCTCACTGGTACAGGCGGTTATGCTGCTGCTGAAAGCTTGATTTTGGTTTTTCCCCTCACCATACCAGATTCATCTGGCCAAGCCATACAGGTTCAACCCTCTTCTGTGAGGAAGTTCCCCGCTGTAAATCTCCTATATGGTGGAGACCTCCCCCTCTCAGGATCAAGGATGAGGGGAGTGATGGCATCTGGTCTCTAGGAATTGCTCCTTCATCATGACTCCATGGATTGACATTCATTGTACTTCCTGTTTTGGCCATGAAGCATGCAGATGGTAAGGCACCACATGGTGCACAAATCTATAGTATTCAGTTACTGCTGCAAGTATGTTGTTAACTTGCACCACTGAAAGCATGTGTGAATTTTTCTGGCTTGTCCATAGTTTGTCTGTTTATTAATACCTCACAGGTTGTGGTTGTGTCTGCAATACAGCTAATGCTGATATCCGGTGTGCTGTGCTGGACTGAAGCCTTCCTATTCATGGGCGTCCGCTCCATAGGGCAAGGGGGGTCGCTCGCCCCCCCCCCCCCCTGGAGGTGTGCCACACACATATTTTCCTGCATAATGCTATTGACTAGCTAAGTTCTTTCTCAGTAGGACCTGCAGCAGTGTGCACATCCTGTACAGCCAGGTATTGGCTAGCAGGTCAGCTGGATGCGCTCTGTGAAGCCTCAATGAGACACTTCACCTGTCAAAACGGGAGTGTGACGTCGGGTATGGGCAGGACTGCTACCCAGACCCGCCCCTCTGTCAAACCAGTGCATAGGAAAGAGTCGGCATTCATATATTGCTGGCCAGGACAGAGTTGCAGAGGGTCAGGATCAGCTGTCTATTCCTCTCCCCCAGGGTTTTTTCAGCCTCCATTAGCCCTGCACTCACAGGCGGCTTCCCACTTTCACTTAAACACAGAAGCCTGGCTTCTGCAGTTGAAAGTGAAAGTAACAGCTTGGCTGATTCAACAGCCTCTCTGCTCTGCACTGAAAGTCGAGACAAGTGAAAGGCTGACTGCAACGTGTTCGAGGAGGGAGGAGGGGGGTGAGCTGCCCCCTAAATCTTTACCTCCTTCCTGCTCCAGGAGCCAAAAATACCCAGTGCACTGAAAGGAGAAGGAAGCTGTGGCTGCACTGGATAGAAGACATCTACAGAAAGGTTCTACTTTTACAAAAGTGTGTGTGTGTGTATGTACTGTATGTATGTGTTATGTATGTGTGTGTATGTACTGTATGTATGTGTGTGTGTTATGTATGTATGTGTGTGTGTGTGTGTGTTATGTACTGTGTGTGTGTGTGTGTTATGTATGTATGCGTGTGTGTGTGTGGTGTGTGTATATGTATGTGGTGTGTGTGTGTGTTGTATGTATGTGTGTGTTATGTATGTGTGTGTGTTATGTATGTGTGTGTGTTATGTATGTGTGTGTGTTATGGGTGTGTGTGTGTGGTGTGTATATGTATGTGTGGTGTGTATATGTGTGTGTGTGTATATGTGTGTGTGTGTGTGGTATGTATGTGTGATGTGTGTGTGTGTGTGTGTGTGTGTTATGTATGTGTGTGTGTTATGGGTGTGTGATGTGTGTGTGGTGTGTATATGTATATGGGTGTGTGATGTGTGTGTGGTATGTATATGTGATGTGTGTGTGGTGTGTGTGTGTGTGTGTGTGTGTATATATATATATAT
Source organism: Rana muscosa (assembly GCA_029206835.1). Lineage (NCBI taxonomy): Eukaryota > Metazoa > Chordata > Amphibia > Anura > Ranidae > Rana > Rana muscosa. Next base: position 345,638,223 of record CM055116.1, on the reverse strand, counting down.
ATATATATTTATATATATGTGATGTGTATATGTATGTGTGTGTGTGTAGTGTGTGTGTGTGTGTGTGTGTGTGTGTGTGTGTGTGTGTGTTATATGTGTGTGTGGGGAGGGGGGGTGCAGAGGTTATAGTTGAGGAGAAGGGCAATAGTGGGATCTGGATGGATGACTGCACTCTGTACCTAGTACGCTTGAACCCTTGCACTCTGTACGTAACGCACTCCAGAACCATGCACTGTGCCTAACACTCCCCTGCACTGTGTACATAACACACAGCAAAACACTGCACTCTATATGTAACTCCAGAACCCTGCACCCTGTGCATAACACACTCCAGAACCCTGCACTCTGTATCTAGCCCTCTCCTGAACCCTGCACTCTGAGCGTTACACAAACTGAAAAAGGTACCTAGTGCTCTCTTGAGCCCTGCACTCTGTACATTCCGCACTCCTGAACCATGCACTCTATACATAAAACATTCCTGAATCCTTCCACACTTTGTTAACGCACACTTCCATAGTTTATGCAAAATCACTTGTAATGGAAGCTTTTTATTCTTATTTTTTTAAATGACTGTGCTGGGGTTTGTATGCGTCAGTGAGACTCTTTATTTTTGTCGCAGTGCATGTAGCGCGCCGTCGGTCGCTTCCTCCCAAGTGTCCCTCATTCTGAAGTTCAAAAGTTGGGAGGTATGCACACACTGCGGGGGTGTCAGGCTGGCACCCCCCGCGAGTGAAACGGGGGGCGCGGGCGGCTCAGTGCAGAGGTGTGGTGACAGGGGAGCCTGCCCTGGGGCCTCTTTAAGCGGCGACTGTCACTGCAGAGCTCCCCTCCCTCTGTCCTCCGGCGCTCATATCGTATGTCACGGAGCTGGGTCTGTGTGTAAGGTCCCGCCCCCCTAGTTCGGCTCATATGATAGTCTTCTAGTGTTCCGCCTATCACACGAGCCTAGGGGGGCGGGACCTTGCACACAGACCCAGCTTTGTAACCTACGATACGAGCGCCGGAGGACAGAGGGAGGGGAGCTCCTATCCAGGAAATGGTGAGGCTGAAATGAGTGGGCACAGAGGCTGCAATTGGTGGGTATAGAGGCTGTAATTGGTGGGCACACAAATGCTGCAATTGGTGGGCACAGAGAGGCTGCAATTGGTGGGCACAGTGAGGCTGCAGTGGTGGGCACAGTGAGGCTGCATTCATGGGCACAGAGAAGCTGCATTAATGGGCACAGCAAAGCTGCATTGGTGGGCACAGCAAGGCTGCATTGGTGGGCACAGCGAGGCTGCAATGAAGTGAAGCTGCATTGGTGGGCTGCATTGGTGAGCGCAGCGAGGCTGCATTGATGGGCACAGTGAGGCTGCAATGATGGGCACAGAGAGGCTTCATTGATGGGCACCATGAAGCTACAATAATGGGCACAGTGAGGCTGCATTGATGGGCACAGTGAGGCTGCATTGGTGGGCACAGGGAGGCTGCATTGGTGGGCACAGGGAGGCTGCATTTAATGGGCACAGTGAGGCTGCAATAATGGGCACCGTGAGACTGCAATGATGGGCACTGTGAGGCTGCATTGATCGGCACGGCGAGGCTGCATTGATGGGCACGGCGAGGCTGCAATGTTGGGCACAGTGAGGCTGCATTTGATGGGCACAGATGAGGCTGCATTGAGCTCTTGTATTATGTCTGCAGTCTCTGGTCATCTTTAGTATGATGTCCTCAGTCTCTAACCATCTCCTGTACCATGCCCGCAGCCTCTGACATCTACTGTATCATGCCTGCAGCCTCTGATCATCTCTTGTATCATATCTGTAGCCTCTGACCATCTCTTGTATCATGTTCTCAGTCTCTAGGTAATATGAAAAATAACTTCAGCAGTTCCCGCACTGCTGTGTCTCTCCCTCTGGCTGCATGATTAAGGTAGGAAGGGGGCTGTCACAGTCTATGTAACATGCAGGGGGTGCAGGATGCTGTGTAAAGGAGTCCAGAGGTGCAGGGTGCTGTGTAAAGGGATCAAGAGGTGCAGAATGCTGTGCGAAGGAGTCCAGAGGTGCAGGGTGCTGTGTGAAGGGGTCCAGAGGTGCAGGGTGCTGTGTGAAGGGGTCCAGAGGTGCAGGGTGCTGTGTGAAGGGGTCAAGAGGCGCAGGGTGCTGTGTAATGTAAAGGGGGCCAGAGCTGTGCGGTGCTGTGTAATGTAAACGGGAGCAGAGGTGCAGTTGTGCAGAGGGGGTAGTAGTGGCAAAGAGATATTGAAAGATGCAGGGGGCACAGTGGGGTGTTTTTACATTTTAACGTGGGGGGGTCGCTTTTAACCCCCCTAGCAGTCGAAGAAAGGGTAAAATGCGACTGTGTATCGCCGCTGCCGAAGCGCCCCCCCCCCCCCTGAAAAAATTTCAGCGGACACCCATGTTCCTATTAACTCAGCAAGGCCTGGCCCTACAAGCTAGATTTAAAGTCTGCAGATATGCTGTTAGCTTGCACCACTGAAAGCATATATCACACATGTGAATCTTACTGGCTGTCCATAGTGCCAGTCTGTTTACTAATGTTTCACAGGTTTTGGTCTATGTCTGCAGTAGGGATGAGCTCGGTGTTCGAGTCGAACATAAGTTCGACTCGAACATCGGCTGTTCGACCGTTTGGCGAACATCGAACGATTTGGGCCGTTCGCGCCAAATTCGAGTGACGCGAACGGCCCACAATACACTGCGCCATCGCAGTGCAATCCCGGCGCTGTGATTGGCCAAGCATGCACTGTGACCCCGCATGCTTGGCCAATCACAGCGCCGGCAGCTAGGAGAGCCATAATTGGCCACAGGCAAGTTGCCTGTGGCCAATTATAGCTCAGGGGGTTTAACACACGCCCCACACTATAAAAGGCCGCCAGCGCGGCGGCCTTGTGTAGTGTGTTCCGGCGCAGGGAAAGAGTTACATAGGCAGGGACAGTGTCAGTGCTATTTGTACCTCAAACTTGTGTGTAGGGAGAGAGAAGGATAGGCAGGGAGAGTGTCAGTGTCATATTATTTGCTAAACCTTGTGTGCAGGGAGAGAGAAGGATAGGCAGGGGACAGTGTCAGTGTCACATTCTTTGCTAAACCTTGTGTGCAGGGAGAGAGAAGGATAGGCAGGGGACAGTGTCAGTGTCATATTCTTTGCTAAACCTTGTGTGCAGGGAGAGAGAAGGATAGGCAGGGGACAGTGTCAGTGTCATATTCTTTGCTAAACCTTGTGTGCAGGGAGAGAGAAGGATAGGCAGGGAGAGTGTCAGTGTCATATACTTTGATAAACTTTGTGTGCAGGGAGAGAGAAGGATAGGCAGGGGACAGTGTCAGTGTAATTGTTGCTAAGCCTCCTGCACATTATACACCTGAAGTTAGCCCGTATTGCTGTGTTTTCCTGGTGTGTTACACCAACAGGCATTTGCAGCACTTACAGAGGGCGGAGTGTGCCTCCTGCACCTTATACACCTGAAGTTAGCCTGTATTGCTGCGTTTTCCTGGTGTGTTACACCAACAGGCATTTGCAGCACTTACAGCGGGCGGAGTGTGCCTCCTGATCATATTACACCTGAAGTTAGCCTGTATTGCTGCTTTTTCCTGGTGTGTTACACCAACAGGAATTTTCAGCACTTACAGCGGGCGGAGTGTGCCTCCTGATCATATTACACCTGAAGTTAGGCTGTATTGCTGCGTTTTCCTGGTGTGTTACACCAACAGGCATTTGCAGCACCTACAGCAGGCGTAGTGTGATTCCTGCAAAATATACTCCTGAAGCTAGGCCTTATTGCTGGTTTTCCCATTTCCCTGCAGGCCATTAGAATGTCTGGAAGGCAAACAAGGAGAGGCAGACAGTCAGGAGCCAATAAAAGAGGGCAAGCAGGCTCTGTGTCTAGAGACAACAGTGCTGGTCGTGGACGCGGTGCATCGCCATCAGCACGTGGCCATGGGACACGCTTGTCCTTCTTTTCAGCAGCTAGACGTGTTGAGCCGCATCATGCCGAAGACTTGGTAGAGTGGATGACCAAGGCCTCCTCATCCTCCTCATCCTCTCTCACCCAGGCTCAGGGTACTGTCAAAGCGTCCTCTTCCCTGGTATCAATGTCATCATCAGTCACTCCTTCCCTAGACCAACCATGTCCTCCTGAGGAGTCCCCTGAACTGTTTGAGCACAGTGTTGGGTACATGCTCCAGGAGGATGCCCAGCGTTTCGAAGGGTCTGATGATGATACCCAGCTAGAGGAAGGCAGTAGCGTGAGAGCAGAGAGAGGGGATGCTCAAGAAGGACACCAATTTGGCAGTCATGTTCCAGCAGCTGCAGCATACTGCAGCATACTGCCAGATTGGCTCCAGTGATGAGGAGGGAGGGGATGATAAGGTCACTGACTCCACGTGGGTGCCTAATAGGAGAGAGGAGGAGGAGGAGGATGAGGAGGAGGCACATCTCCAACGAGGCAGGATGCCCTCGGGGGGCCAGCGTAAGGGCAGAACACCGACAGAATCACACCGCAGAGCTCCGCCTGTGCAGGGCGCTGCCTCTGTCCATTATTCAAAAAGTTCTTTGGTGTGGGCCTTTTTTGAGTCGAGTGCATCAGATCGCACAGATGCTGTTTGCAACATATGTCTCAAGCATATATCGCGTGGCCAAAACATTACCCGCTTGGGCACCACATGCTTGACCAGACATATGTTGACCTGCCATGCAGCTCATTTGGCAAGCCTACCTTAAAGACCCACACCAAAGAACAAAGCGGACCTCTCCTTGCACCGAGCTGGGATCTCCAACCCCACTATACCTTCAGTCCTCTCTGAAACCTGCACTGAGAGGAATGAAGGTGTAGAATTAGGTGTGTCACAGCCAAGTACTTGCGGGCACTCTGCTAGCAGTACACCGACGTCCGATTCTAGCAGGCAAATTTCCCTGCCCCAGCTGCTGGACCGTCGAAAGAAGTTCACTCCCAGCCATCCACATGCCCAGCGGTTGAATGCTAGCTTGGCTAAATTGCTAGCACTTCAACTGCTGCCTTTTCAGTTGGTAGACTCGGCCCCCTTCCGTGAGTTTGTGCAATGTGCGGTTCCTCAGTGGCAGGTTCCCAAATGCCACTTTTTCTCACGGAAGGCGATTCCGGCTCTCTACCGGCATGTGGAAGGCAATGTCTTGGCTTCACTGGACAGGGCGGTCAGCAGTAAGGTGCATATTACCGCTGACTCATGGTCCAGCAGGCATGGACAGGGACGTTACCTTTCTTTCACGGCCCATTGGGTCACTCTTTTGGCAGCTGGGAAGGATGCAGGACAAGGTGCAGTAGTGTTGGAGGTTGTTCCACCGCCACGCCTCCAAAATGCTACTACTGGTTGTGACACACCTCTCTCCTCCACCCCCTCCTCTTCTTCTTCCTCCATGGCCTCTTCCTGTGCTTTGTCCTCGGAACCAGCGGTGCTCCGTAGGCGTTCAAGGGGCTACGCAAGTACGCAGGCAAAAAGATGCCATGCCGTGCTTGCGCTGGTGTGTTTGGCGGACAGGAGACACATTGGGGCAGAGGTTCTGTCTGCTCTGCAGGGGCAGGCCGAGAGGTGGTTGACGCCACGCCAGCTTAAGCCAGGAATGGTAGTTTGCGACAATGGCACCAACCTCCTCTCCGCTCTCCGACAGGGACAACTGACCCATGAGCCCTGTGTGGCTCACGTCCTTAACCTGGTGGTGCAGCGGTTCTTGGGCAGGTACCCGGGCTTACAGGATGTCCTGAGGCAGGCCAGGAAAGTCTGTGTGCATTTCCGCAGATCTTATAATGCCAGTGCTCGCATGGCTGAGCTGCAAAAGGAGTTGAACCTGCCCAAGAACCGCCTTATATGTGACATGCCCACCAGGTGGAACTCAACGTTGGCCATGCTGCAGTGGCTGCACACGCAGCAGAGGGCCATCAATGAGTACCTGTGCGACTACGGCACCAGGACAGGGTCAGGGGAGCTCGGTTTTTTTCACCACGCCAGTGGGGCATGATCAGGGATGCATGCACTGTCCTGGCACCATTTGAGGAGGCCACGAGGATGGTGAGCAGTGACAGTGCATGCATCAGTGACACTGTACCTCTTGTCCACCTGTTGGAACATACGCTGCGTGGAATAATGGACAGGGCACTTGAGGCAGAACAGAGGCAGGAAGAGGAGGACTTCCTTGCCTCCCAAGGCCCCCTTTACCCAGACAGTGTTCCTTCTGTCCCACCCATCGCACAGGAAGAGGAGGAGGAGGATTTAGTCAGCATGGAGGTGGAGCCTGGCACTCAGCATCATCAGCAGCAGTCTTTTAGGGATGATTTACAGTCCCAAGAAACCAGTGGACTTGTACGTGGCTGGGAGGAGGTGGCTGCGGATCATGTCGTCCTTAGTGACCCAGAGGACTCCGGACCGAATGCCTCAGCTAACCTACGCTGCATGGCCTCCCTGATCCTGCAAAGTCTGCGGAAGGATCCTCGTATTCTTCGGATCAAGGAGAGGGACCATTACTGGCTGGCCACTCTCCTTGATCCATGGTACAAGGGTAAGGTTGCGGACCTTATCTTACCGTCGCAGAGGGAGCAGAGGATAAGACAACTCCGGGAGGCCTTGCAGAAAGGTCTGTGCAACGCGTTCCCAGAGACTGGGAGGTTACAAACTCCTGGTCCTGGACAACGAGTTGCTGAGGCTTCGGTCAGTCAAAGAAGGAGCAGTGGGGAAGGTGGCCATCTGACCGATGCGTTCAGACAATTCTTTAGTCCGCAGCCCCAAGGTATAATCGGTTCCAGCAACCATCGCCAGCGTCTGATATACATGGTGCAGGAATACCTAGGGGCAAGGTCAGACTTGGACACCTTCCCCACCGAAAATCCTCTGGCTTACTGGGTCTTGAGGATTGATCACTGGCCAGAGCTTGCACAGTATGCAATTGAACTACTGGCCTGTCCTGCATCCAGCGTTCTTTCAGAACGCACATTCAGTGCTGCTGGAGGATTTGTCACGGATCACAGGGTGCGCCTGTCCACCGACTCTGTTGATCGACTGACCTTCATAAAGATGAACCAGTCTTGGATCACCACCAGCTACCAAACACCTGAAGCTGATATAACAGACTAATTTATTTTCAAATGTCCCATCCCTTCAAGACTGATGCTGATGCTGAGAGACTGTCCTGTTATGTTGACTGACTATCCTCCTCCTCAATGATCCGATTGATGATGATAGCTTGGAAGAACATTTTTGTTTCTGGGTGCCGCCGCCAGTGGCTAAGGCCCAATTTTTCAGCCCCTGTTTAACAGGGGCGTGTTATTACAATTTTTTATGCAATGCTTTGCAGCAGGGCTCATTCCTGCACTCCAACTAGAGTATCTGGGAGAGGTTGCAGTGTCGTGGCACCAGCACCAGTGGCTAAGGCCCAATTTTTCAGCACCCTGTTTAACGGGCGTGTAATTACAATTTTTGATGCAATACTTTGCAACAGGGCACATTGCTGTGCTCCAAGTACAGTATCTGTGAGGGGTTGCAGTGTTGTGGCACCAGTGCCTAAGGCCCAATTTTTCAGCCCCTGTTCAACAGGGGCATGCAATTACAATTCTTGATCTAATAATTCACAGCAGGGCCCATTCCTGCGCCCACCAAGAGTAACTGTGAGGCCTTACAGTGTTGTGTCAACAACACCACCACCACCACCACCACCAAAGGCCCAATTTTTCAGCCCCTGTTCAACAGGGGCATGCAGTTACAATTCTTGATCTAATAATTCACAGCAGGGCCCATTCATGCGCCCACCAAGAGTAACTGTGAGGGCTCACAGTGTTGTGGCAACACCAACATGTAAGGGGCAAATTTCAGCTGAGTATATACGGCAGGCCCCTACTTTCAAACATCCAACTTACAAACGACTCCTCCTTGCAAACGGAAGGATACAACAGGAAGTGAGAGGAAATCTACCCCTAGGAAGGCAAATTCTCTCCTGTAAGAGTTAATATGGGAAAAAAAGTATCTCCTCTCCACTGATGCTTTATCACCAATTCTTGTTTCAATAAAAAACCCAAATTTTCAAAAAACATTTGTCATTAGGACGGAAAGTGAGGTGAACTGTTCTGAACAGGTGCACACTGCACAGACAGCAAAACAAATGTTACAGGGGTGATAACCCTTCCCTATGTTTTCCAAAAAGCTTAAAAATAGAATTTTTGGCTGGAGCTACACTTAAACAATGTACCTGTTCAAAATTACAAACAGATTCTACATAAGAACAAACCTACAGTCCCTGTCTTGTATGCACCGCCTGTATACGGCTGTTCAGAGTACCGTATTTATCGGCGTATAACACGCACCTTTTTCCCCTGAAAATCAGGGGAAAATCGTGGGTGCGTGTTATACGCCGATACCCACATCCCTGAGCTGTCTCCGCTGACTGAGCGGAGCGAGATACACATAGCCGAATGTACTCGGCTATACTCGGCTTTTCTCGGCTCCGCTCACAGTCACGCCCAGTCCCGCCATTGGACCTGTGTTATGTCCATCATAGGGCGGGACTCGACGTGACTGTGAGCGGAGCCGAGTATAGCCGAGTACACTCGGCTATGTGTATCTCGGCGGCGGCTCCGCCCAGTCCCTGCGTCCCCGGCGTTCTCGGCGGCGTCCGCACAGTCTCGGCGCCAATTTTAAAATGCTGCACGGCGACTCTGGGGCAAGGCTGCAAGGCGACTCTGGGGCAAGGCTGCAAGGCGACTCTGGGGCAAGGCTGAAATGGACTCTGGGGCAAGGCTGCAATGGACACTGACAAGGCTGCACTGTGACAAGGCTGCAATGGACACTGACAAGGCTGCACTGTGACAAGGCTGCAATGGACACTGATAAGGCTGCAATGGACACTGACAAGGCTGCATTTAAATGTAAGTTATTTTTCCTTAAACTTCCCTCCTAAAAGTTTTTTTCCCTAAAATTTCCTCCTAAACTTGGGGTGCGTGTTATACGCCGGCGCGTGTTATACGCCGATAAATACGGTATATAGGGCCTTTTTTATTTTGTGTGCGGGGTTCCCCTTAATATCCATACAAGACCCAAAAGGGGCTGGTAATGGGCTGGGGTAGGGGCTGTGATGGGGTAGCTATGCCATTTTTCTTAAAGATTTCCATCCATATTACCTGGACCAGACATTACATTAAAGCCGCAAGCATTTTTAAATGGCTTTTTTTCCTTTAGAAATGTAATTTTGTGCAGGGACAGTTCTAAACACGGGAAACACGTGGCACTTCACAGGCATATTTTAGACACCCCCCAGGTACAATATTTAAAGGAATATTTGACTTTTTTTTTTTTTACTTTATGCATCATTAAAATGACTGCTCCCGAAAAACGGCAGTTTTTAAAACTTTTTTTTGGATTGATACATGTCCCCTGGTGCAGAACCTGGGTTCCCAAACCCTTTTTAGGACAATAACATGCATAATAGTCGTTATAATTAGCACTTTAGATTTCGAACGTTCGCATCCATTGTATTTAATAGGGTTCTAAAGTTCGTGCGAACTTTTGGTCCGTTCGCGGGTTCTGGTGCGAACCGAACCCGGGGGTGTTCGGCTCATCACTAGTCTGCAGTATTGCTAATGCTTAGGCTGATAACAGGTGGTGCTGAGCCTTTCCTATTAATGCAGGGCCTGGCCCTGCAGGATGGGCTTACGGTGTATTAATTTTTTTAATGCTTGGATGTGGTATGGACCTTTTACATGTGTCTAAGGTAGGTTTAATCTGCTAGTGCTAATTGTCTGATGACTATTAACCCATGCTGCTTGCCTGTGATTACACTGACTCTACAGTACCAATGACTGCTATGCGTTTATTACTATGCTGTTACATGCTGACCTTGATGCTAAAATGAAAGTCAGGACCTGCTTAGTTACATTTCCTTAGTCCTTTACCTGTTAGCAATGTGTAATTGCTTCTGTTATTTGTGGTACACCACAGAGGGATATGTGGTTTGCTGTTTGTAGTGGTTACTAGACTTGTGCACAACGGAAAAATTTGTTCCGTTTCGGTTCGTTTCTTTCCGGTCCTGTTGATTCGTAATCATTCGTAATTTTGCTAGACGGGATTTTTCGTGTTCGGACTCATTCGTATTTTTGCAAGCGACATTTTTCATTGAATTTTTTGTTGCTTTATAATTCGTACTTTCGGTAGAGTACGTTGTTTTTCGTTGATTCTGGACACAACTCCTACTTTCGTAACTTTTTTTGGGTTCGTTGATTCGTAATTTTCCGTGTCTCTCTCACAACGACGCTGCCTATTATGCCTAATGTGCTTCGAATGGATTTGTACTTTTCTAAATACATAGCGGTTATTTGTAACGATTCGAAATCTCGTATTTTACTTTCGTTTTTTACATGCGGCTATAGGCTCCGCCCCTGTACACCATTTTGAGAGGGTTCAGCACGGTGAGGGAGAAGCAGAGAGCAGAGCAGAGTGAGTGTTATTGTGCTTCGAATGGATTTGAAATCTCGTATTTTACTTTCGTTTTTTACATGCGGCTATAGCCTCCGCCCCTGTACACCATTTTGAGAGGGAGTTCAGCATGGTGAGGGAGAAGCAGAGAGCAGAGTGAGCGTTATTGTGCTTCGAATGGATTCGTACATTCGTAACTTTTTTCATAACGAATTATGCCGAAGACCTTCGGGCATTCGCTATTTTGCGGTATAATTTATTTCGGATTCGGTTTTATTCGTAATTGCTCTGTTTGGAAATTCGAATGCTTCCGAATGTCCGAAAGTTGCTAAATTCGGACGAATTTTGATTCGTTACGAAACGAATTGCACAAGCCTAGTGGTTACTGCTGATGTTTTTTTAACAAATACTCCCAGTCATGGCTCCAGTCTTTCAGCTCATCCGTGAGCCAGTAGCAATCAGCCTTCCTAGAAACTAGCAACGTTCATTAAGGTGAGGGCAGGTAGGTATATTCTATAGCCTAAACGAGTGCACATTATGGGCATAATGGATTGTAAATCTCTCCAGCTCTCAACACCACTTATCAGGAAGAGGAGAGCCAACCTGCTTCTGCAACAGGAACAGGTCCTTATTAGCCCTGAAGGAACCACTATGTATTTAACTGCCAGAAGAGGCAGACTAAGGAAATCTCTATAATTATCATCTGGGGAGATAGTGGACTGGTGGTAGCTGGTGTGTCAGCCAAAAATACATGCCAAGTTGCAGGCCAGAGGCAGCAGCAAATAGGCAGAGACTGAAAAGGCCTATAGTCACTAATGGTTCCATACAAAGCCTAATCAAACAGCTGTGTTTATTTAAAGGCTTATAGGAAGTTGCTATGGCAAGTTGGCATATCAGAAGCAAAAAGTGGATGTTTTAACTGTCCAAACTGACTGTGTGGATCTCTATTCAATAATGCTTAGATACTAAGCTAATCAAACAACCAAGTTGTTTAAAGGGTACCTCTACCTCAAAAGCAGCCAGACAAACCGTCTTCATCAGATTAGCCGGGGGTGCCATTCTGCCAGCAGAAAAGCAATATCTGTTGAAGAGGCCCTGTAACCACAAATGGATCTGGAGATGTAAATTTATACTACTATTAAGTAGTGTTTTGTGACCTGCGGTTGAGCTCACTTCGGTAGCCAGACTGTTAGGATCTCAGACAAGATGAAAGCAGAGCTCTGGCCAGTGATAAACTCTCTATGATGGCTGATCCTAGAGTGAAAATGAAGTAACCAGTGATGCAGTTCAGCCACTGTAGATACAAGACGGTATGCTGTTTCGCTAGTAGTCCAATGTGGTCAGTTAACCCTTATGGCTCATCCCACAAGGAACACATACCGCTTTTAAGGAGTGGTGACTGTTCAAGTTGTATCCAGTGATATCTAGAAGGGGGATTAATCCCTTATGGTAATCGCCAATGACCAGAGGATAGCCAAAAGGCAAAGTAACAAAGATTGAATGACAGGTTAAACCTGGGAAAACTATAGAGGAGAATAAAGAGTCAATAATCCTCTTTATTTATCTGCCTAAATCCGAGTCTACCCAAGTCACTAGTAGGGTCGGCCGGCAGAATTTTATGTAAATTTGAGCTTTAGGATCCATTGGAATTTTCGTTCCTCTCCTCCAACTCATTGCATTCCTTCCATGATGCATTAGAGCAATTAACGCCGGAAAACAAGTGTTCCCGTACCTGGTTTAACGGTGAGCCATCCAGACAAAGAAGATGTCAAGGCTTATGACTGCATTTTCTTTAGTCAACAAGCAGAAGGATTAGGATCCAAAACTTCATATGGCATTGTTGCAATCAATATCTCCAGCCATCAGTAAGGCTCGGCTTCCACAAATCGTACCCTATGATTTCCAAGGAGTACTGTTCATAGCTGTGCGACTTTAAATTGCAGCGACTTAAAAGTAGTCCCTGCACTACTTTGATCCCCCTTTGATGTGACTTGGGGTCCATAGACCTCAGGAATACACAGGCATTGCTTCAAGTCTCAAAAAAATCCCAGCAAAATCACGACTTTTAGATCACAATAGTGGAGACCTAGGCTAAGATTGTTTTTAGACCTAGCAGGTGTGTGTGTATACTGTATACACACTTTGAGACACCCATGCTTCTGCAAGTACCTTTGCTTGGCCTTTCAAGAGTTCACTACGCGTTCATCTGGCAGACGTTGGCCTTTCCACAAACTCAGGGCATTTCCCAGGACATTGGGTCCAGTAGTGGCCGTCTTTCAGGAGCAAGGCTTCTGGTGATCCTTGTTTGGGCAACAGCCTGGCGCAATGTCTTCCAGGTCCTGGAATAAAGTTCTAGTTCAGACTCTGATAGAATTGGGAGGAGCCATCATCGAGATACCAACTAGTCTCATTACAGCAATGACCTGCCTGGAAGCAGTTCTGAATCTCTGAAGAATACAGTATAGTTACCCTCAGAGAGAGCAACAGCATAAGTATCTCACTTGAACAGATTATAGCTCTTTCCCATTGGTTGCATCACACGGTCGCAAAAGGGTAGAGAAGTAGTCTGTAGTAAGCCACATGTTCCGAGGTGCCCAATGGAAGGTTGACAACTTTTATTAACTGTTTTTTAGTAAGGAAAGTCTTGCTTCCTTCACCAGGAACAGTGACTCCACAGAGGAGACAAGTCCCTTTTTGGGAGGTAATTAAGCTAGCTATTCTTTCAGCTTATCAGCTACTAGGCATACCAATCATCGCAATCTATTACTTGTCGGGTATTCATGCCAAGGTGTCCAAAGTCAGAGATGCAGTGGTCCCAGGCTGAAGTCCTTCCAAAAACGCAACAAAGAGCCTCAGCTATGCTGCAAAGACTCAGCAAAATTGAGAAGTCCTATCTTCACTGTCGAGAAGGAATGCAAGACTAGCCAACTTCTGTCAGTGGTATCTCCCAGTCAGGTCCGCCATCCCTTTTAGGTTCGGGTTTCCTAGAACTTCCTGCCAGACGCCGTAAGGTACAAAGTCGTTGGATGTCAAGGGATGGTCTCCAAACCGACAAGCTATTCAAGGAATCGGCAACAAATAAGGCTATCAGGATATTGCTCTGACAGTAACCTTGGTGGCTTCCCAGAAGTGGAAGCAGTGAAACTACTGACATCCAGCTGGGTCTGCAGATTAGCCAATATGTATATCGAACACGCCTAATGGTCTCCAGGATCCTTATCAGGCTCTGCAGTCATTCAGTGGTGATGAGGACAATAATTGCCCATGGCCTACAGGCCATGATATCCATGGGTACAGTCTCTGACCTGGGAACCTCCTATTTTCCTTCTTAAAGCCTATTTTTTAACTTTTACCTACAGGTAAGCCTATAATAAGGCTTACCTGTAGGTAAAAAGAATATCTCCTAAACCTGTACGGTTTAGGAGATATTCACCTCGCAATGAGCCGCTGACTGCAGCGGCGCATGCGCAGCGGGGATTCTCGGCTAAAGCCCGGCAGCCGCCGGACCTTGCCGACGCGTGGGAGTGACGACATCGCCGCTCCAGCCACTCACAGCGCTGGAGCGGCGATACCCGGAAGACACGCCGAGGCAAGATGACATCTCCCTCAGCGTGGACCAGGTAAGTTCCCGACGCCTCGTTCTAAGGTAAGTATTTCATAATGAGCTAGTATGCGGTGCATACTAGCTCATTATGCCTTTTAGGTATGAAAAAAAAAAGCTGCAGCGGGTATACAACCGCTTTAAGATCCAATACCTGATACAGTATGGCAACGGTATCTTCCAAATTCAGACAAGTTATATCCTAGATGCTGGAGACCAAGAAGTGAAGGCTCACCTCGAGGTCTCACCTTTTAGTGTTTGAAATCCTATGGAGGTCATGGCTCCTACTCCAAACTTCAAGTATATTAGATCATAGGAGAAGCCCTACAGAATTTAAAGGATGGAATCCTCTGTTCCTTGCTGTAAGGATTTAATTGTGTACAAGTAAGCCTAGAGATGGCATTAAAGGATAGATGACGCTCGGTCTGGTTCTCACTCCCTGGGATCCAGTAACTGTTGCATATCTTGGTAAACCATTTCCGAAAGACCTGGACAGATTGTTCTTTCTCCTGGGGTCTTCCAAATGGTGTGGGACACATTGTCTCACTCTCCATTCAGAGGGTTAAGACATCCTCAATATGGCCAATAAAACTGAAGAAGTATTTTGTATGGCTAAGAGGTCTAGAAGGATCTCAGATATCTAAGCGTCAAGCCGTAAACTACCTTGGTGCTGCTATTATCAGGCAAAATGCTGCTAGTCTCTTCCTCAGCACTATACAGAGGTCTGCATCTTTGCATCTGGGTTAGAACATCATTCTTTCGGCATATCCGAACTAAAGTGTTTGAAGTACCACAAGCATTGCAAATAGATTCAAGGTTGAAGAGAGACATGGAAGTGGCCCTTCTTCAAAGAGCAAACAATCTTCAGGACCAGCGGCATCAGAAGAGGACAATCGCATGCAAAGCATGACAACATATAGGTCCCTCCCTAAAGGGCTTTGCAATGATCCTAAGTTACGACAATGCTGTCTGCAGGGAGGATACTTCCTTATATAGTCTACCCAATCCTGGAATAGGGCAGTGGGCAGAGCCTACCCATACATATATGCTGTCATGCTTTGCATCAGAAAAGGAAAAATACTGTCAGGTAAGTATAACATTTTCCTCTTTATAGAAATGCTTGAAAAATAGATTTTTTTTTTATTTTTTTTTTATGCATTGCCTTCTGTACCTTGATTTTCATAAAATAATGAATCATAAATATTTTTTAATTTCTCCTAAATTCTTTGCAATCAAAATGTGTGCTTCTGATTTCTACATCATTGCTTTTAAATAGATATAGACATTTATTAACCACATACATTTCAAAGTTAAAGCTACATTTCAGGTATGTGTGGGTTGGTTTTTTTTTTCGGTTCGTTGGGCGGTGTGAATGAAGATCGCTGGACATTTTAATTTCTTTAAATAAAGGACTTGTCCCGACGTGTCTCCTGTCTTTTTTTACACTTTTTTTGGTGAAATGGCAGGGGTATCCCTTACCAATTCACATAGGGGGGCCGGGATCTGGGGGTCCCCTTGTTAAAGGGGACTTCCAGATTCCGATAAGCCCCCGCCCACAGACCCCCACAACCACCGGGCAAGGGTTGTGGGGATGAGGCCCTTGTCCCCATCAACATGGGGACAAGGTGCTTTGGGGTGGGTGGGCGCAGAGCCCCCCTGCCCCAAAGCACCCATCCCCCCCATGTTGAGGGCATGTGGCCTGGTACGGTTCAGGAGGGGGGCGCTCTCTCACCCCCCCTCTTTTCCTGCAGCCTGCCAGGTTGCATGCTCAGATAAGGGTCTGGTGTGGGTTTTGGGGGGGGCCCTACCAATTTTTTTTTTAAATGGCGTGATGGGTTCCCCTTAATATCCATACCAGACCTGAAGGGCCTGGTATGGATTTTGGGGGACCCCCACGCAATTTTTGATTTTTTTTTTTTGGTTTGGGGGTTCCCCTCAATATTCATACCAGACCCAAAGGTAATGGACTGGGGGGGGGGACCCATGCCATCTTTATCAATGAGTTTTAGAAATGTAATTTTGCTGCGGGACTGTTCTAAACACTGGAAAAATATGTCACTTTACAGGCATACTATAGACGCCCCTCCAGGCACGATATTTAAAGGAATAATTCATTTTTCTTGTTTCACTTTAAGTATTATTAAAATCTTTGCTCCTGAAAAAAACGTCTGTGTTTAAAACTTTTTTTGCATTGATACATGTCCCCTGGGGCAGGACCCGGGTCCCAAAACACTTTTTATGACAATACCATGCATATAAGCTTTTAAAATGAGCACTTTTTATTTTTCATGTTCGTGTCCCATAGACTTTAACAGTGTTTGCGTGTTCAAACACATTGTTTGCCTGTTCGCCAGTACTGGTGCAAACCGAACCGTGGGGTGTTCAGCTCATCCTTAGAGGGGGATAGAGTGCCAGGAGATCCTCTGCTCTCATGCACATCACTGGATCTCAGATAAGTATTGGAGGGGGGGATCTGGGGGGAAGCTGCATAATGAAGGTTTTTTTACTTTCATGCATAGAATGCACGAAGATAAAAAGTCTTCGGCTATTAGAATCACTTTAAGTGTATGGGGTCACACTGCAACCACATGCATTGCATGGTTTAGCCTTTTTATGGTTAAAACAGGAGGTGAGGTAGTGACACATCACCTCCTCACTGCCTGTAAAACACCCTCTGGAAAGTGACCCACCACAGATGGCTTTTCAATGTGAGAACTGTGAATACAACAGTGAGGCTGTATTGGGATGTAAACAAGCTTGCAATATCCCTTTACAGACATGACGTGGCCTTCGCCCCTGGGTGATATAGCTAAATCTAGGAGGCCTCACAAATCCTCCTTCAGGAGTCCAATCTTCTCAGATTTCTCCCCAGAGCCTAGATCCAAGGAGACACCGTTTCCTATGAGGCTACACTTATACAGCCTCTTCACAGCATGCCTGGTACTCAGTCTCTCATTTACCCTCAATCAGTACCATAGGTGTGCGCAGCTCATTGCATTAGGGTGTGCACCCCAAAGCTCCAACACATACTACCGATCACTCATGATGAAAGGGAAGGGGCCGGTAAGGTACATATTTACCGACCCCTTCCCCCACTCATCCTAAAACATCCCTTCAGAAACAGCCAGAGGGAGAGGAGAGAAGGGAAGCCGGAAGCGTTGCAAGGGAAAGGAGAGGGGGAACCTAGGCAATAGGGGGAATCTGTGCTTCACAGGGTGATTAGGGTGTGCCTGGGCACACCCTGTGCACACGCCTATGATCAGTACTCATTTCACTTCCCTCTTCACAGATTATTTCACTAGAATCACTGGAAATCCCCCCCCCCATCTACTTGCTTAGGAACATTTACTGAAGAATTTTCATATGTAAAACCACATACATCTTGATCCTCACATCATCCACTCACCTCAATGACAATAAGGCAGAGTTGTCAACATTTACAAATCATTAGGAGAAACACCTGGAAGGGTTACAAAAGAAAATTTATTTTTGTGCTGCTTGCTAGACAATCATCATGTGGAAGTGGGTGTGGCTTCATGGTTTAGGACTTGTAACATTGCACCTTTCTCCCTATTCTTTGAAATGTTTTAGATAAAACAGGGCCTGAGGAGAAAGTGGGCTTAAAATAATTATTGATGTCAATGGGATGAAATTAACCCCATACCACTGGTGTTAGTGGAAAAAACATAAGCCCCATTGTTGTTGGTGTCAGTGGAAGTAAAGTAAGCCCTATCCTTGGTGAAAGGACTAAAATAGGCCCCATTGTAAAAGTCAGTGGGATTAAAAAAAGCTGCATGTCATTGCAGTAATACCAAATCTCCCGTGAGTCGCGGAAGTCTCCCGCATTTGTCTGTGGGCTCCCAGACACCAGCGAGAACTGGGTGATCTCCCAGCTGGGCCTGTCACTCAGCCACAGACAGAAAACAGAGCAGCCTGATTGGCCAAATGGAGTAAGGCCACGGCTTCCGATCGGGCTTCTCTGTCTGAGTGACAGGCGGACAGAGCCGGGAAGAGGGGTGGGCCGAGTCTTGTCAGGAAGGAGGGGGAACATCAGGCCCTATGCTCATTACATGCTGGAGATCTCTTCATTGCAATCATTTGGCTGTCACACCACTCCATTCTTGACACTCTGCTACAGCCCACACAATGGGCTGAGGTTGTGCACAATGTGTGTGTCCCTCCTCTCTGCAGCTATGCCAGTGTCCAGACAGGAGAAGAATGATCCTTCCCAGGTTTGGATGCTGTTAAAGTGTGCCTGGATGGATTGAGGCTTGCACGGTCAGAGCAGCAGTAGGGGTGGGTGGAGCTGGCAGAGAAAGCTCAGTACAGATCACACTGCAGCACTAGGGATGAGCTGAACACCCCCCGGTTTGGTTCACACCAGAACCTGCGAACGGACCGAAAGTGCAAACTTTAGAACCCTATTAAAGTCTATGGGACTCGAACATTCGAAATCAAAAGTGCTAATTATGTAGGCTAATATGTAAGTTATTGTCCTAAAAAGGGTTTGAGGACCCGGGTCCTGCCCCAGGGTACATGTATCAATGCAAAAAAAAGTTTTAAAAACTGAAGTTTTTTTGGGAGCAGTGATTTTAATAATGCTTAAAGTGAGAAAAAAAAGTGAAATATTCCTTTAAATATCGGCTTTAATGTAATGTCTGGTCCCGGCAATATGGATGAAAATCATTGAGAAAAATGGCATAGGTACCCCCCCCCCAGCCCATTACCAGCCCCTTTTGGATCTTGTATGGATATTAAGGGGTACCCCGCACCCAAATTAAAAAAAGGAAAGGCGTGGGGCCCCCAGACTCTGAACAGCAGTATACAGGAGGTGCAAACAAGACAGGGACTGTAGGTTTGTTACGTAGAATATTTTTGTAATTTTGAACTGGTACATTTTTATAGTGTAACTCCATCCAAAAAATCTATTTTTAAGCTTTTTGGAAAACATAGGGAAGGGTTATCACCCCTGTATCATTTGTTTTGCAGTCTGTACACCTGTTTAGAACATTTCACCTCACTTTCCATCCCAATGACAAATGTTTTTTGAAAATTTGGGGTATTTATTGAAACAAGGATTGGTGATAAAGCATCAGTGGAGAGAAGACACCTTTTTCCCATATTAACTCTTACAGAAGAGAATTTCCCTCCCTAGGGGTAGATTTCCTCTCACTTCCTGTTGTCTCATCCTGTTTGCAAGTAGGAGTCGTTTGTAAGTTGGATGTTTTGAAAGTAGGGGCCTGCCCTATATACTCTGCAGAAATTTGGCCCTTAGGCCACAACACTGTAAGCCCTCACAGTTACTCTTGGTGGGCGCTGGAATGCCCTGCTGTGAACTATTATATCAAGAAATGTAATTGCATATAGGGGGAAGAAAACTGCGCTAGCATAAACAACTGTAGGTATTAAAATATAAAAAATATAAAAAACAGGCAGCAGTAATAGTGTGAAAGCACCAAGGTACAAAATAAAAAGAAAAACTGCGCCAACCCAATCAGAATTGTCCCCAACCGCTCCCAGTGAAAGGGGGGGGGGTATTGGAACTGACTAACAGAAAAAAAGAGAGTCCAGCAGGTGTTGCACCAATATATGGTCTGTAAATGTCACCAATATATGATCTGTAAATGTCCTCAAATCCTATGTTAAACAAACAAGCGGAATGCGACACCACAGTGACTTCTCAGATCGCTTTGTGAGGTTCCACCACCAAATTAAGGGAATTAGCTTACCAGAAGGCAAGCGGGTTAGGGCATTCGACTGTGACCCAGCCGCGGCCTTTAGTTCCTGAGCAGTGGTCCTTCTTTATTGGGAAACCATTCTCGGATCAAACTGTCCCCTCATCCATCCAGATCATAAGCCCCCAATCATGGAATAAATAGAAGGGCAGACCATAGCGTAACTCCGTTTGCAGGATTTATTAAAAAACGTAAGTTATACTTACAAGTATAGAAGATAAAAACAGCATGTAACAAATTCGCCGGCCGGCATAACAGGAGCCTCACTCCTTCAGCGTGGTGACGTCACTGAGCGTCCTCCTAGACGCGTTTCGTCATCACGTAGACGTTTTCAATAGGAATGGGCGCCTCAGGGACGCATCACGCTTTAAAAGGCCGTACCACATTATGAGATGCACGGAAACGGCCATCTTGATTGTGGGCAAACATGCCCTCACTGATGATTACTAGTGTACACCCGGCCTCATATAAAAACAGGAGGGGGGAATTAATACATATAAATTGTGGAAGCTCACCTTAATAAAATCACAGGACTCAGCCTGCGGGCAGAAGACGGCTAACGCAATTCCCGATAAACACGGGGAGATGTTTTCATAGTTGGCCTTAATAAAGGACATATATCAAAATCTCACGGACACATAATAAAAGTGCTCCTTACTTAAATGAAATTTCATATATATATATATATATATATATATATATATATATATATATATATATATATATATATATATGTGGGGATCACACATAATTTAATATATGCCCCCCTTAAATACAAAAAATTTGATCATTAATGAAGTTAAGTGAAAAAACTCAAGAGTGACATCTAGTGGATTAAACCACAATCAAAACTACAATAATAGAACCCAATATATGATACTCCTACAAAGGAGCCTTGGTGACCTTACCCACAAAATGAATTAAGGGGAACTTGTATGCATATAACATACACACTTAGTACCCAATCGGAATCTAAAGTGAAAAAATACTTTAATGATACTAAATTAATTACAAATAGTGTGCCAAGATTAATGAAAAATGTATATTAAAAATATTTAGTGGAAAATATTTTTGAAAAATATTTTTGGGAAAATATGTTATGATAATTGAATGTGATAAAAAACTACCCCAACAAATGACAGATCCTCATCCGTGCATCACATAACGGGTTTACATAGATAATGGTCTAGGCATTATTTATAAATGCATTTACATCAGTTTCTATGTTCAACCCATACGGTGTATAGGTCTTAAGGCCATGGATCCAGGCCATTTCTAGTCTGGAAATTTCCCTCACTGAATTGCTCCCCCGCCAATTGGGTTTAAATTTATCGATGCCCAAGAAAAGGGTATTGGAAGGGTTTTTATCGTGTTTGAGCAAATAGTGCTTCGACACGGAGTGGTTCTTGAAGCCTATTAAAATATTTGATATATGCTCATTCAGCCTTACCTGTAGTGGGCGTTTAGTCCATCCCACATACTGTAGGCCACATGGACACTGCAGCAGGTAAACGACTCCGGTGGTAGCACATGTGATACAGGGTTTGATGGTATGTGGTAACCCTGTGACAGTGGAGGAAAAGGTAGTCGTACGTCTATCCAGGTTTGAGTTCAAAGAACACACCCTGCATCTCCTGCACTTATAGTACCCTGTCAGTTGTTAAAAAAAAAAACCTTCCAGTGCTGCGGGGGTTCACAACTCCAGGGGCAATACGGTTTTTTAAAGACTGAACCCCTTTAAAAATCACCCTCGGTCTAACCGGTAACACTTCTTTCAAGACATTATCGTTAGTCATGATATGCCAATGCTTATCCACTAGCTTTTTAATAGCCTTATGTTGGATGGAATAGGTAGTAATGAAGGGAACCCCCAGTGGAAATTGACCAGCCTCGCGTGAACCTCGTTCCACCAAAAGGTCTTCTCTTTTAGTGTTTTTGACAAAATCCAAAGATTCGCGCAGGGCATCCCCCGTATACCCTTTCTCCAAGAAGCGGCCTGTCAAAACCTCAGCCTGTTTTAAAAATTCCTGGTCATCAGAGCAATTCCTCCGCAGCCTTAAAAATTGGCTCATTGGAACCGCTCTGAGCCAGGATGCGTGATGGCAACTCCCAACAGGTATAAAATAATTCCTGTCCGTCTCTTTAAAGAACGTGGAAGTTACAAACTGATCGCCCCTGATGGAAATCCTTAAGTCCAAGTATTCAGACTAGACACATATTTCAATTCTATGTTCCTCTGGTTGCTATTCAGAGTGGACATAAACTCAACCAAGGTTTGGTGAGGCCCATCCCATAGAAGGAGGATGTCATCAATATACCTAGCCCAAAAAGCCACCTGAGGTATGTTTCTGGAATAGATGACATCCTCCTCCCATCTGGCCATAAAAAGATTGGCCAAGCTCGGGGCATACTTGGCTCCCATGGCCTCTCCGGTGTCTTGCTTGTAAAAATTACCATTGAACCAAAAATAGTTTGAGGCAGCAGCGAACACCAGGAGAGTCATGAGAAATTCAATCTGCTGGGGTGGAAGGTCCGAATCTCTCTCCAAATAGAATCGTTCCGCCTCAAACCCCAGCTCGTGGGGGATGATGGTATACAGTTACCATCCACATACCCTCCCTTGGAGAAATATCTGCCAAAAGATTCATAATGTGTCTTGAATCCTTAGCATACAAAGGAGTCCTCCGCACCAAAGGCTGCAGAAAGAAATCTATATATCTGCCCACCCGGGACGTGATTGAATCAATCCCACTCACTATGGGACGTCCCGGGGGTCAAACAGGATCCTTATGCAGTTTTGGCAGATAGTAGATGGTGGATGCCTTCGGTATCAAAAACAGCCTCTCCCTAGGGGTAAGAATCCCCTCATAAAAACCCCTAGCGACCAATAGTTCCAACTCTTTAGCATATTTGGCTTTTGGGTCTGAGGGCAACAGAGTATAGGTATTGGAATCATCCACTATTCTATGCATCTCTGTTAGATAATCCTTTTTGTCTAAAATAACAATCCCCCCCCCCCTTGTCGGCCGGCCTAATAACTAGTTCTTTATTATTACAAAGAGAATCAAGTCCCTCTTGAAAGGTCTTGTTAAGCCTCGCCTTTTTAACCTCCATTGCATCTAAGTCCCTCAGTAACACGTCACGAAAATTCTGAGGGAGGGTGCCAAGACCCCAGGGGGGTTAAATAGGGATGCATTAGATAGCCCTGAGTGAACATAATTATTTGGTATAGTCTGATCAGTGACTGTAATACCGGCCATATATCTTTTTATATTCAGTCTCCTAATGAACTTGTGGATGTCCATATAGGTGTGAAATTTGTCCAAACCTTTAGGTGGCGCAAATTTGAGACCTTGGTCCAAAAGGAGTTTCTCAGGTTCCGTCAATACTTGCTTGCTCAAATTAAAAATACCCTGGCCAATTACATTTTGGGTCGTTTTGAGTGATCGCGACCGCCTCCCCCCTCTGATTCCTCTCCTCTTTCTCCTAACCTTTTTGTTCTTTGTGTGGGTTTGTGAAAACCCCAATTACTTTGCCCATTTGGTCCCCCTGGACCTCAGGGAAAGGGAGGTCTGGGGTAGGATGGGCTATGACTCAGGCCGTCATAGGATGGAAAATACTGTGAGCCATTAAACCCATAGTCCATACCCGGGGCCTCCGTATCCCTCAACGGGAAAAAGGAATTTTGGACAGGGACATTATAATCCCATCCCGAGGTTCCATCTCTTTGTAGGTAAGAGGGAGATTGAGAGTCAAAATCCCCACTAGGGTCACGCCTCACACCATCCAACTGATCGATATAGGAGCTTCCCCCCCTTTGGTTACCGTGACCTCAACCCCTCCCTCTGAGATTTTTTCCCTTCTGCTTCATGGATGGATCATGATAATAGGATGAGCCATTATCAATGCCTACTCCTTGCCCTGATCTGGGGGGCCAGAAAGGTCTACCCTGATTGGATGGCATTGAACCCTCTGTTGACCCATTCACTCCTCTTCTTGGTGACTGGTAGGGGTGGTGACCAGTAGTTCTATTTGGTGGGCCTCTCCTGGGACCCACAGAGGGCACCGGGGCTTGGCCTTTAATAGTTGGACCAGATGCTACCGGGGCTGAGACCTCCATTTCCCCATTGCTCCTCATGGCTTCCTCCTCTAATAGTTTTTTCTGCCAGTTAAAAACTATGTTGCCATGATAATCCGCAAGGTCCCTATTGTATTTTTTATTTTTCTTAATCCGCTGGTCTTTATCCTCTTTCTCAAGAGTCTTAAGTAGACCCTGCGATTTTTCCCTGTATTCATCGCTCTCTTTAACTGGGTTCAATTTCTCACGGATGAGTTTAATTTCCTCATCTAATTTAACAAGCTTGGTCGCCTTCCTTTCAACCAAAAATCGGAGGAAGGATAACCCAGCCTGATTGAAATATTTAAACCAGTTTTCTAGATCGGTATCACCTTTCTGAGGGGCTACATCCCACCGGAGACTTCTGGGGACCATAGTTTGCTTAATACAAGTCTCCAGGTAGGCAATATCCCATTTGGTGTGGTTCTCGGATATCATAAGATTTTTTTGGGCAGCCTATGATTTACCTCTGGCCCCTATATAGACTGACATTAGGACATTGTGTTCTTTCAGATTCCATATGGTTACCACCATTAGGTTCATTCCTTGTTGCATACCACGCAAGCCTATACAAAGGTCCTGGGTTTTACTTCCTTTGGGGGAGGTTCTCTATGCCCCCCGCCTGTGTGCACGGTACGTCACCTCAGCTCCCGTGGCAGACTCGTGTGGCCGTGGTTTTGCATCCACCGCGTCCTCTTGTTCAAGGTTCAATGTGAGTACTCTAGGTGGATATTCCTCCATCGTCCACATTTTTTAATTTGTTTGACCACCCACTATACCTAACCAGTTCGTGCCATCACATTCCTTATAGATATTCAAGCATCCGCCCCTGAAGAGTGTCCCATCTACACGAAATGCGTCGGGCACCTGGGATGCACTATATGACCTCATATGACTTTCCTTGTACCACTGGTTCCAATATACATATACGTGGAGTTTTATATATCTAATTTATTTTTTGTCGTTTTTGCTGTCAACAGGATATTTGTACACTTGTATGTTCATTTTATGTATCCATTCAACAGCCCAGATGTTTATGTGGTGCTTGGTTATGCACTGTTGTTACCTTGTTGCTCTAACTGTACATACACATATTTATGTGTCTGGCAGATAATATGAAAATACATTTATTGCAATGTTTTTCTTTTTTACATACCAATCTGGCAATGTGATGTGTTATGCATTTCCATGATCATTAAATGTGTATTTTTTACCCGCACCATGCCTGTAGCCTCATTTAAAGTCCCAAATTCCCCCCTTCCATATACTGAACCCAGGATGGAGGTGCACCACATATGCACCTCATTTAAAGTCCCAACTTCCCCCCTCCTTTTTTGGTGGTGCTGGTGCCACAACACTGTAAGTCCTCACAGTTACCCTTGGTGGGCGCAGGAATGGGCCCAGCTGTGAAATATTAGATCAAGAATTGTAATTACATGCCCCTGTTGAACAGGGGCATAAAAATTGGGCCTTTGGTGGTGGTGTTGCCACAACACTGCAACCCCTCACAGATACTCTAGTTGGAGTGCAGGAATGAGCCCTGCTGCAAAGTATTGCATTAAAAACTGTAATTACACGCCCCTTTTAAACAGGGGCTGAAAAATTGGGCCTTAGCCACTGGTGGCGGTGCCCAGAAACAAAAATGTTCTTACATGCTATCAGCATGATCATTGAGGAGGAAGAGTATAGTCACTCAGCATAACAGGATAGTCACTCTGCATCAGCATAGGCAGTCTTGAAGGCATCTGACATTTCAAAGAAAATTATTCTGTTACATCAGCATCAGGTGCTTGGTAGCTGGTGGTGATCCAAGACTGATTCATTTTTATGAAGGTCAGTCGATCGACCGAGTCAGACAGGCGCACCCTGTGATCGGTTACAAAGCCTCCAGCAGCACTGAATGTGCATTCTGAAAGAACGCTGGATGCAGAACAGGCCAGTAGCTCAATTGCATGGGCTCGTACAAAGGGACTCAATAAAGAGAGAACACAACGATAAAAGGTGCAAATAAATTTATTAATAAATAATTCTTTGGCATTTTAAATGGCCACGGTGTATCCAAGGGGTAACCTGATAATTACTATAATTAAATTAAATAAGAAAGCCATCTTGGCTAATAATTAAAACGAGATTAACGGGGTCCATCCAGACATGCTGGACAACTACACCCCCACTGAATACACCATGACTTTAACAATAGGGAGGGCGGGTGGGCGTTGAGGTCCGGTTCAAACGGTCTGAGGCGCCCCGCTCACTGGTCCTTTATATAACCTCTCTCCGTGTGGGCTTTTCGCTTACTGTAGCCGACCAATCCTCTTCTGATCCAGGTAAACCAATCCCATGGCTGTTGCTGCCCAGGGAAACTGCTAATATATCATACCTAGAAAATAAAGCACAATATCTGCGGTCCCCTTTGAACTCCCCCATGTTGGTCCAGCATATTGCTAGGACCTTTCATGGGCTCGTACAAAGGGACTCAATAAAGAGAGAACACAACGATAAAAGGTGCAAATAAATTTATTAATAAATAATTCTTTGGCATTTTAAATGGCCACGGTGTATCCAAGGGGTAACCTGATAATTACTATAATTAAATTAAATAAGAAAGCCATCTTGGCTAATAATTAAAACAAGATTAACGGGGTCCATCCAGACATGCTGGACAACTACACCCCACCGGCTGAGGCCAGTAGGGAAACTACTGGTTGAAGCCCCCCCCCCCCCACCGTGGCCGACTCGATTAAACTTTGCAAACCCATACAAAAAATGTCCAAACCTATAGGGGATAAATGGATTGAATCCTCCCGGAACAAACCCGGAATGAAACCTTCCAACTCCGAGTGCCGATAAGAGACACCACCTGACGCTCTAAGAAAACTATGGATTGTTCTATTTAGGCGCCTCCTTATCCTGTCCACGTAGAAGAGATTACTGGCAGGAGACCATACTAATCTCGGAATCATTTCCGAGAACGCCAAAATGGAAGAAGGAAACATCACCTTAATAGAACCTAAGTCTCTTTTCATTTTGCATAAAAGGTCCCAAGTCCTAACTTTACCTAAGTCGTTCGCCCCTGCGTGAATCACTAAAACCTGAGGAAAAGGCCAAATACTGGACAAATAAATCAAATGTTCCCTTAGGCCCCTCCATCTCAAACCCCGTACCCCTGACCATAAGACTAAATAAGACTTAGCGTCCAGACCTAAAGTGGTGGAGTAGTTCCTGTTTCCGGCATGTTGAGCAGCCCAGAAAACGAAGGAATGACCCACTATCCAGATAACTTTTCTGGAAATATCTGAAAGAGAAAATCATACCATTAGTAGATCAGGGCGTACATAAATTCTATATCTATTACTCTCCCAGCGACCAATTCTTTTTAACATTTCCGAAGAGAAACCCAATGCATCGGCCGTA
Organism: Rana muscosa; assembly: GCA_029206835.1. Lineage (NCBI taxonomy): Eukaryota > Metazoa > Chordata > Amphibia > Anura > Ranidae > Rana > Rana muscosa. Next base: position 345,610,932 of record CM055116.1, on the reverse strand, counting down.
GTGGCTGCTCCAATTCGAAAGGAATGTGACGAAAAGCAAAAACCTGACAGATTTAAGCGTTTCAAAGAGGAAGCCAGTACGGACGAGAATTGATATCTGGTAAGGGAAGACAGGTCTTGGTGAACAAAGAAGGAATCCCCAGAGGGAGGTCTGACCGCCAAATACCTCGCAACATGCCGTACAGGACAGATCACATGACTCGAGGATCTAGCTAGAGAGAACCATTGGCCCTTACCACCGGGCTGAGACTTAGACCTAGCCAGAAAAATGTGAAGAAAATCATTGTCTATACGAACGTGGTGAAAAAGCAGAAAGGCCAAAGATCTTTTATTGGCCGCTGTAAATTCACCCAGCCTCATAGCACCAAAGAAAGCCAACGCAAAGGATGCACGGAAAAGGAGAAGCTCAAATTTTGAAAAACAGACTTCCTCTATAACCCTTAATAAATCAATCAGCAAAGGGATTGAAATGGGACGCCGGGTATCCAAAGACGGACAGGACCTCCGAAGGCCTTTCAAGACTTGACTGACCTGAAAGAATGAGGTTAAAGCTGGTAAACCTGCAAACTTCAGAAAGAAAGATACTCCTGCTAGAATCCGGCTTATGGAAGCAGGACTTAAATTTGATTGAATCAGAGCGGACAAAAAGGATAAAGGGGTGTATGATGTCACAACTAAAGAATCCAAACCTGAATCATGACAAAAAGAGCACCATCTGTACCAGGAAAGAAGATAATCCGACCAAGTCTTCTCCGAAACCGAGTTCCTGAGATACGGAAGTATCAGCTCCGGATTAAGCCCCAGAGGAAATCTGGGCAAGGAGTTCCATGCAGGTCTGCCTCCGGCGCCAAGTCCCGAAATCTTTCGAACTGTAGACGAGACAAAGCGTCAGCGATGTTATTCTTTATGCCTGCTATATGTGCAGCTTTTAACCAAATATTATAACGCAAACAATGCAATACTAAAAAACGTAATAGGTTAATTACTGGCTCCGACTTTGAGGACAGGGAATTAACCGCAAAGAAAACACCTTTGTTGTCAGTGTAAACCAAAACTCTACGATTCTCAAAGGTCTCTTTCCAAATTACCACGGAAACCACAACAGGAAATAATTCCAAAAGCACAAGGTTATGGAGAATATCCCGGTGAAGCCACTCCTGATGCCACCGCTCTGCGCACCAGTGGCCATCGAGAAATGCCCCAAAACCAACAGATCCAGCTGCATCTGTGAAGAAATTCAGCTGAACACTAGAGACAAAATCCTTTTGCCAAATGGTCGTACCATTGAAATTACACAAGAAGGCATCCCAAACCTTCAGATCTTCTTTAATGGTCTTAGAGATGTAAACGTGGGAGTACGGGTTCTTAAGACCTTTGGTAGATAAAGAAAACCTGCGAGAAAATACCCTGGCCATCGGAATTACCCTGGCTGCGAAGGCAAATAGCCCCAACAGCGACTGAGCCTCTTTGAGAAAAACTTTACGTTTAGATAGAAAGACAGAGATCATAGATCTCATCCTTTCTAACTTTTGAAGAGGAAGCCTGAATTCCATAGCAGAGGAATCAATGACAATCCCCAGAAACTCAAGAGACATAGTTGGAAGAACTGTCTTCTCTACAGCCAGAGGAACCCCGAAAACATCACAAATGGAGAAGAATGTTTGCAGGTAATTCAGACATGAAGGAGAACCCGGAGGGCCAACAAATAAAAAATTGTCTAAATAATGTAAAAAACTGCCTTCAGGACACCTCTGAGTCAATACCCAGTGCAAAAAGGTAGAAAATGATTCAAAATAAAAACACGATAAGGAGAAACCCATCGGCATACATTTGTCAAAGAAAAATTGATCTTGAAAATGAAAACCTAAAGAATTAAAACCTTGAGGATGAACCGGGAGCAATCGAAAAGCAGACTTGATGTCTGCTTTTGATAATAAAGCACCCCGGCCGTGTTGTTGCAAAATAACCAAAGCATTATCGAAAAAAGAGTAGCAGACTGGAGCCTCCACATCCGACACTTCATCGTTCAAAGAAAAATTTACAGGATAAGAGAGGTGATGAATTAAGCGATAACAACCCGCCTCTCTCTTGGGGACTATTCCCAAAGGAGAAAGCCTGAAGTTGGAAAATGGAGGGGATGAGAAAGGGCCCGCTACTCTACCTTCCACCAATTCCCTGGAAATTTTTTCCTGCACCACTGCATAATTCAAGGCAACTGATTTCAAATTGTTGACCATAGAACAGCCAGGACCTTTGAAAGTGGGTACCAAAAAACCATCCCGAAAGCCTTCAATGAGCAGTGTTGCCATCTTGCGATCGGGGTATCGCTCTAACCACGGGAGCATGTTTGGTAAGCTCACTGGTGTCCGAGCTTTTTGGCCCAGCATCCCTGGCATGTGATTGAAAAGAGGTTGCAGAAGACTTGCGAAAACATCTGTTAGCTGCATGGCTACCATAGCAATTAGAACATTCGTGCCGATAACGGCAATTAGTAAGGAATTTACACTGCCCTTCATTAAAGGCGAAACAAAAACCTTTGCGAAAAGGGGACTGTTGATTGGACGCTAACCTAGGAGCGAACTGAGGCTTTGGAGGTAGCATTAAATTCAACCACAATCCGACGTCCTTAGACCCCCAGTTTAGAGAGGGATGAACCGCCAATTTCTGGCGAAAATTTTCATCATAAGAATACCAAGCCGAACCGCCAAAGTGGCGGAAGGCTTCAGCAATAATATCCACATGTTGAAATAAACCCGAGCACTTGCCTGGAAAGCGTTCCCCCAAAACCGCAGCAAAAATACAAAAGGCCTGAAGCCAGTTTTGGAAAAATTTGGGAATCGCTCTTCTTCTATCCTCCTCAGATCTATCACCTGACAGCTTATCACTTTTAGCCAGAAATTCTTTTGAAGCTGGCAACAATGATAATAGGTCAATGAAGTCACCTCTCCAAATTTTTTCTTTCACTGACTTTGACAAGTGAAAGCCCAGAGGTGATAATATACACGGTAGGGGTTCTTTAAATGAGGATTCACCAACCAAAGTAGCAGAAGGTCTTAGAGGCAAGGCAGGGTTAACAAACTGTGAAGGGTTAAAGCTCCTAATATTCGGCAATAAGGTAGCATCATTATTCATAGATTGCTGCGCATTCAAACCATGCCATACAGAACCAGCGTCAGCATCACCTTCATCCATAGCACCATATAAATGTGCACCTTCATATAAATCTTTAGAATCAGTCATATAACTGCAGCCTGCACCAGATACCTGTGCCCTCTTATTCTCATTAACCTTCATACTAGGATGAAAATTTTCGTTTTCACTGGGGACTTTTCCCATTAATGTACCAACCTCCTCCAATGATTCAGCACCAGAGACCTGTGCTCCCTGACCCAACAAAGCACCATATGAATGTGCCCCTTTCATCTTAAACATGTTCGATAGTGAGATAAAAAGCGCTGACATGTCAGCCATAGATACAGAACACTTCTCACCATCTTCTGGATGTTCACAGTTTGTGACCACTTGAGGCAGCGGAGTAGCGTCTTTTTTCCTCAGACTGCAGGCTCCCGCCGGCTCTCTCCCTGTCAGGTACCTGAGGAGAAGCAGAAATCTTCCGTTTCTTGGCTCTGCCTGGCTGCTTGCGCGGACCGCTCTTCACTAGTACTGACTCTGGGGATGCGATAGCCGCCTCCACTGGCAGAGCTGAACCGTGACCTTCATCCAGGCAACGAAGCAGCCACTCCTCACCGCCCTGTCCCTCTGCCTTCTCTAACAAGCGGCGTAAGAGGGACTCGCGATCCTGAGAACTGCGCTGCATGCTGCTGCCGTTGAGGTCCGGTTCAAACGGTCTGAGGCGCCCCGCTCACTGGTCCTTTATATAACCTCTCTCCGCGCGGGCTTTTCGCTTACTGTAGCCGACCAATCCTCTTCTGATCCAGGTAAACCAATCCCATGGCTGTTGCTGCCCAGGGAAACTGCTAATATATCATACCTAGAAAATAAAGCACAATATCTGCGGTCCCCTTTGAACTCCCCCATGTTGGTCCAGCATATTGCTAGGACCTTTCATACTGTGCAAAATGGAAAAGACACATATTGAGAGTGAATGGTGTTGCTCACCCCGGATATGTACGATATGGGAATGTTCCCCCAATGGGGTTTTTAGGCAAGCAAAAAATCTATGATTATAAATAATATGCATTGTTATGTTTAAAAGATTTTATTGGATGTAAACATGTGGCATGAATCATGGCAATTTATAATATAAACTCTGATAAAAAGAATCTAAAAATCCATACACAATGGTGCAAAACCAAAATTGTTATACAACTTGACATGTTGCATGCATCTGTGCATATACAATCCTGATGCCTTTCAACCCCTTAGGGGTCTTCTTCAGAGGTTTTTGGTTTGCTGTAAGAAATTACATAATGAGTTTTCAAATCCTGCTCAGGTATATTACAAAACGGCAAGAAATATATATAAGGTACATAGTTACCAGTTGGCTGTGTATAAAAAAAAGGGAACCATCTTGGACCAGAGTTTCCACTAAAAAGCCTTAAAAGAAATCCCGATGGCTCCCCGGCCACCTGGCACCCCAGGATACAGCGTCAAATAGGCCACATGCAACTTGCAGGGAGTCACAATTAGGAGAATGACCCCTTCGGGGCATGCATGGACAAGATGGCGGACACCTGCGACAGAGCATTGGAAACAATATTATAAAGTCCATTTTATGATGCGCTTAAATGGGTTTTTAGTTTTAAATATTAGGTATGGGCAGGCAGAAATTCACCAAGAAAGTATCCTATTTTTGTATATATTTATATAATGTTCTATATAATAAGTGTTCTTATGTATAAATGTATACCTATGAAAGGAAAAAGATGCCCATTCATTGGGTATAGGACAATGAAATTGTGTTACATGAGAGTGGTGATAATACTAAGGTAAGATGGGAATACAAAAACGCACCTACATAGAACATAAATCACCATCAAGGGCAGTATAAATGTATGCAAGGAGCTAGGTGGATCTTGTCCAACTATGGACGGCAGGATGGTCTCCAATATGTAAGTATATTTCTCCCTCCTTTTCTCCATAGGTTGATTGCAATTTTATGCAATCAACACTAGTTTAACTGTGTAGATATAGTAGTAATAATCTTCCTAAACAATTCAATAGAACATAAATCAATATAATATTTAAAATTAAAATAAAAACAATTCCACATAACAAAATGACAACCACACTAAATAAGCCGATCTAGTATAATTTCATCACTGCACTTCACTACTTGTTTTCATCTCACTTCATTATTAATTTTGTTTTCATTGTCTACACCTTTGCAGGTGCATATTTTCGGTATGCCTAGTGCCATAATCCTTTCACATTTCTTTCTCTATATCACACCAATCCCACGCTATCCTATCACTCTCACACCATGTTCACATACTCACTCATCACCCACCCACCATCATCACACCACTCATGCACACTAACTTATGTAGGTGTGTTTTTGTATTCCCCCTCTTACCTTAGTATTATCACCACTGTCATGTAACACAATTTCATTGTCCTATACCCAATGAATGGGCACCTTTTTCCTTTTATAGGTATACATTTATATATAAGAACACTTATTATATAGAACATTATATAAATATATACAAAAATAGGATACTTTCTTGGTGAATTTCTGCCTGCCCATACCTAATATATAAAACTAAAAACCCATTTAAGCGCATCATAAAATGCACTTTATAATATTGTTTCCAATGCTCTGCCGCAGGTGTCCGCCATCTTGTCCATGCATGCCCCGAAGGGGTCATTCTCCTAATTGTGACTCCCTGCAAGTTGCATGTGGCCTATTTGACGCTGCATCCTAGGGTGCCAGGTGGCCGGGGAGCCATCGGGATTTATTTTAAGGCTTTTTAGTGGAAACTCTGGTCCAAGAGGGTTCCCTTTTTTATATACACAGCCAACTGGTAACTATGTACCTTATATATATATTTCTTGCCATTTTGGAATATACCTGAGCAGGATTTGAAAACTCATTATGTAATTTCTTACAGCAAACCAAAAACCTCTGAAGAAGACCCCTAAGGGGTTGAAACGCGTCAGATTTGTATATGCACAGATGCATGTAACATGCCAAGTTGTATGACAATTTTGGTTCTGCACCATTGTGTATGGATTTTTAGATTCTTCTTTTTTACCAGAGTTTATATTATAATTGCCATGATTCATGCCACATCCAATAAAATCTTTTAAACATAACAATGCATATTATTTATAATCATTTAATTTTTGCTTGCCTAAAAACCCCATTGGGGGAACATTCCCATAAATTGCATACTGTGCAAGCTCTGGCCAGTGATCCATCCTCAAGACCCAGTAACCCAGAGGATTTTCGTTGGGAAAGGTGTCCAAATCTGATCTTGCCCCTAGGTATTCCTGCACCATGTAAAACAGACGCTGGCGATGGTTGCTGGAACCGATCATACCTTGGGGCTGCGGACTAAAAAATTGTCTGAACGCATCGGTCGGACAGCCACCTTCTCGACCGCTCCTTCTTTGACTGACCGAAGCCTCAGTAACACGTTGTCCACGACCAGGAATTTTTAACCTCCCAGTCTCTGGGAACGCATTGCACAGACCTTTCTGCAAGGCCTCCCGAATATGTTTCATCCTCTGCTCCCTCTGCGACGCCACGATAAGGTCCGCAACCTTACCCTTGTAACGTGGATCAAGGAGGGTTGCCAGCCAGTAATTATCCCTCTCCTTGATGGCACGAATACGAGGATCCTTCCGCAGGCATTGCAGGAACAGGGAGGCCATGCAGCGTAGGTTTGCTGAGGCATTGGGTGAGGAGTCCTCCGGGTCACTGAGGACGACATGATCCGCAGCCACGTACAAATCAATGTGTTTCTTGGGACTTTAATTGATCCCTTGAAGACTGCTGCTGATGCTGAGTGCTAGGCTCCATCTCCATGCTGACACAATTCTCCTCCTCCTCCTCCTTGTCCTCGTCCTTGTCCTCGTCCTCCTCCTCGTCCTCATCCTCGTCCTCTTCCTGTGTGATAGGCGGGCCAGCAGGAACACTGGATAAAGGGGGCCTTGAGAGGTAAGGAAGTCCTCCTCTTCCTCCCTCTGTTCTGCCTCAAGTGCCCTGTCCATTATTCCATGCAGCATGTGCTCCAACAGGTGGACAAGAGGGACAGTGTCACTGATGCATGCACTGTCACTGCTCACCATCCTCGTGGCCTCCTCAAATGGTGACAGGACAGTGCATGCATCCCTGATCATGGCCCACTGGCGTGGGGGAAAAAAATCCAAGCTCCCTGACCCTGTCCTGGTGCCATATTGCAACAGATACTCATTGATGGCCCTCTGCTGCTTGTGCAGCCGCTGCAGCATGGTCAATGTAGAGTTCCACCTAGTGGGCATGTCACAGATGAGGCAGTTCTTGGGCAGGTTGTATTCCTTTTGGAGGTCAGCCAGCCTAGCACTGGCATTATATGACCGGTGGAAATGCACACAGTTTCCTGGCCTGCTTCAGGACCTCCTGTAAGACCAAGGTACCTGCCCAAGAACCGCTGCACCACCAAGTTGAGAACGTGAGAAAAACAGGGCACATGGGTCAGTTGTCCCTGTCGGAGGGCGGAGAGGAGGTTGGTGCCATTGTCGCAAACCACCTTTCCTGGCTTAAGCTGGCGTGGTGTCAACCACCTCTGAGTCTGCCCCTGCAGAGCTGACAGAATCTCTGCCCCAGTGTGGCTCCTGTCCCCCAAGCACGCCAGCTCAAGCACCACATGGCATCTTTTTGCCTGCGTATTTGCGTAGCCCCTTGAATGCCTACGGAGCACCGCTGGTTCCGAGGACAAAGCACAAGAAGAGGCCATGGAGGAAGAAGAAGAGGAGGGGGTGGAGGAGAGAGGTGTGTCAGAATCACCAGTAGTAGCATTTTGGAGGCGTGGTGGCGGAACAACCTCCAACACTACTGCACCTTGTCCTGCATCCTTCCCAGCTGCCAGCAGAGTCACCCAATGCACCGTGAAAGATGGGTAACGTCCCTGTCCATGCCTGCTGGACCATGAGTCAGCGGTAATATGCACGTTACCGCTGACCGCCCTGTCCAGCGAGGCCAAGACATTGCCTTCCACATGCCGGTAGAGAGCCGGAATTGCCTTCCGTGAGAACCTGCCACTGAGGAACCGCACATTCCACAAACTCACGGAAGGGGGCAGAGTCTAGCAACTGAAAAGGCAGCAGTTGAAGTGCTAGCAATTTAGCCAAGCTAGCATTCAACCGCTTGGCATGTGGATGGCTGGGAGCGAACTTCTTTCGGCGGTGCAGCAGCTGGGGCAGGGAAATTTGCCTGGTACAATCTGACGTTGGTGTACCGATAGCAGATTGCCTGCAAGCACTTGCCAGTGACACACCTAATTCTACACCTTCATTCCTCTCGGTGAAGGTTTCTGAGAGGACTGAAGGTATAGTGGGGTTAGAGATCCCAGCTGATGAGGAGCAAGGAGAGGTCCGCTTTGTTCTTTGGTGTGGTTCTTTTATGTATGCTTGCCAACGGACTGCATGGCAGGTCCACATATGTCTGGTCAAGCATGTGGTGCCCAAGCAGCTGATGTTTTGGCCTCGCGAGATACGCTTTAGACATATGTTGCAAATAGCAATGGTGTGATCTGATGCACATGTCTCAAAATAGGCCCACACCAAAGAACTTTTGGAATAACGCACAGAGACAGCAGCGCCCTGCACATGCGGAGCTCTGCAGTGTGATGCAGTCGGTGTGCTGCCCTTAAGCTGGCCCCTGGAGGGCATCCTGCCTCGTTGATGTGCCTCCTCCAGAGCAAATCTGGCAGTATGCTGCAGCTGGGGGAACATGACTGCCAGATTGCTGTCCTTGTTGGGCACCCCCTCTCTCTGGGCTCACGTTACTGCCTTCCTCTAGCTGGGTACCATCATCGGAGCCTTCAAAACGCTGGGCATCCTGCTGGAGCATGTACCCAACACTGTGGTCAAACAGTTCGGGGGACTCCTCAGGAGGACATGGTGGGGCTAGGGAAGGAGTGACTGATGCCATTGAGCCGAGAGAAGAGGCCGCTTTTGCAGCTGCTTTGCCAGACAAAGTACCCTGAGCCTGGGTGAGAGAGGATGAGGACGGCTTGGTCATCCACTCTACCAAGTCTTCGGCATGTTGCGGCTCAACATGGCCAGCTGCCGAGAAGGACAAGCGTGTCCCACGGCCACGTGCTGATGAGGATACACCGTGTCCACGACCAGCACTGTTGCCTCTAGACACAGAGCCTGCTTGCCCTTTTTTATTGGCTCGTGCCTGTCTGCCTCTCCTTGTTTGCCTTCCAGACATACTAATGGCCTGCAGTGAGATGTAGCTGCACAAAGGTGGGATGTGTGTGTGTGTGTGTGTGTGTGTGTGTAGATATATATATATATATATATATATATAAGAGGGTTAGCTCAGCAGCGGGTGTGTGTGACCCCCTGGATGGTTCACCACACAAAAACAGGCACAGCAGACAGTGGTAGGAGAAAACAAAAGGGTGTGGTTTTATTTGAACTGTATACAGACAAAAAAATACAGCAAAAACAAAAGAAACATGAAAAGAAATCCTGGTCAACTTGACCGCTCACTACACACGTTGGTGTCCCTAACTAACAACTGGGTACAGCCTTGTGCTGTCCCAGTCCCTAGCTCCCTGCTTTTTTGAAGTTCTTAGCAATAACCACACAGGCTTTGGCTCACCGCACAGAGATCACACTCCCCAGACTATCCACACAGATCTGGTTCCAGGTTGGAGCATCTCCCTTAGCATGCTGGGAGTTCTTGTAGAGGCCCTAACGAGCCCACTTACTTCAGCTGGGCTCATTAACTCTTCCCCTGCAAGACTCCCCGCACTCCCCCTAGTGGTATAAATCGGCATAAAGCCTGAATCTAGGACATATATACCTTCCATCCTGGATGCAACCTGGTGATTTTACCTGCATGCTGTCACAATATATATATATATATATATATATATATATATATATATATATATATATATATATATATATATATATATATATTTACACACTGTATTCAGTTATAGATCTAATATATATATATATATATATATATATATATATATATATATATATATATATATATATATATATATTAGATCTATAGTGATTATACTGCAGCTAGCACAATCAACTGCCTGCTGTGGTTTTATTATGAGAACACCACTAATTGTATTGAGGTACCTTTTAGGTGCACACTGTGCAAAGGACACAGTACACTAAGTGAAAATACTGAAGCTAGCACAATCACCTGCCTGCCTGTCAGTATAGAGAATAACAGGAACGGATCTAGCTAAACTGAATACAGTGTGTAAATATATATACAACATAGATAGATAGATAGATAGGATAGATATCTATCTATCTATCTCTCCTCTACACACTGTAACTGCAGCTAACTGACTCGCCTGCCTGCTCTATCTAACTCAAATGAAATGACACTGTCTCTCTCTCTCTCTCTATCTCTCTCTTCCGCCGCAACACACTACACAAGGCCACCATGCAGGCGGCCTTATATAGTGTGGGACGTGTACTGAACCCTCTGAGACCTAATTGGCCAAAGCCACAATGGCTTTGGCCAATTATGGCTCTCCGTGTGATTGGCCAAAGCATGCGGGTCATAGTGCATGCTTGGCCAATCATCAGCCAGCAATGCACTGCGATGCCGCAGTGAATTATGGGCCGAATTTGGCACAAACGGCCCATAATGTTCGAAAGTCGGCAAACAGCCGAACAGGCAATGTTTGAGTCGAACATGGGTTCGACTCGAACTCGAAGCTCATCCCTATGCAGCACCGATCACTGTCCAGCCCAGCAGTAACCAGAACTCTCCCCAGACCAGTTCACATGCTCTAGAATTCAAGCCATGGAATCTGCCATTAAGGTAGAGTGCTAAAATGTATTTGTAGAACAAGCTGGGTTAGTATCAGCAATACCAGATTTGTGAAACTTCCTGTCAGTCTGTAATCAATGTAGTATCCAGGAACTCTGATGAGACCACATACCAGGATGACTTCTCTACTTCCCAGGATCATTAGAAATCTTTATTGGACATTTACTCATTTACTGAAGGCTAGGTGTTTGCTTGCTTGCAAAGGAGGTTAGGGTCTGCTTGAATTAATTTCAAAGCCTGTGTGTTACACGTATTCTTTAATGTCACTTAGAAATGTCTAAAAATTTCTGCAGTGACTCAGTATAAACTGTTTTGGGATATCTGTATGTAGCTTCTAATATGTTACAATAAATCTATTTTCAGCTGGCTATAAAACAAACTTTAGCCCCAGAGTAGTCCTCTTCCTCTGATAGTCACCATTCCTCCTTCAGATCCCCTTATTATTTTTATTTATTACTTATATAGAGCTGTATAGAGCTGTCAATTTACACAGCACTTTACATATACAGTCCATGTCCTCAAGGAGCTTACAATCTAATGTCCCTAACTCCCATACAATTTAGACAGAAGCCAATTAACCTCCAAGCATGTCTTTGGACTGTACAAGAAAACCCACGCAGGCACAAGGAGAACATGCAAACTCCAAGCAGGTAGTGCCGTAGTTGGGATTTGAACCAATTTCCCCAGCACTGCTGGGTGGAAATGCTAACCCCTTACGGGAAAATACATTCTATTTTTTTTCTGCCCACCAGCTGAACAAAAAAAAGTATACTCGCCTTTAGATTTAGACTACAAAAAAAATGTATACCAAGCTTTAGTTAAATGCACCCACAGAGCTCCACCCTCCTACTTGCCAACCCTCCTTCATACCACCACCACATCAGCCCTCCTAAAGTTGGGTACAGACAGATTGAAATTCAACCAGTTCAGCAGGGAGCAGCAAAATTTCAATCTGTGTGTGGCTCTCCCCTTCCTGTTAGACAGAATTTGATCGGTAGATTGACTTCTGTCGAATGGTCATGCTAGAAAACTTTCAATCGATCAGTAACCAAAGTCAAATGTCTGCAGCCACTGATCAGTGTATTCTGACAGTGAAGAGTCCATACTGTCAGAATACAATAGCACAGTGGGAAGGATTCCTCCATCCACCTCACTTGTGTGGATGGGAACAATCTGTTCATTCGTTTTTTTCTTCTGCCGACCACCTGAACAATAAGAGAGCTAACTGTGTATACTCAGCTTTAGACTTATGCCACAGACGCCAGAGCATCTTTTCCTTCCAGTGACAACACCAACACACAGGCATTTTTCCTCACACTGACTTTCCTCACTGTTACCCCAATATTTTACTGCAGGATAGAATGTCTACTGCTATTAAATTTATATGGAAATGAAAAAAACTGCGCTTACTGTATAAGTGATGTAAAAAAATGAATAAATAAACCCTTTTAAGCAGCAATAATAGTGGGATAAACACAAAATAAACAAGAAAATAAAAAATTGCGCTGTGGGTTCAAAGTAATAAAGTCCAATAAAAAAGTCCAATTAAGGAAATATTGAAACCGACACAAACGTCAAAGGACACAATACTTGTCATGGATTTCTAGGCAAACTTGTCAGGATATGTGCTTACCAGATGATAAGCCAAAACGGACAGATGGCTATAACCCAGCCCAGGCCTTTGTTTGGCACATCAGTACCAATTCCTCCAATATAGATGGATAGCAGCAATGGGGAGATGGCTCCACAGTATGTATTGATGCGTGTGTCCAAAGAAATGTATTTAAATGAAAAAACAGAGAAAAAGACACATAGCGTAATCCTGCCACATGAGATGTCTCTATACGGTGTCAAAACTATAGGGTATGGGAGACAGAGCGACACACAGTGTGTGAACCATCACCACACATAAAGTCTCCTTACCAGATACCAACATAAAAACAAGCCTTAACAGTGATAGAAAGTCACAAGAACAAATTCACCATTGTGTAAACCGCCACCTCTCATAGAGTCTATGAGTCATGGCCATTTTTCACGTCGTGAAAAATGCTCTGAAGCCCACACACGATCATTTTTAATGACCATTTTAAAAAATGGCATGTTTCTCGTCATTAAAAACGGTTGTGTGTACGCGGCATAAGACTCAGAATAATTATGGCACAATGATCAAATTGATGGAAACAAATAGTAAAATGAAACAGTAGTTCTGTTTATTTGTTACTTGCATTAAGTGGAAACAAAAAAAACAATTTCTCATTAGTCTTGGTCAGTAATACCCTTTTTTTGTTTGAAGATGGTTATAAAGCTGCCAATTGACATACTGAAAATGCATTCATCTTGCTCAAAAGGTGACAGACTTCCTCCTAGAATTGTATATATATATATATATATATATATATATATATATATATATATATATATACATTTTAGTATTGTGGAAGACATGTTTTATTTATTGACTGACACTGAACAGGAATATTATACAATACCATGCAGTAAATCCTTCTGGTCTTCTACTATGGGAATATTACTAATAGAAACACTATTTTTAAGAAATCACTGAAGCAAATATAACTCTTTACACATTTGTGCCTTGGAAGCACTCCTATCAGTTTTGTGTTAAAAATGCAAAATGGATTTTTAACGGTGCATTGACACTTGCATTGTTAATGTGCCTTCAGGCATGTAATTAGCTAAGGAATTTTAATCTTTTATATTCCATAGTTTGATCAGAATGCAAAAGCTCAGAGGAGCTATAAAGTATTGACCAAATCTTTGATGAAAGGAAGCTCTAATCACCACTTGAATGTATTTTACATAAACTTGAATGCACATCATTAGTTTAAGTTTGCTATAACTATATCATAGGTGATATATTTTCTTTAGGTGTCACAAGACTTTTTATTTTTATATATATATATATATATATATACTGTGTATATATAATATATATATATATATATATATATATATATATATATATATACTAATGATAGAACACTGTACTACAACAAATGACAAGTCAGATGTATGAATACTTAAATCAAATATTAATTCTAGGGATTACTAGGGATTTTGAGAAAGAATCAGTCATAGAAGAAATCCACATTTATTGCATATGGCCAGTAAGGACTGCACATGATTCCTTTTCCATTAGAATCAATGTTCCCTAGCAAAGTCAACTGATACTTTGAATTGCAGTCCAGGTGTGTACATAGGATTTTATTTCAATGCCGCTGTATCTTCCTCTCTGCAATTCATATCAGAGCTGCTTGAAATTGTTCTTGAAGCAGGAAAAACTATTTTACTTAGAAGCACTTTCTTTAAGTTTTCGAATGTTATTGTTATCAAAATACACTGAGATTTTATTTTAGACAATACATACAGCTGTGGTGTATACATGCGTTATAAAAGTAAAAAACATACATTTAATATGTGCTCAGCTGCATGACAGTAAAAAATAATTCAAGCCCAGCTCTAGCCAAAAGATTACTTTTCAATTTTGGATAGACTGGAGAAGGGTTACAACCTCTATTAATGGTGACTATGATTGCATTTTCTGCCAGGTTTTAAAGCTGAACTACAGACAAATCTAACAAAAGCACCAATGTATGCAGCTATTTATTCAGTAACAAAAATGTAACCTATTTCAATATGCAGCTAGTGTAATTACCTGAATTTGACTTGTTGAAAGCTTCATGTAATCCCCTATACAGCAGCACTCAGACTGGGAAAGGGAGAGGCAGCAAAAGATGCCAATTACTGGGGGAAGCAGAGAAAAAGCTGGCTGTAGACCTGTGTAAATCTCAGGACTAGATGGACAGTAATAGACATCCTTTGCAAGGTGAAGGAGTAGGGGCGGCCAGTCCATTAAGGGCGCACAGGCACGCCCCTTCTCTCCAGCCACCCCCTCTATGTAGAATGGATAGATCATGCATTGCACGAATCTATCCATAGCCGCTGCCATCCCCTATTTAGGCATCCGGCCCCTTTTAGGACGCTGGGCGCCTGAATTACAGTGGCGGGGGTGTATTTTTGAAGCACCTGATTAGAGCCATAGGTTCTAAGAGGCTTTGAAAAAGGTGGATTCAGAGAGCAGAGCATTGCTTTTGGAGCCCACCCAGGTGTGTTAGAAAAGCAAGTGAATATTTTATTTTCTAACACTGAACCGCCTCTCCACCAATCAGGTAGCGTGGGTCTGATACCCATCACCTAATTGGCTGAAAGGACAGGTGCTGCTATTTTAAGCCTAGCAGGAAGCAAGGAGAGATGCATGAAGGACACAGCCCACCGCTGTCTGACCCGCCACCAATATGGGGTAAGTGGCAGGCAGGGGTCACAGTGGCTGCGTTTGATGGGCACAGTGGCTGCATTTGATGGGCACAGTGGCTGCGTTTGATGGGCACAGTGGCTGCGTTTGATGGCACAGTGGCTGCGTTTTGATGGGCACAGTGAGGCTGCAATTGATGTTTTTTTTTTCTGTATTTTTCAGTTTGTTTGCGCCCCCCCCCCCCAAAAAAAAAAGTATCTATCTGCATTGGGTTTGGATTTTAATACTCACCTATTATTCTGTCTGACACATGTCACCTGAATTTTCTGTCTGACACCTGTCACCTGATTGAGTGAGGGGAAATCACCTTTTTGAGGGAACAGAGAGCAAACAAATCCTAATAAAGGTTCTAAATCTTCGTCTTTACTAGAATATGCATCTACTGAAGGATTTTGCCACCATTTCTGTTTTCTCTAATACTAGTCAGGAATTTGGGAGATTTTCCATCACTTCCTGTTCTGCCTGACTTTTCTAAAATAGACAGAAAGTGATGGGAAATACACTCAACGGGGACACAGGCAAAAGGAATAAAATAAAAAATAAATAAAATTATTTACATTGCTGTTGTCTGAGATGTATACTTTAACCATTTAGGGACTGTCAGCAATTTACTGCGGACAGGTGGCCCTTGCAGGCAAAGTGACGTACTGATACATCACTGCCTGCTTCTGGGTTGAGGGTCTCCCCGCCGACAATAACAGCGGGAGTCTGTCAGCAAGTCCTGGCCAATGATTCATGCATGGGACCTACTGATCATCTGTGTCCTATTAAATCTCAGAGCCCTGTGCTGACAATCAACACAGGGCTCTTCACAGAGTGAACAATCTACTTGTTTATTATCCCTGCAGGGATAATAAATATAGGGCCAGGCCCTATATACTCTGTACAGCAGTATACAGGCGGTGCAAACAAGACAGGGACTGTAGGTTTGTTCTTAAATAGAATCTGTTTGTAATTTTGAACTGGTACATTTTATAAGTGTAGCTCCGGCCACAAAATACATTTTTAAGCTTTTTGGAAAACATAGGGAAGGGTTATCACCCCTGTAACCTTTGTTTTGCTGTCTGTGCGCCTGTTTAGAAGATTTCACCTCACTTTCTGTCCCAATGACAATTGGATTTTGAAAATTTGTGGTTTTTAGTGAAACAAGGAACTCTTTCAGGATAGAATTTCCCTTCCTAGGGGTAGATTTCCTTTCACTTCCTGTTGTCTCCTTCCGTTTGCAAGTAGGAGTCGCTTGTAAGTTGGATGTTTGAAAGAAGGGGCCTGCCCTATATACTCTGCAGAAATTTGGGACTTAGGTGTTGGTGTTGCCACAACACTGTAAGGCCTCACAGTTACTATTGGTGGGCGCAGGAACGGGCCCTGCTGTGAAATATTAGATCAAGAATTGTAATTACATGCCCCTGTTGAACAGGGTCAGAAAAATTGGGCCTTTGGGCCTGGACACGAGCAGAGGAAGACCTGTTAGTACAGAGCTCCGCAGACCCTTCTAAAATCCATTGCCATCCTCTATGCAATACATCCTGGAGAGCCCCCAAACTTGCTCTAATCGTCCCTAGGCATCTTCTGCCTTGTCCTGACCTGTATTGCGGAATCCGGCCGGCTGTGTCTTTGCCCGATCCATGGCCATTTCCACATAGCAAAGGCCCGCCGCCATCTTGAGGCCTGCAGAGCCTCCAGCATTCTCCGCTCTCGGGTGCCGCAATCCGTTGGACGGGCGGCCGCCCCATCCTCATCCATCTGTGCCTACACCTCCGGAGGGGACAGACCGAGTGTACACCTTTGGAGAGCTGCCAGAAGATCCCCGATGACCACCCGCGACCCGCAACCACCATCTTGGGGCCTATGGAGCCAGCCACATCCTCGCCTCTCAGGTACACTCCTTCCCCTGTGCCAGCACTTCTAATAGCGGCGGACTGTCTGGGCAGCAGCTGGGGACTGTTGTATAACTCTAGAGAGAGAGCTCTGCCCCAGATGGAATGGCGCTCCCCCACACAGCAGCCGTTTTAGGAAAGCCTACTCCCGGAGGTCAGCGGCCAGCTCTCTCCATATATGCCACAGAGGATTGAATGAACTGCTAACCTTTATCCACACAGAGGCCGGTCTGTGGACCCCTAACGGCCAGCCTCCCACACCAGCGGCCTGCCGCCATCCTGAGGCCTTTTGAGCCAACCCCATCCTCCTCACCCAGGCACAGTGCTCCGTAGAGACCATCCCCTGCTCCATCACCTGGGTAAACATAACTGGCCCCACGGAGAGAGCTTAATATTGCAAAAGTCTATGGTACTTGTCAGCCCTGCAACACACTTTCTACTGTACCTGCAACAGGCTCTTAAAGGGACACCCCCCCTGCAATTAGATTCAAATACTCCAGTTCTCCTACTTATGCCCTCAAAGAGCAAAATACTGGACATGTGAGGCTTCTGATCATGGCGGACATGTGAGACTGGGGCTCTGTCTCCCACTGCCTCTCCGAGACTCCCGCTGACTGACCTATAGCTTCAGTATACACGGGAGTCACCTCCTCAGCCTCCTGCGATGGCCGCGCACACCATGGGAAAAATTGGGGATCAAAGACACAATTACTCCGCAACCCTCAAGCCTCAGACCTCTTCCATGATGGATCGCTTCCTAAATAGGCCCTCATCCGTGGCTTCGGGTGCCCACGAAGGCACACAGACCGCACCAGAGCAGCTAGAACTGAACACAGGTACTCTTTTTGACATTGCTCCAACTCCTACATCGAGAGCGTCCCCCCGCTGACAGCAGAAGTTTTAGATGCTAAACTACACTCCCTGCTCCAGGCCATTACACACAACGTCGCACAAGAAGTGGGAAAGCTAGCCAAAGAATTGAGAGGGGAAATTGGCTAACTTGGAGAGCCCACCGACTCCCTAGAATATAAATTTGATGAGATGGTGCAGTATGTACAGGTGCTGGAGGAGGACAATGCTACCAACACGTACGACGGCAGTATAAAGGGGAAGTTCCATTCTCATGGCGCCACCCCTTGGGCTGCTTTTGCTGATCTCATGTTACTGCGTGTTATTAGAAGTTTAGTGAGAGACAATTCGCGCTTTTCAGTCTTCGTGCTTTCAGTCCATTACAGCGTGATGAATGTGCTATCTCCATTACAAACGCTAGTTTTACAAGAAGGTGCGCTCCCGTCTCATACTTGAGTCTGACCATGCACGGTTTTTGAAGACTCGGAAAAGCATACACACGAACGGTTTTCTCATCCAAAAACAGTCTGACGAGAATCACGGCGAGAAAAACTGAGATTCCGACGAGAAAAAAGACCGCAGGACGTCTTTTTTCTCGTCGAGATTTTGGACAGTTTTCTCGACGAGAAAGCATACACACGAACGGTTTTCTCGGCAAGAAAGCTCTCCCAACAGTTTTCTTGCCGTTTCTTGCCGAGAAAACCAGTCGTGTGTACGCGGCTTAACCCAAGGGATGTGATTGTCCAGTTCCATTACTATGACAGTAAAGAAGCTCTGACCTTAGCAACCCACAACCAATCCAGAATTGAGTTCAAGGGATCCAAAGATCCAAATCTTTAGCGATCTCTCACCTATTACTTTAGCTAGAAGGAGAAATCTTCGCCCCTAACCCTACATCTCCAATCCCACAAAGTCATATATCGATGGGGTTTCCCCTTTCGCCTTTCTGCATCCCGGGATGGCATACAATATTCCTTACGTGATCTGCAGGAGAGTGACACCTTTCTGCACAACTTGGGTATACCACCCCTCCCTGATGAGGATCCTTCGCCTCTTCCAGCTATTCCTAAACCACCGACGGCTCTGAGTCGCATTTGGACTCCGGTGAGACAGAAATCATCCAAGTCAAATTTCACACCCCAGAAGCGCCATGCCTCAAGATTTCCAACCTGAATGCCCTTTCCATTGGCTGAGGCATATACCATTTACCATATATACCATATACCATTTTATTTGACCCCCAGTTTCTGTGTTTTTTGAGCGGTCAACAACCCTTTAGTGGGTTCACACAACCCCTGGCCCGGGGGGTGTGCGGCTTGTTGTTCTGCAGCTGCCCTGGTTTAACGGTTTGTTAGTTGTACATCTTTTGTTTTTGGATTCCAGGCAATTTTTGCTCCGGAGAGTGGTGGGAGACCCCCGTCCCTATGTTCGGAAGTCCCTATGCTCCTTTTTCTGACCCACGGCTCAGACCTGGGTTTCCTGGTGGCATTCGGCCTCCCAGGTTTCTACTTGGATGACGTTGAGACTCTTTTTTTTTTTTTTTTTATCTGAGGCTGCTAATCTTCATAGAAATATTACCACCCAGTTACTTTGCTACCATTGTTTCACATGTTCTTATGATACACTTACTATGTATTTCATTTACTGTGTACCATGGAATCCTTTCCCAACTGTATGTTGTATAATGTATGTAATGCTTTTTATACTGACTAAGTTGTTATGGCACTGAAATTCCTGACGTATAATGTTAAAGGTTTAAACTCTATTAAAAAAAGCTGGCTGGCTTTGAAGGAGTTTAAAACTTCCAAAGCAGATATAATCCTAGTCCAGGAGACTCCTTTCCGCCTTGGGGGATCCCTCAAATTCGCTAGCAAGCACTTCCCGACATCCTTTATGGCTTCCGACCCGTCCGGAAAGGCGGGGCGTAGCTATTTTGATTAACCGGTCTTGCCCTCTACGAGTTAAATCTTCCCACCTGGACCCCCATGGCAGATTTATTATCCTGGAATGCTCATTTCTCACCCAATCCCTCACTATTGTCAATGTTTATGCTCCCAATTCTGGTCATATCAGTTTTCTATCCTCTGTTTGATACTCTAGACAAATTCTCCCAACCCTTTATGGTGATCGGTGGGGATTTCAATGTGACTATGTCCCCTGGCAAGGATAGACGCACATTGTTTCCATCAACTTCACCTTCCAAAACTGACCGCCTCTCTAAATCATTTCGTAAACTAATAAGAGCTAAAAATCTTTTGGACATTTGGAGGATTAAACACCCCACCCACAAACATTATACGTTTTATTCGCACGCCCACAAACTCTATTCTAGACTGGATAATTTTTTTATCTCTACACCTCTCCTGACATTTGCGGTTTCTTCTGAAATCAACCCCATAACATGGTCGGATCATTCCTCCGTCCATCTTGACATTCACCTTTCCTCTGCTTCCCCTAAAACCTGTCATTGGAGACTCAATGAGACATTTCTTCACACCCCTGAACCCAGAGACCTCCTATCTAACGGACTGATGGAATATTTTCAACTTAACACAGGCACAGTGTCGGAGCCCTCCACTTTTTGGGAGGCACATAAAGCCGTCTTTCGGGGACAATGTATAGCTATAGGTTACCGTCTAGACATGACAGACGAATATTGGAATGCTGCATCTTTTTTTTAAACTCTGATCGGGGGAGAAACTTTTGCTATCTTCACCCACGGTGGCTGGACTCCGGACTCCGGTGTCATTACAAAACCAACTTCGATCCCTGACAATGAGCAAAATTGATAAATCTCTTTTATGGTACAAACAGAAATTTTACGAATATTCAAATAAACCCCATAAAATGTTGGTAAATAAGTTGAAACCTCGCCCCTTTCAATCCTCCCCTGACTTTCTCAGACAAACTGACGGAACTCCCACCTATTGCCCCTTCACTATGTCTAAACTCTTTGGAGAACTTTATCACCAACTATATCATTGTCTACAGACAGACCCTAACTATAAAAAACCATGAAACGCGTAGAGTTCACATCCTCGGATGCTCTACATCAGTCCATATCATTATTTATCAATTACATACGTGTTGATCATGTTGTTATTATTTACATATTTATCATTCATTGATTTATTTATTACTATGTTTGTATGTCATTAATCATGTTCCCCAATTAATCATGTGTTATTAAATTAATGATGATTATGAATTGTTCTTTTGTGATTACATTTCTGTATCATAAACGTATTGTGATTACTGGTTTACTTATACCGTATCATGCCAATTTAGAGGGAACCATGACATCCAAGTTATTTATCTTATTTCATTTATTATACCCCTATACCTCAATTAAAGTCCCAACTCCACTACCTTCCTGCATTTTTACATATTATTTAGGGATGGAGGTATTCTGGTATGCTTTTAGGCTGGGATGGGTCTTAATCTCCCCTTTCTCAATATTTTGGGTGGAAAACACCCGTTACTCTCGAGACCCTCCCCCAACCCATACAATTTAATTTAATGTTATTCTTTTGACTAATTATTTACAGTTATATACTCGTTGTCATACTCCCCTCCATTCCTTCTTTTTTATATCAACTTTATAACCCCTTTCATGCCCAATATTTATTTATTGGGGTTTTTTCTTTTCATACATATTTTTCTCACTACTTTTCAATTAATTTTTAATTTTTTTTATTTTTCTCGATTTAATCTACCAATATTATCCATTCCACCTAGTGCCTATATCAGTTTGATCCTGAATCCTGTGTGATTTGACCCTTGGGGTTGAGTTTGGTGGTGTCCCGCTGTCCCTGTTCTCTACTTCCGGGGTTGCGATCAGCTCAGCTCCGTTCCCCCCCACCTGCGGGGTCAGATCTCGGCTCTTCGGCCTCAATATTCAGTGCGCCTGTTGTCCGGCGTGGTTTGACGCCACTTCACCATGGCACGCTGGTTCCATCTCTCGCCTTGCAGGGGATTGGATGGACCCCAGCATTTGCGAGATAACACATGACGTTGGCGGGGTTCCGCCCAGGACCGGGGGGCTGTATATAACAGTGGGTGGTGCACCGCTCTCTCTCTGCTGGCCACCATTCCAGAGTGACACCATCTGCTTGCTCAGCCTCTGGAAGCTCAGGTAAATGGGGCATTTGACATCGTCCCCGTCATATATTTTCAATCCAGCCATGCATCTAGTTAACTCCATGTATCCTTACATACACACATTGTACATTTGTTTATGCACATACATCCATATATACTGACATACATTTAAACTTACATTTACACTTTCACACACATACACTTGTTTACTTTCATTCTACAAAACTTTCTATTTTCCCTTATTCACTTATATACCATCTATGTATGGCTATGCTCCTTCATGTGCATTTGATATGCAGATGCATCAAATTACACTCACTCTCACCATGTCAGCACCTTATTATTTATTTATCATGCAACAGCTTTCTTTCACTTTTTTCACGCATTCACATAGTTTTTCACTTTCACCATACTTCATTATATCTTCACATTGACATATTTCTCATACCTTCATTTTTTCCATCTTCATACAGACTTATCCAATCAGTATACAAGCATTCTATCCTGGCATGGTGGCTTGCGGCGAGCGATGGGTCTGCCCCCCACGACCCCCCGTACACCCTGGCTAGTGGATCTCCCGCCTCAACCCCGGGTGAGACATCGTATGCAGTATCACCTCCCAGGCCTTTCCCCAACTAAGGTCTCAGTACACGGGCTGTTTAGCAAGGTACAATATTGCTACATTTTTTATCCCCCCTTTTTTTCATACCCCCCTCTTTTCTTTTTTTTTTACTGCATTGGATTTGTCTATGGGGACTAGTGGATCCCCAGAAACTACCACAACAAATCTTTCAATTTTTTTCATTTTAGATTACTTTTTATGCATCCAAACTCCTGATGAGTGGTAGGAGACCATGAAACGCGTAGAGTTCACATCCTCGGATGCTCTACATCAGCCCATATCATTATTTATCAATTACATACGTGTTGATCATGTTGTTATTATTTACATATTTATCATTCATTGATTTATTTATTACTATGTTTGTATGTCATTAATCATGTTCCCCAATTAATCACGTGTTATTAAATTAATGATGATTATGAATTGTTCCTTTGTGATTACATTTCTGTATCATAAACGTATTGTGATTACTGGTTTACTTATACCGTATCATGCCAATTTAGAGGGAACCATGACATCCAAGTTATTTATCTTATTTCATTTATTATACCCCTATACCTCAATTAAAGTCCCAACTCCACTACCTTCCTGCATTTTTACAGACCCTAACTATAGTTTTAAACAAGAGAAATTCAATCTATTCTTTGAATCCGTACAGTTACCCAAAGTTTCACCCAAACACCTTACATCCCTGAATTCGGCAGTTACACCCGAAGAGTTGGAAGAGGTAGTTAAACATCTTCCCACACAGAAATCTCCTGCCCCGGACGGTCTACCTTATTCTTATTATAAAACCTTCCTACCGATTTTAAGCCCCCATATGATTTCTCTATTTGCTTCGTTATTTAAAGGGAATGTACCACATCCTCAATTTCTCCATGCCCATATTTCTGTGATCCCGAAACCCGGTAAGATCCCTCCATCCCTGATAACTATAGGCCCATTTCATTACTTAACTCAGACTACAAGATATTTAAGAAAGTGCTGGCTAATCGACTATCCCATATAATTCCCAGACTTATACATAAGGATCAGGTTGGCTTTGTACGAGCCAGACATGCAGGCGACAATACGAGATGTGCAGTTGACCTCATAGATCTATTAAACAAACAAGACATCCCGTCCAGCCCTAATTTTGAGTCTTGATGCGCTAAAAGCTTTTGGCCGGCTTAGCTGGCCTTATTTGTTTGCTACCCGCTCCAACTATGGATTTGGAGGACCTTTCATAGCAGCCTTCATCCCAAGTTCAATTAGCTTCTTACTTATTGTCATCTTTCTCGTTAAGTAATGGGACCAGACAGGGCTGCCCTTTATCCCCCCTCATTTTTATCTTCTTTGTCTGGAACCCCTAGCTGCAGCTATTCGCATCCATCCTGATATACGTGGAGTTTTGTTATGCCAAAAGGAGTATAAGCTGTCCCTGTTTGCAAACGATGTTATTCTGACTCTGACTAGGCCCCATATCTCTCTCCCTAATATTATAGCTTTGTTGAAAGACTTTAGCTCTATATCTGGATATAAAATCAACACAAGTAAAACAGAAGCTCTACCACTACACATCCCGCACTCAGATCTCACCGTTCTCAAACAAAACTACTCTTTCCATTGGTGCACAGACTCCCTTAAATATCTAGGAGTAAACCTATCCTCCTCGTAATCAACTTTGTATCAGGCTAACTACCCCCCGCTCTTTCGGGACATTGACCAGCTCTTGCGACAAAGGGATGTTTCTCCCATTTCTCTCTTGGGCCACATCAATGTCCTGAAGATGTCTATAATGCCAAGACTCCTTTACCTACTTGACACCCTCCCGAATTCCATTCCCATGTCACAACTTAAAGCCATGCAGAGAGCATTTCTTAACTTCATCTGGCACTACGAAGCGCACAGGATCTCAAGCTCAGTAATGTTTACCCCCAAGTCATGGGGTGGGTTGGGAGCCCCAGATCTTATTAAATATTATTTTGCCACACATCTTAAAACAATTATCACTTGGTCCTCCAGAATGGCACCTAGTATATGGGCAGAGATTGAAATGAGCGTCACTAGACCGGTACATCCCTGTGCCATGATCTGGGCAGAGCTAAACTCCTCCATAAGCCAACTTAGAAATATATGCCTAGACCCAATGTTATTCTCCCTCCATATGGAAGAAATGTTCCCGTCAGTTCTCTCTCGCATCCCCGTGTTCCTGCTGCTAAATGTGCTGTTCAATCCTGATATCCTTGGCAGCCTATTGAATGCTTCCAT
The DNA here is from genome assembly GCA_029206835.1 of Rana muscosa. Lineage (NCBI taxonomy): Eukaryota > Metazoa > Chordata > Amphibia > Anura > Ranidae > Rana > Rana muscosa. The sequence continues at coordinate 345,585,908 of CM055116.1, read as the reverse complement.
GGACGCAGGCAGGCATTTTCCAGCTTCAAAACATTGTACATCCCCTCACCCGTACACTTCTATCATTTAGGGATTCATCAAACAACTATTCTACTCCTACCTTCAGATTAAACACTACTTTGCCTCTAAATCCTCTAATCTGTTCCTAAATAAACCTACCCCGTTTGAACTCCTATGTGCTCAAGGACCGTACCAGACGCGTCTCATTACTGACATCTACAGGTTTTTACATAACGCAACCTCTATCACTGACACGTCCCATTCTTATATGCAAAAATGGTCCCAGTTAGTGAATCGCACCATCCCTCTCCCTCAATAGCAGAAGATTTGGGAGGCTGTTTCCAAATCATCACAATGTGTGGAACAAAAGGAGACGGCTTATAAAATATTATTTTTCTGGTATAGAACACCTGAAATTTTGCATAGATACGATCCCAATACTCCTCGGGTGTGTTGGAGATGCCGGGGAGACATTGGCTCTCATTTCCACATTTTTTGGGACTGTCCCCTGATCCGCCCATTTTGGATGTCCATTCAGACTTTTAACTTTCAATAATTTTTATTATTTTTGAAAAAAATAGCCATGTTACAGTATACAAAACGCTGATGAGAAACGCATAAGCATACAGACAAGAAGTACATATGACAGCAGGATAATTGAAACCTGGTTTCGTAAATCACAACAGGTCATTAAGCACTAAACAGATCATTCCCAAGAATCAGAACATCCAGGTGCACAAACAGAAAGCTGTAGCTAAAGGAAATGAGACAAAAGGAAAAAAAAAAGTCCCCCAAGAGGGAGAATAAAAATAGTCCAGGATTCAAACAACAGTCTCTTGGAAGACAACCTAGGGTATTAGAATTTACATAGTGAGTGGGCCAGAGGTATGACAGGGAGTATCACTCACCTACTCCCTATTATATGTGGAGGAGAGGGTGAACAGGAGCACCTAGCTGCGGAAGGGGACACCCCCCCACCCCCCACCTCCCAGACGTCAGCCCAGACCATTAACATGAAAGGTACCGTTTGAGGACCTCATACTTAGCAGACTAAAAACTTACAAAAACAAAAAACAAAAGTAACATAGAACCTTCAGTGTAGATTTAACAGTGAAAAAGTCACAGACCTCTAGAGCCTAGTAGGTATGGAGACCCCTAGCTCCATCAGCACATAAAAGAGGTGTCAGTGAAATTGCTCCTGCTGTTCAGGAGCTGGCTCCAAAAATATAGACAGAAAAACCATCATACGAAAGAAACGAGACGAAGAGAGATCCAGGATCAGTCGATCTTTGCATAAAGTTGCAACATGCAGGGGGAAAAGGAGGTGAAAAGTAAGAAAGAAGGGAGGGGGAAAGAAGGGAAGAGAAGGGAGAGACACAGGGAAGAAGACTGGGGAGAGGAGTGTGGTCATCCAGAGGGGGTCCTGTAAAGCGGGCTTAGAGTCCCGGGATAAGGGATATGTTATGGAATGTGGCCCAGGGTTCCCAGATATTCTCAAATGTGTGGGATTTATCCTGAATGATACCAACAATTTTCTCTTGTGCCATTATCCAAGAGATTTTACGTCTTACCGCAGCAAATGGGACCAAAGCTTTTTTCCAATGAGCCGCTATGGTGATTTTAGTGCCTAGTAAGATAAAGAAAATTAGCGCCTGGGAAAATCTATCTACCTTGTCCACTTTAAGAATAAGTAGAGCCACCTCTGGAGATTGGGGTACCTGAACAGACAATAACTTGCGAATAAGAGCAAAAACCTTATTCCAGAGGCCCCTTATGCGTGGGCAAGACCACCAGACGTGGAGTAGAGAGCCCTACGTGACCACAGCCACGAAAACACAGCGGAGACGGGTCAGGATAAATCTTGGCCAAGACAGCGGGAACCCTGTACCAGCGGATAAGTATTTTAAGGCTCGCTTCAATCAGGGAAAGAATTCCTTTAAAGGAGCGTAGAAAGCAGGAAAACCACTTATCCCGGTCCCATGATATGCCAAGGTCGTTTTCCCAGGAGGGGGCATAGGGAGGTTTAGATAATGTTGTGGCCAGGGAGGAATAGATGACAGATATCCCGCCCCTCTGATCTGTGACGTCAGCACACCAAGACTCATATAGTGATACTACAGGGGGGTCGGGTTTATTAGGCCAAATGGAATGGAGGAAATGTAGTAGTTGGGAATATCTGAACTTTTCCGATTGGGGCATCTCCAATTTGCTAGTGCAAAAAGCAATCGAGATGGGGCCTGAAGAGTTAAAAAAAAAATCAAATTCTTAATAGTCCTTTATTGAGCCACCAACTAAACGATAGGATATTCATACCTGGAGGGAAGTTTGGATTGTGAAAAACATGCGTTAAGGGGCGGAGGGCTGAGATCAGTGAGGGTTTTTTGTGTAGTTGATCACAAAGGGCCAGCGAGTGAGAAGGGGTGGGAGCCATAATAGGGGGTCTAGATTTAGGGGGAGACCATATCAAGAAGTCAATGGTGTGAAGGGGAATTGCCTGTCTCTTCATAGAGACCCAATCAGGTTTGGGTCCCCGGGAATATACCATGGAAATCTGAGCTAATTGAGCTGCCTGATAGTACCACCATATATTCGGGAGGGCTAAGCTCCCCTGATTTTTCAATCTATACGGGAGATGTTTTGAGCCTCTACACCCTTTTGGACCCCAGATAAATTTCAGAATTTTAGACTGAAGGGCTTGGACCTGCGGTTTCCTAACGGGGATAGGGAGAGATCTGAAGAGGTAGAGGAGGCGGGGGAGAAAGGTCATCTTGATTGCGTATATGCGACCTAACCAGGATAAACCAAGTTTAGACCAGATCACTAGGTTTTATTAAAAGCGGTCGGATAATTAGCAGGGTAAAGGGATTCTATACTAGAAGAAAGGTTAATCCCCAGGTATGGTATGGTATTGTTGTGGGACACCAAGTGAATGGGAAGTGACTTTGTAAGGAGCCTAAGATGTTGGGGGGAACTGTGATATTTAAGGCTAAGGATTTTGAAGTATTCACCTTTAGACCGGAAACTGTGCCAAATTTGGCAAGCAGGGAAAAGATGTTGGGCGTTGATATCAATGGGGAAGTAACAAAAATAAGTAAATCGTCAGCGAACAGAGCACATCTATGTTCTTGCTGTCCACAGACGACTCCTTTGATATCGGGATGGGCTCTGATGGCTATGGCCAAGATCTCAATCGCAATAGCGAAGAGGAGGGGAGAGAGTGGGCAACCCTGCCTAGTGCCCTTTTCTATGTTGAAGATGTCAGAGTAACAGCCTTGCAATCGGACCTGCGCACTGGGATTAGAGTATAAAGCACGTAGCGTCCCCAGAAAGAGAGGGCCAAAGCCCCATCTCTCTAGGACACTAAATAGATAGGGCCATGAAATAGTGTCAAAGGCCTTTTGAAGGTCAATTGACAAAAGATAACCTTCCTGGGAAGGTCCGCCGTCCCAACGGGATTTAAGGAGGGAGATAACATCAACCGCCCTCCTTATCTGATCAGGTCCTTGTGAATATAAAGAGCAATAAATGCGGAAAGTCTTTTGGATAAAACTTTTGTTAGAATTTTGAGGTTGTTATTAATGAGCGATATCGGACGGTAGTTGGAAACTAGGGACCCATTCTTAGCAGGTTTAGAAATGACCGAAATAAAAGCTAAGTTTAGGGCTTTATCCAGGGGAGAGCCAGAGCGGATAGAATTAAAGAAGGAGACCATGTGTGGGGCGAGGGTAGACACAAATTTCTTATAGTACCCCACCGAAAAACCATCCGGGCCTGGGGCAGAATTAGGCTTAAGCCGTTTGATAACCTCCAGAACCTCCGATACCGAGATTGGCTCGTCCAGGAGGTCAGCATGGTCTGTAGATAATTTCTGAAGTGGAATAGTGTTGAGGAAATCGTCTAAGAGAGTCTGTGGGGCGGCCAGATCATGTTTATAAAGGGAAGCGTAGAATTTGTGGAACGTTTTCATAATATAAAGGGGATTTTGTGTCAGACCACCCCCAGAATCTCTGATCTTGGGAAATGCGAAGGACCGGGGCTTAGGAGAAAGTTTAGCCGCGAGCTTGGCTCCAATTTTGTCCCTTTGAGAATAAAAGCGTGCTCCTGACCATCGCAAATGCTTCTCGGCCTCAGTAGTAAGAGCCAAGTTCAGGGACGTTCTAGCTAATTCAAGGGAGTTCAAAGAATCCAAAGTTGGATTGCGCTTGTGTGCTTTGCTCAATAATTGGAATTCCTTGGAGAGCTTATCTATGTCCGCCTTACGTTCTTTCTTAAGCTGGGAGGAGATCTGAATAATCCTCCCCCTAATAACCGCCTTGTGCGCAGCCCATAGAGATTCTGGGGAAATTGTATCAGTTTTGTTCAGGACAAAATATTCTTGAATGTCTCTCGTGAGAACTGTACATTGGACCGGGTCACTTAGGAGACCTTCGTTGAGACGCCACGTAAATTGCGTGCAGGGGTTGTGGGCACGTCACATATATAAGAGGACCATAGAAGGGTCTGATATAGCAGTATCCCTAATAACTGCCTTCGTTGCTAAAGATATAGAGTTGGATTGAATGAAGATGTGGTCTATTCTAGTATAAACTTGGTGGGGGGCAGAGAAATGAGTGTAATCTTTAGATTTAGGGTTCATTTCCCTCCAGATGTCCACAAGGCCCAGCAAGTGGAGTGTCACTGCTATTTTAGTACTTTGTCTTGGGGGCTTCCTCGAGCAAGGGATGCCCTTCCCCGCCTTATCAAGGGAATGATCAACAGGGAGATTAGTATCTCCGCCCATTATAACCCTACCGTCAAGTAAAGGACCCAGTGTGGACATCATGGAGGCAAAGAACGAAGCTTGGCCTTTGTTTGGGGCGTAGTAAGAAATTAAGGAATACTGTGTCCCTTCCATAGAACCCTTTACTAAAAGGAATCTACTCTCCTCATCTCTAACAATGTCAGACGGTGAGAATCTCAGGGACTTGGAGAGACAAATAGCTACCCCTTTCGCTTTATTGGAGGCGTTGGAGAGGAAAAACTGGGGGAATTGCCCATGGAGAAAGGAAGGATTGTAAGAGGATGGAAAATGAGTTTCCTGCAATAATAAGACATCTATTTTTTGTGACTGGTAAAATTTGAAAAGATTCCTCCTTTTAACCGGGGAGTTTAGTCCCTGAACATTGTGTGTAGCCACACAGAGGTCAGGGAGAGCATTGGTGTCAGACATCACGAACCAGAGGAGGAGAGAAACGCATCAAAAAGAAATATCTTACCTGAGCCTCCCGAGAGTATATCAGGTTTCCTGCCACAGTCAACTGCAGAGTTCGAAATTATATCTGAGACGACATATCGTCCCCCTGGGTGACCCGGAAAAAAGAAAAAAGGGGGAATAGAAGAGGAAGAGGAGAATACTGATCCTGGAAGAGATAGGTACAATAGTTAAATAAAAGCACATAGCTTGAAGCAACAGACAAAAAATAAAGAAAAAAAAAAAAAGAGGCAGCCAATGTAGGAACATAGAGTCCTTGCAGGGGAAGGAAGCTGCCATCGTTCCCCAGCAGGTTTTCCCTAAGAAAAATAGAAAACAACAAAAAAAAACCAACCAGAGGGGGTATTTAGGAGTCTCCGAGTGGAGGGAAATTGCCACTCCGAGACAGGTGGAGGTGCAGTGCACACCACTCCAGCCTGACCGCACACAAGGTATAAGGACAAAACAAATAAACAAACAAAATTAGCCAAACAGAGGATGGAGGCAAATTTGACTGAGATCAGATGCACACAACCTAAAAAAAAAGAGAAAAACATGGGCAAAACAAAGCAAAAAACTGTCACGTGATAGCAGTAGACTATGAGCTACAGTTTTAGAAAGACCCTCTAACCTCCCCCAAATGATAAATTGCGGGGGGAGGAAAAAGGGTTACCCACAGCGAGAGTCCCTCTGGAGCGAAGGACAACTGAAGGAGTCTTTGAAGAAAAAATAAGCACTTCTTTAGTAAGAGGGATGCCGAAGAGAAGCACAGAGATCCCGAGATCAGGATCTAGTCAGTACAAAGGCCCCACTATAAGTAGGGTGAGGAAAAAAAAATGATGTGGAGTTCCTCCTAAGGTGGACGACCATCTTTGGGTCTCTTCGCTTGTTTCCTTTGCCATAGGGGTTTGATGGGACTAGCCGGGGGAGGCCTCTTCGTGGAGACAGGTGCCTTGGGGTCCAGGGAGGGGCCCGGGGAATGAGAGATGAATCCCAGTTGTAGCAGGAGGCATTCTCTGTCAGTGAAATTTGTAAAGCTATATGGCTTGTTGAAATATGTGAAGGACAGGCGAAACGGGAAGGCCCAGCGATAGGTGATTGAGTTTTGAGTAAGGACTTGCAGGAGAGGCTTTAAGGATCTTCTCAGTTGAATCGTGTACGGGGAGAGGTCAGAGAAAACTTGAATTAGATGGCCCTGGAAGGAGAGGTTTTCCGCCTCCCGGGCCCTACGCATGACCTCCTCTTTGACCTTGAAAAAATGGGGTTTAACCACGATATCCCTGGGAAGACCATCCTGGCGAGGAGGTTGGAGAGCTCTGTGAGCGCGGTCCAACTCCAGATGGTGATCCGGGAGATCAGGGATTAAGGAGGAGATGAAAGCATGCACAACTTTATCTGTGTCCTTAAAGGATTCAGGGAGGCCTCTGAGCCTGAAGTTATATCTCCTATTCCTGTTCTCGAGGTCATCAAGCTTAGTGTATGCAATGTTCAGTTGTTCATGGAGCTCAGTAATTTTGTCAGTGTTCTGCAAGGCCATAGCTACAGTCTGGTCAGTTTTAGATTTGATAGCCTCTATCCTGGCCCCTAGGTGCTGCAAGTCAGCCTGTATAGTGGAAGTGATGTGAGAGGCATTTTGGGTTAGGCCTCTGGAAAGCATTGTTGAGAAAGTATTCATTAAGGAGGCAACGTCTATGGGAGTGGAGCAGAGAGATCCCAAGAGAGGTCCATGATGGACTGGAGAATTAATGAAATCCTCCATAGGAGTAAGGGGAGAGCCCCCATGAATTCTCCCAAGCAGCGACTCTGTGGATGTGGGGGATAAAAAGGGCATCTGAGGATTACTCACTGCGGGAGGAAGCTGCACAGCGCTGTGAGGCTCGGGAGGAGACGGATCCACGATGGATTCAGCTGGATCCTGATGTAGGTCTCGTGGTGATGGAGCAGCCATCATGGTGGAGGCCTCGGCCGAGAGATCCGGAGTGAGTTGCCAGCTCAGATTGCGTCTCGCCGTGATCCCGAACCAGCGGGCGGATGGCCCAATTCCACAGCTGAAGTTAGTGTGACCGTGCTGTGAAATCCCCCTCTGTAAGGTGTTATGGCGGGCAGATCAGGCTGGAGTGGAGCGGAGCTCTCAGGACATGCGACCGTCCATGAAGCCACCGTGCATGCACCTTCCGTCCATTCAGACTTTTATACAGGACTTGTTTAGTGTCTCCCTGCCACTGGATCCTGTCCACTTTCTGTTGGGTCTGCCGATCCCTGGCCTCTCCAAGTATGTCGAAAAATTGGCCACCTTTATTCTGCTTGCTGCTAAACGGGCTAGACCCTTGCGGTGGCTTTCCCCCTCCCAGCCTTCTCTCTCACAGGTCCTACAAACGTTGGAGCAGATCTGTAGAATGGAACGCCTCACTGCAATAGTGCATGATGCCCTCCTGCAATTTTCAAAAATCTGGGATTTATGGGATCATGCAGACCTTTCCCCCGCTGATGTGCCACTCCCCTGACCACGGTTCCTAATGTTTTTCTTCAATGGTTTGTTAGCTCATAACCTTGATTCCATGGTGCCGTTTTCTCCCTCCCTCCTCCCCCTAACACCCCTTTTGTTTTTTTATTAATAGGTGAGACCTTATGGGGTGCCTTCGTTCTTTGGTTGGGCGCCCTGGGGGTCTCACTGACATTTAACCCAAGTTTAGAAATGCCCACTCATTGGGTTTCCATTTGTTTGCCTGATGGTTTTTTTTTCCTACTTTTATTGTTTTGCTTTTCTTTTATCTCGTCCTCTTCATTTGCTCTTATCTCCCCTGACCTATATAGCTAAAGTCTAGATCTTCGTTATGTTGGTAGCATTGTGACCGTTTTGATACAATTTTTTCAGATATGATATATGTTGTATACAAAACTTGACTGTTTTCACACATGTTTTTGTATGTATGGAAATTTTTTCAAGAAAAAACACAATTAAAAAAACAAAACAATTGAGCCTTTGGTGGTGGACCGTGTGGTGGTGTTGCCACAACACTGTAAGGCCTCACAGTTACTCTTGGTGGGCGCAGGAACGGGCCCTGCTGTGAAATATTAGATCAAGAATTGTAATTACATGCCCCTCTTAAACAGGGGCTGAAAAATTGGGCCTTAGGCACTGGTGCTGGTGCCACAACACTGCAACCCCTCACAGATACTCTAGTTGGAGCGCAGGAATGAGCCCTGCTGCAAAGTATTGCATCAAAAATTGTAATTACACGCGCCTGTTAAACAGGGGCTGAAAAATTGGGCCTTAGCCACTGGTGGCGGTGCCCAGAACCAAAAATGTTCTTACAAGCTATCAGCATGAACATTGAGGAGGAAGAGGATAGTCACTCAGCATAACAGGATAGTCACTCAGCATCAACATAGGCAATCTTGAAGTGATCTCGCATAAAAAAAATATTTGGTTACATCAGCATCAGGTGCTTGGTAGCTGGTGATCCAAGACTGATTCATTTTTATGAAGGTCAGCTGATCGACCGATTCAGTAGACAGGCGCACCCTGTGATCGGTTACAAAGCCTCCAGCAGCACTGAATGTGCGTTCCAAAAGAACGCTGGATGCAGGACAGGCCAGTAGCTCAATTGCATACTGTGCAAGTTCTGGCCAGTGATCCATCCTCAAGACCCAGTAACCCAGAGGATTTTCGGTGGGAAAGGTGTCCAAGTCTGATCTTGCCCCTAGTTATTCCTGCACCATGTAAATCAGACGCTGGCGATGGTTGCTGGAATTGATCATACTTTGGGGCTGCGGACTAAAAAATTGCCTGAACGCATCGGTCCTGACCGAAGCCTCAGCAACACGTTGTCCAGGACCAGGAATTTGTAAACTCCCAGGCTCTGGAAACGCATTGCACAAACATTTCTTCAAGGCCTCCCGAAGATGTTTCATCCCTCTGCGACGGTAAGATAAGGTCCGCAACCTTACCCTTGTAACGTGGATCAAGGAGGGTTGCCAGCCAGTAATGATCCCTCTCCTTGATACCACGAATATGAGGATCCTTCCGCAGGCTTTGCAGGATCAGGGAGACCATGCAGCGTAGGTTTGCTGAGGCATTCGGTCCGTAGTCCTCTGGGTCACTAAGGACGACATGATCCACAGCCACCTCCTCCCAGCCACGTACAAGTCCATGGGTTTCTTGGGACTGTAAATAATCCCTTGAAGACTGCTGATGCTGAGTGCTAGGCTCCACCTCCATGCTGACACAAACCTCCTCCTCGTCCTCTTCCTGTGTGATCGTCGGGCCAGCAGGAACACTGTCTGGATAAAGGGGGCCTTGAGAGGTAAGGAAGTCCTCCTCTTCCTCCCTCTGTTTTGCCTCAAGTGCCCTGTCCATGATTCCACACAACGTGTGCTCCAACAGGTGGACAAGAGGGACAGTGTCACTGATGCATGCACTGTCACTTCTCACCATCCTCGTGGCCTCCTCAAATGGTGACAGGACAGTGCATGCATCCCTGATTATGACCCACTGGCGTGGCAAAAAAAAAACAAGCTCCCCTGACCCTGTCCTGGTGCCATATTGGCACAGATACTCATTGATGGCCCTCTGATGCGTGTGCAGCTGCTGCAGAATGGCCAAACATTGAGTTCCACCTGGTGGGCAAGTCACAGATTAGGCGGTTCTTGGGCAGGTTGTATTCCTTTTTGGAGGTCAGCCAGCCGAGCACTTGCATTATATGACCGGCGGAAATGCACACAGAGTTTTCTGGCCTGCCTCAGGACATCCTGTAAGCCCGGGTACCTGCCCAAGAACCGCTGCACCACCAAGTTAAGTACGTGAGCCATGGGTCAGGTGTCCCTGTTGGAGGGCGGAGAGGAGGTTGGTGCCATTGTCGCCAACCACCTTTCCTGGCTTAAGCTGGCGCGGCAGCAACCACTTCTGAGCCTGCCCCTGCAGAGCTGACAGAATCTCTGCCCCAGTGTGGCTCCTGTCCCCTCAGCACACCAGCTCAAGCACCACATAGCATATTTTTGCCTGCATACTTGCGTAGCCCCTTGAACACCTACGGAGCACCGCTGGTTCTGAGAACAAATCAGCACAGGAAGAGGCCATGGAGGAAGAAGAAGAGGAGGGGGTGGTGGAGAGAGGTGTGTCAGAATCACCACTAGTAGCATTTTGGAGGCGTGGTGGCGGAACAACTACTGCACCCTGTCCTGCATACTTCCCAGCTACCAGCAGAGTCACCCAATGCGCCGTGAAAGATAGGTAACGTCCCTGTCCATGCCTGCTGGACCATGAGTCAGCGGTAATATGTACCTTACCGCTGACCGCCCTGTCCAGCGAGGCCAAGACATTGCCTTCCACGTGCCGCTAGAGAGCCAGAGTCGCATTCCATGAAAAAAAGTGGCGTTTGGGAACCTGTCACTGAGGAACCGCACATTCCACAAACTCACGGAAGGGGGCAGAGACTACAAAATGAAAAGGCAGCAGTTGAAGTGATATAAATTTAGCCAAGCTAGCATTGAACCGCTGGGCATGTGGATGGCTGGGAGCAAACTTCTTTCGGCGGTGCAGCAGCTGGGGCAGGGAAATTTGCCTGGTACAATCTGATGTTGGTGTACCGATAGCAGATTGCCCGCAAGCGCCCTTGCACATGCGGAGCTCTGCAGTGTGATGCAGTCAGTGTGCTGCCCTTAAGCTGGCCCCTGGAGGGCATTCTGCCTCGTTGGAGATGTGCCTCCTCCTCCTACTCCTCCTACTCCTCCTCATCCTCTCTCCCATCAGGCACCCATGTAGAGTCAGTGACCTCATCATCCCCTCCCTCCTCGTCACTGGAGCAAACCTGGCAGTATGCTGAAGCTGGGGGAACATGACTGTCAGTTTGCTGTCCTTCTTGGGAACCCCCTCTCTCTGGGCTCACATAACTGCCTTCCTCAAGCTGGGTACCATCATTGGAGCCCTCAAAACGCTGCTCATTCTCCTGCAGCATGTACCCAACACTGTGGTCAAACAGTTCGGGGACTCCTCAGGACATGGTGGGGCTAGGGAAGGAGTGACTAATGCCATTGAGCCAATGGAAGAGGCCGCTTTGGCAGCTGCTTTGGCAGACAAAGTACTTGAGAGAGGATGAGGAGGAGAATGAGGATGGCTTGGTCATCCACTCTACCAACTCTTCAGCATGTTGCGGCTCAACACGGCCAGCTGCCGAAAAAAAGGACAAGTGTGCCCCATGGCCACATGCTGATGAGGATGCATCGTGTCAATGACCTGCACTGTTGCCTCTAAACACAGAGCCTGATTGCCCTCTTTTATTGGCCTGTGAGTGTCTGCCTCTCCTTCTTGGCCTTCCAGACATACTGTCTTTGATGTATTGGAATAGGTACACAAGGAATGGCCTGCGTGTGTGTGTGTGTGTGTGTGTGTGTGTGTGTGTGTGTGTGTGTGTGTGTGTGTGTATATATATATATATATTGATTATACTGCAGCTAGCTAAATCAACTGCCTGCCTGTAGTAACTTCGGAACAGTCTGCAGTGTAGCTAAACTGAATACAGTATACTGAGTGATATACAGCAGCTTACTGAATCAACTGCCTGCCTGTAGTATCTTAGCAACAGTAGAACAGGAACAGTCTGCAGTGTAGCTAAACTGAATACAGTATACTGAGTGATATACAGCAGCTTACTAAATCAACTGCCTGCCTGTAGTATCTTAGCAACAGTAGAACAGGAACGGATCTAGCTAAATTGAATACAGTGTATATATATATATATATATATATATATATATAAATATATATGCAACGCCTGGGGTGCATATATATACTAAATACACTGACTGCAGCTAACTCAATCGCCTGCCTGCTCTAAGTAACTGAAATGAAATGACACTCTCTATCTCTCTCTTTCAACGCCAGAACGCACTACATGGCGCCGACGCGCGGGCGGCCTTATATAGTGTGGGGCGTGTACCTAATCCCCTGAGCCATGATTGGCCAACGGCACCCTGCCTTTGGCCAATTATGGCTCTCTGTACTGACGGCACTGTGATTGGCCAAGCATGCGGGTCATAGTGCATGCTTGGCCTATCATCAGCCAGCAATGCACTGCGTTGACGCAGTGAATTATGGGCCGTGACGCGCCACTCGAATTTGGCGCGAACGGCCCATATTGTTCGAAATTCCGCGAACAGTCGATGTTCGAGTTGAACATGAGTTTGACTCGAACACGAAGCTCATCCCTACGTATAAGCAATCATTTCTATGAATGACATCCATTTTCCATACCTGTCAAATGATGGCGCGGTACTGTTCTGGTGACAGTTTGTAAAAAAAAAAAAAAAAGAATTTTATTTAATTTCTTAATTTTCAAATAAATTGTTTTAAAATCTACAACTTCAAAAAACTCACTATTCCTCTTGCTAAATAACTTGGGCTGTCTTCTTTCCAAAAAGGGGTAATTTTGTGGGAATTTGTACTGTCTTGGACTGACCAATGTTCAAATATACTGTATATACCATAGTTTGTATACTCTATGACTTTCACACAGACTAAATAATAAACACTAATACTTATAATAAATAAATAATAATATACACTGGTATACACTGATTCAAGTTATTTTTTAGAAATTAGGATTTTAAGTTTAGCAGAATTTTTAAAATTTATGAGAAAAAAAATATTTATTTGCAAAATGTTATAACAGAAACAAAGAGCAATGTGTTTTTTATTTTTTTGTTCAACATTTTTGGTATTTTTTCATTTATATTCCCAAAAAATTTAAAACCTGGCGGTGTTTAAATACCTCAAACATAAAGCTCTATCTGTATACCGTATTTTTCGCTCCATAAGACGCACCTGACCATAAGATGCACCCAGGTTTTAGTGGAGAAAAACAAGAAAAAAAATATTCTGAACCAAATGATGTACTAAAATGGTTAATATTATATTACTACTATAGGTGGGTGGTGGACGCACAGCAATACCAGCCCCCCTATCAAATCAGCTCAGCTACACTATACCCGGGTGGTGGTAAACACACAGCAACCCCCCCCCTCCCAGATCAGCTCAGGGTGGCAGGGCAGACACAAACACCCCTTCAGCCTCTCATATAACAACAGCTCAGGTGATGAACAGTGGATACCATCCCACACCTCCCACCCCCTTATCACTCACCTCAGGCAGTGGAGGACAATGCCATTACAATCCACAACCCCCTCTGGCTGGCTCTCAGCATCAGATACACCAGGCAGCAGCTAGGATGGATGACTGAGGACATAGTTTGCAGCAGCAGCAGCGTCAAGTGTTGAGAGCCAGGAAGTGAGACTGGACCAGACCACGGCGCCGGGGGTGTTCCAGCTGAATAAAAAAGCCATCCAGGGCTCTTGTCGCTTGCAGGATGGGGTCACATCTGGCGGATGTCAACTTACCTGGGTGCGGAGTGCACCATTATAGCAACACCACTGACAACCCCCATGTTTTGGCACCTGGGGCAGACCGTCTACCCCCGCTCCACCTTGGTATGCCCCAGCAAGGATCTGCCTCACATCCTGTCATCTCTCCTCCACAGAGAAGCCGAATGTCTGTACTCTGACAAGGCAGCGGCGATGGGGGGGCGGAGCCTGCTCAGTATTCGCTCCATAAGACGCAGGGACACTTTTCCCTATTTTTTGGGGGGGTAAAAGTGCGTCTTATGGTGCGAAAAATACGGTATATATATATATTAAATTTTTATCCTTTCTCTTTTTCTTACCCTCTACTCTTTATATATATATATATATATATATATATATATATATATATATATAAAAAGAGTAGAGGGTAAGAAAAAGAGAAAGGATACAAATTTAATTTGGGTACAGTGTTGCTTGACTACTTGAGTAATTGTCATTCAAAATATGACAGTGCTGAAAGCTGAAAATTCGCCTGGGCAGGGAAGGGGTTAAAGTGTCTGGTATTGAAGTGGTTAAATTGAATTAAAAAAATCATAACAGAATTTTAATTCTGATGTTTATTTATTTTACTTTAAATCTGTGAAATTTTGTAACAATATTTTATCAGGCTTTGCCCCTAGTTAAAGCACAATTTGTGGTATATTCGTATACCAAGTTCAACAAGATTAAATGAAAGAATGACTGTATTTAAAACTGTAATAAAGCATTATATTATAGCTTTGTTTCCTTATAGAAGGAAACAGCATCCTGATTCCACATGGATCTGATCATGTTACGGAAGATGTATTTTTCTAAACTCATTAAGAAAAGCTTGTGCGTCAAGTGTAACTAATTTGAATATTTCAGTTAGATAATTCATTTGGCATTTGAAAGTTGTGGTCCAACAGTCTGGTGAGATTAAAATAGAACATTATATTTTAGTGTAAAAAATTTGATCAAATCGCTCTACTTAAAACAAACTGAAACAGCCTTCAACTAGTTTATTAGATATACGTTTTAATAACTTTTATTTTGTCAAATAATATGAATCAAGGTTGGAACAAGATCATCCAGTGCCCTATTCAAAGCTCTCACCAACCAAGCCCAACCACCCCCCCCCAGCATGTGTGCACCTGATTGTCTTCTTCAGCTGTCATCCCACTTTTCTCAACATCACCGTGCAACTGCCAGTTGGATTTCACATGGATCTGTACGTGTGCAGTGCCATTGTGGGACCTGCCTGCTGTGTGTTCAGCTGGCTAGAAGCAAATTGAAAGGCAAGGCATGCATGCAGGAAATGTAACTAAAAATCACATGGCCTTTATAGCAAATATTTTAATAGACCCACAGCAGAAAAAAAGAAAAGCTATGAATCCTAATTGTCCTGGCGAGTGGCAAAGAACTAAAAAGGACAATAATGAAATAAGTACTGATCTGTGTATAGCACTGTGTAGAGGACAGGACAGGTTTAAATATGAAATGTATAGCATACCACATAGTTACATAGTAGATGAAGTTGAAAAAAGACACAAGTCCATCAAGTCCAACCTATGTGTGTGATTATATGTCATTATTACATTGTATATCCCTGTATGTTGTGGTCGTTCAGGTGCTTATCTAATAGTTTTTTTTTAAACTACCTGTGCTCGCCGCCAGGGATGAGCCGAACACCCCCCTGTTCGGTTCGCACCAGAACCTGCGAACAGACAAAATGTTTGTGTAAACTTTAGAACCCTATTAAATACAATGGACTCGAACGTTCGAAATCTAAAGTGTTAATTATAAAGGCTAATATGCAAGTTATTGTCCTAAAAATGTTTGGGGACCCGGGTCCTGCCCCAGGGGACATGTATCAATGCAAAAAGAAGTTTTAAAAACGGCCGTTTTTTTGGGAGCAGTGATTTTAATAATGCTTAAAATGAAAAAATAAAAGTGAAATATTCCTTTAAATTTCGTACCTGGGGGGTGTGTATGATATGCATGTGAAGTGGCGCATGTTTCCCGTGCTTAGAACTGTCCCTGCAAAAAATGTCATTTTTGAAAGAAAAAAATGCATTTAAAACTGACTCGCGGCTATTAATGAATTGTCGGCTCCCGGCAATACATACAAAAGTCATTGATAAAAATAAAAAAAAAAGCGTGGGTGTTCCCCAGAATTCAATTACCAGGCCCTTCAGGTCTGGAATGGATATTAAGGGGAACCCTGCCGCAAATTTAAAAAAAAATTGACGTGGGGTTCCCCCAAATATCCATTCCAGGCCCTTCAGATCTGGCATGGATTTTAAGGGGAACTCCACCCCAAATAAAAAAAAAATGGCGTGGAGTCCCCCTAAAAATCCATACCAGACCCCTTATCCGAGCACGCAACCTGGCCGGCCGCTGGGGAAAAGGGGGGGACGAGAGAGCGGCCCCCCTCCCTCCTGAACCGTACCAGGCCACATGCCCTCAACATGGGGAGGATGTCCCCATGTTGATGGGGACAAGGGCCTCATCCCCACAACCCTTGCCCGGTGGTTGTGGGGGTCTGCGGGCGGGGGGCTTATCGGAATCTGGAAGACCCCTTTAACAAAGGGGACCCCCAGATCCCGCCCCCCCCCATGTGAATTGGTAAGGGGTACATTGTACCCCTACCATTTCACGAAGAAAGCGTAAAAAAATGTTTAAGAAAACACACAAACACCTTGAAAAAATCCTTTATTTAAAAAAAAACATTCCAGCGGTGAAATCCAGTGTCCCGCGGCGATCCCGATGTCCAGCGCTGTCCTTCATTGGTTGTGCCTGAGCGGACCTGATGGGGAACTCCCTCTCAGTATTTTAAATGTATAGACCCGCCCCTTCTAAAGTTCCCCATCAGGTCCGCTCAGCGGACCAGATGCGGAACATGAGAAGGGGCGGGTCTATACATGTATTACCAAAGTGAGAGCAGTCCCCCATCAGGTCCGCCCCCTCGGTATGTCAGACCCGCCTACGTCATTGGCTTGAGCGGGGAACTTCCTTCACTATGTAAATTTAAATTACACAGTGAAGGAAGTTCCCCGCTCAAGCCAATGACGTAGGCGGGTCCGACATACCGAGGGAGCGGACCTGATGGGGAGCTTTAGAAGGGGCGGGTCTATACATTTAAAATACTGAGAGGGAGTTCCCCATCAGGTCCGCTCAGGCACAACCAATGAAGGACAGCGCTGGACATCGGGATCGCCGCAGGACACTGGATTTCACCGCTGGAATGTTTTTTTTTTTTTTTTAATAAAGGACTTTTTCAAGGTGTTTGTGTGTTTTTTTAAACATTTTTTTACGCTTTCTTCGTGAAATGGTAGGGGTACAACGTACCCCTTACCAATTCACATAGGGAGGGGGGCGGGATCTGGGGGTCCCCTTTGTTAAAGGGGTCTTCCAGATTCCGATAAGCCCCCCGCCCGCAGACCCCCACAACCACCGGGCAAGGGTTGTGGGGATGAGGCCCTTGTCCCCATCAACATGGGGACATCCTCCCCATGTTGAGGGCATGTGGCTTGGTACGGTTCAGGAGGGAGGGGGGGCCGCTCTCTCGTCCCCCCCTTTTCCCCTGCGGCCGGCCAGGTTGCGTGCTCGGATAAGGGGTCTGGTATGGATTTTTAGGGGGACTCCACGCCATTTTTTTTTAAAATTTGGGGTGGAGTTCCCCTTAAAATCCATGCCAGATCTGAAGGGCCTGGAATGGATATTTGGGGGAACCCCACGTCAATTTTTTTTTTATTTGCGGCGGGGTTCCCCTTAATATCCATTCCAGACCTGAAGGGCCTGGTAATTGAATTCTGGGGAACCCCCACGCTTTTTTTTTTTTTTTTTATCAATGACTTTTGTATGTATTGCCAGGAGCCGACAATTCATTAATAGCCGCGAGTCAGTTTTAAAAGACTTTTTTTCTTTCAAAAATGACATTTTTTGCAGGGACAGTTCTAAGCACGGGAAACATGCGCCACTTCACATGCATATCATACACACCCCCCAGGTACGAAATTTAAAGGAATATTTCACTTTTATTTTTTCATTTTAAGCATTAATAAAATCACTGCTCCCGAAAAAACGGCCGTTTTTAAAACTTCTTTTTGCATTGATACATGTCCCCTGGGGCAGGACCCCGGTCCCCAAACACTTTTTAGGACAATAACTTGCATATTAGCCTTTATAATTAACACTTTAGATTTCTCCCATAGATTTTTCGAATTTGCCGCGAACACCCCAATTTGTTCGCTGTTCGGCGAACGGGCGAACAGGCAATGTTCGAGTCGAACATGAGTTCGACTCAAAATCGAAGCTCATCCCTACTCGCCGCTGAGATCACCACGTATGGAAGGGAGTTACACATCCTTGCCGCTCTTACAGTAAAGAATCCTCTACGTAGTTTAAGGTTAAACATCTTTTTTTTTCTTCTAATTTTAATGAGTGGCCACATGTCTTAAACTCCCTTCCGCAAAAAAGTTTTATCCCTATTGTGGGGTCATCAGTATGGTATTTGTAAATTGAAATCATATCCCCTCTTAAGCGTCTCTTCTCCAGAGAGAATAAGTTCAGTGCTCGCAACCTTTCCTCATAACTAATGTCCTCCAGACCCTTTATTAGCTGTGTTGCCCTTCTTTATACTTGCTCCGTTTCCAGTACATCCTTCCTGAGGACTGGTGCCCAGAACTGGACAGCATACTCTAGGTGCGGCTGGACCAGAGTCTTGTAGAGTGGGAGAATTATTGTTTCATCTCTGGAGTTGATCCCCTTTTTAATGCACGCCAATATTCTGTTTGCTTTGTTAGCAGCAGTTAGGCTCAGCAATGGCATGCAATGGCAATCACATGAAGTGAAACAATACAGAAAAGGAAAATTACAGCAAAACATACAGATTATGGCAGTGTGACATAGAAAATGCACAACAAGGCTTAAAGAATGTGGTGATGCAAAATAAGAAAAGTAAGCATGGCATATATAATGAGGCAATACAGAATAGAGAATGTAAAGCATGGTATATGGAATGAGGCATTGCGGAATAGGTAATGCACATGATGGCATATGGAATGATGTAGTGTAGAATAGGTAATGTAAAGCATGGCATACAGAATGAGGCAGTGTAAAATAGGGAATGCACAGAACAGTGTATTGAATAAGGCATGTAGCATAGGGAACATACATCATAGTACCCAGAGTGTGATAGGATATCTGCTCTCCTATATAATATTTATCATGCAAAGGTTGATATTGATAGCTATTTTTGCATTACTTATGAAACTAAGGCAGGAAAGCTTGTTTATGCAGAATTATTGAAAGCTATTTTCTCTAACTCCGGAAACAGTAACAGAGGAAAGAGGAAGTGTCTTCTCGCACAAGCTAACCACAAAAGATCAAACTTAAACATTTATTTCCTACTAG
Source organism: Rana muscosa (assembly GCA_029206835.1). NCBI lineage: Eukaryota > Metazoa > Chordata > Amphibia > Anura > Ranidae > Rana > Rana muscosa. Next base: position 345,566,884 of record CM055116.1, on the reverse strand, counting down.
ACATATTGTGTATCAGAACATATAACGAGATTTCTGGTAATATGGGCACATAAACGCTGTGAACAAGGCTCTTTGCCGAAACATGTAAGCAGTTAACTTGGTGATTATCGAATAAAGAATTTGGACGGATTCTAGAGTGTGGGTTCTTTCCATATATCTATGGGCACATAAATGGGATGGTACTTTGGGGATAAATGCACCAACCCATAAGAAGGGAGTTATGTCCTATTTAGGAGTATACTATGAGTGGGTGCCACCCTTTATATCACATGATATCCTATACTGTGCATCATTATATCCTGTAATGTGATTTTTACAAAAGATCAAACACGGAATCAAAACTAAGCATTGTACCGACTTCATCGTGTTGTGTATGATTCTTCCCACGTGTGGTCTCTGAGCAGATTGAATTGAAGGTAACAGGTTAACCTGAGAATATAGATAAAGTATATAAGAAGTGTTATACAGGTATTAATAGGTAATGGTTCCTATTAAATGGTGTCAGAAGTGGGATTTGAACCCCACGCCTCCAGAGTGAGGTAGTGTGAAATTGAGTGTGTACGGCATTTAAAAAGAATAGGAAAATAACAGCATGAAATACAGAATGTGGCAGTGAGAAAAAAGGAAAGTGCTATTCTATGTTATATGGAAGAATGTGTTGTTGAATAAGGAACATATAGCATGGCAAACATTATGAGGCATTGTGGCATATGAAATGAGGAAGTGAAAAACTTGCAATGTACAGCATTGCATACAGAATGGGGACATGAAAAAAAAATACAGCATAGAAAATTAATATGTGTGAATGAATGCCTGCCTGGATGTGTGCACCAGATTGCCCTCTGCAGCTAGTATCCCACTCCTAGGTGCACGAATGCTTTCCTCACTTTGCAGCAACCAGATTATCAAATCAAGTTTTACATGGACACAGAAGTGTTTAGTGATGCCGTGGGACCTGGCTTGAGTGTTTGCTCTGCCCCTGCAAGTCTACTTGTGCTGGTTGTGAATAATGAAGGACTGGCCAGAGACAAAATGAATGGCAGAGCATAAGTGAAAGTGAAAGTGCATAAGCAGAACTCGCAGGCCTCATAGCTACAATTTTATTGCCCCTTTCCTCCCCAACAGAAAAAAGAAACCATGTTGTAAAAGACCCTAATTGCCACTTGACAGTGATAATGAGGTAAGTACAGATCTGTGTACAGCAGCATGTATAGAATAAGGCAGTGTTAAAATAGGGAATGTGTGGTATGTACAGTGGGTCTCCTTGCACTGGTTGTGAATAGGGATGAGCTTCGAGTTTGAGTCAAACTCATGTTCGACTCGAACATCGGCCGTTCGCCAAATTTCGAACATTATGGGGCGTTCGCGCTAAATTCGAGTGGTGCGTCACGGCCCATAATTCACTGCGGCATCGCAGTGCATTGCTGGCTGATTGGCCAAGCATGCACTATGACCCGCATGCTTTGGCCAATCATAGCACGTTAAGAACAGAGAGCTATAATTGGCCAAAGCCTGGGTGGCTTTGGCCAATAATGTCTCAGGGGGTTTAGTACACGCCCCACACTATATAAGGCCGCCTGTGTGGCGGCCTTGTGTAGTGTGTTGTGGCGGCGGTGAATGATAGACAGAGAGAGAGAGACAGTGTCATTTCATTTGAGTTAGATAGAGCAGGCAGGCGAGTCAGTTAGCTGCAGTTACAGTGTGTAGAGGATATATATGCATCCTAGGTGTTGTATATATATTTGTGTGTGTGTGTTTATATGTGTGTGTGTGTGTGTGTATATATATATATATATATATATATATATATATAATATACACTGTATTCAATTTAGCTAGATCCATTCCTGTTATTCTCTTCCTAATATACTGACAGGCTGGCAGGCGATTGTGGTAGCTGCAATATTTTCAGTTAGTGTACTGTGTCCTTTGAACAGTGTGCACCTAAAGATACCTGAAGACAATTGCTGGTGTTCTCATACTAATACCACAGGCAGGGATCTGCAGTATTTTCAGTTAGTGTACTGTGTCCTTTGCACAATGTGCACCTAAAGCTACCCAAAGACAATTTCTGGTGTTCTCATAATAATAATAATAATAATAATAATAATAATAATACCACAGGCAGGGAGCTGCAGTATTTTCAGTTAGTGTACTGTGTCCTTTGCACAGTGTGTACCTAAAGCTACCCAAAGACAATTGCTGGTGTTCTCATACTAATAATACCACAGGCAGGGAGCTGCAGTATTTTCAGTTAGTGTACTGTGTCCTTTGCACAGTGTGCACCTAAAGCTACCCAAAGACAATTGCTGGTGTTCTCATAATAATACCACCGGCAGGGAGCTGCAGTATTTTCAGTTAGTGCACTGTGTCCTTTGCACAGTGTGCACCTAAAGCTACCTGAAGACAAATGGACTGGGGGGGGGGTACCCATGCCAATTTTTTCAATGATTTTCATCCATATTGCCGGGACCACACATTACATTAAAGCCTCAAGCAGTTTTAAATGACTTTTTTTCCTTTTAGAAATTTCATTTTGTGCAGGGACTGTTCTAAACATGTGCCACTTCACAGGAATACTCTAGACACCCCCCAGCTACGATATTTAAAGGAATATTTCACTTTTTTTTCACTTTAAGCATCATTAAAATCACTGCTCCTGAGAGGCGCATGCGCGGCAGCTTCCAAGATGGCCGCCGTCATCTAAAGCTCCGCTCCACCATGGCCCTATTCTGACAACCGGAGCTTACAGAGCGCTCCGTTGGACCCCTACCTGGGATAATCGCTTAGGGGACACCCCCCGGAACCCGCAGATGTCATCCTCGCTGGCCAGAAGGGACCTCTCCAGCCAGATGTCGGCCGTGCCAGGCCCCCTCAGCTATGCCAAGATGGCGGCGGCTCCACGAGGCCCGCTCCTCACAGAACGACCTGAGGACTCCATAGCTGACCAGGATCTGGTCCCACCTCAATCCCCAGGTACCGAGTACCCCCCGCTGACCCCAGTCATCTCCCCCTCCTCCACTGAATCTTTGCTGGGCAGGATGGGTGCTGCATGTCCCTCTACACCTATGCTGGATCCCCACACAGGCATGCTTCTTTCAGTCAGTGAAGCACAGGAGGAGGCCCCATCCCCCACTGACTTTACCTCCATGATGACTGCTTTCTCTCATATGCTGTCTAGGAGCCTGGCTCTAAATGCTGCACAGATTACATCCTCCATTCATGCAGACCTGCAGCAAATTGGGATCAGGATAGACACTATAGAACAGAAAGCTGATCAGGCCGTGGCGAGGATTAATCAGAATTCCTCCAGGCTGCAAGACGTGCAGGATCAATTGGAAACTGCTTTTGCAAAGATCGATGATCTCGAGAATAGATCAAGAAGATATAACTTAAGATTACGGGGACTCCCCGAATCAGAGAAAGAGGTACAATCTGCTGTGAAATCACTTCTAAAGACCCTTATCCCTGACATTACCGAACCACGTCTGGAGCTGGATAGAGCTCACAGAGCCCTTCAATCTCCTAGCTCTGATGGCCTTCCCAGAGACTTCATTGTGAAACCGCACTATTACTCAGTCAAAGAAGAGGTGATGAGGAAGGCTAGGTACTCTGACAACCTCACTTTGCATGGCCACAAAATTCTAATTTTCGCTGACCTTTCTCCATACACGGTACAAAAGAGACGCTCATTTAAACCGTTATTGCAAGTGCTCATGGACAAGGAAATCGCATACAGGTGGGCCTTCCCTTTACGTCTGAACTTTTCCTACAAGAACAAAAGCTTCGGCTTCTCCTCATTTGCGGAAGGGAAACGTATCCTGACACATCTCGGATTGATTCATCTGGATCCTAGTCCTGCAGCAGCTAACAGAGGGACTCCTGCCTCCACGAAGCGACCCCCGCCGGCGAGCCCGCTGCACCAAACATGGCTGAATCACGGTTCCAAGCGCACCAAAGAAAACCTCCCGCCCTGATACCTTTTTCCCCCCCTTTTCTTTTTCTTTTTTTTTGTATGACACATCTCCTTACAAATCCCCTCTCTGAACGGGGTCCTGATGTGAGAAACATTCCCTGTTGCTAAAACTGTTTTGGGGATCTCCCCTCCATCTCTGGCAATCCTATACCGCCCCATACCATTTTTTTATTTTTATTTTTTTATTTTTATTTTTATATAATGATCTGCTATGGTTTTTATACAGTACATTTGGGGTTTATATGATATTTGTGATGGAGATGGGTTATCAGGTACATGGTCGAGGGAGGGGGGGGGACCTTTGCCTGGCTAGCAGCCTGCTGTTTCTTCCCCCATAGGCCAACACAAAACTTTGTTACAGATCTTTATACGGTCTGGAACATGTATTGCGTACTGTTACCCTGTTCAACGGACCGCACTGTTCTTTTTCCTCCTGGAGTACCACCTTTAGTAAATAGTTTACACGGCCTGGTTGTTAAACAGCGGTCACTTGGGGATCCACTTACACAATCTCTGTGATCCCTCTCGGGGACCGCAGATGTTTTTCTTGGGCTGGTCCCTAGGCGGGTTCCGCCTACCTGCCTACTTCTCAACCCAGAAGGGGGGTGGGCAGGGTCTGACCGGCATTACTGGTTTAGTTATATTACACGGTTTACTTATGTTGGTTCCTGTTGCTCTCATAGTTAGAGGGCGCTCTGTAGTTAGAAAATCATAGGTTCTTTGGGACCCTCAGTCAATACTGTTATGGGAAGTTGGGGCCGTGGTGGACCCAATGCACCTCCCTAGGATCAGAGGCACATTTGGTGCATCTGGATCCATACCCGGTTTCCCTTTCACCAGGGTATACCGGTCCTTTGGGGTTTCGGGGTAGGAGATGGCAAGTTCACTCCGCCCTGGGGGTGGGAAGGGGTCTGGGGATCCCTCAGTTCAGTTTTGTATACGTTCCTTGATAACAATTTTACATCACGTGTATAAGGCAGTTCTCTTCTTCTCTCCTCTTCTCCCCTTTTTCATCTCTTTTTTTCCCTTCTTTTGTAGACGCACTTCGGTGCATCCACAGGCACCATGGCTGTCTCCGATCTTCCGTCCCAGGCTCCGGGTCACGGCTTAGATTCACCTCCAGACATCGCAGGAAGAGTCGCTTTCACTTCACCGGTAAGTGGCGGTTCTCGCTCATAGATTCCACCTCTCTGATCCATGACTGACACACACCAACCCCCCCCCTCCCTCAAAATTGTCTCACACAACACTCAGGGCCTCAACTCCCCAATTAAACGCAGGAAACTCCTTCAGCAATATAATTCTATGCATGCAGATGTTCTTTTACTGCAGGAAACCCACTTCCCTTCCTCCTTTAAGCCCACGTTCATTCATCAACGGTACCCTCAGTTCTTTTTAGCTTTGGCTGAAAACAAAACAAAAGGGGTGGTGGTCTGTTTTGCCAGGCATATAAACTTTTCTCCGCTTGACACTGTATTGGATCCTATGGGTCGCTACATTTTGGTTTCGGGCCACATCGATGGGGCACTATACACTTTTGTTTCCTACTACACTCCCAACAGGGGCCAAAAAAACTTTTTTGAATCTTTGTTACACAACCTGCAGACACACTTTAAAGGTACGATATTCATCGGCGGCGACTCAAACACAGCATTTGATTTCTCTCTAGACAAATGTTCAAACGGTACTTCTAAACCTAAACGCCCTTCCAAACAAAGTGTTAAAATAGCAAAGCTTCTGCATACTGCAGGACTGATAGATGTTTGGAGAGAGTCCAACCCCCGCACCAAAGACTACACTCATTTTTCAGCGCCTCATAATTCTTTTGCCAGAATTGACCACATTTTCACCCGCGCCCCTACAATCCCTTTAATCAGGAACTCCAAGATTGTTGATTCCTCCCTCTCAGATCACGCCATGGTGATTGTGACTACACAGAGACCCTCTGGGTCAGATAGCCCCCCTCGCTGGCGCCTACGGGAATCCCTATTAAGCGATCCAATTCAATGCACTCTGCTGGAAAAAGCTATTACAGAATACTTTCTTATTAACGATACGAGTGATGTATCCCCTCCTATGGTATGGGCAGCTCATAAGACAGTAATTCGAGGGAAACTAATTCAATTGTCAGCTAAACTAAAAGCAGAACACAAGGCGGACACGCTGAGGCTTACTGAGGACTTTCGCAAGTTAGCGAAAGCCCACAAGAGCCATCCTACCCCTGAATCTCTTGCAAACCTAGATAACGCCCGGGCACTACTAAACTTGTCACTGACCACAGCCGCCGAACAGCACCTTCGGTGGACAGGGGCCAAATTCTATGCCCAAGCTGATAGAATAGGTTCGAAGTTAGCCGCTAAATTGAGTCCCAAACAACGCACACTTGCATTCCCTAAAATTCTGACAGCTAATGGGGAACTGTCGCAGAACCCGTCTAAAATAATGGAAACCTTCCTGAGGTTTTTTACTGAATTATATAAACCAAACCTGAATCCCCCCAAATCACTACGAGAGGAATTTTTAAATACACTTCCCCTACCTACTCTTACAAACGATCATTGTGAGCTCTTGGAGAGCCCTTTTACCCAAGAAGAAGTGCTGGACACCATTAAAACTCTTAAACTGGGATCCTCCCCGGGTCCAGATGGTTTTTCCACGGGCTACTATAAAAAAATTTGGCCCCTGCCTGGCCCCCCATTTGACACGATTCTTCAATTCTCTCAGGGATGGAGCCCCTTTGAACAAAGACTTGAACCTGGCTTACGTCTCGGTAATACCGAAACCGGGCAAGGACACCAGTGATGTGGCGAACATTCGCCCTATTTCGCTTATCAATAATGACATAAAAATAATGACCAAAATAATGGCAAACAGACTTTCGAGTTTCATTTCTTATTATGTTTATAAGGATCAGGTGGGCTTCATCCCTGGCAGACAGGGACCTGACCAGATTAGACGTGCCATTGACGTTATCTCTCTGCTACAATCGCAGTGGGATGGGGGCCCTCCTCAAAAAGGCTTTCTACTTTCAATAGACTTACACAAAGCCTTTGATTCAATAGACTGGGCATACCTGACTGACATCCTGGGGAAATGGGGATTTGGACCAAACTTCCTTCAGCTTATTAACTCGCTTTACTCTGACCCCTCAGCACAGATTCGTTTACTGGGCAGATATTCCGATTCATTCTCCATTGGCAGAGGGACCAGACAGGGATGCCCACTCTCCCCTCTCCTCTTTGCGGTAGCAATTGAGACTCTAGCTATTGCACTATGGTCGGACCCTGACATTAGGGGGGTCAAATGTGGTCCCCAGGAACATAAGTGTGCATTATACGCTGATGACCTCCTACTTTTCGTCACTTCCCCCCTGACCTCCACTCCTTCGATCCTCAAGACACTGCGGATATTCAGTGAGATCTCCGGTCTGAGGGTCAACATGAACAAATCACTGGCATTGAACATATCCGTCCCCCCGGACATTTTAAAGAAACTCTCCAGTGATTTTGATTTTTCCTGGGCTCCCACACTTATCCCATACTTAGGCATCAAACTTACATCTAATATAAGTACCTTGTTTAAGATGAACTACCCCCCTATGGTGCTCAAATGTAAAAATGACATGGAAAGGTGGTCCAAGAGTGGTTTATCATGGTTGGGCAGGATTCATGCTATTAAAATGACCCTCCTCCCACGCCTTTTATACCTGTTTAGATCTCTCCCAATCCCGGTCCCGAAACAATTCCTCAGTAAAACTCAGTCGGACATAATACGTTTTGTATGGGGCAGGAAGGGTTACAGATGTCCCGCGGGAATACTATTCCGTCTAAGATCTCAGGGTGGTCTAGGCCTCCCTCACCTTTGGGGCTACTATCAGGCAGCTCAATTAACACAAATCTCGGCAGCCTTCTCTATGGGCTCGAAACCAGACTGGTTACACATGGAAAGACAGGCTGTCCCATCGCATACCGTTGACTATCTATTAGGATGCGAACCTAAACGCAGACCAGCGATCCTATCACCTACTCTCTCGCACTCAGTAGCACTTTGCTCCAAGCTTTTTACTCTACGCACCCTGATATCTCCACTGAGGCCTCTAATGCATTTATTTCACAACTCTGACTTTCCCCCGGGGATGAATATTAAGGCGTTCCGATGGTGGACAGACAAAGGCCTTTATAGAATCGGACACTTTCTTTCCCCAGCAGGGCCATTTTCCTTACCACACTACAGGACACAAATGGACATGCCTAATTCTGAACTTTTTAGATTCAACCAAATATCTCATTTCCTTCACTCCATTTGGACAGACAAAACGATTCCCCCCACCATTACTCCCTACGAACAATGGTGTGCCAATGCATTGGATCAGAGGGGAGGCATCTCGCTAATTTATACAGCTCTAATGTCTAAGACGGATATACCGGCCTATGCCCGGACCTGGGAGGAAGATACGGGCGGCACGTGGGAAGCAGAGGTCTGGTTCCGCGCTTCACAGCGAGCTTTCAAAGGTATTCTCAATGTTTCAATTGCAGAGGCTAGCCTAAAGGTGCTGTTAAGGTGGTATTATGTCCCTTCCAGGTTGGCACGGATGTACCCAGGAACTTCACCTGTATGTTATAGAGGTTGTGAACTAGAAGGCACGATGCTCCACATTTGGTGGACCTGCCCCCGCATTAGATCCTTTTGGCGGAAAGTGTTCCGTACCATCAGCTCTCTGACAGAGGTAACAGTGACCCCACATCCCTGCACAGCACTACTCAATCATAATATTCCCAAGTTATCCACATGCTCACAGGTCTTGGCATTCTTCGTCTTATTGGGCGCCAGAATGACCATAGCCAGAGCCTGGAAGAAACCCACCATCTCCTTCCAGGGTTTCAAGAGGAAGGTTTCCTGGATCATGGTGCAAGAACAAATTGTGGCTAAAATGAATGACAATACTGAAAAATTTAGATCCATTTGGGAACCCTGGGCCACCTTCTGCAATATGTCTCTCATACCTGGAGTACAGCCTGGCAGCCTGTCCACACATACATCTTCTCGATAGCTGACTTACTCTTCTTTCTCTTACTTCCTTCTAACATGTTTCTCTTTTCCCTAACTTTCTGACGCCCTTCTTGGCGTCTCAGTGTTCAGATATGGTTACTGAGAATTTTTGATTGCAGATCCTGAACTTTGAGGTGTTATGTTATCAATATGGTTATATGTATCCCTCACATTCCTATCTGATGTAATAATCATACAGACCGGGTGGTAGGGATGGGCGACCCTGGCCCCTGGCATGCAGTGTGAACCCTTTTGGGGCATCCGGAGGGTCGGAGGCCACCGAGCCATAATGGGCTTTGTCCCATGAGGTGATGGGGGATCTATGGAACTAAGTTTGTGCCATTGCATATTTGATTCTGTAATACTAGTAGTAGTAACCTGGGACACCTTATAGTAAAGTATTTAGATATGTCGACTTGTATAAGCAACTTTTGGAATGTTTTTTATGATCTTATGACATTTCACTTTAATTTTTGATATTGCTGTCATCGCAAAAATCTCTTAATAAAAATCTTTGAATTAAAATCACTGCTCCCGAAAAAAAAGTCAGTTTTTTAAAACTTATTTTTGCATTGATAAATGTCCCCTGGGGCAAGACCCGGGTCCCCAAACCCTTTTTAGAACAATAACTTGCATATTAGCCTTTAAAATTAGCACTTTTGATTTCGAACGTTCGAGTCCCATAGACTTTAACGGGGTTCGATTAGTTTCGGTCTGTTCGCAGGTTCTGGTGCGAACCGAACCAGGGGGTGTTCGGCTCATCCCTACTTGTGAATAGTGTCTTAACAGTTATAGATGCAACTAAAGGAAGGGCATGCATGCAGGGGCATAACTAGAAATAAAAAGTGCCTCGTAGCAAATATGTATTAATAAATAACCAATCACACAGTCCAAAACTTATGTATAGTAGGCTTGTGCAATTCGTTTCGTAACGAATCGAAATTCGTCCGAATTTAGCAACTTTCGGACATTCGAAAGCATTCGAATTTCCGAACAGAGCAATTACGAATAAGACCGAATCCGAAATAAATTATACCGCAAAATAGCGAATGCCCGAAGGTCTTCGGCATAATTCGTTATGAAAAAAGTTACGAATGTACGAATCCATTCGAAGCACAATAACACTCACTCTGCTCTCTGCTTCTCCCTCACCATGCTGAACTCCCTCTCAAAATGGTGTACAGGGGGCGGAGGTTATAGCCGCATGAAAAAACAAAAGTAAAATACGAGATTTCGAATCCATTCGAAGCACAATAACACTCACTCTGCTCCGCTCTCTGCTTCTCCCTCACCGTGCTGAACCCTCTCAAAATGGTGTACAGGGGCGGAGCCTATAGCCGCATGTAAAAAACGAAAGTAAAATACGAGATTTCGAATCGTTACAAATAACCGCTATGTATTTAGAAAAGTACAAATCCATTCGAAGCACATTAGGCATAATAGGCAGCGTCATTGTGAGAGAGACACGGAAAATTACGAATCAACGAACCCAAAAAAAGTTACGAAAGTAGGAGTTGTGTCCAGAATCAACGAAAAACAACGTACTCTACCGAAAGTACGAATTATAAAGCAACAAAAAATTCAACGAAAAATGTCGCTTGCAAAAATACGAATGAGTCCGAACACGAAAAATCCCGTCTAGCAAAATTACGAATGATTACGAATCAACAAGACCGGAAAGAAACGAACCGAAACGGAACAAATTTTTCCGTTGTGCACAAGCCTAATGTATAGTATATATGGTAGCAACTATATATATATATATACTTACTTCTCTCACAAAATACAGCACATATAACATTAGACATCCTCATCATACCTATAAAATTATGTATTTTATAGCATGAAAAATAGTTAGGAATTAAAGCATCTATTATCCAGTAAAGACATTTCTGTTGGTTATATGAAAGAAACATATACAATTGTGCAATAATGCATATTTGATACTTGGATCTTGTGGTGTTAATTTTTTTGTTTACCTTTGTGACATAAAAAGTATGTAACTAGTCTCATTCCTAGAGTTAAGGTCTAAGATGTTTATTTGTAAACCTTAGAAGGAACTAAATAAGACAAGAAGAAGGCATAGTGGTGAATTAGTCTGACTGTTATAACACAGCTGGGAGTCATAAAAAGGACAGAAGGAAACAAGAGGAAGGAAAAAAAATCATGCTAGCAGCTTGGTACCGAAGTGGTTAGGCAGACGATGAACTATAAGGTCTGAATTGTTTTTTAATCTACTTGTAATTAGTGTACATTTACAGTATGCCACTGACTATTGGATGCCAGGATATTCTGACAATGATATCAAACATTCTTTGTCCTTCAGATATCAGTCACAAAGCATTATTTTGCTTTGATAAATAAGGTTGGCCGGCCCTTCATTATTGCATAACTTGACTTTTGAAGAGTCCATCACACCTATGCATGTGTAATTTTCTCTCCAAGGAGCTGAACTGTTAGGACATTGCTTGAAAAGGGGTTGGGTTTTTGGTAACAAAACAATAGTAAACCTTGAAAGCATCCAATCCTGAAATAACAACTTGAATTTGACTATATTAGAGCTATATGCCCACCAATCAATACCACTCTATGTAAGTCTAGGGAAGCTATGTCTATAACAAAATAAACACTTGAGAAGCATCAGAACTGGTCCTCCACATAAAGTTTAATGGTAATTATGGGATATATCCCTGGCACTATTGTTTATTTTATGTCTCTTGTTTTTCTTCAGTTTGTGTATTTAATACTTCTGTTTAGTAAGAGATTGCTGCATTATATTTAGGTCCTTTTACTATATACAAATAAACTTCTGTGATTGTGCTGTCACTAAAGTGTATGTAATCTTTTTACCAAATGTATCACTTGAAATATTATAGTTTTCATTTTGGGTAACAGAATTAGCAACCACTTTTTGTGTACACTAGGTTGGGAAATCAACACAAACAACTTGATTTGCATAACAGGTGTAAGTTTATAGGGATTTTAAACTGAACACAGTTTACCAGTATTGGGTCACAGCAATACTATTTAGATAAAATAGATATCTTTTTGTTTTATTTATTTATCTTTCCATAAAAGTTTTTATTGAAAAAAAAAATAGTCTTATAGATATCACATAAGTATCAACAGTAGTATTAAGAGAAAAACAATAAACCAAGGAGCTTCGGCTCTATATTAGGTACAGTCATATGTCATACAATCATGGTAAGGTCTGGACAGTATACTCAGTAGGCTTATGCAATTAGTTTCGTAACGAATCGAAATTCGTCCGAATTTAGCAACTTTCGGACATTCGGAAGCATTCGAATTTCCGAACAAAGCAATTACGAATAAAACCGAATCCGAAATAAATTATACCGCAAATAGTGAATGCCCGAATGTCTTCGGCATAATTTGTTATGAAAAAAGTTACGAATGTACAAATCTATATGAAGCACAATAACACTCACTCTGCTCTGTTCTCTGCTTCTCCCTCACCGTGCTGAACTCCCTCTCAAAATGGTGTACAGGGGCGGAGGCTATAGCCGCATGTAAAAAACAAAAGTAAAATACGAGATTTCTAATCCGTTCAAAGCACAATAACACTCTGCTCTGCTCTCTGCTTCTCCCTCACTGTGCTGAACCCTCTCAAAATGGTGTACAGGGGCGGAGGCTATAGCCGCATGCAAAAAACTAAAGTAAAATACAAGATTTCGAATTGTTACAAATAACCGCTATGTATTTAGAAAAGTACAAATCCATTCGAAGCACATTAGGCATAATAGGCAGCGTCGTTGTGAGAGAGACACGGAAAATTACGAATCAACGAACCCAAAAAAAGTTACGAAAGTAGGAGTTGTGTCCAGAATCAACGAAAAACAATGTACCCTACCGAAAGTACGAATTATAAATCAACTAAAAATTCAACGAAAAATGTCGCTTGCGAAAATACGAATTAGTCCGAACACGAAAAATCCTGTCTAGCAAAATTACGAATGATTACGAATCAACAGGACCGAAAAGAAACGAACCGAAACTAAACAAATTTTTCCGTTGTGCACAAGAAACGAACCAAAACTAAACGAATTTTTCCGTTGTGCACAAGTCTAATACTCAGTATATACTATACACATCATAGACACATCAGAATATCGGTGAAGGGACATGCCCATGCTTCGGAGCCTTCAATAAGAAAATTGGCACATCAGAACCCCTAACACACTAGATCAGAGCCTTTGTTTCAAATTCTATGTCAATCCCTAGAGATCCGCATATTCAGAAGAGGGTGAAAGGAGGGGTCAACTAAGGTAACCCCGACCCCCCATAGTCTCCGGTCATCGGGGTCATTTATAAAGGAGGAGTAGAAGGAAGGAAAAGAAAGGAAGGACCAGAGGGAAAGTAGAAAGGGGGACAAAATACACAGAGACAACAACAACAAAAAAAAAAAAAAAGGGGGGAGATAAGGGAAGCTGATCTGAGATGCGAAAGCTTGAAGAGGGGGTGGGACAACCACCAGCTACCCTCTCCGTCTATTCCGCTTCGGGGTAAGAACTCACCCATGATACCAAGCACCAGTCCCTATTCAGAAAAATCTACATGGAAAGTTCCTAGTCAACCAGCGGTCTGTAAAAGATTTTGGTATTCTGCAGACTTCCGGAATTTAAACCAATCATCCCATATATTGGTGAATAATAATAAGTCAGTGCAACGCAAAAAATAATAATAAGAGTCCATAAAGTGAAAAAGGTCCATAAATAGGTGAAAGATGACGAATACACTATTCACAGCATGCGATGTGGATAACAGCAGCTGACCAGAAAGATCCCTCCACCGCACACAGACAGAATGGCCTCTCACATCAATGATTCGACCTACAAGAGGTCACAAAGCATGGAATAATAATGATGACATCCAAGGGGGAACCGCACACCAGACAACACCACAGCAGAGCAGAGTCCAGCATTAAATTAGAAAGACTGGGCCAAACTATTGCCCAGGCTGTCCCTTAAATTTGGGCATAGCGACCCCCTAAATTTAGGGGTCCGCTACATAATATAATAAATAACTATAAATAATTATAACAAATAGTAATGTAATTATAATAAAAATTACTCAATAATGTAATCAAAACAAAAACACTGAAATTTGCTCAGTTGCAGAATTGTCGCTGTCATTAGATTTAGTGTTTGATGACAAATTTCCCCACAAATCGCTATCGCTCAATTCTGCAAGTGATTCTAATTTATTATCGCTGTTTTTTAGCTGGTCTAAAATCACTTTTGACATAAAGGGACACTTTTTGGTTGCTATGGACAATCTCCAGTTTCCAGGCATAAAGAACAGTTTTTATAATATAAAAGTGCATGCAGGACACTGGACAGACCACTAGGGACAAAGGGTGTGTGTAATTATTTGATACAGTATTCTGTAATCTTACTGATTACAGTACTGTATGTATTTCACTTTTAGAATTTTGCGCCAAACTCAGCCGCAACGTCGCAGGGAACGGAGCTCGGCACCCGGCAGTGTGAATAGAGCGAGACACGGCTCGCACACACTGCACACTGTGGGGACACATCGTAGGATCCAGGGAACAAGGTAAGTAACTTCCCCTGGATACTGCGATGCAGCCCGGGTCTGGCTCTGGGTTACCGCTTTTAGCATTAAAAACGCACCCCGAGACAGACTCGGAAATACCGCTAAGTGGGTTGACAAATTGAGTTTTCCAAGATTGTAGACTTAACCCTTACACAAAAGCAATGTGTGGGGAACTGTGTGAAACACTTTGGCAAATTCCAAGTATACTACGTCCACAGCCAGGTTTTACTTACCTCTTCATAAAAATAAATCAGGTTTGTGTGACAACTTCTGTCTTTCTGAATCCATGCTGTCTGCTACTTAGAATATTTTTTTTCCAGCAATAACTCATCTATGTGGTCTTTTATTAAACTCTTCAGTATCTTCCTAACTATAGAATTTAAACTAACAGGTCTATAATTACTAGGTAAAGACTTTGATCCATTTTTAAATATAGGCACCACATTGGTTGCACGCCAATCCGGTGCTAATATTCCAGTCATTAAAGAGCCCCTAAAAATTAGAAACAATGGCTTTGAAACGACAGAGCTCAATTCTTTTAGTATCCATGGGTGGATGCCATCTGGTCCGGGTGCTTTTTTCACCTTTATTCTGTCTAAATATTTCTGAACCATATAAATTTTGAGCCATAGTGGTTCATTTGGGGCCTTGTCAATAACATCCCCATGACCCCTCCCATGCTCCTTTGTATACACAAAGCTGAAGAAGGTATTTAATAAATATGCCTTCTGTTTAGTGCTCCTAAAACCAGCAAAAGAAAATCCAATTAAAAATCAAAGGATATCAGCAAAATGAAGGCTGGTTGTGCGCCAAAAAGAACAACAAATATTTATATTTATTATAATTTTTCCTTGGTCTCCTAATCTACACTTGTTACATAGGTGCATTTAAGACTTCTAGGTTAAAATAAAAATTCCCATTCATAAGCCTACAGTATATCTTAAGGTTAGGAACTATTTCTATATTTATTTTATATGATTGAATGCATAGCTTTTTCAATTCCCCAGTGATAAATGTAAGCAATATTTAGCATATTAAAGACATGAAGGGACATTGAGGATTATAAAAATATGCACAACATATCCCAAGTAAGTGAAAATATTATTGAGGGACAATTTAGGAAAACAGAATGTGTTTTTAAAAAGATTTTATATAATCAAGAATTTATATGTCCTGAAGATTATCAAAAATGAGTGACACATCTTGGTAGAAGGATCTCCTTAGGGCTTTATTCTGCAGTTGTAATCATCTATTTATGAAGTCTCTGTCCTCTTTTTGCTCATGTAGTATGTACAAAGCTCCTCTGAAGGTCAACATAACCTGTCAAGAAAACTTTAGAATTAAATTTGATAAATGTTTCTGTTTAAAACATTATGTTATCTCTCCCACCTCTTCTCCATCACCCCACATACTACTATGGGACCTATTATTGTGATAAAATACATCCAGAGAATTGTTCAAATTAGTTTTTGACTTTCAGCAGCCATTTTGGATCATATACTGCCACTCGATATGTCTCTGCCTAGGGCTAAGCTTTGATTAGTGTGAAAAAATTACATTATTTTCTCTATGGCTTTACAACTACAAGACTTATTTTCTACCAAAGGTATACAATGTGCTTTAAATTCAAGACACTGATCTTTACTACTTGCATTGAATCAAGACAGTAGCTGTGTAGGGTTTTCCAATTGTTTTGCTAATATTAATTTTTAGATGCCATGAAGACATGAAACTATACGGTTGATGTAGAGTTTAGGAAATTGAGTAGTTTACACTACTGGGAAAAACAATAGCCAGTAAATACTATATTGGCAGTTTATTTTAAATAGTGTTTGTTAGTACTAAATTTAATTGAATTGTTACTGTAGTTAACTTTCAGATCTGTCTTGTTGTTTTTCTGTATGACCTAATGGTCTTCCTTTTTTTTCTTTTTTTTTTTTACTCTCTACTGCTTTGTATAACTTTACTAAAGAATAATAGTTAAAAATAATCAGATCTATCCACACATGTTCTGCAAACTTGGGAGTACACTTACCAACTAAAACTTTAACCACTTGCTGACCAGGCTTTTTCTGGCACATTATGTTTACAAGTTGAAATCAGTATTTTTTGCTTGAAAATTACTTATAAACCCAAAACATTATACATTTTTTTAGCAAAGAGCCTAGGGAATATTAATGGCGATCATTGCAATTATTTTATGTCACATGGTATTTGCGCAGCGATTTTGCCAACAAATTTTTTTGGTAAAAACACAATATTTACCCCAAGTTTTTTTGTATAATGCAAAATATAATGTTATGCCAAGTAAAATAGATACATAACATGTCTCACTTTAAAATTGTACATGCTCGTGGATTGGGGTCAAACTACGGTACCTAAAAATCTCCATATGCGAAGCTTTAAATGCCTTTACAGGTTACCCGTTTAGAGCTCTATCACTGGAATTATTGCTCTCACTCTAACGTTTGCAGCGATACCTCACATGTGTGATGCAAATACAGTTTACATATGCGAGCACGACTTACGTCGGAGGGATGGGCAGTTTTATTTCTTATTTTTTCTTATTTATTTTACTTTTTATTTTTTATTTTTATACTGTTCCTTAAATTTTTTTGATCACTTTTATTTCTATTACAAGGAATGAAAACATCCTTTGTAATATAAATAAGGATGACAGATCCTCTTTATAGAGAGGTCTGGGGTCAAAAACACTCATCTTTTCTTTACATTTAAAAGCAAAAGATCCCAAAAATGTATTTTTGATCTTTTGCTTTAACCACTTACAGACCGCCCACCACATATAAACATACCTGTAAGTGGTGATTTTGTGCACACGATCTGGGGCTCGTGGGAGCCAATCAGTAGGTCCGGCGGCCTGTGACGGCAGCTGGGACCCACTGATCGTTCAGAGGAAAGTCAGAACAGCGGTCTGCCTATGTAAACAAGGCAGACCGCTATTCTGTCAGGGAGGAAAGAGAGATCTTGTGTTTCTGCTACACGCAGATTTCTCTTTTTTTGCCCAGTTCATCCACTCCCCCAACAGTTAGAAATCACTCCCTAGGAGCACTTAAACCCCTGATCGCCCCTGGTGTTAACTCCTTCCCTGTCAGTGTAATTTATACAGTGACAGTGCATTTTTTTAGCACTGATCACTGTATTGGTGTCAGTGGTCCCCAAAAACATCCGATCACCGCCATTACTAGTAAAAACAATAAAAAAGTCCATAAATCTTTCCAATAGTTTGTAGACGCTATAACTTTTGCACAAGCCAATCAATATATGCTTATTGGGATCTTTTTTACCAAAAATATGTACAAGAAAACATATTGGCCTAAATTGATGAGGAAATTTGATTTTGTTTTATTTTATTGCGTATGTTTTATAGCAGAAAGTAAAAAATATATAATTTTTTTTCAAAATGTGCATTCTTTTTTTGTTATATAGTGCAAATATACCACAAAAAGAAAGCTCTATTTGTGGGGAAAAAAGGACATACATTTTATTTGGGTACAGCGTTGCACAATTGTCGATTAAAGCATCGCAGTGCTGTATTGCAAAAAATGGCCTGGTCAAGAAGGTGGTAAAACCTTTCAAAGCTGAAGTGGTTAAACAAAAAAAAAAAATATATATATATATATATATATATATATATATTTACTTCCAGCCTGGGCCGGAAGTGATGTCATGACATGTCATGAAATAGTGTTAACTGTTTGATTATCTATGGAAGCAGCCGGCAGTACTGTTGGATCGTTTCTCGGGTGAACAGGTGGAAACAGTAAGCCTAAGATACATCGGCGAGCCTCATTTAATATTAACTTTTTTGAAGAGCTTTGAGCTCTTTAGTTATTTCCATAGATTTTCTATTGGATTCAAGTCAGGTGATTGACTGGGCCATTGTGGCAGCTTTATTTTCTTTCTTTGAACCCAATTGAGAGTTTTCTTGGCTTTGTGTTTGTGATCATTGTCTTGCTGAAATGTCCACCCTTGTTTCATCTTCATCATCCTGGTAGAGGGCAGCAGATTTTTATCAAAACTGTCCTGGTACATTTTTCCATTCATTCTTCCTTCAATGATATGAAGTTTGCCAGTACTGTATGCTGAAAAACAGCCCCACACCATGATGTTCCAACATCCAATCTTCACTGTTGGTATGGTATTTTTGGGGTGATGTGCAATGCCATTTGAACTGGGAATTATGGCATCCAAGGAGTTCAATTTTGGTCTCATCTGACCAGACTATATTTTACCAGTATTTCACAGGCTTGTCTAAATGTTGTGCAGCAAACTTTAAATGTGCTTCAAAATGCTTTTTCTTCAGCAATGGAGTCTTGCGTGGTGAGCATGCATACAGTCCATGGTGGTTGAGGGCATTACTTATTGTTTTCTTTGAGGCTCGGTTCACACCTATGCGAATTGGATGCGGCTTACACCGTATCCAATTTGCATGACATTTTAAAATACCTTCATTTGAATGAGGCTGGTTCACATATCTGCGGGGCATTCGCACTGCCGAAAAACGTGTGTGTTTTCTAGGAGTTGCGTTCCGGCTCAGGTGCGAATTCAGGCCCATTATCTTCTATGGGCTCGCATCTGATTCGCAGATGCATTCTCTCACCCTGCTCACTACACCTGCCCCTCTCCCTGCTCATCTAAACCGCAGCTACAACACAGAGGAAGCGCTAAACAGCTGCTTCTTCTCTTCACACAGAGAACGTAGCTGGAATTCGCACCGGACTGGTGTGAACCCAGCCTGAAACAATTATACCTGCTAATTCCAGGTCTTTCTGAAGCTCTCCACAAGTGGTCCTTGGCTCATGGACAATGATTCTGATAATTTTTTTCACTCCTCTGTCGGAAATAGTGTGAGGAGCCCCTGGTTGTGGCCAGTTTATGGTGAAATTAATGTTCTTTCCACTTCTGGATTATGGCCCCAACATTGCTCACTGGAAAATTCAGAAGTTTAGAAATCCTTCTGTAACCAATGCCATCAGTATGTTTTGCAACAATAAGGTTGCAAAGGTCTTGAGAAAGCTTTTTGCTTTTACCAACTGATATTAATGTGCACTGACAAGAGGCAAGATTGCTTTCTAATTACTTATAGATTTTAGCTGGTGTTTCGGCTTTCCATGCCTTTTTGCACCTCCCTTTCTTCACGCGTTCAATACTTTTTCCTGACACAGCATGACAGCATATACGTATGGGAAGGCTCTGCCTCCCTGCCCAATTCAGGAGCGGTTATATTATAAAAGTAGGTCTCCTCCCTTCCTGCAGTATTCTCATTTTTTTCCTCACTGCTACAGCCGGTTATGCTAATGCTAAAAAGCAGAATTTTTATTTTTCCCTCACCTTGCCGGACGCTTCTGGCCAAGCCGCACAGGTTCAAGCCTCTCCTGTGGCGAAGCTCCCCGCTGTAAAGGCAGACATGAACGCCTATATGGGGGAGACCCCACCCCCCTCTCAAGATCCAGGAAGATATGGGGGTGAGGGCATCTGGTCTCTAGGGAGTGCTCCTTTATCATGATGCCATGGATGGACATGCATTGGACTGTCTGTTTGGACATGAAGCATGCAGGTGGTAAGGCACCACATGGTGCAAAATTCCATTCAGTTACTGCTGCAAGTATGTGGTTAAGCTTGCATTTCTGAAGGGTTGTGGTTGTGTCTGCAATACTGCTAATGATGATAGCAGGTGTGCTGTGCTGTGCTGAAGCCTTCCTACTAACTGAACAAGCCTGGCCCTACAGTCTTGACTTATTTTCTGCAGGTATGCTGTTGGTTTGCATTTCTGAAAAGCATATATCACACTTGTGAATCTAACTGGCTATCCATAGTGCCACTTTGTTTACTAATGTTTCACAGATTGGAGTCTGTGTCTGCAGTTTTGCTAATGCTTGAACTGATAACAGGTGATATTGAGCCCTTTCCTTTTAATGCAGGGCCTGGCCCTGCAGGCTGGGCTCACTGTGTATTGATGCTTGGATGTGGTATGAACCTTGGTGGTACATGTGTCTAAGGTAGGTTTAACCTGCTAGTGCTAATTGTCAGGTGACTATTAATTGCGCTGCTTGTCTATGATTACATTAATGTCAGGGTCACCTGTGGCCAGGTGACAGATGCACACCGTAGGGGGACAGGAGTGCACCGCGAGGTAGTGAACCCTATGGCTGGCTTCTGTGGATAGGAAACTGGGTGGTTGTGGAAAGCGGGACCAGAGGAGCACAACCGGGATCCCAACGGAAGCGAGAGCCAAGATTCCCCAGGGCGCGGAGTCTAAGACCCAGCTGGTCTTCTCCAGGGCCTCTAGTGGTGAGGATGTTACGCTGCAGGCTGGGACCAGGTCGCGGCCCCTGGAGTTTCCTAGCTCACGCCCCGTAGGATAAGGGGAAGCAGCAGCACACGATAGAGAGAACCGAATAACAAGCCGAAGGTCAGGGGCCACAAGCAGACAAGGATAACGAAGAACGAGCCGAAGGTCAAGGGTCACGAGCAGACAGGGATGGTCGGGGACAAGCCAATAACGTAACAGAGAGACAGACGTAGCACACGGCAGGCAGGAACCCAAACACACAATGCCTAACAAACACGTTGATCAGCAAAGCAGGCTTGCAGTGCACAGGTTAATATAGTGTTCAGTGATAGGGCCTGGGGTGGAGTCAGGCTGGGAGGAGATTATAAAGGAAGCCAGGTGAAGGAGGTCTGGTCTCTAGATGAACACATGAGGAGGAAGGTAAGATGGCAGACAGACATTAATGCATATCCATGACAGTACCCTCCCTCTTACGAGGCCTCCCCCTTCCCCGCCTGGGCCCAGGTTTAGAGGGAAACTTCAGATGAAACTCCTTTAACAGACGAGGTGCAAAGACCTCAGATGCAGTGATCCAAGACCTCTCCTCAGGACCAAACCCTTTCCAATGAACGAGGTACTGAAGAACGCCTTTACAGAGTCGGGAGTCCAGAATTTGACTGATCTCGTACTCCTGATTATCCTCCGAGACAGGCGCCACGGTAGGAAGAGGACGAGAGAATTTATTGAGGACTAAAGGCTTTAGAAGAGCAACATGAAAGGAGTTAGTGATTTTAAGGCTCTTAGGAATCTGGAGTTTGAAACAAACCGGATTCAGTTTAGCAGTTACCGTGTATGGACCGATGAATCGTGGAGCAAACTTCAGAGAAGGAACTCGGAGCTTGATGTTCCTGGTAGAGAGCCAGACTTTGTCCCCTGGCTGAAGAGAAGGCGGTTTACGCCTGCGGCGGTCGGCAAAGCCTTTGAATTTTTCAGCAGCTGCCCGGAGGGAATCATGAACGTGACCCCAAACGGAATTGAGAGACTCCTGAACCGAAGCCAAAGCTGGAATGTCTGGAGAACAGATCATAGGAAGAGGAAGTTGAGGGTGTTTTCCATAAACTGTGAAAAAGGGTGTCTTCTGCGAACTGGTATTCACATGATTGTTATGGGAGAATTCTGCCCACGGGAGTAGAGAGGACCAATCGTCATGGTGAGAAGACACAAAGGTGCGAAGAAAGACCTCTAACTCCTGATTAACCCTCTCAGTCTGTCCATTGGATTGGGGATGGTAAGAAGAAGAAAAATCCAAGACAATATTGAGGGATTTGCAAAAGGCTCTCCAAAAACGAGACGTGAATTGGACTCCCCTGTCGGAAACAATATGAGAAGGGACCCCATGTAGGCGGAGAATTTCTCGAATGAAAATGGGAACCAAGGCAGGGGCAGAAGGAAGACCAGGAAGAGGAACAAAATGAGCCATCTTGGAGAATCAATCGATTACCACCCAAATGACTGTATTATTCTCAGACAGTGGGAGATCGGTGATAAAATCCATGGCAATATGGGCCCAGGGTTCCTTAGGAATAGGCAAGGGCATGAGGAGACCAGCAGGAGCTTGTGTGGAGGATTTGGACTGAGCACAGACATGACAAGCTTTAACGTAGTCTTTGACGTCTGAGCGGAGATTAGGCCACCAGTAGTGACGACTGATGAGTAGGAAGGATCGGAGGAATCCAGAATGCCCTGCCACCTTGGAATCATGTCCCCAACGAAGGATCTTAGCTCTTAGCTCAGTGGGGACAAAGGTCTTACCAGGCGGAATTTTAGACTTCAGGGTGGTAGAGTGGGCAACAATGCATGAGGTGGGAATGATCGGCTCAGGTTCAGGGGCGGACTCCTCGTCCAAAGTGTCAAATGACCTAGAGAGCGCATCAGCCCGACCGTTGCAGGAACCAGGTTTGTAGGTAATCGTGAAATTAAAACGGGCAAAGAAGAGACTCCACCTGGCCTGTCTAGGATTCAGACGTTTAGCATTCTGTAGATACTGTAAATTCTTGTGATCGGTAAAGATCGTTATGGAGTGAGGGGAACCCTCCAAGAGATGACGCCACTCCTCTAACGCCAATTTAATTGCGAGAAGTTCCCGATCACCGATGGCATAATTCCTCTCTGCCTGAGAAATTTTTTTGGAGAAGAACGCACATGGTTGGCGTCTCTTCTCAAAGATTTGAAGAAGCACAGCTCCCACCCCCATTGAGGAAGCGTCCACTTCAATAAAAAATGCATTCCCAGGATTTGGTCTCCTCAAGAGGGGGCCAGAAACAAAGGCCTGTTTCAGGTTGTGAAATGCAGAGACAGCTTCGGGAGGCCAGTCTCTGGCATTCACACCCTTCTTGGTCAAAGCGATAATAGGCGCGGCAATGGAAGAGTAATTCCTTATGAACTGCCTATAATAATTAGTGAAGCCAAGAAAGCGCTGTGTGGCCTTGAGGCTAGCAGGAAGAGGCCAGTTGGTGATAGCCAAGACCTTCCCAGGGTCCATACGAAGCCCCGAACATGAGACAAAGCACCCCAAAAACAGGACCTCAGAACATTCAAAGGAACATTTCTCCAGCTTGGCATAGAGATTGTTCTCTCTAAGACGTTGAAGTACAGTGCGGACATGGTTTCTGTGGACGAGCAGATTTTCAGAAAAGATCAGAATGTCATCCAGATAGATGACAACAAACTGGTACAGCAGATCTCTGAAGATTTCATTGACAAAGTTTTGAAACACGGCTGGAGCATTACACAGACCAAAAGGCATCACCAGATATTCGTAATGCCCGTCTCTAGTGTTAAATGCAGTCTTCCATTCGTCACCCTCCCGTATTCGAATGAGATTGTACGCGCCTCTGAGATCCAACTTGGTGAAAATGGAGGCACCCTTCAACCTATCGAATAGCTCAGATATTAAGGGTAAGGGGTATCGATTTTTAATAGTAACCGCATTTAAACCCCGATAATCGATGCAGGGTCTTAAGGTACCATCCTTTTTGGCAACAAAAAAGAACCCTGCCCCTGCAGGCGATGAGGATTTCCGGATGAACCCTCTCTCCAGATTCTCTGCTACATACTCCGACATGGCCTGGGTCTCTGGGATGGACAGAGGGTAGGTACGACCCCTGGGTAGAGTTGCTCCGGGGACAAGATCAATAGCACAGTCAAAAGACCTGTGGGGAGGAAGCACCTCAGCTGATTTTTTACAGAACACATCCCGGTAATCGCTGTATGCGGCGGGAAGATCAGAAGAAACAGAAGTGGCAGCAACCGGAAGACTCTCCTTGGGGGTCACCTTGAGAAGACACGACGAGAAACATGAGGAACCCCAGGCCAGGATCTGCCCAGAGACCCAGTCCACATGTGGGGAGTGGAGCTGTAGCCAAGGGAGGCCCAATACAACTGGGGTAGAGGCCTTGGGTAGAATAAGAAAGGATATCCACTCCTGGTGGAGAATCCCTACCGACATCCTAATGGGTAGCGTCTGGAAGCGAATAGGGCCCCCTGGGAGAACAGTGCCATCAATTGCCGAGACTACCAATGGGGTAGTGAGAGGTGAAAGGGTAAGCTTCATAGAAGAAGCAGTTCTCCAATCCATGAAATTGCCGGCAGCCCCGGAATCCAGGTATGCAAGGGTTGACTGAGGAGAAGTGCCTACATGAAGGGACACCGGCAAGAGCAGGCGAGAAGGTGATGTTTCTGGGTCCAATACTCCACCTTCCAAATGTATTAGACCCGAGCGTTTCCCGGACGAAGCGAGCAGGAGTCACGAAAATGACCCTTGCCCCCACAATAGAGGCACAAGCCCAGAGTTCTGCGCCTAGCACGTTCTTCGGGGGTTAGTCTGGTCCGGCCCAGCTGCATAGGTTCTTCAGCAGGTAGAGGATGCTCCACGGAATGAAGGGAGGGGAGCTCAGACTGGCTAGGACCCAGAGAGTGCTGGCGTCTTTTTTCTAAGGACCTCTCTTGAAAACGAATGTCGATCTGGTTGCATAATGAAATTACATCGTCCAGACCGACGGGAATGGCTCTTCCCGCTAATTCGTCTTTCACTCGGTCAGAGAGGCCATGTAAAAAGGTAGCGACCAGGGCCTCATTATTCCAGCTCAATTCAGCTGTGTGGATACGGAACTGAAGAGCATATTGCCCCACTGAACTAGATTCTTGGCGAAGACGTAAGACAGCACTAGCCGCTGAAGAAGCCCGAGCCGGCTCTTCGAAGATATTACGAAAGAGCTTCAAGAATTCGGACAGACTGGAAACCACCGGATCGTTCCTCTCCCACAGGGGGGCAGCCCAGGCCAAAGCTTCACCGGAGAGGAGGGAAATGATATAGGCTACCTTAGCCCGGTCAGATAGGAAGCTTTGAGGCTGAAGCTCAAAATGAATAGTGCATTGGCTGAGAAACCCCCTGCAGGCCTTGGAGTCCCCAGAGAAACGGAACGGAGCTGGCAATCTTAGTGAGTGTGAGGCTGCGACTGGTGCCATAGGTACAGCCGCTGGTTGTACTTGGGGTTGCGGATTCGGGGTTCCCAAGGAGACCTGAAGCTGCTCGAATCGAGAAGCCAGATCCTGGAGGAATCGCATCACCTGGGTCTGATTTGATTCCTGGGTCTCAAGTCTGCGAACTATGCCCTGCAATGGATCATCCGCGGGAAGCGGGATGTCAGCCGGGTTCATGGCTGATCAAACTGTCAGGGTCACCTGTGGCCAGGTGACAGATGCACACCGTAGGGGGACAGGAGTGCACCGCGAGGTAGTGAACCCTATGGCTGGCTTCTGTGGATAGGAAACTGGGTGGTTGTGGAAAGCGGGACCAGAGGAGCACAACCGGGATCCCAACGGAAGCGAGAGCCAAGATTCCCCAGGGCGCGGAGTCTAAGACCCAGCTGGTCTTCTCCAGGGCCTCTAGTGGTGAGGATGTTACGCTGCAGGCTGGGACCAGGTCGCGGCCCCTGGAGTTTCCTAGCTCACGCCCCGTAGGATAAGGGGAAGCAGCAGCACACGATAGAGAGAACCGAATAACAAGCCGAAGGTCAGGGGCCACAAGCAGACAAGGATAACGAAGAACGAGCCGAAGGTCAAGGGTCACGAGCAGACAGGGATGGTCGGGGACAAGCCAATAACGTAACAGAGAGACAGACGTAGCACACGGCAGGCAGGAACCCAAACACACAATGCCTAACAAACACGTTGATCAGCAAAGCAGGCTTGCAGTGCACAGGTTAATATAGTGTTCAGTGATAGGGCCTGGGGTGGAGTCAGGCTGGGAGGAGATTATAAAGGAAGCCAGGTGAAGGAGGTCTGGTCTCTAGATGAACACATGAGGAGGAAGGTAAGATGGCAGACAGACATTAATGCATATCCATGACAATTAACTCTACAGTGGGAATGACTGTGATGTGTTTATTTCTATGCATTTACATGCTGACCTTGGTTCTAAAATAAAAGTCAGGATCTGTTTAGTCACATTCCTTAGTACTTACCTGTTAGCAATATGTAATTGCTTGTATTATTTGGGGTACCCCACAGAAAGATATGTGGTTTGTAGTGGTTACTACTTATGGCAAATACCCCAGGCATGGCTCCAGGCTTCAGCTCATCTGTGAACCAGTAGCAATCAGCCTTCCTAGAGACCAGCAACTTTAACTAAGGTGAGGGCAGGTAGGTATATGGTATATCCTAAAAGAGTGCACATTATGGGCATATGAGCGTAAATCTCTCCAGCCCTCAACACCAACACCAGTCAACCTACTTCTACAACAGGGGACAGAGCCTCTTCAGCCCTGAAAGAACCACTATGTAGTTAACTGCCAGTGGAGGCAGATCAAGAAGTCTCTACAGTAATCATAGTGGTCTGGTGGTAACTGGTGTGTCGGCCAAAATGCAAAACAAGGTTGCAGGCCAAAGACAGTGACAAAGGTGCAGAGACTGAAAAGGCCTACAGTCACTAATAGTTCCATACCAAGCCTAATCAAACAATTGTGCTTGTTTAAACGCAACCTCTACCTCAGAGCTTGCTTCTGGGAAATTGCTATGACAAGTTGGCATATCAGAAGCAAAAGGTGGATACTTTAACCCCATCCAAGCTGACTGTGTGGAGCTCGGGGACTAAGCTATTCAAACAAAGGCATCTAAAGGGTACCTCTGCCTCAAAAGCAGCCGGCCAAACAGGCTGCATCAGATTAACCAAGGGTGCCATTCTTGCAACAGAAGAGGCAATATCCTTTGCAGAGACCCTGGGACAGCAAATAGAGCCAGAGATGAAGAAGGTTCATACTGCTGTTAAGTAGTGTTTTGTGTCCTGCGATTGTGCTCACTTCGGTAGCCAGACTGTCAGGACCCCAGACAGGATGAAAGCAGAGCTCTGGTCTGTGATAAAATCTCTATGATGGCGGATCCTAGATTGAAAATGGAGTAGCCAATGATGCAGTTCAGACACTGCGAATACAAATGTATATGCGGTTTCTCCAGTAATCATTGTGGTCAGTGAACCCTTATGTCCCATCCCACAAGTAAACACATGCCGCTTTAAGTCAGAGTGGTGACTGTTCAAGTCGGATCTGGTGATATTTAGAAGGAGGATTAATTCCTTATGTTAATCACCAATGACCAGAGGATGGCCAAAAGGCAAAGTAACAGAGTGAATGACAGGTTAGACCTGGGAGAACTATAGCGGAGAATAAAGAATCAAGAATTATCTTTATTTGCCTAAACCCAAGCCGCCCAATAGGGTCAGCTGACAGTTATATGTAAAGTTGAGCTTAGGATCTGTGGGTCCTGTGCATTAAGGAAGCCAATGGAATTTTTTTTCATTTCTCTACCAATTCATTGCATTCCCTTCATGATGCATCAGAGCACAAGGGTTGTGATTACATGGTCGTTAGTCAAAAGTAAGACTTGAATAACAGGCGGAAGGTTAAGGATCCAAAAAATTGCACAGGCCATCGTTGCAATTAATCTCTCCAGCCGTCAGTAAGGCTTGACCTCCACAAATCATACCCCATGATTTCCAAGGAGTATCGTTCATAGCGGTGCGACCCCCCCCAAGTTGCTGCAACGGTAAAGTAGTCCCTACACTACTTTTAAGCCCACTGTGATCTAACTTGGGGCCATAGACATCAAGAATACACAGGCATTGATTCAAGACACATAGAAATCGCAGTAAATCGCACGATTTTAGGTCGCAATAGTGGAAACCTAGGCTAAGACTGTCGATGGTCTTTAGACCTAGCAAGTTTTATATTTGCATGGTTGCATAGGGGGTGAGGTTGAGGATGGACACAGGTCCATCAAGTCCAACCTATGTGTGATTATATGTCGATATTACCTTATATATCCTGTATGTTGTCATCCACAAGTGTGTGTGTATACTGTATACACACTTCAAAAGACCCATGTTGCAGCAAGTACCTTCGCCTGGCAATTAGAGTTCACTACGAGTTCATCTGGCAGACTGTGACCTTTCCACAAACTCCAGATATTTCCTGGGATATTGGGTCCAGTAAGGGCCGACTTGCGGGACCAAGGACCTCTGGTGAGCCTTGTCTGGACAACAGACTGGCGCAATAACTTCCAGATTCTGGGAAAAGAGTCCCAGTACAGACTCTGATCGAGTTGGGAGGAACCATCATCGAGAGACCATCATCGAGAGACCAACTAGTCTCATCACAACAATGACCTACCGGGAAGCAATTCTGAAGCCTCGTACACACGGCCGAGATTCTCATCGAAAAAAACATGTCGTTTTTTTCGACGAGATTCTTGGACAAGAAACTTGTCCCGGCCGAGTGTACACACGCTCGATTCAAAGAACCCGCGGTTCTTTGAATGGAGCGTACGCAGTGACGTCATCGACTACGACGAGCATGCGCTTGTCACATTCGATGCCGTCGCCGCCATCTTGGTATACCCTACCTATGCCTAGGAAGCTACCGTGCATGCGTCAAATTCATTTCGAACATGCGCGGGCTTTCCGGAGGACAGGTAAGTGTACACACACTCACTTTTCTCATCGAGAAACAGGCTGACGAGAATCTCGACGAGAAAATAGAGAGCAGGTTCTCTATTTTCTCGTCGAGATTCTTGTCGCTTTTCTTGACGAGAAACCATACACACAAACGAATTTCTCGGCAAGAAATCTCTGCCAGCAAGTTTCTTGCTGGTTTTTGCCGAGAAACTCGTTCGTGTGTACGAGGCTTCAATCTCTGAAAAAAATAAAATAAAAATACAATAAAGTTACACTCAGAAAGAGCAACAGTATAAGTATATCACTTGAACAAATGGCTCTTTCCCATTGGTTGGATCCCACCGTCGCAAGAGCAATAAAGTAGCCGGTAGTAAAACATGAGGTCCGAGGTGCCCAAGGGAAGGTTGACAACTGTATTAACTGGTTTTGTAGTAAGGAAAGACTTACTTCCTGCACTAGAAACAGTAACTCCACAGAGGAGAAAAGTCCCCTCTTGGGGAGGTAGCTAAACAAACTGATCTTTCAGCGTATCAGCTATTAGTCATACCAATCATCCCAAGTGGTTACTCATCGGGTATTCATGCCAATGGAGGACAAGGTGTCCAAAAGTCAGAGTTATAGCGGTCGCAGACTGGAGTCTTTCCGAAACGCAACAAAAGAGCCTCAACTATGCTGACAAGACTCAGCAAAATGGGGAAGTCCTATCTTCACTGTCAAGAAGGAATGCAAAACTAGTCAACTTCTGTCAGATGTATCTCCCAGCACGTGAAGTAGGGTTTTCTAGAACTTACGGCCAGATGGCTTAAGATACAAAAGCCGTCGGATGACAAGGGACGGTCTCCAAAACAAAAGCTGGTCGAGAGATCGGCAACAAATAAGGCTATCAAGATATTGGTCTGACTGTAACCTGGGTGGCTTCCCAGAGGGGGAAGCAGAGAAACTAATGACAGCCAACTGGGTCGGCAAATTAGCCAATATGTATATTCAACAAACCTAATACTCTCCAGGATCCTTATCCGGATTCGCAGTCATTCGGTGGTGATAACAATAATTGCCCTGTGGCTTGCAGGCCATAATATCCGCGGGTACAGTCTCAGATCCGAGAACCTCCTCCTATTCTCCTTCCTGAGATCCAACACCTCATACAGCATAGCCAACGGTATCTTCCAAATTTCATACAAGTTATATCTAGAGGCTGGAGACCAAGAAGTAGAGGTCTCACCGTTTAGTGTTTGAAATCCTATGGAGGTCAGAGCGCCTACTCCAAACTTCAAGTACATTAGATACGAGAAAAACCTACAGAATTTAAAGGATGGAATTCTCTACTCCTTACTGTAAGGATTGCATTGTATACAATGAAAGTAGATACGGCATTAAAGGATACATGAAACTCAGTCGTGTCCTCACTCTATGGGATCCAGCAACGGTGGGATCCAGCAACGGTGGGATCCAGTAACGGTGGGATCCAGTAACGGTGGGATCCAGTAAAGTTTGCATATCTTAGCAACCAATTCCGAAAGACCTGGGCAAGTTATTCTTTTCCCCATTTAGTCTTCCAAATAGTGTGAGACACATTATCTCACTCTCCATTTAGAGGGATAGGACATCCTAAATATGGCCAGTAACATGGAATAAGTATTCCTTTTGGCGAATAGGTCTAGAAAGATCTCAGACATCCAAGTGTCAAGCTATAAACTACCTTGTTGCTGAAATGATCAGGCAAAATGGCTCTAGTCTCTTCCTCAACACTATACAAAGGTTGGTATCTTTGCAATCTGGGATAGAACACCGGCCTTCTGGCATATCCAAACTAAAATGTCTGAAGTACCACGAACATTGAAAATAGTCAAGGTTTAAAAGAGACCTAGAATTGGCCCTTCTTCTAGGAGAAAAACGATAGACTCATCAGGCCTAACGGCATCGGAAAAAGACAATCACTGTCTAACTAAGACAATCGCAGTGGTGCGGATCAAGTTAGTCAAAGCTTAGATGACTAGGACAAACCCATCAGATGAGGGAAGAGACCGCTCTTCCAGTCTGCGCATGCATTGACGAAACTCCAAAATAGTTCCTCCAGAGTTAATATGTAAACTACGACCTGGTCTACATTCAACACGTTTGGGGGTCCATTCTTGTGGACCCAGCAGTCTTAACTACAATACATCTCAGTCGTTAGTGGGGATAGAGCTAATCCTCTTAAACACTTGAGCAGTACCCACCCTTGTTGTCTGGTGATTTGGTACATCCCATACGTATATGCTGTCATGCTGTGTCAGGAAAAGGGAAAATTTTATACTTACCTGACGGTAATTTTCCTTTCCTGATGCAAGCATGACAGCATATAGGTCCCCTCCCAAAAAATAAATAAATAAATAAAATAAAAATATCACGAAAATATAATAAAGGCCTTCGCAGTGATACTAAGTTACGAGAATACTGCAGGAAGGGAGGAGACCTACTTTTATAATATAACCGGTCCTGAATTAGGCAGGGAGGCGGAGCCTTCCCATACGTATATGCTGTCATGCTTGCATCAGGAAAGGAAAATTACCGTCAGGTAAGTATAAAATTTTCCCTTTTCCCTGTGTCATTCCATTTTATTACACATAACTTAATTTCTGAAAGGAGAAAGAATAAGAAGTATACTTACTTAGAAAAATGGTGACGCGTTCAATACTAATTTTACTCACTGTACATATTTCAATTACCAGTGAAGATTTCTATATTTCATATACTAATTTTATGCTTATCCAGGGACGCCATTTACAATTTGATCTTGAATATCCTCAGTAGCGCTACAGTAAATAAAAGTTATATGTTGCTTGATACTCCTAGAATCAGTCACATTTCCTATCTACTGTATATGTGAGATTAGATGTGTTTAAAAATAGTTCATTTAATGGAATTTAGTGTCAGTTTGTTTTTGTTCATTCAGTAAGCCTTTGCAAATAGCCATGATAGTTTGCAAAGTGCTGTCTACCCATAGCAACCAATTTAATTTTAGTTTACTATAGTAAGACTAGTGACACCATAATTATTTTCTTATTTGTTTTTCTGAGTTACTGCACTTTGCACATGACTTTTTTGCCCTATTAAAAAATCTTGATTTTATTTATTTTCACTGCATTCTCTAGAAAATCACAGTAGCTGTGACTGAGTTTAATGGCACATTCCTATAAATGAAACTTACTGGCTTTAGATACACTTTAATTTCTTCATTCACTCCAAGGAAACATAGCAAAAAGTCTTATTTCTATCTCAGGCCAGTAGATTGAAATTACTTAACCTCATAGTTGACCAAAGTACAATGCTTATTGATATAACAGTAAAGTTTGTTTTTCTGCTGAACTTGCATGAATACTTTTGCTGTAGGGGAACTTAATGTTACTTAAAAGTCACATCATCTATCATATTTACATCATGTTTTCTTCGTAGATGATGCATTGCCTCTTAAATGTGAATATCAAACAGATAATGTTTAAATCTCATTAATGATAATGCTTACACATATCATTTCAAATTAATCATAACTATAATAACTGCTTCAAAAACATAATCTATCTCTTTGCATGTCAAGCTAGCAACATGTCAGAAAAATGTGTTTTCCTTCTTACTTTCCTAGACAAAACTTAAATGATAAAAGCATAGTTAAAACAATTCTGTCATGGAACTGTAAGATCTCTGCAACTACTAGCAAAGTGGCTGATTCATTTTTAGAACTGCCTTGGCACATCAGGGAACTAATTCTTATAGTTCACTAGTACTCTAAAGTCCATCTATCCCAATGGCACCTACCTCTACAGAGCTAGCATACTGTATTTGCTGTTTTAGACTTAAAGTGGAAGTAAACCCTCCTATCATTTTCAGGCAAGGAAGCTGCCATCTTGGCCTCTGTTTAATCTTCAACTGCCATGATGCTGCACATGTGATCAGTTATGACACCAGCCATTGGATGGTTTGACAGTTTGGTTGAGAACACAGCCAATGTGACAGTTGGCATTCCCGGCATGCCGGGAATGTAACTGCTTTTTGAAACTGTTAAATCAATGGGTTTACTTCCGCTTTAAGATATGATTTGGCTTTTAGTTATAAATTGCTCAAAATGCTCAGTTTGCACTAATTGAGCCTAATATACTAAAGTATCATGAAGTGAAATTAGGTTAACACGTATTAGTATTTTTGTAACAGAGAAAGACATATAGCTTACTTACCACTAAAGTTGAAATGCATGTTGCAGAAAATTGCACTGCGTTTGCTGCAGGGCATGTGCAACATACACTAATTGTCAAATGTTGTGATGATTTATAAAAGCACTCGGTAGGAAAAAGTGAGCAAGCAGCACACAACTTCCTTCAGTACATATGCCTAAAGCCCTGTACACACGATCGGTTTTACCAATGAAAACAGTCCGATGGACTTTTTTTATCGGACAAACCGATCATGTATGGGACCCATCCGTCTTTTTCCATCGGTTTTAAAAAATAGAACATGTTTTAAATTTTTCCGATGGATCAAAAACCGATAGCAAATTCCAATCGTCTATGGGCAAGTCCATCGGATAAAAAACCCATGCATGCTCAGAATCAAGTTGACGCATGCTCAGAAGCATTAAACGGTCGCTTTTTTGACTGATGGTGTGTAGGCAAGACTGATGGAAGTCAGCTTCATCGGATTATCGATGGAAAAAACCATCGGATTAGAATCCATAGGATATCCGATCGTGTGTATGAGGCTTTACTCTTCAAGGCAACTGTATTTGGTCTCTGCAGTGTATGGCACTTGTCATACTTTAAGCTCAGCATGGTGTTCAACAACACTGGAATACTCTTATTAGTCCACATTTCCAAAAACATGTTTTTTTTGCAGACATATAGTAGGGTTCTGGTGATTTCTTTGGTCCTTCTAAAGGGTAATTTCATACAGAATGTAAACAAAATTCTGGACTGATGTGGCTGTTTAAACCACCTACTAGTTTCCTTCTTATGGTTTGTGCCAGGCCTTGGATCCCTTGCTGGTGGTACTGTTTTACCTAGAGCCAATAAAAGCAATTTTGGTGGCAGCCAGTTGGTGGGCACATTTTACTAATTAGATTGTGGCTACCAGTGAGTGTCTCCCAGTAACCAACTTATCCTAGTAATTAGGCTCCACCTGATACTGACTGCTGGGAAGGTACTGTATATAATCCCTTCCTTAATTGATATCTCTGACTCATTATTCTACCTGTGAGCCATGTCCCTGCCTGATCCTATATCCTGTGCCTTGTATACTGTGACCTGCTTCCAGTATCCTGTATCCTGTACCAGAAAATGCCGGCAACATGAATGTTTCTTCTTATGATGCTATGAGGAAGGCTACGGCCGAAACGCGTTAGTTTCAGATATAGCACTGCTTATTGTGCTTCAATAAAAGTTTTATAAGAAGAAGCATTTGTGTTGCCGGCATTTGTTGCTATTTGACGTTGGGATATAACAGCCTGTGCACCGACATTCAGCTCATTATTCTTCAACATGTGGTAGAGCTAGGGTGAGTTTTTCTATCCTGTATCCTGTGTCCAGTAACCTATATCTTGCTCCACTCCCATTGTTCCCAGTCCTGTTCATGTGAGCACCCTCCATTTTTGTACATTTGTATGTTTAAGTTGTTGCTCTGGGTTTGCTACATTGTCACAGTTATTTCTCACGTTTAAATTGTTTATGGTTTGTTGGTGTTGGAAGGATGTTATTTATATTAACCACTTGCAGACTGGCTCACGCCGATATACGTCGGCAAAATGGCACTGCTGCACAAATCGCCGTGCCCATACCGCAGCTCCTTTAAGAGCTGTAGCAGGCCCGCACGCATCCAGAGGTGCACATGGCCGGTGGGTGCGATCGCCGCTGGCCACCCATGATCGTGGGCACGAGAGCCAGAACAGGGATTTGTGTGTGGAAACACACAAATCCCAGTTCTGACAGGGGAGGAGAGACAGATTGTCTGTTCCTACTATGTAGAAACAACGATCTGGTTCCTCCTCTAGTCAGTACCATCCCCTCACAGTGGGAAACACACATAGGGAACACATTTAACCTATTGATCGCCCCCTAATGTTAACCCCTTCCCTGCCAGTGACATTTACACAGTAATCAGTGCATTTTTATAGCACTGATCTCTAAATAAATGTCAATGGTCCCAAAAAAGTTTCAAAAGTGTCCAATCTGTACGCTGCAATGTCGCAGTCCCAATAAAAATCGCTGATCGCCGCCATTACTAGTAAAAAAATATATATATACAAAATGCCATAAAAATGCCATAAATCTATTCCCTATCTTTAGACACTATAACTTTTGCGCAAACCAATCAATATACGCTTATTGCGATTTTTTTTTTTACCAAAAATATGTAGAGGAATACATATCGGCCTAAATTGATGAAGAATTTTTTTTTTAACCACTTGCTTACTGGGCACTTAAACCCCCCTCCTGCCCAGACCAATTTTCAGCTTTCAGCGCTCTCACTCTTTGAATGACAATTGCGCGGTCATACAATGCTGTACCCAAATGAAATGTTGGGCATTTTTTTCCCACAAATAGAGCTTTTTTAGTAGTATTTGATCACCTCTGCGGTTTTTATTTTTTGTTAAAAAAAAAAAAAAAGAACGAATAAAAAAAAAAAAAATACAAAACCGTTTTATATTTTGTTATAAAATTTTGCAAACGGGTCATTTTCCTCCTTCATTGATGTACGCTGATGAGGCTGCACTGATGGGCACTGATAGGCGGCACTGATGGGCTGCACTGGTGGGCACGGATAGACGGCACTGGTGGGCACGGATAGGCGGAACTGGTGGGCACTGAGAAGTGGCATTGGTGGGCACTGAGAGGTGACACTGAGAGGTGGCACTGATGGGTGGCACTGAAGGGCATTGATAGGTGGCACTGGTTTGCACTGAGAATTGGCACTAAT
Source organism: Rana muscosa (assembly GCA_029206835.1). NCBI lineage: Eukaryota > Metazoa > Chordata > Amphibia > Anura > Ranidae > Rana > Rana muscosa. The sequence goes on along the minus strand of CM055116.1, from coordinate 345,531,040 downwards.
AGGTGGCATTGATAGGTGGCAGTGATAGGCACTGATGGGTGGCAATGATGGGCACTGATCAGCACTGGTAGGTGACATTGATAGGCAACACTGCTAGGTGGCACTGATGAGGCACTGACTGGCACCACTGGTGGGCATTGCTAGGTGGCAGTGATGGGCATTGATAGGTGGTACTGATTGGCACTGACAGGTGGTCACTGTGGGCACTGGCAGGGGGCACTGGCAGGGGGTACTTGATTCCACTAATGAGGCAGAATTGCCTCTTCCACTGGGGACCGATGTCCCTCACTCAGCAGCCGGTGATCGGCTTTTTTTTCTCCTCACACTATCAGCGCGAGGAGAAAAAAAAATGATTACCGAGCTTTGTTTTGATCACGTGATCAGCTGTCATTGGCTGACAGCTTATCACGTGGTAAGGTGCCTGGACCGGCCCCTTACTCAGTGACTCTGTGATCACAGCATGCGCGAGCGTGCAAAGGGGAGGCCGTCTATTGACGGCCTCCCGGATTTTCAGGTCCGCGCTGAAGCCGTCATTTGGCTATAGCACGAGCCTCAAGTAGTTAAAAACTGGGGGGATGAGGGGGCGTGGCCGGAACTCGACCTGAATGGCAGCATAGACTGAGAGCTCTCTCCCAGCCCGCAGCTATAGAAGCCAGAAAAGCTGATCACACCCCGCTTTAATGGGTGGCTCCAGGACGACCAGATCCACAAAGCCCCGGGGGTCCTCACAACCCCCCCCCGGGCACATCCTCCGACCTCAGGGACTACTTCACCCAGCCAGAACTCCCGCCGGGCGGACCGGCTAAAATGGCGCCGGCCGGCGTCACAGAACAGGCCGCAGTGCTCCATCCCACCCCCATCCAAGCTCCGGAGCGACATCGGGACCCCTCGGGCCCAGAACCATCTTGGCACTCACCCGGAGAGGCGATCCGGAACCAGGGAGCGGTGAGTCCTCCGCTCGGGCCTACGGTCCTCCCTGCAACCTTCCTCCCCGCGTCCCCGGCAGCCATCTTGGGACTCCACACGAGGCAGCAGCCTTACACCCAATGCTCTGAGGCCTTCCCGCAGCTTCTCCGCACCGCCTCAGACCCGGGCCTCACAGGGACAGCTGCCAGCTCGCTGCCCAGCACAGGGGGAGCGGGGGACTGTCCATCTCCACAGGACGGGGCCCATTCACCTCCGGATGGCAGGACACCGGGCACTTTTACCCCCCATGAGACCACCCTGCCGGACCCCCTCTCCCCCAGGGCACAGAGGCCCTCCAGACCGGGAGACCCTCACCCACAAGGCCTCCCTGCACCACCGGCGCCCCCCTGTGCCCAGGTGGCCAGCACCTCTGCTCCTCCCCACTCCCCGAGGTCGCCTGACAGGGACCACTGGCCGACACACACCCAGGACTGGAGTGAGCCCTGGGAATACCAGGCCTCTCCAAACCCCTCCTGGGGAGCCACTCTTTTCCCCCACTACCCCCACGATGCCCCTGACGGCGGTCGAGGGGCACAGGGACAACCCCCCCAATGCCCCTGCAGTGGCACGCTTACCTCCAAGCGATCCCGACAAAGGACGACTTCAGGCAGCTTATCGAGGACGTGAAATCCACCTGCAGATCAGAGATCCAAGCCCTACAATCGGGCCTCAAACATCTAGCAGACAGGGTGGAGATGGCAGAAGAAGAAATCCAAGAAACAAAATTAGCAGTACACAGAACCCAAGTTCAAGGGTCAGAACACCACACCCTCCTTAGGGACATGCAACGCCACGTAGAAGACTTGGACAACAGGGGGCGCAGGAACAACATCCGAGTTCGGGGGGTCCCAGAAGCAGAGGGCCCAGAAGATATCCAGAACACACTACAATCGCTTTTTAACGACCTTCTGGGGGCGGACCCGACCCATGCTATTGAAATGGACAGAGCCCATCGTGCGCTACGGCCTAAAGGCACCTCTACCAGACCCCGAGATATCATTTGCATTTGTTCTTAGATCACTAGACTTCTAGAGCAGGCGGGTTATCACCGTCTTGCATGTTTGAATCTGGGCTCCCCTGGGTCTCCCTGGCCCACCCTATCTGGGTGGGGGCGGGGAGGCTCACGGGAGGCCTTCTGGACCTGGGCCGGCTGGTCCCATCGGGTCTGTGGATGTTGTTTTCTATGTTTATACATGATATTGCTATACTAATTACTTTTCTCTTTCTCCTAGCTTTTCCTAATCCCCTCCCTTCCTTTGTCATCGCCTGGCTCACTATGCGAAGTCACCAATCCTCTCGGATCTCCTCCCGTGTGGCGCCCATCCCTGGCCGTGACTGCCCGGACCACCTTCAACAACACCAGATGAGTATTTATGCCCCCCATCCTAGCTCCCATGGCTAAGATTTTCTCCTTAAATGTTCATGGCCTGAATTCTAATCGTAAAAGGCATCTGGCACTGAGGGAGTTTAGACAGTCAGGAGCGAATGTCATACTGGTACAGGAAACTCACTTTGACAAAGAGGGCACCTTTAAATTCGCCTCCAGGTACTACTCACAGATCTACCTGTCATCAGGACCCCACAAGAGGGCGGGGGTGGCTATCCTAATCAAACAGGGGTCCCCCTTCACATACTCGTCCCACTACAGCGATCCCCAAGGCCACTTTCTCATACTCAGAGGCCTATGGCTGGACAAGGAGATCACATTTTGTGTGGTCTATGTCCCCAATGTCAGGCAGACAGGATTCCTAAATAAAATGCTAGCTCGCCTATTCCGCTCGGACCATGGGGTGTTGGTGGTGGGGGGGACTTTAACCTAACCCAATCGGATATGGCGGATCGCCAGGGGGTGGGCCCCAGGGCGCCCATGCCGAGGGCACTTAGAGAGTCGCAGCTTTTCCGCCAAATTACCAGAAGGTATGCCCTCTTTGATACCTGGCGGACTCTCCATCCTGGAGACCGACAGTACACCTTTCATTCGGCCCCCCATCGCACGCACTCCCGCATAGATTACATCTTTGTTAACAATGCAACCCTACGTATGACTCGAACTGCGCGGATCCTGCCGATCTCGTGGTCGGACCATGCTCCGGTAGAGATAACCCTGGACTTAGATGCCCCAACACGTAGACCGTGCACCTGGCGTTTAAATACGTTCCTACTGCAACACCTCCCCTCAAAAACTGAACTAAATACCACGCTACAACACTATATGGCAGACAATGACACGGGGGATGTATCTATATCCACATTTTGGGAAGCCCATAAGGCGGTGATGAGGGGCAGATGCATAGCCCTCTCCTCAACCATGAAAAGGGACTCACAGGCCCTGCAGAAGCACACAGAACAGGAGCTTAGAAATCTAGAAAACCAGCTTCAGTCCAACCCCACTCTGGTTCTCCTGAAAAAAATGACGGCCCTCAGGGCAACGTTAGGAGACCTAGCCCTGGGCAGGGTAGAAAAAGCCTTACTCAAACTGAAACAGATGTTCTATGACAAAGGGAATAAGGCCCATACGCTTCTAGCTCGGAAGCTCCGGGACAACGCTCAAGTGTCGACCCCGCATCAGATCCAAAATAGCTCAGGCCGCCTGGTCTCCCACCCCACTGACGTAGCCCATTCCTTTGAAGTATTCTACAAGGCCCTGTATAATAACCCTGATATCCCCGCAAACCCTCCCACGCCTGACCTGACTAACCGTATTCAGCAGTACCTAGATCTTAGCGGTGTATCACGGCTCCAGTCCACAGATCTGGAAGCTTTGAATGCTCCGATCACGCAAGAGGAAATAGAGCAGAGCATCAAATCCCTACCCAATCGCAAAGCCCCAGGCCCGGACGGCTTTCCTTACGAGAACTACAAGGAATTTCTCCCTCCCCTCCTCCCCTACATGTGCAGGCTCTTCAATGCCTTCCTCCATGACACCCCGATCCCGAGAGATATGCAGAGCTCCTTTATCACAGTGATCCCCAAACCCGGGAAGGATCCTTCCCTCTGCGCTAACTACAGACCAATTGCCCTGCTGAATTCGGACCTTAAAATATTCACTAAACTCCTATCTATGCGCCTGAACACGGTCTTACCCTCCCTGATCCATAAAGATCAGGTGGGATTCGTCCCTTTCCGCCAGGCGGGTGACAATACTAGGAAGATAATAGACCTGGTTGAGGTGGTGAACAGGGAGGGTGCACAGGCCCTGTTGTTGAGCTTGGACGCAGAAAAAGCGTTTGACCGCCTGGGGTGGCCCTTCCTGTTCGCCACGCTCCGCCATGTGGGATTTAGGGGACCCTTCTATAAAGCCATACAACACCTATATTCAAACCCATCTTCCCAAGTTAGGACCCCCTTCGCCATGTCCGCCCCGTTGCCAATACAGAATGGCACCAGACAGGGGTGTCCACTCTCACCCCTGCTCTTTGCACTATGTGTTGAACCCCTAGCAGCGACAATCCGTGGCAACCCGGACATTAAGGGCATAGGGGTTCGAGGCAGGGAGTTTAAAATCTCCCTGTTTGCAGACGACATCATTCTCTCCTTAGTTCAACCCAGGACTTCCCTTCCAATCCTTCACGCGGAACTAGACCGCTATGGGGCTCTATCGGGATACAAAATCAATGCATCAAAGTCGGAGGCCCTCCCAATCAATATACCAGAAGGTGAGGTAGAACACTTGAAAGCCAATTTCCCCTATAGCTGGAAAAATACCGCCCTAAAATACTTGGGAATCAATATTACCCCGCAATACTCTACTCTTTACCAAGCAAACTTCCCCCCTCTCTTCCACAATATCAGGACCTCCCTCCAGCAATGGAAAAAGCACCACATCTCCCTAATCGGAAGGATCGCATCTGTGAAGATGACGATCCTCCCGAAACTGTTGTATCTCTTTCAGACCTTGCCCATCCCCGTCCCCTATGGCCAACTGAAACACTTACAAGCCGACCTACTACAATTCACCTGGAACTACGGGAGGCATAGAATCCCACGGTCGGTATTGCAGGCGGCCAGGTCGGATGGGGGCCTGGCTTTCCCCACCCTCACTAAATACTACCAGGCGACACAACTGAGGGCAATAACTTCTTGGTTCACACTCCGTTCCTATAACAAATGGACCGAGATAGAGAAACTGTGGTTAGCTCCGATACACCCAAACAACCTTCTGTGGAATGCGAACGCAGAGGTAGAGCCAGCACGATTGCTAGGCCCGATGGCGCAGCTTAGAAAGATGTGGCGCAAACTGACACAACAACATAGACTGGTCTCTGACAGCTCGCTCCTGACCTCATTTGCTTGTAACCCCGAAATGCCAGATAGCTTAACCTACCAAATGTCCTCCCCCTGGACTACGAGAAACCTCTTCCATTTTGGAAATTTGGTGGATCCTCGCACCTGTAAACTGCGTCCCTTCGCCGATCTGCAGTCCCAATATGGCCTCCCTAAGCAGGCTTTCTACGGGTATCTCCAAATCCGCCACTATGCCATGTCCTTCGCACCAGCTCTGCAATTTTCCCCCCCTACCCCTTTTGAGAACCTCATTCTGGTAGGCTTTGCACAGAGAGGTCTGATCTCAAATATTTACAAAATATTGAATGAGAGGCCCTTTGACTCAATGGGCAAACACAATTACATGATCAAGTGGGAAAAGGCACTGGGAGAGGAGATACCCCTGGAAAAATGGAGGGCCATATGGAACCAAGCGTCCAAAACGTCGATATGCACGCTATACAAGGAGAATATATACAAGATACTGTACTTCTGGTACTTGACTCCTGATGTCCTCCATGCCATCCACCCGGCCAGTTCAGACCGCTGCTGGAGATGCCAGGGAGCAAAGGGAACACTATATCATATCTATTGGGAGTGCCCGCTGATAACCCCCTATTGGAACTCAGTTCACCAACTTCTGACTCACCTCCTAGAAACGGAAGTACCATTCACCCCCAAATTTTTCCTGCTGGGACTGATGTCTCTGAAGGCCCCTCGCCCATACAAGAAACTAGCCAGACATGTCCTTACGGCAGCTCGTTGCTTGGTGGCACTGAACTGGAAGCGCAGCTCCCGCCCTTCAGAGGGAGCGCTGTACGCCAGGATTAGGGATGTAGAATCAATGGAGAGGATGACGGCGAGGATTCATGATCACCTTGACGCACACAACATGGTCTGGGAGCTGTGGCGCCGCCGGGAGGACCACGGTGACTCAGAGCCAGGTATACTTTGATGACATTCCCCCCCCTCTCTCCCCCATCTTCTCTCTCCCTCTTCCCTCTCTTCTTTCCCTTTCATTTTTCCCTTTTTTTTTTTTTTTCTTTTTCTCTTCTCTCTTCTTTTTCCTCTCTACTCTTTCCGTTTATCTGGGAGTCCCTAGGGGACCCATATACTTGAATATCTAATAGCCTTATCGGTTTAAAGGTTTGGTTGACAGCACGGTACGTAAATGTTAAGATAATCTGATGAGATCAGTAATCTGCATAGATGCTAGATGTGCGGTGCTGGCACGCTCAGGAACTATTACAAACATGTAACCAAGAAGAAAAAGCAATTACTCTGTTTGTTGTAAGACCAATGCATTATAATTGTAACTGATGTGGCTTCAAATAAAACAGTTATTGATAAAAAAAAAAAACTGGGGGGATGGCTCCAGGTCTCCAGAAATTCATCCACCGCCATCCGGACCGCTAAAACCCCTATTCGGGTCCTAATTTCACACCGGCCTGCTCACCTTGCCCCACTGCAGTGTCCTGGACCATTGTTCCGGTGCAAATCGATCGGGGGACGCCCGAGATCCGACGTCTTCAACGTCTGCAGCCACCACCATCTTCTCGGCCTAAAGCCTCCCGGAAGATCCAGACCCCAGCAGTCTTGGAGGTAAGGGACCACCATCCGTCCCCACCCACCACCCATCCTCTTACCTTAAACTACCTGGAGGCAGAGCCGAATCCCGGAACCATCTGTGGTGGCCGCTACTCCACGCGGCCTAGTGAGGCCTTGAATCCCCAGTCTCTCCTACGGCTGTACCCCCGCGAGAGCGTAGTGCGGCCAGCCCGATCCGACTCTGAGGGCCGGGATCTCCACTCGGCACCCGCCCGGACCCCCATCCTGGGCCCTGTCTTCAGCTGAGGGAGCCTATAGGAACCTTCTGGACTGCTCCCATCCACGAGGGCTCCGCCGCCATCTTGAGGCCTGCGGGGACTCCGAATCCCCGGCGCTCGAGTACCGCGACCGCGAGACGAGCGGTGAACACCCCAGGATACACCCGAATAAGCCTCCCTGGACTAGCGGGACAGACCTGGGGAGGTCCGAAGGCCGGCAGAGGCATCCTGTGGTGGACGGCGCGCTGAGCATAGAGGTGAGCGGCGGCCATCTTGCTACACCCTGGGCACACTAGTAGCCTCTCCATCCCTCATAATCTACAACCAAGCCCCAAATTAACATCTGGACCACAAGGGGGGAGACCCAGGCTGCGGGGTGGGAGAACTTGCCTAACCCCAGTGATCACCAAGTCCCTGTCCCCATAGACACCTAAATCGGCCATCTTGCTACACCCAACAGCAGTGTAACTGGGGCTCCACGTATTCTTTTAAGTCACACTTCAGAGGCTCCTGAACTACCCAGCAGATTGGTCTACCAAGCTCAATCCCCTTCATTAGATCCCCTTACTTATTACTTCAAAAGACGCCGCATTCTGCATCACTATACTCCTAGGAGCGGCCATCTTGCTACACCCCATTAACCTGTTCTCCCGGGTTCCTAATTGTTTAACTCTTACTCTGATGGTCCCGCACCCCCCTCATCAGGAAGTACATATCATTATTGCAGTCCTGTAATGAGTCTTTAACCTGCGATACACGAGACAGGATGTACTAAAAGACATAGTAAAGGGGGCGCATACGCAGCTCGTAGGATGGCGAACAAACTTGACTAGAGCTCCGGCCTCACCTCCTGCATCCGAAGCTCCCGCTCCGCTACACTAGAGACTTTTGCTCTGGGAGCCACCTCCACTGAACCGGGAACCCCTCAGCTACCTGCCGAACGTTGTATGGGTAAGATCGGTGACCAGAGGCGCATATACCAGACACGATCCTCACAGGCCGCATCGCAACCCGCGTGCCACATGGAAAAATACCTGCTTAGGCCGCAGTCCCCGGCCTCAATTTCTACGGCAGACGCCGCAGATCAGCCAGACGCACTACCACTGGTCGATCCCTCATTGTTTATAGATAACCCCCCTGCCTTCTCACACAACAGCTCCTCGCAGCAACCTCCAATGACGTCCCTGGTAACAGTAGATGTCCTGGACCTGAAACTGCAGACATTGCTCCAGAGTATCACTCACAACGTTGCAAAGGAGGTTAATAAACTAGCTCACGAACTGAGAGGGGAGATTGACCAGCTGGGGGAAAGAACAGACACCCTTGAAACAAAACTAGATGAGGTGGTGAATTATGTGCAAGCCTTAGAAGAGGAGAATGCTAACCTAAAGAATGCAGTACTGCAACTGCAGTTGCAGCAAGAAGACCTCGAGAACAGAGAACGTAGGCAAAACCTCTGCATACGAGGAGTCCCTGAGTCTGTTGCTGACAAGGACATTAGGCCATACTTGCTAGCCCTGTTTAACTCCCTGGCTCCCGATATCCCGGACATTGATCTGCGCCTTGACAGAGCACACAGATCACTGGCCCCTAAACCCCCTCAGGGTGCTAATCCCAGGGACATCATAGTCTGCTTTCATTTTTACGAAAGCAAAGAGGCCCTGACAATCACCACAAGAAACAAACCTAGAGTGGACTTTAAGGGGGCAAAGATACAAATCTTCAGCGACCTATCGCCCATAACGCTAAATAAAAGACGCAACCTTCGCCCTATTACTGCCCACTTACAACACCACCACGTACCCTAGAGATGGGGCTTCCTCTTTCGTCTGACGGTGACCAAGAATGGCGCGCAACACACCATGAGGGACCTCCAGGAAGGTGAGTCCTTTGTCAGGAGCCTGGGACTCCCCCTGTTCCTGAGGAGGATCTGCAAGCCCAATTCCCACCCTCTGTCAGCAAGATACGCACCTGATCAGCGAGTCCGTTGGAGCAGAGAGAGGTCACCCGTACGGATCCGACTCACGGGCCCCTGGTAGTGCAGACAGGAGGCACGGGAGTGCGGAAGGGTAAGAGAGCCTGAGATCGGTTCCAAGAGAGCGGCTCCGGATCCTGGGTTCAGGAGGGTAGCTAGCCAGGCAGGCTGCAGGCAGGTAGGTAGGCAGGCAGGTATATAGAGCAGCGTAGCGGGACAGAAGCAGAAGGGGCGGTCAGACAGGCAGGGTTCGGCAACGTTCAGGCAATGTGGCTCAGCGGGGTAGGCAGGTTCAGGGTCAAAGATAGGCCGAGGTCGGGTGCAGGCGGATAGCAAGGAAAGTCCAGTAACATGCCGGGTGGTCAGAAGGTCGGATTTCAGGCGAACAACAGGAGCAGGATACACAGGGGACTGCAGATCAGACAGCACCGGTCTGAAGTGTTCCAGGGGTTTAAATGAGCAAACCGGCGTGCGCCGGCGCGCGCACGGCGCACGCGTGCACGCGCCCGCAATGCGCGCACATGCACCCGCACGCACCGGCGCGCACAGGCACGCGCGCCCGCGATCCAGGGAGTGTACCAGCGCGGACGGAAACATGCCAAACCACAGCGCGCATCGGCGCACGCGAACGCACACCGAAGCGACCACCGACGCGCCCGGCAAGGTACGTACACTGACAGTGCCCCCCCTTTAGGGCAGCCTCCGGATGCCCAATTGAGCGATCTTCATTGCGTGAGACCTCCTGAAAGCTTGCATGAGTTCCTCCGCATGTATGCCATTTTCGGGTTCCCAAGAGTTATCTTCTGGGCCGTAACCCCTCCACTTAATCAGATATTGTACCTGGTTGTGTCTCTTCCTACAGTCCAGGATTGCCTCTACCTCAAACTCCTCCTCGCCGTCAATCAGAACAGGTTCCGGTGGGCCAATGTTACGGCCAGCGAAGGGGTTAGGGACAACCGGCTTTAACAGGGTCACATGAAAGACTGGATGGACCTTCAGGGAGTTAGGCAGGTCGAGCTCATATGCTACATTGTTGATCCTCCTTTTTACCGAGAAAGGTCCCATGAACTTAGGGCCCAATTTCCTGGACGGGCAGGCCATCTTTAGGTTAATTGTGGATAACCACACCTGGTTGCCGGGCTCCAGAATGAGTTCCCCTCTCCTTTTCCTATCAAACATCCTCTTGTTGTACTCCTGGGTCTTGGACATGGTCTCCTGTAGAAGTTTATTATTGGAGAAGAAGAAATCCATTGTTTCGGACACCGCAGGGACAGTGCATTCGGGCATGGTACTTGGCAAGAAGGAGGGATGGAATCCATAGTTGGCAAAGAATGGGGTTTGCTTAGTGGCAGAGTGCAGGGAGTTGCTGTAAGCGAATTCAGCAATGGGGAGTAGGGAGGCCCAATCATCCTGGGAAAAGGAGGAAAAACAACGGAGGTACTGCTCTAATGTTTGGTTGGTCCTCTCAGTTTGGCCATTCGTCTGGGGGTGGTATGCCGAAGAGAATGCCAACTTGATTTCCAGGGAATCACAAAGAGCCTTCCAAAATCTGGAGGTGAACTGGGCGCCTTGGTCTGAGACAATACTTGCCGGAACTCCATGGAGCCTCACTATTTCCCTGATAAAAACCCTTGCCGTTTCCATGGCGGAAGGTGTACCTTTCATGGGCAAAAAATGAGCCATCTTGGACAGCCTGTCAACGACAACGAAGACCGTGGAGAACCCTTCGGACAGAGGGAGCTCCACTATGAAGTCCATCAACACCATCTTCCAGGGTCTTTCAGGGACAGGTAGAGGTTTTAATAGACCCCAGGCCCTCATCCGGCTATTCTTGTTCCGGGAGCAGGTGTTGCATGAGTCCACGTATCTCTTGCAGTCACTACCCAGCTGTGGCCACCAGAACGTGCGCTTGATGAGCTCGGCCGTTTTCAAGGTACCGAAATGTCCGGCCAGCTTGTGGTCATGGCAAAGCTCCAGAACAGCTATCCGAAGACCCTCAGGGACCAGAATTTTGCCCTCGTGCCTGATCAGACCATCTTGTGCCCTGACACAGTCCTCCGGAAGAGAGGTCAAGCCAGCAGACGCCCGCTTAATACGGGGCATAAGGTCTTCTTGAAGCAGCAGGAAGTTCCCGGCAGGGAGGATGGTGTCAACAGGTAAGTTCTCTTCAGGAGTGCTGAACATTCGGGACAGTGCGTCCGGTTTAATGTTTTTTGAGCCAGGCCTGTAGGTGATGTGGAACAAAAACCTTGAGAAAAAAAGTGCCCACCTTGCCTGCCTTGGCTTCAACCTCTTGGCTGTTCTCAGGTACTCGAGGTTCTTGTGGTCCGTGTAGACCAAAATGGGGTGTGCCGCCCCCTCGAGCAGGTAACACCATTCTTCTAATTCGGCCTTGATAGCCAGGAGTTCCCGGTCACCCACGTCATAGTTACGTTCCGCCGTGGAAAGCTTGCGCGAGAAGAAGGCCACTGGAAAAAGTAAGGCTTTAGCCCCCTGACGCTGGGATAGCACAGCCCCCACTGCATTTTCGGATGCGTCCACTTCCAGGATGAAAGGTAATGCGGGGTCAGGGTGCTTCAAGATGGAGGCAGAGACAAATAACTCCTTCAGTTTGTCAAAGGCAGCTTGGGCTCTAGGGGACCAGTAGAAGCGGTTTCCTTGTTTGGTCAGTTCGGTAAGGGGGGTGACAATTGCAGAGAAACTTCTGATGAACTTCCGGCAGAAGTTGGAGAATCCGATGAAGCGCTGGACCCCTTTTTTATCTGTGGGGGCAGGCCAGTCCAGGATAGCCGACACCTTCTGAGGGTCCATTTTAATGCCCTCAATTGAAATGATCAGACCGAGAAACTGGATGCTTTGCCGCTCGAACTCACATTTCTCTGGCTTGGCGTAAAGCCCATGTCGTCTGAGCCGAACAAGGACATTCCGGACATGCCTGCGATGGTCGTCTACAGAGGAGGAGAATATTAAGATATCGTCCAGGTATACTATGACGTACAAGTCCAGGTAATCACGGAAGATGTCATTGACAAAATGTTGAAAGGTAGCCGGCGCGTTACACAGTCCGAACGGCATAACTAGGTACTCGTAGTGCCCGAACCGTGTGCGGAAGGCCGTCTTCCACTCATCCCCCTCTCGAATGCGGATCAGGTTGTACGCTCCTCGGAGGTCAAGCTTGGTGAATATGACCGCCGTTCCCAGCCTCTGGAACAGTTCCGGCACGAGAGGTAAGGGGTAACGGTTTTTAATGGTGATCTTGTTCAACTGCCGATAATCAATACAGGGGCGTAGGGAATGGTCCTTCTTTTCAACGAAAAAGATGCCCGCACCTGCAGGTGAGGTGGACGGGCGGATGAACCCTTTCTTTAGGTTGTCGTCAATGTAGACTTTCAGGGTGCCCAATTCCTGCTCAGTCAACGGGAAGATCCTCCCAAAAGGTACTTCGGTCCCAGGCAAAAGTTCTATAGGGCAATCATATGGTCTGTGAGGAGGAAGGGTTTCTGCTCCCTTCTTACTGAACACGTCCAGAAAATCATGGTAGGGCTCAGGGATGGTTTTCTGAAGGTCAGGGTCTGTGCCCAGACAGAGCAGGTGAGGGTGGTCGGTAGAGGCTTGTTGCAGGCAGTGTTGCAGGCAATAATCTGAGAGGAATTTAACTCTCCCTGTAGCCCAGTCAATGTTGGGGTTATGGGCTTGCAGCCAGGGCATCCCCAGAATGACGGGGAATAGCGGAGAGGAGATGGCATCCAGTCTTAGGAACTCCTGATGGTGGGTTGCCACCGAGGCCATCAAAGGGACGGTTTCCTGAGTGACGGGGCCGGATTTGATAATAGAGCCGTCAGCGAGATGTACTGCAAGTCCCCGGGGTTTCGGCCGCAGGGGAATGTGATGACTGGCAGCAAATGTCAAATCGATAAAGCAGCTGCATGCCCCCGAATCAATTATGGCGGGTACTAGGATTGCGGAAGTCCTTCCGGGGGGCTGTAAAGAAATGGAGAGAGCCAAGTGAGAAGTTGGGTTAGGCAACAAAGAGACACAAGTAGAAGAGACAGGCAGGCACTTACGCATCTTAGCCGGACAGGATCTCACGTAGTGTCCCGGTTCGCCACAGTACATGCACAGATTGTTACTACGCCTATGCTGGCGTTCTTCGGGAGAAAGCGATGGGCGCAGTAAGCCCAGTTGCATGGGTTCTGGGTCATCTAACGCCGGAGACGGGGGCGCCGGAGGTGCAAGACGGGCCGGGTTTGAGACCTTGGGGAGCAACCAGGTGGGTTGGAACTGACTGGAGGTCCTTTCGGAGCGACGCTCTCTCAGGCGTCGGTCGATCTGAATTGCCAGATCTATTAACTTGTCCAGGGTTTGAGGAACTCCGACACGTGCTAGCTCGTCCTTGAGCTGATCCGACAGGCCCATCCGGAATTGGTAGCGCAAAGCAGCGTCATTCCACTCTGTGTCAGAGCTCCAACGTTTGAATTCTGCCGCATAGTCCTCGGCCGCTCTGCGACCTTGCAGGAGGGAGTGGAGAACAGATTCTGCAGTAGCCGCTTGTTGCGGATCCTCATAGAGTTGAGACATCGCGGCAAAGAACGTGGCAAGGGTCTCCAAGGAGGCATCTTTCTGCTCTAGAAGGCGGTGAGCCCAGGCCTGCGGCTCGTCGGTCAGTAGGGAGATGACGAGGCCCACTTTGGTTGCTTCCAGGGAAAAGGTGCGGGGTTGTAGGGCGAAGAAAAGCTTGCAAGCTTTGCGGAACACTCGGTATTTGCTGCGATTGCCCGCAAACTTCTCGGGTGTAGGGACCCTGGGTTCCGGAGGAAGCATGACGACGGAGGGTGTAGCCGGATATCCCGTGGATGTGGTGCCTTGCGGGCTGGCAGGCGAGGACAGGACTTGAACTCTTTCCTCCAACCTGGTATAGCCGGCTTGGAGGTCTTTCACGGCTTGCGTCAGCCCGTTCAGGTGTCGGCATAATTCCTCCATGGGATCCCTCCCCTGCTCGGACTCGGACATGGCTGTCTGATACTGTCAGCGAGATACGCACCTGATCAGCGAGTCCGTTGGAGCAGAGAGAGGTCACCCGTACGGATCCGACTCACGGGCCCCTGGTAGTGCAGACAGGAGGCACGCGAGTGCGGAAGGGTAAGAGAGCCTGAGATCGGTTCCAAGAGAGCGGCTCCGGATCCTGGGTTCAGGAGGGTAGCTAGCCAGGCAGGCTGCAGGCAGGTAGGTAGGCAGGCAGGTATATAGAGCAGCGTAGCGGGACAGAAGCAGAAGGGGCGGTCAGACAGGCAGGGTTCGGCAACGTTCAGGCAATGTGGCACAGTGGGGTAGGCAGGTTCAGGGTCAAAGACAGGCCGAGGTCGGGTGCAGGCGGATAGCAAGGAAAGTCCAGTAACAAGCCGGGTGGTCAGAAGGTCGGATTTCAGGCGAACAACAGGAGCAGGATACACAGGGGACTGCAGATCAGACAGCACCGGTCTGAAGTGTTCCAGGGGTTTAAATGAGCAAACCGGCGTGCGCCGGCGCGCGCACGGCGCACGCGTGCACGCGCCCGCAATGCGCGCACATGCACCCGCACGCACCGGCGTGCACAGGCACGCGCGCCCGCGATCCAGGAAGTGTACCAGCACGGACGGAAACATGCCAAACCACAGCGCGCATCGGCGCACGCGAACGCACACCGAAGCGACCACCGACGCGCCCGGCAAGGTACGTACACTGACACCCTCTAGACCTCTGTCAACACCCGGGAAGATGTGGACCCCGGTTCGTCACAGATCCAGGAAAACCACGTTCACCCCACAAAGGAACACATCTTCTAAAGGCCCCACCTGAAATATCCACGGACCCTCACGTCTGGTGTGTAATCCTTTTTCTCCTTTCCCCCGATCTACTTAGGTCAAAGAGGCCCTGATGTTGGGCCTATGCAATCCCTTTGAAAAGTCTCTGGGCTCAGAGACCGGTGTTCTCCCCCCTTCTACTTGTTCATCCATGGGCGACTGCCCTCAGGGACAACTACAGTTCTACGGTTCCCACTTAACCTTAACTTTAACTTTTTCTACATTTGCTTTTTCGGATCAGGTTGAGACCGGTTAGCTCGGCCATGCGAGCTGCTGTGTTTCCCCCACTATGGTCGTGTTTTTTGACCATAATCCCTTGGAGATGAGTTTCTCCTCGGGCACTCTACCTACACGGTATGTCGTTTTTGTTTTACTTTTTCTTTTTCTTTTTGTTCTCCCATGTTTTTTAGGGATCCTTTTTGATCCCATATTTACCTACGTTAGAATCTTCTATTCACAAATGTATGTTATATTACATGTTTTCATATCATTAGGGTTGCACGGAGGTCTATTTTTTGAACTACTCAGAAAATGTTTCTATGTTTTTATTCCCATGTTCTTCCTATATGGGTTTAAACATACAATTGTACGAAGTCTTATGTCCACAATATGGTATACGCTTAATGCATTTTACACAAATGTAATGTCAGATTTTTCCCCATTCTGCACCTATGGCAGTTAGTGTCTTCTCATGTAACGTTAAAGGTCTAAATTCCATTCGGAAGAGATGGCTTGCCCTTAAAGAGTTCAAAGCATCTAATGCTGAGGTGATCATGGTCCAGGAGACACATTTTAGGGAGGGGGGCTCTTTCAAATTTGCTTCTAGGCACTACCCCACAACTTTTGTGGCGTCTTCTCCCAAGGTCGCTTTATCCTCCTGGACTGTGGTCACCAAAATACTTCTTTTACTTTAGCGAATGTATATGTTCCCAACACAGGCCAAATTGGTTTTCTTGACACTTTCTTTGACAAACTACACAAATATGCCCAACCCTTTCAGATTATTGGGGGAGATTTTAACTTGTGCATGTCTCCAATTAGGGATATTGCCGCCCTTTTTCAAGACAAACCTCCACTACAGGCACATAAATCTTCCTCCTCGTTCCGCAAAACAATTAGAACAAATAGACTGTTTGATTCTTGGAGGGTAAAACACCCGACAACCAAACAGTTCACCTTCTTCTCTCCACCCCACAAGCTGTACACGAGAATTGACTATTTTTTCATCTCTGCACCCCTATTGCCATACCTGGTTGACGCCAACATTCTCCCAATTACATGGTCTGACCATGCCCCCATCACTATTGACCTCCTATTGTCTTCACCCACGCCTAGGAAATGTCATTGGCGCCTTAACGAGTCACTCCTAAACTCACCTAAAACCCATCTACCACTACAAGACAAACTGAACGAATATTTTCAGATAAATAAAGACTCGGTGTCGGAGATCTCCGTTCTGTGGGAGGCACATAAGGCGTTCTTCAGAGGTGAATGCATCGCAACTGGATCTCGCCTTAAAAAAGACCGTGTTTTGCAGAGATCGACTTTACTGACTCAGTTATTAGAAGCTGAACAAAAACTTCTCAGACGCCCCACGATGGAGGGTCTCAGAGCCGTAACAGCACTAAGAAATCGTATAAAAACACTAGATTCGGCAAGAATCACTAAATCCATGCTCTGGGCAAAGCAAAAATTTTATGAATTCGCCAATAGACCCCATAGAATGCTTGTCCAAATTCTGAAACCACGCCCCCATTCATCTTTACCCGACTTCTTAACACAACAAGACGGTAAGCCCACATATTGCCCTAGAATTATGGCTAATGTATTCAGAGACTTCTATAAGAAACTATATAACTGCCTATCCACAGACCCGACCACTCAATTCACACAAGACAAGTTTAACAATTTTATGGACTCTTTTAAGCTTCCCACTCTGTCCTCAGACGATCGCTCAACACTAAACGCACACGTGTCAGTTGAAGAGATCACTGCAGTTATTAAACAGCTACCGACTAATAAAACCCCAGGGCCGGATGGTCTTCCCTACTCCTACTATAAAAATTCCTCCCCAGCATTTTACCCTACATGGAAAAACTTTATGCCTCTTTAATGAACGGAAAAATCCCCCACGCTCAATTCCTACATGCGTTCATCACGGTGATCCCCAAACCAGGGAAAGACCCATCCCTACCTGACAACTACCGCCCCATAGCTCTCCTAAATTCTGACTATAAAATTTTTACAAAAATACTTGCCAACAGACTGTCCCTGCTCCTCCCCAAACTAATCCACAGAGACCAGGTCGGTTTTGTGCCATCCAGACATGCTGGGGACAATACTAGATGAACCATAGATTTAATAGACCTCCTGACCAAAACCAAGCGACCGGCTATAATTCTCAGTTTAGACGCACAAAAAGCGTTTGACCGCCTGAATTGGTCATTTTTGTTCGCTACACTTTCAAGATTTGGATTCTCGGGTCCATTTATACAAGCATTAAAGGCACTATACTCTACTCCTACGTCTCAGGTACAGCTGGCCTCCCACGCCTCGGCGTCATTCCCCCTTAGCAACGGTACTAGGCAAGGTTGCCCACTATCGCCCCTGCTCTTTATTTTAAGCCTTGAGCCCTTGGCAGCAGCCATACGCGTCCATCCGGACATTAGGGGAGTGACGTTGAGGCGTCTGGAATACAAGTTATCTCTTTTTGCAGATGATGTGCTGCTGACAATTACCCACCCACACATTTCTCTCCCCTCTCTCCATTCAACCTTACAAACTTTTGGCCATATCTCCGGATTCAAAATTAACCCGACTAAAACTGAAGCTTTACCCATTAATATTCCGGCTGACCTTCTTCTAACCCTGCAAACCAACTTCAAGTATAGATGGTGCATGCAGTCCCTTCAGTATCTCGGTGTACGCCTATCCCGATCGTACTCCACTCTCTACCAAGAAAATTTCCCTCCCCTTTTCTCAGACATCAACAAGCTACTTAAAAAATGGACAACACTCCCTATCTCTCTCATTGGTAGAGTCAACGTTTTGAAGATGTCTATTCTCCCCAAGCTGCTGTATATTTTCAAAACACTCCCTGTAGCAATCCCGTTGACTCAACTTAAATTACTTCATAGGAACTTTCTGAATTTTATATGGAATAACAAGTCCCACAGGATTGCCAGTTCGGTTCTCCTGGCCCCCCGCTCAGGTGGGGGTCTGGGGCCACCGGATGTAATCAAATATTATTATGCTACTCACCTTAGAGTCATTTCCTCGTGGACATCTCGCTATGCATCAAACAGATGGTCAGAAATCGAGATAAATATTACTTCCCCCTGCACATCCATGTAGTCTACTTTGGCCCTCTTCAGATAAATTTACATCTCAAATACGGAAGATCTGCCTGAACCCTATGATATTCACACTCTCAATCTGGAAACGCTGCTCAAGTAAATATGTTCTATCTTCCCAATGCCCCCCACTGATAAAAAATGTATTTAACCCAGAAATTCCCGACAGCTTATCCTATGACTCCATGATGCCATGGACCCAGGCAGGCATATTTCAACTGCGACATCTGGTGCATCCAGTAACACGCACTTTACTCCCTTTTTCGGACCTGCAAACCAAACATAACTTACCGAACACACTACTCTTTTCTTACTTACAGGTAAAACATTATTTTGTTTCTAGATCACCCCAATTGACCGTGGTTGTTCCTACAGAATTTGAAAAGCTATGCTCATATGGCCCACATGAACCTCAACAAATTTCTTGCATCTACAAGATCCTCCAGAGCACTGATCCCATCTCTGAACAGACCCACTCATATATGAGGAAATGGGCCCAGGTCCTTCATAGTCCTATCTCTATAGCTCAGTGGGGGGCGATATGGGATGCTACCTCTAAAGTCTCCAGATGCGTGGCCCAGAGGGAAACGGCGTACAAAATCTTAATGTTTTGGTACAGGACCCCTGAATTTCTAGCAACTCATAAACTAGCTCCATTTAGTCACTGTTGGAGGTGTGGCTCCTCTGTGGGCTCGCACTTTCACATATTTTGGGAATGCCCTGTTTTGGTCCCCTTTTGGACCAATGTTCATGCCTTGCTGGAAAAGATATTGGAGATCCAGATCCCTTTCCAACCCATACACCTGCTATTAGGCTTACCTCTGCGGAATACCACCAAAACTATTAACAAACTACTGACATTCATCTTACTAGCAGCTAAACGAGTAATCCCGCAACATTGGCATTCCACTGTTCCACCTACCTTTACGCAATTCCTTTCTGCGGTCACTGATATTTGTAAAATGGAACATATCACGGCAATCATAGAGGATGCACTACCAAAATTTGAGGTCATTTGGGAAAAATGGGATACATCGGAATATAATAATTCGGAATACTAGACCCTCACACCGAGATAAGGAAATGGTCTTTCTGGGTATCTCACTGTCTGTTCATGAAATTTTAGCTCCAGTTCCCATCACTGATTACCTTTGTGCTAACATGATACCTTGATATGCTATTAATAACACACTACCTCCCCTCTACGTGACCCTTACACTGTCTAACGGTTCACTCGAACAACTTGTTTTCTCCCCTTGTTATATAACTTTATGTCTGCACATGCAAATTGTACAATGTTCATATTTGCTGATTGTGATATATACTTGTAATGCCTCATGAAAAATTTACATAAATAAACAATTAAACAAAAAAAAACTGGGGGGATATTTGTTATAGCAAAATGTAAAAAATATTGTTGTTTTTTTTTTTTGTTTCTAGCTCAAAAAAAAAAAAAAAAAAACGCAGAGGTGATCAAATACCACCTAAAGAAAGCTCTATTTATGGGACAAAATGTATGTAAATTTTATTTGGGTACAACGTCGCATGACCGTGCAATTGTCAGTTAAACCAAGACAGTGTTGTATCACAAAAAAATGGCCTGGTCAGGAAGGGGGTAAATCCTTCTGGGGCTGAAGTGGTTAATAAACTTTATTTAATCGTACTTGGTCTGATAGCTGATTCATTGAAGTGTACCCCACTGATCTGGTCATCCCTGTTGAATACCTGCATTTGCTATCTCTTACATTTCTATATGATTCAAGAAATCTGGTGGTGAAACCTCATTCATGTTCATTGTTTACCCTATCAAGCTGTTTTGATATAATAAACCAATGAAGTTGATTCTTTCCATTTGTTCTCTAGATCAGTGTTTCTCAACTCCAGTCCTCAAGGCGCACCAACAGGTCATGTTTTTGGGATTTCCTGCAGATGAAACAGCTGTGGTAATTACTAAGGCAGTGAAACTGCTCAAATCACCTGTGCAAATCAATGGAAATCCCAAAAATATGACCTGTTGGTGCGCCTTGAGGACTGGAGTTGAGAAACACTGCTCTAGATCATCATGTGTAGAATGCTTCCTGATGGGAATCACAGCAATAACTATAAAATGCAATGAGTCATATGGGGTATAGGGATGAGCTGAACACCCCCCCCCCCGTTCGATTCACACCAGAACCTTTGAACGGACCGAAAGTTTGCGCAAACTTTAGAACCCTATTAAATACAATGGACGCGAAAGTTCGAAATCTAAAGTGCTAATTATAACGTCTAATATGCATGTTATTGTCCTAAAAAGGGTTTGGGTACCCAGGTCCTGCTCCAGGGGACATGTATCAGAGTAAAAATACTTTTTTTAAACGGTCGTTTTTTCGGGAGCAGTAATTTTAATGATGCATAAAGTGAAAAAAAACTAACTTTTAGAACTGTCCCTGCACAAAATTACATTTCTAAAGGAAAAAAAGCCATTTTAAACTGCTTGCGGCTTTAATGTAATGTCTGGTCCCGGCAATATGGATGAAAATCATTGAGAAAAATGGCATGGCTACCCCATCACCCCACCCCAGTCCCTTTGGGTCTTGTATGGATATTAAGGGGAACCCGCACCCAAAATAAAAAAAGGCCCTATATACTCTGAACAGCAGTATACAGGCGGTGCAAACAAGACACGGACCTTTTAGACATATGTTGCAAATGGCAATGGTGCGATCTGCTGCACACATCTGAAAAAAGGCCCACACCAAAGAACTTTTGGAATAACGCGCAGAGACAGCAGCGCCCTGCACATGCGGAGCTCTGCGGTGTGATGCAGTCGGTGTGCTGTCCTTAAGCTGGCCCCTGGAGGGCATCCTGCCTCGTTGGAGATGTGCCTCCTCCTCCTCCTCCTCCTCTCTCCTATCAGGCACCCACATGGAGTCAGTGACCTCATCATCCCCTCCCTCCTCATCACTGGAACCAATCTGGCTGTATGCTGCAGCTGGGGGAACATGACTGCCAGATAGCTGACCTTGTTGGGCACCCCCTCTCTCTGGGCTCACGTTACTACCCCCTCTCTCTGAGCTCACGTTACTGCCTTCCTCCAGCTGGGTTCCATCATCAGGGCCTTCAAAACGCTGGGCATCCTCCTGGAGCATGTACCCAACACTGTGGTCAAACAGTTCGGGGGACTCCTCAGGAGGACATGGTGGGGCTAGGGAAGAAGTGACTGATGCCATTGAGCTGAGGGAAGAGGCCGCTTTGGCAGTTGCTTTGCCAGACAAAGTACCCTGAGCCTGGGTGAGAGAGGATGAGGAGGAGGAGGACGGCTTGGTCATCCACTCTACCAAGTCTTCGGCATGTTGCGGCAACATGGCCAGCTGCCGAAAAGAAGGACAAGCATTTCCCACGGCCACGTGCTCATGAGAATGCACCGTGTCCACGACCAGCATCACTGTTGCCTCTAGACACAGAGCCTGCTTGCCCTCTTTTATTGCCTTGTGACTGTCTGCCTCTCATTGTTTGCCTTCCAGACATACTAATGGCCTGCTGTGGTGTTAGTATGGGAAAAACAGCAATTGTTTTCAGTTAGTTTTAGGTGAAAACTGTGCAGAGGACACAGTACACTGAAAATACTTGCAGCTCTCTGCTTGTGGTTTTATTATGAGAACACCACTATAATAGTATTAGTCACTAACTGCATTCAGGCGAGCTTTAGGTGAATTCTATGCAAAGCACACAGTAGTACACTAAGTGAAACACTGACTGTCTGTAGCTTGCACAATCACCGGCCTGCCTGTCACAGTATTGAGAATAACTGTATCCAGGTGAGCTTTAGGTGAATGCTATGCAAAGCACACAGTAGTACACTAAGTGAAACACTGACTGTCTGCAGCTAGCACAATCACCTGTCACAGTATAGAGACTAACAGGAACGGATCTAGCTAAACTCAATACAGTGTATAAATATATATACAACACCTAGGATGCATATATATCCTCTACACACTGTAACAACAGCTAACTGACTCGCCTGCCTGCTCTATCTAACTCAATATAAATGACACTGTCTCTTTCACAAACGCCAACACACTACACAAGGCCGAATTCCAGGCGGCCTTATATAGTGTGGGGCGTGTACGTACTCCTCTGAGCCATGATTGGCCAAAGCCACCCTGGGAAAAGCTCCAGCCATCCCAATCAGATTTTCAACTACCCTATAGTATGTGGAGTCTCACTGTGCTTCATACTTGCACAACATGCAAGAGTGGGTCATGAGTGGGAAATCCTTCCTTTGTGATCAGTCGATGATCAATGTGCAATTTGCAATGTGAATGCATAAATTGTTTATATAGCTTTACTTTGTTTAATAGTGACCCACCTTTAATTTGCATTCAATTTTTGTTTCAATAAAGATAACATTTTTGGTATAGCTATACCAAGAGCATGCACATTTATTTGAGTAGTGGTTTTTTTCACATATTTCCTTTTAGCCACATAGTAAATATGGGGCAAAGTTAGGTCCATGACATTTTGATATAAAGAATTCCTTGGTTATTAAATTGATTCATGAAAAGTATAGTGAAATTATTAAAAGAATAAATGCAATTGCTTTCCATGTTTCATTTTCTTCCATTAATATTGAATACTTTGTGCACCAGTAAATAGACTCAAAGGAATATAAAGTAAGTTGTGCTTCTTGCAGTACCATGGCTTGCTGTATTTCCTATCTCATTCTTAAGAAAAGTACTAAAATTAACAGTACATTGCTTTGTTGTTTTGCCACACAGAATGCTAAAAAGCAACATTGACACTGTGAATATTCAAGAAATGAAAATACAGCATCATTAAAAAATATCCATATGGGTTGAAATATCAATAAAGCTATTTTGCTTTTCTTAGAGCTGAAGATTAAGGAATAAATGCCCCAGGACAATATGAATCACAAGGATGTGAAATGCGGTTGGTAAAGTTTTCATCATAATGTGATTTTACTTGCTATTGTTTTTCTTTTTCATATGGTACATCAATTTTACAGCCATTTCTCTCACTTTATGCCTTATTATAATATTATTACATTATTGATTTAATCCAGCATCAATACTATTCTACTGCAGTCCATAGCTTTTGTTATTAGAGTTGTAATTAGCACTGAGTTCACCTGAAATAAAGAGTGCAAATAAAGGCCATAAAAGGTACACATTAGTTTGGCTTTATCAATAATAAAAAATATTTATACTAGCTTTACATACATTAAAAAATACACATACACGTACAATAAAATTACAAAATAGTATTAAAATATATAACGGAGGAGGGGAGTGGCTGAGCATGGAGGAGGGAGCGTGCTAGTTGGGCTCCTAGCTCCCGCAGCGATTCGGGCTCACCTGGTGAGCATTCATCCGTAAATCTGATCTTAAACCCGGCTATAGGTCTCTGGCAGCCCGTGGATAAACCTGTGGATAAACTGTGGATAAACTCTTGGATAAACTCTTGCTAATATCCTGATATCCTGATCTTTTCCTGGATTCATGGGACGAAGGAGGAGGAGAGGAACACGGAGAACAGAGTGTACTTCAGCCGTATTCAGCACTCTGACCGTCCTAATCGGCCATCCACAGCCATAGCTACAGCCGTCTCTGGAAGCATGCAGCAAGGAATAGAAGACTTTTTCCCGGTCGGCGGTCGGACCCGTTCCCGCACATCTAAGACAGCAACAGATGGCAGCAGAGAGGGGGCTGTGTGTGCCTCGCTCACCGTCCGCATCCACTGCACTCTCAGTCCATACCGCCGTCAATACCACCGCCGCCGCCGTCACCACCACTATCACCGATATTACCGCTATCACCCGCTATGGAAATAGGGGGCACTAATGACTCTAAGTCTAAGAACGCTGAGGATGATTCAACATGGAGACAGCAGTCAATAAGCTGGAGGCTCTGTTCCAAAAAGCTGAATCTGACTTGGACTACATTGAACAAAAGCTTGAGTTTGAAATACAGAAGAGCCTACCAGATGAGTCTGCAGCTCAGGAAAATCCTACAAAATTGTTGGAGCAGTTATCCGGTGTGAAGTCCCGATTTAAAAATGTATCTGCACAATTGGACAAGATTGCAACCGACCAACAGAAATCCGTAGAGAGCATTCAGCAAACAATGACAAATACACTGAAAATTGTGAAGCATTTGCAACAGCAAACCGATTCACAGGTACCATCATTGTCTGAGGAGGAACTTCAAGCTCTCCAACAATTTGAAGCTCTAGCACTAAAGGGCATTGACTTACAGTCATCAAGTACTAAAATAAATGCTACAGACCCCTGAAGATCTGATCTCCACAACATTTCGAAGAAATTCTCTTGTGGACATTATAATCCAGAGTGACTGCTCCGTGTATGAAAACAAATCTGCAAGTGATATGTTGGTGCCGTTGGCTCCTTTTTATTGTTCAAATTGCAACATACTGGTTGTGAAGCATAACGCAAAGCAAGGAATTTTTTTTTTTTTTTTTTTTTCTTGTGACTTGAAAGTGTATTTTGTTCATTCTACTGCACCTTGTCAATGCTTGCTGCGGGTCAGCTTTTTTGGGGCCACAGTTCTACTTTGGAAATATTGCAATCGAGTTCTTTCATATGGAAATTACTTGATTACACAAACAAGGCACTGCAGTTGTGTATAACACTGATTAATACAGGATGCACTCTGGTAATAAGTTCTCCCTGAAAAGAGGTGCAGGGTTACATATGTTAATAAACTTCCATGTACATTTACTTCAAATATTTGTTTTATTAGATGTTAAATAAATTAAATACTACACTGTAAAAAAAAAAAAGAACGCTGAGGATGAGCGGTCTGCACAGTCTTCATTTGCCATTATTGACTCTCCCGGTGCTCTATCAAACACACTTGAACCCCCTGAGACTCCTAAATTCACCCCCGCTGCAGTGTCAGTTGTGCCAGTAGTATCAGGTACATAAGTATTGGAAGTATTGGATATAAATGTGAATGTGGGGGGGTTCGGGTCTGCCTCTGCCTCTTACTGTCCATCCTCTTCTCCACCCTCAATTGGGGAGTGCAGCTCAGTTAATCCAGTCAATCCAGCTAATCATGTTAATCACGTTAATTCACTTAACACTGATAATCACAGTAACCCAGTTAACCCAGTTAACATAGACAGGGGTACGGATGCAGGAGGGGGTTAAAAGGCTGTGGCAACGCTGGGTTCAGAGATGGGGGACCTGTGGGACTATCTCAGAGCCATACCTACTCGTAGAGAGATGGAAGCCTTTGTACAGCGCTTGGAACAGGGTTATCGTAAGGAGCTCCAATCTGTAAAAACAGAATTACAGGCAACTGGGATAAAAATAGCAGAGGTGGAACACTCTGTGGATGCCCTAGCAGACTCAATACATTCCCAGGAGCGGCGTATAGATGCCCATGAGTCCCACATATACACTTTGTTTCAACTATTAAAAGACCAAGATAATCGCAATAGAAGAAACAATATTCGGATCAGGAGGTTGCCAGAGACAGTAGAGGCAGAAGAACTAGTCGCAACAGTTAACAAAATCCTTACCTTCGTGCTAGGGAGGTCAGAGGCACCGAATCTGGAGCTTGACAGAGTCCACCGGTCCTTGGGACCACGTAATATAGATCCAAACAAGCCAAGGGACATTATTTGTCGCATGCACTTTTACAGAGAGAAGGAAGAAATTATGAGGAAGGCAAGAGAAAAAGGTTGGATTAATGTTAATGGGACCACTATTCAATTATTACAGGATATGTGCCAATTTACACTGGAGAAGAGGAGGGCGTTAAGGCCATTGCTTAAAAAGTTACAAGATCGTAATATTGTATATCGCTGGAACTTTCCTTTCCAATTACAAATTAAGAAAGATAGCAGGTGGCTTAATCTACGTGATCCATTTGATATTCCTGCTATACAATCTGCTTTGGGCTTGCCAGACCTTCCACTAATAATTTGGCCGCAGACATATACACCATTCAGAAGATCTGAACATCAGGGAGGTGAAATAATGAATAAGCATGGAAATCAGTCAGAGAACCCTAAAGAGCAGCTGGTACAGCAGCTGTTACAATAACTATAATGGACTGTAATAGGAAGCCCTTCCTCTTCTTCCTCTTCCTCATCTTCCTCTTCTTCCTCTTCCTCTTTTCCTCGTCTCCTTTTCTTCCTTTACCCTTCTTCTAACCTCCTCTCCCTCCTCCTACTTTTTCCCTTGTTTATTATATATATTGTTTTCCTTTTCCCCCTTTCCCCCCTTTTTTTTTAAATTATTATTGCCCCCCCTTTTTTTTTCTTCCCCTTCCCCCCCTTTCCTTTCTTTTAGGATCTTAATCCCCAAAGAAATCCAATATAGTATGTGTTTTTTTTTTTTGTGTTATACACACCTGCTATACGCTCCTGTAGTGAACACGTACAGCTTACAGTGTGCAGGTAAAGGTACACATTCTTGATGTATGGGTAAAATAACTTACTAATTTATTTACTACTTACAGTATTTTGCATTATCTGTCTATGGTTTGCTTACTGCTTACTGCTGGCTTATATTTTGTTTATAATTTATATTTTGTTTATAATTTATCGGATTATAAATGTATCGGTTTATAAATGTTATAATTGTTACAATTTATAATTGTTGCAATGAGTGGAGTAAGCAGGGCGACCATAGCCTTGACTAGTTATTTGCTGGGCACAATTTACTTACTATTAATGATTATTAAGCTAATATATAGGGGGATTACCCATTTATTTATTTATTTTTCTCCCTTCTCCCCCCCTTTATTTTTATATTTTTTATTAAATGTTTTCTTCTTTTTTTTTAAACAGATGGACAAATATATCCATAAATAAAGTGGATAGAGGTGTATGGATATAGTCGATCTTCATTAGGGGGGGTGGAGGTCGGGGAGGTCGGGGGGAGGGGGGAAGAGGGGAAATCATTTTTTTAAATCTTTTTTGATTTGCTAATTGGCTTGTGCCCCAGGTTCACATGGACATGGATATGCTGTTGCCACTCTTTGGATCACACTATTCTATTCATGCTGTTGTGATCTAGAAGAGGTAGGATTAGTACAGCTTCGGGTGCTATCAGAAGGACATCTTTATGGTATTATGGCCCGGAGGATTGTCGGGGTCACATCCCAGACTGTAAATGGCATAGTAGGGATTATATCTGGAATAGAGTTGCCGCCCTTATTAGATTAGAACCTATTATGCAGTCTTGTTATGTGTTCTAATTTTTTCTTTTTTTTTTTTTTCCCCTAAGGATGCAAGAGCCTAATGTGATCACGGGCTTTATTTGTTTTAATTTTTTTATGTTATTTGTTTCAATTGCCTCAATTGTCATGTTTCCTCTATACGGTCATTTGTTTATTTGTTCATTATTTGTTCATTTATATATGTGATTCGCCCTTTAGTATTAAAATATAATACTCACAAATTTTTGATTGCCCCTAATACTTGCGGTGAGGTATCCTCTATGCTTGACAATTTTTCCCCCTTGTAGGTACACAGGTCCTCTGGTAGGGCTTGGTGGTTTTTTTTGGGGATATATCCCATACCCTTTTTGTTTTTGCGTGTCTTTTCCCTTTTTTGTTTTGTCTTTATTTTGTTTTATTTTATTTTTTTATTTTTATTTTTATTCCTTGGTGTTATTTTCTTTTGGTGTTTCCCTATCCTCCCCATCCTATAAACTTCCCCTTTTATTTTTTATTTTTTTTTGAGATTTGAGATATTATTCTCTAGCATCATTGAAACTCTGTACTTTTAATGTTAAAGGCCTAAATAATAAATTAAAAAGAGGTCAGATCCTATATAGTTTACATAAAGCTAAGGCAGATATTATACTCCTCCAGGAGACTCATTTTTGTACTGGTGGCATTCCTGTGGTCGCGGAAGCATTATTCCCAAAGGTTCCATAGCACTACGCTGGGTTCAAAAGCAAGGGGGGTGTCTATCACTTTACACAAACATCTACCAATACATTATTTGAAACATATAGCTGACCCAAACGGTAGATATCTCTTTCTTAAAATTCGGTTATGGAATACGATTTTTACAATTGCAAATTTCTATATTCCGAATTATGATCAAACAATGACCATTTTACGCTACCTCAATCTCTTGGCAGATTTTTCAGAAGGTATTACCATTGTGGGAGGAGATTTTAATCTAGCTTTAGATCCCACATTAGAAACTTCCACACAGTGATCGAATATTTCACATTCTCGCCTGAGGGCCCTTAATAAGAAACTTTTTGAACATGGCCTATCTGATCTATGGTGAATTTTATACCCCAAAGATCGCAATTATACATACTTTTCATTAGCTCATAGATCATATAGCAGATTAGATTACTTTTTGACAGGCCCAAAGGTGTTAGAATGGAATCCCTCTATGGAAATAGGTTCACTTATTTGGTCTGATCATTCACCGGTATTTCTAACAATAAACCCTCCCCCGACCCAGGGAACAAGTTGGTCTTGGCGTTTGAATGACTCACTTATGTCAGACCCAATCTGTCATAAGGCAATTACAGAGGCAATTGGCAATTTCATCTCTGATCACGATCAGGATGAAACAGCATTGCCTCTGAAATGGGAAGCCCTAAAGACAGTACTATGAGGGTTGTTCATTCAACATGGCTCGCGTCTTAAAAAAGAAAAATCAATAAACATCCAAAACACTCTATCAAAACTCCATGCTCTAGAAACCCTACACAAAAATAGTCATTATGCAGAAACATTATCTAATATATCGTCCACTAGGGCATTTTTATTACAGCTTTTTGAAACTTCACAAAATTCATATCAACAAAGATGCGCCATGGGTAGGTATAGATATGAGAACAAATGTAGAAGATTATTAGCACGTACATTGCATCCCCGTTCTTCTCAAACCTTTATACCTAGTATAAAGAAGCCATCAGGGGAAACTACATCAGACCCACAATCCCTTCAACAATTTTTTAGAAAATATTTTTCAGGCCTTTATAACTTGGCTACACCGTTATCCTTGGAGGTTGAAGATGTAGCCAATTACCACATTGAAGAATATGTACAGGAAACTGCTATCCCACCATTAGATGACGATAAAAGAAAATCCTTGGATTGTCCCTTTTTACATGAGGAGTTACTGGATGTAATTGCCAATATTCCGTCAGGAAAGAGTCCAGGTCCAGATGGATTTACCCCAAAATTTTATAAAACTTGCAAAGAACAATTATCCCCATTCTTGCTTCAAGTATTTAACTCGATCTCCTCTATTAATCAATTTCCAACTCAGACACTAGAAGCTCACATTACTCTTTGTTCCAGCTATCGTCCGATATCCCTAATTGGGATAGACCTAAAAATTTACGCTAAATTGACGCTAAGTTGATTGCGCTACGTCTCCAACCCCTTCTCCCGAGCCTGGTACACACAGACCAGGCGAGGTTTGTCCAAGGAAGAGAAGCACGTGACAATACAATAAAAACTTTTCTTCTAATGAACTATGCTCAAACAGCCAAAATACCAGTATGCCTCCCATCAGTTGATGCAGAGAAGGCATTTGACCAGATTGGATGGCCCTTTCTTAAACATTCATTGATACAAATAGGTTTGGGTCCAAATTTACTTCATAAGATTTTTGTGTTATATACTAAACCTGAGGCTAGAATAAGGATCAACGGATCATTGACAAAAAGCTTCACTATACAAAATGGTACTCGTCAAGGATGCCCATTATCTCTCCTACTTTACGTCTTAGTGATGGAGCATTTAGCAACAGCAATCAGACAGAATTCTTCCATTACGGGCATACAAATAAAGCATAAGGAGATAAAACTAGCTTTGTTTACTGATGATTTATTACTCTATGTTACTAACCCACATATCTCTATACCCTCTATCTTATCCGAATTTGAGAGTTTCGGTACCTTTAGTAACTTTAAAGTAAATGTATCAAAATCAGAAATTCTCAATGTGTCACTTAGACCACAACAAGCGATGGCGCTGAAAAATAACTTCTCGTTCAAAATCTGCTCCTCCGCATTAAAATACCTAGGTATTATTATTCCTTCCGACCCAAATTTTATATACTGAACAAATTATATCCCTCTTATGCAACTTACCCTACGGGACCTTAAAAAATACGAGTGTAATCAATATTTGTGGTTCGGGAGGATTAATTTACTGAAAATGGATATAATACCTTGATTTCTGTATTTATTTCAAACCACTCCTGTCTTTGTCCCTAGATCATACTTCTCCACTTTACAATCGGCTTTTATAAAGTTCATCTGGGGCCATAGGAAAACTAGATTAAATAAGAAATTATTAGCATTGCCTAAAACGAAAGGAGGAGCGGGCGCACCGTATCTATACTATTATTATGTTGCGGCAGTATTAACCAGGATAATGAAAAGGTTTCATTATTCTGACACCAAACAATGGGTATTAATAGAGCAATTGTTAAATCAATATGACCATGGCTAGATTTAGTAACCAGTGATACTCACAAGATCTATCTCTTACTTTACCTTCTCTTACATCTCATCTATTAAAGATATGGGCTAAAATATCCCTACAGCTAGAATTTTCTTCACAAATAGGTCCTATGACACCTTTATTCGGAAACCCCCAATTCCCGCCAGCTTTAAACAGGATGAGTTTCCTTATTTGGAATAAAGAATCACACCAAAGAGTAAGCCAGATTTCCTGTCAGGATATATTTCCGCCTCTATTAAACTCAGTCTTTGCACAGCAACCCTCATTTACGCAATGGTTGGAATATCGGCAATTACAGTCATTTTTGCCCTCTATTCCCCCAAATAAATCTTTCCATAGAGATGAAACTCAGTTTGAACTTTTGTTGTTACAAGACTCTAAACCAAAACATGTTTTATCATCAATATATAACATAATCACAATAAAAAAACACACAGAACCCCCGGAATATATAAACAAATGGTTAAATGAGCTTAATGTTCAAATTAAAGCTGAAGAGTGGGAGAAGTAATTTAATTTAACACACTGTATGACACTAACAACTAAAGCTCAATAGACGAGCTACAAACTCCTCTCTAGATGGTATTGGTTCCCACTGTCACTTCAGCATATATACTCAGACAAATCGGATATATGCTGGCGGTGTCATGTGGCCAAAGGCTCATTGTTACATATTTGGTGGGAATGTCCTCAAATTTTTAATTTCTGGGAAAAGATAATGCAACTATGTACAACAGTTACTGGGGAATCAATATCTAATACACCACAAATCACCCTGCTCTCCATTCTGCTAGGATCTTATAAAAGTATCAAAAAGAGTCTTTTGAGACATTGGCTGACAGCAGCAAGAGCAGTCATACCGCGGCACTGGCGTTCAACACAAACTCCATCAGTCAATGAATGGGTTAATGAAATGGACTGTATAGAGAAGATGGAGATACTGGTAGCACAAGAATTTGACACTCATGAGGAATGCCACTGGATATGGGCCCCCTAGAGGGTGTATAGGAAAATGATAAGAAACTAGAAAGGTCCTGGGTAGTGTTGAGCGAACCCGAACTGTAAAGTTCGGGTCCGTACCGAACTTTAGCTTTTTCCGAACCCGAAACCGAACCCGGACTTTGCGCAAAAGTCCGGGTTCGGGTTCGGCAATCTAATTACGCATTTAGAAATGCTTCAGGGGCCAGCCAATCACCTTTTGATTAGCTGGTGTGCCCTTAGAGGCCATCATAGCCATGCCTACTAATGGCATGGCTGTGATTGGTCAGTGCAACATGTGACCCAGCTTCTATATAAGCTAGAGGCACACAGCACACACGTCACTCTGCTTCAGAATAGATAGGGAGAGGATCTAGTCTGCTGCTGCTGCTTTTAGGGAGAGATAGAAAAATACATGAGGTAGTCCTGATTCTGCAATCTGAGGGAAAAGATAGAGAGATAGTGTAGTGTAGGGCCAGGTTCCTGTTGGTGCTTTCAGGGAGAGAGAATATTATATAGGAGTCCAGATTCAGAGATTAAAATCAGCGATCTGCATAGGTTTACCTGTTTGTGTTGCAGTGCAGTCTTTTTACACTGCCATGAGCCCAGTGTCAGAGAAAATCTAACTTTTAGGGGAAAAAAAAGGCACTTTATTGTGCTCTTTTCCAAAAGACCCATAGGGCAAAAAAAAATAAAAAAATTGCATTTTATTTTGCTTGTGCAAAAAAAGACCCGTTTAGGGCAAAAAAAAAATAAAAAAAAATTGCACTTTAATGTACGCTTGCAAAAAGAGCCATTCAGGGCCACAAAAAATAGTTTGCAGTGTGTTATACATATGTGGAGGTGTGTGAAATAAACAATTTCTATATAGTTTTCTCCTACTGTGCTATACTAAAAAAAAAACATTTTTTTTTAATAGCATTTTCTGCAGTTCTGTAGCTGTGCGATTCAGCGGTTACGTACTGTGGGTGTGTTCTGCTCTTCCAAAAAACTTTGTTTAGGGGCACAAAAAACAGTTTGCAGTGTGTTATACATATTTGGAGGTGTGTGAAATAAACAATTTCTAAATAGTTTTCTTCTACTGTGCTATACTAAAAAAACAACATTTTTTTTGAATAGCATTTTCTGCAGTTCTGTAGCTGTGCGATTCAGCGGTTACGTACTGTGGGTGTGTTCTGCTCTTCCAAAAAAACGCCGTTTAGGGGCACAAAAAATAGTTTGCAGTGTGTTATACATATTTGGAGGTGTGTGAAATAAACAATTTCTAAATAGTTTTCTTCTACTGTGCTATACTAAAAAAACAACATTTTTTTTGAATAGCATTTTCTGCAGTTCTGTAGCTGTGCGATTCAGCGGTTACGTACTGTGGGTGTGTTCTGCTCTTCCAAAAAACGCAGTTTAGGGGCACAAAAAATAGTTTGCAGTGTGTTATACATATTTGGAGGTGTGTGAAATAAACAATTTCTAAATAGTTTTCTTCTACTGTGCTATACTAAAAAAACAACATTTTTTTTTAATAGCATTTCTGCAGTTCTGTAGCTGTGCGATTCAGCGGTTACGTACTGTGGGTGTGTTCTGCTCTTCCAAAAAACGCCGTTTAGGGGCACAAAAAATAGTTTGCAGTGTGTTATACATATTTGGAGGTGTGTGAAATAAACAATTTCTAAGTAGTTTTCTTCTACTGTGCTATACTAAAAAAACAACATTTTTTTTGAATAGCATTTTCTGCAGTTCTGTAGCTGTGCGATTCAGCGGTTACATACTGTGGGTGTGTTCTGCTCTTCCAAAAAACGCCGTTTAGGGGCACAAAAAATAGTTTGCAGTGTGTTATACATATTTGGAGGTGTGTGAAATAAACAATTTCTAAATAGTTTTCTTCTACTGTGCTATACTAAAAAAAAACATTTTTTTTTTAATAGCATTTTCTGCAGTTCTGTAGCTGTGCGATTCAGCGGTTACGTACTGTGGGTGTGTTCTGCTCTTCCAAAAAACGCCGTTTAGGGGCACAAAAAATAGTTTGCAGTGTGTTATACATTTTTGGAGGTGTGTGAAATAAACAATTTCTAAATAGTTTTCTTCTACTGTGCTATACTAAAAAAACAACATTTTTTTTGAATAGAATTTTCTGCAGTTCTGTAGCTGTGCGATTCAGCGGTTACGTACTGTGGGTGTGTTCTGCTCTTCCAAAAACACCCATTTAGGGCAACATCCTAAATTTGGAAAATATGAGGAGAAGGTCAAAGGGATGTGGTGGCCCCGGTCGTGGTGCTGCTGGTGGAGCTCCTGTTGCAGGGAGAGGACGTGGTGGATCTGTTCCAGATACACGCACAAGTGAAACACCTTCCTCAGGTGCGAGTAGGCGACCGAGCCTGCGGCGGTATTTTGTCGTGCCTAATGAGGCTGTACGAATGTTTAGGCCAGGACAAGTACAGGCGATAGTAGATTGGGTTGCTGACAGTGCCTCGGGTTCCTTCACATTGTCTCCCACCCACTCTTCTGATGAAAGATCAGAGTTGGCACCTGAAACCCATGTCCATCAGTCTTTCACCTCACCCCCTTGCCAATCAGCCAAGCAGTCTGAGCCCCAAATCATGCAGCAGTCTCTTCTGCTTTTCGATGACTCTGTTAGCAGGGTTTCCCAGGGCCATCCACCTAGCCCTGCCCCAGAAGTGGAAGAGATTGAGTGCACCGATGCCCAACCACTTATGTTTCATGATGAGTACATGGGAGGACCATCGCAGTACGTCTCGGATGATGACGAAACACAGGTGCCAACTGCTGCTGCTTTCGCAATTGTGCAGACAGACAAGGAGGGCAGGGGTGAAGACTGGGTGGAAGATGATGTGGAGGACGATGAGGTCCTCGACCCCACATGGAATGAACGTTATGCAGGTGACCAGTGTAGTTTGGAGGAAGAGGCGGTGGTCGCCCAGAGCCACCAGCACAGCAGAAGAGGGAGCAGGGTGCAAAAGCGAAGCGTCCGTCCCCTAGACAGTATGTCTGCTACTGCCCAACGCAGCAAGGGACCGAGCACACCAAAGCCAGGTCCAAGGAGTTCCCTAGCGTGGCAGTTCTTCACACAATGTGCTGATGACAAGACACGAGTGGTTTGCAGGCTGTGCAATCAGAGGCTGAAGCGAGGCATAAACGTTCTCAACCTGAGCACAACCTGCATGACCAGGCATCTAAGTGCAAAGCACGAGCTGCAGTGGAGTAGACACCTCAAAAACCAAGAAAGGTCTCTGGCTCCTCCTGCTTCCTCTTCAGCTGCAGTCTCGGCCTCTTCATCCACCTCTGTAGTGACAGTGGCACCTGCCACCCCGCAAACAGAGGATCTGCCAGCAACACTACCACCTGGGTCACCAACCATCTCCACAATGTCCCATGGAAGCGTTCAGCTCTCTATCTCCCAAACATTGGAGCGGAAGAGGAAGTACCCTCCTAGCCCCCCGCGATCCCTGGCCCTGAATGCCAGCATTTCAAAACTCCTGGCCTTTGAAATGCTGTCATTCCGTATGGTGGAGACGCAGAGTTTTAAAAGCCTGATGGCATTGGCTGTCCCACAGTACGTCGTGCCCAGCCGCCACTATTTTTCCAGGCGAGCCATCCCTTCCCTGCACAACCAAGTGGGGGACAAAATCAGGTGTGCACTGCGCAACGCCATCTGTGGCAAGGTCCACCTAACTACGGATGCGTGGACCAGTAAGCACGGTCAGGGACGTTATATCTTCCTAACAGCACACTGGGTAAATGCAGTGGCGGCTGGGCCTGAGGCAGATAGCAGTTTGGCGCATGTCCTTCCACCACCGAGGATTGCAGGGCGCTTCAGTTTGCCTCCTGTTGCTAACTCCTCCTACTCCGCTTCCTCATCCTCTACCACCTCCTCATCCGGTCAGCGTAACACCTTCACCACCAACTTCAGCACAGCCAGGGGTAAACGACAGCAGGCAGTTTTAAAACTTTCCTGTTTGGGGGAAAAACCCCACACCGCGCAGGAGTTGTGGAGGGACATGGAACAACAGACCAATGAGTGGTTGCTTTCAGTGAGCCTCAAGCCCGGCCTGGTGGTGTGCGATAATGGGCGAAATCTCGTAGCAGCTCTGGGCCTAGCCGGTTTGACGCACATCCCTTGCCTGGCGCATGTGCTGAACTTGGTGGTCCAGGGGTTCCTTAAAAATTACCCCAATATGCCAGAGCTGCTACAGAAAGTGCGGGCTGTGTGTGCGCACTTTCGGCGTTCTCACCCTGCTGCTGCTCGCCTGTCAGCGCTGCAGCGTAACTTCGGCCTTCCCGCTCACCGCCTCATATGTGACGTGCCCACAAGGTGGAACTCCACCTTGCACATGCTGGCCAGACTGTGCGAGCAGCAGCAGGCGATAGTGGAGTTTCAGCTGCAGCAATCACGCGTGAGTCGCTCTGCGGAACAGCACCACTTCACCACCAATAACTGGGCCTCCATGCGAGACCTGTGTGCCTTGTTGCGCTGTTTCGAGTACTCCACCAACATGTCCAGTGCCAATGACGCCGTTCTTAGCGTTACTATCCCAGTTCTATGCCTCCTTGAAAAAATGCTTTGGGCGATGATGGAAGAGGATGTGGCACAGGAGGATGAGGAGGAGGAGGAGGAAGCGGGATCATTTCAAAGGCTTTCAGGGCAGTCTTTCACAAGTGGCTACGAGGGTGGGTTCCTGCACCAACAAACGCCAGGTACACAATTGTCCAGCAGAAAGGGCACAGTTCTGGAGGATGACGAGGTGGAGGAGGAGATGGAGGAGGAGGAGCCATTTTCACAGCAGGGTGGCACCCATACCAGCTTGTGGCCATCACTGGTGCGTGGCTGGGGGGATACAGAGGACACAGACGATACACCTCCCACAGAGGACAGCTTTTCTTTGCCTCTGGGCAGCCTGGCACACATGAGCGATTACATGCTGCAGTGTTTCCGCAATGACCGCCGAGTTGCCCACATTTTAACTGGTGCTGATTACTGGGTGGCCACCCTGCTGGATCCCCGTTACAAGGACAACGTACCGTCCTTAATTCCCTCACTGGAGTGGGATCGTAAGATGCGCGAGTACAAGCGCACGCTGGTAGACGCGCTGCTGGTGGCATTCCCACCTGACAGCGGGCGTACGGTGGAAGCACAAGGCAAAGGCAGAGGAGGAGGAAGAGGTCGCCAACGCAGCCGGGGCACCGGCAGCACCTCAGAAGGCAGGGTTAGCATGGCTGAAATGTGGAAAAGCTTTGTCAGCACGCCACAACAACCAGCACCACCAGCTGAGATGCAACGTCTTAGCAGGAGGCAGCATTTCACCAACATGGTTGAGCAGTATGTGTCCACAGGCCTACACGTACTGGATGACGGGTCTGCCCCCTTTAACTTCTGGGTCTCCAAATTGGGCACATGGCCTGAGCTTGCCCTTTATGCCTTGGAGGTGCTGGCCTGCCCTGCAGCCAGTGTATTATCTGAACGTGTATTTAGCACGGCAGGGGGCGTTATCACAGACAAGCACAGCCGCCTGTCCAGAGCCAATGTGGACAAGCTCACGTTCATTAAAATGAACCAGGCATGGATCCCACAGGACTTGTCCGTACCTTGTGCAGAATAGACATGTATACCGGTGTTGTGACAAAAACTGTCCGGCCATCGGATTGTGTCCGGCCCATACTGTGAAGGCGCAGCGCTTGCGCAGTACAGAGGACAAGGAGATTCACAAAATCTCCGAAGATGAACGGCGCCTGCGCTTTGAGTGCAGGTTCAAGCCCCACCATCCAAGTGGACATACGGTAGCACATAGTAACAGGGCCCCTCACGGGCTCGGTTCGATCGCCACGCTTCGGGCACGGCCTCACTTGGCTCGGCTTGAACCACGGATGGTGTGGCCTTCACCTGAACTCACCACGCAGCCGCCGTTCGTCTTGGGAGATTTTCAAAATCCCCTTGTCCTACATACTGAGCAAGCGCAGTACAGGGTGGACACTATTTGACGGGGGACAGAATTCGACACATCACCGGTCTTACCCAGCCATTGTTGTATTTTTGAACCAGTGTTGGCTACCTCGTCCTCCTCCACCGCCGCTTCCACCTACACAGCCACATCCACCGCCACCTCAACCTCCTACTCCATATGGACCTCGTCCTCCTAGGTCAAGATTATAATTTTTATTTTATTTTTTTGTAGTGCACAGATCCTTTCCCCCTTACCTGCCTTTATGTTGTTGGCTCCTCGCAGGAGGGAGAAAGGCACACCGCACTACCAGCCCGTACCCTCCTATATAAAGAGCTTGAGCGGTGTACTTGACGGGCCGTGTCCACAGCCGGAGTCAAAACTCCTCCAGAGGATGATTCTCACCTCTACTGTAGGTAGAGGCAAGTCCTTTAATTCCCAGTAAAGTCAATGTCCAACCAGCTGAAATTACAACTCTTATTCTCTCATGGCAAAATTAACTCTACTCGGATAGAAAAGGTTAGAGCAAAGAAACAGGACAGCTTAAGGTGTGGAGGAGGTCCAGGCACAAACGTAGCACATTCACTTCACTGCTTAGGTTTCTCAAACAGTTTTAGGTGCACGGTCTCTGCCACAGAACTTGAGGTTGGTCTCTGCCACAGACCGGGTGTACAAGGCCCCTGCCACGGACCTGGAGATTTTTGGTCTCTGCCACAGACCAGGGTGTATAAGGCCCCTGCCACGGGCCGGGTGAATAAGGCCTCTGATACAGTCAAGATGACCTTGAGCTTCTCCTTCTACGAACCTAGCCCATATCAAGGGGAAGACATCTCTCCAGGGAGTCAACAGACCCTTCTTTCACCGTGACTTCTGCATCGGTCCATCAGAATGATCCTCCCTTCCCTGGAACATGGTCCCCTACACGAGGCGGCACCCTAAGACTCCTCGACCCTTAGCGGACTCCAGACGAAGGCTCTGGACTCCAGGCTTTACTCCCGCACCTAGGCCTCCATACCCAGGGCAGCAGGAACTCCAGGATAGTACCTCACCCCGGGCTAAAGGTACCCGAGATGGAACAGGAACACATGCACCCAGGCCGAAGGCACCTGGGCGTGGACCCCACTGGACATCAGCCCCCAGGCCAAAGGTCTGCCCCTTTTATATGCTCTCCCGGCATGCACAGCAGGTTCCCCGCCCCGCTGTACTACTGCCAAGAGGGGACACAAAAGGCACAGCACTGTATCGGTGGTTAAACCCTAGCCTACCATGGCAGCGCCACCTGTAGGCCGCCGGGAACTGCACACCAATACTGTCCCCCGAGGACAAAATGGTCCATGAATCCTACAGAATTAGGGTGTTTGAGCCTATTTACCACTCAAACACTTCCCTTAAATTTAGCACCCCGCTACATTTTTATTTCAAAGTATTTTATTTTCCCACTAGCTTATCCATTAAATTGAATAATTTATTCCAGAAAGGGCGTATTCTGGGGCATTCCCACCATATGTGTGGCATTGTGCCGTTGAGTTTCTGAGGTTCTTAATGACTTCCCGTACCTCTTCTGCTGAAAAGGGGGCCTCCAGCATATTTTTTTTTTTTTTTATGTTATTTTAAGTTATTTCCCTATCCACATTTGTTTGCAGAGCACTTGCCATGCTCCTAACAACATTTTGCTGCCATTTGCAGCCCTCTAGCCCTTTCCATTACTTTTTTAGAGCCTTTTTAGTCCTTAGAAGTCCGGGTCCCCATTGACTTCAATGGGGTTCGGGTTCGGGTCCGGGTTCGGGTTAAAGTTCGGTCCCGAACCCGAACTTTTTTCCGAAGTTCGGCAGAACCCGTCGAACCCGAACATCCAGGTGTCCGCTCAACTCTACTCCTGGGGAATCATAAAAAGGAATAGGACTGAGATAAGTAAGGTTTCGAAACGGGGCACTTTATTTGCTGCCATCCCTAATCCCACCCCTCCCCCCTCTCTACCCTTCTTTGGTTGGTTTTGTTTTGTTTAGTTCCCTTAGTTATAAGTGAGAATGTAATTGAAATCAGCTAGATGAAGTGATTATACTATCTTTTGATATGTATGAATTTGTTTATGTTGGAACTTATTAATGTTTGTATTATAAATTGCCAATAAAATTAGATTGAAGATAACTTGTATTTAAGAATTGTTATTTTTGTTTCAATAATTTGACACATATACCATTCTCATTTCCTGTTTTTCTCTTCTTTTTTTTTAACCATATTTTTATTGATGTTTTTCACATACCGTATGGGAATTGAATTAAAGCTCTTCCAGTTATTAATCATTAGGTGGTAGTTGAAGCCTCCAATCCCAGTTGACGCTGTCTCAGGGGAAACGTGTCAGACAGGAGCTAGCGGTGTGACGTTGATGAGCCCGGACCGTAGTGCAGGCTGCTGCTCTGATACAATGATTGTTTCACTCTGAATCTACTAATACTTTGTAAGTGCAACTTTCATGAAATACTTTGGCTTTTAAAGGATAATGCACTATACGTTCCTTTTTTGATTTCAACTCCCACATCTATGAGCTGAGAGCCTGTTTTCACATAATATCATGGTGAGCGGTCTATAAGGAGTGGCATCTATTCCATCAGGACACATGATAAGCACATAAGATCCCTTGTGGATCGGATCCTCTGGTAAGCGGTCATTCATTTCACTTAGGACACAGAGGTGGAGCACGGGCACTTTTAAGTGGTTTTTCATGAAGATACCGTAATACCAAGCATAAGGATGGACACTCTGAGTGGGCTGTTTTACTCACTTTTCCATGAACATTGTTTTATTTACCGTATTTATCGGTGTATAACACGCACAGGCGTATAACACGCACCCTAACTTTAAGAGGGAAGTTTCAGGAAAAAAAATTTCCACAGCCCCCTGCGTATAACACGCAGGCACAGTTTACCCTCTATTTTCAGGGTAAAAAAAGTGAGTGTTATACGCCAATAAATACAGTATTTAAGTTTTTGATCACTTTTTTGTCTTTTTCCTGTCAAGCACTTTGAGTACATGAGTCACTCTATATTGAACTGGTTCACTTATTCAATAATAACTTCTTCCAAGTACATTTGGTTATTATATCACTATTATTCAGTGTTTTACATGCAATAGAACCATTAAATTGGTTGTGTTG
The DNA here is from genome assembly GCA_029206835.1 of Rana muscosa. NCBI lineage: Eukaryota > Metazoa > Chordata > Amphibia > Anura > Ranidae > Rana > Rana muscosa. The sequence continues at coordinate 345,490,252 of CM055116.1, read as the reverse complement.
TTTTTAAAGATATGTTTGTTAATACACATATTTGACACATTATATTTAGACAGCGCACTATCTATTTTTCATTATGAGGACTAATCCCAACCCATCACCCCAAATTGGAACAACTTTGACAGGGTAGGGGCTAGCAACCCCAATAGCCTGATGAAAATAACTTTGTCAGAATATCAGCATGAGAGCCTTGCGACTATGAAATAAACTGTGAAATAACCAAACATGTACCTTCAGAATTAGAAAACAGTAAGTACTAATGTAATACAGTATCAATGAATGATGTGCCCGATACTCATTGGGAAATGGGATTACAGCAAGATACTTACAGAGGCTTTAGGATGATTTGACCATGGGCCCCAAGTTTTTAGAAATAAAGAGATTTTAAGCTCTTTAAGGGTTAGTAGTTTTCATATTGGCATTGTACATTTAGTCGTGCTATTACCTCTTCTAGTTTGGGGGAAGATGTGGATTTCCAATAACTTGTAATGGTTACTCTAACTGCAAACAGTATGTGTGTTATAACTGTTCTGAGCAGATTTGGTATCTACTCCTATATTTAGAAGTGCCAATTCTGGATTTATAGTTATTATGTTTCCTGTAATTTCTCCAATTAAGTTGGCTACTTTTGACCAAAGTGGCTGGATGTGTGCGCATTTTCACAATATATGGTCTAAGGTACCTGTTTGTGTACACGTCCCTTATTTAAAGTTCTCCTCATATTTCTCATATTTAGGATCTTGCCCTAAATGGGTGTTTTTGAATAGCAGAAAAGAAGAACAGTATCTAAAGTGTGTATCTCACATGTACAGATATGCAGGAAATGCACCAATAAATATTTATTTGCCCTAGAAAAAAAAATAATTTTAATAGCAGAATAGAAGAACAGTATCTAAAGTGTGTATCTCACACGTACAGATATGCAGGAAACACACCAATTTTTTTTTATTTGCCCTAAATATTTTATTTTTTTAATAGCAGAATAGAAGAACAGTATCTAAAGTGTGTATCTCACACATACAGATATGCAGGAAACACTGCAAACATTTTTTTTTTTGCCCTAAATGGGTGTTTTTTGAATAGCAGAATAAAGCAACAGTATCTAAAGGGTGTATCTCGCAGTAACATATGCAGTGCTGGTGCACTAAGCTTGCATAAAATGCCCGCCGACGCCAACCTAACTAACAGACGTATAAAAGTTATCTTTTCTCTGGCACTGGGCTCAGGGCAGGGTAAAAAGATTGTGCACTGCACCCACACAACAAAATCAAGGTAGATCGCTGAGTAATTTGATTTCTGAATCAGGACTCCTATCTAATTCTCTCCCTCAAAGCAGCAGCAGCAGCCTTTCCCTACACTATCTAAAGCAGAGTGACGTGCTGTGCTATGTGCCTCTAGCTTATATAGAGGCTGGGTCACATGCTGCACTGGCCAATCACAGCCATGCCATTAGTAGGCATGGCTGTGATCGCTTCTAAGGGCACACAAGTTAAATGAATGTTGATTGGCTGCCCTGCAGCACGCCATTACATTGCCGAACACCGAACCCGAACATACAGTAAATTGTTCGAGTTCGGGTCCGGGTACCAAAAACCCAAAAGTCCGGTACGAACCCGAACTTTACAGTTCGGGTTCGCTCAACCCTAGTAGTGAATGCTATCCTAGGTTGATAGCCTTGCCATAGGTAGTTGCGGATGATGGAATTGCATTTAGTAAAGAAGGAAGCGGGAGGTGGATTGGGAGTATTCTAAATACATACAAAGTTTTGGAAGCACCTGCATTTTGAAGGCCGCAGCTCTTCCTAGCCAGGATAGTTGGTTTTTACCTATGCGGTTCAGGTCCTCGGTAATACTATTTAATAGAGGTGGGTAATTGGCTTTGTATAGTTTTTTAATGGGAAAGGTAAGTTGAATTCCTAGATACGTGATGCTTGGAGATCCCCAGTTATAGTGAAATTTGCTTTTTAGGTGAGGGATTGCATCTGAGGGGATACCCATGGAGAGGACATGGCACTTACAAGCATTAATTTTATAATATGAAGATTTCCAAATGTTTCTATGATATGCTGTATTTCAGTGAGTGATGAATGGGGGTCAGAGAGGGATAATATGATGTCATCTGCAAAGAGTCCAATTTTGTGCTCATATTGTCCAATGCATAGCCCTTTTACTTGTGGGCTGACTCTTATAGCTCCTGTTAGGGGTTCTATGATGAGGAAAAAGATGATAAGAGCCAGAGGGCATCCCTGTCTTGTTCCATTATGCAGGTCAAAGGCCCCAGATAGTGTGCCTGAAACAAATACTTTAGCAGAAGTGTTTTTGTCGAGGAACATAATAGTCGAGTGGATAAATCCAGAGAAATCAAATTTAATAAGGACTTGCGAGAGGTACCCCCAGTGTACCCTGTCAAATTCCTTCTCTGCTTCCAAGGCTAGGAGCAGAGAGGGCGTTGCGCTGCTTTCTGCGTAATGAATGAGATTGATCAGCCTCCTTGTGCCATCTGGGGCTCGTCTACCTTTTGCGAAACCTATTTGTTCTTGTCCTTTTAGGCAGAGGGTTATGTCTAGGAGTCTATTCGCTAGCATTTTAAAGTATATTTTCAAGTCAGAATTTAGTAGAGAAATCGGCCTCAAATTTTGTGGTTGATTGGGTTCTTTCCCCAGTTTAGGAAGTGCAACTATCACTGCTTTTAGCATTTCTTTGGAAAATTGTTCTGACTTGCAGCTTCATTAAAGATGTTTACTAAGTGTGGGCCCAGGATTACTGGGAAGGTCTTGTAATATTCTTAAGAGAGTCTGTCTATACCTGGGGATTTGTGTAAAGTGCAATAATGACTCTGATAACCTCCTGCAGTTCGATTTGTCTATTAGTCTGAGAGAGTAGATGGGTCTAATCTTGGAAGGTTAATGCTATTTAGGAAAGATGCAATGTCCTCTAGTTTGGAATGGGGAGTGTTGGGATCCTCCTTTAAATTATAAAGAGAGGCATAGTAGTCACAAAATGTTTGGGCTATATCATGTGGGCTTATGGCCACCTTATCTGTGCTATGGTGTTTGATTTACACTAACCACATTTTGGCTTGTTTTTGCTTAAGCTGGGTAGCCAACCTTTTCCCCTCTTGTTTCTGGGCCCTTAGTGTCCCTGCAGCAGCTGCCATTCTGGCACTGTGTGTCCAGCCTTTCACGTCAGCGCCATCTTGGATCCCCCTGGCTCTCGCCGGACCAAAGAAGTCAGTCAATTTGTGGGGAGAATATAGGGCAGTTCCCCGTCGTTTGGTGCTCTGAATGGGTCCTGCTATGCCGGAGTTTAGCTCCTATGTGACTATATCCTCCAGCTGCTGGCCATGCCCCCCTGTTTTACTCTTTTATATTTACTTTAGACAAATATGTTAAGACCTTTCCTAAATTATACTAGAAGTTTGCATTCATCTTTGGTTCATAACTAAAAGTATGTTAGAGATGGATTTTTTTTATAACATCTGTTTTACATGAATATTTGAAACCAACTATAAACCTTGGGCATTCAGAGAAGTAATGAGGGTGGGCCACCCACTTGTCATTCACTTACATACTGGTTTGAACTATTGATATGTTGAGCACTGAAAACAATAGCCTTCTTTCAGTAAACCCCATAAGGGTTCACAAGTTGTTCTAAAGCCTAAACATTTTTTTCTGTAATGCATTCCTTGTACTTACCTCAGGCGCGGATCCGGGGGGGAGCAACAGGGCAATTGCCCCCCCCCCCCGAGACCATCTGTCACACTTGCTTGCTGTTTTTTTTTTTTTGCGCCTGATCTCCCGGATTTGGAGACCCGTTACCGGCCGGCCCTAGGTCCCCTGGACCCCAAACTTGGCAAAAATGTAGCCCCATGTCTCCTCTACAAGTGTGCAAAGTTTGGTGTCTGGGGGACCTACAGCCGGGGAGCACTGATTTTTTAAACCCGGGCACTCCTTCCATAGACTCCAATGTTAAACGGTAATTTCTCCGGTGACTTTGCAGACCCGGTACTGGCCGGTCGTAGGTCCCCTGGACCCCAAACTTGGCACACATGTAGCCCCATGTCTCCTCTACAAGTGTGCAATGCTTGGTATCTGGGAGACCTACGACCGGGGAGAACCAATTTTTCAAATCCGGGCACTCCTTCCGTAGACTCCCATGTTAAACATCAGTCTAGTCATGGGCACAGTGAAGCATGGGCACAGTGAGGCATGGGCACAGTGAGGCAAAGTGAGGCACAGTGAGGCATGCAGATGGACACCCTAGGCTTATACTCGAGTCAATACGTTTTCCCAGTTTTTTGGGGTAAAATTAGGTGCCTCGGCTTATATTCAGGTCAGCTTATACTCGAGTATATACAGTACTTGTTCTGCGGCTGCCGCTGCCTCTATGGGTCTCTCTCTGTTTCTCACATCAGCCGATCAGCGGCGCAGAGAGAGAGACTCGTCTAATGTAGTTACGCGGCGCATTGACACGATACCAGGAGCGGAGGAGGAGGTGGGTGGAGCCTCTTTCCTGCACTCGTTGCTAACGCCTGGGCCGCTTGGCGTCTAGCAATGAGTGACGTCAGTGAGTCACGTCGGGCCGCTCTGCGGGCAGGTGCGATAGCGTGTGGCTCCACAGACGGGTAAGAAAGCGGGCGGCTCCGCTTGCGGCGCAGTTTGTGGGCGGGCGGCAAGGTTCGTGGGAAGACCGTGCTGCTCAGTGTGTTGGCAGCGCAGGTGAGAGTGAGAGACAAGGCTCAGTGTGGCAGCTGGCCAATCAGCTAGCCGGGAGCGGGGGAGCAGAGAGATGAGATCATCTCTCACCGCCCGTGCCTGCTCTGCATTCCTGCAGTGACTTCTGCCCTCACTGTGCGGGCAGCAGAGAGATTACATTATCTCTCTGCTACCTGACTCTGGGAGTCTGGGACACAGCAAGAGACAACCTAAACTACACCTTAGCAGGCAAGTTAGTGACAATCCGCAAGGTGTGGCAGGCGACGTGGCAAGTGACAATCCGCAAATTGTGGCAGGTGACGTGGAAAATGACAATTTGCATCTGGTGGCAGGCAAGTGACAATCAGCAAGGTGTGGCAGGTGACGTGGCAAGTGACAATCCGCAAGGTGTGGCTAGTGACAATCCGCAAGGTGTGGCAGGTGATGTGGCAAGTGACAATCCACAAGGTGTGGCAAGTGACAATCCACAAGATGTGGCAGGTGACGTGGCAAGTGACAATCCGCAACGTGTGGCAAGTGACATGCTCAGGGCTTCCACTAATTGCAGGCGACGGTGGCAAGTGACACACTCGGGGCTCCCACTGTCACTGATTCTGCATTGAACTATTTAATTTTATATTACAATGTAATAATAGAAATAATGCGCTTCAATCATCCTGACACCATAACAACCATGGTGCCGGGATGATTGAAGCGCCGACACCAGCCATTTCCCAGATAAATTTCCCACAAAAAAAACATATTTTTTGGCAGTGACCCTCCCGAGAAAAGACTCTGGATCCGCCCCTGACTTACCTAAACCCTCATTTGATCCAGCATTGTGCACATCTGCAGCTATCTCTCCCCTCACTTCCATATCTCACTGGCTTTGCTGGGTCACCAGGAGCCATTGGCTTCCAGTGCTGTCAATCAAAGCCAGTGACGAGGGAGTTGGGGGGTGGGGCTGAGTCCTTCTGGATATAGGATATAGAGCAGGGAAAGGGGCCAGTAAATATGTCATATTTACCAGCCCCTTCCTTACCCGAATGAACACAGTAAGCGATTGGTACCGATCACTATGGTGTCCATTCATCACTGAAGCATAATAAACTCTGTTTACTGTGCTTCAGTTTGTGAATGAGGAGGATGCCTCAGAGCAGTTCCCATTCATTCATCTGTATAGCTAAGGCTACAGAGAGTGGAACCTGATGAATCTATGTCCTCAGTCCCTCAGTATGTTTAGATCTTTGACTTTTCTTCAAAGCCACCCCAACAGGGCAGTTAAAAATGTAAAAAATATAAATGATAAAATAAAAAATAAAATTCCAAAAATAAATATATACAATGAAAAAAAAAATACAATTAAGGACTCATTCGCATGTGCTTCATTCTCTATAATTTCTGTATACACCCCTACATACATCCCTGTCAGGTAGGCTGTATGGGGCCCCATGATTTCTAACAGCAGCCCTGGCTGTTAACAAAGCTACTGGTAGCTGGTAGTGCCTGTACTGTGGTGACTCAAGTTGTATGTCTATGTACGTTGTGTGTTTTACTGTGCTTTTTAAAATGATTTTATTATCTAATATTATAGTATCATGTTATTAAAGCATGTTTTAAGGAAAAAAAAATATTTTTATCATATAACTGCCATTTTTTGGTTACTTTAAACTGAGCTTGCTTTATAAGTTAATGATTTTAAACAATTTAGACTATACATCTAAGTCTTTGAAACTTCCCCAGCTGATCAAAGGGAATTTTATGATCAAAGGTGGAGGATGATTTAGACACGTCAAAGAACAGAAAGAAAGCTACTTTTTCACTGCACTAATTTTGTATTCATTTCATGATTGTTTATAGCATAGTGTTTCAGATTCTTAAAGTGCCCTTGAATAAAGGGATTTAATCTGTGGACATACTGTATGAATATTATAATGATGAATATTTGAAATAAATTTTAAACTTGCCACATATATACTTATACTTATATAAGTTAACAAATGTACATTACTACACATCGTGTATATTGTGCAATATGTATATTATTTATTAAGCAATACCTTGTAATAAACAAATTACTAATGTTGCAGTCAGGCCCGGACTGGGACAAAAAATAGGCCCGGGCATAATGATGAGATGTGGAGTTCCAGCACCTTGTACCTCTGGACCCCTTTACATTACACAGCACCCTGCACCTCTGGACCCCTTTACATTACACAACACCTTGCACCCCTTTACATTACATAGCACCGCACCTCTGGACCCTTTTACAATACACAGCACCCTGCACCTCTGGGCCCCTTTACATTAGACAGCACCCTGCACCTCTGGACCCCTTTACATTACACAGTACCCTGCACCTCTGGACCCCTTTACATTACATAGCACCGCACCTCTGGACCCCTTTACATTACACAGCCCCCCACAGTTTGTTACACAGACACCCTCCTAACAGTTCTGGACCCCCTGCATGTTACACAGACCTCCCTACAGTACAGACCCCCTCCCTACAGTACAGACCCCCTCCCTACAGTGCAGACCCCCTCCCTACAGTACAGACTCCCCCTACATTACAGACCCCCCTCTACAATACAGACCCCCCTACAATACAGAACCCCCCTACAATACAGACCCCCCTTAAATTACAGACCCCCCTACAATACAGAACCCCTCCCTACATTACAGACCCCCCTACAATACAGAACCCACCTACATTTCAGACCCCCCTACAATACAGAACCCCCCTACATTTCAGACCCCCCTACAATACAGAACCCCCCTACATTACAGCCCCCCCCCACAATACAGAACCCACCTACATTTCAGACCCCCCTACAATACAGAACCCCCTACATTTCAGACCCCCCCTACAATACAGAACCCCCCCTACAATACAGAACCCCCCTACAATACAGAATCCACCCTACATTACAGACCCCCCTACAATACAGAACCCCCCTACATTTTAGACCACCCCTACAATACAGAACCCCCCCCTACAATATAGAACATCCCTACAATACAGACACCCTTCAGACCCATAATGTACCTCAGATCAGCGCGGGAACTACATGTTGGGTCCCCTCCCCCTGTGTGGACATAAAGGAGGAGGGGGAGGCGGCTTCACTCTTCTCGGCTGTGTGAGACAGCCGAGCTGAGACTGATCAGATCATCAGTTCCGCGGCCACCTTGCCAAAGAGATGGGGATTGTTGCGGGTCCCGGCCCCCTGATGTGCCAATGGGTGTCATTGTCACTCGAGTGCAGCTCCGACTCGCAGCTGAGAGTGCACTGGGGGGAGACGTGACATGCGGCCTGGCGGCCCATGGGCCGTCGCGGGCCGTCGGTGGCCTGCGGCCCACCAGGCATATGCCTGGTATGCCCTATGGCCAGTCCAGGCCTGGTTGCAGTGTTTAAATCACGTTTCTTCCACAGCCTAGGCAGGAAACAAATTCATTAGAAATGTTTAACTTTGCACTGATTTTTCAAACCTAACATGTTGTAAGTGAAGAAAGGCAAAGTGGATAGCATCTTTAGACATATCCCATGTGACAGATTTTTGTCAAGCTCATTTTATTTTTTTTACAGATTACAAACTTTTAAACTGTTGATTAGTCATGAGTAAATGTATCTGGGTTCAGTTTCTGGGGTGTTCATCAAACCCATCAATCATAAGGTCCAAAAATTGCAAACCTAAATTTAAACCCCATTGGATCCTGAAAATCAGTTTGGGACGTTTTGAAGGCCAATAGGCAAGGGATTGTCAAACAAAATACATGGGGAACTGTGCACTGCCATGGGAAGCATGTTCCATTGCAAGACAAAAAAATAATACTGTACAGTTATGAGAATTTAATTTAAAAAATGGATGAGGACTTATCCCATAGGTGCAGGTGGGTTTCAGAGATGTATATACCTCCCAGTTCTAGAAGGAAGCATGCTGTAGTAAGGAAGTAGAGACCACATACTAATAGAAATATTAGCAACAGATCTGTTTTATGGCTGATCTGTGACACAGCTTAGGTATTATTAAATGTGTGAGAGGCCAACAATATTTTAAACAAGAGAGAAAGAGCAGCATCCTGAGCTTTGATAGTGTGAAGAGGCAAGTTTTACATTATTTACATGTTAAGCCCTGTACACACGGCCGAGAATCCTGTGGTAAAAAAAAATGTTGGTTTTGTCAACAAGATTCTTGTCAAGCTTGACGGGATTCTTGCCAAGCTTTCCTTGCATACACACTGTCAATCAAAAATCTCATCGGTGTAAAGCGCGGTCACGTACAACACGTACGACGGCAGTATAAAGGGGAAGTTTCATTCCAATGGCGCCACCCCTTGGGCGGTTTTTGCTGATCTTGTGTTACTGCGTGTTAGTAAAAGTTTGGGGAGAGACGATTCGCGCTTTTCAGTCTTTGTGCTTTCAGTTTGTTTTCTGCGTTTCAGTTTGTGCTTGTGGGTTTGTATCTTGTCTTTCAGGGCGTGTAGTCAGGTCGTGTCTGTTTTTCAGTGCGTTCTTGTCCGCTCGTTTCTGATTTTCAGGTCGTTCTTCATAGGCCTTGCTGTTCTTAAGTGCGTTCTGTTTAGTACGTTCTGATCAGACGACCGTTTTCTAGCCATGTTACGTTCTCGTCGTAGAGTTCATGCTGTGCGGGCACTTCGTGTTGGTCTTCTTGTCTTGGACCAAGACCAGTCCATGAACAGGGTGAGGAGGAGTTCATGGACCAAGAATTGGTTGCTCCAGCGAGACCAATTCTCTCACATGCCTTTGCTGCGGGAGATCCAGGAGAATAATCCTGATGACTACAGGAATTTTCACCGGATGTCAGACCCTGTTTTTCAGCATCTGTTGGCTTTGGTGTCCCCCTATATCACCAGGTAGGACACCATTATGCGGGAAGCCATCACTGCTGAGCAGAGGCTCATCGCCACGTTGCGATACCTGGCGACTGGGAGAAGTCTGCAGGACCTGAAGTTCACCACAGGCATATCCCCCCCCCCCAGGCTCTGGGACTCATTATCCCAGACACCTGTTCTGCCATCTTCCAAGTCCTGCAGAAGGACTATATTAAGGTAAGTTTTCTCCTTTACCATCACATTCTATGTATTTAATGTATGCTAATGTATTGTATTTCTTTCATCCTTCCCTAATTACCATGATTGTAATATGCTGTGAATGTCCCATTTGTCCCCATGCATGCTGTAAGCTTTTAATGCTCCTTTTTTGGCCTACATGCATATTTCCCTTCACTAACCTTTCCAGCATGCTATCCTGGGCCCATACACACCTAGCCTAGTCACTTCCCAATGTAGTTTGTCAGCTCCATTTGTAGTGCTTTACCCTCCCCCCAAACACCCCCTAAAATGTCTACAAATGTATATTTTCACATTAAATTCTGAGTGTTTTTTTTTTATTTTGGTTCCCAAACTTATCTAGCCCCCCCCTCAAATTTTTACAATGGGCCATCATGAATCTGATAATTGGGCCTTCTATTTTTGTTTTTAAATACTTCTTAAATAAAAGTTATAATGATGTTGGCCAAGAATGTTTTTTTGTGTAATCTACTGGCAATGTTATGTGCAAAAGTACAATTTTTTTTTATCTTGTTTAACTCCTCAGCTTCCTCCCACGCCACAGGAATGGCAGACTGTGGCATCCGGTGGGTGGGTCTTCCCCAACTGCGGAGGGGCAATAGATGGGTAGCACGTCCGCATCGTGTCACCACCGTCGTGTCATTTTTCTTCAACTACAAGGGGTTTCATAGCATCGTGCTGATGGCGGTGGTGTCGGCACAGTATGAGTTCCTCTATGTTGATGTGGGGAAGAATGGCCGGATGTCGGATGGGGGAGCCTTCGCCCAGATGGAGTGACGACCTTGAATTGCCACCGGATGCAGGGAATGTGGAAGGACTCCCCTTTGTGTTTTTGGCTGATGAAGCCTTTGGACTGGGACCGCATCTCATGAGGCCATTCCCCCAGAGGACCCTCACCCCGGAGAGGAGGGTATTTAAATACCGGCTGGCCAGAGCCCGAAGAGTTGTGGAGAATGAAGAAAAGATGACCCGCACTCCGGTCGTTGCTCTTAAAATATTGACGTATTTATTGACAAGCCACAGTAGACAAAAGCAAATAGTAAAAGTTGACGCGTTTCAGCCTATAAGGCCTTAGTCATAACCACATTACAGACATGAAACTTGTGAAATAAATAGTAGCTCTGAGGATCACTGGCTCCACCCATTAATTGTCTAAATTGACTGCAGGCAATTATCTAAAAGGGGAATCAGCTGCAATGCATATTGGGTGATCCATGTGTATGCCACTATTTTTCACACACCCTATAGTGATAATATGTACATGTATGCACGCAGCCATGCATGCACACATACATATAATTAAAACACACCATGAAACTCAAAAAACATTAAGTACAAAGATAAAAATAATAATCCAGGTATGTGAAAAAAGACACCAGAGGAGAAAAAGAAAGAAAGAGAGAGGAGACTCCGGGGAGAGGCAATCTTAATGTAAGTGCAGGTCCAGATCCCACCTCAGGTTTAACCCCTGGGGCGATCTAGTTTTTAATCTAAAAATCCACCATACTTCTCTCCCCAATAGTCTTCTCTCCCTGTCACCTCTTCTGGGTGAGTGAGACAACCGTTCTATTCCTCTAAAACAGAAAGAGGAAAGATCGCCATGATGACATTCCCTAAAGTGACGTGTTGCATTCAAAATATTTCTAGCGTTTGAATTATTTGTGTCACAATAGTGTTCCCCTATACGGGTTCTCAAAGGACGTGTGGTGCAGCCTACATATTGAAGGCTGCATGAAATACAGGTGAGCAGGTAAATTACATAGTTTGTGCCACAGTTGATGTATTGCTGTATAGTGAACTCTTCATCTGTAGCTGTGGCAACAAATGTTCTACCCAGATCACACAAATTACAATACTTACAGGTTTTTATATTGCAGGGATAACTTCCAGGATAGGAAAGCCAGGTACGTTGGCATCGTTTGGATGAGAATAGACTAGATGATAGTGCAGTCCCCAGTGTGGGCACACGTCGGCTAGAAAAAAGGCAACCTGCTTGCAAAATCCCATTTAAATCTTTGTCTGATTGGCAGATTCTTTTTTATTATTCTGACTATTTGATTATATTCTTGGGAAAATGTGGTTACAAATGTAATAGGTTTACCCGTTTTTCTGTTACTAGAATTGTGAGGTTGATGAGGTTTACTCTTATTTTTATACTCCCTCTTGGTTTTAGGCTTATCTGACAGTAATTCCTCTCTATCCATTTTCAAAACCCTTTCCAGTCCTTGGTATATAACAGATTCGTTATAACCTCGGTCCAATAAGCGCTGATGAATGACCTTACATTCTAGTTCAAAGGTTGGGCTTGTTGAGCAATTGCGTTTGGCTCGAATAAACTCCCCATAAGGGATGGCATTGATGGTGTGGGATGGATGACAACTGGCTGCAAAAAGTGTAGTGTTACCAGGTGCATGTAGAAACATCACCCGTAGTTGGATCGCCCTTTAGGGTGATGTCTAAAAAGTTGATACTGGAAACATCCTGCTCAATCGAAAAATGTAGATTTGGCTGATTGACATTAAGGAATTTCAAAAATTCATGTAATCCCATAATGTCACCATCCCACACCATCACAAGGTCATCGATATAGCGACCATACCATACAATCTGCCTGGCAAAAGGGTTGCTGGGAGAGAACAAAACTTGTTCCTCCCACCAACCCATGTAGAGATTCGCCATGGACGGTGAGAATCTAGCACCCATCGATGCCCCACAGCGCTGGACATAATATACGCCATCAAATAAAAAATAATTATGTTTTAATAAAGGCTCAACGCTTAACAAAATAATCTCCTGTATCTCCTGCGAATAGGAACTGTAGCGTTGAAGATGATATTGGATGGCCTGCAATCCAGCGTTGTGGGGAATCGACAAATAGAGTGCCCTCACGTCCAGTGTAGCCCACACATAGGTGGATGTCCATTTGACTGATGTGATATGGGATAGGACTGTGCTCGTATCCCTGATGTAGCCGGGCAGTCTATGTACCAAAGGCTGTAGGTGCCGGTCTACCCATTCTCCCAAACGCTCCAATAAGGACACAATTCCAGCTACGATTGGTCTTCCCTGTATTGGACAGTCAGATTTATGAATTTTAGGGAGATGATGGAAGACCGGCACCACAGGTTTAGCCACATAGAGATATTCAGCAGTTTTGGATGACAGAACTCTCATGTTAAAGCCCAACTGTAAATGTTTTAAAAGAGTAGATTGAAAAACAGTAGTGGGATTATTAGACAGGGGTCAATATGTATCACTGTCACTGAGCTGTCTGAGATCTTCAGATCTATATTGTTCCCTAGTCATCACCCCCACTGCTCCTCCCTTGTCTGCTTCCTTTATCACTAACCCTTTGTTGTCTTTTAACTGCTGTAAAGCCTCTTTCTCTTGCTATGAGATGTTAGCATTTCTAGATGTTGAGCTACATTGTTTCAATTGTATCAATTCCCCCTCTATTACAGCCTGAGTTGTGGAGAATGCCTTTGGGATAATGGCCAGCCGGTTCCGCCTGTTTATGACTTCGATCAACATGGCGGAGTACAAAATAAACTACATCGTTTTTTGCTGCTGCATTCTCCACAATTTCTTGCGGAGAAATGCGCCAAATTTTATGGCCTCAATTAGGCCTGAGGCCGGACTTTCAGGTGACAATACCTTGCCGGGCCTTGAATCTGGCCGTCCTGGCTTGCCCCCCCAAAATGCCTGTGAGGTTTGGCAGCAATATGTCGAATATTTCACAGGTAGTGGGGCCATTCCTATGCCAGGCAATGTTTAAAGTGGTTGTAAACCCTATATATTCTTTTTTTCCATAACCACCTGTAAGAGAAAGGCATAATGAGCTAATATGACTAGCATAATAGCTCATTGTGCATCACTTACCTTAGATCGGGGCCCCCGAAGCCGTCCTCGTCTCCCTCTTCAGCTGCATCCATCGCTGCGGCGATAGCCGGAAGGTTACTTCTGGGTATCGCCGCACCAGCCAATCACAGCGTGTTGGTTTAGGAGATATTTCTTGCACCTACAGGTAAGCCTTAATCTAGGCTTACCTGTAGGTGCAAGTTGAAAAAGTGGGTTTACAACCACTTTAATCCTTTTATAAACCAAAAAAATTAAAATCTACTGAAATTTATTTTTGGATGTATTGCTTGTGTTTCTTTTAGCTGTCTCCTAGTTTTTCCTAGTGCACTTGTAGTGCCAAGTGTATTTTCCTTTAGTAAATAGCAAACATTTCACTGGTAACACCAAAACGAAACACAAAAAAGGTTATAGCGGATTTGATAAAGAAGCCACACTTTGTTGTTCAAAATTTTTACTCTGTGCACATTCACACATGGTCTTTATAACATTTTTTGTGGTATAAAAGATACATTTTCTTTTTATTTATTTTTTGCCCATAAACAGGCATGTTTTTTTTTTTTTTTTTTTTTAAAAGAAAATACACAACTCTCATTAACATACAACAAAATACAACATTGTAAACCTCTAGGCAATATCAGACATTCTAGTTTTTGAAAAATGTCTCTATCTGCCCTTCATAATATGGGGTGTTGTCACCCCTGAACAAGCCAAAATTTGAAGATGCACACAATTTTAGGGTTTTTAAAAAGGGGTATTTCCCTCCTGATCCCTATTGTCAACATGTGCTATCTGCCATCATGGGTGATCAATGGACATGTTTTGGGGGTGCAACCCATTCTTCCTTTCACTTACTTGAGTTGCGAGGAAGAAGTTGCACCCACAAAACACATACATGGATATCCCCTGATATGTGCATCTTCAAAATTTGGCTTGATTGAAAAAGTGCTAATTTTTATTTTTAAAACGTCAAAAATAGAAAAAGGGGGGTTTGCGTTTCATTCAAATCGCCCCAAAACATCAATTATGTCCTTAAATGTTTGATCCATAACGTTCATCCTTTTCTTCATTATGTTGAGTTCACTACTACACTCCATTACTTGCTGGATGATTCTTTGTGCACTATCACTTGAGAAACAAGGACTTTCTTCCTCAACAACATATTCATCCCCTAAATTTTAAAAAAAAAGGTATTATAACTCTGCAGGCCTACATCTCTTACCTGAAGCTGTGGTGACAGATACTGACCTGTTGTGGTGACCAGTTCCACAACGTCATCCACCTCTCCTTCCTCCACTTCTCCTTCCTCCACATCCTGGTTTTGGGGTTCTTGCTGAGGTGTGGAGTTCCTGTGCTCCCTGGAGTGGTGTCCTCCCAGTCTTCTCTCCCCTATGAGAATGAGAGAATACTTAGCACACAGATATTTCAGGGAAAAAATAGGAACATGATACATTGCTTGGAAGTGGGGTACAAGTGTCTGGGCAGAGTTACAAGCTGAAGACACAAATCTTGACTACTCACTTTTTTGGGGACAAGTTTCACACATGGAGACACCCCAAAAATCCACTGGAGCACCTGTATGGGACACCCTAAAAAGGTTGTTCTGGTGGTCCACACTATAGTGCTCCAGAGTGCAGATGTGTAAACTGCTGAGTGTCCTCTCCTTTACACTGTGAATCAAGTTTGCATTTCATTCTAGTTACAAACACATCATCTAGACATCATCTAGACAACAATTTAATAACATTTATGGTATACAAACAGGCATGTCAAAATAATTTTAACCCTGTATCTTACAAAAACATTGTATGTAGTGGGTGAACGATGTGTCTGTAACGACCGATTACTGTGCCCACTAAATTTTTGGAGATGACATTTTTTAAGGTCCAATAGTAAAAAGCAACAACATGGAGCAACATGCAAGTTCTGAAATACAATAATAGGAACACAGGGGAAGTACTTACTTTTTTCTAGCATTCTCTTAATACTCCTTAACTGCTCCGGCTCCCTCAGTTTTAGGTTAGACCACCTCTTTCTAAGCTGCTCCTTTGATCTGTATACCCTGAAATTCTTCTTCAGACTTTTGACTACTTTCTTCATAATTTTGGACTTCCTTAGATTAGGGTGGGTATACGGCGCATGCTTGCCATCATAATCCGCCTTTTTCAATATGTCCACCATCTCCGCCATCTCCACGAAGGACATATTAGATGCCTTGTATCTCCTCCTTGATTGTGACGTTTCACGCTCCGGGCTTGTCTCGTTGTTAGAGGAATTAGCAGACACCTGCTGTGACTCCGCCATGTCGTCTGCGTGCTGAAAGAGAAGGGGCGGGGAAAAGTCAAGAATGAACGTCATGGGCGGGCGACGTGTGCGGAGTTTCACGCATGCGTAGTGTATATAAAGCTAACACACATGTGACGTTACTACGTTCTGTGTGCGAAGATAGGAGGAAAAGCGACGAACGTCAGACCGAAGGTATGATTTTTAACTTGGGACATCAGTGGCCTATACTGCATAGAGATTGATTGAGGATATATATGGGGATAACGATTACTAGAGTTTAGACTGTGACTGACATTACTATTTTTGTCTTGTGTTTTGTCTTGCAGAAATAATGAATCCATTTCTGGATAAAGATTTTCTTAGCAAATTTATTGATAGCTCAAGGGAGCTGCCCGATCTGTGGGAGACAAAAAAAAAATCATAGAAAAAAAAGGGTAAGGACAGCAGCGCTGAAGACCCTGCTCCCATTTGTGCACACCAGGATGCCCACAGCAACCATCCAACAGGTGGATACTAAAATTGGGACCTTGAGAGGGACATACAGGAGTGAGCGTTTTAATGTCATGGCTTCTCAGAGGTCAGGAGCAGCAGCAGCGGATGTATATGTCCCGAAGTTGTGGTACTACATCAGATTGTCCTTTCTGAATGACCAACTTGAGGAAAGGCCATCACTCTCTAGTCTTCCCTCCAGACTTCCCTGCAGCCAAGCTGAGCCTGCTCTGGAGCAAGAAGAGCCTTCCATCCTGGAAGAATCTGATTTGGACATCTGGAGCCAGGTATAGTATTTTTGAAAAATTTATTGTGATAAAATGAATGCTGAAAAAACAATGTTAATATGGAAAGAAAACAAAAATGTTTGATCAAAAAGTGTTTGACATATCAATAGACAGTAGTGGCCCAAAAAGTTGGGGAGAAGAATGAAAACTGCTGGGGTCATAATGATAGTCTTTTCTATTTATTTACATTCAATTTGCAACAGTCATGAGCTGAAAATTGTGTGTGATTGATGAACCAAAAACTCAAACTATGTCCCTTTTTAATACACAGGATGCCATCAGCCAGGATGAGAGGCTGGAAAGTGTCAGGCAGGAGGAGGCAGGGCCCACTGTAAGCCAGGAGGAGGCAGGGCTCAGTGGCACACAGGAGGAGGCAGGGCCCAGTGGCAGACAGGAGGTGGCTGGGCCAAGTGGCAGAACAAGATGTCGGGTGCCTTCCATCCACCTTACAACCAGAAGGACCAGGAGGGAGAGGAGCTCAAGCGATGCAGAAATGGCCTTGATAAGGGAGGCATATGCCACACTACAAGAGCCAACCACAACAGAAGAGGCCTATGCCGCCCTAGTTGGGACAAAAATTAAACAGATGGCGATGGACCAATGCCTACTATGTGAGCCCCTGCTTCTCAGCTTGCTTAATAAGGGGTTGGTGGGGACAATTACCACCAATACTGCCATTTGTGAGGTCGCCCAGCCTTTACCTCCTCCTCCTCCTCCACCTCCTCCTCCTCCTCCTCCACCTCCACCTCCACCTCCACCTCCACCTCCACCTCCTCCTCCTCCTCCTCCTCCTCCTCCTCCTCCTCCTCCTCACACGAGTACACCTCCAGTGCCCCAGGCTCCAAACAAGTAAGGCTGCAAAGAAGGCTGCAGGGAAGGCTGCAAAGAAGGCTACCAAGAAGACCAGGAAGTGATGGCCTTGCTTCAATGTGGTCTGACAGAAGGCAGCCTGTTGTAGTACCACAGACTTGGGACATATATCTCACCTGCTGCTATTCCTGACCTCTGGGAGTCCAGGACCAGATTGTGCTCACAACTGGATGTGCTTCTCAAGGTCCCAATTTTAGTGTCCACACAGAGTTGATGTGTGCTCTGGGGTTCCAAGGATGCACAAATTGCAGCAGGTTCTCCAGTGCTGCCTTATATTTATTTTCTTATATACCATAATAAATGGATTTTTTTTTACAGTTAATACTTGAATATGTGTTTTTATTAAACTAAAAAAAATTGCTTTTGAGTAGGCAGATACATTTAAAAAAAAAATGTTTAATTAAGAAGGGACAGATAACACCAACCAATCTCCTTGAAGGTCAAAAAATACAAGATAATAATGTTAATTGTGGTAACTTGACACAACAAAATTAAAAATCAAATCATGGAGATCACTAGAAATTAAATAATCATTTAAAATGAAGATCTGTATTCAAAATTAAAAAAAAAAAAAATTAAGGAGATCTTGCTCTATATAATAATACAAATATTCATGAGATCAGCATTAAAAATGTTGCAAAAAGTTAGTCAGAACTCTGTGTGAATATCAGCAGCAAAACAAGTTCATTATTGTTCATTATTGTACCACTCTAAAAGATTTTAATGCGCACCATTTAAACGATGCAATAATTTACAGCGTGACGAATGTGCTATCTCTATTACGAATGCTAGTTTTACCAGAAGGAGCGTTCCCATCTCATACTTGATTCTGAGCATGCACGGTTTTTTAAGACTCAGAAAAGCATACACACGACCGGTTTTCTCATCGGGAAACTGGCCGACGAGAATCCCGACTAGAAAAACGAGAATCCTGACGAGAAAATAGAGAGCAGATTCTCTATTTTTCTCGTCGAGATTCCTGGCAGTTTTTGACGAAAAACCTTACACACAAACGGTTTTCTCGGCAAAAAGCTCTGCCAGCAGTTTTCTTGTCGTTTGTTGCCGAGAAAATCGATCGTGTGTACGAGGCTTTAGTGTTTTTTTTCATGTATTATTTTTTTACTTTATAACGCCGTTCTTGTCCTGTTTAGGTTGGGACACCAAGGATGCATATTAAACACTTTAACCACTTAATGACCGCTCACTGTATATGTACGTCGGCAGAATGGCACCGACAGGCACAATCACGTACAGTGTACGTGATTGCCTTTGTACAGTTGGGGGGTCCGATCGGACCCCCCTCCTATACAGTGAGTGGTCGGTATTCGTTGGGGAGCGATCCGACATGAGGGGGCGGCCATTCGATTCCGGCCACCCCCCCGCGATCGCTCCCGGCGAATGGAAATGCTCCCTCTGCTGTGTAATGTTTACACAGGCAGAGGAAGCAGGAGGAAGTGATGTCATCTCTCATGCGGCGCTCACATATACCGAGCGCCGTACAAGAGAAGACACACAGGTCAGTACACTAACACTACACTGACACCAGGACACATAGGCACACAAATCGCCCCCCCCAGACCCCCCCAGATCACCCCCCAGCCCCCAGTCACAGTGTCACTGATTGCAGTGACCATTTATTTACTGATCACTGCAATCAGTGACATTTGTGACTGTAAAAGTGTCACTAAAGTTAGTTTTAGGTCCAGTGTAGCCCCCTAACCCCCCCTAATAAAGGTTTAACCCCCTGATCACCCCCCAGATAACCCTTTCACCCCCTAGCACCGCCGTCGCTAAGCGATCATTTTTCTGATCGCTGTCTTAGCGTCGGTGATGCAGATCGGTAGCCAGTAATTTTTTTTAGGTTCGCCACAGGTTTTTATAGCGTCGGGTACCCCCATAAATTATCTAATAAAGGTTTAACCCCCTTGATCGCCCCCCAGGTAACCCTTTCACCCCCTATCACCACTGTCGCTAAGCGATCATTTTTCTGATCGCTGTCTTAGCGTCGGTGATGCAGATCGGTAGCCAGTAATTTTTTTTAGGTTTGCCGCAGGTTTTTATAGCGTCAGGTACCCCCATAAATGATCTAATAAAGGTTTAACCCCCTTGATCGCCCCCCAGGTAACCCTTTCACCACTGTCGCTAAGCGATCGTTTTTCTGATCGCTGTCTTAGTGTTGGTGATGCAGATCGGTAGCCAGTAATGTTTTTTTAGGTTCGCCGCAGGTTTTTATAGCGTCAGGTACCCCCATATATTATCTAATAAAGGTTTTACCCCCCTAATTGCCCCTAGTTAACCCTTTCACCAGTGATCACCATATAAGTGTTACGGGTGACACTGGTTAGTTAGTTTGCTTTTTATAGTGTCAGGGCACCCGCCGTATATATAACCCAATTAAGGTTTAACCCCCTGATCGCCCGGCGGGTGATATCAATTAGGTTTTAGCGTCAGAGAGGGTCTGTGTCACACCCCAGGCAGCGTCAGGTTAGTGCCAGTAACGCTAACACCCATGCGTGAAGCATACACCCCCCTTAGTGGTATAGTATCTGATCAGATCAATATCTGATCTGATCAGATCTATACTAGCGTCCCCAGCAGTTTAGGGTTCCCAAAAACGCAGTGTTAGCGGGATCAGCCCAGATAACTGCTAGCACCTGCCTTTTGCCCCTCCGTCCAGCCCATGCCACCCAAGTGCAGTATCGATCGATCACTGTCACTTACAAAACACAACACACATAACTGCAGCGTTCGCAGAGACAGGCCTGATCCCTGCGACTCCAGTGCTGTAGGAGGTGATTTCACCACCACAGTTAAAAAAAAAAAACATATATGCCAAAGCATTGGGGCAGCAGGGGCGGAGGAGCGGAGGAGCGATTTTGCTCCTAATGCCGCGTACATACGGTCAAAATTCCGACGGAGGCTTGCCCGTGGAAAAGTCTGACCATGTGTGTGCGGCATAACTTTTTTGCGGGAGGATGCCCCCATGCTTCGGCATATATAAATGGTGCATGTATGCTCATCATTAGAAGTGGGTGGATGAAGGGCGGTATTCTAATGGTGGGCATACCCACCGATCAATCTCTTTTTTCGTTCAGCCAACTGGCTGCATGAAAAAAAAGATTACAATACATGTCCAACAAGGACCAGCAACGTACTGGTATGTTGCTGGACTTTGAATGTTTATACCAGAATGATGCCTGCGGGTTTAGGTATCATCTTGGTATCATTCTTTTCAGCCAGCGGCCGGCTTTCATGTAAAAGCAATCCTAGTGGCTAATTAGCCTCTGGACTGCTTTTACAAGCAGTGGGAGGGAATGTCCCCCCCCCGGATATAAAAAAGCGCCATTGGGAAATTGGGAAAGCATATGATCACACAGATCTTGGTGTGATCAGATGCTTTGAGGGCAGAGGAAAGATCTAGGGTCTAGAAGACCCCAGTTTTTTCAAAAAAGAGTACCTGTCACTACCTATTGCTATCATAGGGGATATTTACATTCCCTGAGATAACAAAAAAAATGATAAAAAAATAAAAATATGGAAGGGACAATTTAAAAATAAAATAAAAAAGCAAAATTAATAATAAAAAAAAAAAAGCACCTATGCACTCATATGTAAACAGCAATTGCACCATGCATGTGAGGTATCACCGCAAAGGTCAGATCGAGCGCAGTAATTTTAGCAGTAGACCTCCTCTGTAAATCTAACGGGGTAACCTGTAAAGGCTTTTAAAGGCTTTTAAAAATGTATGTAGTTTGTCGCCAATGCGCGTTTGTGCGAAATTTTAAAGCATGTCGTGTTTGGTATCTATGTACTCGGCCTAAGATCATCTTTTTTATTTCATCAAACATTTGGGCAATATAGTGTGTTTTAGTGCATTAAAATTAAAAAAAGTGTATTTTTCCCCCAAAAAATGCTTTTGAAAAATCGCTGTGCAAATACTGTGTAGAAAAAAAATGCAACACCCACCATTTTAATCTGTAGGGCCTTTGCTTTAAAATATATATATAATGTTTGGGGGTTCAACATAATTTTCTTGCAAAAAAAAAATGTTTTCATGTAAACAAAAAGTGTCAAAAAGGGCTTTGTCTTCAAGTGGTTAGAAGAGTGGATGTAAGCTTCCTAATGTTGTGTATAAAATGCCAGAACAGTTCAAAACCCCCCCAAATGACCCCATTTTGGAAAGTAGACACCCCAAGCTATATACTGAGAGGCATGTCGAGTCCATGGAATATTTTATATGTTGACACAAGTTGCGGAAAAAAGACAATTTTATTTATTTATTTTTTTCACAAAGTTGTCACTAAATGATATATTGCTCAAACATGCCATGGGCATATGTGGAATTACACCCCAAAATACATTCTGCTGCTTCTCCTGAGTACGGGGATACCACATGTGTGAGACTTTTTGGGAGCCTAGCCGCGCACGGGACCCCAAAAACCAAGCACCGCCTTCAGGCTTTCTAAGGGTGTAAATTTTTGATTTCACTTCTCACTGCCTATCACAGTTTCGGAGGCCATGGAATGCCCAGATGGCACAAAACCCCCCCAAATGACCCCATTTTGGAAAGTAGACACCCCAATCTATTTGCTGAGAGGTATTGTGAGTATTTTGCAGATCTCGCTTTTTGTCACAAAGTTTTGAAATTTGAAAAAAAGAAAAAAAAAATTTCTTTCTTCATTTTCAAAAACAAATGAGAGCTGTAAAATACTCACCATGCCTCTCAGCAAATAGCTTGGGGTGTCTACTTTCCAAAATGGGGTCATTTGGGGGGGTTTTGTGCTATTTTGGCATTTTATGGCCTTCGAAACTGTGATAGGTAGTGAGGAGTGAAATCAAAAATTTGTGCCTAGAAATCCTGAAGGCGGTGCTTGGTTTTTGGGGTCCCGTACGCGGCTAGGCTCCTAAAAAGTCCCACACATGTGGTATCCCCGTACTCAAGAGAAGCAGCAAAATGTATTTTGGGGTGTAATTCCACATATAACCATGGCATGTGTGAGCAATATATCATTTAGTGACAACTTTTTGTAATTTTTTATTTTTTTTTGTCATTATTCAATCACTTGAGACAAAAAAAAAAAAATTCAATGGGCTCAACATGCCTCTCAGCAATTTCCTTGGGATGTCTACTTTCCAAAATGGGGTCATTTGGGGGGGGGGTTGTACTGCCCTGCCATTTTAGCACCTCAAGAAATGAGATAGGCAGTCATAAACTAAAAGCTGTGTAAATTCCAGAAAATGTACCCTAGTTTGTAGACGCTATAACTTTTGCGCAAACCAATAAATATATGCTTATTGACATTTTTTTTACTAAAGACATGTGGCTGAATACATTTTGGCCTAAATGTATGACTAAAATTGAGTTTATTCGATTTTTCTTATAACAAAAAGTAGAAAATATCTTTTTTTTTCAAAATTTTCGGTCTTTTTCCGTTTATATCGCCAAAAATAAAAATCGCAGAGGCAATCAAATACCATTAAAAGAAAGCTCTATTTGTGGGAAGAAAAGGACGCAAATTTTGTTTGGGTACAACATTGCATGTCCGCACAATTTACAGTTAAAGCAGCGCAGTGCAAAATTCTGAAATCACCTCTGGTCCTTTAGCTACAAAATGGTCCGGGGCTTAAGTGGTTAAAACACTTCCTGAATTAAAGGCAGGACAGTCTTTTTCTTCTACCACGGATGTGTATACAGATAGGATGATCTTTCTAAGGCTCTCCACTAAAACCAAATGGAACTCCAGACACCATGACATCACCCACTGTAGCAAAAAGGAAAGGCGAGTATAATATTTTATGGGCAGGGTAATGGTGTAGCGCTAAAAAATGATAGTATTGTACAGAAAGTTCACATGAAATCACTCCAAGACCATGAAGCTGAAAAAATTGATCCAAATATAGTCCATCAAAGAAGAGAAACCATGAGTTGAAACGTTGAGAAAGCCGTCACAAACACCCCAAAAAACTGGCCCTTACCATCAGTGTATGGGATAGACACATAAAGAAATTTATAAGGTGATGGCACAATTCTTCCCATTCATCAGATGATTCCTCCTAAAACGATCCCCTAATGTTCCTTTTTCCACAAAACAACCGGATATCAGTGAAATTAATCAACAAAGGTTCTACCAGAAAGATACTCCAGAAATGCACCGATGATATCATATGTGGGGGAATGAAAGAAAGCATCTCATTGCGCAAACATCCAAAAAATAGGCAATTTATTTGTTTAACCACTTAAGCCCCGGACCATTTTGCTGCTCAATGACCAGGCCACTTTTTGTGATTCGGCACTGCCTTGCTTTAACTGACAATTGCGCGGTCATGCGACGTGGCTCCCAAACAAAATTTACATCCTTTTTTTCCCATAAATAGAGCTTTCTTTTGGTGGTATTTGATCACCTCTGCGGTTTTTATTTTTTGCGCTATAAGCAAAAATAGAGCGACAATTTAAAAAAAAAATACAATACTTTTTACTTTTTGCTATAATAAATACCCCCAAAAAATATATATAAAAAAAAATTTCCCTCAGTTTAGGCCGATACGTATTCTTCTACATATTTTTGGTAAAAAAATCCGCAATAAGCCTTAATTGATTGGTTTGCGCAAAAGTTATAGTGTCTACAAAATAGGGGATGGCATTTTTGTTTTACTAGTAATGGCGGCGATCTGCGATTTTTATCGTGACTGCGACATTATGGCAGGCATATCGGAGACTTTTGACACCATTTTTGGACCATTGTCATTTTTACAGCGATCAGTGCTATAAAAATGCACTGATTAGTGTAAAAATTACACTGACAGTGAAGGGGTTAAGCACTAGGGGGCACTGAAGGGGTCAAGTGTGACCTAGGGAGTGATTCTTACTGTATGGGGGCGTGGTTTGCCGTGACACATCACTGATCGTTGTTCCCGATGACAGGGAACACGATCAGTGACAGTTGTCATACACATCTCCCCGTTCTTCAGCTCTGTGACCCGATCGCGGGACACCGGCGGCGATCGGGTCCGTGGGTCCTGTGGGCGTGGTCACGCCGCGTGCGACCACACAGCAGCAATTTAAAGGGGACGTATATATACACCCTTCTGCCTGTCCGTGCCATTCTGTCAATGTAAATCTACATGCGGTTAAAAATTATGCAAGTACACTCACATGAAATCCAAAATAAACAGGCATGAAAAAAGGAAAGCGTCCAGCGCTTCTTACCAATAAGATGGTGGCTACTCCTCCGTCAAACAACAGTGCGTCTATAGTCCCTCACTCAACCCGACATTTCGCCAACCAGCGTGCATCTTCAGGGGCGTGGCTATGACATGTAGCAATGTTGTTTGTATAGGGGCCGGAGGTAGACAGAAACCGAAAATTGTTTGCGTTCCACTGAGCGGAAGTGATTAACTCCCAGCTGCAGAACCACACCTCTCCAGATAGAATCAGAGCATGCGTTTCACAGGCCGGAATCAAATAATGCCCGCAAAGCGGGAGCATACTGTGTGTTAAAGACAGAAAAAATTTAAAACAAATGATGAGATGCGTTCCAAATGGCGGAAGTGATCTCATCCCGATCCCTTAAGAGGAAATAATCTATAGGACCAGCTCAAACAGGCCCAAACATGGATCCAGATGAATAATAGCATGGTCCTAAAAGGAACAACCTGTCAAGAAGCCAAAAGACCAATTCAAGAGTAAGTTGTACTGCTTATTAAAGCAGAAATGAGAGAAAATTAATAAAGGATAAAATAAAAATTCTTTAGTAGTTTACACCAATATGGAATAAATAATTAACCTAATGGGAGGAAGGAGTATATGCAGTTGTAGACTTAAGGAGTGGCGACCTCTTGTGGCAGTGTAACAAAATACATCAAATATACATACATCAAAGAATAAAACCAACCTATATGTACAAAAAACACAAAAATCAATAGGAAACCAAAAAAAAAATTGTAAAAGTGTACTACTGGTCTATAATCGGACTAGAAACAAAAAAAAAACTTTAGATTTTCAAATTACAGAAAATTAAACGGAGAAACTCATTACTAAGTAACAAATTCATTATGCGTTGGGACACCTAGAGAGAAGTTAAACCAGGAATGTTAACCATTGTTGATAAATGCGTTAACATCCCATTCGATATTCATACAGTAGGTGACCGCGATATTGTGTCAATCTCGCCGCTGTTATCGGTGAGATTGACACCTGCGAACCCAGTCGCGGGAGCCAACGCCGAGCTGGCTCCCTCATCGGGAAAGGAAAAATTAGTTTTTTCCTATCCCAATGAGCGACAAGCATTGCTGACATTGAGGCCGGGTTCACACTGGTGCGACACGACACTCGTCCTACTTCAATGAATTGGTATCCGACTTGGATCCCCGTCAA
Source organism: Rana muscosa (assembly GCA_029206835.1). Lineage (NCBI taxonomy): Eukaryota > Metazoa > Chordata > Amphibia > Anura > Ranidae > Rana > Rana muscosa. The sequence goes on along the minus strand of CM055116.1, from coordinate 345,464,310 downwards.
TGCCAGGCACTGTGTTTGGTATGAATCATGAGGGGGAACTCTACGTCAAATTTTAAAATAAAAAAACCGAATGGGTTCACCTCCAAGAGCATACCAGGTCCTTAGGTCTGGTATGGTTTTTAAGGGGACCCCTACGCTAAAAAAACTGTGTGGGGGACCCCCAAAATCCATACCAGACCCTTATCCGAGCACGCAACCCGGCCGGTCAGGAAAGGGGGTGGGGACAAGCGAGCGCCCCCCCTCCTGAACCGTACCAGGCAGCATGCCCTCAATATGGGGGGGTGGGTGCTTTGGGGCAGGGGGGAGCCCTGTGGCCCCCACCCCAAAGCACCTTGTCCCCATGTTGATGAGGACAAGGGCCTCTTCCCGACAACCCTGGCCGTTGGTTGTCGGGGTCTGCGGGCAGGGGGCATATCGGATTCTGGGAGCCTCCTTTAATAAGGGGGCCCCCAGATGCCGGCCCCCCACCCTATGTGAATGAGTATGGGGTACATCGTACCCCTACCCATTCACCTGGAGGAAAAAAGTTTAAATAAAAAAAACACACTAGACAGGTTTTTAAAGTAATTTATTAGGCAGCTCTGGGGGTCTTCTTCCGACTTCGGGGGTCTTCTTCCAACTTCTCCGCTCTCTTCTCCCGCTCTCCGGTGCCTTCTGCCTTCTGCCGAGCTCCTCCGCTATCGTCTTACAGCTCTTTTGCTAGCGTTGGCCCAATCTTCCCCGTCTTCTTCTTCCCTGTTCTCTTCTTCAGATGTTGACACAATGCTCTCTCCCGTTGTAATGCCGTGTGCGCAGTGTGCAATGACTTATCTAGGCATGGGGCGTGGTCACCGGGTGATTTCACCCGGTGACCCCACCCCTTATGGCGTCACAGTCCCATCATGCCCCCGGAGCTGCCTAATAAATTACTTTAAAAACCTTTCTAGTGTGTTTTTTTTTATTTTAAATTAGGGCAACTCATGCGTCAAGACATGTGGTTGCCATCATCCCTGGGTATAATAGGTATGAAAAAACCTCTGAAATTGGGATTATGTAGGAAACAAAAACGATTTATGCAAAAAAATATATATTTATTAGATACAAAAAAATCATAATACCATTAAAATCTGAAACATGAATAGGAAACAAGTGATACAATAGCCAGAAGTAAAAAAAACTCCAGATCCTCCGCAGACAATCAAATAAGGTTTATCCAACGCGTTTCAAACAACTTTACAAAATAGTTCTTCATCAGGGATATTCAGCTTGTATCCTTGTCTACAATAAATCATAGAAATGTATTTAGTATAACACAGATTGCCCCACTCTCCCACACCCCCAAAAGGTGCAAAAGAAAGGGGAACTCACTTTCTCATGTTCATTAAGGCATATGCATTCCACATGAAAATCGCATCAGTGGCATGGATTCCCTCCTACTAGTCTCTCCGTATGCCTCTATAGGTTGCCCCCTCTCACATAAGGAATCAGGATAAAATATCCAATAAAAAGGTGCCTTTAAAAATAAGCGGGACATATGTGGGTCAAAAAAAGAAGACGAAAATAATATATATATATATATATATAAAGGATGTTATCCTATGAATGGGATTGAGTAAACTCACCCAAGAGATCAGCAGAGAGGTCCAAAAAAAGTGATGTTTTTCAAGATGAACGGATCATCCAGGAACCTCTCCTAGGTTCCTTCCAGTTTGCCTAGCATATTCCCATATGTTGATATAGTTCCTCCACTGTCCAGCAGAGCAACTGGAATGACACCATAGGATTCCTCTGGCGTCCTTTTATACCCCTCTGCTGGGCCTGATTGGTTGAAACCGGTCATATGACGCCCCAGCCAGTGATGGCTGTGCGTCATTGGTATCCATGGCGATGCGGCACACGCCGTGGGCGGGTCGCGTCAGCAGTGAACCTGGATTCAAGTCACATGACGCATCCGCACCAATGGGTGGTGTGTCATGGATAACGGCAAGGTCTAAAATGTTTGATTTCATTTAGGCCCGGGGGCGTGGTTGCCTTAAGGTGCCTGATCCAGCGCATTTCCCGCTGGAGCAGCACCTTATTCCAGTTGCCTCCCCTGCGTGGTATATGGATCCTTTCCACCACCGAGAAGGTCACCTTGGGCATTCTGTACCCATGCTTTCTTGCAACGTGTCTACCAAGGAGTAGGTATAAATTCCCAATTTCCATACTGTGCATATGTTTATCTATCCAGTTCCTGACGTGTTTTCCTACATAGAAGGCCCCACATTGGCATCTCATGAGGTAGACAACACCCTGCGTCTTGCAATTGGCAAAGTGCCTGAGTGTGAATGTCTCCCCATTGGGTAGAGCCAATGTGGACCCCCCACCTATGACAGGACATTGGGAACATGCACCACAGGGATAGGTTCCAAGGGTTCTGCAAGGATCTTTCCCTTGTACTCACTTTGCACCAACATCCTTCCAATGGATCCCGCTTTTTTTAAGGTAATCTGGGGTTTGGGGGGTACGAACGTTTTCAAAGTTGGGTCATCCGTGAGGATTGGCCAGTATTTGTTGATAATATTCCTAATTTTCAAATGTTCGTTTGAGTAGTTCATGATAATCCTATAAATATTCCCCTCCCTGATCTTTCTCTTTGGGGTTTTGAAGATTAAATCATGTCTCTTGGTGCCCTTGACCCGATTAAATGCCTTTTTTAGGGTTGTTTTACTATATCCCCTGGCTAACAGGCGATTACTTTGTTCGTCTGATTCCGTTTGGAAATCAGTGTCCGAAGTACAGTTCCTTCTGATGCGAAGGAACTGGCTAAATGGGATGGATTTTTTGAGAGCCAGAGGATGGAAACTGTCAGCGTGTAACATAGTGTTACCAGCAGTTTCCTTCCTATATAATTTGCTGCTGATCTTACCTTGCAGGTCTTTGGATATATTGATATCCAAAAAACTGACTTTTTTTAGGTCATAGGACATCGTAAAAAATAGATTCAAATCGTTGGCATTCATGAGTTTCAAAACTTCTCTTAGATCATCTTCTGATCCGTCCCAGACTATGAGAAAATCATCTATGTAGCGTTGCCACATAAGGATGTGGCTCGCATACATTGACGCATAGTCCCCCAAGAGGAAATCCTTCTCCCACTCCCCCAGGTACAGGTTGGCATATGAGGGTGCACAGCACCTCCCCATAGCCACCCCCTGTACCTGGAGGTAGTGGGAGCCTTTGAAAATAAAAATGTTGTGTCGCATAATAAAGTCAAGCATCTGTAAGATGAAACAATTAAATTTCCAATCAGTGGTGGAACGTTGTCGTAACACTCGTTTGATGGCCTGGATTCCCAGGTCATGTGGTATACTACTGTAGAGTGATTCCACATCTACTGTAACCAAAAAAGCTGATTGGAGAATGACAAGGTCTTCTAATATCTGCAGTAAATGGATGGTGTCCTTGGTGTATGAGGGGAGATCTAATATATGAGGTCTTCAGTATTGATCAATGATCAGACTTGCAACCTCAGATATTGACCAATTGCCCGAAATGATCGGTCTTCCCGGCGGTTTCGATAAATTTTTGTGTACTTTTGGAAGGGCGTACATGGTTGGTAAACGTGGGTATCTGGTACGGACAAAATCCCAGGTGTCTTGATCAATCGCAATGTCCCTAAAGGACTCATCCACCAGCCGATAGAATTCTCCATTCATCCTCTCGACTGTGGATGGAGAAATTTTCCGGTAGCACTTGGTGTCTCTTAATATTTTTAGGCACATGTCCTCATAGTCAAGGTTGTCCATGAGGACAATGTTCCCGCCCTTATCTTACCCCTTAATTGTGATGTTTAAATTATTATTATTATTATTATTAAGGGTCTTAAGGGCATGTTTTTGCTCTGGACTAAGATTATGATGGGTGTTTTCTTTTTCCAATCCCTCAATTTCCTTACATATCTGTCTAATGAATAATGCTAACGCTGGATTTTGGTTTAGTGGAGGAAAATTATGAGATTTCCTTTAAATTTTTTTACATGCAGTACTCATCTGATCCTCTTCCTCATCGTTACTCTCCTCCTCCTCTAAGTTTCCCTCCCATGTTGCATCCAAAGGAACATTCTCTTCTAGCAGCAGGTTAAGGTCCCGAAGGGCCCTAAAGTCTGCTGCTTTGAGATTAGGTGCAAGTTCAGGTTCTTGACTTTCTTGCTTCGTGTATAGGCTCTTGTAAAAGAGCTTGCGAGCAAATAAGTGAATATCCTTAACCATTTCAAAGCTGTCTGCACTGCTATTGGGGCAAAAGGATAAGCCCAAAGACAGTACTTCATGCTCAGTGTCGGTTAGGATATGTGAGGATAAATTTATGATGTTAAGTTTCCGCTTGTGTCATCTTTATCACAAATGGTTCCATGACTAGTTGTGTCATGGGCGATGGCGGTACCAAAGGTACCTTGTTTTTCTCTAAAAAATCCTACACCTGTACAGGTTGGATTTTTGAAAAGGCCCCTATTTTTGGAATTGCCCCAGGTTCCTTATAAGAAGCAGTTTTACCTCTAGTTGTGGGCCCTCTGGGGTTTCCTTTATGTGTATCTCAAGTATATCCACCGCCCCTTCCACTTTGTGTGGAATACACCTGGGGATCTGTTGTTGCCTTTTTATTTCATTGTTGAATTTCTCCTGTTTCATTTTGCCTGGGAGAGGGACCTTTCCTCTTTGTTCCAAACAGCCGACCTGCGTTGGAGGAAACTGAAGAGGAGGAATTAGGTGGAGTGTCTGATGAATAATCATTGGGTACATTCATATTTCCAGAAACTTTTTTATTTTTATTTGTTAACATTTTTCTCTTGGTTCCATTTGTATGCTTGTCCCTCACAGAACACATTCTTGTCTCTCCAGTATTTCTTTTTTAATTAAGATGGATTTACCAAAGTTTCCCAAATGTTTTCAAATTCTTTTCCAGATTACCATATTCTTTATGCGTTTTCAATGGTGCGAGGCGAGCATACAGTGAATCAATTTCAGTATCCAGACCGATTAGCTGTTGTCTATACTCAATTTACAACAGAATCATCAAATTCTTAGAACATTCATTTAGTTTAATTTCCCAATTGGCCTTTAGGTCCTTACTAATATTATCCAAAATAGGGAATATTTGGATCCTCAGACCAATGGAATTAATCTGTTCCCCAATATATCAAATGTAAGAATATGCCAATATAGGGCTGATTTTTTCTCAAGTATTTTTCTGAGATTAAATAAAAGAGATGACAGATCTGAGCTTGGCGTGTGCCGCGTCACCATGGATACCTTTGACGCACAGCCATCACTGGCTGGGGCGTCATATGACCGGTTTCAACCAATCAGGCCCAGCAGAGGGGTATAAAAGGACGCCAGAGGAATCCTATGGTGTCATTCCAGTTGCTCTGCTGGACAGCGGAGGAACTATATCAACATATGGGAATATGCTAGGCAAACTGGAAGGAACCTAGGAGAGGTTCCTGGATGATCCTTTCATCTTGAAAAACATCCCTTTTTTTTGAACCTCTCTGCTGATATCTTGGGTGAGTTTACTCAATCCCATTCATAGGATAACATCCTTTATATATATATTATTTTCGTCTTCCTTTTTTGACCCACATATGTCCCGCTTATTTTTAAAGGCACCTTTTTATTGGATATTTTATCCTGATTCCTTATGTGAGAGGGGGCAACCTATAGAGGCATACGGAGAGTCTAGTAGGAGGGAATCCATGCCATTGATGCGATTTTCATGTGGAATGCATATGCCTTAATGAACATGACAAAGTGAGTTCCCCTTTCTTTTGCACCTTTTGGGGGTGTGGGAGAGTGGGGCAATCTGTGCTATACTAAATAAATGTCTATGATTTATTGTAGACAAGGATACAAGCCGAATATCCCTGATGAAGAACTATTTTGTAAAGTTGTTTGAAACGCGTTGGAAAAAGCCTGATTTGATTGTCTCCGGAGGATCTGGAGGTTTTTTAATTCTGGCTATTGTATCACTTGTTTACTATTCATGTTTCAGATTTTAATGGTTTCAATGCAATAGATGTACTGTATATTATGAATTTTTTGTATCTAATAAATAGATATTTTTTGTATAAATCGTTTTTGTTGCCTACATAATCCCAATTTCAGAGGTTTTTTCATACCTAGTGTGTTTTTTCTATTGACACTTTTTTCCTTCAGGTGAATGGGTAGGTGTACGATGTACCCCATACTCATTCACATAGGGTGTGGGCTGGGATCTGGGGGCCCCGTTATTAAAGGGGGCTCCCAGATTCCGATAAGCCCCCCGCCACAGACCTCGTTGTTGGGAAGAGGCCCTTGTCCTCATCAACATGGGGACAAGGTGCTTTGGACATGCGGACTGGTACGGTTCAGGAAGGGGGGCGCTTGCTTGTCCCCACCCCCTTTCCTGACCGGCCGGGCTGCATGCTCAGAAAAGGGTCCAGAATGGATTTTGGGCATAGGGGGTTCCCCTTAAAAATCCATACCAGACCTAAGGGCCTGGTTTGCTCTTGGAGGGGAACCCATGCCAGTTTTTTATTAAAAATTTGGCGTGTAGTTCCCCTTCATGATTCATACCAAACACAGTGCCTAGTATTGGCGGAGATCCAAGTCGGATCCCTGACAATGTCCCCTCTATAGAGAGGGAACATTGTCGCTTCTTTCTCGCACCCGCTTCAAAAGGAAAATGTGTTTTTCCTATTGCAGCGAACACGAGATGTACAGTACCCTGGCGCCGAGAACCAGTGCGATGGGATCACGCTGGAAACACATTCTCGCGGGCAGGTACTGTACCGAATGGGGTGTAGGTCTGAGCCTGGTAGATCCACTTAGTTTCAAGGCGTGATACTTCCCTCACCATATTGCTACCTCTCCAATGTCCAGTGAATTTGTCTATGCCTAAGAAAATGGTACCTTCTGGGTTACAGTCATGCTTATGGGCGTAGTGTTTGGAAAGACTGTGCTTCGGGAAACCACGTCTAATATTCGCCACATGCTCACTGAGTCTTACATGAAGCATGCGTTTAGTCCGCCCTATATAATGCTTCCCGCATGGACATTTGATCCCGTAAGCAACAAATTTTGTACTGCACGTGATGAAAGGTTTAATTGGAAAAATGTATTGTGTAGAAGTTGATTGAAAAGATTCTGTCCTTCTACTTCTATTTGAGTTTATTTTGCATATAGGACATCTCCTACAAGGGAAAACCTCCCATAGTCTTGAAAAAGGAGAGCTGTTTGGGTGGATCTATTATATTAGGGGCAACCTGTAATTTCAAAGGTGGCACCCCTCTATAAATGACCCGAGGCACTTCAGGTAAGTTCGGGCCCAATACATGGTCACCTTTTAAAACCTTCCAATGTTTTTGCATTATCTTCTTGATATCAAAATGCTGATTGGAATATCCTGTAATAAAGGAAAATTTTAAAGAATCATCCTGTGCTCTTGGTTTGGAAACCAAAAGGTAATTTATGTCCCTTATTTGGGCCTGTCTGAGTGCGCTATCAATTATGTTTACGTCATAACCCTTTTCAACGAATCGTCCTCTGAGGATTGAGGCGTCTGCATCAAAATCATCCAGATTCGTGCAGTTCCGCCTCAACCGCAGAAACTGGCTCTTGGGGATAGATTCTAGCGATATCTTATGGTGACAACTCCTAGTATCAATGAACCCATTACGGTCAGTTTCCTTGAAAAATGTTGAGGTGATCACCTGACCATCAATAACCCTGATACGGAGATCCAGAAAATGAATCTGTGCACTGCTTGCTTCATGAGTGAGGAGAATATCCCTATCACTAATGTACTCATTTAGGGACTCCAAGCTGCCATTTGGTTACGGTATATTGAGTATATTATTTAACTTCTCCCCACACAGATGCTTTTTATATACTCTATGTCTAGTCAATCAAGGGGAGGCAGATACATTTACAAAGTGGACCTTGAATGGAGTGGAATACAAATATTTTATATATTTATTAATTAGAACAATTGGTGTACAAACAATTGCTGATATCTTAGCACACCAAATAAAGTTAACTTTGTAGTTCCTTTTGTCTGATAAGAACTCTACAATGATCCCTTAAAAAGAAATATGTCTATTTTTCTGATGGCTCATTCAGTTTTGGCCTTTCAGCAATAATCAAGCAAATATACAATGCTAAACGATAAAGGCAACTAGAGATCCTCCTATGAAAGAAGAACACAAAATATTTATATTCATATTTACCTGATATAAAGAAAACTTCATTTAAACAGTTTTCTGCGACTGTGAATAAAGAAAAAAATAGATAACCACAATACATTATTGTTAACCCTTTTACTGCCAAAGCCATTTTTTTTACTGCACATAATAAAATGCACCATGTATACATGAAAACACACTTAAAACCCCAAAACATCATATATTTTTTGAAAGCGGAGTCCCTATGAATTAAAATGTTTGTAGTTGCAACTTTTTACATCACAGAGCTGTCTACTGTTTATTAAATCTATATGTTGCATGTTCTCCCTGTGCCTGCGTGGGATTCCTCTCACACTCCAAAAGACATGCTGATAGGTTAATTGTCTCCTGTCTAAATTGGTAGACATGTGCACACTGAAATATTTCGTTTCGAAATTTCGTTTTTGTCCGAAAAATAAATTTATTTAGTTACTCCCGAAATTCGTTTTTATTTATTTCGTTTTTCGTTAGAAATTGCATTCGTCTGAAAATCTGAATTAATTAAGGTCAAATCTGTCATTGAAGGCTTATGGTGTCTGTCGAATGTTCAAAGAAGATTCGACGGAGCAGTGAAACTGTACGACGCTGCAATCATACATTTCCGGTCGAATGTTCCGCCCACAAGCTATAGAAGAATTCTAATGTTGTATGACTAGTAATAATTATATTTATTCATTACTATTACTAGTCAACCAACATTAGAATTTTCTATAGCCTATGGGCAGATGCATTTGACCGGAAATGTACGATTGCAGCGTCGTACAGTTTTGCTGCACCGTCGAATCTTCTAACTTTCGATGCTTTGTCGAATCTTCGTCATTCTAGCTATTTTACTGCTCCTCCTCTTTGGTTACAATAAGCCAATAACATTCATCATCAACTTTATTTTTATTTTACTTCCCCCACCCAATTCCAGCAGTGATCTTTTCTCTCTATGTCGAATCTTTTCTCTCTATAATAACAAATCTTTTCTCTCCTATGTCGAATCTTTTCTCTCCTATGTCAAATCTTTTCTCTCTATAATGTCGAATCTTTTCTCTCCTATGTCGAATCTTTTCTCTCCTATGTCGAATCTTTTCTCTCCTATGTCGAATCTTTTCTCTCCTATGTCGAATCTTTTCTCTCTATAATGTCGAATCTTTTCTCTCCTATGTCGAATCTTTTCTCTCCTATGTCGAATCTTTTCTCTCCTATGTCGAATCTTTTCTCTCCTATGTCGAATCTTTCTCTCCTATGTCGAATCTTTTCTCTCTATAATGTCGAATCTTTTCTCTCCTATGTAGAATAATCTTGGACTAATAGAGTTAAGGTTAGGCACATTCGACCACAGGTTCGATAGACACAGATTGTTATTGTCAGCGTCACGTCGAATCTCCTATCTATATCGAACTGTTGTAGCAACGAAAACGAAAATAAAGCATTTGTTTATGTCGGATCTTTCGGTTTTCGGATTCTGTGCTTTCATTTTCGTTTGTTAAAACGATAACGAAAATAGCTGAAATTCGGACGAAAATGCATTCGGACGAAAACGAATGCACATGTCTATAAATTGGCCATAGTATATGTACTGTATGTATGAATGTGAGTTAGGGACTGTTGTGAGTGTGGTATGGAATCTATTAACACATATGGGGAATTTGAATTACATAACATTTCAGTGTTTTTGTGCAGTGCCTCCAACCTTACGGTAAAAATATGAACTTTGTTCATACAATCAGTAACATACCACAATAATTTCCTGAGTTTGTTAATTTATGGGGAATTCGTATCAATGTATACATATCTCCCAATAAAATAAATAAGTAAATAATAAATTTACAAGAATAATTATACAACTTCATACAGAACCATAATTTCTGGTGAATAATATTTTATACACTTTACCAAAGATATTAACGCGGCAGTGAAACAATTTTCCTTAATATGTGACAAATAACCCAATGGTAGCCCACATGACTATGTTAAAACAAATTGCGATAATCGCACCTTAAATTCAAAAATACAATAACTCTTATCGCTCGGAAAAACAATCTTCAGAATTCCTTCGGCTGGATGGAATGCAAAATATGTCTTGCGGAGCCAACAGATAGATATTATCAATTTGAAGGAAATGTAATTTTAACAGGGCTACCAGATTGAATTGGGCGACAAATAATTTCCCTGGGACCACAATAGCCAAATTAGCTGTAATACAGGCTGATCTTAATTCCACCCACACGCACGACTTCAACGCACAAGATCAATAACGTGGGACAATTTTTAAAATACTAAACTACCCTTCACACAGTACTGGATAAGATTAAAATCTAAACAGTAAAATACTGTATGATTCCTATAATTTTGGGAAGAAAATGTTAATATTTATATGGTCAGTATCTCACCCTTCTTTAAAGGAAAGGATTCGTCCTAGCAGCAACGTCCAGCGAGATGGGGAGCGGTCGCTTATTACCAAACTTGTATTCGTCCAGCGATTGTATGTCAGCCTGTGGGTCTGTGGTCTTCTCTCCCAAATATGTCTGTGTGTCTCCTTTTGTATGTTGCACATTCTTGGAAGGTTACCTCCTTCACTTTATGTTGACCATCTCGTGATTGGTTGGTTTAAAAGATGGGAGGTAACTGCCCTGATTCTCACCCGCCCATCTGTGATCATGGTTAAGGTGTAATCAGAATATGATGTATAGTGTTATTATGAAATGTATTTTAACATGTTTCATGTTAATATAATATGGCGATTGCTGCCTTTTGTCCTGACATTTGCTGTCCCCATCTCGTGTATTTTACTGGCTATAGAAAATCTCTACCTAACCACATGTATTAAGATTGACAGAGTTTCATGGAATGAAACAACATCACCTTTTAACCATAACAGACTGGTGCCAAATCCTTGTCAGACACATGGATGACTACAGTACACATTGATTCTTACAAAATGCATTGCAACAATGTAATTTAACATAATACAGTTGCAAAAAAAAGTATGTGAACCCTTTTGGAATGATATGGATTTCTGCACAAATTGGTCATAAAATGTGATCTATCTTCATCTAAGTCACAACAATAGACAATCACAGTCTGCTTAAACTAATAACACACAAATAAATAAATGTTACCATGTTTTTATTGAACACACCATGTAAACATTCACAGTGCGTGTGGAAAAAGTATGTGAACCCCTAGACTAATGAGATCCCCAAGAGCTAATTGGAGTGAGGTGTCAGCCAACTGGAGTCCAATCAATGAGATGAGATTGGAGGTGTTGGTTACAGCTGCCCTGCCCTATAAAAAACACACACCAGTTCTGGGTTTGCTTTTCACAAGAAGCATTGCCTGATGTGAATGATGCCTCACACAAAAGAGCTCTCAGAAGACCTACGATTAAGAATTGTTGACTTGCATAAATCTGGAAAGGGTTATAAAAGTGTCAGTGAAACATTATAAAGAAGCACAGCATACTTCCTTTTGAATACTAGATGGCAGCAACGTCGACAGTGGAAGCTGTCAGCTGCACACATCACATGACTTCCTGGCTGCCTATAAAAGACAGCCTGGATCCATGTTTAAGTTGCTGGTTTATCTTTCAGCTTCCCTAGTTCCTGCTTGTGTTTCCTGCCTTGATACCACCGTTGTGACCCGGATTGACCCTGACCTGCTCCGATCTCTTCCAGCACCTGACCCTTGGCTTGTCTTTTGTACCTCTGCTACCTTTCTCCAGTGTTTGACCCTCGGCCTGCTTACGGATTACTCTACCAGTCTACTGTGCTTGACCTCCAGCCTGCCTACCGACTTTGCTATTATCTCCTGTGCTCAAACCCCTGGCCAGATTAAGGACTTGCTGTGTATCTTCAGTGTCTACTAGTACTGCACAGCTTCCAGCTCCACGTCATCCGCACGCAGACCTACCAGCCTGCCGGTACCTCGTGCCTCTTGGTGCCCTTCACCCTCTGTTCCACCACCAGGGGTGGAGTGCGCTTAGTCGCAAGGGAGAACCGCTCTCAGCATCTCGGCCTCGGTGAGTACCCTCGTGACAGTGACAGTATAAACCAGCCAAAATGTCCGAGGCCGACAGAGCGTTTTCTCCTCTTGAGGCCCTGTGTCAGCAGGTCACAGCCATTACGCAGGCAGTCCAGAAGTTGCAGGAGGGTTATATCCAGATGGATGGATGTCTTCAGCACCTATCCAGGTCGCCCGCTTCAGCCACCACAGCTTCAGCAGTTTCTCCTGGGACCTCCTCTTCTCAAGCTCAGTCCAACCCTGCTGTCATTATGGCCGTTCCTGAACCACGGGTTCCTATTCCTGAGCGATTTTCGGGCAACCAAAAGAAATTCAGAGCTTTCAAGAATGCCTGCTCCCTATACTTGGCCCTCCAACCCAGGACTTTTTCTTCTGAAGTTGTCAAGTTGGGGTTCATTATCTCCTTATTATCTGAGGAACCACAAGCCTGGGCCCATGGTCTCATGGAGCAGAGAAGCCCCATATTGAACTCAATAGACACTTTCTTTGAATCCATGGCTCAACTGTATGATGACCCTCAGCGTACAGCCACGGCAGAGTCCGCCTTACATGCCCTGATCCAAGGAAAGAGACCAGTGGAGGACTATACGGTTGATTTCCGTAAATGGTCAGCTGATACAGGATGGAACGAGGCTGCCCTCAAATATCAGTACCGCCAAGGTCTCTCTGAGGCCCTTAAAGACGAACTGGCCCGGGTTGAGATCCCTACTACTTTGGAAGCTTTAATTCAATTGACCATTAAATTGGACAGACGCATGCGGGAGCGGCGCTCCGAGCGTTTCCAGTCCACCCGACCTACCTGGATGCTACCCAAGCCTTCTCCAGTCCATCCTCCATTCCTGGCTCCTCCTGTTGTTTCTGCTCCTGAGAGTGAACCCATGCAGCTAGGTTTGGTCCGAGCTCCACTCACCCCCGATGAAAGACAGCGGAGACGCCAAGCCAACCTGTGCCTGTATTGCGGCGAAGCGGGACATTACTTAGGTAACTGCCCCGTGAGACCCAGTAAGTCACGCAACCATTATGCTATGAACTATCAAGTTGCTGGTCCTACTCAAACTCATGTTACCCTTCCTGTCTCTCTACGGGTAGCGGGAGAGGTAATTCGGCTACTGGCCATAGTTGATTCGGGCGCCTGCAGCTGCTTCCTTGATGCATCATTGGCTCAGAAACTACATGTCCCTCTCCTCAACAAGAGACAGAATCTCCTGGTTCGCTTAGCCGATGGGTCCTTACCCTGCTCAGGACCTGTTACACAAGAAACTGTTCCCATTCTCACTGTCACAGACTCAGGCCACCAGGAGCACTTATGTTTTGATATTATCTGCTCCCCCATGTTCCCTGTCATCTTGGGACTTCCATGGTTACAAGCCCATGATCCTCAAATTAGCTGGCTTAATAAAGAGATTTCCTTCTCCTCTGCCTACTGCTCCCAGCATTGTTTTGTTCCAGCTCCTGCCTCATGCCTAACTGTTCAACCAGTACCTGACCATCTCCAGCATGTCCCTCCCGTTTACCTCGAATTCAAAGACATTTTTGATAAAAAGAAAGCAGATTGTTTGCCACCTCATCGGTCTTACGACTGTCCCATTGACCTCCTACCTGGCTCAGAAATCCCTTTCGGTCGCATATTTCTATTGTCCGAGACCGAGTTGGAAGCTCTTCGGGTATACATAGACGAGAATCTTGAAAAAGGCTTCATTCGTCCGTCCTCTTCACCGGCTGGAGCCGGTATCTTCTTCGTGGAAAAGAAAGACGGCTCCCTAAGACCTTGCATAGACTACAGGGAGCTCAATAAAATAACTATAAAGAACCGGTACCCGCTCCCACTTATCCCAGAACTGTTTCAGCGGTTTCGTACCGTCCGCATCTTCTCCAAATTAGACTTACGGGGTGCCTACAATCTTATCCGGATTCGTGCTGGTGATGAGTGGAAGACCGCCTTCAGGTCCAGGTTCGGTCACTTTGAATACTTGGTGATGCCGTTTGGGCTATGCAATGCCCCGGCAACCTTTCAACATCTGGTGAACGATGTCTTTCGTGAATATCTCGACAACTTTGTAATTGTCTACTTGGACGATATCCTTATTTTTTCTGCCACCATTGAACTTCACCAAACTCACGTAAAAAAGGTTCTCACAATTCTCAGAAACCACGGACTTTACCTTAAAGCTGAGAAATGTGAGTTCGAGAAAACTGTTGTCCAGTTCCTGGGGTTCATTATTTCCACGAAGGGGTTGCTATGGACCCACAGAAAGTTAAAGCTATCCAGGAGTGGCCGGCCCCTACTGATAAAAAAGGGGTGCAAAGGTTCATAGGCTTCGCCAACTTCTATCGGAGGTTCATTAAGGGATTTTCATCCATCATCTCTCCCATCACTCAGTTGACCCGTCAGCAAAATCGCTTTCAATGGTCCCAGGAAACCCAGGAAGCCTTCGACAAGTTAAAACTCAGATTCATCTTGGCACCAATTTTACAGCATCCTGACCCGGCTTTGCCCTTCGTGCTGGAAGTTGACGCCTCAGAGACTGCTACAGGAGCTATTTTGTCCCAAAGACAGGGTCCCAAGGCTCTCCTTCACCCAGTGGCTTTTGCATCCCGGAAGCTAAGTTCCCCCGAAAGAAATTACGACGGGAATTGCTAGCCATTAAATTTGCCTTGGAGGAATGGAGATATCTTCTGGAGGGTGTGTCCCACGCTATCATGATTTTCACAGACCATAAAAACCTGGAGTACCTCCGGACTGCCAAACGCCTCAGACCACGACAAGCCCGATGGGCGCTCTTTTTCTCCAGGTTTAATTTTCATATCACCTTCCGACCTGGTTCCAAGAATGGCAAAGCGGACGCACTCTCCCGGATGTTCCCCGAATTTCCTCAGACAACTGAACCTGACACCATCCTTTCTCCACAGAATTTTCTTCTCCTTGCTCAGCCCGATCTAAGAACTGCCATTGAACAGGCCTCTAGCCACTGTACCGACCCAGAGATATCTTCTCTAGAGAAACGGGGCAATCTGTTCTGGGTTCAAAATAAAATTGTTGTCCCCCTGGAAGTAAGATCCTTGATCTTAAAGACATTTCACGATCACAAGCTTGCAGGTCACTTCGGAGTACAAAAAACCTCCGAACTGGTCTCTCACTCTTTTTGGTGGCCAGGTTGGAGACGAGACTGTGAGAGCTATGTTTCTTCATGTATTTCTTGCCAGCAGAACAAGGGGGCAAGGGCCAAATCCTGGGGCCTACTGAGACCTTTACCTATCCCGGAAAGACCATGGAAGGAGGTCTCTATGGACTTTATCGTGGACCTGCCCCCCTCTGAAGGCTTTACCACCATTTTTGTCATTGTTGACCGCCTCTCAAAGATGGCGCATTTTCTACCTATGATTGGTACCCCCTCTGCTTTAGACACTGCCAACACATTCATTAAGGAAGTGGTGAGACTCCACGGGGTACCTGATAATATTGTCTCCGACAGAGGCGCACAATTCACCTCAAAATTTTGGAAGGAACTCTGTAAGTCATTAGAAATCAAGGTTTGTCTCTCTTCAGCTTACCACCCCCAGAGTAATGGCCAAACAGAGAGAACAAACCAAGCTCTAGAACAATATCTTCGTTGTTTCTGTTCTTGCTCCCAGGACGATTGGTCTTCTTTATTACCCTATGCGGAATTTGCCTACAATAATTCCATACACTCAGCCACCAACCAGACTCCTTTTTGGTCCAACTGTGGTTTTCATCCTTCCTTCCTCCCTAAAACCATCCCGGAAATCTCAGTACCCGCAGTACAAGATCGGATAACTTCTATTCAATCCAACTTCCAAAGGATCCAGGAAACCATGCAAAAAGCTCAGGATAGTTATAAAAAACATTTTGACCGAGGAAGAAAGGCTAACCCGGCTTTCAAAGTAGGAGATGAGGTTTGGCTATCCGCCCTCAACCTTAGACTCCCTTGCCCGTCACGAAAATTAGGACCAAAGTTCATCGGCCCTTTCAAGATCAAAAGAATGGTAAATCCTGTGGCTTTTGAGTTGACCCTTCCTGATTCTTACAGGATACATCCCGTGTTTCATGCCTCCCTGCTAAAACCAGTGGTCCCTAGTCCTTTTTTGGGAAGAGAAGAGCCTCCTCCTCCTCCAGTCGAGATTGATGGAGAGAACGAATTTGAGGTGGAAGCTATAATAAACTGTAGGAAGAGGGGTAGGCAACTTCAATACCTAATTAAGTGGAACATACACGCCCCTCGCTTGATCCAAACTTTTCAGTTGGAACACCCAGAATTAATGTCCAGTTTGGGCGGCCAGAGGCCGCTCCTCGGGGGGCACTGTCAGTGAAACATTATAAAGAAGCACAGCATACTTCCTTTTGAACACTAGATGGCAGCAACGTCGACAGTGGAAGCTGTCAGCTGCACACATCACATGACTTCCTGGCTGCCTATAAAAGACAGCCTGGATCCATGTTTAAGTTGCTGGTTTATCTTTCAGCTTCCCTAGTTCCTGCTTGTGTTTCCTGCCTTGATACTACCGTTGTGACCCGGATTGACCCTGACCTGCTCCGATCTCTTCCAGCACCTGACCCTTGGCTTGTCTTTTGTACCTCTGCTACCTTTCTCCAGTGTTTGACCCTCGGCCTGCTTACGGATTACTCTACCAGTCTACTGTGCTTGATCTCCAGCCTGCCTATGGACTTTGCTATTATCTCCTGTGCTCAAACCCCTGGCCAGATTAAGGACTTGCTGTGTATCTTCAGTGTCTACTAGTACTGCACAGCTTCCAGCTCCACATCATCCGCACTCAGACCTACCAGCCTGCCAGTACCTCGTGCCTCTTGGTGCCCTTCACCCTCTGTTCCACCACCAGGGGTGGAGTGCGCTTAGTCGCAAGGGAGAACCGCTCTCAGCATCTCGGCCTCGGTGAGTACCCTCGTGACAAAAAGTATCTCCAAAAGCCTTGCTGTTCATCAGTCCACGGTAAGACAAATTGTCTATAAATTGAGAAAGTTCAGCACTGCTGCTACTCTCCCTAGGAGTGGGCGTCCTGTAAAGATGACTGCAAGAGCACAGCGCAGACTGCTCAATGAGGTGAAGAAGAATCCTAGAGTGTCAGCTAAAGACTTACAAAAGTCTCTGGCATATGCTAACATCCCTTTTAGCGAATCTACGATACCTAAACCACTAAACAAGAATGGATTTCATGGGAGGATACCACAGAGAAAGCCACTGCTGTCCAAAAAAAAACATTTCTGCACGTTCACAGTTTGAACAAGAGCACCTGGATGTGCTGGAAGTGATCAGAAAAAAAGATTAAAAAGCAATATGGGGTGCATCAAATGCATTTGATGCACCCCATATTGCTTTTTAATCTTTTTTGTGATCACTTTTTACATTTTGTCTAATTACCTGTAAGACAAATTTTATAATAAATCCTTACCTGGTTTTATTGACCTGCACCATTGGGAGTGTTCTCCCTTTTTTTTGCCCTACTTTGTTTGGATTATCCTGGAGCCTGTATGCTGGAGAAACTGCACTGTTCTATCTGTGCACCAAACTATCCTGCCTGAGATGGCCTAGGACATCCACAGCATCCTGCTTCATTGATCCTGGTCTTTGAGACCATCAAGCCCATTTGACCCACTGTCGTATGGCAGGTGGGTCCACCATCTGTGGTAAGAGTACCCAATCTAATCATCTTTAAAGTATGTTGTGAGTTTCATCTGTCAACATTGTGAATTTCCAACAAACAAATTACTGACAGACAGAAAGAAAAACATCATCTGTATACCGTCGGTAGAAAGTAAGCTCCAGCCAATCTCTGGCGTATATGATGTCCTCTTCCCATCTGGCCATTAATAAATTTGCCAGGCTGGGGGCAAACTTGGCCCCCATGGCAACTCCCTTTATTTGTAAATAAAATTTACTATTGAACCAAAAATAGTTGTGGAACATTGCAAAACTTAACTCCCCCAAAAAATAACCTTTTTGTATATCTAGAATGTAATTTGCCATATCTAGTTACAAACATATGGCATCCAGTTCATCTTGATGTGCGATTATACTGTACAGTGCAGCTACATCTGCTGTACCCATATGTGGGTCTGTTGACCTTCACGGCACCAAGATTGCTCAGTACTTTCTTGGTGTCTTTAATAAAAGATGGGGTAGTTAAGACCAGGGGTTGGAAGAAGAAGTCTACAAATTTTCCCTGCTTTTGCTAATAGGGAACCTATCCCACTTACAATTGGTCTGCCAGGTGGTTGCAAAAAACTATTGTAAATTTTGAGTAGGCAGTAAAAAACTGGTATTTTAGGTGCTACTGGGCATAAGAAGTCATTTTCCCTTTTGTTGATGACTCCTTGCTCATAACCCTGAGTGATTAGTTATTTTAGGACACATTTGTATTGTTTCATAGGGTCTCTTGGTAATTCCTTATAGGTAGTTGTATTCAACAGCTGATAACATTCATTAAAGTAATCTTGCTTGTCCAGGACAACTATTCTCTCACCCTTATCAGCTGGTCTAATTACCAAATCTTTTTTCTCCAATAGACTATTAATACTGCTGTCTGTAGTCTTGGTGTTGATGGGGGGGGGGTTTACCTTAAGGGTCTCCATATCCTTGATGACCATTTATTTAAACACAATAATAATGGGGTTAGTAGAATGTGGGAAGATTAAAAAAAGGGGCGTTTCTTAAATTCGAATTTTTAGATATAATATAATTATTATATTAGAATTCCTGACAGTGGAATTTTGAGCAAAATGTTTTTTGAGCAATACCTTCCATGTAAATTTATGTATATCCATATATGCCTGGAATTTAATGAGTTTAGCCTGTGGGGTGAACTTCAGACCTTTATTTAGCAGAGACATTTCATTTTTTTATATAGTGGATTTACTAAGATTAAATATTCCTTGCTAAGTTCTTCTCTTTTTGGAATCTGCAAACCCTCTTTCCACCTCTGGATCCTCTTCTATGTATATGCTCCTTTTTCGGGAGTTCTAAAAAATGGCCCCCATCATTGTTAGGCCTGTAGGGTCCTGAGTGTGCTGAATATAGAGGATAATCATTAGGGGCCCGGGGGGGGGGGGGGGTTATTGTTTAGTTTGAATATACACAAGTTTGAGCAGCTGTTTTTTTCATCACTATGTATATATTTGATAATGAATCTAAGCGTCCTGACATTTTAGAGGAAGTCTTTTCGCAGGATGCAGATAATGATGCAGATAATGATAGCTTGCATGGGATGTTTATACATTTACAAAATCTTGTCACCACTGAGATTAAAACTCATTGGGACATCTAGTTTCTTGAAAAATATGTAGAGGATAACATGATCCCTAGATTATTGAGATGGGATGTATCCCGAGAAATTGATGGAGGCAATAATGACATAGAATGGTCCAAATTTTTTAATGACGCTGGGATTGATTTATTGAAATTTTTATTGATACAGAAAAAGACAATTAGCACGGTTAGATACAGACATTAATAAGGTAAGAGAAGATCTGATCCTACCAGGGAAATAATAAGGGTGGATACCCCATGAGGACATCCACCAGACCTAAAACTACCAAGCTGAAAAACATTAGAAAGGGACATGAGAGGGCATAATTAAACTGAACATAATAACGGAGAGTATTCCATCCCAACTTCCAATAGATTTGGAATATTGACAGATAAATATGGTGAAGAGATTGAAGATAGAGACATTATAATGGGCCTCTATGAAAGTAAGGGTCCAAAGGCATGGTGACCTATGAATTACAATACCCAACACAATTCACAACCTAATGGCACATACCCTAGGATGCCCAATCAAGGTCCCTCACACATCAGGGAACCTCACTATATAAATTAAACCCCTTACCCTAATACTTCACTTGGCCCCTACAAGTGAAAAAGAAGTACTGTAACAACTATCAGCTTAATGACCAGGTAAATTTCCCCCCACAGAGGACCATACAACAGGGAAAAAAATTATTCCTACCACAACAATAGGGGTCCCCCAGCCACTAATGATTATCCTCCATACTCACCATGCTCAGGACCCTACAGGCCTAAAAAGGAGGAGGACCATTTTTTAGAAGCAGACTGCTCCTGAAAAAGGAGCATATACTGTACATAGAAGAGGATCCAGAGGTGGAAAGAGGGTTTGCAGATCCCAAAAAGAGAAGAACTTATCAAGTAACAGAATATTTAATCAAAGTAAATCTACTCTAGCAACCAAAGAATTGTCTCTGCTAAATAAAGGTCTAACATTCGCCTCACAGGCTAAACTCAATAAATTCCAGACATATATAGATATACATAAATTTACATGGAAAGAATGACTCTAAAAACATTTTGATCAAAATCCCACCGTCAGGAATGCTAATACTCTAATTTGTTAGTAAATAGATGATGCCTTTTTCCTATGGCAAGGTGATAGGACCTCACTGGATAATTTCATGAACACTCTCAATAACAACACACTCAATATAAAGTTAACTTACACTTGTAGTCAAGTGGAGATCAATTTTTTGGATCTCATGCTACTGGCTTAGAAATATCCCCATGGGACAATTTATTAGAATGAGAGGCAATTGCTCCAAATTAGTAGATTTCTATTCCCACTCGGAAGTACTATAAGTAGATTTGTGGAAAAGGGATTCAATGATAGGGAGATAATTACCCTGGCAACGTGTAGCTACTATGCAAAGGGAGGCTCTACTTGAAGTAAAGCCCAGAGAGGAACCAACTAGTGATTTTTGTCCATTTATTACCAACTTCTCTATCCAGCATTTTCAAATTAAAAAGATCATAAGAAAAAATTGTGGGATATTGAAGAATGACCCAGTCCTTAACTCTATCTTACCAACACAAACTCCAGTTATATTTAAAAGAGCTCCTAATCTAAGGGATAGATTGGCACCAAACGTAGTGGATCCTCCCATTAGAAATACTTTTTTTGTAGATATAAAAGGTTTCTTCCCGTGTAAAAAATGTGTCATATGCAGGGAAACTAAAACTTCTATTAATAAGTGTACCCAGTTTTGTTCAAATACCACACATAGAAGCTACAATATTAACTCATTCATTACATGTGGCACCAAATATGTTGTATACAGTACATGCTTGAATGTTCGTGCCGGAATATAACATTGGATTTGTATATTTATCTTATTGATACCGTGCAATTTAAAAAAAATGTTGTAAGTGTAGCGGGTACTTGAATTATGTGAGGACTCTGGTGGTGTGGGGTTCCTTGGGGCCCCTGGGTGGCGCTGTTGCCTGGGGCCGGAGTTGAGCTCACGCCGCGAACCGTGCCTTTTTGTCCTCCCCTGGGGCTGGTGCAGCGGGGCGGGGAGCCCGCTGGGACACAGGGGGAGAGGGCATGGAGGGGGCGGACGCCCTGTTGGGAGGGGTGTCGGAGGACGCGGCCGCACCCGGGCACCTTTGGCTTGGGTGCAGGCGTTCCGGTGTTTCAGGCCTAGGCGCCTTTGGCCTAGCTGGAGCAGGGATGGAGTCCATTTCAGGCACCTTTAGCCTGGGGTGAGGTACTATGGCGGATGCCTGGGGCTCAGTACCTTCGACTAAGTTCCGTGAGGGTGGAGGAATCCGAGGGGGCCCTAACTCCTTGGGTGCCCGTGTCTGAGTTTGTGAGGACTGGTGCGCAGTAACTTCTCTGAAGAGCCCGGCGCAGCATCGCTGGTGATGGAGAGGCCTCCATTTCTCCCTTGGACGGATTTCTTCCTCTGACAGGGGCAAAGTGAGCGAAGGTAAATTCACCTTCTATTACCTAGTCAGTGGCAGTGACTATTCACCACTGTTGACAGCACAGTGGGCAGCAGCAAAAAGGGAAAGGATTGTGCCTCGATCTGTCCCCCTCATTTTCCAAAGGAGAAAGATAGTTTTATTGCTTGGCAAGAAGAATAAAACTGAGTTGTACCTATTCACTGTGTGGAACTTGGGTTACTCAAGCAAAGGAGTTAGGGACGAAGGACTGGACTTGACTCTAAGACACCTACACAAAAGCCCATTCTCTGGCCTTCACCCACCAGTTACGGAGGACATGGGCCGTGGTGTGTTTTCTCTCTCTCTCCCAGGTACCCCTAGACAACAGCCATATAACCGATAAAGAAAGAGAGAGAGGTGAGGCCGCTACATATATTTTTGTCAGAATTATTTTATTTGAGATGATATGTACTTATTATCCGTACCTTAAACAACCACATATATAGATTTCCGTACTTATGATTTTTTAATCATATGTATCAATGATTTATATATCATATTTTATATCTATACAATATATGTTTGCAAATTCTTTCCTGTACAGAGATCCAATGACAGAACACCCTAGAAAGTTATTATCCAACAGCGATGGTTATCACACAAATTTTTATTCATTGTTTTTTCATCAGGATGTATTAGACATAATACTGTATATGTAGTTATAACTGCCCAAATAAGGTGTTGTCACTTACCCACATGCAGATTATACACCTATAAAAACATATATTGTTATATTCATATTTTATACGATTTCCTTTTTTTTTGTATTATTTTTTATGTCTTTTCCATAAGTTTTTATAGCCGATGGGAGATATATATTTTATTAGTTCCATATGCTTATTACTCCGTGTATCAGATGTAAATAGCATCTTCAAGCAGCTGAGTAGCTGACCAACTTTTTTCTATTATATACAGCTGCTGAAAATGACCATGGCTACAATTAAATAGCAGTGTGTTTACTTCCGGTTTCCTAAGTTATGTTGACCATATTCTTCCTGGTCCATTCATTGAGGATAGCTAGTAGTGGGTTGAACTCCAATAAAATGGAGTTCAACCCACTACTAGCTCTTCTGGTTTCATGAAAAATAGCGGCGGTGCCAGTTTCGGTCTTCCACAAAATGTTGGATATTCCACAAATTTTGGAGATTTCCGGTATTGTGTTTTTTTTTAAGGAAGCTTGTGTAGCGGGGTATCGTTTTCACCCACAAGACTACAGTTCCCAACACGCTTTGAGGTACCCAGGGTGCATTTCTCCACGCTAGGACTGCTGGGGTGGACTTTAAAAGGGGGAGGAGGAGCCTCGCTCTCTCTCTCTTGGAACATTGCCCTCCTTGCAAGAGGATCCCTGCACTCACTTGCTGCGCGTGCAAGGCCTGAAGCCTGGGCCTCGCACTTTGTTCCAAAGAGCCTTCCATTCCGCCGAGGAGCCTGCAGAGCATCCGATCCACCTGAGGTGCCACCGTCTTCTGGAGGACCGAAGACCTGGTGCATCGTGGGCACTGTGTAGCAACTCACAGTAGCGGAGGTACCGGACAGGAGTCGTTCCGGTCTGGGTGAGAGAGCGCCAGCTCAGAACCACATCTAAGTAACTTTGTTGCCTATTAACTTTGCCTAGGCCCATCATTGACCACAGTTATACTTTGGAGAGACTGTCTGCTGAACTGAGTTTATAAGTCTCTCCAGCTTTACCAAATTTGCGATCATTTGCTACCCCTATTGGATTTCAGTTTGTTTCTTTATGTGCACCACCGATAGTTGCTAGCGAAGATTCTTCAGTGAACTATACCCCAAAGTTATAGTCAAGCCTGACTGGGTAGTATAGGATATTGCTGGGCGCCATTTTTTGCTCACGAGGGAGGATGGCTGCAGCGGGGTTGTTATATGTTCATTGCATTATTGGATGTTATACCCTTTTAATGTGTACACTTATATTGCAGGGATCTGCATAAGATATCGTATACAAATTACCTTTTATACTTTTACCAATAGTAAAAAGTTATAGTTAAGTAATTTGGTTGTCCGTGTCAATTACTGTGCTGGGATACAAAGGGATTGTACCGTATAACAGTATAGAGATAGTACAGTATACCATCCTTTCCCCTTTCCTAACTGTGCCATGAGAGGTTAGGGCCGATTGCCAGGGATTGACAGTGGTGCACTACAAGGCCCAAAACAAACAAGCAGCCCTCTTAAACTGAGGGTATCGCTATACGTGGGGGCTCGGTTCCGGGATCCTTGTATATTGCACGCTGCAATCAAGGTGGTCTGAAGTACCAGCATGGACTTGCAGGCAATGACACAATGGTGCGCAGAGGAGGCTGTGGATCCAGTCCGGGCGGTAGCTATTGAACTCCCAAGAGGAATCCAGGAGAAAGAAGAGGTAAAGCAGCTAATAATGTCAATATCTCCAAACTGGAAAGCATGGGCGGTGGATGTAAAGACAGATACCTCGGGGGCATATGCACTAATAGAATGGACAAAAGGAGTCCCAGAAGAGTTCAAAGGGCAGAGTGTAAAAGACATAGATGACAGAACGTGTCGCTTAGTGCATACTAGGGCTTTGAAGAAAGAGTCCCCACGGACCTCCCCACAGTTATCTCCATCACTCTTCTCCAAAATGGGAGGCAGTAGCGAAACAAAAGCACCAAAGTCACACCTGACCGCCATAGGTCCGGAACTGCTGACTGCTTTGGGGGACTTTGTTGTTAAGCGCCAAAAAAACAATACGGTGCATGTGGAAGCTGGGTACCGGAACACAACCTGTGCCACCCGGGGAGGAAGATTTTGATACTTGGATCGAGCAGGCAATGCAGGCAGTAGAAGGTTGGGAAGTTCCAGAAGCGCAGAAGAAGCAGCGCATCAGTGAGAGCTTGAAGGGTCCTGCTGCTGAGACTCTGCATAGACTACAGGACTCTCAACAGGAGGACCATACCCAACCAGTACACTACCCCCAGGATAGAAGACGCTTTGCAGAGTCTGTCTGGGGCCAAGTGGGGCCAAGTGGTTCAGTGTCATGGATCTGAAGAGTGGGTATTTTCAAATCCCAATGCACCCTGAAGATAAGGAGAAGACGGCCTTCATCAACCCAGTGGGATTCTATGAATTCAATAGGATGCCCCAAGGCCTGTCGGGAGCATACTTTCCAGAGGTTGATGGAGGAGACCGTTGGGGACATGAATCTGGTCGAAGTCCTGGTGTACCTAGACGACATCATTGTCTTCGGGAAGACTCTGGAGGAGCATGAAGAGAGATTGGAGAAAGTCCTGAAGAGACTCAGTGAGGAGGGACTAAAATTCTCCAGAGAAAAATGCCAGTTCTACCAGTCCTCGGTCCACTATCTGGGGCACATAGTATCTGCAGAAGGAGTGTCTACAGACCCTGATAAACTGGAGGCAGTCACCTCCTGGCCCAGACCAACTACAGTGACTGAGCTCAGATCCTTCCTAGGCTTCTGTTCCTACTACCGTAGATTTGTGGAAGGATTTGCAAAAATTGCCAAACCCCTAAATGAGCTACTGAAGATGGAAGGAGAGGAGGATGATACTGGCCCCAGGAAGCCTGGCGAGTCCATGGAAGACCAGTGGACAGGGGAGTGTGAAGAAGCCTTCCAGATGTTAAAGAAGAGTCTTACCACTGCACCAGTCCTGGCCAATGCTGATCCCAAAAAGCCATATGAACTGCATATAGATGCCAGCCATGATGGTTTAGGAGGGATGCTATACCAAGAATATGAAGGGCAGTTGCGCCCAGTTGCCTACGTTAGTAGAAGTCTGGCACCCGCAGAAAAGAACTACCCCACCCACAAGTTGGAGTTCCTGGCCCTAAAGTGGGCAGTCGTGGATAAACTCAGAGATTACCTGTATGGAGCTGACTTCACAGTAAAGACTGACAATAATCCACTCACCTATCTCTTCACCACGGCCAAGCTGGATGCCACTGGTCACCGTTGGTTAGCAGCCCTAGCCGGATTCAACTTCAGCCTTAAGTATAGGCCACTCCTGTGCACGCTGTATCCAGAGGAAGACATTGCCACATCAAGCTGCCCCAATGGGCCATCTGCAGAGTCAAGGACCCTTGGACTTGGTGTGCATTGACTTTCTCTGTCTCAAACCTGACTTAAGTGGACAAGGAAATGTTCTGGTGATAATCAACCATTTCACCCGTTATGCCCAGGCTTTTCCAGCCAAAGACCAGAAGGCATCCACTGTAGCTAAAATCCTAGTGGAGAAATACTTTGTGCATTATGGGCTGCCACAGCGCCTGCACTCTGACCAAGGGAGAGACTTTGAGAGTCGATTAATCAAGAAATTGCTGGACTCTTTGGGTATCAAGAAAACCCGCACTACCCCTTATCACCCTCAGGGTGATGCTCAGCCGGAGAGGTTCAACAGGACATAGTGGCCATCGTGCACGCTTACAACAGTACCACTAGCGATGCCACAGGGTACTCTCCATATCTCCTTATGTTTGGCAGGGAAGCAAGACTGCCTGTGGATCTGGCATTCGGCATATCAACGGATCACACTTCGGCCACCTCTCATAAGGGATATGTAGACAGACTGAGGAAGAGTTTGAAGCTAGCTTTTGAACAGGCCCAAGTGGCCTCAGAGCAAAGAGGAGCCCGGAACAAGAGGAACTTTGACCTCAAAGTTCGAATCCAGGACCTACAGCCAGGAGACAGAGTGCTGTTGTGAAACCTAGGAGTTCCAGGGAAGCATAAATTAGCAGACAGATGGAGACCAGAACCATATGTGATTTGTAAGAAGTTGCCAGACCTGCCGGTGTATCAGCTAAAAGCAGAAGGGAAGATAGGGCCGCTGAAGACATGGCACAGAAACCATTTACTTCCACTTTCAGAAGCGGTTCGGATACCTCCTGTAGAAAATTCCCCTGGACCATCCTCAAGCTTGGAGACACCTAGGTCAAACACTCGGTCTCAGGTATCTCAGTCTGGAGAAATGGATGTATCTGATCAGAGTGAAGAAGAAGAGCTTGGATGGTTGTGGCTAGGGATGGGCCCGGTGCTCGATTCGAACCCATGTTCGAATCGAGCATCGGGCGTTCGCTCGCTCGTCGAGCCCAGAACTATTTGGGCCGTTCGCATCACATTCGTGTGATGCGAGCGGCCCCGCAATGCATTGCGGCCGGCGCGGCCGGTGCAGTGCATTGCTGGCTGATGATTGGCCAAGCATGCACTGTGACCCCGCATGCTTGGCCAATCACAGCGCCCGAAACTCGGAGAGCAATAATTGGCTACAGGCAGGACGCCTGTAGCCAATTACAGCTCAGGGGCTTTAGTACACGCCCCACCATTTAAAAGGCCGCCACGCCATCGGCCCCGGTCACATGAGTTCCGGCTTTAGGAGAGATTAGTCTGCTGATTCTGTCTTTGCTTGATACTGAAAGATTTGCTCTTCTTTGCTAAACCATTGGCTATTTCTTTGCTAAACCATTGCTACCTAAGTCATTGATCGTTCATTGCTGCTGATTGCACAGTTAGTGTGTTATTAGCTGCTGCTGGGGATTAGTCTGGTGCGTGCTTACTGTTGGTACAGTATTGCAGTAGTACCAACCGCAGTGCTGTTAGCACAGCATTGCACCCCAACAGCACCCATAGGACTTCTAGTGTGTTAGTGGCAGCAAACAGAGCTCCTATATTTTCTTCTCAGCAGCACCCATAGGACTTCTAGTGTGTTAGTGGCAGCAAACAGAGCTCCTATATTTTCTTCTCAGCACCACCCATAGGACTTCTAGTGTGTTAGTGGCATCACACAGAGCTCCTATATTTTCTTCTCAGCAGCACCCATAGGACTTCTAGTGTGTTAGTGGCAGCAAACAGAGCTCCTATATTTTCTTCTCAGCAGCACCCATAGGACTTCTAGTGTGTTAGTGGCAGCAAACAGAGCTCCTATATTTTCTTCTCAGCAGCACCCATAGGACTTCTAGTGTGTTAGTGGCAGCAAACAGAGCTCCTATATTTTCTTCTCAGCAGCACCCATAGGACTTCTAGTGTGTTAGTGGCATCACACAGAGCTCCTATATTTTCTTCTCAGCAGCACCCATAGGACTTCTAGTGTGTTAGTGGCAGCAAACAGAGCTCCTATATTTTCTTCTCAGCAGCACCCATAGGACTTCTAGTGTGTTAGTGGCAGCAAACAGAGCTCCTATATTTTCTTCTCAGCAGCACCCATAGGACTTCTAGTGTGTTAGTGGCATCACACAGAGCTCCTATATTTTCTTCTCAGCAGCACCCATAGGACTTCTAGTGTGTTAGTGGCAGCAAACAGAGCTCCTATATTTTCTTCTCAGCAGCACCCATAGGACTTCTAGTGTGTTAGTGGCATCACACAGAGCTCCTATATTTTCTTCTCAGCAGCACCCATAGGACTTCTAGTGTGTTAGTGGCAGCAAACAGAGCTCCTATATTTTCTTCTCAGCAGCACCCATAGGACTTCTAGTGTGTTAGTGGCAGCAAACAGAGCTCCTATATTTTCTTCTCAGCAGCACCCATAGGACTTCTAGTGTGTTAGTGGCAGCAAACAGAGCTCCTATATTTTCTTCTCAGCAGCACCCATAGGACTTCTAGTGTGTTAGTGGCAGCATACAGAGCTCCTATATTTTCTTCGCAGCAGCACCCATAGGACTTCTAGTGTGTTAGTGGCATCACACAGAGCTCCTATATTTTCTTCTCAGCAGCACCCATAGGACTTCTAGTGTGTTAGTGGCAGCAAACAGAGCTCCTATATTTTCTTCTCAGCAGCACCCATAGGACTTCTAGTGTGTTAGTGGCAGCAAACAGAGCTCCTATATTTTCTTCTCAGCAGCACCCATAGGACTTCTAGTGTGTTAGTGGCAGCAAACAGAGCTCCTATATTTTCTTCTCAGCAGCACCCATAGGACTTCTAGTGTGTTAGTGGCAGCATACAGAGCTCCTATATTTTCTTCGCAGCAGCACCCATAGGACTTCTAGTGTGTTAGTGGCATCACACAGAGCTCCTATATTTTCTTCTCAGCAGCACCCATAGGACTTCTAGTGTGTTAGTGGCAGCAAACAGAGCTCCTATATTTTCTTCTCAGCAGCACCCATAGGACTTCTAGTGTGTTAGTGGCATCACACAGAGCTCCTATATTTTCTTCTCAGCAGCACCCATAGGACTTCTAGTGTGTTAGTGGCAGCAAACAGAGCTCCTATATTTTCTTCTCAGCAGCACCCATAGGACTTCTAGTGTGTTAGTGGCATCACACAGAGCTCCTATATTTTCTTCTCAGCAGCACCCATAGGACTTCTAGTGTGTTAGTGGCAGCAAACAGAGCTCCTATATTTTCTTCTCAGCAGCACCCATAGGACTTCTAGTGTGTTAGTGGCATCACACAGAGCTCCTATATTTTCTTCTCAGCAGCACCCATAGGACTTCTAGTGTGTTAGTGGCAGCAAACAGAGCTCCTATATTTTCTTCTCAGCAGCACCCATAGGACTTCTAGTGTGTTAGTGGCATCACACAGAGCTCCTATATTTTCTTCTCAGCAGCACCCATAGGACTTCTAGTGTGTTAGTGGCAGCAAACAGAGCTCCTATATTTTCTTCGCAGCAGCACCCATAGGACTTCTAGTGTGTTAGTGGCATCACACAGAGCTCCTATATTTTCTTCTCAGCAGCACCCATAGGACTTCTAGTGTGTTAGTGGCAGCAAACAGAGCTCCTATATTTTCTTCTCAGCAGCACCCATAGGACTTCTAGTGTGTTAGTGGCAGCAAACAGAGCTCCTATATTTTCTTCTCAGCAGCACCCATAGGACTTCTAGTGTGTTAGTGGCATCACACAGAGCTCCTATATTTTCTTCTCAGCAGCACCCATAGGACTTCTAGTGTGTTGGTGGCAGCAAACAGAGCTCCTATATTTTCTTCTCAGCAGCACCCATAGGACTTCTAGTGTGTTAGTGGCAGCAAACAGAGCTCCTATATTTTCTTCTCAGCAGCACCCATAGGACTTCTAGTGTGTTAGTGGCAGCAAACAGAGCTCCTATATTTTCTTCTCAGCAGCACCCATAGGACTTCTAGTGTGTTAGTGGCATCACACAGAGCTCCTATATTTTCTTCTCAGCAGCACCCATAGGACTTCTAGTGTGTTAGTGGCAGCAAACAGAGCTCCTATATTTTCTTCTCAGCAGCACCCATAGGACTTCTAGTGTGTTAGTGGCATCACACAGAGCTCCTATATTTTCTTCTCAGCAGCACCCATAGGACTTCTAGTGTGTTAGTGGCATCACACAGAGCTCCTATATTTTCTTCTCAGCAGCACCCATAGGACTTCTAGTGTGTTAGTGGCATCACACAGAGCTCCTATATTTTCTTCTCAGCAGCACCCATAGGACTTCTAGTGTGTTAGTGGCAGCAAACAGAGCTCCTATATTTTCTTCTCAGCAGCACCCATAGGACTTCTAGTGTGTTAGTGGCAGCAAACAGAGCTCCTATATTTTCTTGTCAGCAGCACACATAGTACCTATAGTGTGTTAGTGTCAGCACCCATAGGACCTACAGTGTGTTGTGAGCACACATAGGAGTTCTATTTTTTATACTATATACACTACCGACTACAATGGCTGGAAGACCGCCAAGGAGAGGCAGAGCGTGCCGAGGCAAGAACACAGGGCAGGCAGGCTCTGTTTCTAGAGACAACAGTGCTGGCCGTGGACGTGGTCGTGCATCGTCATCAGCACGTGGCCATGGGACACGCTTGTCTTTGTTTTCGGCAGCTGGACATGTGGAGCCGCATCATGCCGAAGGCTTGGTAGAATGGATGACCAAGCCCTCCTCATCCTCCTCATCCTCTCTCACCCAGGCTCAGGGTACTGGCAGAGCAGCTGCCAACGCGTACTCAATGGCATCATCAGCCACCCCTTCCCTAGACCCACCATGTCCTCCTGAGGAGTCCCCCGAACTGTTTGAGCACAGTGTTGGGTACATGCTCCAGGAGGATGCCCAACGATTCGAAGGCTCGGATGATGATACCCAGCTTGAGGAAGTCAGTAGTGTGCGCGCAGAGAGAGGGGATGCTGAAGGACAGCAATCTGGCAGTAGTGTTCCACCAGCTGCAGCTTACTGCCAGGTTTGCTCTAGTGGTGAAGAGGGAGGGGATGATGAGGTCACTGACTCCACGTGGGTGCCTGAAGGGAGAGAGGAGGAGGAGGAGGAGGATGCAGCGTCACATGTCCAACGAGGCAGGATGCCCCCTGGAGGCCAGCTAGAGGCCAGCACAGCAACTGTACCACACTGCAGAGCTCCGCCTGTGCAGGGCGCTGCCTCTGCACATTATCACAAAAGTTCTTTGGTGTGGGCCTTTTTTGAGACGAGTGCATCAGATCGCACCACTGCTATTTGCAATATTTGTCTCAAGCGTATCTCGCGTGGCCAAAACATCAGCCGCTTGGGCACCACAAGCATGAGCAGACATATGTCGACCTGCCATGCAGCTCGTTGGCAAGCACACATAAAAGACCCACACCAAAGAACAAAGCGGACCTCTCCTTGCTCCTCATCAGCTGGGATCTCCATCCCCACTATATCTTCAGTCCTCTCTGAAAGCTGCTCTGAGAGGACTGAAGGTGTAGAATTAGGTGTGTCACAACCAAGTACTTGCAGTACACCGACGTCCGATTGTAGCAGGCAAATTTCCCTGCCCCAGCTGCTGGACCGTCGAAAGAAGTATACTCCCAGCCATCCACATGCCCAGCGGTTGAATGCTAGCTTGGCTAAATTGCTAGCACTTCAACTGCTGCCTTTTCAGTTGATAGACTCGGCCCCCTTCCGTGAGTTTGTTCAATGTGCGGTTCCTCAGTGGCAGGTTCCCAAACGCCACTTTTTCTCACGGAAGGCGATTCCGTCTCTCTACTGGCATGTGGAAGGCAATGTCCATGCCTCGCTGGACAGGGCGGTCAGCGGTAAGGTGCATATTACCGCTGACTCATGGTCCAGCAGGCATGGACAGGGACGTTATCTTTCTTTCACGGCCCATTGGGTCACTCTATTGGCAGCTGGGAGGGATGCAGGACAAGGTGCAGTAGTGTTGGAGGTTGTTCCGCCACCACGCCTCCAAAATGCTACTACTGGTTGTGACACACCTCTCTCCTCCACCCCCTCCTCTTCTTCTTCCTCCATGTCCTCTTCGAGTGCTCTGTCCTCGGAACCAGCGGTGCTCCGTAGGCGTACAAGGGGCTACGCGAGTACGCAGGCAAAAAGATGCCATGCCGTGCTTGCGCTGGTGTGTTTGGGGGACAGGAGCCACACTGGGCCAGAGGTTCTGGCAGCTCTGCAGGGGCAGGCCGAGAGGTGGTTGACGCCACGCCAGCTTAAGCCAGGAATGGTCGTTTCTGATAATGGCACCAACCTCCTCTCCGCCCTGCGACAGGGGCAGCTCACCCATGTGCCCTGTATGGCTCACGTCCTCAACCTGGTGGTGCAGCGGTTCTTGGGCAGGTTCCCAGGCTTACAGGATGTCCTGAGGCAGGCCAGGAAAGTCTGTGTGCATTTCCGCCGATCTTATAATGCCAGTGCTCGGCTGACTGAGCTGCAAAAGGAGCTGAACCTGCCCAAGAACCGCCTAATATGTGACATGCCCACCAGGTGGAACTCAACGTTGGCCATGCTGCAGCGACTGCACACGCAGCAGAGGGCCATCAATGAGTACCTTTGCGACTACGGCACCAGGACAGGGTCAGGGGAGCTTGGCTTTTTTTCCCCACGCCAGTGGAGCATGATCAGGGATGCATGCACTGTCCTCTCACCATTTGAGGAGGCCACGAGGATGGTGAGCAGTGACAGTGCATGCATCAGTGACACTGTACCTCTTGTCCACCTGTTGGAGCATACGCTGCGTGGGATAATGGACAGGGCACTTGAGGCAGAACAGAGGCAGGAAGAGGAGGACTTCCTTGTCTCTCAAGGCCCCCTTTATCCAGACAATGTTCCTTCTGTCCCACCCATCACACAGGAAGAGGAGGAGGAGGAGGAGGAGGATTGTGTGAGCATGGAGGTGGAGCCTGGCACTCAGCATCAGCAGCAGCAGTCTTTTAGGGATGATGTACAGTCCCAACAAACCAGTGGACTTGTACGTGGCTGGGAGGAGGTGGCTGGCGATCATGTCATCCTCAGTGACCCAGAAGACTCCGGACCGAATGCCTCAGCTAACCTACGCTGCATGGCCTCCCTGATCCTGCAAAGCCTGCGGAAGGATCCTCGTGTTCTTCGGATCAAGGAGAGTGACCATTACTGGCTGGCCACTCTCCTTGATCCACGGTACAAGGGTAAGGTTGCGGACCTTATCTTGCCGTCGCAGAGGGAGCAGAGGATGAGACATCTCAGGGAGGCCTTGCAGAAAGGTCTGTGCAACGCGTTCCCAGAAACTGGGAGGTTACAAACTCCTGGTCCTGGACGACGAGTTGCTGAGGCTTCGGTCAGTAGCAGAAGGAGCGGTGGGGAAGGTGGACGTCTGACCGATGCGTTCAGACAATTTTTTAGTCCGCAGCCCCAAGGTATGATCGGTTCCAGCAACCATCGCCAGCGTCTGATATACATGGTGCAGGAATACCTAGGGGCAAGGTCAGACTTGGACACCTTTCCCACCGAAAATCCTCTGGCTTACTGGGTCCTGAGGATGGATCACTGGCCAGAGCTTGCACAGTATGCAATTGAGCTACTGGCCTGTCCTGCATCCAGCGTTCTTTCCGAACGCACATTCAGTGCTGCTGGAGGATTTGTCACCGATCATAGGGTGCGCCTGTCCACCGACTCGGTTGATCGACTGACCTTCATAAAAATGAATCAGTCTTGGATCACCACCAGCTACCAGACACCTGAAGCGGATATAACGGAATAATTTATAATGTCACATCCCTTCAAGACTGCCTATGCTGATGCTGAGTGACTGTCCTGTTATGTTCACTGACTATCCTCTTCCTCCTCCTCAATGATCCATGCCACCACACCAGTGCCTAAGGCACAATTTTTCAGCCCCTGTATAACAGGGGCGTGTAATTACAATTTTTTAAAAAGATGCTTCGCAACAGGTGTGACTGCTGTGCTCAGAGTACAGTATCTGTGAGGGGTTGCAGTGTTGTGGCACCAGCACCAGTGCCTAAGGCACAATTTTTCAGCCCCTGTTGGGGCGTGTAATTAAAATTTTTAGGCAATGCTTTGCAACAGGTCTCATTGCTGTGCTCAGAGTACAGTATCTGTGAGGGGTTGCAGTGTTGTGGCACCAGCACCAGTGCCTAAGGCACAATTTTTCAGCCCCTGTATAACAGGGGCGTGTAATTACAATTTTTTAAAAAGATGCTTCGCAACAGGTGTGACTGCTGTGCTCCAAGTACAGTATCTGTGAGGGGTTGCAGTGTTGTGGCACCAGCACCAATGCCTAAGGCACAATTTTTCAGCCCCTGTTTAACAGGGGCGTGTAATTACAAATCTTGATCTAATAGTTCACAGCAGGGCCCATTCCTGCGCCCACCAAGAGTAACTATGAGGGCCTACAGTCTTGTGGCAACACCGTCCACCACCACCACCACCACCAAAGGCCCAATTTTTCTGCCCTGTTCAACAGGTGCATGCAATTACAAATCTTGATCTAATAACTCACAGCAGGGCCCATTCCTGCACCCACCAAGAGTAACTGTGAGGGCTTACAGTCTTGTGGCAACACCGTCCACCACCACCACCACCACCACCAAAGGCCCAATTTTTCTGCCCGGTTCAACAGGTGCATGCAAGTACAAATCTTGATCTATTAACTCACAGCAGGGCCCATTCCTGTGCCCACCAGTCTTGTGGCTACACCAACATCTAATAGGGCAAATTTCTGCAGAGTATATACGGCAGGCCCCTACTTTCAAACATCCAACTTACAAACGACTCCTACTTGCAAACGGCAAGAGAAAACAGGAAGTGAGAGGAAATCTACCCCTAGGAAGGAAAATTCTATCCTGTTAGATTTAATTTGGGAAAAAGGTATCTCCTCTCTACTGATGCTTTATCACCAATCCTTGTTTCAATTAAAACCCCACTTTTCCAAAAACATTTGTCATTGGGACGGAAAGTGAGGTGACATGTTCTGAACAGATGTGCAAAGACAGCAAATGTTACAGGGGTGATAACCCCTCCCTATGTTCTCCAAAAAGCTTAAAAATTGATTTTTTTTGGGATGTAGCTACACTTCATAATGTACCTGTTCAGATTCTACTTAAGAACAAACCTACAGTCCATGTCTTGTTTGCACCACCTATATACTGCTGTTCAGAGTATATAGGGTTGTAGGTATAGGGTTTTATTTTGGGTGCGGGGTCCCCCTTAGTATCCATACAAGACCCAAAGGGGCTGGGGTGGGGGGGGGGGTGATGGGGTAGCCATGCCATTTTTCTCAAGGATTTTCAGCCATATGGCGGCCAGGACAAGACATGACATTAAAGCCGCAAGTGGTTTTAAATGGCTTCTTTTTTTCCTTTACAAATGTCATTTTGTGCAAGGACAGTTCTAAACACGGGAAACACATGCCACTTCACAGGCATACTTTAGACACCCCCCAGGTACCATATTTAAAGGAAAATTTCACTTTTTTTTTTTTCACTTTATGCATCATTAAAATGACTGCTCCCGAAAAAACTTTAGTTTTTAAAATTTCTTTTTGCATTGATATATGTCCCCTGGGGCAGGACCCGGGTCCCCAAACCTGTTTTATGACATTAACATGCATATTGGCCGTTGTAATTAGCAATTTTGATTTCGAACGTTCGCGTCCATTATAACGAATAGGGTTCGAAAATTCGCGCGAACTTTCGGTCCGTTCGAAGGTTCTGGTGCGAACCGAACCCGGGGGTGTTCGGCTCATCCCTAGTTGTGGCCTTCTCAGACCCCAGAACCCATGTCTATAGATCTTCCACCATCTAAAGGTACTGTGGATAGTACATTGAATGTGGAAGCCACTGAGTTTGTTCCGTCTAGTCCTCTGTCTGAAGAGTGGGAAGATGCCACATGGTCACCTTCTGCTGATCATCAAGATTACTCCCAACATCTTCCTGCACCTGATTTGGATGTACCGGAAGTATTGGAGCCCAGTGTACCTACTCCAGAAGAAGATACAGTGAGGGGTGAAACAGACACCCAAAGAGAACAAAGGGCCAAGAGAACCATTCGTCCTCCTCGGAAGTTAACCTATACCCAGATGGGGGAAAGCTCTGAGGATACAGTAACCACTGCTCGTAGGACATTGCCAACAACTGATCCTTCTGCTGTGCATTTGGTGGAAGGCAACCCCAGCTCACTCTCTAGCACAGTTAGGCAGGTCAACCCCATTGATGTAACCAGTGGGCAGGACAAGCCCCCTTCCCCGTTCTGGTGGGAGTTTCCTCTGCCAACTTCTCTAGCTGCCCTTAATGAGTTTGTATTTTCCTACTGTTGATACTGTCTTTGGGGACCAAAGATTTCAAGTGGGGGGAGTGTGTAGCGGGGTTTCGTTTTCACCCACAAGACTACAGTTCCCAGCACGCTTTGAGGCACCCAGGGTGCATTTCTCCACGCTAGGACTGCTGGGGTGGACTTTAAAAGGGGGAGGAGGAGCCTCGCTCTCTCTTGGAACGCCGCCCTCCTTGCAAGAGGATCCCTGCACTCACTTGCTGCGCGTGCAAGGCCTGAAGCCTGGGCCTCACACTTTGTTCCAGAGAGCCTTCCATTCCGCCGAGGAGCCTGCGGAGCATCCGATCCACCTGAGGTGCCACCATCTTCTGGAGGACCGAAGACCCGGTGCATCGTGGGCACTGTGTAGCAACTCACAGTAGCGGAGGTAGCGGACAGGAGTCGGTCCGGTCTGGGTGAGAGAGCGCCAGCTCAGAACCACATCTAAGTAACTTGGTTGCCTATTAACTTTGCCTAGGCCCATCATTGACCACAGTTATACTTTGGAGAGACTGCCTGCTGAACTGAGTTTATCAGTCTCTCCAGCTTTACCAAATTAGCGATCAGCTGCTACCCCTATTGGATTACAGTTTGTTTCTTAATGTGCACCACCGAGAGTTGCTAGCGAAGATTCTTCAACAAACTATACCCCAAAGTTATAGTCAGGCTTGACTGGGTAGTATAGGACATTGCTGGGCGCCATTTTTTGCTCACGAGGGAGGATGGCTGCAGCGGGGTTGTTATATGTTCATTGCATTATTGGATGTTATACCCTTTTAATGTGTACACTTATATTGCAGGGATCTGCATAAGATATTGTATACAAATTACTTTTTATACTTTTACCAATAGTAAAAAGTTATAGTTAAGTAATTTGGTTGTCAGTGTCAATTACTGTGCTGGGATACAAAGGGGTTGTACTGTATAACAGTATAGAGATAGTACAGTATACCCTCCTTTCCCCTTTCCTAACTGTGTTACGAGAGGTTAGGGCCGATTGCCAGGGGTTGACAGCGGTGCATTACAAGGCCCAAAACAAACAAGTAGCCCTCTTAAACTGAGGGTATCACTATACTTGTAACTTGACATCAGTAATAGGCGTGTAGCGGCCTCCACCCTCTCCTCTCCACTCTTCTTGCCGTGGCTCTCGTCTAGGGGTACTGGGAAGGAGAGAGTGCGGGGTCACCACGCCAAGTTCCCCTGCAGAGTATGTGCAGTGAGAGACAATCCTCTTTTACCTTCGGGTCGGTGTTCTGCATCCGGAGACCTCCTCCTGGTTTTCTCGCTCAGTGTCTGCCAGTAAATGAGCCCCACACCACTAAAGTCCAACACTCCTTTATTCTTCCAACAACAGAGTAATGCACAGACAGTTGGACTCCCTTAACAAACAGAACAGACAAGGGGGGTGTGGATGCGAGTAGGCCCAGGCACAATGAACTCTCCACTTTCCTTCCTGAAAGTGGGTTGCGGTCTCCGAGCGAAGGGGGGATTTCCTTCCAGGCGGTCTCCGATGGAAGGCTCACCTGACACCGGCAATATGCTGCACCAGGTCTTCAAGCAAGTATCTCCCACCGGTCCATTACGCCCTCCGGATTCGGGTACCCACTCCCTGGGTCCCCTAGGATCTCCTTCCCTCGCGGAACTCAGTATTGGGCACTGAGCTCCAGACCTCCATCCGAGTACCTCACCCCAGGCTAAAGGTGCCTGGGATGGAACACGACCTCCGATCGTCCTCCAGGCCTAGGCCGCCTCGAGGACCGACACGAACCACCGCCCACAGGCTATAGGTGCCCGGGACTCGACCCCGTGACAAAGATGGCCGGCCCCTTTATACCCTCTCCCAGCAAGCATGGCGGGTTCCCCGCCCCACCATACTGCTGCCGAGGGAGCACAAAAAGGGAGCACGGCACACAGCAATGGTTCAACCCCAGCCCAAGGCGACAGCGCCACCCGCTGGGCTGCAGGGAACTGCACATCACTGGTGTCTCTGCCAGTTTTAAATACACACAAAAATGTATACCCGCTACAGGCGGATCCCTTGAGAATGTGCATGTGCACAAAATGCATTGGGAGGGGCCTACACGCTGTCATTGTCGCCACGTCCTTGTGGTAGGAGTGGCGGCCATTTGTGTAAGTTTGTCTTCGCCATCTTTGTTTTTATGTACTTGTTCTTAATTTAAAGTGGTGTTCTGGCCGAAATTACACTTTTTTAAATAAAAATACCCCTAGAATAAACAATTTTAATGTATTCTAGTAAAGTTAGTCTGTAAACTAAGGTCCGTTTTGTTAGGTTATTACAGCATTTAGTTTATAAACTAGAAATAGACCATGGCCATTTTAAGTCTGGGCATCTGAAGCCAGACCGTATGTCTTCCTGGATATCAGGCTTGCAAATCTCGCACAAGCAGTGTAATCAGTTTCAGTTTCATGTTACATTTTCTCTCCAGTTTCATAGCAAGTTGCCGCCCCCTATTTATGTAAACATCTCCTCCCCTCCTTCCCTCCAGTATGTACAAGCAATAATATTCTAGAAATACAGAAATCTGCTGCTAAAGGTAAGAACATTAAAAATATCCTAATTGTAAACTAAATCATTTGTTTCTGTGCAGATATATATATATATATATAATCTGCACAGAAACAAATGATTTCGTTTACAATTAGAATATTTTTAATGTTCTTACCTTTAGCAGCAGATTTCTGTATTTGAAGATGAGGGACGAGAAGGCCGAAGGTGAGGGATGAGGGACGAGAAGGTCGAATGTAAGGGATGAGGGACGAGAAGGCCGAATGTGAGGGATGAGGGACGAGAAAGCCGAAGATGAGGGATGAGGGACGAGAAAGCCGAAGATGAGGGATGAGGGACGAGAAGGCCGAAGGTGAGGGATGAGGGACGAGAAGGCCGAAGGTGAGGGATGAGGGGTATGTGTGTGTATCAATCACAGCACATTGCATCACCCCCAGCACATCAAATCGCATCACTCACAGCACATTGCAACACCCCCAGCACATCGAATCACATCATTTACAGCACATTGCAACACCCCCAGCACATCAAATCGCATCATTTACAGCACATTGCATCACCCCCAGCACATCGAATCACATCATTTACAGCACATTGCATCACCCCCAGCACATCGAATCGCATCTATGCAGACATAGTACAGGAGATGGTCAGAGACTGCGGACATGATACAGGAGATGGTCAGAGACTGCAGTTCCTATGGACGTTAGTAGATAATGGCCGATTGGCCCTCTCACCTGACCCAGCGATACAGCAACAACGTTTCCTTTGATCAGGAGTCTGCTCACTCTGAATTGCCCGTGGCAACTCCACTGGGTAGAGCCCAGATCTGTATTCTGGCAATGACTCCATTCCTTTCTCTGCCAGGGATGGCGCCAGGCTGTGTGGCTTTCCCCCCCCTCCATTAGTACAGACCCCCCAGAACAAACCACCCCCCTCCATTAGCACACACCCCACAGGACCAACCACCCCCTCCATTAGTACAGACCCCCCTCTCAGAACAAACCACCCCCTCCATTAGTACAGCCCCCCTCTCAGGAAAAAACACCCCTCTCCATTAGTACAACCCCCCTCTCAGGACAAACCACCCCCTCCATTAGTACAGCCCCCCTCTCAGGAAAAACCACCCCCTCCATTAGTACAGACCCCCTCTCAGGACAAACCACCCCCTCCATTAGTACAGCCCCGCTCTCAGGACAAACCACCCCCTCCATTAGTACAGACCACCCCCTCAGGAAAAAACACCCCTCTCCATTAGTACAGACCCCCTCTCAGGACAAACCACCCCCTCCATTAGTACAGCCCCCCTCTCAGGACAAACCACCCCCTCCATTAGTACAGCCCCCCTCTCAGGAAAAACCACCCCCTCCATTAGTACAGACCCCCCAGAACAAACCACCCCCCCTCCATTAATACTGACCCCCCCAGAACAAACCACCACCCTCCATTAGTACAGACCCCCCAGGACAAACTACCCCCTCTATTAGTACAGACCCCTGCGAACAAACCACCCCCCTCCATCATTAGTACAGACCCCCCCAGAACAAACCACCCCCCTCCATCATTAGTACTGACCCCCCCAGAACAAACCACCCCCCTCCATCATTAGTACTGACCCCCCCAGAGCAAACCACCCCCCCTTTATCATTAGTACTGACCCCCCAGAACAAACCACCCCCCTTCATCATTAGTACAGACCCCCCAGAACAAACCACCCCCCTCCATCATTAGTACTGACCCCCCCAGAATAAACCATCCCCCTCCATCATTAGTACTTACCCCCCAGAACAAACCACCCCCTCCATCATTAGTACAGACCCCCCCAGAACAAACCACCCCCCTCCATCATTAGTACTGACCCCCCCCCCGCAGAACAAACCACCCCCCTCCATCATTAGTACTGACCCCCCCAGAACAAACCACCCCCCTCCATCATTAGTACTGACCCCCCCAGAACAAACCACCCCCCTCCATCATTAGTACTGACC
Organism: Rana muscosa; assembly: GCA_029206835.1. Classification (NCBI taxonomy): domain Eukaryota; kingdom Metazoa; phylum Chordata; class Amphibia; order Anura; family Ranidae; genus Rana; species Rana muscosa. The sequence continues at coordinate 345,423,360 of CM055116.1, read as the reverse complement.
CCCCCAGAACAAACCACCCCCCCATCATTAGTACTGACCCCCCAGAACAAACCACCCCCCTCCATCATTAGTACTGACCCCCCAGAACAAACCACCCCCCCTCCATCATTAGTACTGACCCCCCAGAACAAACCACCCCCCTCCATCATTAGTACTGACCCCCCAGAACAAACCACCCCCCTCCATCATTAGTACTGACCCCCCAGAACAAACCACCCTCCCTCCATCATTAGTACTGACCCCCCAGAACAAACCACACCCCCTCCATCATTAGTACTGACCCCCCCCAGAACAAACCACCCCCCTCCATCATTAGTACTGTCCCCCCCAGAACAAACCACCCCCCTCCATCATTAGTACTGACCCCCCAGAACAAACCACCCCCCCTCCATCATTAGTACTGACCCCCAGAACAAACCACCCCCTCCACCATTAGTACTGACCCCCCCTGAACAAACCACCCCCCCTCCACCATTAGTACTGACCCCCCAGAACAAACCACCCCCTCCATCATTAGTACTGACCCCCCCCCCCGCAGAACAAACCACTCCCCCTCCATCATTAGTACTGACCTCCCTCCATCATTAGTACAGACCCCCCCCAACAACGTCACTGCACGGCTGGTCAGAGACAGCCGCTCTGATCTCAGGCTGCTTCGCTCTCCTCCACTGACAGGAGGAGGAGGGAGGAGGGTGGGGGCTTCTGCAGGGAACACAGCAGTGGCGGCGGTGGTGAACGGCGGAGAGAGCCGCCTACGTACAAGGAGAGGAGAGGAGGAGGAGGGAGGGGAGCACTCTGGGGCGTTTCAGCGCCTCCACCTCTGCCTGGGGAACTTATTCGACAGAACACCAGCCCTGGTCACATCTCACACAGTGCAGTGTGAGATGTGACAGGCTGAGGCTCGCTGGGTAGGGAGGGAGGAGTGGAGGAAGGTGGTCACACACACCAGGCGGACCGAGGGAGGGCAGAATGGGCGTGCCTTCATGAACATGGGAACGCGATGAGCCTCCTGGGATTGATGACACAAATCTCTCAGGAGGCATAGCGGTCAGTGTATGACGCTAGGGGGGGGGGCTGCGGCCACGGCAGGAGAAGAAATAAAAGGTCAACAAAACAGTGAGTTTTAAAAAATAAATAAAATATATGCCATTTATTCTTAAGGGGACAGTAATAAAGAGGATGCAACAAAGTTGAAAAAGAGGGTGGAACTCCACTTTACTACACTATATGAGCACTGCTTGGGCTCTCATTGGTGAGCTTCTTTTATACAGTGCCTGATCCCTCTGGAGCCCACCACACAGTCAACATACCGGAGTATGATACCAGTATACTGCATAACAACAGTCCAAGGCTTGTTACTACTTACCATCTGGTAAGTGTTTAGATTGGTGGAGGTATATCACTGTGGAAGATCACTTGATAGTAGGGATGAGCCGAACACCCCCCTGTTCGGTTAGCACCAGAACCTGCGAACAGCCTGAATGTTCGCGTGAAATTTAGAACCCTATTAAATACAATGGACTCGAACGTTCAAAATCAAAAGTGCTAATTCTAAAAGCTAATATGCAAGTTATTGTCCTAAAAAGGGTTTGGGGACCCGGGTCCTGCCTCAGGGGACATTTTTTTTTTTTTACGGTTGAACTGGATGGACTTGTGTCTTTTTTCAACCTGACTAACTATGTAACTATGTAACTATGTAACTATGTATCAATGCAAGAAAAACGTTTTAAAAACGGGCGTTTTTTCGGGTGCAGTGATTTTAATAATGCTTAAAATGAAAAAATAAAAGTGAAATTTTCCTTTAAATTTTGTACCTGTGGGGTGTGTATAATATGCATGTAAAGTCTTGCTTGTTTCCCTTGCTTAGAACTGTCCCTGCACAAAATGTAATTTCTGAAGGAAAAAAAGTCATTTAAAACTCACTCGCGGCTATAATGAATTGTCGGCTCCCGGCAATACATAGAAAAGTCATTGATAAAAAAAAAAAAGAAAAAGTGTGGGGGTCCCCCCAAATTCAATTACCAGGCCCTTCACTTCACTTGACTAGGTGTAAGGCTAAGCGGACCAGATGCGGAACGTGAGAAGGGGCGGGTGTATTCATTTATTACACAGTGGAGGAAGTTCCCCATCAGGTCCGCCCCCTTGTATGTCAGACCCCGCCTACGTCATTGGCTGATCGGACCTCATGGGGAACTTCCTCCACTGTGTAATAAATAAACAGACCCGCCCCTTCTCACGTTCCGCATCTGGTCTGCTTAGCCTTACACCTACGTCATTGGCTGAGCGGACCTGATGGGGAACTTTAGAAGGGGCGGGTCTTTACATTTAATACACTGCGGAGGAAGTTCCCCATCAGGTCCGCTCAGGCTCAGCCAATGACGGACAGCGCTGGACATTGGATCACCGCGGGACACTGGATTTCATCGCTAAAATGTTTTTTTTTTATGTTTAATAAAGGACTTTTCCAAGGTGTTTGTGTGGTTTTTTTTTGTTTTTTTTTACACTTTCTCTCGTGAAATGTACCCCTTACCAATTCACATAGGGGGGGCCGGGATCTAGGGGTCCCCTTTGTTAAGGGGGTCTTCCAGATTCCGATGAGCCCCCTACCCACAGACCCCCACAACCACCCGGCAAGTGTTGTGGGGATGAGGCCCTTGTCCCCATCAACATGGGGACATCCTCCCCATGTTGAGGGCATGTGGCCTGGTATGGTTCATGAGGGGGGGCGATCTCTCGTCCCCCCCTCTTTTCCTGTGGCCTGCCAGGTTGCGTGCTCGTATAAAGGGTCTGGTATGGATTTTTGGGGGGACTCCACGCCATTTTTTTTTATTATTTGGGGTGGAGTTCCCCTTAAAATCCATACCAGACCTGAAGGGCCTGGTATGGATATTTGGGGGAACTCCACGCATTTTTTTTTTAAATTTGCGACGGGGTTCCCCTTAATATCCATACCAGACCTGAAGGGCCTGGTAATTGAATTTGGGGGGACCCCCATGCTTTTTTTTTTTATCAATGTCTTTTCTATGTATTGCCGGGAGCCGACAATTCATTATAGCCGAGAGTGAGTTTTAAATTACTTTTTTTCCTTCAGAAATGACATTTTGTGCAGGGACAGTTCTAAGCACGAGAAACAAGCGCGACTTTACAGGCATACTATACACCCCCCCCCCCAGGTACGAAATTTAAAGGAATATTTCACTTTTATTGTTTCACGTTGAGCATTATTAAAATCACTGCTCCCGAAAAAACTTCAGTTTTTAAAACTTTTTTTTGCATTGATACTGTACATGTCCCCTGGGGCAGGACCCGGGTCCCCAAACACTTTTTATGACAATAACTTGCATATAAGCCTTTATAATTATCACTTTAGATTTCTCCCATAGACTTTTCGAATTTGCCGCTAACCTCCCAAATTGTTGGCTGTTCGGCGAACGGGCGAACAGGCAATGTTCGAGTCGAACATGAGTTTGACTCGAACTCGAAGCTCATCCCTACTTGATAGCACTTTGGGTGAAGTATGTTCATTTAATGTTGGTATTTGTATGATTTCTGATGAGTGACACCTTACACTAAACATTGGAGCAACCTTTTGTTTTGGATACACTGAAGAGTTGTTTCTAATCTCTGTCACAGTTTAAAAATTTGACTTTTACTTATTGCACATAACAGAACTTTTTTTTCACTAATTATATTTAAGTGTTGCACTGTCTGTCTTCTAATATTTCATATTATAGATACATTAAAACGTATTTCCGTGTTTTTCACAGTCAATCGCTATGTACTTACCTCCACTCTGTGGAAGCAATGCAGTAATTATGACATGTTTCCTTAGGTTCTGCGATACTATAAAATATAGTCAGAATTTATTTTAACCAATTTATGACTATATACATATACTGTATAGGACAGGCTGAGAAGAAAAAAAAGGAATATATAATTGTTCTATTACATAGGAATGTTCCTAGAGTGGGGATATGGGGGAGCAAATCTTTTGTTTTCTACAAATCTATATTACCTACTGTGAGGGGGTTAACTCAGCAGTGGGTGTGTGTGACCCCCTGGATGGGTTCACCACACAAAAACAGGCACAGCAGACAGTGGTAGGAGAAAACAAAAGGGTGTGGTTTTATTTGAACTATATACAGACAAAAAAATACAGCAAAAACAAAAGAAACAGGAAAAGAAATCCTGGTCAACTTGACCGCTGACTACACACGTTGGTGTCCCTAACAACTGGGTACAGCCTTGTGCTGTCCCAGTCCCTAGCTCCCTGCTTTTAGAAGTTCTTAGCAATAACCACACAGGCTTTGGCTCACCGCACAGAGATCACACTCCCCAGACTATCCACACAGATCTGGATCCAGGTTGGAGCATCTCCCTTAGCATGCTGGGAGTTCTTGTAGAGGCCCTAATGAGCCCACTTACTTCAGCTGGGCTCATTAACTCTTCCCCTGCAAGACTCCCAGCACTCCCCCTAGTGGTATAAATTGGCATAAAGCCTGAATCTAGGACATATATACCTTCCATCCTGGATGCAACCTGGTGATTTTACCTGCCTGCTGTCACACTACCAAGTCTGTTCTTTGTATAAAGGCCTGCTGGTAGTGTCTTTTGAGGTCTCGGTATATATCACAGCCAAGATATCTTTTAAGTTTTCTTGTTGCCTCAAAATGCCTTTTACATTGATTCAGGAGGAGTAAAGGAACAAAAGCAGGGGAGACCAGGGGATAAGTGATTGAAAGAAAGTTGTGAGAAGCAAGGAAGGGCGAAGAGAGAAACAGAAGAGGAAAAACAAATATTTTTACTTGTCTTCTACATGTAGTAATATAAAAGAGAAAGTCACCATTCATGGCCAAACACAAATAATGTATGTAGGGTAATTTAAATTATCAAATGAATACCATATCCAGGAGAGAGAAGTACTCTATCAACACTCCTCAACTGTCCTGGTAATGACCACTCCCAGCACAGAGGCCTATGGTCCAAAAAAGTTTGCCTGCACAAAGATCCCCTCTGTATGCTCCCTATATATAATGTCCCTCATTGTGTATTGTCTAAAATGGCTGGTGATATCACTTCCAGTTCTGGTGAAGTCTGGTTCTGGTACTGATTCCAGTGATGTCACTTATGGTTTCCGGTGACATCACTTCTACCATTACCACAATGTCTATTTTAAAATGGAAAATGTCCACACAGGAAAGGAAGAGCTCCACCAAAACAGGAAGTACCACCCCCACCCACTTGGTAAAGGGAAAAAATATATAATTTTCCAACAAACTTATAGACTAACCTGCCCCCACATTCCAGAAGATAACAAAATCATTCAATGAAGAAGGAAATATCTGGAAAAGGTCACCAAAATATACCAGACCTGGGAGAAACAAAACCAAATATCAATGATATAAAGAATATAAAGAATAACGATCTCAAGTAAATTCCAAAAAGTAACATTCTGCTTAAACATAAGTGCAAAACTAAGCATCGATTCCCTATAGTGTTATCCCAAAAATGATTATTTGAAAGCATCTAATTAAGCCCTGGGGACTTGGTAGCTGTAAAGGTATAGATTGATTTAGTCTCCTGTCTTAAAATCTGTTGGTCTCAAACTCCTACTCTGTAATTTTCTCTAATAACTTCCAGGGCCACTAACTTGACATATGAGGTATCATAATTGTGGTACATACCTACATGGTGGGCTTTAGGGGGTAACAATTTTCCATTTTTAGTACAGTATATGTATATTTTTCTGTTCAAAATTTTTATTGGTCACAGCCAGTAAAAACAGTAATTGACAATAGCAAAAAAGGAATATAAGAGACCTAAGCTTACACAGCATCACATGGTAAGGCAATACAGAGAAAGAAACAACCAACATAGGAGCAGTATTACGGGACCTAGCATGTACAATATGCCAAGAGCAGAGACTTGAGCCTCAGGAACTATTAGTACATAGAAAAAAAATGGTCCAATACAATTATGTAGTTGGGACAAACTCGTAACTCTGTATAGTGAGGATCAATGATCCGTATAGTAAGTTAAGGTAGTAATTAGCAACATCAATGAGATGACTATAAACCAAACATATATTTGGGGAGAAAAAAAAGATCAAATAGGAAAAGGCAAGGAAAGAGGAAGAAAAAGAAACAAGGAGAGAAGGGAGAGAGATGATTGGGGGGACCACACAGACCCACAGGATATTATAGCAGTGGCAGGAGCGTCAAAAGAAAAAAGGGCTACGGCTCTAACAGACTTTTATCAAAGTCTGGAGGCAGGAAATTTTCCACCCAGGGGTGCCAAATTTTGAGATGTTTGGGGAAACAGGCTAAAATTGTTGCCTCTATTGTATGTATCATGGCTTGGGTGATTCTATTTTTGACTTCAGCTACATTCAATGTTGGGGTCTTCCAGGTTCTCGCTATCGTCTGTTTAGCTGCCATGGTGAGTTGGAGAAGGAGATGGATTTGGGACTTAGTATATTCTGTCGAAACATGGTTCAGCAAGGCTAGAGATGGATCAGGGTCTAGAGTAATCCGAAGCAGTGTAGAGGCCATGTGGAAAATTGTTGCCCAAAAGTGTTGCACAGTCGGACACGACCACCATATATGGGCGTGAGTACCTACCTCGCCACAACCTCGGAAGCATAACGGGGAGTAATTAGGTGTACATTTAGATATCCTCACTGGGACCAAGTACCAACGCATGAGAAACTTGTAGCATGCTTCAAGTGCGACTATATTATGGGAGGCATTTTTTGTGTTAGCCCATATATCATGGATATGCAATTAGCGGACCTCCAGCTGTTGCAAAACTACAAGTCCCATCATGCCTCTGCCTCTGGGTGTCATGCTTGCTGCTGTCAGAGTCTCTCTATGCCTCATGGGACTTGTAGTTTGGCAACAGCTGGAGGTCCGCTAATTGCATATCCCTGCCATATATCTATCCAGTCCTCATCATCGAGATCAATTGCAAGGTCGTTAGACCACTGTGCAGTATAAGATGGGAGGTTAGCTAGGGGAGATATAAGATGACAGTAAAGATGGAATATAATACCTGGAGCATGAGGATCTACATTACAGATGCCCTCAAACATAAAGAGACTATCTAATGAAGAGTGTGAGCCTATGATTGTCTGAGCAAAATGGGCAATTTGGAGGTATCTAAAGCATTCATTTGGGGGAAGTTTATTTTGGGTCTGTAAGTTGGGAAATGACTTCAAGGAGGTACTAGTAACAAGGTCGCATATATGACTCAGTCCAGCTTCAGACCAAAGCTGGAAAGAAAGCTGGTTCAGTAAAGGCTGGGTAGAAGTGTGGGTGACCAAAAAAAGGAAAGCAACATGGGAGACCGTGGTAATTACTGCACAGTGGTCCGACCAAGTAATAGGTTGTATGCTGTAATGGAGCAATATTGGGGAAGATGCGACTGGGAAAAATATATGGTCGATGCTAGAAAAGGATTTGTGTGGATATGAATAGAATGTGTAATTTTTCCTTAAGGGGTTACATTCCCTCCAGATGTCGAGTAAGGAAGCTTGTTGAAGCAAGTTACGAAAGCACATGGAGGGAGAGATTTGTTCAGAGGCATAAGGGGATTTATCTAAATGTGGGTGCAACACTAAATTAGAGTCGCCGCACATAAACAGCGTACAGTACCTTTGCAGTGAGTATGTATCACCTTCAACAGGTGCGAAAAAAAGGGGTTCTGATTATGATTAGGGGCGTAATACGAAACAATTGTAGTTTCAACATCTTGTAGCAAGACTACTAAAATTATGTAACGCCTTCAGGATCTTTGATCTCAGAGGTTAAAGTGAAAGGAAGGGTGTGGTGTAGGGCTATCAGGACTCCCCGTTGCTTTGACGTGGCAGAGGCGGTAAATACCTGAGGATAACGTGAAATAAAGTATTTAGGAGGTGTTCGGATTGAGAAATGGGTTTCCTGAAGGGCCACTATGCCAGCCTTCAGAGATGCAAAGGTTTGGATACCCTCTTATTAGGAGAGTTCAGTCCCTTGACAATGAGGGAGAGTATATTTAGGGGGGCCATCTGAAGGCAAGGTAAAATCTATCATTGGGTACTGTTAGGTCCATGTGATCTGACCGATCAGGAAAAAAGGAAAGGAAAAAGAAGAAGTAAAAAAAGCAAAGTGAAGAAAGAGGAAATAAGAAGCGAAGAAGCAGGGTAGTAGTGTTGTAGGGCAAACAATTGTACATGAAATTGCAAAAACGGTTGGACACTATTGCCCGACCGAAGAGTGTACCAACTCACCAGCTAGCCAGCCAGCTGAAGAGTGAGTGCACCGTAAAGGGTGGGAGCAGTGACAGTTCCCCGCTGCAAATGGGAAATAAAGAGCCTAAATGAAATACTGTATATACTCAAGTATAAGCAGAGTTTTTCAGCAAATTTTTTGTGTTGAAAATGCCCCCCTCGGCATATACTCGAGTCTGTGTCCATCTTCAAATTTGTGCGCCTTATCCTGGACAGCCGTAGATCCCCTGGACCCCAAACTTGTCACACATATAGCCCCACTATTCATCTACAAATGTGCAAAGTTGGTTGTCCAGGAGACCTACGGCCAAGGAGCAACGATTTTTCAAAGCCGGGCACCCCTTCCATAGACTCCCATGTTAAACGTCAGTCTAGTCACACAGAGCCGGAGATCAGGTAGGGAGATTGGGCACAGTGAGTCATGGGCACAGTGAGGCATGGGCACAGTGACAGTGAGGCATGGGAACAGTTAGGCATGGACACAGTGAGGCATGGACACAGTGAGGCATGGTATCACGGGCAGACTAGTACTTACTGAGACCGAGATGCCGAGAGCGGTTCACCCTTGCAACTAAGCGCACTTCGACCCCTGGAGGTGAGACGGGAGGAATGGCACTAAGAGGCACAGGCTACTCAGCAGGCGCAAGTAGACTTGTATCAGGGTCTTTCAAGTGGTTGAGCAGCTGTGTCAAATTGGCAGGTGCGTGGCTTGCTGGAAGAACTTGATCAGACAGTCCAAAACAAGGCTGAGGGTCAAGCACAGGCAGGTAAGATAGCCCAAACACAGCCGGGGGTACTGTGTAGGGAACACACAAGGCAAGTCCAGGTCACAGGCAAAAGGTCAAGGCAAGGTGACAAGAGGCAAAGTCCGGGTCACAGGCTGAGGGTCAAACACAGGAGACAAGTGGAATCCGTAATACAAGCCGAGGTCAGGTGCAGGAGAAGATCAGCAGAGTCAGAGGCAATCCGGTCACAGCAGGTAATCAAACACAGGAACAAGAAACAGGAAGCTGAAGACAAACCAGCAATTCCTCTGAGCACTTGCTGAGCTTTTATAGGCAGCCAGGAAGTCATGTGGTGCATGAGTGTTTCACTGTCAACTTTGCTGCCATCTAGCGTTCAAATGGAAGTATAACATGCCTCTACACAATGTGTTTCTCTGACACATGGGCACAGTAAGGCACAGTGAGGCATGGACACATTGAGGCAGGCACATGAACACAGTGAAGCAAAGTGAGGCACAGTGAGGCATGCAGATGGACACCCTAGGCTTATACTCAAGTCAATAAGTTTTGCCAGTTTTTTGTGGTAAAATTAGGTGCCTCGGCTTATATTCGGGTCGGCTTATACTTGAGTATATACGGTAATAGGATTTTTGTATTCACCATAAAATCCTTTTCATTGACGGACACAGCACTTTAGTCTTGATCTTAGGGTTATATTGCCACCTTCAGGAGAGGACTAGGCAGAACATGTTAAAAACAGCAAACTTGCATAGTACCGCCCAGGGGGCGGTTCTACTGGCTATAACCCCTCACACTGCATCCAGCAGCTCAGTTCGTCAAAAGGCAGTTTAAACAGAAAAAAGGAAGGGTGGGTGCTGTGTCCGTCAATGAACTTCAGAGAAAAGGATTTAACGGTGAGTACAAAAATCCTATTTTCTCTTTCGTTCATTGACCGACACAGCACTTTAGTCTTGACCTTAAGGATGTCCCCAAGCAGTGTAAAAAAAACGAGGGGTGGGAACAGCAAGCAAACAAACTCCACCCAAAACAACCAGAGCTCCTCAACGGAAGAGTTGCAACCTTAAACAGCTGCCTACAAAACCTTGCGGCTGAAGCACACATCCGCAGATGCACTCACATCAACCGTGTAAAATTTAGTGAAAGTGTGAACAGACGACCAGGTCGCCGCCTTACACACCTGGGAAACGGACGCTTGATGTCGGAAAGCCCAGGAGGCACCAATTGCCCTGGTTGAATGCGCCGTGACAGGAAAGGGAGGTGCCCGCCCTTTTAAGGCATAAGCCTGAAGCACGATCTGTCTGAGACCGCCAGGCCCTCCTTTGGACCAACTACCGACACAAACAGTGAGTCTGACCTCCGAAACTGAGCCGTAGCAGACAGATACACCAGCAGAGCCCGGACCATGTCCAGGGAATGCAAAGCAACCTCTTTGGGATGCGACGGCCGAGGACATAAGGATGGAAGTACAATGTCCTCATTTAGATGAAAGGCCGAAACAACCTTAGGAAGAAACCAAGGCTGCGGGCGTAGCACCGCCTTATCCTTGTGGAGGATCAAGTAGGGAGACTTGCAAGACAAGGCCGCCAACTCAGAAACCCTCCTGGCAGATGTAATAGCCACCAGAAAGGCTACCTTCTGAGAGAGTGTCAATAAGGGGATCTCCCGAATGTTTTCAAATGGAGGTTTCCGAAGTACCAAGAGCACCAGATTCAAATCCCACGGAGGCAGCGGTGGCCGAACCGGAGGGGCCAAATGTCGAACCCCCTGCACAAACGTACTCACCAATGAATGAGTCGCCATAGGACGTTGAAAAAAAAGACAGCCAAGGCTGATATCTGCCCCTTAACGGTGCTTAAGGCGAGTTTCTGATCCACTCCTCACTGCAAAAAGGGCCGGAGACCTCTGCCACCAGATCAGGGATACCCTGACTAGGCGGCTCACCCGGATCTGACAATCCAGAGACAACAGAGATTTGTCCCATTTTGACAGGATCTCCTTTTGCAAGACTCGAGTGTGGAATTGAGCATACGGGACCGCCTCAAAGGAGGCTACCATGAGACCCAGGACTCGCATGCAAAAGCACAGCGACGACCACCTGTGGGACGCCAACAGCTTCACCGCAGCCTGAAGAGTCTGCAGATTTTCCGAAGGGAGAAAAACTCTCTCCTTTGAGGAGTCCAGAATCAAGCCCAGGTACTCCAGGCGTTGAGTCGGCACCAACACTGACTTCTGGAGATTCAGTACCTAACCAAACTCCCGAAGAGTCTGACTGGCAATCGCCACTACATCCCTTAATTCTGAGGCGGAAGCTGCTCTCAGAAGGAGGTCGTCCAGGTATTCCACGATTGTGATCCCTCGTTGCCTCAGCAAGGCTAGAATCGGGATGAGCACTTTGGTGAAAACCCTTGGTGCTGATGCCAGGCCAAAGGGAAGATACACAAATTGGTAGTGCTCATTCCCGACAGCAAACCGCAGAAAAGCTCTGATGCCTAACGCATATGGGAACATGCAAGTATGCGTCCTTGATGTCCAAGGACGCCAGAAAATCCCTGGATGGAGTGCAGCGACCACAGAGCGAACTGATTCCATCCTGAACCTTTGTACTTTTACAAAGGTGTTGAGGGCCTTGAGATCCAGGATTGGACAGACCCCTTCCTTCTTTGGGACTACAAACAGATTGGAGTAGAATCCCTAAAACCTTTTTGGCGACGGCACAGGTACTATCACCCCACGCATAAGCAGGTCCTGCACTGCCCCAAACAGGGCGTCCCGACGAGCCGGAAGAAGATGAAGGTTTGAGGGAAAAAATCTGTTTGGTGGACAAGAAAGAAACTCTATCTTGTACCCTGATGAAACCACTTCTGATAAAACCACTTCGCAGACCCATCGGAAAGTAGGGAGTCCCACCGTGCTGAAAACTCTCGGAGGCGACCCCCCACCCATGAGTTGGGTGGGGGCAAACCTTCATGCTGTTGCAGATTTGTTCACAGGCTTGTTTGGCTTGCGAAACCAGGGACGCTTTTGACCCTCAGCGGGCACCTTGTCGCCCTGGGAGTGCTTACCTGCGGGCCTAGGCGGATGACAAAAACGCTTCTGAGCAGAAAAGGAGGGCCCTGGCCTACGGCATGGCTCCTTACCTTTTCTGGATTGTGGGAGCAGCGTGCTCTTACCCCTAGTAACATTCTTAATAATGTCATCCAGCGAGGCTCCAAATAGCCTCTCTCCCTGGAAGGGCAAATCCACCAGAGCCTTCTTAGATGTCTGGTCCGCGGACCAGCAATTCAGCAAAATAAGGCGCCGTAGCACCACAGCAGATACTCTAGAAAGCAAGGGAGCTGTATCTAAGGCCTCATCGCAGACATACTTAAGGCCATGCACCAACTGGTCTGCTAGTTCCACACAGACCGGGGAAGCCTTTTGCTTTTCCAACTCACGGTGCAACAATTTTGCCCATTCAGTGAGTGTCTGTGACACTAGGGTCGTGGCCAATACTGGCCACAATGCTGACCCCACCACTGTGAACATGGACCCGGTCACCGCCTCAGCCCTCCTGTCTGCAGGGTCCTTAAAAGCAGGGGTTCCCTCCACCAGAATCGTGGTTACCTTATTTAACCTGGATACCGGGGGGGGTCCACAATAGGGGGAGATGTCCATTTTTTCAGGAAACTCTCCTCAAAGGGGTAACGGACCACCATGCGTTTTGGGACCGAAAAAGCCCGCTGCGGCCATTCCCATTCTTTGTAGATAAACCTATCAAAATAAGTTAGGTAGGGAAACACCTTAGCCGTGCAGGCTGGCTTGTGGGACCCAAAAGGGATGACACCTCAGTAGATGCCCCCGCCGTATCCTCCATCTTTAGGGTATCCCACACCGCTGTGATAAGTGCTCCAACACGCGCCTTTTCCTGCGCTGACCCAGACACAGAGTCATTCTCACTGTCCGAATTGTCCTGGTCTGCATCCACTGACACGTCAGAACAGAGGCCGTGTGCCACAGCAAGGCCCGAGTCTGAATCAGAGCTTTCACCAGAAGATGGTGGGGGGAGGGGGTGTTTTTTACCCCCCTTGCGCCCGCACACCGCTTCTACCCTAGCAACGAAAGACTCCAGGATCGCCAAAAAGGCGTCTGTAACGAGCCCCTTTGTTTGCTCGGCTCCACTCTCCCGACACTCCTCTGCTCTATTGGATCATCCGGTGCTCCAGGATTCAAACTACAGCTATGTGTCATTCGAATCCATTTGTGATCGGTCAGAACAAACACCAGGCAGGCTGTATGTAAGTTCCAACCAGAGAGAGACTTTTATTAGCACCAAAATCAAGTCTTATATACAGAAACAGAGGGAGTAACCGGAACATAATTAACATGAGCTAATTAACTAAATCCTTTAGCCAGCCAAGGTGACTCATAGATATGACCGTTCAGGGTAGACATCCCGGCTCCTACCTGTCTCACCTGCTATACAATATACATTATCCTAAGTGTAAACATCACACATTTAGCAGGTTCAAATTAGCACAGAGGACAGACAGATGGCTGGAGGTGATTGCATTCGCATATCCTTAGTGTGAAGGTGTGAACGTCCCAACAGTATGCCTCAGTCACTCTAATATGGCATATACAGGGTCCCCAGAGTCTGTGTGTCTTGGGGGGACATGGACCTGAATCCAAAGTAACACCCCCTCAAGGGTCCCCAGGCATACAGCTCACAAAGAGCACCGTTCCCCCAAATGCCAGGGCCCACGGTCGCAAGGCAGGAGGCCCGCACCCAGTCCCCTCCAAAAGCCTCTGTCCCGGCCAGGTCCATCACACATCTCCCCTTTCGGCAGGAAACTAACATAGGAGGGGACCCCAAACGGGTTGACTCCGAAGTTAGTCCATAGTTCTATTCCCCCAATGCCGGCATCCACACAGTACCCCAAATAAATTGCTCCAAACAGAGCATTACTTACCCAGCCAACCTCTGCCTCTCTCAGAGAACACACCCGTCGCTGGGGAGAGGCCTGGACTGGCCCTTCTCCCTGGAGTCCTTTCTGCCGCTGGAGAGAAGACAGGAAGACTGGGCTCCGTCCGTCATGCTGTTGGGGGTCTGGGCCGACTGCCTGGCATCCCTGGGGTATGCAAGTGGAGACTGAAGTTCCATCCACTTGTGGTAGGTGAACATCCTCCAGTGCTTGCAAAGCAAGGCTGACATCCTCCTGTCTCAGTGTCACAACATTTTCTGGGGTTGTGTCAGTGAGGACTGAAGTCCCATCCAATACCACAGGATCTCCCTCTTCTGTTAGTTGAGAGCAGAGGCCCGTGGCACTCTGCTCTGTTGCCAGCTCTTCTGCTGGGTTGCTGTGAGTGGAGACCGCAGTCCCATCCACCGATATCCGCTCCTGTGGCAGTTGTGTGCCGATGCCAGTAGCATTCTGCCTTGCTGCCCGTGATTCAGCTGGGGGTAAAAGCTTTACCACCTCAGCTTGTTGCTGGAGAGGGGGGCCAACTGCCCCGGCTCCCTGAAACTCCACAGTGGTTTCCGGTGCTGGGCAGAGGTGGGTATCACTCTGCCCTGTTGCCAGCACTTCTGCTGGGGACTCCACACCATCTGCTCTGGTTAACTGTTGGGGGGGGGAGATGGCCTGCTTCTCCTCCCTGCATCTCTCGCAACCTCCTTCCGAATTCCTCTTCCATGGCGGCTGGTTCTTTAGGCGTTGTCTCCGATTGCTGTATTACCGCCATTCTCCACTCATGTTGCCGCTCTAGTTATCTCTTTTGTCGCTCTCGTTCTCTCTCTTGTCGCTCTCGTTCTCTCTCTTGTCGCTCTCGTTCTCTCTCTTGTCTGGCATCCTGCAGCTGGATGTCTTTAATGGCTTCCTGTATGGCGGTCTCTGATGGGTTAGCCCCATATAATGCCAACCGCTGCCGCACTCGTTGCTGCAACAAATCTTCAACTGACCGGGGTCCTGCATCACCCTTCTTCTGGTCCATCTCGGCTCTCAAGTAGGTCTTTCAGCGTGACTTTCCTGCAGGCTGCATAGCTGGTCATTCACTGTGGTGGTTTGGAGTGTCCCAGGAACTGGAGAGCAAATCCCACTGCTGCCAACCAATGTAACGAGCCCCTTTGCTCGCTCGGCTCCACTCTCCCGACACTCCTCTGCTCTATTGGATCATCCAGTGCTCCAGGATTCAAACTACAGCTATGTGTCATTCGAATCCATTTGTGATCGGTCAGAACAAACACCAGGCAGGCTGTATGTAAGTTCCAACCAGAGAGAGACTTTTATTAGCACCAAAATCAAGTCTTATATACAGAAACAGAGGGAGTAACCAGAACATAATTAACATGAGCTAATTAACTAAATCCTTTAGCCAGCCAAGGTGACTCATAGATATGACCATTCAGGGTAGACATCCCGGCTCCTACCTGTCTCACCTGCTATACAATATACATTATCCTAAGTGTAAACATCACACATTTAGCAGGTTCAAATTAGCACAGAGGACAGACAGATGGCTGGAGGTGATTGCATTCGCATATCCTTAGTGTGAAGGTGTGAACGTCCCAACAGTATGCCTCAGTCACTCTAATATGGCATATACAGGGTCCCCAGAGTCTGTGTGTCTTGGGGGGACATGGACCTGAATCCAAAGTAACACCCCCTCAAGGGTCCCCAGGCATACAGCTCACAAAGAGCACCGTTCCCCCAAATGCCAGGGCCCACGGTCGCAAGGCAGGAGGCCCGCACCCAGTCCCCTCCAAAAGCCTCTGTCCCGGCCAGGTCCATCACAGCGTCCATACGCACCGCAGGTGCCGGGGAAATGGTTGCCAAAACAGAGATGTCTGGGGAAAAAGCGCCAGCTTCTGACGCCATGCTGACCCACACTCGCCTGACACCTGTAGGGACCATAGGCAAGTCACACAAAAAGTACAACCTCCTAGCTTCCACAGACTGAGGGCCCCCCCGCAGGACTCACCACCCTGACCCAGGCACTGGGCCATGTTGTGCTGCCGTCCGCTCTTCCCCGCCAGTCATGAGGTGTTCTGTAAAATTTGCGCTGTCTCAGACTAGTTCCACAGTGCTAGAGGCCAAAACAAGCTGGCAGGCTACAAGAAAATGGCCGCCTGCCACCTCAGTAAATGCCTGAGGGCACCGGCAAAATGGCTGCCGAACTAACCAGGCTGTAGGCTACAGAAAAATGGCCGCGACCACGGCAAAATGGCGCCGCCACATGGCGGCCTCCCACACAGTTTTACCTCACAAAACACCCCATTATGGCCCAAAATGAAGGGCCAAAGCGAGCAGACCACCAACCCCCAGCGCAGCCCCCGCCAGGACTTGGAGCCCGCCCAGAGGACCCTCGGCCAGGTATGTCACACCGTGGCCCATAGCATGAGGCAGAGGGAAAGGACAGGGAAAGAAGAGATGGAGATTGAGAGACCCCCTAGTCGACCTCCCAGGGAATTCCCAGCTGCTCCATCCTGCCGAGACAGGTGGAACCATACTTAACCCTCCTGTGGGAACTGCTGGACGCATTCCACTGACAGACGCATCACCCGAGCTGTACGGGGTGGCTGTCGGCTACGGCACACTGTGACATGGACAGCAGCAGCCTGGTCATATGTGTGCCCTGGAGCATATAGCTCACCGGCCACCCCTGGACCAACGAGGCATGTCGTGGCCAACCTATCGCGTAGCTACGGTCTGCTCACGCTCAATGGCCGGACTGGGGAGACTACCAGGATCTATATTATCCAGCCTGTCACCCAGCCCGGCTGTTGATAGTAGATCACAGGAACCAAAAAGAAAGAAAAAAGAAAAAAAATCCCAGGACCAATGGTCCCCACCGGGAGCCAGGTCCTTCTCCTACACTAGGCAGAAAAAAACTGAGCTGCTGGATGCAGTGTGAGGGGTTATAGCCAGTAGGACCGCCCCCTGTGCAAGTTTGTTGTTTTTAACATGTTCTGCCTAGTCCTCTCCTGAAGGTGGCGATATAGCCCTAGGGTCAAGACTAAAGTACTGTGTCCGTCAATGAACGAAAGAGAAATTAGGTTTTTGAGAACTAAACAAGCATTACATGACACTCGTAATTGGAGCACTATATCATGCAATAATCATAACCTTTGACACCTATAATACATAGTAGGTGCATCTCAGGATAGGGGACAGGGGTAGGGAAGAAGGGAATTGGACAATGGGGCGGACTAAGAGAGGACAATAAGGAGAAGGCAAAGGGGGGGAAGGAGGAGGGGAAGAGGGAAGGAAGGGAGTGGATGGATTAGGGGATGCAAAGAATGTAGATCATCATGAACTATGATGCATAGTTAGTAGGGGTGTGCATCTTCACTGGTCTCACGATTCGAATGCATGCGACCAGGAAAATCCCGGTAATCGATTTTCCCGGTCGCATGCATCGGAATCGCATCGGGGACACCCAAATCACGATGCACTGATGCGCGATTAATTTCAGCACCCCTAATAGTTAGCAATCCCCTAACAGGAGAACATATTTAAAGCCGTTTGGTCTAGAAGACAGGCATAACATTAATTTACTCCAAAACAGCAATCTGTAAAAAAAAATTAATAAAAAATTAAAAGAAAGTCAAACGTGTCAAACATAAACAAACAATGAAATTAGTAATAGGCGATACAGGCCTAAACCTGTGCAACCCCCTAAGGGTACAGGGGGACTATGTAGGTGATCTCCCAGGTCATAGGAGATACCTACCACAGTACAGTCCAGGACCTTGGTTGAAAAAAGCATCAGCAGCTAAATATCTTTACTTCTTTTTCTCTTTTCTTTTCTCTATTATTCTTACTTCATAACGCACCTTATTGAAGCTACAGTATTACTCTACATTACTTTTTTCGAAGATACAGATCAATTTATAATTAATATGTTAAATATTTCTTTCAACTACAGTCTTGAATATATTAGTACAAGGATTTATTTACTTTCTATCTCATTTAAGTCCTTATAAATTTCATTAGGATATATTCTGTAGACCCTATTATTTGTTATTTTTCTATATTTGTAATAATTGGACAAATATCAACAACATGTATTACATATGATCTGTATGTGACTAATTTATATGTCCAATAAAATACTTTGACAAGGAAAAAAGCATCAGCAAAATTGTGCAAAAAAAAAATAAAAAAATCCAAGGGCAAAAATTACAGTATCCACATTGTATCCACATTGTGATCTACCCCGCTTAGATGTTCTAGCCAGTGGTTCCCCTGGTTGGTAGTGCCTTTGGACCAATCTGTTCCTGATAGATTAAAATGTTCTAAAGGTAATCTGGGGGATCCTCCCTATATACTTTTTTATCATTTCATCATTTCATCATTCAATAACAAATACCAATATTCAGAACGTAACATGAAGTCCACCTGCTGTCACATATCCTGTAGCTCATGAGAAATCTTATGGTGTTTGTCTCTGTCGTTTGCCTTTTTGAGAAAAGGACAAACTCTCTTGACCATGTACACACTCTTTGGTCCACTTCCTAAGTGACTTTTTAAGTAAACACTCTGCATATGTTTTGTAATTCTTTTGGTTTACATCGGAAATAGGCTTCATCAGAGAATTCCCTTCGTATCCGGCCATAAATGGATACTTGTGAAGAGGGGAGGGAGATGTGCAGTGAAGGCATGGAGGATTTCCATAAAGCTGAATGTGTCTGCACATGGAAGAGTAGTCCATCTAGGGGGCAAGCAAAAAAGGGTGACTGCATTCACAAACACATAGAACAGGAAGTCTACAAATAGCAGAAAAAAAGCTTGCATTTGAAAGATGAAACAAAGGAAGAGAGGGATAGAAGGTGCATTTTATGTACTGTATATTTAAACATATTGCATAAATTTATTTTATTTAAAAAAAAAATGAGTTTAGTGTCACTTCAACTTAACAGATCATAGGAAAAAAACAGACTCCCAGGATAGTCTTATGCCGTACTACACACGGTCGGAATTTCCGACAAGAAAAGTTCGATGTGAGCTTTTGGTCGGAAATTCCGACCGTGTGTAGGCTCCATCAGACTTTTTCTGTCGGAATTTCCGACAACAAAAATTTGAGAGCTGGTTCTCAAATTTTCCGACAAGAAAAGTTCTTGTTGGAAATTCCGATCATCTGTATGTAATTCCGACATGCAAAAAAAATGCATGCTCAGAATCAAGCAGAAGAGCCGAACTGCCTATTGAACTTCATTGATCTCGGCTCGTCGTACGTCTTGTGCGTCCCCACGTTCTTGACGGTCGGAATTTTGTGTGACCGTGTGTATGCCAAGTTTGAGCCAACATTCCGTCGGAAAAAAATCCACATTTTTCTTGTCGGATTTTCCGATCGTGTGTACGCGGCATAAGGATATGCCAAGCATGAAGCAGCAACAAAAAAAATTAACAATTTTTCATATTCTTGCCATTACCATCTAGTGGCTATAGTGTGGTATTTTACTACTGCCCATAATAAAAGTCTTTTATATCAGAAGACAAAATAGCCATAGAACATTTTTTTTTTTATATGCCCGATTTACACAAAGCATCTCATTAAGCCTTGGGGACTTGCAAAATACAATATAATATGTACAATTTAAATAGACCCCTACTTATTGGCTGGATGTTTTCTAGGACTAAAACAACTATGGAGTTTTATTCTTCTATGAAAATGGTAAACCTGACTTAAGATAAGGACATGAAAGGCATTTGCTTTAATACAGAATTTGCAATAATGTCCTCTGAACACTGGGAGCTCCAACACCATTTTCTGTGAAAATGGATCCTGTATCATTCAGATCTATTAGATACAGACAAAAAAAGGAGCACATCATCCTTCACCTCAATTTGTCTGCATCTAGGAGGTTGGAAACGGGATCGTCTTTATGGAGAACCACTGGCCCAGTTACATACAGTAGTTAATCTGGTTGAAAAAAAGACACTAGTCCATCCAGTTCAAACAACAGAAAAAAAAAGCACGCTCACAAATAGAAAACCTCCATATAAGTCTCCTTTTCAAAATATAAAGAAACAAATAAGTGAATTCATGAAATGCTTAATTAATAAATATGGTCAGCAAAAGCCTTCTCTTTTCTTTACCCCCATGCTTACAACTTTAGTCTGACGCTGAATATAAAAGAAGAAAAGTACCAAGAGGGTCCAGGTGATGGATGAGACTAAAAGCCAACACCATAGGGGATACCGACTCCCCCCAAGTTGGGTGGCGCCTATCCCTTCAACTCCCAAACACAAGAGAACTGTGAAACAAAAGGTTGGGAGAGAGCCCATAGGAGTTCTAAAAGGGAGGAGGGGAATGAGGCATATACAACCTATGTAGAGTAAACTTTATTGGTAGCAAAATGCAAAGGCAAAAATTAATATGCAGACAACACAGAAGGATTAAAAACTAGGACAATGTTGCTGCTAAAATCACTCACCAGCACACCACATGCAGTCAGTAATCAAATGGGAGTAATGTAAAAGTATAGCAAAAGATCAGGTAGCAGTGGATAGCAGGGAACCTCAGTGGTGTCAGCCGTCAAACAGCTATACAGGACCACTTAGGATGTCTGCTCACACAATTCACCTATGATCAATTAGTGACTAGTTATGTAGGCACATAATTTCATTTGTATGACAATCACCATTCTGAAGCCCTTAGCAGAAGGAACTGTCCTTCCAGTGACTCCCGGTTACAGAGTGTCAATGCAGGGGAAGGTCATGAAATAGAGGTAACAGTCCCTGCTATAGGAGTACACGAGTTCCCTTCTGTGGATTCCGTGAGGTGTGAGGCACTCAGTCTATGATGGCGTTATGCCCTGTGGGGGGGGAGTGTCCTGATGGCGCTATTTACTGTTATGCCAGTGCTGAGGGTCACCTGATATTGTGGGAGTGTCTCAGCATGAGCCTCAGGGTAGAAATTGGTGAAGTGCTCGAGTCCCCTCAGTACTGGCTGTCCGTGTGCCTAGGGATGGTGTAGAGTGATCACTGCACTGAACAGAGCATGTCTTGCTTGTAGCCAGGTGAGCGGGTTCCTGGAGTCAGTGTAATCGGGATACGGTAGCCTCGATCACTCCATAGGAGCCTCGGCTCCCACTAATGCAGTCGTGAGAATATATATTCTCTTCCATTTGGCTGCGTGAGGTGCAGCAGGTTCGCAGAAGCTGGGATCCAGGGGAAAATTGCTGGGAGGGACCCTCTCAGTCACCTCCAGGGCAGGGCTGCCTGGATGGCCGGAAGACACCGGAAGATGGCAGGAGGAGGATGAGTCACTGGTGTGGAGGTGAACCGGGGTGCGCAGAGACAGGTACACCAATGCATTTCATCCACTAGGTGGCGTGGACTTCCTACATAGCTAGTCACTAGTTGATCATAGGTGAATTGTGCAAGCAGATGTCCTAAGTCATCCTGCATAGCTGTTTGACAGTTGACACCACTGAGGTTCCCTGCTATCCACTGCTACCTGATCTTTTGCTATACTTTCACATTACTTCCATTTGATGACTGACTGCAAGTGGTGTGCTGGTGAACCCAGGTGTGTGATTTTAGTGGCAACGTTCCCCTCGTTTTTAATCCTTCTGTGTTGTCTACCTATTCATTTTTGCATTTTGCTACCAATAAAATTTACTGTACATAGGTTGTATCCACGGTTTGCCTCTTTCCCCTCCTCCATTTTAGAACTCCTATGGCTCTCTAGCAACCTTTTGCTTTACAACTTTAGTCTGACCTAATATCATAGAGATTTATGTAATGATAATTATACTGTAGGAGTAATTTATTCAATCCAACGTTTGCAGGTTTATTCAAGATTCAGCTTGCTCGGTATAGGGGTACTAATTTTTGGAGACCCAATCTCAAAATTGCAATTTTATGTTTATTGTTTTTCAGTAATTCTTCTTTAGTCCTCTACTGTGGGTATGTACCATCTAATGAGATGAAAGGGGTGACAGTGATCATATCCTGGAGATCATCCAAAGAGGAATAGTACTGGTGTAGTTGAAGTTGCTTTGGGGGTTTGTAAAGGTGTTGTGAGCTGGTACCGCTTTAATTTGTCTTTTTGCTGGGTGTAGTCACTGAAGCATTGTATGATCTTTTCTGCATCTATGTTTATATATGTTTGAGGTGTAGGTACCTATTGTGCTGAGAGATGGCCCATGTACTATCCATGCTTAAATAATACTGTAAATTATTTATTGTACAACGCTAAGTAAGAATAATGAATCACGCCTGGCCAGCAATACAATAATATATATGTATATATGTATATGTATGTATATATGTATATATATATATATATATATATATATATATAGTAAGATTGGGGGTTGTTAGCTCTTGTGGTAGATGCATTTTTTCCAGTGATTACAGCCAGTCAGGAACTATTTTTAAGGGCATGGTAGCCCACTTTTATTTAAAAGCACAAAAAGTTCACAAATACATCAGTAGCCCTCGCAGGGGAGTTCCACCATTACTGTATCTTGCATACTCAACACTTTAGCCTCCTGGCTTTCATTCTTTGTCATCCGGCTGTCTCTGGCCTTTAGCCTAGGCCTAAAGTCTGCTCCTCAGAACAAACAGAGTTTCCTAGAGATAAGCTCACTCCTCGCTTACTCCTGGTCAGCGCTTTGCTGCTCAAACATCAATAACATCTGCCTCTTGCAGACATGCACACTTTGGCTGCACCCATGCAGCATAGATAGCCTCTGACTCCTCTCAGAGGGATGGGAGTCCACCTGACTCCCATGCACACAGACTTCCTGTCTGTTGGGTGGAGCCCTGATCCATAGTCAGATCAGAACTAAATAGCCCAAGACACATCTGTTCAATCAGCATGTCTTTCTCTACAAAATCTGGCGTAAACCAACACTCTTTAAGGTCGCACAGGGTCCCACCTTCACAATATATATATATATATATATATTCAAAGTAAAACATTGACTAGGCTATGGACCTTCATATAAAGCTGGTGTGTGACTGGAGCCAGTAGCAGCTTACAGAGGCAGCTGCGGGGTACCAGGTGCAGTGATAGATGGAGCCTGCTGGAGCAAGGAGAAAAGTACTGTATTTCTTAATCCTCTACCAATAGAGTAAACAAGCATTTAGCCCTTGCAGTGAGGGGAGACCGCACTGCAAGGATAGATTTTTAGTCTTTCTGGAGTTGGGCTTTAATGTAAGGACAAAGCAAGTGCATCGGAAGACTTCTGCTTAGTGCTGAGGCCTTCACTGCATCTCTTGTGAGTGTTAAGTGTCTGGAGCTACAGAGGTCAGTGAGTATTTGTATAAAGTCTATTTACAGCTAGTTCATAATATGTATATGTTCTAATGTCCATAGCATGTACACAAATTTACTTTATTTTTATTATTAATATTACTATACAGGATTTATATAGTGGCAGCAGTTTGAACTGCATTATAATACAATTCAATACAGGAGAAAACAGAAATATGGAATGTATCACTTCTTCTCAAGTAGGCACTAGGTACTATAGCTACTTTAGCCAGGATCTCAGGAAAAAAGGCCAGGATATATAGTAAGATATGTTTGGTAACAAGGGCTGTATGTTTAATAGAGACAATAATGTACAGAGTTACTGTAAAAAAAGTCACTTTTTTTTTCCTTTTTAGTAGTATGCAACATGTGTTGTACAGTCATTTGTTTATGTCAGAAGAATGTCATATTATTATTGTAACCTCATTGTTGCATTATTTTAAAATGAGAAGTTAAACTGAACATGTGTACCAAAAATTAAATTAATTTGAAAAACAAAATGATAAAATAGCAATGACACATCTGGCTAACACTATTATGAGCAAGGAGTCAGACATTTCTACTCATCTCAAACAGAGCATGAAGATGCAAATTCTTTATTATTCTCATTTTGCTCGTACTAAACAAGAGGGATCCCTGCTGCTCATTTGCATTTTTCTCTTTGGGATTACAAACCAGATGGACTCCTTCTAGGCATTCCCATTACCATGTGCTTTACAGTACAATTTTATGCTCTGCCATTTAGCAGAAAATAGGAATTTTTCTGCAATAGACCCATGATGACCAGGGGAGAAATGGTTATTGCTTAATCATGATCTTTTAATTTGATTTCATATAGCTTTGCATTTGTCCATGTTTATCTGTACCAGATCAGAGTACAGAGGCAAACATTAACAGTTTATAGGGTTAACTCACTAAGATATATGATTTGCGTTAACCACATGCATTATTTTACATCGCAATTCATTTCATATGTAGATATTCATTTTACAAAAATACATATCACGTATGTGTAGAATCATTACATTTACAATGATTTAAAAGTATATCCAAACTCAAAAACAAAAATGTATATACTGCAGACCGGTCCTTAAAGGGGTTGTAAAGGCAAAAGTTTTTTCACCTTAAAGCATTCTATGCATTAAGGTGAAAAAACATCTCTGGATTAGCGCCCCCCCGAGCCCCCCATTTACTTACCTGACCCCTCGAAAGTCCCGTGCCGTGAACGCGCAGGCATCTCAGCCAGCTTCTTGGCTCATTCATTGGTTGATTGAAAGCAGCGCAGCCATTGGCTTGCGCTGCTGTCAATCACATCCAATGACGTGGCGCGCTGGGTGGTGGGGCCAAGTGATACAGTGAGCAACTATGGCCGCCGGCTGTATAACTGGAGTGTGCCCGCAATCACTCACCACCATGCTCGCTCGCATGAAGGTGATGCGTTCTTGCGGGGAGGAGCTGAGACAGCCGCCGAGGGACCCCAGAAGACCAGGTTTGGGGCCACTCTGTGCAAAACGAGCTGCACAGTGGAGGTAAGTATAACATGTTTGTTATTTAAAAAATAAAAAAAAAAAGATCTTTAGTGTTCCTTTAAATGTAATGGCTGCATCGATTTTGGTTTGTAAGTATTTTTTATCCTTTATTTGGACATGCTCTGTTCTGTGTATACAGAGTGGTAGTGTTGTCACCCTAGGATAAAACATGTATTAGGACTACAATGCACCCCCTCTAACATCCCCTTAACATAATGGGGCCATGTTTATTGGCAGGATGGAACAGATATCACAACATGCTTCCAGTACTGTATTTACCAGACCACTTTGAGGAAAAAAAATATTAGGTTTACATACACATTGATGAGGTAAAAGTACTACCCAATCAATCCAGCGTTAGTAGAGCTCAGTTATGATCAAAGCCGTGTAGGCTGAAACTCGTCAACTCACTGTACTCCTGACTTGTAGACTTGTACAATAAACACGATTTTAAGACCAGCAATGGTGGTGCAGATCACATTTATACACTTTACGGTATCTATCAAAAAGCCTCCATTTCTCATAAATTTGTATTTTATCTTTATTTAAAAAAAAAAAAATCTTCCTTTCCTCAATAGACACCTTGTAGTAGTAAAATAATAATGGATTTTTAGATAATCATGAATTGTTTTTTATACATATTGTTATGATGTTAAGCACAGAAAATCCTTGTGGGCCTGGACAGTGGGAAGTGAAAGGAAGAATTCAGGAAATAGTGGGTTCCTAGATGACTTGCCTATTTGGGAGGACATAAAGGAGGATACTAAAGATCCCTAAATGCTGTACTACTGAGGGATTCTGCCTCCTTTTTTGAGTTCTGTGGCACCAAGTAGCCCACGACCCCTGCAAACTATCAGCCATAGTTTGCAATATGGTGGTTAACAGCACCAAGGACTGATGAATGGTCCAGGGCCAACATTTGCACCTCCATCAATATGATCAGCACGTACCAGCATGTGAGAAAACAATGTCAAAGGGGATATCCAACATCACATGATATGTTTGAATATTACAGTGATTTAAAACCTAAATATAAATTATATTTTGACTTCTCCACACATTGAACTTTAAAAGATTATTTACTTTTTTTATTTACTTAAAGTGTCTTTAAACCCAGACTATGAAAAACTTGCATTGCATGCTATATAACAGAGTGTTCATACTCACAAATCCAAAGAGTATAGAGTGAAATGTACCTTGTTGATCCTGCCTTCAGCTGTCCCTCCTATCTTCTCTGTGTTTCCACTTCAGCCTGCAATTGTGTAGAACAGCTGGTGTCCCATATGGAGCATGCTCAATTTCAGATACCTTCTAAGCTCTTCAGTTCCTCCTTCTTTATCTAAACAGCCCGCATGACTGTGAGTCACACATGTGATACACATTGGTAAATGACACTCCCCTTCCTCCTCAACATCCTCCTATTGCCAAACACTATGGGGGGCAGGGTAGAGTATGCTGATTGATTACATTCACTAAGATAATGACAAAACAACTTCTCTCTGCTTAGTATCACTTTAATATTACAACAATTTGAATGGATGTATTTATTTTATGCATGCATGTATTAGATATAGAGAGGATACTGCTGGGGGTGACCTATCCAGTCCAGCGTTGTGCGTGTAAGTTGCACTATAAGACCAACTAACCCACTGTTGTAGAATTGAACATTTTGTGGAGTCCAATATTGGGTATCCATGACAATCACAAAGGCCGTTTTGTGCTGCAGGAGTGACCGCATTGCTGACAATCACTTGGCATGTCTACCTTAAAAGTATGGTAGCCATCAGTACACTGACAACAATGCAACTGGCCAAGTAAATTGTGTTATCCAAATATATATGCCCAACAGTAATGCACTTTTTATTCCATTAAGAGCTAGTTTATGCATTGTCGGCAATAGCTATGTATCCTGTGCTTTCAAATTATTGCCGGCATTTGTATACTAACTCAAATAATATGGACACATGGTTACTAGTATAACGTGTCATCAAAAAGATGGCCATCACATAAAATATCGGGCTACAAAAACTGGATGCTGGCTCTGTCAACATCTCCTAGAAAATGGCCATCATAAACCCCTAAATATTCTAGGGAAGATGGCTGCCACAATGTGTTATGCCTATATGCTTTAACAAAATGGCCATCACATAATTTAGTGTATATAAGCACATCTTGTCCGCTGGGCTCTTTTACCCCTGATGAAGTCACGTGCCTTGTGATTTAACCAGTAGGGAGGAGCCTGCATGACTTAGACTGGAAGTGATGCAGTCTGACTGCACAGTGGTATTTTTATGTGTTTGCAAGTGTTTTGCAAGTGCTATGATGTGCAAGTGTTTTTAATGTAATGTGAGTGCAGTTTTAATAAATAAAATGCCTTGATCTAAATAGTCCACTATTGTAGGCTGTATCTGCTCTCTTGGCATGTTACATCTGAGCACACAGCATGACCGCATAAGTGGAAACCAGACTTAAAAGAACCTGCACCCATTTTTCTGATGACAGCTACACACCTTAGCTGCCATACAGAAAAATGGGTGCAGGTCCTTTTGTGGGCACCCCAGTGGACAGAAGGTCCTGGTGACTGTACTATGAGCATATAGGCGGGCATCTAGGACCTGAGAAGACCCTGGTGGTCATACAGCACGCATTATATGACCTTATATTGTATGGCGGTCTTATGAGTAAGGTGAGAGCATTGTGAGCATTATGGTGACATGTGAGGAATCACAATTTTGGCAAGGCTTTGAGCGTCGCTGTTTTTTGGGATAACAGCACTGGAAGGTTTAAGAATTGTATGCATACACCTGGACATGCATTTACTTTTGGCATAAATCGTCACTATGAGATAAAATTATAGACTGCACACTCAATTCAGAACTTTATTTCAGCACATCTTTATCATATTTTGTAAATTTCATGTTTTTGCAATTTTCAGTATGCTTGTATTTATGGTGATACCTTATTTATTCACAATACTGTTGCTTTATGTGCATACATATAGGTAACAGCACATAGTGTAGTTGCAATTTCAGTTGTGAGGGTAGCGCAGCATAAGCATATTTTAGGCTGTTTACAATTGTTTTGATCCTGCTGTGCTGAAAATAGAGCCCTTTCTTTTAATCATGTCTGACCCTACAGTGTCTTTGTGTTCCAGATGCATGCAGCTTCTCCTCTTTCCAAGCCCTGGTATTAACCAAGGTCCTGGCAGGGGCTTAGGAAGCCTCAAAAATTATACCAGGGGAATATCTACCACGAGGCAAACAAAGTTTTTGCCTTGGGTGGCATTTTTCAGTGGGCGGTGCCACCCCAGGCAGAAGGGCAGAGGCAGCTCTTTAATTAGGCCAGCGACTTTACCTAATTAAAAACCCTGCCTCTACCCCTAAATAGTCAGGACAGCTCAGTCCTCTGCCAGTGTCCCAGTGTACCGCCTGTGATTGTCAGCCCCTGTCCCCTTTCTCCGCCCCACCCACCCAGGGTTTTGCTGCATGGGCTGGAGGTGCCAGCTCAGTCCAGTGCCAATCCTCAGCCATGGTGGCCCAGAAGCTTTGCATCCTGCACTGGTACTGCCTGCTGAACGGTTTCTCCACTGCTTTTTCCCACCAGGAGCTCTTCTCCTATGGGGAGTCCCGGGGGGACAACACTGAAGTGGGGTTGAGGTCAGCTTGATCTAGAGGGTGGTGCGCCACACCGCATGGATGCTGTGCCAGGATCGGTAGGTTCCTCCTCCTCACTCTTCTACTATACTCAACATCACACAGGTCATAAAGCAGAGCTCAGAGCTGCACACAGGCGAGACTGGATTATTGTACAGAAAAAACCCTCAATCTCTACTGTGTGTAGCTGGCTGTTGCAGTTCTGACCTGTGAAATCCTCATATTGGAAAGGCAGCAGAGCCGCAACAACCAGCTACAGATTAAGGCTGTGTCTGTAAAAGAATCCAACCTCAGCTATGTCCAATGTGGGAAGGAGCAGCTCTGCTGAGAGCCCTGCCAGCAGAGACCCCATCCTTTGCCCTGCTGACCCCTGTCCTATGCCCTGCTGACCTCATCCCCTGCACTACTGAATCAATGCTTTGCCCTACTGACCCCTGTCCTATACCCTGCTGACCACATCCTCTGCCCCATTGACCACATGCTCTGCCCTACTGACCCTATCCTCTGCCCCACTGACCCCATCCTGTGCCCTGCTGACCCCACCCCCTGCCCCACTGAGCCCATACTCTTTGTTACTGACCCCTGTATATACCCTGCTGACCCCATCCCCTGCACTACTGACTACATCCTTTGCCCTACT
Source organism: Rana muscosa (assembly GCA_029206835.1). Classification (NCBI taxonomy): domain Eukaryota; kingdom Metazoa; phylum Chordata; class Amphibia; order Anura; family Ranidae; genus Rana; species Rana muscosa. The sequence continues at coordinate 345,394,279 of CM055116.1, read as the reverse complement.
GACCCCATCCTCTGCCCCATTGGCCATATACAGTATGTAGCACTTGGATGAATCATGTCTCAGGGTCTGATGAGGAAGCTTCATCACAACTTGCTGCCTTTCACAGACTGGGGAAATCCAAAGTACTGGAACATAAAATAAAATACAGTAGAAGGCGCATGGGCCTAGTGCATTATCACCAATAAAGGCTTTATTAACTATACAGAAATAGGTATCTTACCCACAAAAAAAAGCTTGAATAAATGCATATCATAACATTCCTCCATATGAGTCCATGTGAAGCATCACATGGGATTATCTCGCAGAGGCATAGGCTAACACAATTCAAAAAGTTCCTCTTCCTCAGTGCCTACTGAACACGTCTAGCTTACATGCTTATATATGATGTGCTGGATTGATGGTAACAGCCCAGGGGGTGTGTCCTTCGCTCTCCAATGAGCGTTGATAAAATCCCTACCAATCACAGTACACCACATTAAAATTCAACAAAGTAATCAGGAGATATTTGAAAAATTTATAAAATTGAAAACGGCAATATTATGATAAATGGTTGCAAAACAATCAAATACCAATGTGGTCAATGTAAACCAAAGGGATAAGGGACATAAGACAGGTATAACTATATACTCATTTGAGCTTGTATGTATAGCCACAACATAGTCAATGATAGTGGTGTTTCTGATAAAAAGTACTAAAATATTTTTTTTTTCAAAAACAAGACCAGTAAGGGCAATCTACCGTATTTGCCGGCGTATAAGACGACTGGGCGTATAAGACGACCCCCTAATTTTCCAGCTAAAAGGTTGGTTTTGGGATATACTCGCCTTATAAGACGACCACCTTCCGACACACCTCACTGTGCCTATTGCATACCTCACTGTGCCCATTGCATACCTCACTGTGCCCATCGCATAGCTCACTGTGCCCATTGCATACCTCACCATGCCCATTGCATACCTCACTGTGCTCATTGCCTACCTCACTGTGCCGATCTCCAGATCTCCATACCTTATCCCTGTATGCAGAGTCAGACTTCGGGCGTCCATTGTTCAAAAGCCGCACCTCCTCCTCGTCCTGTTCTGTGATAGGCGGAACACTCAGTTTCCCAGCAGAGCCTGTGTTCGGTGTTCCGCCTATCACGGAGGTCCTCTCGTCCGAGGCCGAGGATCTCTGTGATAGACGGAGTGTTCCGCCTATCACGGAACAGGACGAGGAGGAGGCACGGCTTTTGAACAATGGACGGCCGCAGTCTGACTGACTCTGCATACAGGTACCGGCGTATAAGACGACCCCCCGACTTTTGGGGGATATTTTTATGTACAAAAGGTCATCTCATACGCCGGAAAATACGGTACTCATGTTATACTTATGAGCCTGATGTGCCATGCACTTGTAGGATAAAGTATCCTCTTCTCTTTGTATTTCTTCCTTTGTGTAAAATTCCTGGCATTTCTGCCCCTCCTTCGGCTTTCCTATTAAAAACGTATTACACTAAGCAGGAGAGTACAGCATGGTCAGTTCTCTAGCTGTGCTGGGAACTCAGTGTTCTCTCCTCCAATGATCAGACATGTCCTGACACCCCCCCCCCCCCTGCACAGCCTGTCACTGGGAAGATCAGTGTGCTGCTGTTTCTCCTCCCCCCAAGCTTTTATGCAGCTGAGAACAGAGGCAATGTGATCACTTATAAAAACAGGAAAATATTTATTTATATATTTTTTCTATATCTATACAAAAATGGTTTGCCTTTCATTTTCTATTTTAAACAGAATGGCTTAATTCAATGGATCATTTACAATCACTTTACCTTGTTTGGCAATTCATTAACAAACCATGGTGTGAAATTAAATGGAAACAACAATGGTTTGGGACAATTTTTTAAGTTTATAGGTTATTTAATATGGAGTGTGGTCATGATACACATTGTATGTCACAGAGCATTATGGATTTTCTAAGCACAGAATGCAGTAGAAGTTGTTTGCATTTAATTCCAATCTTTTCTTTAGAGCTTTCAAAAATATACAAATGTATAAAGGGCTACAGCAGAGGGAAAATTATAGTAGAAAAATAGAAAAAATGCATGGCATAAAGATTCCAAAAAGTACATTGAATCCTCTTAAAGTACTACTGGCACGATATCCGGTTGAATATAAACGAGGTTCAATAAAAATTTAAACCAATCTATGAAACTGTTGAAGTAAAAAATGTACAATCAGAGCACAATACAGATATACAAATATCAATCCAAACATAATCTGTGTAAGATCCAGAGATTACAAAAAGACATAAATCTAGGCAAAATATAATTTTTCATGGCATGTAAGTGTTCAAGTGAGCAGTTGCAGTTTAGTCTTGTTTAAAGTTCATATGGATTTCCTGAGTTTTACAAGGGTGATTTATTTGGATATAACAATAATATTCAGAAAGGGGAAGCTTTAATTGTTGGAAGGGTAACAGGGTATTTCCCGCAAATATGTCCTGAAGGTATTGAATGCCTGCTCGTGTCCATGAACAAAGGTTCAAGTGTGGTAAATAAACCACTAGATAGGTTAGAGGTAGTGGAAGTGTAACACTGAAGTATTTTGCATGAGCTGATTTGGAAATGGTATGAACAGCTTGTGTGGAAGCTTTAACTGCCTGGTATATCTGCAGGGGGGTCCCCATTTTAAGCTGCCATGAGAAAGGTTTTGGGGTCTTAAATTGGAAGGACCAATATTTCTAGGAGTGACCAAGTCTTGTGGGAAATTATTCCACCAGTACAATGTTTGGTCTATTTATGAGGCAATAGAAAATAGCCTAGTACGCATGATCAGGAAATCGGATGAAAATGACTGACTGCTTTCCAAGCGATCGTACAGTACTCTGATTGTTAGTACACAGCTTTCGAGAGGTGAACAAGACAGTTCATCCAAAATTATCCCAAGAGACAGACATGAAAATTCTTCTTGTATGATACCATTGTAGCAAAATGGTGGGGGTGGGGGGGGAGTTGGAACTTTAAATGAGGCCATAGGCCTGGTAAGGCCAATGCCTCCATCCCATTGGGACTTTGAATGAGGCCATGTGCCTCCATCCCTGTTAAATAGAAAAAAAACGAAGCAAAAATGCAGCCATATAGGCTTCAGAGTGCAACGAAGGGGGGGGGGGGGGAAAGTTGGGACTTTAAATGAGGCTCTTGGTAACAAATTGATAGAGTGGTGGGTGGTAAACATGAATTACATATACATAAACTATTGAATGTGCGTTTTATGTATATGTAATTAATGTATTCTAACAACTTTTTTCCCCCCTTCATTGCACGCCTATATGGCTGCATTTTTGCTTCGTTTTTTTTCTAATTGTATGATACCATGATATTCATTTAATTAGTACAGTTTTCGGCCAAAATTACTATACAAATACAATACATTACATAACTTCCGAAGTTGTATTCTGTCGTACAAGAATTTTCCTAAGTTGATTAACCTCTTTATTTTTTAATATGGAGACTAGCATGTAAAAAAACAACAAAAAAAGACGATATTCCGTTCAATATTCTCATTGTGTGTATATATTGTGTGTATAAAGCTCAATAATATAGGTTAGGTACAGCTAGGCCACCTGATGATATGTGTTTTCCAAGTATGGCAAAAGCACACCTAGATTTTTACCCTTCCAGATATAGTTAATAAATAGGGAGTGTAGTTTGGAGAAATATCTTAGAGGTATAGCAATAGGTAGTGTACATAGTTACATAGTTAGTCAGGTTGAAAAAAGACACAAGTCTATCCAGTTCAACCATTAAAAAAAAAATAATAATAATAATATCATACAATCCCATATACCCAATTCTATACCCACAGTTGATCCAGAGGAAGGCGAAAAACCCCAGCAGAGCACGATCCAATTTGCTACAGCAGGGGAAAAAATTCCTTCCTGATCCCCCGAAAGGCAATCGGATATTCCCCGGATCAACTTTACCTATAAATGTTAGTACCCAGTTATATTAAGTACATTTAGGAAAGAATCCAGGCCTTTCTTAAAGCAATGTACTGAGCTGGCCAGAACCACTTCTGCAGGGAGTCTATTCCACATTTTCACAGCTCTTACTGTGAAGAAACCTTTCCGTATTTGGAGATGAAATCTTTTTTCCTCTAAACGTAAACAGTGCCCCCTTGTCCTTTGTGTTGACCGTGAAGTGAATAACTCAACACCAAGTTCACTATATGGACCCCTTATGTATTTATACATAATATGTATGTGTACAGATAACACATAGCAACTTCGGGAGTATAACTATCTTAAAAGCTGCTATTCTGCCTACTGTTGACAGCTCTAGATTACTAAGTCTTTCCAGTTCTTTAGATAATTTCCTAAGAAAACTTTGAAAGTTAAATGTGAAGATCTTCATTGCTGAATGGGGGGGGGGGGGGTGCCTAAACATTTAAGTCAATAAGTTGACCACAAGTATGGGAAGCGGGATTGAATAGTACTAAGATAACATCCCCTACAGATAACCATATTTTGTTGTGGATGAGGCCTATCTTTATACCTGTGATTTATGTTGAAGATTTGAGAGAGTGAGCCAGAGGCTCCATAACAGGAGGACACGTTTGTCTCGTCCCATTAGTAATTCAAAATTCCAAAGATAAAGCTCTAGAGAAATATATTCTCACAGAATGACAAGTATATAAACCAATAATTAGGTTATTCATTGGAAACAATTTTTGTTATTATAGTCTTGTTGTAAGTAGTTTTTTAATAAATTGCCAGTTTTTAATCTGGATGCTGCACAATAAGTTTCCCTTTTTTCTTATGATCACTGATTGAATCGGCTTCTGAGGATATCCTGTGACTACATCGCTGACTCGTTTTCACCAACGATCCCCTGCTGGGAGGGTGGATAAGTCAAGCTCATCTGCACCTAATATAAGGGGTAATAGAGCACACAGATGTAAGTATAAACCTTAATAGGTCTTTGGATATGGTAAGGAGACAATTTTGCCTGATCTATCCAAGCACTGGGTGTCACATTTGTTTTAAGGACTTTTGCACTTTATCACTATGGACTTTATTATTTTATATGATTATTATTCATAATAGTTGAAGGTTGATTCACCTATTTAGACAGTGCAACACGTTTTTCTTTATATATTTTCGGATGTTGCTGTGTATAATGTTGTGAGTGCTGCTGTTTATCATTCATTAAATTTTTATTCATATATACACCAAGCGCATTATATTTTTTCAATCCATATAAAGCAATAATAGCTGAAAGGATTGAGCCCAGGTTTTCCGTAAAAACACTTTTAGAAACTACCAATGCATTTGGTCAAATGCCCTTTCAGCATCTAATGCTAGGAAAAGCCTGGGGTACCTGCAAAATTTGATTGGGCATAGGATTCTCCTGGTTGCATCATGGACCTGGTGATTTTGTGATAAAGCCTTCCTGATCTGGGTGGATTAGGGAAGCTAATATGTCCAGTAACGTAAGAGAACCAAAGCTTTTGCATATATTTTATGTCATAATTTAAAAGGGAAATCAATCTGAAAATTACTAGGCAATGAGGTGTCTTTGTCTGGTTTGGGAAAGATGGTAAATTACTGCTTGTAACATTTCTTTGGGGAAGCTACCAGTGTTTAACACCTCATTATAAATGCAGACTTGTTGAGTGGCTAGGGCCATATCAAATTTTCAAAAGTATTAGTTGGGGAAACCATCTAAGACTCGTGCTTTAGATGATGGGAGACTATGTAGAAACCTTCAAAACCTCTGTAGTAGTGAAGGGGTGGGAGATGTGTTCCGCTTGAGTTTCAGTGGGTTTATGTAGTGTCAACGGGTCAAGGAATTTTTTAATTTGTTCCATTATATGTTGGGGAGTGTCATTGTCTAGATGTAAGTTATACAGAGTGAAATAGTAGTCCCTAAATAAATCTGCTATGTGGGTTGGGTCATAAGCTTTGGAGCTGTTTTTTGGGTTTAATAGATATGATCACCTGAGCTTAAATAACTTTCAGAATTAGAGGAAAAGTTCAACTCCTCGGTATTCCGTATATTCTGGAGTGCTGGGTTCTGTGTTTTTTTTGCCTGAGAAATCAACTGTAACCATATGCCTCGTATAAATGCCTTATGGGAATTCCATTTGGGAAACTATTTGTACCTTCTATAACATTTAAAGGCAAAAATGTATCTATGGCAGTTTTGATCGAGTGGACATGTTCTGGGTCAGATATACTCCTTAGAAGGGCGGGTTAGAGTTGTAGGAGCTAGATGCCCTTAGAGTAAGAGGGGCATGGTCTAACCAAGTAATAATTTCTATGGATGAGGAGATAACACATGGGAGGGTCAATCTGTCCATAATAAACATATCTATTCTCGAGAATATGAATGATGTGAAGTGAAAAAAAAGGTGTAGTCCCATTTGGCTACACACTAACACCTCCAAATGTCAAATAGGCCATGCTTATGAAGAAACATCAGTTTCCCACGTATATATCACCTCACTTAATGCATAGTCACTTTCACAAATTGATCAATTAGGCAACAATATTTAGTCCCAATACATACAGCATACCTATTATCATATGTTTATATAAAAAAACACTTTTATTAATCGTAACATAAATGAATTTATGAACAAATTAAACTAATGAACAAATAATATTAAAAAAAAAACAAATAAGTGACATTTCATACAATTCCAATTTTGGATGAAGCATGGACCAGTCTGGAGCCATGGGCTAGCACCGAATATCCACAGCAAACCCATTGGATGATGCTTTGTATATTGTAAAATATTATGAATTTTTATAAACATTTTCCTAGAATTAAAAAACCCCCTAAAGAGACCGGCAATGAAAAGGTCGAAATGCATCGAGGTATTCATATGGACTATAATGTTGCAAATTTTATGGAAATCCAGGTCTCCTTGGTTTACTGTTTGCCATGGGTGATGGTATATGTTGTCATTTGTGTCGCAGACCAGAGCTAATACTTGAAACTCTTTGTATATTGAATTAATTCTATGACAGAATAAAATACTTTTAATTGAACATTTTTTATAAATATTTTGCTACTAAAAACCCCCCTGGGGAAACTTTCCATGTTTTTGTACGCTTTTGTGGTATGCAGCTTTGTCGGCTCCTACATGTGTTTTTCCTTGTTTGTATCTTTTGGGTGGTTAAACACCCGTTCCCCTCCAACACATGTGAGTTGAAATATGATATGAGCTGATATATATCCCAATTTTTTGAAAGACCTAGTAGCTTCTTCCCTCCAGTCACCTGATGGTGACAATGAAGGTTTTTGCACAAGGCTGAATCAGCCAATACTAAGGGGAACCGGTATTCGGTCCAATATAGACAGAGCCAATAGGCCAAGTCTAGGAGAAAACTCCTCGGATGAAATAGACAAATATTTCCCTCCCCTCTTTCTTCAAATTGGTTGAATATTATATATTCTCAGCTCTTTAAATCAAATATAGTTCTAAATATAACTAATGAAGATATGTGAGATAAAAAGATAAGCTTGTTGTACATATTCCTGTATGTTTTGCAATATTCATGCTTGTTTTTTGGTGGTCACCCGGGATGTGTTGCTGTGTTCCCCCTCCAGGCAGCACTGGGTGGGCACTCTTCCACTTGGCTTCCTGGCACGGTGGGGAGACGTGAACCCTTTCGTTTCTCCCCTTTAATGTTCCCACAGTTGAGCTCTCTCAAGGGCCACTGGAGGGAGCACTTTCCGTGCCAGCGGCATACCTTGATCACCGCTGGATGGTTAGTGACGTTGCGTGCAGACGCGGCCAAGCCGCGCATGCGCGTGACACAATTGCGTCTGCGGTGACGGTGGATGCCGGGGCGCATGCCTTCCTGAACGCTGAGGGGGCCAGGTGGATACCGCGATACTGGCGTCAGAGACTCTGAGGAGAGGTCAGGGGAGCAGATAAGCACCTGCAGTCAATGGGCACTTAACCCAAACACTATATAAAACTTGCAACTTCTGAGGTAATCCATGGTGATCTCTGGAATGCTTCTTAATATACATACAAAAGGATGGGAATGCTGGGTAAGTGTGGCTTTTGGATATACCAGACTGGTCGGTGCCTTTACCACACCGAATATCTGATTCAATCATATTTCCTCCATGAAAGTTTTTCTTTAAAATAATCAACATACTAACCTCCAATACAGCTTTGGCTATACTCTCACACTTAACTCTTATCATTTGTGGCACATACTTTTGTTTATCAGATAATTTCCAACACCCCACAACAAACATCCCCCCTTTTCCTTTATTTTCACTTTATATGGGATTTTCCCTACTATTAAAGTCAGTAACCATTTTGCACATATGGTTTGGCACATTCATTATTATTTTTGGTTTTATATTTAATATAACACTTTTTGACATTATCTACTACATTGGATTTCACTCCCACGTATATATCACCTCACTTAATGCATAGTCACTTTCACAAATTGATCAATTAGGCAACAATATTTAGTCCCAATACATACAGCATACCTATTATCATATGTTTATATTAAAAAAACGCTTTTATTAATCGTAACATAAATTTTATTTATGAACAAATTAAACTAATGAACAAATAATATAAATAAAACAAATAAGTAACATTTCATACAATTCCAATTTTGGATGAAGCATGGACCAGTCTGGAGCCATGGGCTAGCACCGAATATCCACAGCAAACCCATTGGTTACTTACCTATATTCCTCAATACTAAATTGCAGGTGCCGCGCCCCACACTTTCCTTTCGGGGTCCAAGAGCCTGGCTCCTTGCAAGCCTCGTGGACCATGGGCTCACCGGAGGGTGCGGAGGGGACATACTGACTTCTTGGGACCACCAGATGCAACTGCCTTGTGGCAATCCTGGCTTTGTGATACATTCACACCTCTCCATCCCCCGATTGGTAAATATACCACCAATGTATAGAGACTTAATAATTTTTGATGATGTGCAATGTTGGATGATGCTTTGTGTATTGTAAAATATTATCAAAACTAGAATTTTTATAAACATTTTCCTAGAATTAAAAAACCCCCTGAAGAGACCGGCAATGAAAAGGTCGAAATGCATCGGGATATTCATATGGACTATAATGTTGCAAATTTAATGGAAATCCAGGTCTCCTTGGTTTACTGTTTGCCATGGTATATGTTGTCATTTGTGTCGCAGACCAGAGCTAATACTTGAAACTCTTTGTACATTGAATTCATTCTATGACAGAATAAAATACTTTTAATTGAACATTTTTTATAAATATTTTGCTGCTAAAAACCCCCCTGGGGAAACTTTCCATGTTTTTGTACGCTTTTGGGGAATGCAGCTTTGTCGACTCCTACATATGTTTTTCCTTGTTATGAAGAAACACCTGTAAGCAGTATGATTGTCTTCTGGAATTGGCCAAAGTACTGAGTGAGGGATCACTAATGGAATTAAAGTCTCCCTCTACGATTAGGAGGCCTTAATGACAGGATTTAATTTCCCTAAGGATTTTGACATTTCGAGTGTATATATTAGTCAAAGTATACAAAACATGATCCAATTACATACAAGAATAATAAATCTGCCATTGTTATCAATGGTAGAAGATTTAAGTTGAAATGAGTGAGGGAGGGCACTTATTTTATATGAGCTGTTGAGACCTTTGATGTTAAAAGAGATTATCTTAGAAACCATGGAAAACAAGATAGAAGCTATGTAAGGTACACATGACTATTACTATACTGTGGAAGTCCCTGGGGTAAAAATGGGGTAAAAATGGAAAAGCATCGGGAAAATTTGTGTGTAGAGCCAACGGATAATCAAAGCACTGAAACCTTCTCTACACTGGTACCAGGAGTGTGCCATGGAAAGTAAGAAAAAACTTAGGAACAACAACCTAACAAAGAGAGCTTAAAGAGAAACTTTACACATAACTTAATAAAAAAGAATGCTCCTTAGCAAGGAACATACATGCCACATTAATAATTATGCTACCAAAATTAGTGTGTGCTGTAAATTGCGTCCAGCATTGTTTCTGTTTCTACTTGCCAGAGGCTGCCATTTTGCTGAAGCTCAGAGCCTCTGAGCAACAATTAATCTTTAGTCAGTCATCAGATCGGCATCTAGTGGCTCTGATTTTCAGCACAGTGCCAAAAAATATACTGTAGAGAGCAACCGTGCATGTGCAGAGCAGGTTGAGACAGTGCATTCCTGGATTTTAAACAGTATGGCCACTTATTTTTTTTTGCCTAAAGCTCTGCTTTAACAAACAGCCTGTAAAAAATGCTGGGAACCATGTGCAAGGAATCCTGTTGCAGAAATTTGGGGGCAAGTAAGGCAAAAGTCAGCTATATGATGTAGTTAGAAACAACCAATAGAATGAAGTGGTGTGAGAGGTCTTGGGAGGCAATATGTTGGTAAAGATTGCAGGGGGTACCCTAGTAGATAATGTATGGAGTCAGGACCAATCCATAGGAATTATGGGAGATGTTACATTACTCAGAAGGGGTACATTAGGTGCCAAGATGTTCCAGTCCTTTAGTAGCTTCATCCCTTTTTCCAGAGAGTTGACAATGTGGGGTTTTATTAATCAGCTTCTTTGTAATATGACCCCACTTCTACATGATTTTATGACAGTGTAAAACCTTTGTAATAGTCATGAATCGCTGTAGCTGTATGGCGGCTCACGCAGGCCCAGTTGCGGGCAGGCGTGCGCGGCCAGCGGCATGTTTTCGCTCCTGCTGCACGCTGTCTCCAAGCGACCCGTGATCGCCTAGTACAGGGGCAGAACTGGGATCTGCCAGTGTAAACAAGCGGATCCCCGTTCTGACAGGAGATATGACAGAGATCTACTGTTCCCAGTAATCACTATTTGTATAGCACTAATCAATGTAATAATGTCACTGGTCCCCAAAAAGTGTCATTTGGGGTCAGATTTGTCTGCTACAATGTCAAAGTCCTGCTAAAAATCACAGATCGCCACCATTACTGGTAAAAACAATAAAAAAAGTCCCTAAATCTATCCCATAGATTGTAGACGCGATAACTTTTGCACAAACTAATCAATGTACACCTATTATGATTTTTTTTTTACCAAAAATATGTAGAAGAATATATATCGGCCTAAACTGATGAATAAATGTGTTTTTTTAATATATTTTTTAAGGATATGTATTATAGCAAAAAGTAAAAAAAAAAATTGTCGCTCTTTGTTTATAGAGCAAGAAATAAAAACCACAGAGGTGATCAAATACCCCCAACAGAAAGCTCTATTTGTGGGGAAAAAAAGCACCTACATTTTCATTTGAGTACAGCGTCCCACGACCTCGCAATTGTCAGTTAAAGCGATGCAGTGATGTATCGCAAAAAATAGGCTGGTCATTAAGGGGGCAAATCTTTCTGGTCCTTAAGTAGTTAAGAGAAAGTAACATATCTTTGAGGTCTGCAATGGTGGCAGGTTGTGTGAAAGCAGGGTAGTCTTCCAATGGCCACAATGAGGCTGAGAGGGACAATGTTACATTCAGGGGCGGATCCAGGGGGGGCAACGGGGCAATTGTCCCCCCTGAGAAATTAGTTGCAGGCGAGTGATGGGTGATGAGTGGGTGGGCGGCTCAGCTGGCGGCTTAGTGAGCAGGTGGGTGGCTCGGTGGGTGAGTTGGCGGACAGGCTGATGGTTTGGGAGCGGGCGGGCAGGCAGCTGGGCGGCTCGGTGGGTGAGCGGGTGGCTGGCCAATCAACGGGCCGGTGGGCCGGGGAGCAGAGAGATGACATCATCTCTCACCGCCCGGCGCCCGCCCTGCATCCCTGCAGTTCCACCCTCACTGTGCAGGCAGCCGTGGGCAGCAGAGAGATTACATCATCTCTCTGCTGCCTGACTCCTCTCTGAGACACAGCAAGTGATGATCCCCACCTTAGCAAGAAAGTGACAAAGCAAGTGACAATTTTAGCAGGCAACGTGTGGCAGGTGACGTGACAAGTGACAATCTGCAACGTCTGGCATGTGATGTGGCAAGTGACAATCCGCAATGTGTGGCATGTGACGTGGCAAGTGACAATCTGCATCTGGTGACAGGCGACGTGGCAAGTGACAATCTGCAACATGTGGCAGATGACGTGGCAAATGACAATCCGCAATGTGTGGCATTTGACGTGACAAGTGACAATCTTCAACTTGTGACAGGTGACGTGGCAAGTAACAATCTGCATCTGGTGACAGGCAACCTGTGGCTGGTGACGTGGCAAGTGACAATCCACATTGTGTGGAAAGTGACAATATGCATCTGGTGACAGGTAACGTGGAAAGTGACAATCTGTATCTGATTACAGGTGACGTGGCAAGTGACAAACCGCAATGTGTGGCAGGTGACGGGGTAAGTGTCTATCCCCACCTTAGCAAGAAAGTGACACAGCAAGTGACAATTGTAGCAGGCAATGTGTGGCAGGAGACATGGCAAGTGACAATCCGCAATGTGTGCCATGTGACCTGGCAAGTGACAATCTGCATCTGGTGACAAGCGACGTGGCAAGTGACAATCCGCAGTGTGTGGCAGGTGACGTGGCAAGTGAAAATCCACAACGTGTGGCAGGTGACGTGGCAAGTGACAATCTGCAACATGTGGCATGTGACGTGGCGAGTGACAATCCCTATCTGGTGACAGGAGACGTGGAAAGTGACAATCTGCAACGTGGGGCATGTGATGTGACAAGTGACAATCTGCATCTGGTGACAGGCGACATGGCAAGTGTCAATCCGCAGCATGTGGCAGGTGACGTGGCAAGTGACATTCCACAATGTGTGGCAGGTGACGTGGCAAGTGAAAATCTGCAACGTGTGGCATGTGACGTGACAAGTGACAATCTGCATCTGGTGACAGGAGACGTGGCAAGTGACAATCCACAATGTGTGGCATGTGACGTGGCAAGTGACGATCTGCATTTGGTGACAGGCAACTTGGCAAGTGACAATCCGCAGCATGTGGCAGGTGATGTGGCAAGTGACATTCCACAATGTGTGGCAGGTGACGTGGCAAGTGACAATCTGCAACGTGTGGCATGTGACGTGACAAGTGACAATCTGCATCTGGTGACAGGCGACATGGCAAGTGTCAATCCGCAGCATGTGGCAAGTGACATTCCACAATGTGTGGCAGGTGACGTGGCAAGTGATAATCTGCAACGTGTGGCGTGTGACGTGACAAGTGACAATCTGCATCTGGTGACAGGAGACGTGGCAAGTGACAATCCACAATGTGTGGCATGCGACGTGGCAAGTGACGATCTGCATTTGGTGACAGGCAACTTGGCAAGTGACAATCCGCAACATGTGGCAGGTGACGTGGCAAGTGACAATCCGCAATGTGTGGCAGCTGGTGTGAAAAGTGACAATCTGCATTGGGTGACAGGTGACATGGGAAGTGACAATCTGTATCTGGTGACAGGTGATGTGGCAAGTGACAATCTGCATCTGGTGACAGGCGACGTGGCAAGTGACAATCCGCAATGTGTGGCAAGTGACAATCCGCAATATGTGGCAGGTGGTGTGGAAAGTGACAATCTGCATTTGGTGACAGGTGATGTGGCAAGTGACAATCTTCAATGTATGGCAAGTGACAATCCACATCTGGTGGCAGGCGACAGTGGCAAGTGACACTCTCCGGGCTCCCACTGATTCTGCATCATGGTGAGTTGCACTATTTAATTTTATATAATACAGTAATAATAGAAATCATGTGCTTCAATCATCCTGACACCATATCAACCATGGAGCCAGGATGTGTGGAAGCGCCAACACCAGCCATTTCCCCAATAAGTTGCCTGCAAAAATATATATTTTCTGGCAGTGCCCCTCCCGAGACTAGACTCTGGATCCGCCCCTGATTACATTAGGAGTTTGGTGTGTTCCCTCTTCTACTCCCTGTTTAGACTTTTTAGCTTTAACCATGCTGCAGATCGTGGGGGTATCAGGGGGTAAGGACTCCCTGGGTTGCAGCTGAGAGCAGACAGTGCCTAAAGTGCTTTGGAGATTGGGCTGCTTTTGGCACATCATCAGTGAGAACTGAGTTTGGGAAGCAGTGGTTGTAGAAAAGCTGCCACCGCCATGATTCTGGGAGTGCCTAATGGCCAGTGGGTAAAAGTCCATGAGCATGCGTGGTCCTTAGTGGCAGACATGGGAGTAAGTCACACATGTGCAAGTCTCAAGTCTTAACCTCCAAGTCTCAAGCAAGTCCCAAGTTACTGTGACGAAAAGCAAGCAAGTCAAGTCGAGTCCCTGCTAGAAGTCAAGCAAGTCAGGTCAAGTCATTTATTTTGGTCAAGTCACAAATCAAGTCAAAATACTGATCTACCCCATACTGTATAAAAATAATAGGAGGGATAACAATAAATAATATTGGTTATGTGCCCATGCCTCACTATGCCTCACTGTATCCATGCCTCACTGTGCCCATGCCTCACTGTGCCCATGCCTCACTGTGCCCATACTTCACTGTGCCCATGCTTCACTGTGCCCATGCTTCACTGTGTCCATGCTTCACTGTGCCCATGTTTCACTGTGTCCATGCCTCACTGTGTCCATGCTTCACTGTGCCCATGCTTCACTGTGCCCGTGTCTCACTGTGCCCGTGTCTCACTGTGCCCGTGCCTCACTGTGCCCGTGTCTCACTGTGCCTGTGCTTCACTGTGCCCAATGCCTGACTGTGCTCATGTCTCACTGTGCCCGTGTCTCACTGTGCCCAATGCCTCACTGTGCCCATGTCTCACTGTGCCCAATGCCTCACTGTGCCCGTGTCTCACTGTGCCCATGTCTCACTGTGCCCGTGTCTCACAGTGCCCATGCTTCACTATGCCCGTCAGCCATGTACCTGATCGGCGGCATCCCGGCGGCCATTCCAGTATTCAAAAGCCGCGCCTCCTCCTCGTCTGTGATAGGCGGAACACTCAATTTCCCAGCATTCAGTGTTCCGCCTATCACGGACATCCGCTCATCCTCATAACACAGATGAGGATAAGAGGATTCCGTGATAGGCTGAACACTGCCTGCTGTGAAATTGAGTGTTCCGCCTATCACAGACGAGGAGGCGCCGGCTTTTGAACACTGCAATGGCCGCCGTCTGTCTGCATGACACGCTGATCAGGTAGGCAGACGGCGGCTTGCGGTTAGTGTTAGTGGTGCCAAGTCATTGCAAGTCATATAGCCCAAGTCAAAGTCAAGTCGTAAGTCATTAGTGACAAGTCAAAGTCAAGTCAAGTCATTTATTGAATTCTGAATCAAAAAACACAAAAATGGGTATATAGAAAGCTCATCCAAAATATAAATTATAGTGGTGCCTAATTGAGTATAAAAATCTAATTGGTCAATAATCAGATATTGATTAGACCACCCAACTATAAAGGCTTAGCGCACTTATAGAGCCTCTGAATAATGAAAGCATATGTAGAAAAAAGAAGAAGGGATGTGGGGAATCAAAGTCCCCCACTGACAGTATTCTTCAAAGAGGCTCAAGTAATTATATGTACTAAATATTAGTAGACCGCAAGGTTAGAAAATTAAAGAAAACGATTTAATGGTAATATTATTGAAAGAAACACCACATCTAAACCACCTAATATAAAATAAGACTAGTTAAAATATGAACATTAAACAGGGGTGGCCACCCAATCGACCATACACACCATACACATTCAACCGCTGCTGATCTTATGTAATATACCGATGTTTGCAATAATCAATAGTGCTTATGAATCTCAGTATCTAAGTATGTAGTTGATAATGAACAGAGTTCCTTCTGTGCCGTTAGTTATTGTCATGTACCTGGGTGTATTTGAACCGGGATCTTCCTGGTCCCAAAGCTGCAGCCTTACCTGTTGCGCTACTGAGCAGATCTAGACTTTTGGAAATGTCCTCTCAGTATTAAACATTACCTTGGACTCACCAGCCCCACCTACTGCCAGCTGTGGACAATTTTCAATCAAAGCAGCCCTTAAAAAGGAAGTGATGCTATCTCTCAGCGCCCGTTTGTGTGGAATAGCTCCCTGGGTGTTGTGACTGCTTTTTGATCCTGATTTTCGTGTTGAACTTCTGCCTGAATTCCTGACAACTCTCCAGCCTGCTGATTTTGTACTTCACTGCCAGCTCGTGTATGACCTTTGCCTGCCTGACCACTTTCTGGATTTCGATCGTGTACCATTTTGCCTGATCTGTTGCCAACCTAATCTGCCTGACTACGTTTTCGCCTGAATCCTCAGCACACAAGTTCCACTTCGGACACTACCTATCACAGGTACCTTACATTACAAACGGGCCACAATGACAGTGGACCCTGCTGAGATTGTTAAGGCGATTTCACGTCAGGGACAATTGATTGGAGCTCATGAACAGCATCTTTCTTCCCTGGACGCCAAGTTAGATGAACTTTGTACTATGCTTAAATCTTGTTTGCCTGCTTCCTCTGCAACGGTCCAGACTCTGGATCCTACTCCTGCTACGATCCAACCCACCTCTTCTGTACCACCCAAACTTCCTATGCCTGACAAATTTGGTGGTGATACTGAGGACTGCAGAGGCTTTTTAAATGTTTGCCGTTTGCATTTCCTCAACAACCCTGGGACCTTTAGCACTTCTTCTGCCAAAGTGACTTTTGTAATTTCCTTGTTAAAGGGGAAGGCCCTGGCCTGGGTCTCTCCTTATCTGGAACGCAATGATCCTGTGCTGCAAGACGCTGACAAATTTCTGGCTTCTCTCCAGACTGTATTTGACAAGCCAGATAGAGCTTCTGCAGCTGAGTACTCACTCTTGGACATGCAACAAGGCACCAGGTCTGTGGCACAATATGCTATTGAGTTTCGTACCCTTGCTGCTGAGACTACTTGGGACTCAAGGGCATTACGTGCAGCCTTCCGAAAAGGTCTTGCAGATCGCATCAAAGACGAATTAGTCTATAAGGATTCCCCAGAAGACCTAGAGAAATTCATAGAGCTCTGTGTTCGTCTGGATGTCCGGTATCATGAAAGATGCCAAGAGAGACTTAGAACTCGCAAGTTTCCTCGGCAAGTCTACCGTTTGGCCCCTAACTTCCAAGCACCACCTCAGCCAGAACCTGAAATCTCAGTTGAACCCCAGACACCTGTGGAACCCATGGATGTAAGCCGTCTCCACCTAACTGAGTCTGAGAAACAAAGGAGGCGTGCATTGGGCCTATGCCTATACTGTGGACTTAAAGGACATTTATTATCTGTCTGCCCTTCCCGTCCAGTAAAAGGCAGGGTCTAACCAGTGTTGGAGGAGCTGGCTTAGACCTTACAGGTATATCCTCCAAGACCAAGATTACCATTCCTGCAATTATCCATTTACCCTCTAAACTTGTCTCCTGTGAGGCTTTTGTGGATTCTGGAGCTGCTGGCATATTCTTGGACTACACTTTTGCTAAAAAAATAATATCCCATTTGTTCCAAAATCTAGACCCCTGAACATTACCACCGTGAATGGACAACCCTTGGGAGATGGCATTGTAAAATTTGAGACTATGACAATCACCCTTCAGGTAGGCGTACTCCACAAAGAGGAAGTTGTCTTGTCTCTTATTGATTCTCCACTTCTGCCTGTTATCCTTGGTTACAACAACATAACCCTTCTTTTGATTGGGAAAATGGAGAACTAACCTCTTGGGGGTCGTTCTGTCATTCAAACTGTTTGTCTCAACCCAAAAGACTTCCTGCTTGTATGTTGGCCTCCGTGGCCGTCCCACCTACCTTGCCTCATGAATACCATGCGTTTGCAGACGTATTTTGCAAGCAAAAGGCAGAGGTTTTACCTCCACATCGTTCTTTTGACTGTGCAATTAAATTGATTCCTGGAGCACCTCTTCCCAAAGGAAGGACCTATCCCCTGTCTTTGCCTGAACCAAAATCCATGGAGGAATACATAAAAGACAACTTGGAAAGAGGTTTTATCCGACCCTCTTCTTCTCCAGTAGGGGCAGGTTTTTTCTTTGTTGAAAAAAAAGATGGGGGTCTTCGACCATGCATAGACTATCGAGGGTTAAATCAAATCACTGTAAAAGACTCCTACCCTTTGCCTCTCATTCTTGAACTGTTTGATGTACTTAAGGGGGCTGTTATCTTCTCCAAGCTAGACCTACGAGGGGCTTATAATCTAATTCGAATTAAAGACGGGGACGAGTGGAAGACAGCATTCAACACTCGTAATGGACATTTTGAATATCTGGTTATGCCATTTGGGTTGTGTAACGCCCCTGCTGTCTTCCAACGTTTCATGAATGAAATTTTTCATGATTTCAGCAACAGTTTTGTGATCATCTACTTGGACGACATTTTAATCTTTTCCAAGACTCATCTAGAGCACATCTCGCATGTAAAGCAGGTATTGCAACGACTGAGAGAAAACCATCTTTACGCGAAGATTGAGAAATGCAGTTTCCATCAAAGCCGTATTCCTTTCCTTGGATACATTATAAGTGCTGCCGGTTTCCAAATGGACCCTCAAAAACTTTCCGCTGTCTTGCAATGGCCCCAACCGACCACTTTAAGAGGGCTCCAAAGCTTTCTAGGGTTCGCAAATTACTACAGACGCTTCATCAAAGGTTTTGCCTCCATTGCGGCCCCCCTTACTGCTATGACTAAGAAAGGTACAAATTGCAAGGTATGGTCCTCAGAAGCAGAATCGGCTTTCCAGCAATTAAAAGACATGTTCAGCAAAGCTCCAATTCTTCAGCATCCAAATCCTGATCTCCAGTACATAGTTGAGGTTGATGCCTCTGAGGTAGGAGCAGGTGCCGTGCTCTCCCAGAGACAGCCCAAGTCTGGTAGAATCCATCCAGTAGCATTTTTTTCTAGAAAGTTTTCTCCAGCGGAGATGAATTACGATGTTGGGAATCGAGAACTACTGGCTATCAAATTGGCATTGTCTGAATGGCGACATCTTCTGGAAGGGGCTCCCAAACCTTTTTCTATCCTCACTGACCATAAAAACCTACTGTACCTTCAGACTGCAAGACGTTTGAACTCACGTCAGGCTCGATGGGCTCTGTTTTTCTCCCGTTTTAATTTTGTTCTTTCTTATGTTCCTGGGCATAAAAACAAGAAAGCCGATGCTCTTTCCAGACAGTTTGCTACCTCTGAAGAAGACCAACCTACCGAGCAGTATATAATCCCACCTCACAAAATTGTCACACAGATCTCTACGGCTCTTTCCCAACAGTTACAAGAAACCCAGAATTGTGTTCCCCAAGGCTTGAAGATACCACCAGGTCGCCTGTTCGTAGCCCCTAGCCTCAGAAAACCTGTACTCCTCTGGGCACATGATGGTGTTTTATCTGGTCATCCTGGTGTCACCATCACTCTTAAGACCTTGCAGCGTCATGTCTGGTGGCCTCATATGAAAAGGGATGTTACTGACTATGTGGCTGCCTGTCCAACTTGTGCTGCTAATAAAGTACCCCGTACATTGCCTACTGGACTGTTACAACCACTTTCAGCACCTCGTCAGCCTTGGACCCATTTGACTATGGACTTCATTACAGACTTACCCAAGTCCGAGGGCATGACTGCTATATGGGTCATAGTGGATCGCTTTTCAAAAATGTCTCATTTTGTGCCGCTCCCGGGATTACCTACAGCGGAAGCACTGTCTACTCTCTTCCTTTCCCATATTGTGAGATATCATGGCATACCTACCAATGTCGTCTCAGACCGCGGATCCCAGTTTGTTTCCCGATTCTGGAGAGCGTTCTGCAAGAAACTGGGAGTAACGCTTTCACTCTCTACCTCACATCACCCTCAAACAGATGGTCAAACCGAACGCATGAACCAGACCCTAGAAACCTATCTTCGACATTATGTCAATGCCTTACACTCCAACTGGTCTGAGTATTTGCCTTTAGCTGAGTTCGCCATTAATTCCCGTTGGCACAGTGCTCTTCATACCACACCATTCTACGCAGCCCTAGGCTATCACCCTCAGACTTTTCCCCTACTTCAGCCTTCTTCTGGTGTACCAGCAGCAGATCAGCGGGTTAAAAATATTCTGCTACATTGAAAAAAGATTCGCTTATTACTACGGAAGTCAGCAGGCAAGTATGCACTTTTTTCCAACAAACGAAGACGCCATATACCTCCATATGTGGTGGGGGACAGAGTTTGGCTATCAACCAAATATGTGAGACTGAAACAACCTTCTACCAAATTGGGCCCTCGATTCATTGGTCCTTACAGAATTATTGCTCGAGTCGGGCCAGTCTCCTATCGGTTGAAATTACCCTCCTCTCTCCGGATTCATCCTGTGTTCCACGTTTCCCTCCTCAAAAAAGCAATTTTCAATCGCTACTCCAGAACGCAACAGCTACCTCCTCCTGTTCTTGTTGATGGACAAAATGAGTTTGAAGTCTCCAAGATTCTTGATTCTAGAAGACAGGGTCGTGGCCTTCGGTTTCTGGTTCATTGGAAGGGATATCCTGTCACAGACCGTTCCTGGGTTCCAGCCAAAGATCTGCATGCCCCTTCTCTTATTCGAGACTTCCATGCCTCCTTTCCCACTAAGCCCCGCTAGGCCCCCGGAGGGGTCCACTGGGGAGGGGGCCCTGTCATGTACCTGGGTGTATTTGAACCGGGATCTTTCTGGTCCCAAAGCTGCAGCCTTACCTGTTGCGCTACTGAGCAGATCTAGACTTTTGGAAATGTCCTCTCAGTATTAAACATTACCTTGGACTCACCAGCCCCACCTACTGCCAGCTGTTTTCAATCAAAGCAGCCCTTAAAAAGGAAGTGATGCTATTTCTCAGCGCCCGTTTGTGTGGAATAGCTCCCTGGGTGTTGTGACTGCTTTTTGATCCTGATTTTCGTGTTGAACTTCTGCCTGAATTCCTGACTACTCTCCAGCCTGCTGATTTTGTACTTCACTGCCAGCTCGTGTATGACCTTTGCCTGCCTGACCACTCTCTGGATTTCGATCGTGTACCATTTTGCCTGATCTGTTGCCAACCTAATCTGCCTGACTACGTTTTCGCCTGAATCCTCAGCACACAAGTTCCACTTCAGACACTACCTATCACAGGTACCTTACAGTTATTCTGATGGAAAATGTTGATGGGTGAGTTTGCTGAATGACCATGAACAAGCCGACAGTCTTATACACTAATTAACGTAGTGAGGGTGTCAACAGGCTGGATGTAAACTTCTTTTACACATGGAACAATATTGTGGACAGTGATTAATGGTATAATCAACAATGATGCCTCAAACAGAATGTCTCTGTATAGTTTCCACCATCCAGTATAGACAGCCAGCTGATCAGTAGACAGATCCGTGTAAAGGAAACATTCACTCACCACTTCGTTGTGTGTTCAGTCGGCAACAAATGTTCAGTGCTTCAACTGATATCACCAGTGATCTGTTAGTTTCCACTCATTGGATCCGGAAGAAATCATTCGAACAGATGCACTTGAAGTAAAGGTCTGTCCATAATAGTGAGACTTCGGT
The DNA here is from genome assembly GCA_029206835.1 of Rana muscosa. NCBI lineage: Eukaryota > Metazoa > Chordata > Amphibia > Anura > Ranidae > Rana > Rana muscosa. Next base: position 345,372,802 of record CM055116.1, on the reverse strand, counting down.
ATGTACACGACGCAAAGCTAGTCCCAAGTCAAGACGGCATATTCAATGATCATAACGGATGATTAGGGCGGTTAGTCTGGTGGGTCAGGTCCCCCTGTTTAAACGCTACAAAGTGTGTAGGTGCAAGATTGCCTAACTGCTTACATGTTTCACCTTCAGTAAGGTTTCATCGGAGCATGCGCATAAGCCCGGTGCCTGTCCAGAAATAGTTTACCTCACAGGTGTTTTTCATTATCACAGCTGCTGTGTAATTGGATCAGTCATACCACCATTCGCGCTTGTTAATGCAATTCTTTTGGTACAGACTATAGAAAGAGTATTAAAAGTCTACCGTGGATGGGGGGAGGGGAAAGGGGGAGGGGGGGGTGTAGTATATTTTCCGGGAACACAGACAAAATTATCGGAAATTCACCACTGATTTATATAAATGAGAGATGACAGCACATGTATACAAAGCAAAAATACACAGGTCTGGCTACAGTTTTGGTCATCACCTAGCTATGCAAAGCTAGAGGTAAAGCGGAACCCTGGAAACCAAACAAGAAAGTGGGCTGTATCATATAAAGGAGAGGGGGGAAGGGGGAGGAGGGGGGGATTGGGGGTATTTTGATTATATAGTGAAGTTAGTAGAAATGAAAAAATTATACAATAAATTAAATTAGACAGTTGCTGGTGTTGCAAGATTTCTCCAGGCGCACCGTGGATGGCGCAAAACGCATCCACATCTATGTGTGGTGCTGTTAATCCATTCATCTGAAGTCTCAACCTTGCAATCAAATCCTGACGGGCTAAGTGTGCATGATTAAGCACCGTGCCCGAATGGTAATTCTCGGGATTACAGTCGACTACATTCATAGAAACAAAATCATGAGCTGTAATTGCAGTCCATCCTAAATGCAAATTCTTTATAAATTAGGTATGTTGTGAAACAATAGTTGTAGCAGACCGACCTAAATAAATAGTATGAATTGCATCTATTACGTTTTTCCATTGACAAGTGGGGGTAATGTTTATTATCACTGGCCCCCTGCGAAGGTAGCATATAATTCCAATCGCACATTTAAATCAAGTATCAAGAAAAACAGATTGCATTCATTATTCAATCCCAACGGCTGCATGCTATCTAAATTGTATATCCACATTTTTTTTTCCTGTACAAAATTCTGTCAAAATCTCCCCGTCTGTGTGGAAGGTTTAGGCGATAAATCCCTTTTACTACTAGTCCATCAGGTTTACCCTCATGATGTTTCAAGAAGTGAAGGGATAGGGGTCGTTCATCGTCTTTTTTGAGGATTGTTTGAATATGTTCCCCAATTCTAATTTTAAGCTGCCTTTTCGTCTTCCCCACATAAATCTTCCCGCACGGGCAGGTCAGAATGTAGATGACCCGGGTAGTGAGGCAGTTAATAAAGTTAGTGATCTTAAAACTTTTGGTGCCATTTGAATTGGTGAATGTGTCAGTGCGATCTACATGTTTGCACATGGAACATCTGCCACAGGCATACATGCCTTTCAATGGAGGTAAAGTGGTCAACCAGTTCGTTCTGGTGGGTCTAACATACTCCGAATGGACAAGGCTGTCCTTTAAATTGCGAGATCTCCTCACAGTAAGCATAGGTCGTTCCCCTACAAAATCCCTCAGGATGGGGGCATTAGATAAAATATGCCAATGTTGATTTAAAATACTCCTAACTTGTTCCCACTGGGATCCGTATTTAGTAATGATACGGATGGGAGCGTGTGTTTTGGTTTGTTTTTCCCTTTTCTTTTTGGACAACAGAGTACTCCTTTCCGTTTGGAAGGCTCTTTTTTTGGCCTTCCTCAGACAACCGTGGGAATAGCCCCTATCTCTGAATCTTCTGTAGAGTTGTTCCGCCTCGATTTTGAAGTCGGCTTCTCTAGAGCAGTTGCGTTTGCTGCGTAAGAACTGTCCCACAGGGATTCCTTGTATTAGGGATCGGGGGTGATGGCTACCAGCAAACAAAAGATTATTAGCTGCTGTATCCTTCCTGAATGTCTTGGTAGCTAGTTTATCGTCAATGACCGATATAGATAAATCCAGGAAGGAAAGTGTTTGTTGGTGCCAACTGTAGGTAAGCTTAATGTTCCTGTTGTTACAGTTGAGCTCACCAATAAATTGGGTGAGTTCATCTGGGGACCCTGCCCATAGCATGATTACATCATCAATAAATCTTAGCCATAATCGGCTATGTGCCTGGTAAAGGGGAGATGTATAGACTAGTTGTTCTTCCCATAGGCCAAGATGTAAACATGCGTAGGCTGGAACCCTTCAAAAACGATCCAGCTTTTGAGACAAATAATGATTTTCTTAAAAAAGAGATAGAGAGATTACAAAGGACTCTTAAAACCACCAAACAGGAAGCTTCAGACAGAATCTTCTTGACTGGGAAAAAGGTGATATCTTTGACCCCACTATTCAAAGAGGTAGGAGTAAATCCCGGAGAGGGCGTAACTCCAAATCCAGAGGAAGAAATCCCTCCACTAATGTCTCCTCCGACAGTGAACAGGATTCATCTGAAGCTATCCTACCTAAATCTGTAATTTTTTTAGACCCAAAAGGGGACGAGGGAGAAGGCCCCGCCCCCAGGAAACCTATACAAAACAAACCATCACAGAGGGAAACACAAAACACCAGACAGGGAAACCGACACAATGCGGAACAATACAAAAGGGACTTAAGATCAAGATCACACAAAAAATAACTGATACTGACACATCAGCAGTTGATCGGGAAGAGCCCACGCCAATTACTGATATGAAAATAGTAAACCTCACAGATTTCCCATTAAACAAATATCATCTCTCACTTCTCAAAAGAGGACTGTCTTTTTCACCTAAGTCCTCAATGAACGAGTTTGAGGTATTCAAAGACATCAGCTTGTTCCTGAGGAAACTTGTATTTCAATGCTGGCATACTCAACGAGATAGTGAGCAACCAATGACCGATGTAGATATGACTGAACAGGAAGCGTTGAGGAATTTGGTTTCCTGGAGGAAAATGAGGATGCGGATATCGACTCACCAAATGAAAATGAGTCTGATTGTCCGCGTCAATCTAAACTCCCCATTAAATCAGGAAAAATGCCACCACTGGCGAAACATCGCTGGATTTCCCTCTTCTTGGACCAAGTCCAAAAAGACCTATCTAAGGTGAATTGGCAATGGAGAGGTATAGACAACCTCTCCAAGTATGAACGGAAAGCACTTAGACAATTAGAGAAAGCTGATGATATAATAATCAAGAGCAGTGACAAAGGTGGTAACACCGTCCTCCTCACACAGACAATGTATGAAGGGGAAATAGAACGATTGCTGAGTGACAAGGATACCTACCTGAAACTTGAACAGAATCCCTTTCCTAGGAGAGTGCAGGAATTAAAAAAAAGTTGAGTTTTGCTTATGAGGAGAAACTCATTACCAAAAAAGAATTTGAGTATTTAAGGGTGATAGAGTTTAATACACCAACATTTTACATTATCCCTAAACTCCATAAATCCATCAGCAATCCTCCTGGCAGACCGATCGTATCTGCCATTAAGGGACCTCTGGAAAGGGTAGGTAAACTAGTTGATGCTCTCATCAAAGATCTTGTTATAGAACTTCTGTCGTTCATACAGGATACAGGAGATGTACTTCAGCATCTCGAAGGAACCCAATATCCTACGGGAAGCCCTTCTAGTGGGGATTGATGTTGAATCGTTGTACACATCGATCCCCCATGAGTGGGGACTTAAAGCAACCGACTCCTTTTTGCACCAGAAGTTTCCCATGCTAGCTGCACAAAATGAGTTCCTAGTTGACACATTGAACTTCATGTTGACAAATAATTGCTTCCAGTTTCTTAACAGAAACTATAAGCAAATAAGAGGAACTTCTATGGGTGCACCCTGGGCACCAGCCTACGCATGTTTACATCTTGGCCTATGGGAAGAACAACTAGTCTATACATCTCCCCTTTACCAGGCACATAGCCGATTATGGCTAAGATTTATTGATGATGTAATCATGCTATGGGCAGGGTCCCCAGATGAACTCACCCAATTTATTGGTGAGCTCAACTGTAACAACAGGAACATTAAGCTTACCTACAGTTGGCACCAACAAACACTTTCCTTCCTGGATTTATCTATATCGGTCATTGACAATAAACTAGCTACCAAGACATTCAGGAAGGATACAGCAGCTAATAATCTTTTTTTGCTGGTAGCCATCACCCCCGATCCCTAATACAAGGAATCCCTGTGGGACAGTTCTTACGTAGCAAACGCAACTGCTCTAGAGAAGCCAACTTCAAAATTGAGGTGGAACAACTCTACAGAAGATTCAGAGATAGGGGCTATTCCCACGGTTGTCTGAGGAAGGCCAAAAAAAGAGCCTTCCAAACGGAAAGGAGTACTCTGTTGTCCAAAAAGAAAAGGGAAAAACAAACCAAAACACACGCTCCCATCCGTATCATTACTAAATACGGATCCCAGTGGGAACAAGTTAGGAGTATTTTAAATCAACATTGGCAAATTTTATCTAATGCCCCCATCCTGAGGGATTTTGTAGGGGAACGACCTATGCTTACTGCGAGGAGATCTCGCAATTTAAAGGACAGCCTTGTCCATTCGGAGTATGTTAGACCCACCAGAACGAACTGGTTGACCACTTTACCTCCATTGAAAGGCATGTATGCCTGTGGCAGATGTTCCATGTGCAAACATGTAGATCGCACTGACACATTCACCAATTCAAATGGCACCAAAAGTTTTAAGATCACTAACTTTATTAACTGCCTCACTACCCGGGTCATCTACATGCTGACCTGCCAGTGCGGGAAGATTTATGTGGGGAAGACGAAAAGGCAGCTTAAAATTTAGAATTGGGGAACATATTCAAACAATCCTCAAAAAAGACGATGAACGACCCCTATCCCTTCACTTCTTGAAACATCATGAGGGTAAACCTGATGGACTAGTAGTAAAAGGGATTTATCGCCTAAACCTTCCACACAGACGGGGAGATTTTGACAGAATTTTGTACAGGAAAAAAAAATGTGGATATACAATTTAGATAGCATGCAGCCGTTAGATTGCATTCATTATTCAATCCCATCTGTTTTTCTTGATACTTGATTTAAATGTGCGATTGGAATTATATGCCACCTTCGCAGGGGGCCAGTGATAATAAACATTACCCCCACTTGTCAATGGAAAAACGTAATAGATGCAATTCATACTATTTATTTAGGTCGGTCTGCTACAACTATTGTTTCACAACATACCTAATTTATAAAGAATTTGCATTTAGGATGGACTGCAATTACAGCTCATGATTTTGTTTCTATGAATGTAGTCGACTGTAATCCCGAGAATTACCATTCGGGCACGGTGCTTAATCATGCACACTTAGCCCGTCAGGATTTGATTGCAAGGTTGAGAATTCAGATGAACGGATTAACAACACCACACATAGATGTGGATGTGTTTTGCACCATCCACGGTGCGCCTGGAGAAATCTTGCAACACCAGCAACTGTCTAATTTAATTTATTGTATAATTTTTTCATTTCTACTAACTTCACTATATAATCAAAATACCCCCAATCCCCCCTCCCCCCCCCTTCCGCCCCCTCTCCTTTATATGATACAGCCCACTTTCTTATTTGGTTTCCAGGGTTCCGCTTTACCTCCAGCTTTGCATAGCTAGGTGATGACCAAAACTGTAGCCAGACCTGTGTATTTTTGCTTTGTATACATGTGCTGTCATCTCTCATTTATATAAATCAGTGGTGAATTTCCGATAATTTTGTCTGTGTTCCCAGAAAATATACTACACCCCCCCCCTTTCCCCCCCCCCATCCACGGTAGACTTTTAATACTCTTTCTATAGTCTGTACCAAAATAATTGCATTAACAAGCGCGAATGGTGGTATGACTGATCCAATTACACAGCAGCTGTGATAATGAAAAACACCTGTGAGGTAAACTATTTCTGGACAGGCACCGGGCTTATGCGCATGCTCCGATGAAACCTTACTGAAGGTGAAACATGTAAGCAGTTAGGCAATCTTGCAGCTACACACTTTGTAGCGTTTAAACAGGGGGACCTGACCCACCAGACTAACCGCCCTAATCATCCGTTATGATCATTGAATATGCCGCCTTGACTTGGGACTAGCTTTGCGGCGTGTACATACCGAAGTCTCACTATTATGGACAGACCTTTACTTCAAGTGCATCTGTTCGAATGATTTCTTCCGGATCCAATGAGTGAAAACTAACAGATCACTGGTGATATCAGCTGAAGCACTGAACATTTGTTGCCGACTGAACACACAACGAAGTGGTGAGTGAATGTTTCCTTTACACGGATCTGTCTACTGATCAGCTGGCTGTCTATACTGGATGGTGGAAACTCTACAGAGACATTCTGTTTGAGGCATCATTGTTGATTATACCATTAATCACTGTCCACAATATTGTTCCATGTGTAAAAGAAGTTTACATCCAGCCTGTTGACACCCTCACCACGTTAATTAGTGTATAAGACTGTCGGCTTGTTCATGGTCATTCTGCAAACTCACCCATCAACATTTTCCATCAGAATAACTAACGGCACAGAAGGAACTCTGTTCATTATCAACTACATACTTAGATACTGAGATTCATAAGCACTATTGATTATTGCAAACATCGGTATATTACATAAGATCAGCAGCGGTTGAATGTGTATGGTGTTTATGGTCGATTGGGTGGCCACCACTGTTTAATGTTCATATTTTGACTAGTCTTATTTTATATTAGGTGGTTTAGATGTGGTGTTTCTTTCAATAATATTACCATTAAATTGTTTTCTTTAATTTTCTATCCTTGCGGTCTACTAATATTTAGTACATATAATTACTTGAGCCTCTTTGAAGAATACTGTCAGTGGGGGACTTTGATTCTCCACATCCCTTCTCCTTTTTTCTACATTTATTGAATTCTGTCAAGCAAGTCGCAAGTCCTCAAACAGGTGACTCAAGTCTGACTTAAGTCAAGTCATGTGACTCAAGTCCCCCACCTCTGCTTAGTGGGGGTTTTCCCTTTTAGGCATGTTGGGGAGGATAGAGGCTAACTGTGGGTGCAGATTGAGCAGTACAGTCGGGTCCCCTGTCAGTGTGATTAACCGCTGATCATGCCTCTCAGCCAGGGCTTCCTCACAGAGCCTTCATGCAGGTCCATGGCTGGCCACGTCCCTGAAATTGTTTGCATTTAAACTGTCTAAGTCATAACTGTACTATTTCAACTCTACAAAGAAGGAACAAGAAGGTATGAGTCACTCCTCAAATTCCATAATGTATGTCAGTTTGTACTTGAGCTGTATTTTATTTTCTTCTTAAAAAATTAAAAATAAATATTAACAAGGAAAGAACATATATTTAAACATTATACTGACCCTTTAAGCAATATGATGTTCCTTAATGAAACCCGAGTAAAAAGAGCATTGTGAAAAGTTTAGAATCTATATATCATTTGATACTAATACTGTATTTCCAAATCACAAAACTGGAAATTGGTAATCATTGTGTATCCAATGGGCATAGACTAATAATGTAACTGTCTAATATAAAAAAATGTATTTGACTCTTTAATGAAGAGGTTAGTGAAGTTACAGTTATCTAGCCTTGTCTAAGTAATCCCTTGATTGCGTTTGCATAGCCAAAGGCTTTATTTTAATCATACAATTACAAAAATGAATTGTAGCATATAAAAGAAACTATAATCTAAAAAATAAATTGAAAGTCACAGATAGCAACAAGGTAAGCTACTCTATAAAGCCACAGAATTGAAAGAAATTAGTTTTCAAGGCTATCCACAACATTAAGCTTATCCAAGAAATTTTGACCACTGTGATAGATGGGTTCAGGCATTAAAGATTGTAACTAAGCCAGGGCTCAAAATTTCTACTACTAGCCAGGCCTCAAGAGTTACTCGCCACCAGTTGCCCCATCTAACACATACACTGCCCGCCCCTAATTCTGCCCCTAAATACGCCCTCGTAGATTACCTCATGGAATGGCACTGTTAAATGTTTTATGCAGAATCAAGTTACACAATTAAATTTTACCAACAACAATTTTAACAAAATGGGACAGGGCACTGGGGACAGACCAGAGGGACATGGACTTTTTTACTTCTGCAAATTCTGCTCTCCCTCTTCCCATGTACAAGCTTCCCTCCTCCTCCTCCGCCTTCTCTCTCTAGAACCAGGTCTCTTCCCCATTCTCTTGCTGTCTCCTCTGCAACCCCCACCCATCCTCCTCTCTCTTTCTTTCCCTCTCCTATTCTACCCACTCTCATCATCAGGAGCCCCTGTGTGCGGCTCTACGCTTGCATGTCCCCACTTCCCCCTTTCATTCAGTCTGGCAGTGAGGAGAGGAGCTGCAGCACAGCGAGAGGGAATACAATCCAGCGCTGATATCCACACACCTGCATTGACACCACAGCACAGCACACACTGACACCGCACAGCACACATTGAGACCAGCCTGCTCACACTGCACTGCTCAGGCTGAACTGCTACATAGAGCACAAGGAGAGCAAAACTCCACAAACTGGAAGGCTGCCGCCAGAGGTGTAACTAGAACCTTCAGGGCCCTGGTGCAAGGAAACATGAAGGGCCCCCTGACCTCTGGTCCTGGGGCCCTTTCTAATGATCCTGGTGTCCCTTTCTCCCATCATGGGGGACCTTGATTATGGTCCTGCAGCAGGACCCCATTTACACATTTGAACCAATTGGACCACCCATTGTTTTGTATAGGGAGGCAGAAGTAAACAGACTTGTCCATTTACACCTACCTGCATCCGCTCCAATGAAAACAGATGGATGGAGATCCATTCCCCATCCATCTAGCTAATTGAATGACAGTCAGACTGGTCCATAGAGAACAGCAGTCTGTGACTGTGTCCACTCTGCACAAGTGGAACAGAAATGGACCTGTCATCCTTCTGCTCAGCGGGGATCAGCGGGGAGTTCCCCCACTGAGCAGGTGGATTTGCTTGGCAGAGTCCGCCCATGTGAAAGGGCCCTAAGGGAGAGCTCTGTGGACTGTAATGTAAAGGGAAACTGATGTAGGAGGTACTCTTGGAATCCTGATGTAAGGGGGTCTCTGCTCACCAAAGTCCCCACATACATCAGAGTCCCCCTTTACATTACAGTCCACGGAGCTCTCCCTTACTTAAAGCAGGGTTCCACATAAAAATGGAACTTCCGCTTTTCGGAACCCTCCCCCCCTCCGGTGTCACATTTGGCACCTTTCAGGGGGAAGGGGGTGCAGATACCTGTCTAAGACAGGTATTTGAACCCACTTCCGGGAATAGACTCATGCGGCAGATATGCCCCTACCCGCACTCCCCCGCTGTCTCCTGGGAAACACACTGTTCCCAGGAGAGAGCGGGGACCAGTGACGGCGCGCCGCTCTACTCGCGCATGCGCAGCAGGGAACTGGGCAGTGAAGCCGCATGGCTTCACTACCCGATTCCCTCACAGAGGATGGCGGCGGGTGCAGCCGAGGGATGAGCGATTGCTCGACCTCGGCTGCCGACATCGCGGGCACGCTGGACAGGTAAGGGTCCATATTTTAAAAGTCAGCAGCTGCAGTATTTGTAGCTGCTGGCTTTTAAAAAAAATAAATCGGCGGAACCTCCACGTTAAGTGTGCTCAAAGGCTGGCAAGATAAGAGAGGAGGGGGAGGGACATTTCCCTTACCATAGATGAAGGCTTGGGCCATGGATTGGTCAGCAAACAAGGCCTACTAGCCTGTGCTATATATATATATATATATACATAGGCTGGCAGAGCATGCTGGGGCTTGTAGTGCACCACACTAGGGAAACCCCAGTGGGCTGCTGTGTTGCTTGAGGGGCTCTGGAGGTGACAACACACTCTCTTCAGTCCCATCCATTACTGACCCACCTGTGTGCTGCTTTCTTTTCAATCACTGAGAAGTTTCATTAGGAAGCAAGGTGACTGGCTGACCTGGAGAGCTGTCTGTGGAGGGTTGCAGCATCCATAATACAAGCTGGCCTTTTTCCTCCACTATCTACCTGCAGGCTGCTGGAGTTTCTCTTTGGGAAGCACGGAGGAGCTGCCGAGGATTGGAATGTGGGAGGGGCCACAGGGACACACACAAGGGGGTGGGAGGAGAAGATCCTGCTCTCTGTATCTTTTCTTCCCTCCTGTCCGACGTCCTTGCGAGAATGGTGGGGCTGTCGGTGCGGGGTCCAAGCAGTGTAACAGAGAGTGTAATAGACACTCTGAAGCCACATTACAGGTCTTTTTCCTTCCTGCTCTCTGCGCTCCAGCTACATTGGTCGGGTGGGAAGCCAGGCTCAGAGAGGTTCCAGGGCTTGACAAGAATTGTAAGGAAAGCACCTGTGTACTGCACTGCCGGTGTGTGGCTCACCAGACTACATTTCCCGCACGTACCTTTCCTCTTCCACCGCCAGTCGCAGTGGGGCTCTAAGTGTAGGCACAGATTGGACTGATGGTCATGCAGCCCTGTCATCAGTCGCCACCAGCCTAATTCCACTCGCCAAATGCGAGCAGGCGAGTGGAAATTTTGAGGGCTGAACTAAGCAATATGATCTAAACAAGTCCGAAAAAAGCGAGTTGTGTTGATGTTATTGTTTAAAGATACAGAATCAGGAAAATTTTATGTTGACTAATTCATTTGGTCAATTGGCCATTGTTTATTTGTTAAAATGATATACAGTGCAATTCATGTATAGTGTGTTTTCAGAAATATTCTATTCTACAGTAGGTGGTGCCGATTTTGTGTTTCCAGTGCGATGGGATCACACTGGAAACTGGCGATGCGAGGCTGTGCTTCTCGCGCTTGCCGCCCCCACGAGATGCCGCGCATCCATAGGAATCCATTGGGGCGGCGAGCAGGAGGAGCAACATAGCTTGGCGCTGGCTTCCGAGACGGGGTTCGCGGGTGTCAATCTCGCCGCTAGCAGAGGCGAGATTGACACAATATCGGCGTCAGGTACTGTATTTCTAAACAATATTCAGAAATTCATACAACCGTTACATTTATTCAACCTAATAATTACACAATTGGGTGGTTTCGCTAAAGACCAATAGACTGTGCACTCTACAAATGCAGTTGCTCCAGAGCTTAATACGTGAGGGGAAGCTCTGCTGACTTCCATCATCCAATCATGTGCAAGCAAAAATGCTGCTTTTTTTCCCCCTTGCATGTGATTGGGTATTCTTTGTAAAGTGAAGCTTCACCTCATTTACTAAGCTCTGGAATAGGGATGAGCTCGCTGTTGGAGTCGAACGCATGTTCGACTCAAACATCAACTGTTCGCCTGTTCGGCAAAACCAGAACTTTGTGGGCTGTTCGTGCCATGTTCGTGTGGCGCGAACGGGCCACAATGCACTGCACCATCGCAGTGCATTGCTGGCTGATGATTAGCCAAGCATGCACTGTGACCCCGCATGCTTGGCCAATCACAGCGCCGGCAGCGAGGAGAGCCATAATTGGCCACAGGCAGGATGCCCGTGGCCAATTATAGCTCAGGGGGGTTTAGTACATGCCCCACACTATATAAGGCCGCCAGCGCGGCGGCCTTGTGTACTGTGTTGGCGTGCAGGGAGAGAGCAGGATAGGCTGGGACAGTGTCAGTGTCATCTTTGCTTAACCTAGCACAGTTACAGTGAGTGTAGTGTGTTGGCATGCAGGGAGAGAGCAGGATAGGCAGGGACAGTGTCAGTGTCATCTTTGCTTGTTAACCTGCAGCAGTTACAGTGGGTGTAGTGTGCCTCCTGTACAGTATACACCTGAAGCTACCCCTTATTGCTGATGTTGGTGTTGTTCTGTTGTGTAAAACAGGCATCTGCAAGCAGTTACAGTGGGTGTAGTGTGCCTCTTGCACAGTATACACCTGAAGCTACCCCTTATTGCTGGTGTTGTTCTGTTGTGTAACACATGCATCTGCAGTAGTTACAGTGGGTGTAGTGTGCCTCCTGCACAGTATATACCTGAAGCTACCACTTATTGCTGGTGTTGGTGGTGTTCTGTTGTGTAACACAGGCATCTGCAAGCAGTTACAGTGGGTGTAGTATGCTTCCTACACAGTATACAGCTGAAGCTACCCCTTATTGCTGGTGTTCTGTTGTGTAACACAGGCATCTGCAAGCAGTTACAGTGGGTGTAGTGTGCCTCCTGCACAGTATACACCTGAAGCTACCCCTTAATGCTGGTGTTGTTCTGTTGTGTAACACAGGCATCTGCAGCAGTTACAGTGGGTGTAGTGCGCCTTGTGCACAGTATACACCTGAAGCTACCCCTTATTGCTGGTGTTGTTCTGTTGTGTAACACAGGCATCTGTAGCAGTTACAGTGGGTGTAGTGTGCCTCCTGCACAGTATACACCTGAAGCTACCCCTGATTGCTGGTGTTGGTGTTGTTCTGTTGTGTAACACAGGCATCTGCAAGCAGTTACAGTTTGTGTAGTGTGCCTCCTGCACCGTATACACCTGAAGCTACCCCTTATTGCTGGTGTTGTTCTGTTGTGTAACACAGGCATCTGCAGCAGTTACAGTGGGTGTAGTGCGCCTTGTGCACAGTATACACCTGAAGCTACCCCTTATTGCTGGTGTTGTTCTGTTGTGTAACACAGGCATCTGCAAGCAGTTACAGTGGGTGTAGTGTGCCTCCTGCACAGTATACACCTGAAGCTACCCCTTATTGCTGGTGTTGTTCGGTTGTGTAACACAGGCATCTGCAGCAGTTACAGTGGGTGTAGTGTGCCTCCTGCACAGTATACACCTGAAGCTACCCCTTATTGCTGGTGTTGGTGTTGTTCTGTTGTGTAACACAGGCATCTGCAAGCAGTTACAGTTTGTGTAGTGTGCCTCCTGCACCGTATACACCTGAAGCTACCCCTTATTGCTGGTGTTGGTGTTGTTCTGTTGTGTAACACAGGCATCTGCAAGCAGTTACAGTGGGTGTAGTGTGCCTTCTGCACAGTATACACCTGAAGATACCCCTTATTGCTGGTGTTGTTCTGTGGTGTAACACAGGCATCTGCAGCAGTTACAGTGGGTGTAGTTTGCCTCCTGCACAGTATACACCTGAAGCTACCCCTTATTGCTGGTGTTGTTCTGTTGTGTAACACAGGCATCTGCAGCAGTTACAGTGGGTGTAGTGTGCCTCCTGCACAGTATACACCTGAAGCTACTGTAAGGTACCTGTGATAGGTAGTGTCCGAAGTGGAACTTGTGTGCTGAGGATTCAGGCGAAAACGTATTCAGGCAGATTAGGTTGGCAACAAATCAGGCAAAACGGTACACGTTCGAAATCCAGAGAGTGGTCAGGCAGGCAAAGGTCATACACGAGCTGGCGGTGAAGTACAAAATCACCAGGCTAGAGAGTAGTCAGGAATTCAGGCAGAAGTACAACACGAAAATCAAGATCAAAAAGCAGTCACAACACCCAGGGAGCTATTCCACACAAACGGGCGCTGAAAGATAGCATCACTTCCTTTTTATGGGCTGCTTTGATTGAAAATTGTCCACAGCTGGCAGCAGGTGGGGCTAGTGAGTCCAAGGTAATGCTTAATACTGAGAGGACATTTCCAAAAGTCCAGATCTCCTCCGTAGCACAACAGGTAAGGCTGCAGCTGTGGGACCAGGAAGATCCCGGTTCAAATACACCCAGGTACATGACAGGGCCCCCTCCCCAGTGGACCCCTCCGAGGGCCTAGTGGGGCTTAGTCGGAAAGGAGGCATGGAAGTCTCAAATAAGAGAAGAGGCATGCAGATCTTTGGCTGGAACCCAGGAACGGTCTGTGACGGGATATCCCTTCCAATGAACCAGATACTGAAGGCCACAACCCTGTCTTCTAGAATCAGGAATCTTGGAGACTTCAAACTCATTTTGTCCATCAACAAGAACAGGAGGAGGTAGCTGTTGTGTTCTGGAGTAGCGATTGAAAATTGCTTTTTTGAGGAGGGAAACGTGGAACACAGGATGAATCTGGAGAGAGGAGGGTAATTTCAACCGATAGGAGACTGGCCCGACTTGAGCAATAATTCTGTAAGGACCAATGAATCGAGGGCCCAATTTGTTAGAATTTTGTTTCAGTCTCACATATTTGGTTGATAGCCAAACTCTGTCCCCCACCACATATGGAGGTATATGGCGTCTTCGTTTGTTGGAAAAAAGTGCATACTTGCCTACTGACTTCCGTAGTAATAAGCAAATCTTTTTCCAATGTAGCAGAATATTTTTCACCCGCTGATCTGCTGCTGGTACACCAGAAGAAGGCTGAAGTAGGGGAAAAGTCTGAGGGTGATAGCCTAGGGCTGCGTAGAATGGTGTGGTATGAAGAGCACTGTGCCAACGGGAATTAATGGTGAACTCAGCTAAAGGCAAATACTCAGACCAGTTGGAGTGTAAGGCATTGACATAATGTCGAAGATAGGTTTCTAGGGTCTGGTTCATGCGTTCGGTTTGACCATCTGTTTGAGGGTGATGTGAGGTAGAGAGTAAAAGTGTTACTCCCAGTTTCTTGCAGAACGCTCTCCAGAATCGGGAAACAAACTGGGATCCGCGGTCTGAGACGACATTGGTAGGTATGCCATGATATCTCACAATATAGGAAAGGAAGAGAGTAGACAGTGCTTCCGCTGTAGGTAATCTCGGGAGCGGCACAAAATGAGACATTTTGGAAAAGCGATCCACTATGACCCATATAGCAGTCATGCCCTCGGACTTGGGTAAGTCTGTAATGAAGTCCATAGTCAAATGGGTCCAAGGCTGACGAGGTGCCGAAAGTGGTCATAACAGTCCAGTAGGCAATGTACGGGGTACTTTATTAGCAGCACAAGTTGGACAGGCAGCCACATAGTCAGTAACATCCCTTTTCATATGAGGCCACCAGACATGACGCTGCAAGGTCTTAAGAGTGATGGTGAGACCAGGATGACCAGATAACACACCATCATGTGCCCACAGGAGTACAGGTTTTCTGAGGCTAGGGGCTATGAACAGGCGACCTGGTGGTATCTTCAAGCCTTGGGGAACACGATTCTGGGTTTCTTGTAACTGTTGGGAAAGAGCAGTAGAGATCTGTGCGACAATTTTGTGAGGTGGGATTATATACTGCTCGGTAGGTTGGTCTTCTTCAGAGGTAGCGAACTGTCTGGAAAGAGCATCGGCTTTCTTGTTTTTATGCCCAGGAACATAAGAAAGAACAAAATTAAAACGGGAGAAAAACAGAGCCCATCGAGCCTGACGTGAGTTCAAACGTCTTGCAGTCTGAAGATACAGTAGGTTTTTATGGTCAGTGAGGATAGAAAAAGGTTTGGGAGCCCCTTCCAGAAGATGTCGCCATTCAGACAATGCCAATTTGATGGCCAGTAGTTCTCGATTCCCAACATCGTAATTCATCTCCACTGGAGAAAACTTTCTAGAAAAAAATGCTACTGGATGGATTCTACCGGACTTAGGCTGTCTCTGGGAGAGCACGGCACCTGCTCCTACCTCAGAGGCATCAACCTCAACTATGTACTGGAGATCGGGATTTGGATGCTGAAGAATTGGAGCTTTGCTGAACATGTCTTTTAATTGCTGGAAAGCCGATTCTGCTTCTAAGGACCATACCTTGCAATTTGTACCTTTCTTAGTCATAGCAGTAAGGGGGGCCCGCAATGGAGGCAAAACCTTTGATGAAGCGTCTGTAGTAATTTGCGAACCCTAGAAAGCTTTGGAGCCCTCTTAAAGTGGTCAGTTGGGGCCATTGCAAGCCAGCAGAAAGTTTTTGAGGGTCCATTTGGAAACCAACAGCACTTATAATGTATCCAAGGAAAGGAATACGACTTTGATGGAAACTGCATTTCTCAATCTTCGCGTAAAGATGGTTTTCTCTCAGTCATTGCAATACCTGCTTTACATGCGAGATGTGCTCTAGATGAGTCTTGGAAAATATTAAAATGTCGTCCAAGTAGATGATCACAAAACTGTTGCTGAAATCATGAAAAATTTCATTCATGAAACGTTGGAAGACAGCAGGGGCATTACACAACCCAAATGGCATAACCAGATATTCAAAATGTCCATTACGAGTGAATGCTGTCTTCCACTCGTCCCCGTCTTTAATTCAAATCAGATTATAAGCCCCTCGTAGGTCTAGCTTGGAGAAGATAACAGCCCCCTTAAGTACATCAAACAGTTCAAGAATGAGAGGCAAAGGGTAGGAGTCTTGTATGGTGATTTGATTTAACCCTCGATAGTCTATGCATGGTCGAAGACCCCCATCTTTTTTTTAACAAAGAAAAAACCTGCCCCTACTGGAGAAGAGGAGGGTCGGATAAAACCTCTTTCCAAGTTGTCTTTTACGTATTCCTCCATGGATTTTTGTTCAGGCAAAGACAGGGGATAGGTCCTTCCTTTGGGAAGAGGTGCTCCAGGAATCATTTTAATTGCACAGTCAAAAGAACAATGTGGAGGTAAAACCTCTGCCTTTTGCTTGCAAAATACATCTGCAAACGCATGGTATTCATGAGGCAAGGTAGGTGGGACGGCCACGGAAGCCAACATACAAGCAGAAAGTCTTTTGGGTTGAGACAAACAGTTTGAATGACAGAACGACCCCCAAGAGGTTAGTTCTCCATTTTCTCAATCAAAAGAATGGTTATGTTGTTGTAACCATGGGTAACCAAGGATAACGGGCAGAAGTGGAGAATCAATAAGAGACAAGACAACTTCCTCTTTGTGGAGTACACCTACCTGAAGGGTGATTGTCATAGTCTCAATTTTTACAATGCCATCTCCCAAGGGTTGTCCATTCACGGTGTTAATGTTCAGGGGTCTAGATTTTGGAACAAATGGGATATTTTATTTTCTTTAGCAAAAGTGTAGTCCAAGAATATGCCAGCAGCTCCAGAATCCACAAAAGCCTCACAGGAGACAAGTTTAGAGGGTAAATGGATAATTGCAGGAACGGTAATCTTGGTCTTGGAGGATATACCTGTAAGGTCTAAGCCAGCTCCTCCAACACTGGTTAGACCCTGCCTTTTACTGGATGGGAAGGGTAGACAGATAATAAATGTCCTTTAAGTCCACAGTATAGGCATAGGCCCAATGCACGCCTCCTTTGTTTCTCTGACTCAGTTAGGTGGAGACGGATTACATCCATGGGTTTCACAGGTGCCTGGGGTTCAACTGAGATTTCAGGTTCTGGCTGAGGTGGTGCTTGGAAGTTAGGGGCCAAACGGTAAACTGGCCTAGGAAACTTGTGAGTTCTAAGTCTCTCTTGGCACCTTTCATGATACCGGACATCCAGACGAACACAGAGCTCTATGAATTTCTCTAGGTCTTCTGGGGAATCCTTATAGACTAATTCGTCTTTGATGCGATCTGCAAGACCTTTTCATAAGGCTGCACGTAATGCCCTTGAGTCCCAATTAATCTCAGCAGTAAAGGTACGAAACTCAATAGCATATTGTGCCACAGACCTGGTGCCTTGTTGCATGTCCAAGAGTGAGTACTCAGCTGCAGAAGCTCTATCTGGCTTGTCAAATACAGTCTGGAGAGAAGCCAGAAATTTGTCAGCATCTTGCAGCACAGGATCATTGCATTCCAGATAAGGAGAGACCCAGGCCAGGGCCTTCCCCTTTAACAAGGAAATTACAAAAGTCACTTTGGCAGACGAAGTGCTAAAGGTCCCAGGGTTGTTGCGGAAATGCAAACTGCAAACATTTAAAAAGCCTCTGCAGTCCTCAGTATCACCACCAAATTTGTCAGGCAAGGGAAGTTTGGGTGGTACAGAAGAGGCGGGTTGGATCGTAGCAGGAGTAGGATCCGGAGTCTGGACCGTTACAGAGGAACCAGGCAAACATGATTTAAGCATAGTACAAAGTTCATCTAACTTTGCGTCCAGGGAAGAAAGATGCTGTTCATGAGCTCCAATCAATTGTCCCTGACATGAAATCGCCTTAACAATCTCAGCAGGGTCCACTGTCATTGTGGCCCATTTGTAATGTAAGGTACCTGTGATAGGTAGTGTCCGAAGTGGAACTTGTGTGCTGAGGATTCAGGCGAAAATGTAGTCAGGCAGATTAGGTTGGCAACAGATCAGGCAAAACGGTACACGATCGAAATCCAGAGAGTGGTCAGGCAGGCAAAGGTCATACATGAGCTGGTGGTGAAGTACAAAATCAGCAGGCTAGAGAGTAGTCAGGAATTCAGGCAGAAGTTCAACACGAAAATCAAGATCAAAAAGCAGTCACAACACGGAGGGAGCTATTCCACACAAACGGGCGCTGAGAGATAGCATCACTTCCTTTTTATGGGCTGCTTTGATTGAAAATTGTCCACACCTGGCAGCAGGTGGGGCTAGTGAGTCCAAGGTAATGCTTAATACTGAGAGGACATTTCCAAAAGTGCAGCTCTCCTCCGTAGCACAACAGGTAAGGCTGCAGCTGTGGGACCAGGAAGATCCCGGTTCAAATACACCCAGGTACATGACAGCTACCCCTTATTGCTGGTGTAGGTGTTGTTCTGTTGTGTAACACAGGCATCTGCAAGCAGTTACAGTGGGTGTAGTGTGCCTCCTGCACAGTATACACCTGAAGCTACCCCTTATTGCTGGCTTTGGTGTTGTCCTGTTGCGTAACACAGGCATCTGCAAGAAGTTACAGTGGGTGTAGTGTGCCTCCTGCACAGTATACACATGAAGCTACCCCTTATTGCTGGTGTTGGTGTTGTTCTGTTGTGTAACACAGGCATCTGCAAGCAGTTACAGTGGGTGTAGTGTGCCTCCTGCACAGTATACACCTGAAGCTACCCCTTATTGCTGATGTTGTTCTGTTGTGTAACACAGGCATCTGCAGCAGTTACAGTGGGTTTAGTGTGCCTCCTGCACAGTATACACCTGAAGCTACCCCTTATTGCTGGTGTTGTTCTGTTGTGTAACACAGGCATCTGCAGCAGTTACAGTGGGTGTAGTGTGCCTCCTGTACAGTATACACCTGAAGCTACCCCTTATTGCTGGTGTTGGTGTTGTTCTGTTGTGTAACAAAGGCATCTGGGAGCAGTTACAGTGGATGTAGTGTGCCTCCTGCACAGTATACACCTGAAGCTACCCCTTATTGCTGGTTTTCCCATCTCCCTGCAGGCCATTAGTATGTCTGGAAGGCCAACAAGGAGAGGCAGACAGTCACAAGCCAATAAAAGAGGGCAAGCAGGCTCTGTGTCTAGGGGCAACATTGCTGGTTGTGGACGCGGTGCATCGTCATCAGCACATGGCCATGGGACACGCTTGTCCTTATTTTCGGCAGCTGGACGTGTTGAGCTGCATCATGCCGAAGACTTGGTAGAGTAGATGACCAAGCCCTCCTCATCATCCTCCTCCTCTCTCACCCAGGCTCAGGGTACTGGCAAAGCAGCTGCCAATGCGTCCTCTTCCCTCGTATCAATGTCATCAGTCACTCCTTCCCTAGACCCACCATGTCCTCCTGAGGGATCCCCCGAACTGTTTGAGCACAGTGTTGGGTACATGCTCCAGGAGGATCCCCAGCGTTTTGAAGGCTCTGATGATGATAGCCAGCTAGAGGATCTAGCAGTCTGGCAGTCATGTTCCACCAGCTGCAGCATACTGCCAGGTTTGCTCCAGTGATCAAGAGGGAGGGGATGATGAGGTCACTGACTCCACGTGGGTGCCTGATAGGAGAGAGGAGGAGGAGGAGGCACATCTCCAATGAGGCAGGATGCCCTCCGGGGGCCAGCTTAAGGGCAGCACACCGACTGAATCACACCACAGAGCTCCACCTGTGCAGGGCGCTGCCTTTGCGCGTTATTCCAAAAGTTCTTTGGTGTGGGCCTTTTTTGGGTTTGAGTGTATCAGATTGCACCGCTGCTATTTGCTACATATGTCTCAAGCGTATCTCGCGTGGCCAAAACATCAGCCGCTTGGGCACCACATGCTTGACCAGACATATGTTGACCTGCCATGCAGCTCGTTGGCAAGCGTACCTTAAACACCCACACCAAAGAACAAAGCGGACCTCTCCTTGCTCCTCATCAGCTGGAATCTCCAACCCCACTATACCTTCAGTCCTCTCAGAAACCTGCACTGAGAGGAATGAAGGTGTAGAATTAGGTGTGTCACAGCAAAGTATTTGCGAGCACTCTGCTAGCAGTACACCGACGTCCGATTGTAGCAGGCAAATTTCCCTGCCCCACCTGCTGGACCGTCAAAAGAAGTTTCCTCCCAGCCATCCACATGCCCAGCGGTTGAATGCTAGCTTGGCTAAATTGCTAGCACTTCAACTGCTGCCTTTTCAGTTGGTAGACTCGGCCCCCTTCCGTGAGTTTGTGCAATGTGCGGTTCCTCAGTAGCAGGTTCCCAAACGCCACTTTTTCTCATGGAAGGCAATTCCGACTCTCTACCGGCATGTGGAAGGCAATGTCTTGGCCTCGCTGGACAGGGCGGTCTGCGGTAAGGTGCATATTACCGCTGGCTCATGGTCCCGCAGGCATGGACAGGGACGTTACCTATCTTTCACGGCACATTGGGTGACTCTGCTGGCAGCTGGGAAGGATGCAGGACAAGGTGCAGTAGTGTTGGAGGTTGTTCCGCCACCACGCCTCCAAAATGCTACTACTGGTTGTGACACACCTCTCTTCTCCACCCCCTCCTCTTGTTCTTCCTCCATGGCCTCTTCCTGTGCTTTGTCCTCGGAACTAGCGGCGCTCCGTAGGCGTTCAAAGGGCTACGCAAGTACGCAGGCAAAAAGATGCCATGCCATGCTTGCGCTGGTGTGTTTAGGGGACAGGAGCCACACTGGGGCAGAGGTTCTGTCAGCTCTGTAGGGACAGGCCGAGAGGTGGTTGACGCCACGCCAGCTTAAGCCAGGAATGGTGGTTTGCGACAATGGCACCAACCTCCTCTTTGCCCTCCGACAGGGACAATTGACCCATGTGCCCTGTGTGGCTCACGTCCTTAACCTGGTGGTGCAGCGGTTCTTGGGCAGGTACCCCAGCTTACAGGATGTCCTGAGGCAGGCCAGGAAAGTCTGTGTGCATTTCCGCTGATCATATAATGCCAGTGCTCGGCTAGCTGAGCTGCAAAAGGAGTTGAACCTGCCCAAGAACCGCCTTATATGTGACATGCCCACCAGGTGGAACTCAACGTTGGCCATGCTGCAGTGTCTGCACACACAGCAGAGGGCCATTAATGAGTACCTGTGCGACTACGGCACCAGGACATGATCAGGGGAGCTCAGTTTTTTTTCACCATGCCAGTGGGGCATGATCAGGGATGCATGCACTGTCCTGGCACCATTTGAGGAGGCCACGAAGATGGTGAGCAGTGATAGTGAATGCATCAGTGACACTGTACCTCTTGTCCACCTGTTGGAGCATACGCTGCGTGGAATAATGGACAGGGCACTTGAGGCAGAACAGAGGCAGGAAGAGGAGGACTTCCTTGCCTCTCAAGG
Organism: Rana muscosa; assembly: GCA_029206835.1. NCBI lineage: Eukaryota > Metazoa > Chordata > Amphibia > Anura > Ranidae > Rana > Rana muscosa. The sequence continues at coordinate 345,351,297 of CM055116.1, read as the reverse complement.
TCCCCTTTATCCAGACAGTGTTCCTTCTGTCCCACCCATCACACAGAAAGAGGATGAGGAGGAGGAAGATTGTGTCAGCATGGAGGTGGAGCCTGGCACTCAGCATAGGCAGCAGCAGTCTTTTAGGGATGATTTACAGTCCCAAGAAACCCGTGGACTTGTACGTGCCTGGGAGGAAGTGGCTGCGGATCATGTCGTCCTTAGTGACCCAGAGGACTCCGGACCAAATGCCTCAGCTAACATACGCTGCATGGCCTCCCTGATCCTGCAAAGCCTGCGGAAGGATCCTCGTATTCTTCGGATCAAGGAGAAGGACCATTACTGGCTGGCCACTCTCCTTGATCCACGGTACAAGGGTAAGGTTGCGGACCTTATCTTGCCGTCGCAGAGGATGAGACATCTCCGGGAGGCTTTGCAGAAAGGTCTGTGCAATGCGTTTCCAGAGACTGGGAGGTTACAAACTCCTGGTCCTGGACAACGAGTTGCTGAGGCTTCGTCAGTCACAGAAGGAGCGGTGGAGAAGGTGGCTGTCTGACCGATGCGTTCAGACAATTTTTTAGTCCGCATCCCCAAGGTATGATCGGTTCCAGCAACCATCGCCAGCGTCTGATTTACATGGTCCAGGAATACCTAGGGGCAAGGTCAGACTTGGACACCTTTCCCACCGAAAATCCTCTGGCTTACTGGGTCTTGAGGATGGATCACTGGCCAGAGCTTGCACAGTATGCATTTGAGCTACTGGCCTTTCCTGCATCCAGCGTTCTTTCGGAACGCACATTCAGTAGTGCTGGAGGCTTTGTAACCGATCACAGGGTGTGCCTGTCCACCGACTCGTTTGATCGACTGACCTTCATAAAGATTAATCAGTCTTGGATCACCACCAGCTACCAAGCACCTGAAGTTGATGTAATCGAATATTTATTTTTTTAAATGTGACATCCCTTCAAGACTGCCTATGCTGATGCTGAGTGACTGTCCTGTTATGTTTACTGACTATCCTCTTCCTCCTCAATGATCCTGCTGACAGCTTGGAAGAACATTTTTGGTTCTGGGTGCCGCCACCAGTGGCTAAGGCCCAATTTTTCAGCCCCTGTTTAACAGGGGCATGTAATTACAATTTTTGATGCAATGCTTTGCAGCAGGGCTTATTCCTGCGCTCCAACTAGAGTATCTGGGAGAGGTTGCAGTGTCGTGGCACCAGCACCAGTGCCTAAGGCCCAATTTTTCAGCCCCTGTTTAACAGGGGCGTGTATTTACAATTTTTTATGCAATGCTTTGCAGCAGGGCACATTGCTGCGCTCCAAGTACAGTATCTGTGAGGGGTTGCAATGTTTTGGCACCAGTGCCTAAGGCCCAATTTTTCTGCCCCTGTTTAACAGGGGCATGTAATTACAATTCTTGATCTAATACTTTGCAACAGGGCTCATTGCTGCGCTCTAACTACAGTATCTGTGAGGGGTTGCAGTGTTGTGGCACCAGCATCAGTGCCTAAGGCCCAGTTTTTCTGCCCCTGTTCAACAGGGGCATGTAATTACAATTCTTGATCTAATATTTCACAGCTGGTCCCATTCCTGCGCCCACCAAGAGTAACTGTGAAGACTTACAGTGTTGTGGCACCAGCACCACCACCAAAGGCCCAATTTTTCCTACCACTGTTCAACAATGGCATGTAATTACAATTCCTGATATAATAGTTCACAGCAGGGCGTTCCAGTGCCCACCAAGAGTAACTGTGAGGGCTTACAGTGTTGTGGCAACACCAACACCTAAGGGGAAAATTTCTGCAGAGTATATACGGCAGGCCCCTACTTTCAAACATCCAACTTACAAGCGACTCCTACTTGCAAACGGAAGGAGACAAGAGGAAGTGAGAGGAAATCTACCCCTAGGAAGGTAAATTCTCTCCTGTAAGAGTTAATATAGGAAAAAGTTGGCCCATCTCTACTGATGCTTTATCACCAATCCTTTTTTCAATAAAAACCCTAAATTTTCCAAAAACATTTGTCATTAGGACGAAAAATTTGGTAAAATGTTCCGAACAGGTGCACAGACAGCAAAACAAATGTTACAGGGTTGTTAACCCTTCCCTATGTTCTCCAAAAAGCTTAAAAATTGATTTTTTGTCTAGAGCTACACTTAAAAAATGTACCTGTTCCAAATTACAAACAGATTCTACTTAAGAACAAACCTACAGTCCGTGTCTTGTTTGCACCGCCTGTATACTGCTGTTCAGAGTATATAGGGCCTTTTTTTTATTTTGGGTGCGGGGTTCCCCTTAATATCCATACAAGACCCAAAGGAGCTGGTAATGGGCTGGGGTAGGGGGGGGGGGGTGGTGATGGGGTAGCCATGCAATTTTTCTCAATGATTTTCATTCATATTCCCGGGACCAGACATTACATTAAAGCCGCAAGCAGTTTTAAATTGCTTTTTTTCCTTTAGAAATGGCCTTTTGTGCAGGGACTGTTCTAAACACAGGAAACACGTGCCACTTCACAGGCATACTTTAGACACCCCCAGGTACGATATTTAAAGGAATATTTCACTTTTTTTTCACTTTATGCATCATTAACCAGTAGAGGCCCGCGCTATAGCCGAATGACGGCTACAGCGCGGACCTAGAATGCCTCGTTCCCCACGCGTGCTCCCAAGCGCGCTTTGGGGAACTTCTGTCCCCGCCGCATCACGCGGGTGCCGATGCGCCTGCCTGGCGGCCGCGATGTCCGCCAGGTACCCGCGATCGGCATTTACAGAGACAGGGACGTGGATCTCTGTGTGTAAACACAGAGATCCACATCCCTATCAGGGAGAGGAGACCGATGGTGTGTCCCTTGTACATAGGGACAACCATCGGTCACCTCCCCCAGTCAGTCCCCTTCCCCACAGTTAGAATCACTCCCTTAGGAACACTTAACCCCTTCAGCGCCTCTAGTGGTTAACCCCTTCACTGCCAGTGTCATTTTTACAGTAACCAATGCATTTTTATAGCACTGATCGCTGTAAAAATGATAATGGTCCCAAAATGGTGTCAAAAGTGTCCGATGTGTCCGTCATAATGTCGCAGTCGCAATAAAAATCGCTGATAGCCGCCATTACTAGTAAAAAAAAAAAATATTAATAAAAATACTATAAAACTATGCCCTATTTTGTAGACGCTATAACTTTTGCGCAAACCAATCAATAAACGCTTATTGCAATTTTTTTTTACCAAAAATATGTAGAAGAATACGTATGGGCCTAAACTGAGAAAAAAATATTTTTTTATTTAAATTGGGATATTTATTATAGCAAAAAGTAAAAAATATTGTGTTTTTTTCAAAATCGTCACTCTTATTTCTTTTTCGTACATCACGGGACACAGAGCGACTTAGTCATTACTAATGGGTTATATAGTTTACCTTCAGGTGCTGGCACTGGCAACTTCCAAACCGGAAGTACCCTCCCCTATATAAGCCCCTCCCATCCGGGAGCACCTCAGTTTTTTGCCAGTGTCTAAGGTGTTGGCCAAAGAGTAACATGTGTTTTCACTGGGCTTGCGTACAGGTTCTTTTGGGCCTTAGTAAGCTGTTCCGGATCCCACCAAAAAAGCTTCATAGCTAAACGGTCGGTACCCGGCCTTGCAGCAGAAGAGCAAGGTTTTGCCTGTAATGCCTCTCTTAGGAGGGCTGGACCCTGGGATCCAGAGCTCTGGTCATACCCACGACCAAGATGTTGTCTGTGCAGGGTGCTATACAGGTCCAGGGGAGTGGAATCCTTGGGAACCCGGTCCCTGAAGGTTTAATTACAATGCCTGCCGTGATAGGTGAAGTTTGGGCTTCTGTTGACCAAACAGAGTCCTGCGGCGGGGAACAGGTAAGTGGGGGCCCCCAGGAACTTGGTTCTATTGGGGGACCCCCAAGCCTAATTTGTCTTTCTGTCTGTTACCTAACGGTATTCCCGCTAATATCTGTGTATGCCTGTAACTACTGAAAATGGAAAATTTTAATAGTAGTCAAGAAAAAAAAAAAAAAAAGAGGACCGCGGTACCTGTGTTAAACCACTAGAGGCCGCTGTGGTCCATTTTTCTTGTCATGTGGATCTTTGGTTTTCTCAAGTCAAAAGATCCAGGCAGTTGGTAAGTTTCTCTGTGGGAATCCACTTCCTCTGCCCTGTTGCTGCGCTCATCCACCGCACAGGCCCTCCGGCAAAAAGGGCCCTGGCTCCTAGTCCCTGTTTGATTTTCGAAAAGGGCGCCAATGGCGCACGGGCGCGTGCGCGGGCGCGTGCACGCACCTCCTATGAAAAAAAAGGGGCGGGGCGGGTGGATGACGCTCGATGCACGCCACGGTGCTTCTGCGCATGTGCAGGCGTCCCAGCTTGTATAAAGACACAGTACAAGTGTCAGCTGGATGCAAACAGAGCTAGCAACAAACAGTGGCACACAGAGGCGGTTGATGCAGGCATCCCCATAGAAAGCACTTTAGTGGACACCAGCTGGTATATAGCAGCAACTGTGTTAGACTATTACCAGCAAAATTGGTGTATGACGACGGGAATACCTCAGCTTTGTGCTTATAGGATATGTCGTCCAGACGCTCTGGAAATAGATCTTCCAAGAAGCGAAAGGGGTCTCCGTCGGGCTCTGAGGATTTTGGGCATGCTGTACTGCGCCAATCTCCCCTGAAATTTCAGAGGTCAGTAGCCGTAGGAACCCCGCAGGAGTACCTGGTACTGCGGCTGTCCCCAGTCCACCTGCTCCTGTATATATAACAGAGGAGGTTTTATCCTCAACTCTGGGAGGATTGGAAGAGAGATTAACAGCATTGATCGCTGCTTCCCTGTCACAGGAAAAGCGCGTCCGATCTCCGTCTCCTCCTGCAGAGTGCCTGTTAGTGGAGGAACAGTCCCAGAGATCGACCTACCTGAAGGGGATCAGGTGAGGTTGATAAAGTTATAGAGGAATCAACAGTGGAAGAACCTTTCTCAGCATCTCAGGCTGAAAGATTATGTGTTCAGTCTCTGACTAACATGGTCCGAGCAGCATTTTAAATGCCTCTGGCGGAACCATCAACCACTACTGTCTCCTCGCTGGGGTCGCTGAAAGCTCCCCAGACTGTCTGTTCCTTCTCAATCCACCCTTTATTGGAAGGGTTTATTTACCAGGATTGGGAGCATCCTGTAAAATATTTACTCCCCCCAAGAGATTTCCAGTGATCTATCCCATGGAGGATAAGTTCATTAAAAAAAAAATGGAGGGTCCCTACAGTGGACACAGCCATCTCTTGTGTAAATAAATCACTGACATGTCCAGTAGATAATGTTCCAATGTTCAAGGACCCAATAGATAAAAAATTGGAGTCTTTACTAAAATCTGCTTTCTCTACAGCAAGCATGGTGACACAACCTGCAGTAGCAGCGATTGGAGTCTGCCAAGCAATGAAAGATCAGTTGAAACAAGTCTTAAGGGACTTACCAGATCAGCAGGCTCTTGCCCTAGCTGACCTACCTAGAGCCTTGTGTTGCGGTGGACGCCATAAAGGATACAATCCAACAGGCATCCCGCTTTACGCTGTCTGTAGACATATGCGTAGGCTTCTATGGCTCAAAAACTGGTCTGCTGAAGCTCCCTGTAAGAAATTGCTGATTAGCTTCCCATTTCATGGAGAACGCTTATCTGGAGATGATCTGGACAAATATATCCAGAAAACTTCTGCCGGTAAAAGTACACTCTTGCCGGTTAAGAACAAGGGTAGAAGTCCTTCTTTTAAGAGGCCTACTTCTCCAGTCCCTGGCACATCGGCTGTGAAACAGTTCTGACGGCCTCCGCGGTCAAATCCAGGGGGCAGAAATCAGGGACAATCACAGGGTAACAAGAAACCCTGGGTCAAGAGAGGTACAAAACCTCCCCCCAAGTCATGAAGGGTTGCCCCCACTCAATCGGGTGAGGGGAAGACTTCAGTTGTTCACAGAGACCTGGCGGGACACCATCAGAGATGGGTGATCTCCGCAGTAAGTCTGGGATACAGGCTGGAGTTAAAAGACATTCCTCCTGCCCATTTTATAAGGTCAAACGTGCCAAGCGATCCCCAGAAGAGTGGATCCCTCCTTCTGGCACTAGAGCAACTATTGCCCCAAGGGTAATCATGAAGGTTCCCTTGGAAGAAAACGGGTTCGGGTTTTACTCGAACCTTGTCACAGTCCCCAAACCAAATGGGGACATGAGGCCCATATTAAATATAAAAGGGCTAAACAAGTTCCTACATATCAGGACTTTTTCGGATGGAGTCGATCCGATCGGTGGCCACCGCCCTACAAGGGCAGGAATGGTTAGCCTCGTTCGACATAAGGGATGCTTATTTGCATATTCCCATCTGTCCGGCCCACCAGAAATTTCTACGCTCTGCAGTAGAAGGGCGCCATTTTCAGTTCAGAGCCTAAACTTTCGGTCTGGCCACAGCACCACGAGTGTTCCTAGTCCCTACGATTGGCCAAACTAGGAACACAAGGTGTAACGATAATGGCATATCTAGACGACTTGTTGCTGATAAACCACTCAGTGAAAAAAACTAGAAGTGGTCGTTCACAAGATAATCAAGTATCTGGAATCTCACGGTTGCATTATCAACCGAGACAAGTCAGCCCTAAAACCAGTCAAAAGCCTGGAATACTTGGGGGCTAAGACTGGATTCAAATCAGAGAAAGATTTTCTTACCTCCAGAGAAGGTGTCGTCTTTGAAAGATTTGACCCACTTAGTGGGTACAAAAAAGAAAAACCATCCATACGCCTGTGTATAAGGCTGCTGGGAAAAATGGTGGCTTCATTCGAAGCAGTACCCTACGGTCAATTCCATTCAAGGAACTTGCAGAGGGCCATACTGTCAGCCTGGAACAAAAAAGTTCAGGCTTTAGACTTACCAATGTCCCTGTCCCCTTCCGTTCGCAAGAGCCTCCATTGGTGGTTGGTGCCAGAATCTGGAAAAAGGGAAACCCTTCAGTCCGGTTTCTTGGAAGCTGGTCACTACAGATGCCAGCCTCATAGGCTGGGGGGCAGTACTGGAGCAATGGTCTCTCCAGGGCAAGTGGTCAGAAGCAGAGAAGGCCCTGCCCACCAATCTCTTAGAGATACGAGCAGCCCGGTATGCCCTAGTAGCATGGACATCCAAACTCCAAGGGTCACCTGTCAGAATTCAATCAGACAATGCCACAGCAGTGGCATATATCAATCACCAGGGTGGCACCAGGAGTCGTGCAGCCCAGAGGGAAGCGAATTGCATCCTGGAATGGGCAGAAAGGTATGTCACAGCCATATCTGCGGTTTTCATCCCAGGAGTGGAAAATTGGAGAGCGGACTTTTTAAGTCGCCAGCAATTATGCCCGGGGAATGGTCTCTTCACCCCGAGGTTTTTCCAGGCAATATGCCAGCGGTGGGGAACACCGGATGTAGATCTGCTAGCATCCAGATTCAACGCAAAGGTGGACAGATTTGTGTCTCGCACAAAGGATCCCCTAGCTTGCGGTTCGGATGCCCTAGTGTTCCCTTGGGATCAGTTCAAGCTGATATATGCATTCCCACCGCGATTAATCCGCAGAATCAGGGTAGAAAAGAAACCAGTGATTCTGGTGGCTCCAGCGTGGCCCCGAAGGGCATGGTACGCGGAGATTGTAAAAATGTCAGTGGAAAGTCCTTGGACCCTCCCACATCGTCCGGACCTGCTTTCGCAAGGACCGATATACTACCCTTCCTTACCAGCCCTAGGTTTGACGGCCTGGCTATTGAAGCCCACATTCTAAAAAAGAGAGGGCTCTCTAATCCTGTGGTATCTACCATGATCAATGCCAGGAAGCCGGTATCCAGGCAGATCTATTATAGGATCTGGAAGGCGTACATTACATGGTGTGAGGCCAAGAAATGGCATCCACGTAAGTACGTAATAGGTAGGATTTTGGACTTCCTACAGTGGGCTGTAGATAGAAAGCTGGCCTTGAGTACTATCAAGGGTCAGATTTCGGCCTTGTCAATATTTTTTCAAAGGCCCTTGGCTTCGCATTCACTAGTCAAAGCTTTCATACAAGGAGTGATGCGTATTAGCCCTCCGGTTAGTATTCCCATATGTCCATGGGACTTAAACCTGGTTCTGTCGGTTCTACAGAAACAACCGTTTGAACCATTGCAACACATTTCCTTGGTTCTTCTCACCAGGAAATTGATTTTCTTAGTATCCATTTGTTCGGCTAAAAGAGTATCGGAATTAGCCGCCTTGTCCTGTAAGGAGCCATATCTCGTTGTCCATAAGGACAGAGTAGTATTACGTCCTCATCCAGCCTTCCTTCCTAAGGTGGTATCGAGGTTTCATTTGAACCAAGATGTGGTTCTCCCTTCTTTTTTCCCCAAACCTAGCTCGGTAGAGGAAAAGTTATTACATTCTTTGGATGTAGTAAGAGCAGTTAAAGCTTATCTAAAAGCCACTGCTCAGATTCGCAGAACGGATACTTTGTTTATTCTGCCGGAAGGCCCTAGAAAGGGTCAGGCAGCATCAAAATCTACTTTAGCCAAGTGGATTCGACAGGTCATAATACAAGCCTATGGCTTGAGAAAGAGACCGCCTCCGTTCAAAGTTAGGGCGCACTCCACAAGAGCAGTTGGAACTTCATGGGCAGTGCATCACCAGGCCTCCCTGGCTCAAGTATGTAAGGCCGCAACATGGTCTTCGGTACACACGTTTACTAGATTCTACCAGGTAGACGTTAGAAGTCAGGAGGATGTCGCCTTTGGGCGCAGTGTGTTGCAGGCCGCAAAAGATCCTCATGCCTGATGGCGCCCAGCTTATGTGTCCCTCCCCTCATTTGGCATTGCTTTGGGACGTCCCATTAGTAATGACTAAGTCGCTCTGTGTCCCGTGATGTACGAAAAAGAAAACTGGATTTTTATAACAGCTTACCTGTAAAATCCTTTTCTTGGAGTACATCACGGGACACAGAGCTCCCACCCCTCTTTTTGGGACACTTATTGCTTTGCTACAAAACTGAGGTGCTCCCGGATGGGAGGGGCTTATATAGGGGAGGGTACTTCCGGTTTGGAAGTTGCCAGTGCCAGCACCTGAAGGTAAACTATATAACCCATTAGTAATGACTAAGTCGCTCTGTGTCCCGTGATGTACTCCAAGAAAAGGATTTTACAGGTAAGCTGTTATAAAAATCCCTTTTTTGTTTATAGCGCAAAAAGTAAAAACCGCAGAGATGATCAAATACCACCAAAAGAAAGCTCTATTTGTGGGGAAAAAAGGACATCAATTTTGTTTAGGAGCCATGTCGCACGACCGTGCAATTGTCATTCAAAAAGTGGTTAAAATCACTGCTCCCGAAAAAATTACAGTTTTTAAAACTTATTTTTGCATTGATACATGTCCCCTGGGGCAGGACCCAGCTCCCCAAACCCTTTTTAGGACAATAACATGCATATTAGCCGTTATAATTACCACTTTACATTTCGAACGTTCGCGTCTATTGTATTTAATAGGGTTCTAAATTTTGCGTGAACTTTCGGTCCGTTTGCAGGTTCTGGTGCGAACCGAACTGGGGGGTGTTCAGGTTATCCCTACTCTGGAGCAACTGCACCTGTAATGTAATGCACAGTCTATTTGCCTTTATACAGTATATACTGAAAACATATTTAAAAACTTTGAACCAAGCCCAAGGGTGAAGCAACTACACCTGATGCAGGGACACAAGATATCACTTGCACAAGAGAAAGTAGCTAAAAGAGACCAGGAAGTCAATAGTCTTTTTTCTGATCTGGTTGCTTTTACAGTCCAAGTTCCTGAGCACCGCTCATGTACTGATGAATAACTCCACAGCTCTGTGTATTCAAAACTTTAGTGATTAGTCAGAAAGTGTGATACTACTTTGAATAAAGAAAGCGTTGAGAATGTTTGAACTTCTTACTAGGACAGCAGCACATTGTAACTGGAAAAGAAGAACACATGATATGGTGACATTGGCAGGAATGAACACGCTGAGAATTATTATAAGGAGCAATTGTTCTTTTGATATGTTATTCAAACACGCCGGGCAGTTCTATAATGGTTGGGAAACTTTTACTGCAAGAATCACCAGAAGTCTCTGTGGTCTAAGTGCACATGGCAACCCCCACAGTCTGTGTAGAAAATTACAATCCCCTCCCAGTTGCATACTTAACTCCTCCAATGATGCACCCTTCTGCATTGTCTAATAAAGCGCATAGTTTTACTTTTGTTTTTTTCATGAGAAGCACAAGATTTGCACTGAAGTTTATTATTGGATTTCTGAATGTTCACAGAGAGTGTATGGGCAGGTGCACTAAGTGAATGGACTTGATTTTATGATCAGTTCTATATAAGGACTTTTAATATTATCCATTTTAAAATTGTTTAGTTGTGTTTACGGTTATTTCTACTGCATGTTATTTTTGAGTATACATCTAATGGTTTACAAATGTGACTTTAAACTTCAATTGCTGTTTTTGATTTTTGTTGACCTATGGTGGGTCATCAACACTACTGTCACATTTATATCTGTTTGTGTCATTAATATTTATTATGTGAGTAGATTATATGTGATTATTTGAGCTAGCTGGATAGGTAGCGCTTCACATTTTTTCTATTTTTGATTTTTATATGTGGGAAAACAGTTGGTGTTAAGCAGCAACCTTGATCATATTTGCTTTGCATATTTATTTACCCAGCACATCACTCATAGTAGTCCGGAAGGTTCACTACATTCTTATCCTTGTATACATGTTGCTCATCAAAGGCTACCAAGTGGTGGATAAAAGGATAAGGTGTTTTTTATCAATGGATGACATCTCCTCACGCCACCAGAATTATTCTAAATCTGCTCAAACATGCCAAATTATGTAAAATCCTATCTCTTTTTCTGGCTCTAGATACCGAGAAGGCATTTGATCTCGTGCACTGGGGGTTTGTAGAGGCAGTTCTTCAGAAATGTGGGTTTTCGGGCCTGATTCTTATGTCCATTATGACACTATATCTGCCCTTCAGTGAGGGTGTATACAGTACTTCTGGAGCACTCTCTTCAGAATTCTCAATCCCCAATAGGACCAGACAGGGATGTCCTTTATCCCCACTCATTTTTGCATTAATAATAAAGCCTCTGGCATGCTCGATCAGATCTTCTACACATGTCACGGGTATTTAACTATTTCCTAACCACAATATTGAGCTATTTGTGGGTGATGTCATCCTTATAATCACAAATCCTCTTCACACCGTACCTGAAATTAAATGTATCATTTTATCATTTTGTAGTGTATCCCACTAATAAGTTAATGAGAATAAATCCCAGATATTAGTTATCAATATCTCCTGTTCCCTTAACATCAAACCTTTAGCCCACTTTCCATATTTTTGGTCTACCAATTGCATTAAATATGTAGGTATATATCTAATCCACCTTCGATCACATGAGTTTTTACTCTTAACTTCCAGATGTTTCTGGATAGGTTGCCCAGAGAACTTGACTCACTCTCCAAATTAGACTCATCCACGGTAGGTAGAATAGATTTTTTTTTTAAATGTGACACTACCCAAGCTACTATATCTTTTTTTCTGCATGATATGTATTCCTATTTCCCGATGATACTAAACTAAGAACTCAAAACAAAATACATATGGTAAGGAAGACCACCTGTTCATCTCTGTCAAGCATTCACTAACAGGTGATCTTGCTCTCCCCAACCTTTACCTTAATTATTACCTTGACTGTTTGTTGAACTACACACGTTATTGGTGGAACACTTATTCACGCAGTTCCTGCCTCAGGGCCATGTTGGCCTGAGGCTCTGTTACTGACAAGTAGGCCCAGGGGTTGCTGGGGCCTACTGATTCGGGATGATCCTGTGTCGCCTTGCCTGCTGGAAGGGACCAAGCAATTGAGGACTCAATTGGAGGATGCATCCGGATTGTGATCTACCTCACAGTGCTGCCGGAATGGCTGGAAGATCCTGGCACTGAGAGCTGTGTTCTTCATTCAAAAGGTAACCCAAGTAAATGTTACACCAAGTCTGTGGCAGAGACTGTTCTATTTACACCAAGTCTGTGGCAGAGACTGTATGTGATCGAGCTGCGAATCGGCTGCTAGGCCAGTGAGATTGGACCTATCCGGTGTTTGCTGAGTCCAGTGTGGAGACAGTTGTTCCTCTGGACCTAAGAAAAACTCTTATGATTCGCAACTAAGGTACCTGAGTCCTCCTCATCCCTTTATTGCCTTTGTTGAAACTTTTATCCAAGTAAATCCTTGAAAGAGACTTTCGTGTTGGTGCAAACTTCTTCTAGACAACTCTTCAAGGAGAACCCCTGAGATGAGCATAAGGAACAGTGAGGTAACGTGCAAGGCCAAAATTTAAACCAGCGACCCGCTTCGGGGGTATTGCTATATGTGGGGGCTCGAGTCCGGGATTTGCCGTTACCTCTTGCAACAAAATAGACTGTTCAGTTGGGACCTATTCTACTACTCTACAGAGGGAAAAGAACTGTTCTAAAAACGGGGAAGGAATTGATATAATTTTCTGGCCGCGTAGACAGTGGGCGGAGTCAAGGAAAAGAAAAACCCGTGAGCTACGTGCCAAAAAGAGCAAGTGGGAGGAGTTCCCGCTTGTTTGCTGCGTGAGACGCTACACGTGTGTCCAGCACTGAGAGAATCGGAGCACCGCCATGTCTTCAGTGCTATCGCTGCAGTCTACTTTTGAACCCAGGATGTTTCCTATGGGTACCACTGCAGGTACCATGATGCCCGGAACTGTACTCACGGACACTGGCATTCGACTGAAGACACATGGGCGGTTCATGCTCTACACGATTGGTGGCGTGGAGGCCCTAGATATGCTGTGTAACATGTGTGATGGACTGGCTATGCACCCCTGTCCCTTTGTCCGATGTTTGCGATGCGGGGAGTACCTGTTTTCTGTAGAGCAACCCACCATGCCACCATGCGCTTACCAAGTGGACAGGGTCATGGGCAACGTGACAGAAGAAGCTGCCTTCAACCAAAATGTCCGGCCCATGCCCACCGCATCTGCTGCGGTGAGTAACCCTGGAGGGGATGTTGTTACTGTTGCCACTGTGAGAAAAAATTATATAGGAGAGAAAGTTTTATTTCTCCAGAAGTAAGGCTTTGCTTCCTTTGTACAGTAATGTTTGGAATATCTGTCTGTGTGTGCTGTTTTGTTTTTCAGGTGTCCTGAATCCCCTTCCAAGCTACTGTCAAGTTGGGTGGGTTAGAAAGAGATATAGGAATACTGTAGTGTATAGTAAAATGATTATTGCATGTCTATGTGAAGTGTATTTCTTGTTGCCTTAACCTTCCCTTCCGATCAAAGTTTTTGAAGGGTCAAACTTTCCTCAAAGATGAGGACATTGTCTGTTGTGGAGGGGGAAGTATGTAGTGCCCTGCTCCCAATGAGTGTGCGCTATATGTTAAATTATAGTTATCTGAGCAATAGTTTGGCTCAGAGAGATTGTGTTATAAATTACACTCTGTTTCACGGAAAATTTGAAGATAATACCTATCACCTGTATCTCATAGGCACCACATCCCTTAATTTGTAAACTAAGTATAGGTATGGAGAGTATGGGACTTTTAAGGTGCAACAACTACACAATGTTCTATTTAAAATATGATTTTATTACAAAGACATTTTCATAGAAAGATATATTTTCTCATATGTACATTAAATACATGAGCCATCGAATAAACATATTTAAAATTTCCAACATGCATATAGACAGATTAACTCAACATGTTTCGCCAGTTTTTGGCTTCTTCAGGAGTAGTGTCATGCAATTGCTGAGAATAAAAAAGGAAAATAAATACAACATAATTTGTTCAATCTATTATCAAAGTTAAAGACACAAAAAACACAAAAAATATAGTTGTATTTAGAGATGACTGAAAACCAAATCCACCCAGAAGGATATTTCCAATCTCAGTTCAGTTTTACCCCATATTATATATATATGCTTTACCTGTAAATTTGTTGGTATGATCATAAAGAAAGGGTAAAAGACGGATAACCAGTAAGTTGAGCCACGTAGGGAGACCTCAAAAGGAAAGATTATTGGTGTATCATAGAAGGGAGAATATACTGGCACGAGTAGCCACCCGAAGCACACCAACAAAAGAACAGAGGATCATCTGGGGGAAACTATGAAAAGGAGTATTGGTCAGAACTTATAATATCTTTTATATTTTATATTGACTTACTTCGTCTTATATCTTATATTTCCCATCCATATTTACCTTTCTATATCTCAAACTGATTTCAAAACAAGCAACCGAAGAGATGGATGAGGGGGAGAAAAAGGAGTGGTAGAGAAGAAAAAGGGAAATTATCCCAATCTCTCCAAATCACCCCTTGTCGCCCCACTTCTATCCGCTCTATGGAGACACAAAGAAAGGGAGAAGAAAAAATTATTAATTATAAGGATGCTAAATAACCTTATTTTATTATGTTTTAATTTTTATTTTTTATTTCTATATATAGTCAAAAATTGCCATATATTTATGACTATTGATTACCTATTGTTTTCCCACATCTGGGTTAGATCCACCTTAAGATATTTTTACCGGTATAAGCAACCAATTCCTAAGAAAATTAAAAAATATATATGTATGTATAAAGATTGCTACTTTGAATTAACAGCCTATTAGACCAAAAAGATAGGATAAGAACAATAATTCAGTATCAAGTCATTAATTACCTTAGCCTAGTAACGCAAGACGTCTTTTCCCCAGGGTGTTGGTCATGTTACTGAATTAAACCAGACTGTGCTCTGGACTATATATCTCCCCTCCTCCTTCCCATTGGACGCCTATTTCGCGCCAAATCAATGGGAGGAGCGGGCGCGTCATTTCCTGCATCCACCCCCTTTGCTATGCTGACCCGGATGTGACGATCGTGCTGGAGAATGCCGCACCGATGTTTGCAGGCCACTGCAAACCAGTCTAGTGGACGAGCCCCCGACAGGCAGGAAGCGCCGCAAACCTGATACAGGAAGCGGAAGTAGCCTAAAGTATAGAAAAAAGGCCAACTTCCCTTTACCTACAGCACTGTCGACACATGTTGATGTTAAGTAAGGGGCCAGGATATCATCGCGGGTTTTGTCAGATGGCGCTCCCCTTGTTCCCAGTTTGAGGACAAAGGAAAGCGCCCTGGGCGCCCATATGATCACCTAATCTGCCCCCTTCTATGGAGGTGAATATTTTTGGCTCAATTGTGTTCCGTTTTATATAAACATATATCCAATATATTTTACTGGGATTGAAACATTTCCCTCTGAATAGATAGGGATATATATTCAGCCATCTACATTTTACACTATAGGCAACAAAAATCGTTAAACACAATATAATAGATAAACAACATTCGGGTTGTTTAGAACAAAGTTTACATAACCAGCATTACTATTGAGATCCTATAGAAAGGGTTTGAAGCTGATGGACTCATTTAACCCCGGGTACATAGTTGCTCTTAAACTGTGTATCCATCTGGTTTCCCGTTGTAGGAGATTTTTATCCACATCACCACCTCTTTTGTTTATAGATATATATTCTAGGGCAAAAAATTTGATCTTATGTAGATCGAAGGAGTGAAAAAGGCCACTGTGTCGGCTAATAGGAGTCTCCATTTTTTTCTTCTTAATAAGAGACACATGGTCTCTTATTCTATGAAAAAATGGCCTTTTCGTTTTTCCAACATAAAAGGCCTTACAATCACAGATCATCAAATAAATGACGCCAATTGACTGGCAGTTACAGAAAAAATTGGGTCTGTAGGTGATTCCATTAGGCAAAACTAATTCAGTTACATCTAAGATGAACCTACAATACTCACAGTGACCACATGGTGCAGAACCCTTTCTACTTTCAATCCTTTTAGTTTCAAAGTGACTATGTACTAGTTGGTCTTTTAAAGATCTGGATTTCCTGTATGTAATTTGAGGGAACGGCTTAACATATTTTGAAATAGTCTGGTCAGTTGCTAGCAGTGGCCAGAATTTTTCAATGATCCTTCTTACTTTATAGTGTTCACCTGAGAACCTGGTAATTAGGCGTACCGTTTGGTCTTTGGTTTGAGATTGTTTAGGATGTATTAGATCTTTCCTATTTTTGTTTTTTGCTCGTTTATAGGCTTTTTTAAGGGTTGACCTGCTATATCCCCTAGCAATCAGCCGAGATTGGAGGGCTGATGCCTCCTTCTCAAAGTCTGCTTCCTTGCTACAATTTCTTCGAATTCGTAGATATTGACCATACGGTATGTTTTGTACCAGAGTTCTAGGATGAGAGCTTTTGGCATGTAAGTTGGTATTGCCTGATGAAGGCTTTCTATATAGGGAGGATCCCAAAGTATTATCAGGATTCAGATAAATCGTAATGTCAAGAAAGTTTATCAAATTTTGATCACACATCATTGTAAACTTCAGATTGAAAGAGTTTACAGACAATATAGACATAAAGGAGGTTAATTCTTCTAAAGAGCCAGTCCACACCATAAAAATGTCATCGATAAAGCGTCGCCAAATCAAGACCTTATCAAAAAACATTTCCATTGATTGAGACGAAAAAATCTCCCGTTCCCACCCCCCCAGGTACAGGTTGGCGTACGATGGGGCACACTTGGTCCCCATCGCCACACCCTGCACCTGGAGGTAGTGGGAACGGTCGAATATAAAAATATTGTTGGTAAGTATAAAGAATAACAGTTCCCTAATGAAATTGTTATAGGGCTTGGCTCCTGGTCCTCTCTCTAAAAGGAAGCCCTCTATCACTTGGACACCCTTGACATGGGGAATAGAGTTATAGAGGGCCTCAACGTCTATAGCTACTAGCCATGATCCCAATGGCACACACAGGCCATCCAATGATCTAAGTAGGTCAGCAGTATCTTGAATATAAGAACTTAAGGAACCTACATGAGGCCTCAAGTAATCATCTACCAACTGGCTAGCTGGTTCTGTGAGACACCCAATCCCTGACACAATAGGACGGCCAGGGGGGTTTTTTAGATCTTTGTGCACCTTTGGTAGTGCATAAAACGTGGGAAGTCTCGGCTTTTCAATAATCAGAAATTCACACGTTTTTTTATCTATCAAATTATCACAGAATGCTCGATTTATATGTATGCGATATTTGGTCTCTGCATATTTCACCTGTGCAAAAGGAATGGAGCGATACCAACTTTTATTTAAAAGAAGGTTCATAACCATCTGCTTGTAGTTTTTTACATCCATTATCACTATGTTTCCTCCTTTATCCGAGGATTTTATCACTAATTGTTCATTCTTTTTTAATTCTGTCAAGGCTTTTTGTTGTGATGGTTTAAGATTGGTATTTCTTTTTAACTTTTTCCAGTTGGTACTTTGTATTTCCTTTGTCACTTGTTGGGTGAAAGCCCAGATGTTGGGATTGCCCTGAAGGGTGGGGAAGGTTCTGGATTTTGGCTTATATAAGTTTGGTGGGGGGAAAATTCTTTCCGTGGAAATCTCATCCACGGGGCCCAATTGGGGTTCCTCAAGGGGCTCGTCTAATGGGTTACCCTCTTCCCATAATTCCATTAAATCATTAATTGCCTGAATTTCTCTAATTGTTTTATTCTGCCAGAGATCATCCCCCATGGATACCATGGGAGAGCATCTTTGGTCCTTGTCAAACATAATTTTAAAGGTAAGTTTTCTCGCAAAGAGATTGACGTCCTTTATAATTTCAAAGGCGTCAGCTTCCTGATCTGGACAAAAAGTCAGACCGAGGCCCAAGACCTCCATTTGGTTCGGTGTAAGTGAATATGAAGATAAATTAATTACTTGGAAATTACTTTGGGAACTATTTTGAGTGCTTGTGAGAGAACTGGTGTCTTTTTGATATCTACTATTTGGGAGGGTGAAAAGATTGGTGCAGTGCGAAGATCCCCTGTTAAGGGGGTTTGGGAGTCCCCCGACGGGGTATTTGTTAGTTGATTTAACTTAGGTGCATTGAAACTATTCGAGGAACTTGATGGAAACATATTAGAGTGACCATCAACTGTGGAGTTAGTGAGAGGAGAAATATGTTTAGATTGTGAACGTAAACCCTGACGGTTACTCTCCCGTTGGGCACGTTTAGAAAGTGCAGACGATGAGGGTACTCGATCTGTTTTTCTTTTTTGGGAACTTACTGAGGTATTGAAGGTATTGCCCGATACAGATGAAGAAGATAAAGACGTTTCATCAGAATCGGTAGCTTCCTGGTTTGTGTTTGTTTGTTTTCGAACTGAGGATTTAGATTTCCTCCATTGATTTTCTGAAGTCCAACGATAGGCTGTGTTTGATTCATATGCCAAACGATCCCTATAGTATTTCTTATCTTTAGTTTTGAGGATATTGGAGACAAAGAGCTCCAAGTGTTTTTCTAAAAGAGCCTCTCTATTTGAGAAGGTTTCTTCAGTAATCAAATTGGAGTTATCAGCATATAGTTTTTCTATGTCATTATTTACTATTTCCAGATCTTTCGAATAGTTTAGGCATAAAGCCTCCATCATTTTAAATGAACATGACTGTAGATTAGACTCCCAGTTTAGTTTAAATTCTGTCTCTATTTTAAACACATTAGGAAATATCTGTATACGTAGTCCCCATGGTACGATTTTATCCTCTAAATATTTCAAAAAATACCTGTGATTCCAGAAAATACGAGCTTTCTTTTCCAACAGTCGTTGAAGGCTATTGAAAAAACGTTCAAGGGTCATTCCACCAAATGTAGACCCTTGGGCAAGATGAATTTTTGTCATAAGACCATCAAATGCCGACCCCCTATAGGTAGCCATGCTGGTTGAAAAACTCTGTTATACAAATAAGAAACTATAAAGAAATTAATCTTTAGACACTATTCAAAAAAAATATATAATCTATTTAAACAAGATGATATAGAGGTGACAGGTATAAGAAAGATTTTGGGCGTTTTCCACCCGGTATAATCACACGGAAAATTTGAAGATAATACCTATCACCTGTATCTCATAGGCACCACATCCCTTAATTTGTAAACTAAGTATAGGTATGGAGAGTATGGGACTTTTAAGGTGCAACAACTACACAATGTTCTATTTAAAATATGATTTTATTACAAAGACATTTTCATAGAAAGATATATTTTCTCATATGTACATTAAATACATGAGCCATCGAATAAACATATTTAAAATTTCCAACATGCATATAGACAGATTAACTCAACATGTTTCGCCAGTTTTTGGCTTCTTCAGGAGTAGTGTCATGCAATTGCTGAGAATAAAAAAGGAAAATAAATACAACATAATTTGTTCAATCTATTATCAAAGTTAAAGACACAAAAAACACAAAAAATATAGTTGTATTTAGAGATGACTGAAAACCAAATCCACCCAGAAGGATATTTCCAATCTCAGTTCAGTTTTACCCCATATTATATATATATGCTTTACCTGTAAATTTGTTGGTATGATCATAAAGAAAGGGTAAAAGACGGATACATTTTTTGCCCTAGAATATATATCTATAAACGAAAGAGGTGGTGATGTGGATAAAAATCTCCTACAACGGGAAACCAGATGGATACACAGTTTAAGAGCAACTATGTACCCGGGGTTAAATGAGTCCATCAGCTTCAAACCCTTTCTATAGGATCTCAATAGTAATGCTGGTTATGTAAACTTTGTTCTAAACAACCCGAATGTTGTTTATCTATTATATTGTGTTTTAACGATTTTTGTTGCCTATAGTGTAAAATGTAGATGGCTGAATATATATCCCTATCTATTCAGAGGGAAATGTTTCAATCCCAGTAAAATATATTGGATATATGTTTATATAAAACGGAACACAATTGAGCCAAAAATATTCACCTCCATAGAAGGGGGCAGATTAGGTGATCATATGGGCGCCCAGGGCGCTTTCCTTTGTCCTCAAACTGGGAACAAGGGGAGCGCCATCTGACAAAACCCGCAATGATATCCTGGCCCCTTACTTAACATCAACATGTGTCGACAGTGCTGTAGGTAAAGGGAAGTTGGCCTTTTTTCTATACTTTAGGCTACTTCCGCTTCCTGTATCAGGTTTGCGGCGCTTCCTGCCTGTCGGGGGCTCGTCCACTAGACTGGTTTGCAGTGGCCTGCAAACATCGGTGCGGCATTCTCCAGCACGATCGTCACATCCGGGCGAATTTTAAATATGTTTATTCGATGGCTCATGTATTTAATGTACATATGAGAAAATATATCTTTCTATGAAAATGTCTTTGTAATAAAATCATATTTTAAATAGAACATTGTGTAGTTGTTGCACCTTAAAAGTCCCATACTCTCCATACCTATACTTAGTTTACACTCTGTTTCAGTTCAGCTGGATGTGTAATTTCCCTCATGACAATGGGTGTAGCTGCCACCGCTGGTCAGGGTTGGAAAGGCTACAGGCTGGATGTATTGGGTACCTCTTTCCTAGCAAGCAGCCCAGGGATCGTGGTGAACCCGCTGTGCATGCTGGGAGGGGGTATTTAAGTTACAGACGCCATTAGGGCAGAGGGAGATTCTGGGGTCATGTCTTCGGTCCCCACCTGAGGGCCCTCATGGCCTCAGGGAAGAATTGGCAGTTCCCGCCTCAGGCCACGTTGGCCTGAGGCTCCGTTACATGTCAAGTTGGCTCAGGAGTTGCTGGGGCCTACTGATCCGGGGATGATCCTGTATCGCCTTGCCTGCTGGAAGGGACCAAGCAATTGAGGACTCAATTGGAGGATGCATCCGGATCGTGTTCTACCTCACAGTGCTCCCGGAATGGCTGGAAGATCCTGGCACTGAGAGCTGTGTTCTTCATTCAGAAGGTAACCCAAGTAAAGGTTACACCAAGTCTGTGGCAGAGACTGTTCTATTCAAAAAATACTAAAAATCTAAATTGGGAGTTTTTTGAGGAGCAAAAAATCTAATCAATTTGATATTACAAATGTCATAATTGTATTTAAACAAGCATGGTTAAAAAAGAGAATGACATTTAAAACCAGAGCATGAAAAGTCATGCGGTCACAATTCAAAAGTTGGTTGCCTCTACATGTTTCACCACAATTGTGGCTTCTTCTGGAGCTTTTGTAGGACCTTAATACAATGTCACCCAAAAGTGATCAAGGTTCCAAATGGTCCTCAGGGCCCACCAAGAGGTCCAATGAGATGTCAGTGTGCCATATAAAAAGGGGGGGGGGACAGTAGCCCTACGTTCACACCCTGTGTGATAAGAAGTAAGGAATTCACAGGTTGATAATTATACCACTCCCAAAACATATACTTCATATACTTATGGTAAGCTTCAAAGGGACTGTGCCATTTAAACACTTTCTTCATTGAAGATAACCATATTCCTTTCATTAGTATCAATATGATACCATTGAACCAGGAAAGATCAATGTTGATTAATCTATCACAAAGGAGTATCCCTTTTCACCTTGGAAAAAAAATCCTGCAGGTACCATACAGGGCAATCGGCCACAACGTGGACAAAAATTCCACCAATACTTTTTAAAGCTCAATTCCACTTCCGTTAAACTATCTGGAACTATTTATCCCACACCTACATCTTTAGTCCCTTTTAGGCATCCAAAATCCCCAAGACTTATTCATAGGGAGTAATTTATCATCCTTTGCAGACTTCCAAAGGGTTACAGGCTCCCATCCTCTATCACTATATAGCATACTTAACATGCAGAAGATTTCCATAACATTTAACATGAATGTAGACTTGTCTTGGTTTAATAATCCCACTGTATCGCCAATAAAAGCAATTTCCTTTTTTAATAAATGACAAAGCAATTTCCATAAATTGATCAAAGCCACTACAATATTACTTTCAATCATTTTGAAAAAAGTTGTATCAATGTACAAGACACTAAATAGCCAGAACCCTAGCAAGTCCTATCAAACAAATATAAAAAGAGCTTTCAGAGCCAGATAAAGTGAAACATAGGCCAGGTAGAACAGTGATCCAGATTTCCCTGGGGTAAGACCCACAATTATATTATATTCATGGCTGAGTGTAAGAGAACCATTAGTTTTTGTCCAATGCGCATGCGTGCGCGCACAGACACACCAATGCGCGCGCAACGGACTGCGTGCACGCAAAGGAGCGAGTCCTTAGCGCCAATTGGCACAAAACAGCCTATTTAAGGAAGTGCCCTGACCCCAGACCCTTGCTGACTGGTCTTCAGCTGTTACCCGATATCCTAAACCCTGTTGTGATCCTGCTTGATACCTGTTGCTGAACCTGGCTTGCCTTGACCCTGCTTCTGGACTCTGCTCTGTTCTGATTACTGGCTCCTGATCCTGGCTACCCATTTGACCCTGCTTCTGCCTGCTGCCTTGTACTTCGCTGCCCGCCTGTTACCTGACCCGGCTACCCTTGTGACCTTGCATCTGCTTCCTGTGTCGCTCCTCTTCAACCTCTGAGTGTCTGCGACTCCAGTCCTGCGACACTCTGAAACTTCCTGCTGCAAGTCTTCCAGGGACTTAACATCATCTGACATCCCAGTGCCACTGTTCCAGCGGAGTGCCTCTTTAACCCCGGCTGATCCTTGGTGCACAGCTACCTTCCGTGATCTGATGATCCTCCTGCTGGTCCAGGGTCACACCCCCTGCTACTGGTTTCCGGGTCTACATCTGCAGGCACTCGTGTTCCTCCTGTCCCTCGGTTCTTTCTGTTCCACCTCCATCGGGACCAGGGCTGGAGATACGAGAGGCCGACCTCGTCACTTCAGTCTCCCTTCAGGTACGTGACACTGAGCCACGAGAACAACAGGAGACAAAGATATAACAGAGAAACCCAGAGAGAGTAATGAAAAGGATAACTCCATTGGGACTGCACAGAAAATGGTAACGGTTCCAAAAGCTCAATGTAAACATAACTGGCTCATGGACCCCAAACCTTCTCAAATAGTTTTGTTGCGTCATTGTCTATGCTGGGAAGTAAAGCTGCATGATTCTGGCTAAAATGAGAATCACAATTTTTTTGCTTATGTAGCGGGTGTTTACTTTCCCGCCAGTAATTTTGATTTTTTGCGGTGACACCAGTGGTGTATCTCCGGCGGTCCACCGGGTGGCGCTGTCACTTTGGGCCGACGGACGAGTCATTGCTGGGTCGAATCCTTTTTTGTCTTTTCTCGGCAGCCGTGTGGTGGGGTGGGGAACCCGCTGCGCATGCCGGGGGAAGGTATAAAGGGGGCCGGCCATTTTGTCACAGGGTTCGTTGTCCCTGGCACCTTCAGCCTGCGGACGGAGTTCATGTTTGTCCTCTAGGCGGACTGGGCCTAGAGGACCACCGGAGGTCGTGTTCCACCTCAGGCACCTTTAGCCTGGGGTGAGGTACTCGGTTGGCGGTCCGGAGCTCAGTGCCCAACACTGAGTTTCGCGAGGGAAGGATCCTAGGGTGCTTTGGAGATGGACGCCTGAATCCGAGGTGGACGTAATGGACCGGGGAGAGCTCCTCATCTGAAGACCCGGTGCAGCATACTGCCGGCGATGGGTGAGCCTCTTGTCGGAGACCGTCCGGAAGGTGAATTCCCTTGTGCGGAGACCATTGCCCACTCTTTGGAGGAGAGTGGAGGAAAGAACTTGTGTCTGGGCCTATATACACATTCACACCTCCTGTTCTGTTTTGTAAAGCAAGTAAGTCCATGCTATGTTCAAATAAAGGAGTGTTGGACTTGCAACGGTGTGAGGCTTGTTTCCTGGCAGATGACTCTTGAAGGGAGGACCCGATACACAATGCAGGCCCGAAGGTAAAACAAATTTCTGCTAATACCACTTATACATCTGTGGTGGAGGCCTGGCGTAGCGGCCGCACTTCCTTTCCTATCACACCCCTAGACCAGAGACATTGCGAGCGAGAACTTTAATAGAGGGGATTGGGAGTGTGGTGGGGGTCGGGCGACCCTGTCCGCTACACGTGGGGGCTCGGGTCCGGGATATATATTGTGTATCACTTGGAAGAACGTATCTGCCGGAAACAGTCAAGTATATAGGCCAAAGTGCAGCCCTACTCGAAAGTCGTGGACATGACCTCTGAAGAGGAAAGGCCCGCGCAGGCAGAGTGGTGAAAGGGGGAAAACCCAGCCGTGTGACGGACTACACGTGGGGGTTTTTAATTGCACTGCGCCAACAGACACAACCCCCACCGCTTAGTTCGTGGGAGTGTCTCAAACCAACCAAGTGGAAAAGCCCGCGAACTGGAGCAAAAGGGGAGGAGTCCAATACGTGTGACGGACTACACGTGGGACGTTGGCGCAAAAACTCTGCAGTGTACGATGGAACAGCAACAGGTCGCCATGTTTGGAAACGCCTCGTGGATCCCGGTTCACCCGGCAACTACAACATTGACTGCTGCTGCTCCCATAACGGATCCGACTAAAGCCAAGGGGTCGATTCGCCCTATATTCCTGCATGGACGTGGAGGCTTTGGGCATGATTTGTCACGGATGCTCGGGACTGGTATGTCTGTTAAAGCCCTTCGGACGATGTGACGCCTGCGGGGAATTCATGTTCGAGGTGGATCCGGTGGTGGAGAGGCCAAAAAACATCTATCCAGGCCGGGCTTCAGGCATCGCCCCACAGGAGGCAGGAATCACGGCAGTAAGAGTCGCCCCTGCGTACACTGCAACGACCGCGGAGGAGGTCGTGAAACATCAACGGGAGAAATCCGAGGATGCTGACTCGGTCACCACAGTCTCACAGCGTCCGCCACCGAGGAAGAGAACCAGCGTGGTAGCCCCGACCAGCGGTGGTGGTGGACCGTCTCGCATGCCCACGCCAGGCCCGGATGGATCCGTAGACGAGAGTTCCGGACATCCCAAGAAACGCCAAAGTAAGCCAGCTGAGAAGACTTGGTGTGAGGGAGGATGTGTCAGGAAGGCATGGCCTAGCAAGTCTCCGGAGTGTGGATGTTCTGTCTCCACACAGGGCTACATACCCGCGGAGGAGTGTGACACTTCTGACTTAGAATCTCTCTCTGATATGGGAGATGATGTCCAAATTGACGATCTGTTTGCCAAGAAGGGCTGGGACAAGGCGCCGCTTGCTGCATCCCGTGGGTTTCGGAATTTGTCTATGTCCGTGGGTGAGAGCACACCAGGGGTGGAGGCATCAGTGCCTGAAGGAGAATCTATCTCTCAAACTGTTCCCGTATCCCCTGCACCATCTGCATGTGATGCTGGGGTAAAAAGACTGTTGTTGAAGCCTCC
The DNA here is from genome assembly GCA_029206835.1 of Rana muscosa. Taxonomy (NCBI): domain Eukaryota; kingdom Metazoa; phylum Chordata; class Amphibia; order Anura; family Ranidae; genus Rana; species Rana muscosa. Next base: position 345,326,046 of record CM055116.1, on the reverse strand, counting down.
AATGCCTAGATTAGAGGTGGCCAAGGCACCTCGCCATCCAGATGCGGTTGTTCTGTCTGGTGAAGGCGACAAGTCAACCATGCCTTCTTTGGCGAGATTACAGAGGCTGTTTGGTCAAAAAGTTGCAGCGGAATATGGATGGGAGTATCCCTACTTGCCGAAGGACCTGCTGTATGAGGTGGAGGTGTGCAGGGAGCGTTGGTACTTTCCCGCCAGTAATTTTGAATTTTTGCGGTGACACCAGTGGTGTATCTCCGGCGGTCCACTGGGTGGCGCTGTCACTTTGGGCCGACGGATGAGTCATTGCTGGGTCGAATCCTTTTTTGTCTTTTCTCGGCAGCCGTGTGGTGGGGAGGGGAACCCGCTGCGCATGCCGGGGGAAGGTATAAAGGGGGCCGGCCATTTTGTCACGGGGTTCGTTGTCCCTGGCACCTTCAGCCTGCGGATGGAGTTCATGTTTGTCCTCTAGGAGGACTGGGCCTAGAGGACCACCGGAGGTCGTGTTCCACCTCAGGCACCTTTAGCCTGGGGTGAGGTACTCGGTTGGCGGTCCGGAGCTCAGTGCCCAACACTGAGTTCCGCGAGAGAAGGATCCTAGGGTGCTCCGGAGATGGACGCCTGAATCCGAGGTGGACGTAATGGACCGGGGAGAGCTCCTCATCTGAAGACCCGGTGCAGCATACTGCCGGTGATGGGTGAGCCTCTTGTCGGAGACCGTCCGGAAGGTGAACTCCCTTGTGCGGAGACCATTGCCCACTCTTTGGAGGAGAGTGGAGGAAAGAACTTGTGTCTGGGCCTATATACACATTCACACCTCCTGTTCTGTTTTGTAAAGCAAGTAAGTCCATGCTATGTTCAAATAAAGGAGTGTTGGACTTGCAACGGTGTGAGGCTCGTTTCCTGGCAGATGACTCTTGAAGGGAGGACCCGATACACAATGCAGGCCAAAGGTAAAACAAACTTCTGCTAATACCACTTATACATCTGTGGTGGAGGCCTGGCGTAGCGGCCGCACTCCCTTTCCTATCACACCCCTAGACCAGAGACATTGCGAGCGAGAACTTTAATAGAGGGGATTGGGAGTGTGGTGGGGTCGGGCGACACTTAGAATAAAGATCACGATTCTCTCACGATTCTCGCGATGTAACATCTTCTTTCACATTATACAAATAAATTGGGCTAGCTTTGCTGTTTAGTTTTTTTTTAATTCATTAAAGTGTATTTTTTCATAAAAAATTGCGTTTGAAAAACTGCTGTACAAATACGTGTGACATAAAATATTGCAACAACCACCATTTTATTCTCTGCAGTCTCTGCTAAAAAATATATATATATATATATCATGTTTGGGTGTTCCAAGTAATTTTCTAGCAGAAAATAATGATTTTTTACTTGTAAGCGACAAATGTCAGAAAAGATTTGGTCTTTAAATGGTTAAACTTCCCTCATCTACACGCTGAGTTTTTTCCTTTGATAAAAGAAGAAGAGATACTTTGTTTCCACTTATTCGAGTGTTGTATTAAAACTTGGCAGACTGCAAAGATTTTGTTTATCCAGCTGTGAGAACTCTCTACACTTGTTAGAGAGAATCGTGACATGCTGTTTTGCAGATCGGGAAGGGAAAAAGATTGCAATTTTGATTCTTCACGATTAATCGTGCAGCTCCACTGGGAAGGTGTTCATTAAGCATATTCCAGGCATCTAAACATAAACATAGGAACTGAAGGTTTGCTTCCAAGAGCAAGTTATGGTGAGTTTAGCAGTTAGCATAAGAAAATCAACTTTTGAGTAGACAATTTCCCCACTGGTTATTTCAGTAGAGCAATACAAGGCTTTTGAGGAACTGGTATCTCCAAGACCATTCTTATTAGGGCAAAAACCTTATTCCAGAAGTCCCGTAACTTAGGAAACTTCCACCAAATATGACACATGGTACCATAAGAATGACATCCTCAAGAACAGAAAGGGGAGGAGGTCGGGTACAGCCCCGAAAGATGGGAGGAGACCATATATTATCTAGTCATAACCTTTATGTTCACTTCCACCAGGGGGATATTCAATAAACCCCTATATGCAGAGCGGAAACAGGAATGGCAATGGTCCAAGTCTTTCTCAGAAGCTAAATCCAAGTCCCAAACCCGCATGCAAGACAGTTTGTCAGTGGTGCCAAGCAATTGCTGGTAGCTAATAGAGATTCCCCCTATGAGATCCATATGCTGCATCCGCCTACTTTTGTACGGGGTGACTTTGGGGTCTCCAAGTGACCCTCAGGCCCATAGAGTGCAAACATTTTGAAATTTGGTAAAATATGAAAACATTTCCAAGATGGGCATTTTCAATTTTGAGCGACAATGCAACAAGGTGAAGGGCACCCTGAGGCATCAGAAAGTGACCAATGTAGTAAAGAATTCTGTTTAGCAATCAGTGGAAGGCATTCTGGATTCTGGCCCACGGGAAAGGAAGTGTTATTAAATAGGTGTTAATGGATGGAAGGACAAGACAAGGTTAGGGTTGTTACGTACCCAATCCCAGGCAGCCAGAGAGTTGGACAAAGAAGGGGGCCAAAATAGTAAACTGGTTCCTTGCAGGTTGCCTTTTAACCATGTTAATAGCCATCCATTCCATAGCAATCCATTCAGGTTTTTAATTTCAAGTGTAAACTGACAATAAGTAGACTGCCTCATAGTATAGACCTCGGGTAGTTTTGTGAGTGAAAAGGACTTGAAAAAGTCTGTAGCCCTTTCCCCCCACGCATAGCAGATGAGCTTAGATTGAAACCTAGACAAATCCGATCTAATGATCAATATAGTTAAAGAGCAAAAATAATACAATAAACATGGTAGAAGATTTTACCCAACCAGGATAGATCAAGAGCTGCCCACCCCTGTAGATCATCCCCCAATTTCTTGTTTATAGGTGGGTAATTTGCCCCTATACAGTACATAGTATATAATGAAGGCGTAAGCCAAATTCCCTAATAAGGGACAAAATCAGTCCTCCTAGTAAAAGGGAACGCCACCTGTAGATTAAACAAGGGATAGGCGGATGCCTTGAGAACATGCACAAAGCGCGTCGGAAGGGCCTACATGCTGACGTCATTGCCACTGCATCCTTGTGGTAGGAGCGATGGCTGGTTATTGTCTATCTTTTTTGGAGACCACCATTCAACCAGTATACCAGAGCAGGATGTCTCTTCGCTTCAGAGTAACGATCTAAGGTGTAACATTGTTTGCCATCTGGTGAGTGCATAGATTGGTGGAGGTTCACAGTTGTGATGAATCTTTCCCAAACACATTGGATGATGTTTATTCAATGCTGAATTTTTCACTTTCTGGTGCGTGATTATTGATAGATATATCACACACATTTTGGGAATTTTTGGCAGTCAAGTCATAGATTTATTTGTTGGGACTTTATTTACATTATAAGAATGTTATTTATTAATTACAGGAAGCGCTGCACACCCTTTTTTTTAATGATTTCTTGAAGGTTGTATGTTACACTTTTGTGTGCCAGCTGCTAAACAAGTACACAGCGCTCACTTTTTCATTTTTTTTTCCAAAAAGGAACCCCACTATCCAGACATTGCTTATAAGCCACACAAAGGGATTTAAATTCTTTATCTAGAAGCTCAATATTAACCATATGTTCATCTTTAATCTGTAAAGCAATTTGTATTATTTTGCCACGTAAAGTCGATTTATGTGCAGCCCAGGAGGTAACCAGCGAAATTGAGTTGGACTGGTTCAGCTGAAAATACTCCAGAATATGTTTACCAATTTTGGTACAGCATACAGGGTCACTCAAGATGGACTCATTTAGGTGCCAATGGAATAAGCAATCCTCGGCGAGGCATACGCAAATGAGACCAAAACTATTGCATGATCTGACCAAGCAGCATTTTGAATACAAGCCTTAGGGAATCAGAGGAGAGCAAGCAAACACATGATCAATCCTGCAGTAAAACTTGTGGGAATGGTAGTAATGAGTGTTTTTTCCACCATACATCAATTAGGCCGAAAGATTTGCAGAAGCTTGGCAACACGAAGGCTCGGCCTGGATGGGTGGTGCGATTGGACATCTAGAGGCTGAGATTTATCAAGGCTCCAATCCAGGGCAAGTTTTGAGCCACTATCACAGGGAACATTACCATCAAAATGTACAGAGAGGTACTTATATGGCTTTTTAGGAGAAGGAAGCATCCCCCGGAGTCCTTTTAATCTCCTGAGATAGGGAGAAGGGGATATGCTTAGTGAAGAGGATGACTACCCCCTTCTTTTTAGTTTCCGCACTGTGGTATAAAACACGTGGTAATGTTTGTGGAGAAAAGATGGCTTGGAAGAGGGGAAATAGGTCTCCTGTAAAAACATGATATCAGCTTTTTGGGAGTGATACCGTGAGAACCTCACCAGGCTATTGCTTACCACCAGCTGACAACGTATTGTCCACATGCATGGGTTGTGCCATCCATAACCGATCTGCAAGGTCCCCAAAGGAGGTAATTCTCTGAGTTTCGAGGAAGAGAAAAGGGAAGAAAAAAGACAAAAAAGTTATAAAGAGAAATAACAGAAGCCAAGACTACATACAAAATTACACAATACATCCTCGTCTAAGAAATGGTCCCCTAAAGGTCAATCAGGTGTGTGTGTGTGGGGGGGGGGTGTCTACATAAACTCAGACCAATCCTGGGTCAAAGCACAAGGGGAAGTCTGTGCTATGAATTAGATGTGGGAGCCCATTTACCGAGGCTTGCCTTAACCGGCCTGAAACCTAAGAAGCACAAATACTCATTGTACTGCGTTCAAAAACCTAAAACAACCCCCCCCCCCCTCCCTCCCTACAACCAAGAACAAAAGCAACAGAAAATTTACGTTGTGGAGTCCTCCGGAAAAATTTCAAGGAGACTAGGGGAACCTCATAAACATGATTGTATGATGGCAGAATGACAGCTGTGGTATAGCCTAATGCGACAAAAAGGGGGAGAACACTAAGCTCAACAGGGAATGTTCATCTGGATAGGACCATGAAAGTCTCAAGCAAAGCAGGTTCACAAGTGGGCAGGATCATGACATCATAGCAGACGAATGTTCCTGAAGCCTCTGGAGCATTGACTCTGCCACAGGTGAGAGATTGGACAACGAGGAGGCCAATCATCAGCTGATGAAGAGGATGATCGTGTTGGGGAGGACCTCTGCGGCTCTAAATAAATGATGCCTAATTGCATAAGCAGCTCCGGGAAAGTGGAAAAAGCATAAGATTTATTCTTGTAGTTGAAATGAAGGCGAAGGGGGAATGACCACCAGTATTTAATATCCTTGCAAGAGAGCCTGCAATAACGGTTTCAAAGCTAGACATTTCTATATTGTATAAGGCGAGATGTCAGCCAAAATTTGCACTTTATGTCCTAGAATAGTTATGTCCTCAGCAGTCCTGGAGGCCTTCATTACCATTTATTTGACAACATAAAAGTGCGGTTTCACAATTAGATCGCAAGTTAGCCCATCCAAGCGCGGGGCTTGGCCCTTTGAGCCCTGTCCAGCTCCATATGGTGGTCTGGTAGATATGGGAATAAATCCTGAATATGTACGCACAATGAGGAATTCCATGGATGCAGGAGACTCCCTAGGGGGCAGGGGGTCAAGTGCAGGGGGGGTGGGCCACACAGCTATCTAGGGGTTTCTCATCACCTCTGACAGTAGCAGGACTGGACCCACCTTGTGGTTGCTGGTAGGTTGCGGAGACCATCTTGGGATCAGGCTATGTGGAGCAAGCTGTCGAGATTGGGCGCAGCTTTCCATGGGCCATAGTGCAGCATGATCTGCTGATGTACCCAACCAAGCAGGAGGCCGCGACAACACGCTGGGTGTGCTGGATCAGACCGGTATCAGCAACCTCAACACGCAGCTACACGACTAAGCGGCCAACTTGCCGGAGCCTGCACATGTGCCCACCATTACAATATTAAAGTGGGATCACGAATTGGGTTTAAAACACGCAAAATTATCCTGGCAATTAGCCAAAGTACAGCTCCTCCCTTTTTTCAGACCACTGAAAAGATATTACACAAGTGGTACTTTACCCCTACAAGCTTTCTAAAATGTTCTCAGATAACTTAGCGCTACACTGGAAAAACTGGGGATTGGTAGGTTCCCTAATCAGGGGCTCGAAATTTCAAGTCCTGAGCTACTAGCCAGGACTCAAGGGTTACTTGCCACCAGTTTCCCCACCCAATCCCTACCCTGCCTCACCCCTAATTCCGCCCCTAAACACGCCCTCATAAATAATCTCATAAAATGACACTTAAATATTTTATGAAGAATTAAGTTATAAAAATAAATATTAACAACAACTTTATCCATGCCCAATAATACAGCCTGCCCATGTCCACCAATGCAGCCTGCCCTTGTCTATCAATGCAGCCTGTGTCCGCCAGTGCAGCCTGTGTCTGCCAGTGCAGCCTGCCTCCACCAATGCAGCCTGTGTCCCCAATGCAGCCTGTGCCACCAATGCAGCCTGTGTCACCAATGCATCCTGTGTCCCCAACGCAGCATGTGTCACTAATGCAGCCTGTCTCACCAGTGCAGCCTGTGTCCGCCAGTGCAGCCTGTGTCCGTCAGTGCAGCCTGTGTCCCCAATGCATAACACAAGTAAAAAATGTGCATGAGTCCAAAGTCACTGATATCTCATAGGTATATGATCAGATGGCACATGTACAAAGGTGTACAGTCAGTGAGCATGGGGTCCAGGCTCCGGGAGTAAAAAAGGGGGAGAGAGGGGTAAAAACAGAGGCTGGAAGGATAATAATAGGGGAAGTCACATGTACAATCTCAGGGCTGCCATTCAAGTAGAAACAGAAACCGTGTTCCAGGGTACTGAAAAGAAAAGCAAGGGAGAGGCGCCTCTGAGTGCAGATGTTTTAAAACAATTTAGTAAAGGATAGTGCTACAAGCAACTCACATTTTACATGGTAAAAAACGGGCATTGTACGAATTCCAGTTAGAAGAGGAAGATGTCATCAGATCTGTCACGGAGTACCTCCTCCTGCTGGGGCGCTGTGCTGCTGGTAATCGATTCACCGCTTGTAGATGGTATTATACGGCCGGCGGCGGTGAGGAAATGCAGTGCAAGGCCTTGATGATGGTAGCGAATGGCAGGCGAGGGCCGATGACGTCACTGGCGTGCAACGCATTTCCCGAGCCGGCGTACTGCGTGTAGTGTGGCAGTCGCGCTCCTTTGTCAAGCTTGACAAAGGAACGCGACTGCCACACTACACGCAGTACGCCGCCGGCGCCGGCCGTATAATACCATCTACAAGCGGTGAATCGATAAGCAGCAGCACAGCGCCCCAGCAGGAGGAGGTACTCCGTGACAGATCTGATGACATCTTCCTCTTCTAACTGGAATTCGTACAATGCCCGTTTTTTACCATGTAAAATGTGAGTTGCTTGTAGCACTATCCTTTATTAAATTGTTTTAAAACATCTGCACTCAGAGGCGCCTCTCCTGTGTCCCCAATGCAGCCTGTGTACCCAATGCAGCCTGTGTACCCAATGCAGCCTGTGTCACCAATGCAGCCTGTGTCACTAATGCAGCCTGTGTCCCTAATGCAGCCTGTGTCCCCAATGCAGCCTACCTGTGCAGGGGAAGAGAGAGGAGTGCCGCCGCCTGGTTGATTACAGCGGACAAGTTCCCCTTGTCCGGGGAACTTTGTTAGACAGATCACCCATCCCAGGATTGGATGGGTGACCTGTCCATCAAAGTGCCCGGACAAAGAGGAGGGGCTGTATATGACGGCGCGCGGCGGGGAACACACAGATATTAAAATGAAAGCTGTTATGTTCCCCGCGCTCTACGATCACTGGGAGAACTGCTCCCATACAACCCGCCTGCTGGTGGTGCTCGTCCCCCCGATCCCAGGGAGCCCACACTCGCCAGCCCTCAAAATCCACTTGCAAAATGCGAGCAGGCAAGTGGAATTTTTGAGGACTGCCCTAATCCATATTCTGTGGTATTGTAAATCAATCAGATTTTACTGGAGCCAGGTCTTTAAACTTATTTCAGAATTTACCCCCTCATCTCTACTCCCTTCTGCTAAACTAGCAATTCTAACATTGACTCTGTCCCCATAGAGACCAGGACAGTTATCATACATATACTTCTCTCCGCCAAACTCAATCTCTTGAGACACTGGAAATCTTCTGATGTACCAGGTGTTTCTGAGATAATGATTTACATCAAAACTGTGCACTGGAGCATTTATTTGCAGGTACATTCTGTACAGCCACAGTCGTTTCATCTGAGGGAAATCCTGAAAACATGACCTGTTGGGGCGCCTTGAGGACTGGAATTGAGAAACACTGGTTTAGCACACTGTTGACCATACAAAGAACTCAATTCACAAAGCTTGTTTTCTCTTGTTTGTTTCTTGTTGATACCACATCCCATCTTGCTGAAAGCCCTTCAATCTCTATTTACACAAGCTTTTTTTAGCCTTAACTACAAGAGTGTAACTTTATCAATACTAGCTCTAGTATAATGTACTAAGAAAAAAAAATGTAGGCAGCACCTTTCATGTGAATAACCAAATATGTTTTGAGGTGCATGCTTTCAAAGACATTCAAAATTAAACCATTCCTGAAGAAGGAAACTGTATTAGAAGTGTTTTAAAGTTTAAAGCTTAAAGTGAAAATAATGCTTTTTACATTTAAACTGTATATAAACTTAAACATTTGTTTATCCTGACAAAAAGTCCAGTGAACTTCAAACTTTCTGTAGTTCCTCTGTTGCACTAAAATCACATGGAATCTTATCTGTCCTGCTAGGATACCCCTGAAAACTACAGAACACATCCCCAATTGGGGATATGGGATGGGGACAGGAAGAGTGGATTTGCCCTAAATTCATTACTGTCCTATTGTACTTACTGAAAACACTGCTTCTCCCTAGATACAGTACAGATGCAGTACAGCAGGGGTGCCCAACCTTTTGAGGAGCGAGGGCCACTTTATTGACTTGGTAACTGGTCGCGGGCCACAATGAGCATCAGTGGCGTAGCGTGGGTTGTCAGCGCCCGAGGCAAGGCAAGTAATTTGCGCCCCCTAAATTGTGGGCTTTTAGCACTCCCTGAGTCCCTTCCCTTCCTACAATAGTACTTACCAGCCTGATTCCCACACTGACCACTACACTAACCTACCTGACCACTACACTAACCTACCTACCTGATTCCAACACTGACCTACCTGACCACTGCACTAAACTACCTGATTTCTGCACTGACCTACCTGACCCCTACACTGACCTACCTGATACCTACACTGACCACTACACTAACCTACCTGCTTCCTATACTTGCCACTACACTGACCTACAAGTCCATTATCCTGACCACTATACTACCTGATTCCTACACTGTCCACTACACTACCCACTACACTATACTACACTACACTGACCACTGAACTGACCACTACACTGCACTGAGCACTACACTACACTGTCACCTACACTACACTGCACTGACCACTACACTGCACTGACCACTACACTGACCACTACACTGACCACTACACTGTCACCTACACTGCACTGTCCACTGCACTGCACTGACCACTTCACTACCCACTACACTGACCACTACACTACACTGTCACCTACACTACACTGACCACTGCACTGACCACTACACTGCACTGACCACTACACTGACCACTACACTGTCACCTACACTGCACTGACCACTACACTACCCACTACACTACACTGCACTGACCACTGTACTGTCCACTGCACTGACCACTACACTGCACTGATCACTACACTACACTGACCACTACACTGACCACTTCAATGCACTGCACTGCCCACTACACTGACCACTGCACTACACTGACCACTACACTACACTGACCACTGCACTACACTGACCACTACACTACACAGACCACTACACTGCACTGACCACTACACTGCACTGACCACTACACTGTCCACTTCACTGCACTGACCACTACACTACACTGACCACTACACTACACTACACTGCACTGAACACTGCACTAACTACTACACTGCACTGACCACTGCACTGACCACTACACTGCACTGACCACTACACTGACCACTTCACTACACTGTCCATTGCACTGACCACTGCACTGCACTGACTGATAGGCCAGACCCGCCGCAATAACGGGTAGGCCAGTCCCGCCGCAGCCACCGCACATGACCCCATTCTTCGCACTAATGCTCGGAGATGGCAGGTTGGGAACCCGAGATCTGGGCTTGCCGACCCGCCACCTCAGAGCAAGACATGGCGGCCCACTTCGGGGACACCGCGAGCCACATGCGGTTGGGCACCCCTGCAGTACAGCATGTGAGCATTGTCACTCCAGGACAAGAAGTGGGTTACTGTCAGGGTCATCAGGAGAAAATTAATAAAATTACCTAAAAAAATTGAAAGCTAATGCATCCAAAACATCTGAAGATTAGTAAGCTATTTTATATTCAAATTTTGCTCTTTGTTTTAGATACATATTTAAAATGTTCCTCTAATGTTGAAAAATAAGGATCATGTACCTGGAAAAGTTATTATCATAGAGATAAAATAAGTAATGGAGTTAAAGCTGATTTTCAGTAAGCTCTGTATTCATAAAAAAGTGCAACTAGGGTAAATACACGAATTAGACTTGATTTAAGCCTCTTGTAATCTTTTTTACAGCAGCACTCAGACTAGGAGAGAGAACAGCAGCAGTTGAAGCCAATTGAGCGTACTAAATGCATATGTACTGTAGCAGGTTAGCTAAATGGGGATCACCTTCCCTGGGAAAAATGTAGTCCAGACTGCAGGTTTTCTTAAAATCTGACTTGTAGTCAGTTTTATTTGAAAAGGTTGAATATACTGTAAATCAAACAAAACAAACAGTAAATAAACCCTTTTCATCTAGGCACTAACTGAACATTTTAGATTCCTCTAGCTCACAGGTGAAGGGCTTTTCCCAGTCCCCACTCCAAAAAAAAATGCAAACATTTTCCTTTCTCTCACAAAGCAATCTCCATATCGATAGCTCTCTCAGGTTTCGGGTTCCTGAGTCCCAGGCCATGAACAATCTCTTGCTCCAGTCCTATATTATTTATACCACCTGCTGGTGGTCACTAGTGGACTGCAAAATCTGGTTCGGAACTAACACTGCCAAGGTGGCTCGGAAAACCTGGGCTGGATTCCACCTTAGTTTTTCTTCATATGAACACATGCAAGGTGATACATAGCATCCACCAATCACCTCGCCTTTCATAATGTCACTTACCCTCCCCCCCCCTCTGCTCAAGTCCCTGCAGATGAGCAACTGTCCTAACAAGACAATGGACACGGTAAGGGGCATATTCATTATTCAGAAGTTTCCCAGCTCTCTATGCTCCACTGTGAATTGAAATGCTTGTAAAGCAAGGAACCATCTTGTGACACGACAATTTTTCTCCTTGTTATCACACATCCATTTTATAGGGACATGATCCGTGTCTAATTTGAACTGTCTCCTCAACAGGTAATATTTGAGGTCATCCAAGGCCAATTTGATAGCCAAACATTCCTTCTTGACAATGGCATAATTTTTCTCATGTCTAAGCTTTCTGCTAAGGTAGACTACTGGGTGTTCCTCTCCATCTCTGATTTGTGACAGTACACCACCCAGTCCCACATCAGAGGCATCTGTTTTTACCACAAACTTGTTTGTAAAATCTGGGGTCACAAGCAAAGGTTTTGCACAAAGAGCTTGATTTAACATTGAAATGTAATTTCTGCCTCTAGTTTCCACTTAATCGTGACTGCCCCTCTACATTTTCTCAGATCTGTCAGTGGGGCTGCAATGGTGGCAACATTGGGAATAAAATGCTTATAATATCCTGTGATCCCAAGAAATGCTCAAACTTGCTTTTTATTTATAGGTTGGGGCCATTTTTTAATTGCCTCAATCTTATTGTCCTGAGGCTTAATCAGCCCCCAAGCAGTTGTCCACTTTGCATCTGTTATTCAATGTCCCTCCCTGTGTGAAGGCTGCTAATGTTTCATGCTGACATCGCATACTCCCTGATTATTTGCATGTAAACCCTTCAATAAAACACGCTTGAACAAGAAACGTTTGTATTTAAATATTTTCCCTAATTTTGCTGCCAAGTGTATTCTGAGAAATTTGGGTTACATTCCAAGTTATACCTTTTGCAAAAAACCTTGAGGCAACTATCTTTTTAACTAAAGTCATTTGGGGGTCCTGCCATTCTGGAGCAAATGTAGATGCAGTTCAGTGCAAAAAAATTAAAATAAAATGGACATGCAAGTTTTCAGCCATTGACAGCCAGAATGTGCTTCCTTTGTTACCTGGCCACACCAAGTGACTAGTGAAGTTTATACAGTCACTGTTTATACCATGTTATCATTGTGTTCGCAAAATTCGTCACTGAATTTATGCTTTTGTTGAAAAATTTGGATAATTGTTTTCCCTAATTTTGCTGCCAAATGTGTTCTGATAAATTGGTGTAGTTAAAAGTCCAAGGTGTGCCTCTTGCCAAAAACCTTGAGGGGTATACTTTTCTAAATAGAGTCATTTTAGGTAATTTTTTGGGTCATGCCACTCCTGAGCAGCTGTAAATCAGTTTGGTGCCAGTTTCGTTTTCAGCCTTTGTCGGTCAGACCTTGTCATGTTCCCACGAAGGAATAAGGACATATTCATGTGGTTTTCTCATGTATAGAAGCAATAGTTTTTTTTTTTATAGCATCATTACTTACTTGCTGTATATACATAAGAAATTGCAAAAAAAAAAAGTACGAGCAACAATTTTTAATTTATTTTAATGTTTTAATTTTTTTTTTCTTCCTGTAATTTCAAGTGACCCTAATAAAAAAAAAAAACGTTAAAGCAGAGGTCTGCCCAAAAAAAAAAAATTTAAAGCCAGCATCTACACATACTGCAGCTACTGGCTTTTAATAATAGGACACTTACCTGTCCTAGAGTGCAGCGATGTCGGCACCGCAGCTGATATTTTCATCAACTGTCGGGTGCTAACGCTGCCATTGCAGGTAAAGAAACCCGGCAGTGTAGCTTTACGGCTTCACAGCGGGAACCCTACTACGCATGCGCGAGGCCCCGCTCCTCTCTCCTACTGGCCCGGCGATAGGGGGAGTAGGAGCGAGCCCCACGGTGATGTCATGGGCCGCGACACAGACTCCCGGAATTGGGAACAGGATACCTGTCAAAGACAGGTATCCGCTCCCCCCTCCCCCCGAAAGGTGCCAATTGTGGCATCGGAGGGGGAGAGTAGACAAATGAGCGGAAGTTCCACTTTTGGGTGGAACTCCGCTTTAACTACAAATGTTGAAAACTTTCACAATCTAACACATCAAAATGATGCAATTTTCAATATATTTTTATAGATAGAGCCATTATTGTTATGCCATAGTGTGAGAAAAAAAAACAGGCATATTGGTATTGTTTGATTCCATTCAAACTAAAAAATGCATTTCAGAATGGGAGACATCACTTCTTTTCCATAATTGTCACCAATTTTCTAATTTCTAGAAAAAAAAGAATACATGTGTAGCGCCCTACTCCTGTTGGGTAGACGCTATATGTTAAATTTAGTTGTCTGAGCGGTAGTTCAGCTCAGAAAGAATTATGTAAATTGTTGGCTCTGTTTCAGTCTGGCTGGGCTGCACGTTTTCCACCTAACTCTAGGTGTCACTGTCACCACAGGTCAGGGTTGTAAGAGCAGCAGGCTGGGTGTATTGGGTATTCCTTTCCCAGAAGTGGCTCAGGGGGCGTGGTCAACCCACTGTGCATTCTGGGAGGGGGTACTTAAGAGACAGAGACCGCTGTATCGGGGTTGGTTGCCGGGGGTCGTTGCCGGATCCTGACCTGAGGACCCTCCTGGCCTCAGGGATGTACGAGCCATTTTCGGCCTCGGGGCATGCTGGCCTGAGGCTCTGCAACTGAGAAGTAGGCCCAGAAGTTTCTGGGGCCTACTAGTCCAGGGATGGTCCTACGCGGTCTTGCCTGTGGGAAGAAGCGGAACAATTGGGGACTCAATTGAAGGACGCATCCTGGCCAGTTTGCCTCACGGTGCTGCCGGACGGCTGAAAGATTCTGGCACCGTGAGCTGTGTACTTTTGAAGGAACTTTTGCAAAGTGTCAGTGTGGTTACACAATCTTGTGGCGGAAGGTTGTGGAATTACTAGACGCCGACGGCACTCATTAAGTCTGTGGCAGAGACTTTTGAACGAGCTCCGCACCAGCTACTAGGCCAGTGAGAGTTAGGCCTATCCGGTGGTTGCTGAATCCAGTGTGGAACTGTTTGTCCTCTGGAGCTGAGATTGTGCCCGTGATCCGCAAAGCTATGTACCTGTTAACCTCCCCTATCCCTCTACCCCTCTGTTGGAACTGGTAAAATAAAGCCTCTTGAAGAAAACGTATGTAGGTGTTGGTGTGAAAATTTCTAAAGCTATATATATATATATATATATATATATATATATATATATATATATATATATATATATATATATTGGGACTCAAGAGGGTTTACATAGGTTAAAGGGGCTGGGACTCAAGTGGTTAAAAGAATTGCAAATTTGTTATGTTTCCCTTTACATCACACTGAAATTACCTCTCCCTGATGGGTGAAACCTTTTATTTTTTTTATTTTTTACCTTTGATACATGTTCCCCAGATCAATCCCTTGACTTTTAGCTTAGAAAATAGCCTTTACTGAAAACATTCGTCCCCTATTGATCTTAATGTGATTTGAACCCCAGTTCAAGCAGATACACGTAACGTATATCTAAACTCAGGAACACATTTGTTGTGTATTGCAGCTTATCAGCTTACCAGTCCTGTGGTGGCTATAATAGTTTTATTTTTCAGATTAAGTACAGGTACCTGTTGATCTTGCCAGAATTTCATTATTTCAACCTTAGCCTACCATTGAGCATTTGCCCTTGCATGGGCACAACTCATTTTATATGAATACTTTGTAACCTAGTCTCTATGAATACATAGTAGATTCCTTTTATTTATTTATTCACTTGTTTTAAAAATAAACGGCATACATTTTATCTATGCGTTAGGTTACGTGCTTTTCTCCTCCTTTCTCACTTGGCCTGTAAAATACCCCCACTATTAATTTCCCGCTTACTTCAACCCTTTGGAGTTCCACCCATACGGTCTCCATCTACTTTCTTGCCCCATCACTGATGTCATTCCTCTCTTCTACCCGTAAATCAATTCTGATATAAAGACACACCCCTCCCCCTCTTCTACCCTACCTGTTCCTTCCGATACAAAAAATACCCCTGGATGTTTGTCAGCCAGTCATCTGAGCTGTCAAATCAAGTTTCTGTGATTCCCATGAAGTCCACATCCTCCCCGTGAACATTCTCCTCGGGGGCATTTGTGAACATTCCCCTGAGTTTTGTACTGGAGCATATTATTTTTGCCATATGATTTCTTAGGCTTTTTTTTTGCTTTGGTAACTCATTAACCCCGGGATTAGATGTTATGAATATTATTATCACTAGTGCCTTCACTATTCCTCTCTGTCTTATGCTAACTGCCTGCTAATGCTTTCTCTGAAGCCTCCCACCAAACACCTAGTTTAAAAGCACCTCCAACTTGTTGTCCATATTTTTTCCCAACAGAGCTGCGCCCTCCCCATTAAGGTGCAGCCTGTCCCTACTAAAGAGCCAGTAACCGACTGAAAGGTCAGTCCAGTTCTCTGGGAAACCAAAACCCTCCTTCCTACACCAGTTCCTCAGCCACTTGTAATTTCCCTAATCTCCTGCTGCCTCTCTTGTGTGGCTCGAGGTACCGGCAGTATCTCTGAGAATACCATCTTGGAGGTCCTTCTCTTCAATTTAGCTCCTAAGTCACTTACTCATCATTGGTACCAACATGAGATTTGTATCAGTAGTTGTATCCTCTCATAGTGCCACATCCAATAATCAAGATCAAACAAAATACCCCCCAGGTGGACTTTTAAGGCACAAAAACTGAATTTACGTATATATGTGTGTATTTATAGAAAAGTAATATTTATTAAACACATTGTATAAAAAGAGTGGAACATATAGAAAATGGAATGATTGCAGATCTGTTTCAAATGCACCATATACACAATATTAGAAACATAGTCATCCTTCACCCGACGCATTTCAGAGTATAAGTGTCTCCTTCTTCAGGGTATGTTTGAGGAAAAGGTTTATATATCACAGGGCTTTTTTTCTCAAACAATAGGTGCTGGAACTTGACCATGGCCCCATAAAACCCCTCCTCCTACACACACCCTCCAAATCACATCAAATAGTGGGTGTGTTGTAAAAGGGTCTTAAAGGGGCATTAAATACCAGTATTGCATTACATACAGAGTGCAGACCTGTCACTTGTAAACACAGAAACCAGACTTCTGTGTTTACAAGTGATTGTAGTGAGCAAGTTGCCCCTGAAAAAAAGCCCTGTATCTATAACATAATTGTGAAAGAATGAGTATAAAGATACATTGTTGTACAGTAATAAAATATCCTTGTATATGCTAAATATACAATTATCACATCAAATGCACTCACGTATGCTGTGGTGGTATCACAGATGAACATTCCATCAAACTATGGTTAAAATCAAATAAGACATAAAAAGGACTGCATCTCAGAGTTTCCTGCTCGGGTGTCTCTGCAGACTATGGATCTTAGAACTGCACCATAAAATTAGGGCTTATGTATAGCCATATAGTATATCAAGTGTCATCACTGATCAGTTTGAGTAGATATAAGTATATAATGTATATTCAAAGAGTCTCATACCTGAGTCATGCAGCTGCACAGTGCAGAGGCAGGGTAGCTCTTTAGATATAAAGAGGGTACAGACTGTAAAATAACTTATGTCTAACATTGAATCAGTTATATGTGAATATATCAACAGTCATGGCAATTAAATAAAAACTTATGGATATATATGGAAGAACAGGATCTATAGCAACATCCTTCGAGCTGGTGTTGCTGATATTAGTGTGCTATATGGGATGCATAAATTGATACAGACATTATGTGTCATCTATAGTAATGGGGATTGTATTTTAAAAGTAACATGTTTGTGTGATTATTCCATGTAGGTAGTGCAATCTTATCTGTAAACAAAGGATGAAAAGCCATAGTCCTAATATCCTATATGGAAATTGGAAAAAAACTGCGCTAAATTTGCTGAAATGAAACAACCAGTTATCTCACCGATATCTCAGTTTGTGGTTGGGAGCTGCGATTATGATGTAAACAACAGTACACGATAAACAAATGGAAAAAAGAGAAATTGTGCTGACCCATAACCATACACTATCAAGTGATGGTGTGAATTAATTAAATAATTATCAGTGTAACACAGATTAATCAGTGAAAATTAATAAAGTGAAAAAATTAACCAAAAAGTTGGTCCTAAGACACATCAATCTAAAACACAAAGAGTGTATACGGTGGTGTGAAATTGATAACATATAATCCATGTATAAATTTCCTAAATAAAGTCCATTAGATAACACCAGTGCTCTGTGTGAATCAAAAGAAAAATTCCATAAAGTGAATGTTGCGTTCAAACAAATTGTGAAGTTCCACCACCAATCAGCAGGAATTCCCGAGTCCTTACCAGCTAGTCATGATCCCCCTTGACAGAGGATCAATGAATGCATAAGTCAGGCAGCTCTCCCCATAGATCAGCACAAACACATAGGATTCTTGAGACACCAGTTTCCAACAGTCATCAATGGGTGCATGCAGTATGGAAGAGATAACACACACTCCACATAGTGCATTAAACGTTTAAAATATTTATTTTAATTAAAAAGTATTGCACTTACAATTATGCAGTTTAAATCAAGCCTTTTAAGTCTGGTGTGCCGGCCGCTGCATATACATCAGACACCCGTCCTTCTGTGAAGCGTTCAAAGTGACATCAGCGTGTCGCTCCGCCCTACGTCCGTTTCGTAAAAAGATTACTTCTTCCAGGGGCACCTGGAATTTTTTTAGATTCACACAGAGCACTGGTGTTATCTAATGGACTTTATTTAGGAAATTTATACATGGACTATATGTTATCAATTTCACACCACCGTATACACTGTGTTTTAGATTGATGTGTCTTAGGACCAACTTTTTGCCTAATATCCTATAGTCTTGGTGATCAAAGATAGAGATAGACCAGTGGGGTCCTAATTTATGACACAACTAAATCAATCTAAGTTGAAAAGTTACTGTCTGCAGACGGGAATATTAATGTACCTTGTAAGTATCCTTAACCGCATGGAGACATGTCTTGACATCCAGATCCCAAACAGGGTGGATGCCAGACATGGTTTCAAGTGTGGCTGAAATACAACACCCCCTCCAATCATCAATCGCTGCTTAATCGCATCAGCTGAACCAGAGCAGAGGGGAAGGGAGCAGGTAAGCACGTCTATACTGGCCTCCTGAGCTGCGCACGTGCGCGTCCCCGTCCCAGATGCGAATGCGCGACAAGAGCATCAGCATGTCGCAACGGCACCACGTGCGCACAGCTCGCCGACACGCAGAGCTTCACTGGCAGACTGCGCATGTCCGCCGAAGTAGCAACGTGGAGGACAGATGAGATAGAGTGGAAACTGTCTGTTGCCTCAGAGGCCGCCACAGGTTACCTGGTCTGGGTGGTTTTGCGTGCTGGGTGGTCCACTATCCACTCCAGGGTGGAACAAAGAGGAAATAGAGTTATAAAAAGTATATTTTAATGAAATATGAGCAAATAACACATGCAGGAAACATCTGCAGGTCGCACCCAGAGGGGGCCGTTTTAGAAAATATCATATAGTGAAAGTTTGTTATAAGAAACATAAGCAGCAAAAAAACTGAGATGCATTACATAGCAACAGACAATAAAATCACAGCAATAATCATGGTGTATATCGTACGTCATTGAAGAATTGTAAAGAATATTGGTACAGATAATAATAGCTCTTACGGGCTATGAATTGTACATTATTAGATATGATGGGTTCATTAGATAAAACCAATAGTGAACTTGAGAGATAAAGTAAACTGGATAAACCTAGGATTTGTTATTATTTTTCCATTCCTCCTGAGTAGGGATGAGCCGAACACCCCCCGGTTCGGTTCGCACAAGAACCTGCGAACGGACCGAAAGTTTGCTCAAACTATCGAACCCCGTTAAAGTCTATGGGACTCGAAAGTTCGGAATCAAAAGTGCTAATTTCAAAGGCTAATATGCAAGTTATTGTCCTAAAAAGGGTTTGGGGACCCGGGTCCTGCCCCAGGGGACATGTATCAATGCAAAAAAAGATTTAAAAACTGCAGTTTTTTCGGGAGCAGTGATTTTAATGATGATTAAAGTGAAAAAAGTGAAAAAAATATTACTTTAAATATCATGTCTGGGGGGTGTCTATAGTATGCCTGTGAAGTGGCACGTGTTTCCCATGTTTAGAACTTTCCCTGCACAAAATGACATTTCTAAAGGAAAAAAAGTAATTTAAAACTGCTTGCGGCTTTAATGTAATGTGTGGTCCCGACAATATGGATGAAAATCATTGAGAAAATCGGCATGGGTACCCCCCCCCCCAGCCCATTTGGGTCTTGTATAGATATTAAGGGGAACCCCGCACCCAAACTAAAAAAAGTAAAGGCGTGGGGCCCTCAGGCCCTATATACTCTGTACAGCAGTATACAGGCGGTGCAAACAAGACAGGGGCTGTAGGTTTGTTCTTAAGTAGAATCTGTTTGTAATTTAGAACTGGTACATTTTAAAAGTGTAGCTCCAGCCAAAAAATCTATTTTTAAGCTTATTGGAAAACATAGGGAAGGGTTATCACCCCTGTAACATTTGTTTTGCTGTCTGTGCACCTGTTCAGAAGATTTCACCTCACTTTCTGTCCCAATGACAATTGGTTTTTGAAAATTTGGGGTTTTTAGTGAAACAAGGATTGGTAATAAAGCATAAGTGGAGAGGAGACACGTTTTTCGATATTAACTCTTACAGGAGAGAATTTCCCTTCCTAGGGCTGGATTTTCTCTCACTTCCTGTTGTCTCCCTCCGTTTGCAAGTAGGAGTCATTTGTAAGTTGGATGTTTGAAAGTAGGGGCCTGCCCTATATACTCTGCAGAAATTTGGGCCTTAGGTGTTGGTGTTGCCACAACACTGTAAGGCCTCACAGTTACTCTAGTAATTACACGCCACTTTTAAACAGGGGCAGAAAAATTGGGCCTTAGGCACTGGTGCCACAACACTGCAACCCCTTACAGATACTATAGTTGGAGCGCAGGAATAAGCCCTGCTGAAAAGTATTGCATCAAAAATTGTAATTACATGCCCCTGTTAAACAGAACCAAAAATGTTCTTACAAGCTATCAGCATGAACATTTAGGAGGAGGAAGAGGATAGTCACTCAGCATAACAGGATAGTCACTCAGCATAGGCAGTCTTGAAGGGATCTCCCATTCAAAAAAAATGTATTTGGTTACATCAACATCAGGTGCTTGGTAGCTGGTGATCCAAGACTGATTCATTTTTAAGAAGGTCAGCCGATCGACCTATTCGGTGGACAGGCGCACCCTTTGATCGGTTACAAAGTGTCACGTACCTGACGGTGACGAGCCCGGTTAGCAGAGGGAGGCCTCCCTTACGGCTCCCACCAGCGGCCCCTGGTGGTAGAACAGGAGGCACGGAGGTGGAAGGGGTACGAGTGCCTGGCAGGATCAAGAAGAACCGCAGGTGATCAGGAACCAGCAGGTGAGAAGACAGGAACCAGGAACCACAGCAGATGACCCAGACCGGAAGGCACAGCAGGTAGACTGGAACCACTGAGCAGCAGCAGGTGAGCAGGAACCAGCAGATGAGCAGACAGGAACCAGGAACTACAGCAGATGAGTAGACAGGAACCAGGAACTACAGCAGATGACCCGGACCGGGAGGCACAACAGGTAGACTGGAACCACTGAGCAGCAGCAGGTGAACAGGAACCAGCAGATGAGCAGACAGGAACCAGGAACCACAGCAGGTGAGTAAACAGGAATCAGGAACTACAGCAGGTGACCCGGACCGGGAGGCACAGCAGGTAGACTGGAACCACTGAACAGCAGCAGGTGAACAGAGCCTGGATCAGGCAGGATCAACAGACAAGCCGGGGTCGGGTAAACTGGTGGGCAGTGAGGTACAGAAGGGTCAGGCAATACCGAAGTCAGAAACAGGCCGATGGTCAGGTACAGGTAGATAGCTGGAAGGTCACAGGAAGCCGGGTCAGATACAGGTGATTGAGCAGATCAGGTCACTTGGGGTGAACGCTGTAGAGCAGACAGCAGGGACTGTCTGCAAGTGAGGAGTTTAAATAGCCCTTCCGGCGTCACCTGCGGGGGGCGCGCGCGCACATGCGCGCGCGCACGCAAACGGGAACCAGGAAGTCCAGGGCGTCTGTTCCTGGCAGGATTTCCATGACACAAAGCCTCCAGCAGCACTGAATGTGCGGTCCGAAAGAACACTGGATGCAGGACAGGCCAGTAGCTCAATTGCATACTGTGCAAGCTCTGGCCTGTGATACATCCTCAAGACCCAATAACCCAGGGGATTTTCGGTGGGAAAGGTGTCCAAGTCTGATCTTGCCCCTAGGTATTCCTGCACCATGTAAACCAGACGCTGGCGATGGTTGCTGGAACCGATCATACCTTGGGACTGCGGACTAAAAAATTGTCTGAATGCTTCGGTCAGACGCCCACCTTCTCCACCGCTCCTTCTTTTACTGACCGAAGCCTCAGCAACACGTTGTCCAGGACCAGGATTTTGTAACCTCCCAGTGTCTGGGAACGCGTTGCACAGACCTTTCTGCAAGGCCCCCCGAAGATGTTTCATCCTCTGCTCCCTCTGCGATGGCAAGATAAAGTCCGCAACCTTACCCTTGTAACATGGATCAAGGAGGGTTGCCAGCCAGTAATGATCCCTCTCCTTGCTCACACGAATATGAGGATCCTTCCGCAGGCTTTGCAGGATCAGGGAGGCCATGCAGCGTAGGTTTGCTGAGGCATTCAGGCTTGAGTCCTCTGGGTCACTCAGGACGACATGATCCGCAGCCACCTCCTCCCAGCCACGTACAAGTCAATGGGTTTCTTGGGACTGTAATTGATCCCTTGAAGACTGCTGCTGATGCTGAGTGCTAGGCTCCACCTCCATGCTGACACAATCCTCCTCCTCCTCTTCCTGTGTGATAGCAGGAACACTGTCTGGATAAAGGGGGCCTTGAGAGGTAAGGAAGTCCTCCTCTTCCTCCCTCTGTTCTGCCTCAAGTGCCCTGTCCATTATTCCACGCAGCGTGTGCTCCAACAGGTGGACAAGAGGGGCAGAGTCACTGATGCATGCACTGTCACTGCTCACCATCCTCGTGGCCTCCTCAAATGGTGCCAGGACAGTGCATGCATCCCTGATCATGACCCACTGGCGTGGCAAAAAAAAACAAGCTCCCCTGACCCTGTCCACGTGCCATATTGGCACAGATAGTCATTGATGTCCCTCTGCTGCGTGTGCAGCCGCTGCAGCATGGCCAATGTTGAGTTCCACCTGGTAGAAATGTCAAAGATTAGGCGGTTCTTGGACAGGTTGTATTCCTTTTGGAGGTCAGCCAGCCGAGCACTGGCATTATATGACCGGCGGAAATGCACACAGAGTTTCCTGGCCTGCCTCAGGACATCCTGTAAGCCCGGGTACCTGCCGAAGAACCGCTGCACCACCAAGTTAAGGACGTGAGCCAAACTGGGCACATGGGTCAGTTGTCCCTGTCGGAGGGTGGAGAGGAGGTTGGTGCCATTGTCTCAAAGCACCATTCCTGTCTTAACCTCCCTGGCGGTATGATTATTTCAGATTTTAGGTGCTGAAAGCGGTACCATTATTTTGCATGGAAATTTCGCGTTTTATATTGTAGGCCTGTAATTCTTAGGAATAACTCACTTAAATCTGTCCAAACCAGAGTCTAGTAGACATTCCGGGTATGATAAAGTTCAAAAAACAAAATCATAAATTATAATATAATAAATAACTTTAAAAAATAATTATAACAAATAATAATATAATAATAATAAAAGAGTTTTTCAGTGTTTGATGACGAATTTCCCCACAAATCACTATCGCTCAATTCTGCAAGTGATTCTAATTTATTATGGCTGTTTTCTAGCTGGTCTAAAACCACTTTTGATGTAAAGGGACACTTTTTGGTTGCTATGGACAATCTCCAGTTTCCAGGCAGAAAGAACAGTTTTTATAATATAAAAGAACATGCAGGACACTGGACAGACCACTAGGGACAAAGGGGATGTGTTATTATTTGATACAGTACTGTAATCTGTAAGATTACAGTATACTGTATGTGTATTGTGTGTTTCACATTTTGAATTTAGCGCCAAACTCCGCCCCCGTGCGCCGCAACGTCGCAGGGAATGGAGCTCGGCGGCACTCGGCACTGTGGATCGAGCGAGATGACGGCTCGCTCACACAGCGGGGACACATCGCAGGATCCAGGGAACAAGGTAAGTAACTTCCCCTGTATCCTGCGATACGATCCCGGGTCTGGCTCGGGGTTACCGCTTTAGGTACTGAAATTCCACCCCGAGCCAGACTCGGGAATACCGCTAGGCGGGTTAAGCTGGCGTGGCGTCAACCACCTCTGAGCCTGCCCCTGCAGAGCTGACAGAATCTCTGCCCCAGAGTGGCTCCTGTCCCCCAAGCACACCAGCTCACGCACCGTATGGCATCATTTTGCCTGCGTACTTGCATAGCCCCTTGAACGCCTACGAAGCACCGCTGGTTCCGAGGACAAAGCACAGGAAGAGGCCATGGAGGAAGAATAAGAGGAGGGGGTGGAGGAGAGAGGTGAGTCAGAATCACCAGTAGCAGCATTTTGGAGGCGTGGTGGCGGAACAACCTCCAACACTATTGCACCTTGTCATGCATCCTTCCCAGCTGCCAGCAGAGTTACCCAATGCGCCGTGAAAGATAGGTAACATCCCTGTCCATGCCTGCTGGACCATGAGTCAGCGGTAATATGCACCTTACCGCTGACCCCCCTGTCCAGTGAGGCCAAGACATTGCCTTCCACATGCCAGTAGAGAGCCGGAATCGCCTTCCGTGAGAAAAAGTGGCGTTTGGGAACCTGCCACCGAGGAACCGCACATTCCACAAACTCACTGAAAAGGCAGCAGTTGAAGTGCTAGCAATTTAGCCAAGCTAGCATTCAACCGCTGGATATGTGGATGGCTGAGAGCGAACTTCTTTCGGTGATGCAGCAGCTGGGGCAGGGAAAATTGACTGGTACAATCTGACGTTGGTGTACCGATAGCAGATTGCCCGCAAGTACTTGGCTGTGACACATCTAATTCTACACCTTCATTCCTCTCAGTTCAGGTTTCTGAGAGGACTGAAGGTATAGTGTAGTTGGAGATCCCAGCTGATGAGGAGCAAGGAGAGGTCCGCTTTGTTCTTTGGTGTGGGTCTTTTAGGTATGCCTGCCAACGAACTGCATGGAAGGTCGATATATGTCTGATCAAGCATGTGGTGCCCAAGCGGCTGCTGTTTTGGCCACGCGAGATACGCTTCAGACATATGTTGCAAATAGCAAAGGTGCGATCTGCTTCACATGTCTCAAAAAAGCCCACACCAAAGAACTTTTGGAATAACGCACAGAGACAGCAGCGCCCTGCACATGCGGAGCTCTGTGGTGTGATGCTGTCGGTGTGCTGCCCTTAAGCTGGCCCCTGGAGGGCATCCTGCCTTGTTGGAGATGTGCCTCCTCCTCCTCCTTCTCCTCCTCCTCTCTCCTATCAGGCACCCACGTAGAGTCCGTGACCTCATCATCCCCTCCCTCCTCATCACTGTAGAAAACCTGGCAGTATGCTGCAGCTGGGGGAACATGACTGCCAGATTTCTGTCCTTCTTGGGCACCCCCTCTCTCTGGGTTCAAGTTACTGCCTGCCTCCTAGCTGGGTACCATCATCGGAGCCTTCAAAACGCTGTGCATCCTCCTGCAGCATGTACCCAACACTGTGGTCAAACAGTTCAGGGGACTCCTCAGAAGGACATGGTGGGGCTAGGGAAGAAGTGACTGATGCCATTGAGCCGAGGGAAGAGGCCGCTTTGGCAGCTGCTTTGCCAGACAAAGTACCCTGAGCCTGGGCGAGAGAGGATGAGGAGGATGAGGACGGCTTGGTCATCCACTCTACCAAGTCTTCGGCATGTTGTAGCTCAACGCGGCCAGCTGCCGAATAAAAGGACAAGCGTGTCCCACGGCCACGTGCTGATGAGGATGCACCGTGTCCACAATCAACACTGTTGCCTCTAGACACAGAGCCTGCTTGCCCTCTTTTATTGGCTCGTGACTGTCTGCCTCTCCTTGTTGTCCTTCCAGACATACTAATGGCCTGCAGTGAGATGTAGCTGCACAAATCTGGGATGTATATATACAGTATATACTGATTATACTGCAGCTAGCAGAATCAACTGCCTGCCTGTAGTATTATTAGTAAGAGAACACAAGCAATTGTCTTCAGTTATCTTTAGTTGCACACTGTGCAGAGGACACAGTACACTAACTGAAAATACTGCAGCTCCCTGCCTGTGGTATTAATATGAGAACACCAGCAATTGTATTCAGGTAGCTTTAGGTGCACACTGTGCAAAGGACACAGTACACTAACTAAAAATATTTGCAGCTCCCTGCCTGTGGTATTAATATGAGAACACCAGCAATTGTATTCAGGTAGCTTTAGGTGCACACTGTGCAAAGGACACAGTACACTAACTAAAAAAACTTGCAGCTCCCTGCCTGTGGTATTAATATGAGAACACCAGCAATTGTATTCAGGTAGCTTTAGGTGCACACTGTGCAAAGGACACAGTACATTAACTGAAAATACTGCAGCTACCACAATCACCTGCCTGCCTGTCAGTATATTATGAAGAGAATAACAAAAACAAATCTAGCTAAACTGAATGCAGTGTGTATATATATATATATATATATATATATATAACACCTGGGATGCATATATATCCTCTACACACTGTAACTGCAGCTAACTGACTCGCCTGCCTGCTCTATCGAACTCAAATGAAATTACACTATCTCTCTCTCTCTCTGTCTTTCTTTCACCACTGCAACACACTACACAAGGCCGCTACGCAGGCGGCCTTATATAGTGTGGGGCATGTACTAAACCCCCTGAGACATAATTGGCCAAAGCCACCCTGGCCAATCATCAGCCAGCACTGCGATGCCACAGTGAATTATGGGCCGTGACGCGCCACTTGAATTTGGCGCGAACGCCCCATAATGTTTGAAAATTCGACAGACAATCAAACAGCCGATGTTCGAGTCGAACATGAGTTTGACTCGAACTCGAAGCTCATCCCTACTCCTGAGGAAAAACCTACCGGGAAGGGTTTGAAGCAAATTGCATGGTACCAACATGTACCATGCCAGCTGGGTCCTCCCCAGCCCCACCCAATAATTTGTCCATCCGATCCACAGTGTGTCAAACCCCAGCGCCGGGTAAACAACATACCGTTCGGTGATCACGGTCTTTGTGGCAGATTACCCTATCTGTCCTAATAATTTAGTTCCCTACCACCAGTATCTGCCTACCCTTCACAGTATGTATTAATACTGAAAATCAAGATCGAGTAAGCTTTTACCCTTCTGCTCCATGTGAGGTTTTTGTCCTTCCTGAGCTCTCCTTAGGACACCAGCATTAATCTTTGACAGATGTATTGCCCCAGTCAAACTCCCCACCTTCTACTGCCCCCATGGCAGACCTTTTAAAATATGTGTATGAATACCTAAGCCATTAACCATTTCTCAGTATTAAGCCAAGGTAAATTTATACAGTTTATTTTACGTAAAAGTTAATTATACCCCAAGGGTAATTGTACTTTTAGGTATCTCTGTGGCTAGCTTTGCCCTAGAATACAAACATTTAACTATTTATGTATTATTATAAATCAGATAAAAGTGAAGTGCTCCACACTACAAACATGAAAAAAGATAAGGGAAAGTACATTTGATCATGTGCGCTCCATCAGCTGAATAAAGAGAGAGTGGGTAATTAGAACTCTCTTTCACATCGAGTTCATGTGGAGGGGCACATTTGTGGCACAAGGACAGTTGAAGTGTTCTTTGATAAGCTGACTGTGGATAGCTGTCAGCTCATGACAGGCTAGAAGTAACTCTGTGGAAGGCAAAGACAGAAGGAGAGCAGCGCCATCTAAGTGCAGCATTATAAAGACATTTTATTCCATAAAAGGGATTAATAATGTCAAAACAGTGAATTGGATGTGACCTGGCACACACACTATAGCACACATGACGACCTCCATCCCTAAATTAATTTGTAGAAAAGGAGAGCTGTGGGACTTTGAGTGAGGCAACCGCCATGTCAGATATAGACAGAAACATAAAATTTACAGTACATATTACATTGTAGAAAAATGTTGTATCAAATAAATAGGTAGTCACATGACTTACACTAAATATGCTACTACATAGCATGCAATACAAAAGGGAATTCTGATATAAACGATTGTGTACTGAATGGTTGCGAATGAAACAAGGTTTTACAATCATGATTAGACAATAAACCAATCAGTATCGAGACAATGATTATGGGCAATATACAGTATACCGTATATACTCGAGTATAAGCCGGCCAGAATATAAGCCGAGGCACCTAATTTTACCACAAAAAACTGGGAAAACGTATTGACTCGAGTATAAGCCTAAGGTGTCCATCTGCATGCCTCACTGTGCCTCACTTTGCCTCACTGTGTCCATGTGCATGCCTCACTGTGCCTCACTGTGTCCATGCCTCACTGTGCTTTACTGTGCCCATGCCTCACTGTGCCCATGCCTCACTGTGCCCATGCCTCACTGTCACTGTGCCCATGCCTCACTGTGCCCAATCTCCCTACCTGATCTCCGGCGCTGTGTGACTAGACTGACGTTTAACATGGGAGTCTATAGAAGTGGTGCCTAGCTTTAAAAAATCGGTTCTCCCCGGCCGTAGGTACCCTGGAAAACAAACTTTGCACACTTATAGACGAAGGCTACATGTGTGCCAGGTTTAGGGTCCAGGGGACCTAGGGCCGGCCGGTACCAGGTCCCCAAAATCACCAGAGAAATTACAGTTTAACATGAGAGTCTATGGAAGGGGTGCCCGGCTTTGAAAAATCGGTGCTCCCCAGCTGTAGGTCTCCCTTACAAAAAACTTTTCACACTTGTAGAGGAAGAGTGGGGCTACATGTGTAACAAGTTTGGGGTCCAGGCCAGGATCAAGCGCACAATTTTGAAGATGGACACAGACTTGAGTATTACCAGAGGGGGGCATTTTCAGCACAAAAAATGTGCTGAAAAACTCGGCTTATACTCGAATATATACGGTATGTATATAAAGGCGGAGATAAAAATAATCTAAATATAAGGACTCTCTTGCGAAAAGGTGCCTGAAGCGTTTGGCTGCTGGGAAATTATTAGGTATTGCTTTGATTACCCAAATTTTCAGGTCAACGGAGGAGGTCTGGGTAGCCTACAATCCGCAAACTCCGTAAAAGGTTTGGGGAACACAGGCGCCTAGTGGACGCTGGATCAGGCCAACATAGTGTCCCCAAACATTTTCTCATTCACCATGAACACTCCTCTGTTGACCTGAAAGTTTGAGTAATCAAAGCAATACCCAATAATTTACTAGCAGCCGAACGCTTCAGGCGCCTTTGCGCAAGAGAGTCCTGCTGGATATACCGATTAGATACCCTTGCGCCAGGTGGACTGAATGAGGAAATAGAAATTTACTTTACTTTAAATATTGGTCTAGATTAACACCATTTAACTTCTAATCCCATACCCCATTCTTTCTTGTATACATGTGTACTCTTATTTATATATACACAACATTTCTCCCTGGTATAAAACTTGCACCACCATATGTTATATATATTATATTTGCCCTATTATAATTCTTTATTCGTTTTGGCTAACAACCTTCATCATCTATCATTTTTAGGCATAAGGACCCTAACAGTCTTATTCCTCCTCTTGATATCCTCCAATAGTAAGTATCAAATGTACCTTACCCCCATTGTCAAATTGGTCATCCTCTATTCTTTCACTTAATTTCCCTAGTGACCCCTTCCTCCCCCCTCCCCCCATTCTTTCCTTTTTTTTTCGCCCATCCATTGTTTCCCATCCTCTTGATAATAATGCAAATAAAAATAAGTCCTGAATAAAAGTCCTAAATGTCACACACTTGAAATTTGAAGTGACTAAGTGAAAGTCCCATATACAGTCCAAGTTAATTCTTCAGGCCAATCTTTATCTGGCAAATAATCGGTGAACGTTAGCAATTTTTCAGTGTATACAAACCTGTGCAAAACACCATGGAAAACAGTGACCACCAAATAGTGTTCTGTATATTATTTGATCACTTATAGAACACTCAGTGATGTTATTGAATCTCTATGATAATGGAAATATAATTTAAAATAAACATATCTATTATGTACTAAATAAAAGTTGTTGGTATTTATTATGCTAAAAAAACAAAATCAATGATCATCAATTTCAGTGTTAAGTCTTGCTAATAAAAACAATGACAAAACATGTAAGACACAAATGTTGAACAATTAAGATTCTTTTGATAATGTCTAATTAATAACCAACCAGAGACCCAGTGGATGCAGGGGTGCCAAGTAGTTAAGTACTTGCATAGGAATAAGAGTGTGCTGGTTAGTGATGAGCCGAACACCCCCGGGTTCGGTTCGCACCAGAACCCGCGAACGGACCGAAAGTTCGAACGAACATTAGAACCCTATTAAATACAATGGATGCGAACGTTCGAATTCTAAAGTGCTAATTATAACAACTATTATGCATGTTATTGTCCTAAAAAGGGTTTGGGAACCCGGGTTCTGCACCAGGGGACATGTATCAATGCAAAAAGAAGTTTTAAAAACGGTCGTTTTTCGGGAGCAGTCATTTTAATGATGCATAAAGTGAAAAAAAAAAAGTCAAATATTCCTTTAAATATCGTACCTGGGGGGGTGTCTAAAGTATGCCTGTGAAGTGCCACGTGTTTCCCGTGTTTAGAACTGTCCCTGCACAAAATGACACTTCTAAAGGAAAAAAAAGCCATTTAAAACTGCTTGCGGCTTTAATGTAATGTCTGGTCCCGGTAATATGGATGAAAATCTTTAAGAAAAATGGCATAGCTACCCCATGACCCCCCCCCCTACCCCAGCCCATTACCAGCCCCTTTGGGTCTTGTATGGATATTAAGGGGAACCCCGCACATAAAATAAAAAAGGCCCTATATACTCTGAACAGCCGTATACAGGCGGTGCATACAAGACAGGGACTGTAGGTTTGTTCTTATGTAGAATGTGTTTGTAATTTTGAACAGGTACATTGTTGAAGTGTAGCTCCAGCCCAAAAATCTATTTTTAAACTTTTTGGAAAACATAGGTAAGGGTTATCACCCCTGTAACATTTGTTTTGCTGTCTGTCCCCCTGTTCAGAACATTTCACCTCACTTTCCGTCCCAATGACAACTGTTTTTGAAATGTGGTGTTTTTCTTGAAACAAGGATTGCTGATAAAGCATCAGTACAGATGAGACCCCTTTCTCCCATATTTATTCTTACAGGAGAGAATTTTCCTTTCTAGGGGTAGATTTCCTCTCACTTCCTGTTGTCTTCTTTCGTTTGCAAGTAGGAGTCGTTTGTAAGTTGGATGTTTGAAAGTAGGGACCTGCCGTATATACTCTGCAGAAATAGGCCCCTTAGTTGTTGGTGTTGGCACAACACTGTAAGCACTCAGTTACTCTTGGTTGGTGCTGGAACGCCCTGCTGTCAACTATTATATCAGGAATTTTAATTACATATAATTGTTGAACAGTGGTAGTAAAAATTGGGGCTTTGATGGTGGTGCTGGTGCCACAACACTGTAAGCCCTGACAGTTACTCTTGGTGGGTGCAGCAATGGGCCCTGCTGTGAATTATTAGATCAAGAATTGTAATTACATGCCCCTTTTGAACAGGGGCTGAAAAATTGGGCCTTTCGTGGTGGTGGTGGTGGTGGTGGCGTTGCCACAAGACTGTAAGCCCTCAGAGTTACTCTTGGTGGGTGCAGCAATGGACCCTGCTGTGAATTATTAGATCAAGAATTGTAATTGCATGCCCCTGTTGAACAGGGGCTGAAAAATTGGGCCTTAGGCACTGGTGGCACAACACTACAACCCCTCACAGATACTGTACTTGGAGCACAGCAATGAGCCCTGTTGCAAAGTATTGCTTCAAAAATTGTAATGACACGCCCCTGTTAAACAGGGGCTGAAAAATTGGGCCTTAGGCACTGGTGCCACAACACTCCAACCCCTCACAGATACTGTACTTGGAGCACAGCAATGAGCCCTATGGCAAATTATTGCTAAAAAAATTGTAATTACACGCCCCTGTAAAACAGGGGCTGAAAAATTGGGCCTTAGCCACTGGTGGCGGCACCCATAAACAAAAATGATCTTCCAAGCTATCATCATCAATCGTATCATTGAGGACTCGGAGGAGGAGGATAGCCAGTCAACATAACAGCACAGGCACTCAGCATCAGCATCAGTCTTGAAGGGATGTGACATGTTAAAATCAATTAGTCTGTTATATCAGCATCAGGTGTGTGGTAGCTGGTGGTGATCCAAGACTGGTTCATCTTGATGAAAGTCAGTCGATCAACCGAGTCGGTGGACAGGCGCACCCTGTGATCCGTGACAAATCCTCCAGCAGCACTGAATGTGCGTTCCGAAAGAACGCTGGATGCAGGACAGGCCAGTAGCTCAATTGCATACTGTGCAAGCTCTGGCCAGTGATCCATCCTCAAGACCCAGTAAGCCAGAGGATTTTCGGTGGGGAAGGTGTCCAAGTCTGACCTTGCCCCTAGATATTCCTGCACCATGTTTATCAGACGCTGGCGATGGTTGCTGGAACCGATCATACTTTGGGGCTGCGGACTAAAGAATTGTCTGAACGCATCGGTCAGACGGCCACCTTCCCCACCGCTCCTTCTTTGACTGGCCGAAGCCTCAGCAACTCGTTGTCCAGGACCAGGAGTTTGTAACCTCCCAGTCTCTGGGAACGCGTTGCACAGACCTTTCTGCAAGGCCTCCCGGAGTTGTCTCATCCTCTGCTCCCTCTGCGACGGTAACATAAGGTCCGCAACCTTACCCTTGTACCGTGGATCAAGGAGAGTGGCCAGCCAGTAATGGTCCCTCTCCTTGATCCGAAGAATACGAGGATCCTTCCGCAGACTTTGCAGGATCAGGGAGGCCATGCAGCGTAGGTTTGCTGAGGCATTCGCTCCGGAGTCCTCTGGGTCACTAAGGACGACATGATCCGCAGCCACCTCCTCCCAGCCACGTACAAGTCCACTGGTTTCTTGGGACTGTAAATCATCCCTAAAAGACTGCTGCTGATGATGCTGAGTGCCAGCCTCCACCTCCATGCTGACACAATCCTCCTCCTCCTCCTCCTCCTCCTCCTCCTCTTCCTGTGCGATGGGTGGGACAGAAGGAACACTGTCTGGGTAAAGGGGGCCTTGAGAGGCAAGGAAGTCCTCCTCTTCCTGCCTCTGTTCTGCCTCAAGTGCCCTGTCCATTATTCCACGCAGCGTGTGCTCCAACAGGTGGACAAGAGGTACAGTGTCACTGATGCATGCACTGTCACTGCTCACCATCCTCGTGGCCTCCTCAAATGGTGCCAGGACAGTGCATGCATCCCTGATCATGCCCCACTGGCGTGGAGAAAAAAAACCAAGCTCCCCTGACCCTGTCCTGGTGCCGTAGTCGCACAGGTACTCATTGATGGCCCTCTGCTGCGTGTGCAGCCGCTGCAGCATGGCCAACGTTGAGTTCCACCTGGTGGGCATGTCACATATAAGGCGGTTCTTGGGCAGGTTCAACTCCTTTTGCAGCTCAGCCAGGCGAGCACTGGCATTATAAGATCTGCGGAAATGCACACAGACTTTCCTGGCCTGCCTCAGGACATCCTGTAAGCCTGGGTACCTGCCCAAGAACCGCTGCACCACCAGGTTAAGGACGTGAGCCACACAGGGCACATGGGTCAGTTGTCCCTGTCGGAGGGCGGAGAGGAGGTTGGTGCCATTGTCGCAAACCACCATTCCTGGCTTAAGCTGGCGTGGCGTCAACCACCTCTCGGCCTGGCCCTGCAGAGCAGACAGGACCTCTGCCCCAGTGTGGCTTCTGTCCCCCAAACACACCAGCGCAAGCACGGCATGGCATCTTTTTGCCTGCGTACTTGCGTAGCCCCGTGAACGGCTACGGAGCACCGCTGGTTCATAGGACAAACCACAGGAAGAGGCCATGGAGGAAGAAGAAGAGGAGGGGGTGGAGGAGAGAGGTGTGTCACAACCAGTAGTAGCATTTTGGAGGCGTGGCGGTGGGACAACCTCCAACACTACTGCACCTTGTCCTGCATCCTTCCCAGCTGCCAAAAGAGTGACCCAATGGGCCGTGAAAGAAAGGTAACGTCCCTGTCCATGCCTGCTGGACCATGAGTCAGCGGTAATATGCACCTTACCGCTGACCGCCCTGTCCAGCGAGGCCAAGACATTGCCTTCCACATGCCGGTAGAGAGCCGGAAGGGGGCCGAGTCTACCAACTGAAAAGGCAGCAGTTGAAGCGCTAGC
The DNA here is from genome assembly GCA_029206835.1 of Rana muscosa. Classification (NCBI taxonomy): domain Eukaryota; kingdom Metazoa; phylum Chordata; class Amphibia; order Anura; family Ranidae; genus Rana; species Rana muscosa. The sequence continues at coordinate 345,292,264 of CM055116.1, read as the reverse complement.
AATTTAGCCAAGCTAGCATTCAACCGCTGGGCATGTGGATGGCTGGGAGTGAACTTCTTTCGACGGTCCAGCAGCTGGGGCAGGGAAATTTGCCTGCTAGAATCGGACGTCGGTGTACTGCTAGCAGAGTGGCCGCAAGTACTTGGCTGTGACACACCTAATTCTACACCTTCATTCCTCTCAGTGCATGTTTCAGAGAGGACTGAAGTTATAGTGGGGTTGGAGATCCCAGCTGATGCGGTGCAAGGAGAGGTCCGCTTTGTTCTTTGGTGTGGGTCTTTCAGGTAGGCTTGCCAACGAGCTGCATGGCAGGTCAACATATGTCTGGTCAGGCATGTGGTACCCAAGCGGCTGATGTTTTGGCCACGCGATATACGCTTGAGACATATGTTGCAAACAGCAGCTGTGCGATCTGATGCACTAGCCTCAAAAAAGGCCCACACCAAAGAACTTTTTGAATGACGGGCAGAGGCAGCGCCCTGCACAGGCGGAGCTCTGCGGTGTGATTCCGTCGGTGTACTGCCCTTACGCTGGCCACCAAAGGGCATCCTGCCTCGTTGGAGATGTGCCTCCTCCTCATCCTCCTCCTCCTCCTCTCTCCTATTAGGCACCCACGTGGAGTCAGTGACCTCATCATCACCTCCCTCCTCATCACTGGAGCCAATCTGGCAGTATGCTGCAGCTGCTGGAACATGACTGCCAGATTGGTGTCCTTCTTGAGCATCCCCTCTGTCTGCTCTCACGCTACTGCCTTCCTCTAGCTGGGTTTCATCATCAGACCCTTCGAAACGCTGGGCATCCTCCTGGAGCATGTACCCAACACTGTGCTGAAACAGTTCGGGGGACTCCTCAGGAGGAGGACATGGTGGGTCTAGGGAAGGAATGACTGATGATGAGTCTGACATTGATACCAGGGAAGAGGACGCTTTGGCAGCTGCTTTTCCAGTACCCTGAGCCTGGGTGAGAGAGGATGAGGAGGAGGAGGAGGGCTTGGTCATCCACTCTACCAAGTCTTCGGCATGATGTGGCTCAACATGTCCAGCTGCCGAAAAGAAGGACAAGCGTGTCCCATGGCCATGTGCTGATGACAATGCACCGCGTCCACGACCAGCACTGTTGCCCCCAGACACAGAGCCTGCTTGCCCTCTTTTATTGCCTCCTGACTGTCTGCCTCTCCTTGTTTGCCTTCCAGACATTCTAATAGATGGCCTGCAGGGAGATGGGAAAAAAGCAATAAGGGCTACCTTCAGGTGTCCTTCTCTGTCCCTTGAAACAAGGACTTTGACAGTGAAAGAAACTGACACTCTCCCTACCTACAGTTTTCTGTCCCTAGAAAAAATGTTTTTTTTAAGCACAATTTAGCACAAGGAGAATTCACTCACTGTCCTTCCAGGTCCCTGGAAACAAGGACTTTGACAGTGAAAGAAACTGACACTCTCCCTACCTACAGTTTTCTGTCCCTAGAAAAAATGTTTTTTTTAAGCACAATTTAGCACAAGGAGAATTCACTCACTGTCCTTCCAGGTCCCTGGAAACAAGGACTTTGACAGTGAAAGAAACTGACACTCTCCCTACCTACAGTTTTCTGTCCCTAGAAAAAATGTTTTTTTTAAGCACAATTTAGCACAAGGAGAATTCACTCACTGTCCTTCCAGGTCCCTGGAAACAAGGACTTTCACAGTGAAAGAAACTGACACTCTCCCTACCTACAGTTTTCTGTCCCTAGAAAAAATGTTTTTTTTAAGCACAATTTAGCACAAGGAGAATTCACTCACTGTCCTTCCAGGTCCCTGGAAACAAGGACTTTGACAGTGAAAGAAACTGACACTCTCCCTACCTACAGTTTTCTGTCCCTAGAAAAAATGTTTTTTTTAAGCACAATTTAGCACAAGGAGAATTCACTCACTGTCCTTCCAGGTCCCTGGAAACAAGGACTTTCACAGTGAAAGAAACTGACACTCTCCCTACCTACAGTTTTCTGTCCCTAGAAAAAATGTTTTTTTTAAGCACAATTTAGCACAAGGAGAATTCACTCACTGTCCTTCCAGGTCCCTGGAAACAAGGACTTTGACAGTGAAAGAAACTGACACTCTCCCTACCTACAGTTTTCTGTCCCTAGAAAAAATGTTTTTTTTAAGCACAATTTAGCACAAGGAGAATTCACTCACTGTCCTTCCAGGTCCCTGGAAACAAGGACTTTCACAGTGAAAGAAACTGACACTCTCCCTACCTACAGTTTTCTGTCCCTAGAAAAAATGTTTTTTTTAAGCACAATTTAGCACAAGGAGAATTCACTCACTGTCCTTCCAGGTCCTTGGAAACAAGGACTTTCACAGTGAAAGAAACTGACACTCTCCCTACCTACAGTTTTCTGTCCCTAGAAAAAATGTTTTTTTTAAGCACAATATAGCACAAGCACAAAACACACTGACACTCTCCCTACCTATCCTTCTCTTTCCCTAAACTAAAGGAATCCAGGTTAAGCAAGAAAGAAATAAAAGTCACTGTCCCTGCCTATGCTGCTCTATCCCTGCTCCGGAACACACTACACTAGGCCGCCGTGCTGGCGGCCTTTTATAGTGTGGGGCGTGTACTAAACACCCTCAGCAATAATTGGCCACAGGCATCCTGCCTGTGGCCAATCATTGCTCTCCTCGCTGCCGGCGCTGTGATTGGCCAAGCATGCGGGGTCACAGTGCATGCTTGGCCAATCACAGCGCCTGGATGACACTGCGATAGCGTAGTGCATTGTGGGCCGTTCGCGTCACTCGAATTTGGCGCGAACGGCCCAAATCGTTCGATCTTCGTCGAACGATCGAACAGCCGATGTTCGAGTCGAACGTATGTTCGACTCGAACACGAAGCTCATCCCTAGTGCTGGTGTGTTATTTTTTTTAAAGGAGGTGGCAAACATTTTTTCTCCTTCTGAAAAATATCACCAACCCAACACTAACTGCAGTATGAGTTGGTGTCACTCTTTAATATAGCTTTGTCAACATGTGTCACAGTTTTTAAAATGGTTGTAAAAGCACCGGGATGCATACAAAATGTATGAAAAACACACGCAGAAAAGCATCAGCAACGCATCCGGACTGTGTTTCTGTGTTGTGAACCGGCCTTTCGATTTTCCTTGTTTCAAAGCCAATAAGCTATATTTATTCTGGTTAACATTAAAATAGCTTTCATTATTCACATTATCTTTAATGTTCAGTTTAAACTTATATATCCATTTTTGTAAATAAAGACAGAAATGGTTATCACATAACAACAAATTTTGAGGTGGTATAAAATAAAACTACAGAACCTTGAATCTCTCCTAAAATCATTAAACATTGTTTTCGGCAAACATTTTGATGGTACAATCAATTACCCTCCTTCATGACCAGGCCATTTTTTGCAATACGGCACTGTGTTACCTTAACTGATAGTTGCAGCGTGCAACGCTGTATCTAAAAAAAAATTAGGTCCTATTTTTCCCACAAATATACATTTCTTTTGGTGGTATTTGATCATCTCTGTGGCTTTTATTTTTTGCACTATAAACAAAAAAAAGTGTCAATTTTGAAAAAAATTCAATCATATTTTTTACTTTCTGCTATAAAACATATCCAATTTTTTTTTTTTTTAAACAAATGTAAATTTCTTCATCAATTTAGGTCAATATGTATTCTGCTACATGTTTTTGGTATAAAAATCCCAATAAGCATATATTGATTTGGTTTGCGCAAAAGTTATAGCGTCTTCAAACTAGGGGATATTTTAATTAATACATTTTTGTTTTTTTACTAGTAATGACGGCGATCAGCGACTTATAGGACTATATTGCAGCGGACAGTCGGCACACTAACTGACACTTTTTGGGGACCAGTGACACCAATACAGTGAGCAATGCTAAAAAATATGCACTGTAACTGTACTAATGACACTGGCAAGGAAGGGATTAACATCTGGAGCGATCAAAGGGTTAACTGTGTGCCTAAGATGTGCTTCACAACTGTGGGGGGAGGTGTTTGCACTAGGAGAAGGCATGGATCGGTGCCTCTGCTTAGCAGAGACACAGGTTCCATGTCTTCTGTAGTGACAGAATGCGATCTGTCTTATTTACATAGGCATACCGCCATTTTATCACTGTACTGAAGCATCAGCGGGTGCCAGCAGACATCGAGTCCACCATACCCACCAACCAGCTCCCGCTTTGTCTAATCACAGTGGGAATGGGCCGCAGGCAGCGCACATGTGTGCCCAAAACCAAGAAGGGTTGGATCACCTACTAGGTAAGTGATCCAGTGCAGAAGAGCCACTTTGCCGCCGTATATTGACAGTATGCAGTCCGCAAGAGGTTAAGCGTTCCACTATACTCAATACATAGAAAACCATAAATATAATCACTTAGCACCTACCCTTTATAATTCCTTAAACCTTTCCCTCTCTGCAGGAGATACACAACAAAACTGTCCATTTAAATGGGAACACACATTGCTGGGAGTTTGTCTTACATCCAATCTAAAAAATCGATTTGAAGGCAACTTCCTACCCCTGCTTAAAGCTATAGAAGTAGTTATAAAGACTTGGAAAGCAAAAAAAAAAAAAAAAATTGTGATTTGGGAGAGCAGCTATATTTAAAATGACAATACTGCCCAGACTTTTGTACTTTATGCAGGCCCTCCCCATCAAAATACCCACTAGTTTTTCCAAATATTTGCAATCTGTATAATTAAAATTTGTATGAGTCCATAAAAAAGCACAAATTGAACTCCAGTTAATCACAAAATCTAAAGAAAAGAGAGATATGGGCCTACTTGACTTCAGGAGCTATTATTATGCTACAGGTACATATATCGTTAGAATTGTGGACTGGAATTGCCATGAAGGCAATGCACTATAGACTAGATTTAATTTTAATGCATTCTTTCCCAAATACCACTGAAATATGCACTCTGGGTGTCATGATCATGGTTCCCCCAACAACACCAATTAATAGAAGCCACACATGAAGATTTTCATTGGGTCACTTTGAAACATATCTCTTAACCCCAGGTCTTTGCAAACAACCCAGATTTCCCACCCAAGATAAATAATAGACTGATCCCAGTTAAGGAAAATGTTGCCCCCCTTCTGGTTACACACTGTTTGCATTTAGGACTGATGAAAACTCATGCTGCACTACAAGCTGAATGCAGCTTAGAGCCCTTCTCTTTCTGCACGTATCTACAAATACGTAGTTATTGTATTAAAAAATCTATTTCCTAAACTCTCTCGACCTTTGAAACAATATTAAAGAAGTTTTCTCCATGGCATACTCGTGACTGCAACAAAACACTAATGCCGCGTATACACGGACGTTTTTAATGTAATTTAAAAAAACAAAGTTTTTCTCGACGTGATTTTTCTTGTTTTCTCTCAAGCCTGTCTTGCATACACACGTTCATGAAAAAAAAACGCTCGAGCAAAGCGCAGTGACGTACAACACGTACGATGGCACTATAAAGGGGAAGTTCTGTTCGAATGGTGCCACCCTTTTGGCAGCTTTTGCTAATTTCGTGTTACCGCGTGTTAGTAAAAGTTTGGTGAGAGACGATTCGCGCTTTTCAGTCTTCGTGCTTTTAAGATCATTTTGTGGAGTTCAGTTTGTGCTTGTGGGCTTGTAGCTGTCTTTCAGTGCTTGTAGTCAGTTCGTATCTGTTTATTCAGTGCGTTCTTTTCCGCTCGTTACTGTATTTCAGGTCGTTCTTCATAGGCCTTGCTGTTCTTCCGTGCGTTCTTTTAGTTTGTTCTGACCAGCCGACCGTTATCTAGCCATGTTGCGGCTACGTACTCATCGTAGAGTTCGTGCTGAGGTTGGAGCTGGGGTTCTTGCTTTATCCCGACTCCAGTCCATGAACAGGGTGAGGAGGAGTTCATGGACCAAGAATTGGTTGCTCCAGCGGCACCAATTCTGTCACATGCCTTTGTTGCGGGAGATCCGGGAGAATAATCCTGAGGACTACAGGAATTTTCTCAGGATGCAGTTTTTCAGCATCAGTTGGCTTTGGTGTCCCCCTATATCACCAGGCAGGACACCGTTATGCGGGAAGCCATCACTGCTGAGCAGAAGCTCATCGCCACGTTGCGATACCTGGCGACTGGGAGAAGCCTGCAGGACCTCAAGTTCTCAACAGGCATCTCCCCCCAGGCTCTGGGGATCATTATACCAGAGACTTGTTCTGCCATCCTTTAAGTTTTGCAGGAGGACTATATTAAGGTAAAAGTTTTCTACTTTAACATCACATTCTATGTATTTAATGCTTAATAATGTATTATATTTTTTTCATCAGTCCCTAATTACCATGATTGTAATATGCTGTGAATGTCCCCATGCATGTTGTAAGTTTTTAATGCTCCTTTTTTGACCTACATGCATATTTACCCTAACTAACCTCTCCAGCATGCTATCCTGGGCCCATACACACCTAGCCTAGTCACTTCCCAATGTTTTTTGTCTGCTCCATTGTAGTGCTTTACCCTAAACGCCCCCTAAAAATTTCTGATGATTGTTATTTTTTCTTTAAATTCAGACCCCCCCCATAAAATTAACTAAATGGCTCATCAGAGGGGGTGATGAATCTGATAAGTGACAGTGATAATCATATAATTGTAAATTGTTTTTGTTGGATTCAAATTATCTAAAAAACAAAGTTTATCCTGATGTTGGCCAAGAATGCTATTCTGTTCATTATTATCCCTGCTCATTCACATCTATTTTTTCATCTTTTCACTGCTGAACGTAGGGCTCATCACCCCTCATCAATTTAACACACCATTTTCTTTGCACTTCCATTTTCAGATGGTCCAGGAGTCTCTCTGCATGTGCCCCTTGACCCTGGTGAAGATCACATACTCAGTTTACACAAGGATGACTTCCTCCTTGCTGCGCCACCTGTCATGCCGCCTCAGCTCCCGTGCCAGACTGTGTCCCCAGCCGCCTACATGCCCCCTGCCGCGCCCATGCCATCACCCGACCTGTGAGTATGGGCTGTAGATTAAAGTGCATATTTCTCTCCCCCCTCTATATAAGCCTAACCTATCAATTGATACTATGTTCTTGTATTGTAGACATCCATTAATAATCAGCTCCTGATGAGCGGCATGATAGCCGCGAAACGCGTCAAGCTTCAGATGCCAAATAATATTTATCATGCAGTTATACCTCATGTTTTTATTGTTTTACTCATTTCACTTACGAATCAATGCTAATGAACTAACTAATCATGTTGGATGATGGAATATGTACCATGATGTCTTATGTATTTTACTGTATAATATTTAATACATTTTATATTATTTGATTTACTAGCTCTGTTTGGCTCTCAATCCGCATGCTTCATACAAAGTCCCGACCCTCTTCTGTCTTCGTACTGATAGGGATGGAGACCTAGTGACTTCATTGTCTCAGGTCTCATTTAAAGTCCCAAACCCTTTCTCTTTTCCAGAATGTTTTTGTCTAATCTGATTGCAATGTTTATGTATGAAAGTATTAATTTTTTTTTTTTTTGGTTAACTCCACAGTTCCCTTCTACGCCACAGGAATGGCAGAATGTGGCATCTCAGTTTGCCCAGCGATGGAACTTTCCAAACTGTGGAGGGGCCATCGACGGCAAGCACGTCCGGGTCGTGACACCACCCCATTCGGGATCCTATTACTATAATTATAAGGGGTTCCACAGTATCGTCATGATGGCAGTGGTGTCGGCCAACTACGAGTTTCTATACGTGGATGTGGGGAAAAATGGATTGATGGTGTCTGATGGTGGAGTATTTGCTCAGACTGAGTTCGGCCAACGGCTCCTATCTGATGAGCTGGCATTGCCACCTGCGGCACAGAATGTGGAGGGACTCCCATTCGTTTTTGTCGCGGATAAGGCATATGGCCTGGGTCCCCATCTTATGAGGTCATTTCCACAAAGGACCCTCACCCCTGAGAGGAGGGTGTTTAATTATAGGCTGGCCAAAGCCAGAAGGGTGGTGGAAAATGCCTTTGGCATCATGGCCAGCCGTTCCGCTTGTTCCTGACCTCCATCCATCTTGCGGAATACAAATGGAACCATGTGGTTATGACATGTTGTGTTCTTCACAATTTCTTAAGGGTACATTCCCAAAATTATCTTACTTTTGTTGGGCCTGAGGCCTCAATACAGGACCAATATCATTTGTTGGCCCTGGAAGCTGGCCGTCCAGGCTTGGCCCCCCAAAGCGGTCGTGATGTGCGGCAACAATATCTTGAATATTTTGTGGGTAGGGGGGTCATTGATATGCCTGTTGAACCTTAATTTTGAAAAAATAAAAAATTTCAGCTGAAAATATATTTTATTTTATTTTTGGTTGTGTTTCTTTTATCTTTCTCCTAGGTTCTCATAGTGCACTTGTAGTGCCATGTGTATTTTCCATTACTAAATACCCATCATTGTCAGTGTAAACACAAAACATAATTTTGCTTACTTTGGCCAACATTGATATAAGAAGCCACACATTGTTGTGTTTAAAAGCTTTTTACTATTTGCACATTATATTTTTTAAAGGTCAACTTTCTTGCTCTTCAGGCAGAACATCACCTATAATTGTAAAAAAACAACATGTATTATAAATGTGCAGGCCTACATCTATTACCTGAATCTGTGGTGTATGACACTGACCTGTTGTGGTGCCAGTTTCCACTTCCTCCACCTCTCGTTCCTCTACATCATGTGGTTGTGGGTCTCTTGTTGGAGGTGTGGGGTTCCTAGGCTCATGTCTAGGACCTTTTTGAAGCCCTATTGAGATTGCAATAAAAGGTATACTTTAGGTAATAAATAATAATTTACTAAAAAATTGAGGCCTGAAAGAGGAATATGAAACATTCTTTGGAAGTGTGGTACAATTGATTGTATCCCTTACCAAAACAGGAACATATATATTTTTATCAAGTTTCACACATGGAAACACCCCCAAGTATATACACTGTTTCACCTGTGTGTGACACCCTAAAAAGGTTGTTCTGTTGGGCCACACTTGTGCTACTGAGTCCAGATGTTTAACCAGCTGCTGAGCATTCTCTCCTTTACATTACAATGCATACACTTATATTTTTAAAATATAGTTCCCCAAAAATCTATTCAACCATTATGTCCAAAAAATCATCTCACCAAAATAGGCATGGTAACATTTATTTAAATGCTGTATCAGCCAAAAACATTGTATTATTAACCACTTCGCACCCGGGCCAATTCTGACACTTCGCTCCTACATGTAAAAAGCCACATTTTTTTGCTAGAAAATTACATATAACCCCCAAACAATATATATGTTTTTTTAGCAAAGACCCTAGAGAATACAATGGCGGTCATTGCAACTTTTTATCTCGCACGGTATTTGCGCAATAATTTTTCAAACGCATTTTTTTTGGAAAAAAAACGGTTTCATGAATTAAAAAATATTAAAACATTAAAGTTAGCCCAATTTTTTTGCATAATGTGAAAGATGAAGTTACGCCGAGTAAATAGATACCTAACATGTCACCCTTAAAAATTGTACACGCTCGTGGAATGGCGCCAAACTTCGGTACTTAAAAATCCTCATGGGCGATGCTTTAATTTTTTTTATTGGTTACATGTTTTGAGTTACAGAGGAGGTCTAGGGCTAGAATTATTGCTCTCGCTCTAACGTTCGCTACGATACCTCATATGTGTGTTCTGAACACTGTTTTAATATGTGGGCGGGACTTACGTATGCGTTCGCTTCTGCGTACGAGCTACCGGGGACAGGGGCGCTTTACAATTTTTTTTTTTTATTTATTGTTCATTTTACACTTAACTTTTTACTTTGACAGTTAGAAAAAAAAATGATCACTTTTATTCCTATTACAAGGAATGTAAACATCCCTTGTAATAGGAATAAGCATGACAGGTCCTCTTTACAGTGAGATATGGGGTCAATAAGACCCCACATCTCACCTCTAGGCTGGGAAGCCTGAAATTAAAAAAAAAAAACGATCACCTTTTCCTAGCCGAAGCGGCGCTGTTTTTTAGAATGCAGAGGCCGGGCGTGACGTCATAACATCGCGCCCGGCCTCCGAACGATCATAGAGACTCCGGCGACCATCTGGTCCGCCAGAAATCTCTATTGTAAGAAGCCGGGGCCGGCGGATCCTGTCACCGACTTGCCGATCGCTCAGGTGAGTCGGTAGAAGCACCGCAGGGCGGCGGGAGCGGGGGGACGTCCCCTCTCGCCGCCTGTAAGAATGATCAAGCGGCGGAACAGCCGCTATGATCATTCTTATGGTACAGAGAATCGCCGGCTCTAAAAAACTATATCTGAATGATGCCTGTAGCTGCAGGCATCATTCAGATATCCCGGCTCAAAGTCAAGGACGTCCATGGACGTCCTTGGGCGCAAAGTGGTTAAGTGAACGTACGAAAGAGGTTTACTATGACTGATTACTGTGCCCACAAACATGAAAGTTGCTATCAGGGATGAGCCGAACACCCCCCTGTTCGGTTCGCACCAGAACCTGCAAACAGACAGAATGTTCGTGTGAACTTTAGAACCCTATTAAATACAATGGACTCGAACGTTCGAAATCTAAAGTGCTAATTATAAAGGCTAATATGCAATTTATTGTCCTAAAAAGTTATTGGGGACCCGGGTCCTGCCCCAGGGGACATGTATCAATGCAAAAAAAGGTTTAAAAAATAGACGTTTTTACGGGAGCGGTGATTTTAATAATGCTTAAAATTAAAAAATAAAAGTGAAATATTCCTTTAAATTTCATACCTGGGGGGTGTGTATGATATGCATGTAAAGTCACGCATGTTTCCCATGCTTAGAACTGTCCCTGCACAAAGTGTCATTTTTGAAAAAAGTCATTTAAAACTCACTCGCGGCTATAATGAATTGTCGGCTTTTATCAATACATAGAAAAGTCATTGATAAAAAAAAAAAAGCACGGGGGTTCCCCCAAATTCAATTAACAGGCCCTTTAGGTCTGGAATGGATATTAAGGGGAACCCTGCCGCAAATTTTTAAAAAAATGGCGTGGGGTTCCCCCTAAATATCCATACCAGGCCCTTGAGATCTGGCATGGATTTTAAGGGGAACTCCACCCCAAATTTAAAATAAAATGGCGTGGAGTCCCCCCAAAAATCCATACCAGACCCTTATCCAAGCACGCAACCTGGCCGGCCGCAGGGGAAGAGGGGGGGACGAGAGAGCGCCCCCCCTCCCTCCTGAACCGTACAGGGCCACATGCCCTCAACATGGGGAGGATGTCCCCATGTTGATGGGGACAAGGGCCTCATCCCCACAACCCTTGCCCAGTGGTTGTGGGGGTCTGCGGGCGGGGGGCTTATCGGAATCTGGAAGACCCCTTTAACAGTGGATGAGATTGTGGCCTATATATGGTCATAAAGATTATTTGAAGAGTCTTGACTGACACTAGTATTTTTGTGTTGTTTTTGACTTTCAGCAAGCATGCAGGCTTTCAAAAGTCCCGAATTTATGGGGGAGTTCCTGGACAGATGGAAGGAACTTCCTGTTCTCTGGCAAACAAAAACAGCTAAAAATAAAAATAAAGCAGCCAGGAAGGCAGCACTGGAGAGCCTGCTAGAATTTGACAAGACACAGATCCCCACAGAAACCATCCAAGATGTAAACACCAAAATTTCTACCATTAGGGGCACAAATAGGACTCAGCGGAATATGGTCCTGAAATCTCAGAGGTCAGGAGCTGCAGCAGAGGAAGTTTATAAACCCAGTCTGTGGTACTACAGCAAATTATGCTTTCTGGATGACCATCTGGAAGTCAGGGATTCTCTTTTAACCCTTCCCCCAGACTTCTCTCCAGCCTTCCCTGCAGCAAACCCTCCAGCCTTCCCTGCAACCCAGCTCTGCCTTCTTCGGAGGAACAACCAGAGGTCCTTGAGGAGCCGGATTTGGACATATGGAGCCAGGTATAGTATTGATATCAAGATTTATATGTAATAAAAGTAATGATGTAAAATAGATGTTACTATTGCTAACTATTTAATGCTTGAACAAAAAGTTTTTTAAATATCAATAGACAGTAGTGGTCAAAAATGATGGGGACAAGAATAAAAAATGCAGGGGTCAGAATCATTGTCTTTTTAATTTATTTTTGCATTCAATTTGAAAAATGTGTGTGATTGATGAAGCTAAAAGTATAAGTATGTCCCTTTTTTATGAGCCAGGAAGAGAGTGACATTGTGGACCAGAAGGAGGCAGGGCCCAGTGGCACACAGGAGGAGGCAGGTCACAGTGGCACACAGGAGGAGGCAGGGCCCAGTGGCACACAGGAGGAGGCGAGGTCCAGCACCAGAGCCCAGATGCCTCCCCTCAAAATTCAACCAAGAATGCCCAGAAGGGTTAGGCAGGTGGAGGAGGAAACACATGCCTTTATTCGAGAGGCTACTGCGGCCCTCAGAGAGCCCTCCGTTGAAGAGGGCTATGCCGCAGTACTGGCACACAAACTAGCCAGAATGGACATTAGGCAACGGCTCTTTAGTGAGAACCTAATGTTGAAGGTCATCAACAGGGGGTTGCTGGGCGAACTAACCCAATTCACTGACCTAGCAGAGGTCGCCCCTTCTCCTCCTCCTCCTCCTGCCACAAGCTCCCCTCCTGAGACACAGCCTCCGAGGAAGCCCTTAACGAAGGCTGCAGAGAAGGCTGGAGAGAAGGCTACAAGGAAGAGAAAGAAATAATGGCCTTGCTTCTGGATGGTCTGTCAGAAGGCACAGACTGTTCTAGTACCACAGACTGGGGACATATATCTCACTTACCTGCTGCTGTTCTGGGAGTCCAGGACAAGATTGTGCTCCTAATTTTTTTTTTGATTTTTAAAATACATATTTTGGTGTTCTATTCTTTGATGTTTGCTGTGGGGTCCAAAGGATGCACAAATTCAAGCAGGGTCTCCAGTGCTGCCTTCCCCTTTAATTTGTTATGTGCCAGAATAAATGGTTTTTTGATTTACAGTAAATACCTCACCATGTGTTTTTAATTAAAAAAGAGAGTTTGCTAGTGAGTAGGCAGGGACATTTAAAAAATACATTTTATAATTAACAAGGGACACCAACCTCCTTGAGGGGAAATAATGCAAATTTATAATGTTGTTGTGGTAACTTGACACAAAAAAAAAAAAAAAAAGATTCCAATATATATATATATATAAAAAAAAGCTGATCTTTTAATTAAGATATTTTAAATAAATTTATAATTTATTACTGAGATCTGGCTTTCCAACAAAAAATAAAATTCATGAGATCACTAAAAATTACTAATAAACAAGTTTGTCATAACTCTGTCTAAATATCATTAGCAAAAGAAGTTCATTATTGTAGCATTATATGAAGAAGAAATGAATGCGCTGCATTAAACGATGCAATAATTTACAGCGTTACGAATGTGCTATCTCCATTACAAATGCTAGTTTTACCAGAACGAGCGCTCCCGTCTCATACTTGATTCTGAGCATGCACGTTTTTTTTCCCCTGGTAAAAGCATACACAGTACCGTTTTTGACGACGTTAAAAAGAACGACGTGAAAAACGGCGTGAAAAATTTTTTTGGGACATTTTTCACGTCGTTAAAAATGCTCTGGAGCCTACACACAATCGTTTTTAATGCCCAATGGCATTTTTAGCGTCATGAAAAACGGTTGTGTGTATAAGGCATAAATCACATACCAGATAGGTTTTGAGAAATTTGGGAATCTGCTTTACAAACTGAAAATCCAGGATGGGCACTGGAAGCAGGCATGTATTCTGGCCCATAAATGCTTGATCAGAATGCGTGTCCAGGAAACCTCATATAACATTATGCACCCCAGAAAGATCAAAAATTTGTACCCGCAGTCCTCAAACACCTGCTGGAGATGCAGGCAAATCAAAGGGACTATGTTCCGTATTTGGTGGCAATTTTTGCTAATTGGCCAATTCTGGAGGTGACTGTGAATTGATTGTCCGCATTACAGATACAAAAAATAACTTTACTCGGCATGTTGCCTGTTTCATATTTCCACATACTCATTATGGAAATATAAGCAAGCATTTACTCAATGTGAATAAATCGCTGATTCCTCAACTTTGTGAGTCAACACACGTCCCTTCTATCAGGGATTGGCTCCACAAAATGAACGCTATTTATACCATGGAGGAAACATCAGCCATCGCTAGAGATTCCACATTCCGCTTTTACAAAACATGGACGGTATGGTTTATATTTACATATTCTGATGAGTATACTGAAAAACAAACAAGGCGCCTCTAAGTGCAGAAGTATAAAACTTTTAATATCCCCTAAAAGGGTTAAAAACACTTACAAGATAGTGGATGAAACAGGCATGTAGCAGGTAAGTGCGTCCAGGAGATGTTCCAGTAGCAGGGCAGTTCCAGTCTGTGATGGTAAAGCTTCCAGGAAGTCCACGAGATAACAGCTGATTGTGCTGTGAATGTTCAGAGGACACAGTAACGCTGGAGCCTGGGGATGATGTCAGAGGAAGCGAGACAGAAACCAGCATGGAACACAAACAGGAAGTGGACAGGAAGTGTGTCATAGAGGCGGGACGCGTTTCGAAACAGCTCATTGGTTCCTTCTTCAGCCAGTGACCTGGCTGAAGAAGGAACCAATGAGCTGTTCCGAAACGTGTCCCGCCTCTATGACACATCTCCTGGACGCACTTACCTGCTACATGCCTGTTTCATCCACTATCTTGTAAGTGTTTTTAACCCTTTTAGGGGATATTAAAAGTTTTATACTTCTGCACTTAGAGGCGCCTTGTTTGTTTTTTTGTTTCCATTAGAGATTGCTTGTCTCCCTGAGTGCTGCCTAAAGTGTGCGAAGATTTGCTACCCTCTCCAACACAGACCTTATCTGTCAGGATTCAAATGCTTGGAGCGCCCTGGATATACACATTTTTCTGATGAGTATACTGCCCTGCTGATTGATTGAGTCCCTTAAGGTCTTGGGAAACACTAATGCTTTTACACCTCCCTTGTGTTGGTGCAATTTCATTGACATAGCTACTGTGATTCAACATAATCTTGAAACCAGTCCTCCTGGAATTCTGTGTTTTACATAAGATGTCAGTTAGGAAGCCATGGCATTTTGTTTTATTATTAGGAATGAAAGTTCACCATCTGACAGGTGTAGAGATTTGGTGTGAATGTAAGATGTGATGTTATATTATGATTTTCTATACACCATGTTTCCATGTTTATGTGAACTTTGTACTCCGTATAAACCCTTAATAGAATCGTATTTAATATAAACCTGGGTAACTAAACTTTAATGTAAAATAGACATGTGCACACTGAAATATTTTGTTTTGGAATTTTGTTTTCGTCCGAAAAATAAATTTATTTAGTTACTCCCGAAATCCGTTTTTATTTATTTTGTTTCGTTAAAAAATGCATTCGTCCGAAAATCCGAATTAATTAAGGTTGAATCTGTCATTGAAGGCTTATGGTGTCTGTCGAATTTTCTAAGAAGATTCGACGGAGCAGCTAAACTGTACAACGCTGCAAACGTACATTTCAGGTCTAATGTTCCGCCTACAAGCTATAGAAGAATTCTAATGTTATATGACACTAGTAATAATTATATTTATAAATTATTATTACTAGTAAACCAACATTTGAATTCTTCTATAGCCTATAGGCCGAGCATTTGACTGGAAATGTACGATTGCATTGTCGTACAGTTTAGCTGCTTGTCAAATCGTCTTAGAACTTTCAACAGACACCATAAGCCTTCAATGACACATTTGACGTTTGGATGTTTTTTGCTGCTTCATCGAATCTTCGTCGTTCATGTCGAATTGTCTACCCCAACACTGTCTCTATAATGTTGAATCTTTTCTCTCTATGTCAAATCTTTCCTCTCTATGTAGAATTATCTTGGAATAGCCTCCCTGGTGGTATGATTATGTCAGATTTTTCAATCTCAAAGCGGTACAATTGTTTTGCATAGAAATTTGTCCTTTTATATTGTAGGCCTGTAATTCTTAGTAATAACACACTTAAATCTGTCCAAACAAGAGTCTAGTAGACATCCCGGGTATGATAAAGTTTGAAACACGAAATCACAAATTATAATATAATAAGTAACTATAAATAATTATAAAAAATAATAATATAATAATAAAATTAATTTCCCCATGACTTGCTATCTTCAATTCTGCAAGTAATTCTAATTTAATATTAGAACCACTTTTGAGGTTGCCATGGACAATCTCAAGTTTCCAGGCAGAAAGAACAGTATATATAATATAAAGGTGCATGCAGGGAACTGGACAAAGCATTGTAGACAAAAGGGAGGTGAAATGATTTGATACAGTAATGTAATCTGTAAGATTACAGTGTACTGTATGTGTTATGTATTTTGTACTTTTTGAATTTGCCGCCGGACTCCCCCACATGCGTTGCAATGCTCGAAGGGAACAGAGCCCGGCACACAGAGCATTGGGTGGATTATCCTGTGGGGGACACAGTGGGGGGACATCGAAGGATCCTGGTGACAAGGTAAGTACGCTGTACCAGGATTCTGCAATGCAATCCCGAGTGTGGCTCTGGGTTACCGCTAATGGTACTGAAAATTTACCCTGAGCAACACTCGGGAATACCGCTAGGAGGGCTAATAGAGTTAAGGTTAGGCACATTCGACCACAGGTTCGATAGACACATATTGCTATTGTCAGTGTCATGTCGAATCTCCTATCTATATTGAACTGTTGTAGCAACGAAAACAAAAATAAAGCATTTTTTTTATGTCGGATCTTTCGGATTTCGGATTCTGCGTGTTCGTTTTCGTTTGTTAAAACGATAACGAAAATACCCAAAATTCGGACGAAAATGCATTCGGCCGAAAACTAATGCACATCTCTAATGTAAAAAGGCATATAAAATAAGTAAAAAAAATGACCTTTAAAAAAATATAAGGCCAGGGGTCATCAACAGCATTCCATCACTGTAAGCAATGCAATAAGAAATGTAAAAGTGCAAAATAGGCCAGAAGAGACACATAATGGAGGAAAGTAAAAAAACGAAATCCCCCAAAAATTTCAAACATATTAATAGTAAGAAAGTGATGTCAGACCATATTGGCCATATAAAGAATGGTCAGGGGAAGTTGGTTACAAATGATAAGGAGAAGGCAACTGTATAAAACACATTCTTATACACATATTACATTTTCCAAAAGAAAAGTATAATTATCCATACTGTATTTGTAGTAGCACAACACAACACAGAATGTATCCTTGTGGCTAAAAGAAGCCAGTGTCCAAAAAGACTTAATAAAAAAAAATATGTAAATGAATCACCAGGAGCAGATGGCTTACACCCAAGAGTCATCAAAGAACTTAGCCAGGTTAATTATTTCCCATTAATAAGGGCAGTTTAGTGACTGGAATTGTATCAGCTGATTGGCAAAAAGCCAATGTGGTACCAATATTTAAAAAAGGGCAAAGGTGCATACCCAAACTACAGACCAGTCAGCCTAACATCGTATAGTATAGTATAGTATATAAACTATTAAAGGGGACAATAAGATACTGTATCCAAGAATTTGCTTATGAAAATAGTATGGTAATCGGTATGGATTTTTGAAAAATCGTTCTTGCTGAACCAATCTTTTAACATTCTATTGAAAGTCATCTGCCATCTAAATAGAGGAAGGCCTGTTGTCAAGCGAGGCATAATGAATCCTGGCACATATGTGTGTGCAGGCACAAAGTTACAACAAGCCATAGTCATGCACAGGCATGTGCACATGTGCATATGCGTGCGGAAGTGTGTTCCTGTGGCAAGGCACACATGAGCATGCCTGTCACTAAGGCTGGCACCAAACAGGCTATTTAAACAGAGTTTCTGCATTGGGATTCTTGCCATTTGGTCTATAGCATTTCATGCATAACCTGATAACCGGTCTTGTGTCTGATCTCCTGTTGCTGACCTCATCTGTCTCTGATTATGCATGCATTCCACCTGCACCGACCCCTGGCCTGTCTCTGGATTACACTTCTGCCTGCTACTTGTTATGATCTACTTCATTGTTACTGGTCTGAAACCTGACTATTCTTCTGTCTTCCGACTACACCTGACCTGCTTGCTAGCTACTGATCAAGCCTACCTGGCCCTGCTAATGAGTTCTCTACTTAATGCTTATGCCTGCCAACCTGCACCTGGCTGTCTACCAGTCTGCCCAGTGCCTGCTGCTTGTCTTCCTGTGACCAAGCCAGTTCCTGCTTAATTTTACTGGCAGCCTGTCATCTCTGCTATCCTTAATCCATGTTCCGGTCAGCTTCTGGGGGTACACAGATAACAGCGCTTATGCTCTCCATGCTCTTGTGCTTCCTGTTACCTTACTAGGGCCCCAAGCTAGAGGTGTAATACTTAACTACCAAGTACATGACACCCGTGGAAGTGGTTTGCCTGGATTTTGCCAAAGCATTCCACAGAGCATTCCCCAAAGCATTCCCCATAACATTCCTCACAAACACTTAAAATAATTCTAAACCCAGGACCCTGCATTCACTATATCTGGTCTCCCACAGTACACAGAACATGGAAATGCAATTGTTTTAGTAAATATAAACTGCTAAATACCTTTTCTCATCAGCAGTATATAGCAGTCTTGTGACTTTTAACAGTTCCTGGTTAAATCTTGTAGGAGGAATTTTCATAATGCACTGGTTGTCCTATCAGGGTGCAGAACCCCTGACCCTCTGTCTGGACAGTGCTGATTGGCCCTGTGCTGATCACATACACTCTTCCAAGTGTGACAGCAGGAAGGTAAAGTCACCTGGTTGCATCCAGGGGGGTAGATATATTTCGCCCAGATTCAGGCTTTACGCCGACTTATACAACTAGGTGGAGAGTTGTATAAGGCTAGTGGGCTCATGGATGACTCATACCTCTAGGGAGAGTGTGGGGCGTCGTGCAGACAGAGATGAGGAGACCAGCTGAACCTTGTCAGCTCATTTAGGCCTCTATAAGAACTCCCAGCTTCATTAGATGTTAGCTCATGCCTGGAACCAGACCTGTGTGGACTGTCTAGGGAGAGTGAACCCCTGTGCGGTGAGACAAAGCCTGTGTGGCTATTTGCTTGGACATTTAAAACCAGGGACTTAGGGACTAGGACAGCACTAGGCTGATCCCAGTTGTTAGTTAGGAAACCTGTATGTTTAGTCAGAGGTCAACTTGACCAGGATTTATTTTGGTTATGTTTCTTTTGCTTTGCTGTGTTTTGTCACTGTAAATAGAAAATAAACCGCACCTTTTTTTGATTTTGAAAACCACAACCTCCGTTTCCTGGGCCTGTTTTGTGTGGGGAGCCCATCCCGGGGGTCACACACACCCGCTGCCGAGCTAACCCCCTCACAGTTGGTGGAGAATGCGGGCAGTTTTTTTTAAGCCAGCATGGAGGAGATACTGAAGCAGCTGGCTCTAGCAAATGCCAATCAACAGCAGACAAATGCAGGTTTGCAAAGGAGCCTTGCAGCCCAGCAGCAGACAAACACAACTTTGCAACAGAGTCTGGAGGCTCAGCAACGAGCCCAGCAGCAATCTGAGGCCCGCTTCATAGACCTGTTGCAGAAGCAAGAGCAGAGACTACAACAACAGATGGAAGCAGTAATGCAGCAACGTCCGCAGACCAGTGAGGAAAGCCGTCCCACTAATACCGCGTCCTTTGGGGTGAGTCGTTTATTGACAAAAATGACTGGAGAGGATGATCCAGAGGTATTTTTGACCACATTTGAAAGGACCGCTGAAAGAGAAAAGTGGCCTGAGGAGCAGTGGGCTGGACTGGTGGCTCCTCTGTTAACTGGTGAATCGCAGAAAGCTTACTATGACCTAGAGCCTAACCAAGCAAAAGACTATGTGATGCTAAAAGCTGAAATATTGGCAAGGCTGGGTGTCACCCAGGCTGTCCGGGCTCAGCGTGTGCATAACTGGACTTTCCAGCTTGGAAAACCCCCCAGGTCTCAAATGTATGATCTCATTCACCTGAGCAGAAAGTGGCTACAGCCAGAGACTTTGTCCGCACCAAAGATTGTGGAACGTGTTGTAATGGATCGGTTTTTGAGAGCTCTTCCTACTGCCATCCAAAAGTGGGTAAGCCATGGAGACCCAGAGACGGCCGATGGTCTTGTGGATCGTGTGGAGAAATACTTGGCTACAGAGAACCTGACGGCCTCTTCCAGAGACACTCGGACTTTCCACCCTAAGACCAGACCATCCCCAGGGGCGGATAAGAGGATTCCAAGGGGTGAGGGTGGAGAGAGTGAGAGGGTGGGAGCTCTACCCCAAGTTTGGCGAGAACAGCCTGGGAAATCAGCGGCTCAAGAGGCGGCAAGAAGGATCGTTTGCTACCGCTGCCGGCAAGCGGGACATATTGCAGCCAATTGCCCGGTTGTGGAGGAACCCATGCAGTGTGACTTTCTGACGGGCAGACGTCAGTCGCTGTGTGCGACAGTCGCATGCACTGCCATTCGAGGAACTGAGAAACATTTATGCAAAATGTGTGTTAATGGTAGAAATGTTGTGGTATTGCTGGATTCAGGTAGCCTTGTGACCCTGATAAAGGCTGAGTTAGTTAAAACAGAGGTCTCTGGGAATAGCAAGGTAGCTGTTATTTGTGTGCATGGGGACACCCGAGAGTATCCAGTGACTACAGTGTGTTTCGAGACCCCCAAAGGTACCCTCTCTCATCCAGTGGGCTTAGTATCTCAGTTACCGCATGACGCCATTGTGGGAAGGGATTTTCCGAAGTTCTGGGAACTGTGGGATGATCCTGAGCCCCTCACTGGTGCCCCTATGTACCAGGAATGTGATAGCCAGAACTCCCCTGAGAGTGGTGAGGACTCTCCGGAATTTCCCTTATCAGTATTGGCAGGGGAGACTCAAGAAACTGGAGAGGAGCCCACCTCCTCAGACGAAAACCTACCGTCTGTGGAGTTTTCTGATCTTGAGGTTCACAGGGAAAACTTTGCCACAGAACAGTTGAAAGACCCCGCCCTAATAAAGGCACGGGAAAACGTAGTGAAAATAGATGGCGAGTTAGTGAACCCAGATAATACCTGCACTTACCCATACTTCAGCGTAGAGAAGGACCTACTGTATCGGGTGGCAAAAAGGGCAGAAGAAACCGTTGAGCAGCTTGTGGTGCCCAAACCTTACAGGAAGTTGGTGTTGGAGTTGGCCCATGGGCACATTCTTGGAGGTCATCTGGGGACAGAGAAAACCCGAGAGAGGGTATTACAGAGATTCTATTGGCCGGGGGTGATGAAGGACGTAGAAAATTATTGTTCCTCCTGCCCTGTGTGTCAGAGGTTGGCCCCGATGCCACATTTCCGTAGCCCGCTGGTCCCTCTACCCATCATTGAGGTCCCGTTTGAGAGGATCGCCATGGATTTGGTAGGTCCTATAATCAAGTCCGCTAGGGGGCACCAGTACATATTAGTTATAATGGACTATGCCACCCGTTATCCAGAAGCGATCCCTCTCCGAAATACCTCGGCCAAAACCATAGCCAAAGAGCTATCTCTTGTTTTTAGCCGGGTGGGTATTTGTAAAGAACTGCTTACGGACCAAGGTACACCCTTTATGTCCCGGGTTATGAAAGAGCTGTGTAAATTGTTCAAAGTGACGCAATTGCGTACGTCTGTGTATCACCCCCAAACCGATGGGCTGGTTGAAAGATTCAACAAAACCCTAAAACAAATGTTGAAGAAAGTGGTGGATAGAGATGGAAAGGATTGGGACTGTTTACTTCCTTATTTGATGTTTGCTATTAGGGAGGTGCCCCAATCCTCTACGGGATTCTCCCCCTTTGAGTTACTGTATGGGAGACACCCAAGAGGGCTGTTGGATATTGCCAAGGAAACTTGGGAAAGTGAGAGTTCTCCCCACAGGAGTGTGATTGAGCATGTCGCCCTGATGCAAGATCGAATTGCACAGGTAATGCCCATCGTGAAGGAACATTTGGCCCAAGCGCAGTTGGCACAGCAGAGAGTGTACAACCGTGGAGCCAAGACCCGTACCTTTTCCCCGGGGGATAGGATATTGGTACTTGTCCCTACGGTTGAAAGTAAATTCCTTGCCAAATGGCAAGGCCCCTACGAGATAATGGAAAAAGTGAGCGAAGTGAATTACAAGGTCAGACAACCAGGAAGGCGAAAGCCCGAACAGATCTATCACGTTAATCTGTTGAAAGCCTGGAGGGATAGAGAGTCCCTAGTCGCAGACACTTGGTCACCAGCTCAAACTGGTTGCGTGATTCCTGAGGTTGGAATAGCAGCCACCTTGTCACAACCCCAACAACAGGAGGTTAAGGAGTTTGTGCTTCGCAACAAGGAGGTATTCTCTGAGCTGCCGGGACAAACATCTGGGGTAGAGCATGACATCATTACCCCGCCCGGTGAAAGGGTGAAGTTAAAACCCTATCGGATCCCAGAGGCTCGACGGGAGGCAATACGGGAGGAAGTACAGAAAATGCTGAACTTAGGGGTGATAGAGGAGTCCCAAAGTGATTGGTCTAGTCCCATCGTGTTGGTGCCTAAACCGGATGGGAGCTGGCGATTTTGTAATGATTTTCGTCAGTTGAACAAAGTTACAAAATTTGACACCTACCCCATGCCACGTATAGATGAGTTGATCGACCGGCTGGGAACAGCCCGATACATGACGACTCTTGACCTCACAAAAGGGTATTGGCAAATCCCCCTGGCCAAGTCGGCCAAAGAGAAAACCGCATTTGTAACCCCAGACGGGGCGTTCCAATATAAAAGAATGCCGTTCGGGTTACAGAATGCGCCGGCCACATTCCAGCGGAAAATGGACCAGATGCTGAGGCCCCATCGGAAGTATGCTGCGGCTTACCTGGATGACGTAATTGTCCATAGCACAGATTGGGCCTCACATCTGCCAAAAGTGCAAGCAGTCCTGGACTCTGTTCGGGAAGCGGGGTTTACGGCTAACCCCAAGAAGTGTACCATTGGGCAGGAGGAGGCCAAATATCTTGGGTACACCATTGGAAGGGGAGTAATAAAACCCCAACTCAACAAAGTCGAGGCCATCCAGAGTTGGCCACGTCCCAACAGCAAGAAGCAGGTACGAGCCTTTCTGGGAATCGCTGGGTATTATCGGCGATTCATTCCCCACTTTGCTTCTAAGGCTGTGCCCCTAACCAACCTGACGAAGGGGAAAGGGTCGGTCATGATTAAATGGACCCCCGAGGCTGAGGCAGCATTCCAATTCTTGAAACAAGCCTTATGTAGCCAGCCAGTGTTGTACTCACCCGACTTCTCTAAAGACTTTGTCGTACAAAGTGATGCGTCAGATGTGGGGTTAGGAGCAGTATTGTCCCAGGTCTGGAACGGGGAAGAGCACCCAGTCATTTACCTCAGCAGGAAGTTGAAGTCCCATGAGGTAAATTACGCCACCGTTGAAAAGGAGTGTTTAGCGGTGAAGTGGGCTCTAGATTCCCTTCGGTACTACCTGCTAGGTAGGCACTTTGACATGGTTACGGATCACGCTCCGTTAAAGTGGATGGCTCAAAACAAGGAAACAAATAGAAGAGTGAATAGGTGGTTCCTGGCCCTCCAGGAATTCAACTTCACAGTAAAGCATCGCCCTGGCGTTCAAATGGGGAATGTGGATGCTTTGTCTCGAGTACATGAATGCCTGATTGCTGGTGTTCCAACCCCGAGGTTAAAACAAGAGGGGGGGGTATGTGACAGCAGGAAGGTAAAGTCACCTGGTTGCATCCAGGGGGGTAGATATATTTCGCCCAGATTCAGGCTTTACGCCGACTTATACAACTAGGTGGAGAGTTGTATAAGGCTAGTGGGCTCATGGATGACTCATACCTCTAGGGAGAGTGTGGGGCGTCGTGCAGACAGAGATGAGGAGACCAGCTGAACCTTGTCAGCTCATTTAGGCCTCTATAAGAACTCCCAGCTTCATTAGATGTTAGCTCATGCCTGGAACCAGACCTGTGTGGACTGTCTAGGGAGAGTGAACCCCTGTGCGGTGAGACAAAGCCTGTGTGGCTATTTGCTTGGACATTTAAAACCAGGGACTTAGGGACTAGGACAGCACTAGGCTGATCCCAGTTGTTAGTTAGGAAACCTGTATGTTTAGTCAGAGGTCAACTTGACCAGGATTTATTTTGGTTATGTTTCTTTTGCTTTGCTGTGTTTTGTCACTGTAAATAGAAAATAAACAGCACCTTTTTTTGATTTTGAAAACCACAACCTCCGTTTGCTGGGCCTGTTTTGTGTGGGGAGCCCATCCCGGGGGTCACACACACCCGCTGCCGAGCTAACCCCCTCACACAAGCAAAAAAAAAACTCTCCAGCAATACACACCAAACTGAGCATGTGCAGCCTGACTCCAGTAACTCTGTCTTATCCGGACATGTTATAGGGACAATGCAAGAAGAGGAGGATTTGTGCATACAGGATAAAACAGCCTTTTTACACAATGCAGATGATTAACCCCTTAGGTTCCACAGTGAGTAAAACAAGCATGCTTTACTGCATATACACACAGATTTTACTGTTGTGGGTTTAGTAATAGACTAAACCTTTGAGAAAGCCCCTTGGGCACTACGCCTGAGGTAGGCAGTGACGTAGTCACACTGGGACTAGGTGGAGCTGTGTATGCAAGAGGATTGTATTGTGAAATGCACATTTTTTACTTCTGAAATGTGAGTGTTTTTTTTAAATATTAGAATAAATACTTTTTATTCGAGATTTGCACTATGGTTCTTTCCTTTTGCCTCCTATATGATTGACACTAGGGATGAGCTTTATGTTCGGGTCGAACATGAGTTTGACTCGAACAATGGCTGTTATCCCGTTCGCCGAATAGCGAACAATTTGGGGTGTTCGTGAATCGCGGCAAATTCGGAAGCCGCGGAACACCCTTTAAAAATCTATGGGAGAAATCAAAAATGCTAATTTTAATGGTTAATATGCAAGTTATTGTCATAAAAAGGGTTTGGGGACCTGGGTCCTGCCCCAGGGGACATGTATCAATGCAAAAAAAAGTGAAATATTCCTTTAAAGTTCATACCTGGGGTGTGTCTATAGTATGCATGTCACTGGGTAACCCCAGCCTTTCCCCGTTGTGTCAGAGGGGGCGGGGTAATCCGCCCACTGACAGGTGGCCCCGCCCTCCTCTATATAAGAGCTGTCAGGCTGAAGCGCGTCATTCGTCAGGTGCCTCCCGTGGAGGCAGGATCGTGTCGACATCATATCCTTGCTGGAGATCGAGACTGGATTACATCGTTGGAATTTTTTTTCTTTTTAATAAAGGACCTGTCCTAAGCTGTTGACTATGGTTTTTAACATTTTTGACACATTTTTTTGTGAAATGGTAGGGGTACAATGTACCCCATTACCAATTCACATGGGGGCGGCAGGAATCTGGGGGTTCCCTTTGTTTAAAAATTTGGTGCAGGGTTCCCATTAATATCCATACCAGACCTGAAGGGCCTGATATGGAATTTGGGGAGACCCCCACACATTTTTTTCAATGACTTTTATCTGTATTGCCGGGGCCCGACAATTAATTATAGCCGCGAGTAGTTTTAAATTACTTTTTTTCCTTTAGAAATTACATTTTGTGCAGGGACTGTTATAAACACGGGAAACATGCACTACGTTACAGGCATACTATAGACACCCCCCAGGTACGAAATTTAAAGGAATATTTCACTTATATTGTTCCACTTTAAGCATTATTAAAATCACTGCTCCCGAAAAAACTGAAGTTTTTAAAACTTTTTTTTGCATTGATACATGTCCCCTGGGGCAGAACCCAGGTCCCCAAACACTTTTTATGACAATAACTTGCATATTAACCTTTAAAATTAGCACTTTTGAGTTTTCATGTTCGTGTCCCATAGACTTTAATGGTGTTCGCGTGTTCGAACAATTTTTTTGCCTGTTCGCATGTACTGCTGCGAATCGAACCGGGGGATGTTCGGCTCATCTCTAATTGACACCATGCTGAGAGCCACGGATTTGGAGTGTACAGCCAGTGGGACCTCCTTTAATTAGTGAGGTCCATTCAAGGAGGTCAGAAGACATCCATAGGTGGGGTAAAAGCCACTGTGGTGATCAGAGGCAATCAGAGTTTCTGGTGTATGGGACTGTACATTTTTTATGGACATTGAATCATTTATTGATGAACTGTATATCTATTTAACAGAAAAGATGGACTCATGTACATTTATTAGATATAGATGATTTTTATACTGTTTTCAGTTATTTTTAATTTAAATGCACTTTATTGAAGGAGAGCGCTGCACTGTTTTGTGACTACAGGCATACCCCACTTTTTAAGTACACAATGGGTTTTATTTACTAAAGCTGGAAAGCGCAAAATCTGTCTCACATCTGCATAAAAACCAATGAGCTTCCAGGTTTTATTACCAGGCTTAATTGAACAAGCTCATTGGATTCTATGCAGAAATGAGCCTGATTTTGGGCTTTCCAGCTTTAGTAAATAAAACCCATTGTGTACTTAAAAGTGGGGTATGCCTGTATATATATATATATATATATATATATATATATATATATATATATATATATATATATATTTGTTGCATTATGTACAGGTGGTTTGATGTATAGTGGTACTAGCTGCCTCCTATAGTATATAGAGTTGAATAATAGGTAGTTTATACACAGGGATAGTGCGGAACCTTTTTTTCACATTACCATCTGTTTAGCGGCGCTATTCGGCCGCTAGCGGGGCACTTTTAACCCCGCTAGTGGCCAATAAGGGGTTAATACCGCCCGTGTAGCGCCGCTGCCGAAGCTCTTTACAGGCGCTTCGGCAGCGGCGCCCAATCATTTTAATAGGCAGGAGCGGTGGAGGAGTGGTGTATACACCACTCCTTCACCGCTCCAAAGATGCTGCTTCTAGGAGTTTTTTTATGCCATCGGCTTTCACACTGAGACTGCAGGGGAGCCATTTTTCAGGCGCTTTACAGGGGCTATTTTTAACCCAAAAGTGCCTGAAAAATGCCCCAGGGTGAAAGGGGTCTTAGTAATACCTTAATTCACAAACTGTGATATGTTGGCATGGATGGTAGTGTATGTACCTGCATAGAAAACTAGTTAAATAGTTACTAGTTAGCATGTCCAATGGGTGTTGATCAATACACCTGGTACTGAGAATGGTCTGGATTTGTGAGAGGGGGACCCCAATGCTCCGTCCTGGGACCAATTCTGTTTGATTTATTCATAAATGATTTAGAGGTATACATTGTTAAATCTCAGTGTTTACTGATGATACAAAGCTAGGCAGGGTAATAACATCACAGCAGGTATAGAAGCTTTACAAGAAGACCCCAATAAAATAAAAGGGGGGGGGCAACTACATGGCAAATTAGGTTTAATGATGAAAATTTTAAAGCAGTGCACTTGGGGGCTAAAAATATGAACACAGGTTGCTATCTAGGAGGAGAACCTTTGGGGGAATCCAGGATGGGAAAGGATCTGGGGGTCCTAGCAGATTACAAGCTCAGCAATATCTTGCAATGCCAAGCTGCAGCAAGCAAAGATAGCAGACTATCAGCATGCATTATAAAGGGTATTTACTGAAAATAAGACTATAGTTCTACCCCTTTGCAAAACTCTGGTCCAGCCACATTTTGAGTATTCTGTCCAGTTCTGGTCACCAGTCCCCAGGAAAGAGGTACTGGAACTGGAGAGAGTCCAGAGAAGGGCAAGAAGGCTAATATGAGGACTGGAGGGCGTCAGTTATGAGTAACAACTAAAGCATCAAATGCATTCTCCCTTACCTCTCTAAGTACATAACCCTCTTCTAGCTCATTGATACTGGTTATTCTATTGTTCTCAATTCATGTTTAGTCCATACTTCACCTTATACTTTTAAATATAATTATTTGAATGGGAAAAACTATTGACGTTAAAGGTTGGTTGTAATGTCTTCCCCTCACAACACAGTTTGTTCCCATATGGGGTGTCTGGGGGTGTTAGACAATAATCTCTACCTTATGTTTAGCCCTCGGAACAGATTAAATTGTTCATGCATGTTTATTATTACGGTTTTGTCATTTGCACCCATTCATGCAATCCTGTTTCCTATGTCCTAATGTATGGCAAACACCGTTCACCTTCTTTATTGACTTTTCGGAAAATTTCACAAAATGTTTTGAACAAATGTATTCTCCTTTGTGAAAACATGCTTAAAGTAGAGTTCTACCCATAAATGGAACTTCCGCTTTAAGTGCTGGTGACCCCCTGACATGCCACATTTGGTATGTCATTTTTTGGGGGGGGAGCGGGTACCCAGTTTTTACAGGCATCCAGCTCCTACTTTGCAGTGCCGGAAGGAAGAACACTTCTCGCCCCTCCCTCCCTGCAATCTTCTGGGACACATCACAGGTCCCAGAAGATTTCCAGGCTATTCTTAGCACGTAGCGTGGCTTGCGCATGCGCAATGCGCACCCGCTTGTGGCCCATAGTTAGAAGGCCAGCGCCGCGGAGAGGAGGGGGAGAGCAGCGAGGCTTCGTGCGCCCGCATCGCTGGACCGTGGGAAAGGTGAGTGTTTGATTATTAAAAGTCAGCAGCTACACTTTTTGTAGCTGCTGACTTTTAAATGGGTGGAACTCTGCTTTAAGAGTAGATGTGACCGTGATATATAAATAACTCAATGGTGATTCTAGCACATGGAGAAAACTCAGGTTGCTTAAGGGTCCATTCAATGAAGTTGGATAAGCTCTAAACAGAACAGTAAAGATGTGGAATTCCTTTCCATTGTTGGTAGTGTCAGCGCGGGGCATCAATAATTAAAAAAAACTCTTAAATGGGCATCTTAGCAAAGGGATATGGGAAATGATATTGACATAAACACACATACACACACTGAACTGGATGAACTGGACTCTTTATTCAACCTTACCAACTATGTAACTATGTATGTACAGTCTCATTGGATGAATAACTAAGCAATATTTATAAATAGACCTCTTTATTTTGCGTTTCACCTGCTTATGTGTATTAGTGTCTGGTGTGAATCTTTGCTGGTGAGATTTAGCAGGGAATGCTAAAGATGCTGGGTAAACACAACACTGTCCCAAAAACAAGCAAAAAATAAAAGCACTTCAAGACAGAGGAAAGGTCACGAGTTAAAAAAAAAAAAAAATCTATTTTGTATGAAATGGCTAATGTACCATGAACTCTTCTTTGGGGGGTTTAGGTCCCTCAATCCTATTCACAGAGCTTGAACAAATGCCAAATATCAACACAAATGATATACCTGTAAATATCATTTATAAGAGAAGCTTTATTTACAATAAAACAAAAACATTAAAAAATGAAAGACAGGACAATTAGCTGGCAGATAAACATATTGAGAGAATGTGAGAGCTAAATTCTTCTAATGATGGGTTCACAGATACATGGCAAATTTGAAAACATGCAGAACTGGCCTGGAGCGGTTGTTACTTCTCAGTAACCAGATAATCTGATTGTCTGATTGCAGTAACACTGCGAGCAAAATCTGCTGAAAATAATTAAAGGTTAATTAAGCATGAACAGGTTGTAGAAAATGACATGCACCTCCCTTTTTAATTTTAACATTTAAAAGCACTTTGTAGAAAAATCCTAATTTAAAGGACCAGTAAACATAACATGAAAGTTACTTTCCATAAAATTCCCAATAATTACATTTACAATAGTATGTAAGAAGCGTAGATATCACTATATGTTGTTATTTTACAGAGCCCATTACTAATCTGAAATACTGAATTATTTGACAGTATTATTAATTTTGTTATTCAGTTTTGTTTAAGGTGAGAAAAGAATCTCCAGTGGCATTACTAAGCATTCTTCTCTCAAATTGCAAGACAGGAGTTATATTTAGAATTATATCTGCTGCCATAATAATGTGTTTGTCACAATAAATTTTTGTTTTGAAAGCCCTTGAAACTTTGTATGCAAGTAACTGTTAATTCTATTAAAATCAATCTATAGTTAATATTGCTGAAGCCTTTAATTATTTTGTTGTTTTGTTTTTTTATTATTACAAGAGACTGTAAAGAAGTGCATAATAAAGTAAAAAACATCTCTTGCTACATGGTGCAGGTGTTAACCTAATGACCTTTTCTTTTTTGAGAACCTTTTTCCTTCATAATGGATTTGTACTATAAAATGGCTTGAGAACGCTTGTGAATTAACTTAACAATAAGAGCAAATTTATCAGAATAAGATATTTTAATATAGTCATCATGTTTATTTTAAATAAGTCTAGTCATATATATTTGATTTACCTTTAGACATTTTCTGTTATCCATAGTGGTTTTGGTCCATTATGCAATTCACATTTAACTAAATTGCAAGGCTTATATATTTTTTCATGCTCTGACTCACATTGCACATTCAGAATGTCACATCTTATATTCTATAAATGGAACTTGCACTATCCATCCACATTATGTATGCCTCATCACACCTGAGTATCCACATTTTCAGTCATCTTGTCTTGTGACTAGTTCAAGGTGAGTTGCTAGGAAACATTTTAGATTAATAATGGGCTCAATGAAACAAAATATAGTGATGACCGTAATATACTGATCTTTTGTAGTTAACATGAATGAAACTAATAAAATTGTTCTAAAACATACAGCATATGTTGGAATATAAAAAAGTAAAGGAAAGCATACATATAATATTATGTATATGTAAGCTTATCATGGAATATGTTTTTGCAAGGTTCTTTTTAGGCTGCCTCTCCAAACAGAAATGTGGAAAACCATATTGGATAAAAATGGGTACCTTTCGTTACAGAAAAATTGAGATGAACGAAGGAATGGGGTAAATAAACAGGCTTTGTATTTGTTTTGTAATTCTCACACAAGTTAAAGTGTTTCCATTCTATGAGGCATGAGGTGGCAACACCCTGCCCCTCAATGTGCTGTTATGAGCAATAGGAATTGCACCAAATGCACAATTTTTACTCCCACGGGGGACCTATTTTAAATAAACCAATCTTTAAAGTGGTTGTAAACCCATTATACCACACTATGCTACAGGTAAGTCTATATTAAGGCTTACCTTTAGCTACCCTGGATATCTCCTAAACCTGCACAGCTTATGAGATATCCCCCTGTGTCTGGATGTGTCAAAGTGATCGCCACATGTGCACTGAAGCAATGGCACATCATGCCATTGCTTCAGTTAGATGTGGCATTACCGGCGACTCCCGTGCGCGTGTGCGGGAGTGACGTCATCGCGGCTCCGGCCAATCACAGCGCCGGAGCCACGATACCCGGAAGAAAGCTCCAGGAGAGATGTCCGCAGTCAGAGGGGGGGTCGAGGACAGCAGCGGGGGCTTCAATCTGAGGTAATACATAATGAGCTAGTATGCTATGCATACTAGCTCATTATGACTTTGTCTTGCAGGTTGTTTTTTTTTTAAGGGTTTACAACTACTTTAAGGCTGTTATCATACGTGAACCTAATTGTATGGTTCAAAATTGCCCATATCTAAATATGCTTCACTAGTTTCCAGGGAAATATGCATTGCTCCAAAACAAGTACACTACATACATTTTTTACTTCATGAACTAGTTTATTTGTATCTAATAAAAAAAAACTATAAACTGGGCCAGCCTTACTGGTCTTTTCATAAAAAAAAGTTGATGTGAACGGCTAACCGACAGATAGGTGACTATTTCTGAGAGTTATTTTGTTTTTCTCCTACATTTTTATTGTATCTATTCTTTTAGCAGAGTGTTCCTATAAGTGCATCCACACATGCATCACCCCTGAATGAGCCCCTAGCGTTCACACGGGGCTCCATGGGACGGTACAAAGTGCTGCTGCAATTACCTGCCTCTTCCACCCCCCTGTTTCTTGTTAGTTAGGTTGCTCCGGGTGATGGTAGGATTCAGAGCGGCATGGCAACGGCCCCCGATTGGCTGATTCGGGCGGGGTTGAGCCAGGCAGTGGTTTTAAAAGCCGGCAGCTTTCCCGCTCTGTCTCACACTCTGAGGGGACACCGCAGAAGCAGGAACCGTGCTGCTGCAGTCAGTGTACCTGTCGGTATGGAAGAGCTGCTGCGTCGCCTGATTACAAAAGCCGAGAACCATGGGGGGGGGCGGAGTGGCTGAGGAGGTGTTTAGAAGAAGAAGCTGTCCCTCCATTGGCAGTGTCTGCGGAGTTGGAGCATGCTCAGTCTGAGCTAGAAGCTGCTCCCCCTGCTGTTCAAAAAAGAGTTCCAAGAGGTAACAAGGGAAAGAGGTTGAGAAGTGAAGATTCTTCCTCTTCTCCTGTAAAAGTGAATGTGAAGCAGACAAGGTCATGCTCTTGTCACAGTGCCAGAAGTGGATCACCTCAGCCAGCAGCTGCGGGCTGTTCTAGTGAGGTGTCAGCGTGGACCACAGTCATGGTGAGAGAAATGATTTAAACTTAATTGAATTAGGTAAAGTAGTTGGTTCCTTAGCCAATGTACTTGCTAAAATAAATGAATCTAATATTGGTACTGTTTGGAATGGCGGTGGCTCTAGTGGTATGATTATGTCTGACAATACTGTTTTTTCACAGGGTAACCCCCCTAATCCAGTAAGTATTAACCCTTTGAATGCAAGGGTCTCTATGATGGATAAATTACCTGTTAATGATTGGAAGAAGTCCTATGCGACGAAACTAGTCTGGGAGAAGCTACACAGCGCTCTTTTATAGTGTATGGTGTTCGGTTTTTTCGACCATTCATCGAATCTACAGTCCGGTGTTTGGACGGAAGTTCACTGTGTTTTCGATTGGAGTGGAGAGACGGGCATATATGAAGGAGGGTGAGACACAAATGATTGATTGGTCCGCCGAGACCGCAATACATCGCGGCTACCTGTTGTATGCCTGTCTGGCGTTTTTGAAGTGATTTTGCTGAAGTGCCTAATTTTGATTTGCTAGATGTGAGTGAAACTATTGAAGGTTACCTGTGCTGTGTTTAATAAAAAAATTTACGTACTTCACTATTGGAGACTTTTTTGCTTTTTCATGTGGGAAAACTTGACTGACCTAGCAACATCGTTTGGATCTATCTTTTATACCCTGAGGGGTGTTTAAGCTGTGAAGCCGAGCATGAGAGTGCAAGGCAAATCCTAGTGGTGAGTGCAAGTCCTTAGGGAGTGGAGTCACTAATCACGCTGGTGTGGTGAAGGTTTATTCAAGAGAACACAGGAAGATTTTTATGCAAATTTTAGTTGAAGTCACTATTATTGGAACACTTATCTCACTGATGGACTTTCTTTAAATGTTTTTTTCACAACTGGTTTGAAAACAATATTTGAACGTTACGGACACTTATTAATTTATTGTATGTGCACATATATATTTTTAGAGTATAAGTTTTGCAGTTTTTCACATATATGTATTTCTTCACGGGACATATATATATTTGCTATAGTATTTAGATTTGTGGTGTGATACACAGAAGCGCTACTATTTTTGTTTATTCAAAATACTTTTATTATTAAATGATTTTAATACAGTTGTTTCTTTGCCTTCTTCTTCTTCACTAAACTCTTTACCTGTAAAATCTCTGGTTTCTGAAACATGCCTTAAAGAGGCCCTTCATTGTGAACTGTCCCCTCTGGGTTTCCATTTGACTTTGGCGGTGAAATAAAAAAATTGGCAAGGGGAATTTATAGACATACTATCCTTGCTTCCTTCCTCTAAAGAATTATTGTTGAAATCTGAGAAAAGAATAGATGACAGGTCTGAGGAAGATAGGAGAAGGGCAATTCCTCTTAATTTTTTAGAATTGGCTTCAAGCCTTTTGTATGTTTTCCTCAGTAATTGGTGAACATTTCCCTGACAAGTGTTCAGGATTATTTCAACACATAGATATAGTGGCGGAGGCTTACCATCATTTTGGAGGTATCTCCTGGTTCAGCTATGATGAGAGCTTCAGGCAGAAGCTTTCAGTCCATACTTACCTCTGTTGGGGGGTCAACGATGTAGGTTTGTGTCTAAATCTGATGCTGCCGCAAAGGCAGCAATACACTCAGAGGCTACAAACTACAACTAGTTCTCAGTCTAATTTTCGTAAGGGAGTATGCTTCGCTTTTAATGATTCCCAATGTAGATTCTTATCCAATTGCAGGTATAAGCACGAATGCTCATTCTGCGTGGGTGCACACTCAGCATCCCGCTGTTTCAAAAAATCCGCCGCTGCAGTCCAGTCAAGCGACACTAATGCGAAGGGCATGGACGCCAGTGAAACTGTCAGAAATGCAGTTTTGGCTAGATCAATACCCAGACCGCAAGATGGCGGACCTTCTATATGAAGGCTTCAAATTAGTTTTTTTGGTCCCTTCCTTTTAGGTCAAGGTTGCACCCTGGTTAAAAATCTACGTTCAGTTCTTTTAAATCCAGATATAGTAAGGGAAAAAATGTTGAAAGAACTGCGAGAAGATAGAATAGCGAGTCCTTTTTCACCCCCCCCCCTTTTTGAATTTTTGTTTATCTCCTTTAGGCCTGGTCCCCAAAAAAGAGACAGGCCCTTTTAGTTTAATCCACCATTTATCCTTTCCTCATGGTAATTCCTTGAATGACGAGATATCAGATTTTGAGTCATCTGTGTCATATTCATCTTTTGATGAGGCTTTAGCTTTTGTTGACACAATTTGGCAAGGCATCTCTTATGGCAAAAGCAGACATAAAATCTGTATTTCGTCTTTTACCGGTTCATCCAACAGGTTTTAATTCCCTGGGTTTTTATTTTGAGGATCACTTTTATTTTGACAAGTGCTTGCCCGTGGGTTTTTCCAAGTCATGTCGTTATTTTGAGGCTTTTTCAACATTTATACAGTGGGGTTTATCACAAAATTCACCTCTGGGTGGCGGCATCCATTATTTAGATGATTTTTTGTTTATTGGGCCACCCGGGGTTCAAGTTTGTTCTGAGATAATGGATTATTTTTTCAACATCTGCAGATCATTCGGTATCCCCATAGCCCATGAAAAAACAATGGGTCCGGTGACAGTGATCGAATTCCTGGGCATAACAATCGATTCAGTTGCCATGGAATTCCGTCTTCCGATGTCCAAAATTTTGAGAATGAGATTACTCATTTCTAACTTTCTGACCAGAAGAAAGGTGCTTTTGCGGGAGGTTCAGTCCTTACTGGGACTCTTCGCCTTTGCGTCTAGGGTAATTCCGGTGGCCAGAGTCTTTTCTCGAAGATTTGCTTTGGGCACTAAAGGGTTGAAAAATATTCTGTCCCATGTTTCTATTACACGTCTCATTAGGAGGATTTGAGGGTCTGGGACCAATTCCTGTTAAATTTTAATGGAAGTACGGTATGGCAGAGTGATTTCATTGAAGACCTAGATATCGGCCTGTTTACAGATGCGTCAGGTTCGGTTGGTTTTGGCGCTTTCTTGGACAGTCATTGGTGCGCTAACAGATGGCCTTATCCGAAACCTGGTCTTGCTAGAGTTATTCCCGGTGGTGGTGGCTATTACCATTTAGCATAAACATTTTGAGAACAAACGGGTAATCCTTCACACGGATAATAAAGCAGTGTTTTTTGCCATTAATTGTCTTTCATCAAACTCCGAATTAGCTATAAAATGACTTTGTTTTTTGGTGCTGCAATGCATGACTTTTAATATTTGGCTAAAGGCAAAACATATCCCTGGTTTTACTAATGAGATTGCCGATTCTTTATCTCGTTCACAGTTCCAGAGGTTTTGGTTACTCGCTCCAGAGGCGGATCAAGAAGGATTGTCATGCCCAGTTTCTCTCTGGGGCCTGATCTGGAATTAATGGAGGTGAACATAAGGAATTCTGTTCCCTTCAAGACTTGGAAAGAATATTCTCAATCATGGTCTAGGTGGTGTAATTTCTGTGCAGAAGCAATTTTTTCGGTTAGTTCGGTGGATGCATATACAGGCATACCCCACTTTTAAGTACACAATGGGTTTTATTTACTAAAGCTGGAAAGCCCAAAATCAGGCTCATTTCTGCATAGAATCCAATGAGCTTCTAACCCCAGCTTGTTCAATTAAGCCTGGTAATAAAACCTGGAAGCTCATTGGTTTTTATGCAGATGTGAGACAGATTTTGCGCTTTCCAGCTTTAGTAAATAAAACCCATTGTGTACTTAAAAGTAGGGTATGCCTGTACAGCTTTATGCTTTGTTTTCTCCTTAATTAAGGATAATCTTAGTCCGGCTTCAGTGCATAAGATTTTAGCCGGTTTAATTTTTTCTAAAAATGTCTGGTTTTCCCACTCTCTCTTCCTTTTTTCCGGTTAAGCAAGCAATGAAGGGTCTCAGGAGGTCTGTACCAGCGGTTGACAATAGACGGCCCATTTCTTCTGAATTATTGCTTAAACTGATGTCCACGTTGGAATTAGTTTGTTTTTCTCCATTTGAGACTTCTTTGTTCAGAGCAGTTTTTGTCATAGCATTCTTTGGTGCTTTTAGAGTGGGGGAGCTTACGGCACCTAATACATTTTCAGCATCTTTTTTAGAGTTTTCGGATATCTCTGTTAACGAAGGCTCGATTATGATTTTTCTCCTTAGGTCTAAGATGGACCAATTAGGGAAGGGTCGTTGGATAACCCTTCACAGAGCTCCTGTTCAGAGCATTTGTCCAGTTTTCAGAGTCTTGCAATATCTTTCCATTCGCCCCGTTTATCCAGGTTCGTTTTTTATTCACAATAATTTGTCTCCTTTTACAAGATTCCAGTTTTCATCTGTCCTGTCTTCCTGCCTTAAAAAACATAATCTTTCTGGTTTTCACTTTTCCTCGCATTCCTTCAGGATAGGTGCGGCTACTGAGGCCAGTCTTCTTGGTTTTTCTAATGAAAGTCTTAAAAAATTTGGGCGTTGGGATAGTAATAGATTTAAGTTGTATGTCCGTCCTGACCGTGTCATTATTTGATTTTCCTAGGTGTTTCCAAGCATGTCGTTTGGATAATAGGACATTACTTTATTTTTTGGGCCAAAAGGAGAACTTCCAAGAGTTTCTAAACCAATCTTGGTTTGGATAAAGGATGTTTCCAGGTTTTATGGTGGGGTGTAAGGGGTTTGAGATGGGGGAATTCAAAGGAGCAGTTGATTTTCTTTTCAGGACAATGGCCTTCGCCGGATGTTCTTATCATTCATGCCGGGCTAATGACCTGGGCAGGGTTAAAACTTGGGATTTGATTTGTGAAATGAAGAGAGATTTATCTTCTTTCAAGTTATTATTTCCTTTTACGGTAATAGTATTCTCAGGAAATGATACATAGACTCCTTTGGTCAGCGTCAAGTAATCTTCATTATTTAGATAAGATTAGAAAACGGATAAATAGAACCATACGTAATTTAGTGATTTCACAAGGTGGTTTTTCTTACCGCCACTCAGATCTGGAGGGTTTTCTTCCTGGTTTTTATAGATTTGATTTTGTACACCTGTCGGATGTTGGATTAGACATTTTCATCCTGGGCTTACAAAATATGATTGAGCAGGCCACGGCGTTTGGGGGGCTTCAGCCGCTCAGTTGCTGAGCGGCTTTCAGCTAGTGGGGTTTGTCATCCAGTTCAATTCTGGATGGACTACGTGATATTAATAAATTAAATAATTTATTGGTTATAAAATTTTAAGATTATATATTTATGTTATTGTTGATTGTTTATCTTTGGGTAACCCCTTAATAAACGTTGTGGACATTATTAGCCAAAATAAAGTTTTGTGTGTTGTTTATTTATTTAATTAGTAGTAAGTACTTTGTGCTGTCCCATGCATTTGGAGCAGTAGTTAATCATTGTTGCATCTTATTGTAGTTCATTAACATTTCAACTGCAGGTGAAACTGGGGACTATTGACCCCTATTGTAATAACACACTCCATATGGACATCTATTCAGTATAGGGCATAATTTGAACCAGGAAAACAAGTACTGCGGCTCTTTTTAACTTATTGAGTTTTGGGGGCTCTGAAAGTGCTTAGAAAGATTACAAAATTA
The DNA here is from genome assembly GCA_029206835.1 of Rana muscosa. Classification (NCBI taxonomy): domain Eukaryota; kingdom Metazoa; phylum Chordata; class Amphibia; order Anura; family Ranidae; genus Rana; species Rana muscosa. The sequence goes on along the minus strand of CM055116.1, from coordinate 345,254,227 downwards.
AAAGCAGGCTCTTCTAGGTAAACATTCTTCTATCTTTTGCCCTTTAGTGTGGGAAGGTTGAGTCTACAGCGCCCACACCATTTTCAGGTGATGTGAGTGCTGTCTGCTGGCTTCCACAAGACCCCATCATAAGGTCTTTACAAAGCCCTCACTGGAATGTGTTATTAACCACTTAACGACCGCTCACTGTATATATACGTCGGCACAATGGCACCGACAGGCACAATCACGTAGAGCATACGTGATTGCCTTTGTACAGTTGGGGGGTCCGATCGGAGTGCAGTATCGATCGATCACTGTCACTTACAAAACACAACACACATAACTGCAGCGTTCGCAGAGACAGGCCTGATCCCTGCGACTCCAGTGCTGTAGGAGGTGATTTCACCACCACAGTTAAAAAAAAAAAAAAGAAGCAAATATGCCGAAGCATTGGGGCAGCAGGGGCGGAGGAGCGATTTTGCTCCTAATGCCGCGTACATACGGTCGAAATTCCGACGGAGGCTTGCCCGTGGAAAAGTCTGACCATGTGTGTGCGGCATAACTTTTTTGCGGGAGGATGCCCCCATGCTTCGGCATATATAAATGGTGCATGTATGCCCATCATTAGAAGTGGGTGGATGAAGGGCCGTATTCTAATGGTGGGCATACCCACCGATCAATCTCTTTTTTCGTTCAGCCACCTGGCTGCATGAAAAAAAAAGATTACAATACATGTCCAACAAGGACCAGCAACGTACTGGTATGTTGCTGGACTTTGAATGGTTATACCAGATTGATGCGGGTTTAGGTATCATCTTGGTATCATTCTTTTCAGCCAGCGGCCGGCTTTAATGTAAAAGCAACCCTAGTGGCTAATTAGCCTCTGGACTGCTTTTACAAGCAGTGGGAGGGAATGTCCCCCCCCCCGGATATAAAAAGCGCCATTGGGAAATTGGGAAAGCATTTTATCACACTGATCTTGGTGTGGTCAGATGCTTTGAGGGCAGAGGAAAGATCTAGGGTCTAGACCCCAGTTTTTTCAAAAAAAGAGTACCTGTCACTACCTATTACTATCATAGGGGATATTTACATTCCCTGAGATAACAATAAAAATGATAAAAAAAAAAAACATGGAAGGAACAATTTAAAAATAAAATAAAAAAGCAAAATTAATAATAAAAAAAAAAAAAAAAAAAAAAACACCCCTGTCCTGCCCTGCTCTTGCCCAATGGCGAACGCAAGCGTCGGTCTGGCGTCATATGTAAACAGCAATTGCACCATGCATGTGAGGTATCACCGCGAAGGTCAGATCGAGGGCAGTAATTTTAGCAGTAGACCTCCTCTGTAAATCTAACGGGGTAACCTGTAAAGGCTTTTAAAGGCTTTTAAAAATGTATGTAGTTTGTCGCCAATGTGCGTTTGTGCAAAATTTTAAAGCATGTCGTGTTTGGTATCTATGTACTCGGCCTAAGATCATCTTTTTTATTTCATCAAACATTTGGGCAATATAGTGTGTTTTAGTGCATTAAACTAAAAAAAAGTGTATTTTTTCCCCAAAAAATGCGTTTGAAAAATCGCTGCGCAAATACTGTGTAGAAAAAAAAAATGCAACACCCACCATTTTATTCTGTAGGGCCTTTGCTTTAAAAATATATATAATGTTTGGGGGTTCAACATAATTTTCCTGCAAAACAAAATATGTTATCATGTAAACAAAAAGTGTCAGAAAGGGCTTTGTCTTCAAGTGGTTAGAAGAGTGGATGTAAGCTTCCTAATGTTGTGTATAAAATGCCAGAACAGTTCAAAACCCCCCCAAATGACCCCATTTTGGAAAGTAGACACCCCAAGCTATATACCGAGAGGCATGTCGAGTCCATGGAATATTTTATATGTTGACACAAGTTGCGGAAAATAGACAATTTTTTTTTTTTTTGCACAAAGTTGTCACTAAATGATATATTGCTCAAACATGCCATGGGCATATGTGGAATTACACCCCAAAATACATTCTGTTGCTTCTCCTGAGTATGGGGATACCACATGTGTGAGACTTTTTGGGAGCCTAGCCGCGTACGGGACCCCAAAAACCAATCACCGCCTTCAGGCTTTCTAAGGGTGTAAATTTTTGATTTCACTTCTCACTGCCTATCACAGTTTCGGAGGCCATGGAATGCCCAGATGGCACAAACCCCCCCAAATGACCCCATTTTGGAAAGTAGACACCCCAAGCTATTTGCTGAGAGGTATTGTGAGTATTTTGCAGATCTCGCTTTTTGTCACAAAGTTTTGAAAATTGAAAAAAAATAATTCTTTCTTCATTTTCAAAAACAAATGAGAGCTGTAAAATACTCACCATGCCTCTCAGCAAATAGCTTGGGGTGTCTACTTTCCAAAATGGGGTCATTTGGGGGGGTTTTGTGCTATTTTGGCATTTTATGGCCTTCGAAACTGTGATAGGTAGTGAGGAGTGAAATCAAAAATTTGTGCCTAGAAATCCTGAAGGCGGTGATTGGTTTTCGGGGTCCCGTACGCGGCTAGGCTCCTAAAAAGTCCCACACATGTGGTATCCCCGTACTCAGGAGAAGCAGCAAAATGTATTTTGGGGTGCAATTCCACATATAACCATGGCATGTGTGAGCAATATATCATTTAGTGACAACTTTTTGTAATTTTTATTTTTTTTTGTCATTATTCAATCACTTGGGACAAAAAAAAATATTCAATGGGCTCAACAGGCCTCTCAGCAATTTCCTTGGGGTGTCTACTTTCTAAAATGGGGTCATTTGGGGGGGGTTTGCGCTATTTTGGCATTTTATGGCCTTCAAAACTGTGATAGGTAGTGAGGAGTGAAATCAAAAATTTGCGCCCTTAGAAATCCTGAAGGCGGTGCTTGGTTTCCGGGGTCCCGTACGTGGCTAGGCTCCTAAAAAGTCCCACACATGTGGTATTCCCGTACTCAGGAGAAGCAGCAGAATGTATTTTGGGGTGCAATTCCACATATAACCATGGCATGTGTGAGCAATATATCATTTAGTGACAACTTTTTGTAATTTTTTTTTTTTTTTGTCATTATTCAATCACTTGGGACAAAAAAAAAATATTCAATGGGCTCAACATGCCTCTCAGCAATTTCCTTGGGGTGTCTACTTTCCAAAATGGGGTCATTTGGGGGGGTTTTGTACTGCCCTGCCATTTTAGCACCTCAAGAAATGAGATAGGCAGTCATAAATTTAAAGCTGTGTAAATTCCAGAAAATGTACCCTAGTTTGTAAACGCTATAACTTTTGCGCAAACCGATAAATATACACTTATTGACGTTTTTTTTACTAAAGACATGTGGCTGAATACATTTTGGCCTAAATGTATGACTAAAATTGAGTTTATTCGATTTTTCTTATAACAAAAAGTAGAAAATATCATTTTTTTTCAAAATTTTCGGTCTTTTTCCGTTTATATCGCAAAAAATAAAAATCGCAGAGGCAATCAAATACCATTAAAAGAAAGCTCTATTTGTGGGAAGAAAAGGACGCAAATTTTGTTTGGGTACAACATTGCATGTCCGCACAATTTACAGTTAAAGCAGCGCAGTGCAAAATTCTGAATTCACCTCTGGTCCTTTAGCTACCAAATGGTCCGGGGCTTAAGTGGTTAAAGGAAGGTTTCACACAAGACCAGCTGACTAAGCCATGATCTTCACTTCAATCCAGTCACCGCTATTGAAATAGAGGCTGCAGGGAATCAGGTGACAGTGAATATAAAGTGGTTCTTAATTATAAAGGTTTTTCACCTTAATGCATTCTCTGCATGCTGTATCTGCTCTCCCCTGTTCTCAATCCAGTGCTATGCCCATCTGCAACAGCTTTTTTCCTCTCTTTCTTCTCACAGAAGACTTGGCAGCTATTGGCTAATACTGCTGTTAGTCAAAACCTATGATTAGGGAGCTGGGAGCAGAGCCAAGCCATGCTATGTGTATCTATAGATGCACACAGCCCAGCTTGGGAGCGAGTCCACACCAGTGCGCCCCTAGCAAGCAGGGACCCCAGAAGAGGGGGTTTGGGTCTGCTCTGTGCAATACATTTTCACAGAGCAGGTAAGTATACAGTGTTTATTATTTTTAATAAATAAAATTATGTTTTATAGATTTTTTTTTAGCAGCAGATTGTGTTGGTGTGGATAGGGTAAGAAGCGGGTGATTTTTTTCCCTTTTTTTTTCTCCTTTTAACTGAACTTTAAATAAGACTGTACGTGAGAGTTACCTTTCAAAACAGGGCATTTACCAAACCTTCTTTGTGCTATAAGCAGGCTAGTGATATATTTTATTAAATTTATCCTTGATGAAAAAGAAAAGTACATCTGTAAATAAAAATAGAAATAGATCATATAACAATTAACGGAATACAAATGACAACAGGAATCTTTATATGCACATTTTCCCCAAATCTCAAAAGAAATTACAAATCCCACTAGAGTTACATAGAAGAATGTGCAAACTAAAGTGACTCTTCACATTGTCTCATCAGTTTACAGTCCAACAAACAGAGAAAAACACTTCACACTTTCTGTTTATATGTTACATCTTCTTTGTAGCCCATACGTGAAGATTAAAAAATCTAATTGCATCAGTTCCATGAATTTGATAACAATAGTTTTCTGCATATTATATTTATAATCAAAATATAGATACAGATATTAATGATGAAAACATCAAAACCATCCCTAGAACAAATATTTTTCTGTACAAGTACCCAATCCACATTTATAGTAAACACTTATGCCGCGTACACACGATCGTTTTTAATGTCATTTTCAAAAACGACTTTTTTCTCAACGTGATTTTTCTTGTTTCCTCTCAAGCCTGTCTTGCATACACACGTTCATTAAAAAAAAGCTCGAGCAAAGCGCAGTGACGTACAACATGTACGACGGCACTATAAAGGGGAAGTTCCGTTGGTGCCACCCTTTATGTTAGTAAAGTTTGTTGAGCGACGATTCACGCTTTTCAGCCTCGTGCTTTTCAGTCTTTTCAGTAAAAGCATACACACTATCGTTTTTCACGTCATTAAAAAAAATTACGTGAAAAAATAGAGCAGGTTCTCATTTTTTTTTTAGGCCATTTTTCACGTCGTTAAAAATGCTCTGGAGCCTACACACGATCGTTTTTAATGCCCAATTTAAAAAATTGCATTTTCAACGACGTGAAAAACGATCGTTTGTACGCGGCATTAGTTCCTCCAGTATTAGACAAACACTTCATTCAGTTAACAAGCAAGTTTCATCCACAGCTTTAATTTTTTTTTTTTATGTTTTTTTTTTTTTTTTATGTGTAAAGTACAAGTGAAAACTAGTAAGAAAAGTGAGCACCTGGTGATGATAGCTATGCTAGCAGATGAGTCTGGGAGATGAGGAGTGTAAGCAGTGTACAGTCATCTTCCTTTGCTGCTCTCTAGCACTCCCTACAATCAAGCAACCTTAACAGAAATATTTTGTAATATGTAAACACAGATAATACACTATATTTTCTGTGTTAGTAATAATTAGAAAGATATGCTCCAAATTTTATGTAGGAACATAAAAATATCACTTCCTCTTCCCAATCAAACTGATCGCTGTAGTATCCAGGCCATTAACAGTCCAGGGCAATTCTGACATTCCTCTTCTACGTGTAAAAAACCTCCAAACATTATGTATTTTTTAAGCAGAGAATAAAATGGTGGGTGTTGCTTATTTTTATGTCACACAATATCTGTGCAGCGGTTTTTCAAATGCAAATTTTTGGGAGAAAAATACACTTTCATTTAATTTAAATTTAATTGTAATGTACAAAAACACAACATAATACCCAATTGTTTAGCAAAATAAAAAAGATGATATGCCAAGTACACTGAGCAAAATTTTAAACGCAACACTGTTGTGTTTGCTCCTATTTATCATGAGCTGAACTCAAAGATCTACAACTTTTTTTATGTTCACGAAAGGCCTATTTCTCTCAAATATTGTTCACAAATCTGTCTAAATCTGTGTTAATGAGCACTTCCCCTTTGCCGGGGTAATCCATCCACCTCACAGGTGTGTCATATCAAGGTGCTAATTAGACAGCATGATTATTGCACAGGTGTGCCTTAGGCTGGCCACAATAAAAGACCACTCTAAAAAGTGAAGTTTTACTCTATTGGGGGGGTCCGGGGGGGTCATAAAACCAGTCAGTATCTGGTTTGACTTAATTTGCCTCACATAGTTCAGCACATCTCCTTTGCATAGAGTTGATCAGGTTGTTGATTGTGGCCTGTGGAATGTTGGTCCATTCCTCTTCAATGGCTGTGCGAAGTTTCTGGATATTGGCAGGAACTGGAACACTCTGTCGTATACACCGATCCAGAGCATCCCAAACATTCTCAGTGGGTGCCATATGCAGTGAGTATGCTGGAAATGCAAGAACTTGGATGTTTTCAGCTTCTAGGAATTGTGTACAGATCCTTGCAACATGGGGCCATGCATTATCATGCTGCAATATGAGGTAATTTTTATGGATAAATGGCACAACAATAGGCCTCAGGATCTCTTCACAATATCTCTGTGCATTTAAAATGCCATCAATAAAATGCACCTGCCCATACCATAAATGCCTGCCCATACCATAACCCCATCGCCATCATGGGCTACTCAATACACAATGTTGACATCAGCAAACCGCTCACCCACACAATGCCATTCACGCTGTCTGCCATCTGCCCTGTACAGTGAATACCGGGATTCATCCGTGAAGAGAACACCTCTCCAAAGTGCCAGACGCCATTGAATGTGAGCATTTGCCCACTCAAGTCTGTTACGATGACAAACTGCAGTCAGCTCGAGACCCCGATGAGGACAACGAGCATACAGATGAGCTTCCCTGAGATGGTTTTTGACAGTCTGTGCAGAAATTCTTTGGTTATGCAAACCAATTGTTGCAGCAGCTGTCTGGGTGGCTGGTCTCAGACATCTTGGAGGTGAAGGTCCTGGGATGGTGTGGTTACACGTGGTCTGCAGTTGTGAGACCAGTTGGATGTACTGCAAAAATTCTCTGACACACATTTGGAGATGGCTTATGGTAGAGAAATGAACATTCAATTCAAGAGCAACAGCTCTGGTGAACATTCCTGCAGTCAGCATGCCAATTGCATTCTCCCTCAAAACTTATGACATCTGTGGCATTGTGCTGTGTGATAAAACTGCACATTTTAGAGTGGCTTTTTATTATGGCCAGCCTAAGGCACACCTGTGCAATAATCATGCTGTCTAATGAGCATGTTGATATGCCACACCTGTGAGGTGGATGGATTATCTTGGCAAAGGAGAAGTGCTCACTAACACAGTTGTGAACAATATTTGAGAGAAATAGGCATTTTGTGTACCTAGTTCAGCAGTGTTCAAAGTGTTGCATTTATAATTTTGCTCAGTGTAAATAGATACCAAACATGTCATGTTATAAAATTCTGTACGCCCGTGCACCTGCGCCAAACTATGATACCTAAAAATCGGTGACACATTAAAAGCCTTTATAAGTTACCCTTTCAGCGTTACACAGGAGGTCTGGTGCTAAAATGATTGCCTTTACTCTGGCGTTCACAGCGCTACCTTATAAGCACGGGGGAACGGGGTGCTTAATTTTTTTATTTATTTTAGTACTTATTTTATTTTTTATTTTACACTGTATCTTTAATTTTATTTTTAATCACTGCTCTTGCTTTCACAAGGGATGGAAAAACATCCCTTATGATAGCATGAGCGTGACAGGTCCTCTTAATGGAGAGATCTGGGGTCTATTAGACCCTATATCTCTCCTCTGGCCTCCAAAGCATCTGATGAAACTGGTTTGATCAGATGTTTTCGCAAGCCGGTAATGGCTTGTTTAAATGAGACTAAACCCTCATCGCTTTCTGACATCATACAGTGGGAGGAACAACAGTTCCTCTCACTGTGTCACAGGAAGTGCATTCCACCACTGGTTGTATCCTTACCAGGCCCCCCGATTGAATGGGATAGTCTAATAAAGGCCACAGCAGTGGGAGGGGGTCCCACTTTTGCCACCTGTCTAAGTAATCCAGTGGCTCTAAAGGCACTAGGATTACTTTTACATTGAAGGGAATTGCCAGCTTTTAAAAAAATGATCTCGGTCACTGCTGCAGCTGCACCCTGCACCCCTCACCCTATCCATTCAAGGACATATGGGTAAACCCTAAGAATGGTGGCAAACTAAAATCTTATCTATATTCCCCTTTTTACATACTGTAAGCAATGGCCATATGATGTTCCAGCCCTGCGCCTTCTTCTCTTTTGTTTATTTACTGGTTAGGTCCTTCTTTGGGTGTCTACTTCACTGCCTCAGTGAAGTAGACACTTCCTATTGGATGTACAGAAACATGGTCCTCTCTGTATCCAAAAATAGGAGGGGAGTCAAGGGGACCAGTGGTCTTGGGCGGCATTGCAGAACTGATTTAGTGGTCCCTCACACCCAGAAATGATGACAGTGAAAGACCTGGACTAGGCACCTAGGTGATTATAGATAGTGTGAGGGGGTTAACTCGGTAGCGGGTGTGTGTGACCCCCTGGTTGGGCTCCCCACACAAAAACAGGGCCAGCAGACGGAGGTTGTGGTTTTCAAAATCAAAAGGTGCGGTTTATTTCTCTATGTACAGTGACAAAAACACAGCAAAGCCAAAAAGAAACATAAACAAAATAAATCCTGGTCAGTTTGACCTCTGACTAAACATGCAGGTTTCCTAAACTAACAACTGGGATCAGCCTGGTGCTGTCCTAGTCCCTAAGTCCCTGGTTTAGTAAAAGTCCAAACAAATAGCCACACAGGCTTTGCCTCACCGCACAGGGGTTCACTCTCCCTAGACAGTCCACACAGGTCTGGTTCCAGGCATGAGCTAACATCTAATGAAGCTGGGAGTTCTTATAGAGGCCTAAATGAGCTGACAAGCTTCAGCTGGTCTCATCAACTCCCTGCCTGCACGACGCCCAGCCCTCTCCCTAGAGGTATGAGTCATCCATGAGCCCACTAGCCTCAGCTGGGCTTCATCAACTCCCTAGTTGTATAAGTCGGCGTAAAGCCTGAATCTGGGCGAAATATATCTACCCCCCTGGATGCAACCAGGTGACTTTACCTTCCTGCTGTCACATACCCCCCCCTCTTGTTTTAACCTCGGGGTTGGAACACCAGCAATCAGGCATTCATGTACTCGAGACAAAGCATCCACATTCCCCATTTGAACGCCAGGGCGATGCTTTACTGTGAAGTTGAATTCCTGGAGGGCCAGGAACCACCTATTCACTCTTCTATTTGTTTCCTTGTTTTGAGCCATCCACTTTAACGGAGCGTGATCCGTAACCATGTCAAAGTGCCTACCTAGCAGATAGTACCGAAGGGAATCTAGAGCCCACTTCACCGCTAAACACTCCTTTTCAACCGTGGCGTAATTTACCTCATGGGACTTCAACTTCCTGCTGAGGTAAATGACTGGGTGCTCTTCCCCGTTCCAGACCTGGGACAATACTGCTCCTAACCCCACATCTGACGCATCACTTTGTACGACAAAGTCTTTAGAGAAGTCGGGTGAGTACAACACTGGCTGGCTACATAAGGCTTGTTTCAAGAATTGGAATGCTGCCTCAGCCTCGGGGGTCCATTTAATCATGACCGACCCTTTCCCTTTCGTCAGGTTGGTTAGGGGCACAGCCTTAGAAGCAAAGTGGGGAATGAAGCGCCGATAATAACCCGCGATTCCCAGAAAGGCCCGTACCTGCTTCTTGCTGTTGGGACGTGGCCAACTCTGGATGGCCTCGACTTTGTTGAGTTGGGGTTTTATCACTCCCCTGCCAATGGTGTACCCAAGATATTTGGCCTCCTCCTGCCCAATGGTACACTTCTTGGGGTTAGCCGTAAACCCCGCTTCCCGGATAGAGTCTAGGACTGCTTGCACTTTTGGCAGATGTGAGGCCCAATCTGTGCTATGGACAATTACGTCATCCAGGTAAGCCGCAGCATACTTCCGATGGGGCCTCAGTATCTGGTCCATTTTCCGCTGGAATGTGGCCGGCGCATTCTGTAACCCGAACGGCATTCTCTTATATTGGAACGCCCCGTCTGGGGTTACAAATGCGGTTTTCTCTTTGGCCGACTTGGCCAGGGGAATTTGCCAATACCCTTTTGTGAGGTCAAGAGTCGTCATGTATCGGGCTGTTCCCAGCCGGTCGATCAACTCATCTATACGTGGCATGGGGTAGGTGTCAAATTTTGTAACTTTGTTCAACTGACGAAAATCGTTACAAAATCGCCAGCTCCCATCCGGTTTAGGCACCAACACAATGGGACTAGACCAATCACTTTGGGACTCCTCTATCACCCCTAAGTTCAGCATTTTCTGTACTTCCTCCCGTATTGCCTCCCGTCGGGCCTCTGGGATCCGATAGGGTTTTAACTTCACCCTTTCACCGGGCGGGGTAATAATATCATGCTCTACCCCAGATGTTTGTCCCGGCAGCTCAGAGAACACCTCCTTGTTGCGAAGCACAAACTCCTTAACCTCCTGTTGTTGGGGTTGTGACAAGGTGGCTGCTATTCCAACCTCCGGAATCACGCAACCAGTTTGAGCTGGTGACCAAGTTTCTGCGACTAGGGACTCTCTATCCCTCCAGGCTTTCAACAGATTAACGTGATATATCTGTTCGGGCTTTCGCCTTCCTGGTTGTCTGACCTTGTAATTCACTTCGCTCACTTTTTCCATTATCTCGTAGGGGCCTTGCCATTTGGCAAGGAATTTACTTTCAACCGTAGGGACAAGTACCAATATCCTATCCCCCGGGGAAAAGGTACGGGTCTTTGCTCCACGGTTGTACACTCTCTGCTGTGCCAACTGCGCTTGGGCCAAATGTTCCTTCACGATGGGCATTACCTGTGCAATTCGATCTTGCATCAGGGCGACATGCTCAATCACACTCCTGTGGGGAGAACTCTCACTTTCCCAAGTTTCCTTGGCAATATCCAACAGCCCTCTTGGGTGTCTCCCATACAGTAACTCAAAGGGGGAGAATCCCGTAGAGGATTGGGGCACCTCCCTAATAGCAAACATCAAATAAGGAAGTAGACAGTCCCAATCCTTTCCATCTCTATCCACCACTTTCTTCAACATTTGTTTTAGGGTTTTGTTGAATCTTTCAACCAGCCCATCGGTTTGGGGGTGATACACAGATGTACGCAATTGCGTCACTTTGAGCAATTTACACAGCTCTTTCATAACCCGGGACATAAAGGGTGTACCTTGGTCCGTAAGCAGTTCTTTACAAATACCCACCCGGCTAAAAACAAGAGATAGCTCTTTGGCTATGGTTTTGGCCGAGGTATTTCTGAGAGGGATCGCTTCTGGATAACGGGTGGCATAGTCCATTATAACCAATATGTACTGGTGCCCCCTAGCGGACTTGATTATAGGACCTACCAAATCCATTGCGATTCTCTCAAACGGGACCTCAATGATGGGTAGAGGGACCAGCGGGCTACGGAAATGTGGCATCGGGGCCGACTTCTGACACACAGGGCAGGAGGAACAATAATTTTCTATGTCCTTCATCACCCCAGGCCAATAGAATCTCTGTAATACCCTCTCTCGGGTTTTCTCTGTCCCCAGATGACCTCCAAGAATGTGCCCATGGGCCAACTCCAACACCAACTTCCTGTAAGGTTTGGGCACCACAAGCTGCTCAACGGTTTCTTCTGCCCTTTTTGCCACCCGATACAGTAGGTCCTTCTCTACGCTGAAGTATGGGTAAGTGCAGGTATTATCTGGGTTCACTAACTCGCCATCTATTTCCACTACGTTTTCCCGTGCCTTTATTAGGGCGGGGTCTTTTAACTGTTCTGTGGCAAAATTTTCCCTGTGAACCTCCAGATCAGAAAACTCCACAGACGGTAGGTTTTCGTCTGAGGAGGTGGGCTCCTCTCCAGTTTCTTGAGTCTCCCCTGCCAATACTGACAAGGGAAATTCTGGAGAGTCCTCACCACTCTCAGAGGAGTTCTGGCTATCACATTCCTGGTACATAGGGGCACCAGTGGGGGGCTCAGGATCATCCCACAGTTCCCAGAACTTCGGAAAATCCCTTCCCACAATGGCATCATGCGGTAATTGAGATACTAACCCCACTGGATGAGAGAGGGTACCTTTGGGGGTCTCGAAACACACTGTAGTCACTGGATACTCTCGGGTGTCCCCATGCACACAAATAACAGCTACCTTGCTATTCCCAGAGACCTCTGTTTTAACTAATTCAGCCTTTATCAGGGTCACAAGGCTACCTGAATCCAGTAATACCACAACATTTCTACCATTATTACACATTTTGCATGAATGTTTCTCAGTTCCCCGAATGGCAGTGCATGCGACTGTCGCACACAGCGACTGACGTCTGCCCGTCAGAAAGTCACACTGCATGGGTTCCTCCACAACCGGGCAATTTGCTGCAATATGTCCCGCTTGCCGGCAGCGGTAGCAAACGATCCTTCTTGCCGCCTCTTGAGCCGCTGATTTCCCAGGCTGTTCTCGCCAAACTTGGGGTAGAGCTCCCACCCTCTCACTCTCTCCACCCTCACCCCTTGGAATCCTCTTATCCGCCCCTGGGGATGGTCTGGTCTTAGGGTGGAAAGTCCGAGAGTCTCTGGAAGAGGCCGTCAGGTTCTCTGTAGCCAAGTATTTCTCTACACGATCCACAAGACCACCGGCCGTCTCTGGGTCTCCATGGCTTACCCACTTTTGGATGGCAGTAGGAAGAGCTCTCAAAAACCGATCCATTACAACACGTTCCACAATCTCTGGTGCGGACAAAGTCTCTGGCTGTAGCCACTTCCTGCTCAGGTGAATGAGATCATACATTTGAGACCTGGGGGGTTTTCCAAGCTGGAAAGTCCAGTTATGCACACGCTGAGCCCGGACAGCCAGGGTGACACCCAGCCTTGCCAATATTTCAGCTTTTAGCATCACATAGTCTTTTGCTTGGTCAGGCTCTAGGTCATAGTAAGCCTTCTGCGATTCACCAGTTAACAGAGGAGCCACCAGTCCAGCCCACTGCTCCTCAGGCCACTTTTCTCTTTCAGCAGTCCTTTCAAATGTGGTCAAAAATACCTCTGGATCATCCTCTCCAGTCATTTTTGTCAATAAACGACTCACCCCAAAGGACGCGGTATTAGTGGGACGGCTTTCCTCACTGGTCTGCGGACGTTGCTGCATTACTGCTTCCATTTGTTGTAGTCTCTGCTCTTGCTTCTGTAACAGGTCTATGAAGCGGGCCTCAGATTGCTGCTGGGCTTGTTGATGAGCTTGCTGCTGGGCTGCAAGGCTCCTTTGCAAACCTGCATTTGTCTGCTGTTGATTGGCATTTGCTAGAGCCAGCTGTTTCAGTATCTCCTCCATGCTGGCTTAAAAAAAACTGCCACTGGTTCTCCACCAACTGTGAGGGGGTTAACTCGGTAGCGGGTGTGTGTGACCCCCTGGTTGGGCTCCCCACACAAAAACAGGGCCAGCAGACGGAGGTTGTGGTTTTCAAAATCAAAAGGTGCGGTTTATTTCTCTATGTACAGTGACAAAAACACAGCAAAGCCAAAAAGAAACATAAACAAAATAAATCCTGGTCAGTTTGACCTCTGACTAAACATGCAGGTTTCCTAAACTAACAACTGGGATCAGCCTGGTGCTGTCCTAGTCCCTAAGTCCCTGGTTTAGTAAAAGTCCAAACAAATAGCCACACAGGCTTTGCCTCACCGCACAGGGGTTCACTCTCCCTAGACAGTCCACACAGGTCTGGTTCCAGGCATGAGCTAACATCTAATGAAGCTGGGAGTTCTTATAGAGGCCTAAATGAGCTGACAAGCTTCAGCTGGTCTCATCAACTCCCTGCCTGCACGACGCCCAGCCCTCTCCCTAGAGGTATGAGTCATCCATGAGCCCACTAGCCTCAGCTGGGCTTCATCAACTCCCTAGTTGTATAAGTCGGCGTAAAGCCTGAATCTGGGCGAAATATATCTACCCCCCTGGATGCAACCAGGTGACTTTACCTTCCTGCTGTCACAATAGCTTCACAAGGCAAGGAAAAAAAAATAGCAGGAATTGTATAAGGGGATTGCAGGAAAGGATGGTTAAACAATTTTTAACTAGTTAAAGTGCTTAATGTAGATGTAAACCCTAATTGAACGGCATTACGTTTGCTAACACACGTAGAAACATTTTCACAAAAAACAGTAACCCACAAATTACACACGTAGAAACATTTTTTTCACAAAAAACAGTAACCCACAAGCTTTTAGATACTGACCTCTTTAGCTGCTGCCACTGCGTGGAACAATTTATCCACAAAATTACAGAACAAAATAATAGTCCTTCTCTCTCAACAGCTTAGTTCACACTGCTCCCTCCTCCCAGAGGGAGTAGTGTTTACCTTGGAGGTTAGAAGGCTGGAATACCTCTGAATCACTGCTGAGAATGGGGTGCAGGAAACAATTCTCATGGTGGGCGGATAATGGATTTACTGACGTCCATTCTCTGTTCACCCCCACGAGAATAATCACATTTGAAATGCTTAGATCTTCCCATGATATCCCCCTTCGGGAACATTACAGCTACCTTCAAATTAAACATTTCCTCCAACAGCTCATAAGGGCCCAACCTACCCCATACACCTTGTCCCCCTTTGAAAGAATTTGCAGGGCTACACCTCACTCTCCGGGGGGAAATATCCTTACTCCTAAATCATCTCCTGTAGGAAACCCCCAGAGAGATAATATAATCTCCAATGGGAGAGAGATCTGTGTAAACAATTGGATCCAGAGAACTGGCAGATCATGACAATATCCCTTACGAAGAGCTCTAGGAATGTTCTTACTCTAGAAAATGCATACAAGGTGTTCTATAGATGGTATTATATGCCAGCTAGGCTAGCTCGTTTTATCCCTTCCTACTCTCCTCATTGTTACCGGGGTTGTTCATTGGAAGGTACAATGGCCCACATCTGGTGGACATGTCCAATATGCTCCATTCCAATCTTAAAAGAGACCCCTATGAAGCCCTTCTATGTAAACCTATCCTTGAACTCCTCCGCCCGGAACGCCAATTAACTTTACACCTTTTCAATGCAACTAAGTTGACCATTGTGAGGGCATGGAAAACCCCTGTACTCAGCTTCAAAGCAGTGAAAAACAGTATGAACAACATTATGATTAATAAGAAATTGACATCCCTTGCCTCTGACACACACAATAAATTTCTCAGGGTCTGGCAACCATGGATATCATATAACCAACCCTCCAGGTTCAACAACCTACTTCTATCAATTTAAGGACCTCTGGATGCACCCCTCTCCCACCTCCCGATGGACTCTTCCCCCTCTTCTTCCTCCCTCTTTTTCTTTTTCTCTTATGTTCCTCCCTATTCTCTGCAGTCTATCCATTCTCTTCTTTTTATGTGTGCTACTCTTCTCCCAGACTCCTGATATCAAGGAGTCAGTCTAATGACAATGGTTACAGCAATACACAACAAATAAAATAAAAAGACTATCGTATACTGTATACTCGAGTATAAGCTGAGTTTTTCAGCACATTTTTTTGTGCTGATAATGCCCCCCTCGGCTGTTACTCGAGACACCTTTTTGTGCCTAATCTCCTGGATTTTGGGGATCTGGTACTGGCACACATGTAGCACCACTCTTCCTCTACAAGTGTGCAAAGTTTGTTGTCCAGGGGACCTACGGCCGGGGAGCAGCGATTTTTTCAAAGCCGGGCACCCCTTCCATAGACTCCCATGTTAAACTGTAATTTCTGTGAATTTGGGGACCCGGTACTGGCCATTCCTAGGTCCCCTGGACCCAAAACTTGGCACACATGTAGCCCCATTTCTCCTCTACAAGTGTGCAAAGTTTTTTGTCTGGGGCCCTACGGCCGGGGAGCACCAATTTTTCAAAGCCGGGCACCCCTTCCATAGACTCCCATGTTAAACGTCAGTCTAGTCATGGACACAGTGAGGCATGGGCACAGTGAGGCATGGGCACAGTGAGGCATGGACACAGTGAGGCATGGACACAGTGAGGCATGCACATGGACACAGTGAGGCACAGTGAGGCATGCAGATGGACACCTTAGGCTTATACTCGAGTCAATACGTTTTCCCATTTTTTTGTGGTAAAATTAGGTGCCTCTGCTTATTTTCGGGTCAGCTTATACTCGAGTATATATGGTAATCAAAAGAAAAAACAAAACAACTTAACATTATTTTTCTTTCTTATCCATAAACAATATGCAGTTGATATAGGAATGTATGCACCCCTTTATGTTGTTTTTTTTTTATATTTTCTTCTCTTTGCACTTTTGTTTATCAAACAACATACTCTGGGACATTGTTTGACTTTTATTATGGCGTACAGCTGCTGTTTTTTCACCTCCTATTTTCTTATTGTACTGACAAATATTGTACCACGTATATAGCATCCCTCAGTTGGGATCCTTCTCTTTGTCTTATGCTTAATGTAACCATCACACTGTTGCACTTATTCGTTGTATTCATTTTTTTATCAATAAAACTTTGTAAAAGAGAATGGGGGCAGGGTAAGCAGAGTGAGCTGAACTGCTGAAAAAAATGCCTTTTGTGCTTCTGCTGTAAAGTTTTAAGAATGAATTACTCTATGGAGCCTGAAGCTACAGAGATCATAAGGGCTTGTTTTAAAGGCTGTTTACTGGTTATGTAAATATATGAATGTCCAAAGCTTGCCCACAGATTCACTTTAAAGTGGAACTTCAGTAATTTTTTCATCTTTCCTTCAATTGAACCTTCTGCTCTTGCTGTGTAATCATTGGAAATCAAAACTTAAATTTTATGGAAGAAAAATACCTTATTCTCTGTACTTCCTCTTTCATTGCTGAAAAAACACCTAGGCATTTGATGCTGTTTCCTGTAATGCAAAGACTCCCGGGAGAGAAACATCAGATCTCCCAGCAGTGATTGTTTCTTTTTATCTGTTCATTCACTCTTGTGAGAGGTAGCTGGCAGAGGAGGGGGTGGGGACTAGGGGAGGAGGGGGGCTGAATACAACGGAGGATGGCTACAGGGCTGGAGTGGGTTGGATGAGGGCGGGGATAGGAGGAGACAGATAGGACCCATGTGCTTTCACAGAGAAGTAGATTTTCATCCACTATAGTGAAAGGAAGATTGCTCTATCTTTTTATGTGGAGATTTCACCCTATACACGTATTACACCCCCAGGCCAGTCTGCACAATCTCCCCAGGAAAAGTTCACACTCCTTATCCATACCTCCAAACTTTTTGAGATGGGAATGAGGGACACCTATCAGCAAAAGTATGCAGGTATAAGACACCCCCCTTGCCACGCCCCCTTAAAGGAGAATTGTGCAAAAAAATCAAGATTGGTTAAACCCACAAGTGCTTTTTTACCACTACTATTCCTTTATATTGGCTTTTGGAATTTACAAATACTGCCAATTAGAAATTGGATGAAAGGTTTAGACTTGGAAAACACTTTTTGATAGATAAAAAGTGCATTTTATATACAACTATATAGATCAGACCAAAATGAGGGACACATGAGGAGGAATGAGGGACAGAGGGACAGTCCCTCAAAATCAGGGACAGTTGGGAGCTATGCCTTATCTCATCTGCATAGGAGATTATTTCTCAGTGCTTCGGCCCGCCTCCAGGCAGCTCTCTGCAGTTCCCTGACACACAGGCCTCGTACACACGGCCGAGATTCTCGTCGAAAAAAACATGTCGTTTTTTTCGACGAGATTCTTGGACAAGAAACTTGTCCCGGCCGAGTGTACTGACGCTCGATTTAAAGAACCCGCGGTTCTTTGAATGGAGCGTACGCGGTGACGTCATCGACAACGACGAGCATGCGTTCGTCACATTCGATGCCGTCGCCGCCATCTTGGTATACCCTACGTATGCCTAGGAATCTACCGCGCATGCGTCAAATTCATTTCGAACATGCGCGGGCTTCCGGGAGGACAGGTAAGTGTACACACACTCACTTTTCTCGTCGAGAAACATGCCGACGAGAATCTCAACGAGAAAATAGAGAGCAGGATCTCTATTTTCTCGTCGAGATACTTGTCGCTTTTCTTGACGAGAAACCATACACCAGAACTAATTTCTCGGCAAAAAATCTCTGCCAGCAAGTTTCTTGCTGGTTTTTGCCGAGAAACTCGTTCGTGTGTACGAGGCTACAGGATTTGAGTGTGTGAAAATATCATGCTACAGGACTCAGCTGCAGCTGAGGCTTGTCTACTCAGTGTTTGCAGTTTGGATGAGAAATATAGCACATCATGGCAAAATATAAAATACTTTTGTTTGCTGCTTTCCTGTTTGAACAAGCATAGTATGTACACTTCCCTTGGCTGTTTCTGTGTTCCATGCAGTTGATACTTTGCAATAACAGGGCATGAACTTCCACAGAAGCTGACATTCCTATGGCAACTTATAAACAACAATGTGCACCACAGTTTGCTTACTGCACGGGCACGAGACTAGGAAGTGCATATTGGGTAGCCAGCAGCACATAAATCCAGGAAGTGAACAGGCAGTGGCTTCTGTTGCCCCCAGACTCAGTGGGGGGAGATTTCTGCAGCATATTTGGCAAGGACAGAATCACAGTATATATAAAATAATATGCAAAGTGGTTGGAGGGAAGCTTCAGAATGGCAAAGATGTTTTTATTATAAATTATGTGAGCAGACTGCAGTTCCTCTTGCCCAGCCACTGAATGTAACCAAATAGGCAGGAGCTTAATCATTTCTGGTCCTCCCTCTCCTGCACCTCATGCAGGTCCTACGGACACAGCAGATCACAGATCGGGGTACAGGGCCAGCAAAATTGGCCTAATACCATATGATTACTGTGACCAATCACAGTGATCACAAACAAAGGCTGCACGATTACAGCCTTTGAGCATGAATTAGGCACAGATGATCATGTATGAGGCACAGATGGGGATGGATGGGCATGTATGTTTCACAGATGAGCATGTATGAGGCACGGATGGGCATGGATGGGCATGTATGAGGCACGGGTGAGTATGTATGAGGCATGGATGAGACATGAATGGGCACAGATCAGTGCTGTGGGCACTTCTGATCCAGCCCACAGCACTGCTGAACTGGCTCCCTCCTCTCCCCATGCGATGTACCGATCGCGTGTTAGGAGAGGAGAGAGAGCTGAACCGCCTTGTTAACAAGTGATCGCTGTCATCTGCCCTTTACCCCTATCCATGATCCGGAGGACCTGCTGATCACGGACGCTTCCGGGGGCGCACAGGAAGCACAATTCTGGGAGGATGTCATAGTACGCCACCCTAGAACTAGTCGACCGTGCTGTAGCCGTCATTCGGCTATGACCCAGTCAGCAAGTGGTTAAAGTCAGAAATGTTTATTTGTAAATTTGAAGTTGTTTGTTTATTATTCTCACTTTAACAGATGAAAATAAACAAGTGAGATGGGAAAATTTTCATTTTTCATTTAGTTGCATAATAATTCTGCACACTAATAGTTGCCCAATAATTGTGCACACCTTCTAAGAAAGCCAAATTATCCTTCTAAAGCCTCGTACACACGGTCGGACTTCAATCGGACTTTTCCGTGGATTTTTGTCCGAACGGAGTTGGCCGGGCACACCCATAGCATACACACCACAGGACTTTTCTGCAAACTTTCCCAAAACGTTTTACAACATCACGTGGTTTTTCTGCTCTTTTCTGCTCTTTACCGCCACCCTTTGGTCAACTTCTGCTATTGTTGGTTGATTTTAACATTATTTGTTTTGTCCATCCGAGTCCCATGGTTTTCTGTACACACGGTCGGACTTTGCTCCATCGGACTTTTGTTGCCCAAAAGTTTGTCCATTTGCAGACCGAACTTTTGTCCGATGAAAACCAAAAAAGTTTGTCCGATGGAGCGTACACACGGTCGGATTTTTTGGCAAACTTGCTCAAAATTAAGTTTGTTGCCAAAAAGTCTGACCGTGTGTACGGGGCTTAAGAAAGCCAAAACCTCCATTTTACTTTCTTAAATATTCAAGTTTGAGGTTTATTTACATTGTTGCTTGACCGAGAGCAATGTAGTTGTTCAATAATGAAATAATCCTCAAAAATACAACTCGCCTAATAATTGTGCACACGGTGTAGTGTCCCTATTAGAGAATTTTCCCTTTATCCCTTTTCTGGTCACCTGAATGAGGATGCAGTAAGAAATAAAAACCCATCAGGTTTTTCAAATTCTTCTCTACTCTATATAACCACTTAACAACCACCTGCCGACAAATAACGTCGACAAGGTGGTTGCTTAACTCTGGGAGGACGTTATATAACGTCCTCCCAGAATCGCGCTCCCGCGCGCCCCCTGGGGCGCGCACACGGGAAACTCCGTGACCGCCGGGTCCAGAGGACCCGGCGGATCACGAATCGCGGTAAATCGCCGCTGATAGCGGCCGTTTACCACGTGATCGCTCCGTCAAATGACGGAGCAATCACTTGTAAACAGACCGGCGTCATTTGATGACGCCGGTTCCTCCCTCCCCTCTCTGTACCGATCGGTACAGTGTGAGAGGGGAGGGGGAGGGAGCGGATGGCAGCAGCAGCACTGTGGGCTGGATCTGTGACAATTGCAGTCACAGATCCAGCCATCCATCCATCCCTGCTCAGCCATCCCTGTGCTATACCCTGCCAATACTCTGCAAAATACCCTGGTGCAATACTCTGCAATACCCTGGTGCAATACTCTGCAATACCCTGGTGCAATACTCTGCAATACCCTGGTGCAATACTCTGCAATACCCTGGTGCAATACTCTGCAATACCCTGCCCAATACTCTGCAATACCCTGCACAATACTCTGCAATACCCTGCAAAATACTCTGCAATACCCTGCAAAATACTCTGCAATACCCTGCAAAATACTCTGCAATACCCTGTGCAATACTCTGCACAATACTCTGCAATACCCTGCACAATACTCTGCAATACCCTGCACAATACTCTGCAATACCCTGCACAATACTCTGCAATACCCTGCACAATACTCTGCACAATACTCTGCACAATACTCTGCAATACCCTGCACAATACTCTGCAATACCCTCCACAATACTCTGCAATACCCTCCACAATACCCTGTGCAATACCCTCCACAATACCCTGTGCAATACCCGTGCAATACCCTGCCATACACCGCAATACCCTGCCATACACCGCAATACCCTGCCATAGTCCGCAATACTCCGCAATGCCCTGCAATACTCCGCAATGCCCGGCAATACTCCGCAATGCCCGGCAATACTCCGTAATGCCCGGCAATACTCCGCAATGCCCAGCAATACTCCGCAATGCCCAGCAATACTCTGCAATAACCACTTCCCGCCCTCCGGCCGTCATATGACGTCCTTGACTTTGTGCGGGGATATCTGAATGATGCCTGCAGCTACAGGCATCATTCAGATATCGGCTTTTTCAGCCGGCGATTCCCTACACCATAACAACAATCATAGTGGCTGTTCCACCGCTTGATCATTCTTATGGGAGGCGAGAGGGGATGTCCCCCCCCCCCGCCACCCTCCGGTGCTTCTACCGACTCACCGCTACGATCAAAGCCAGGATTGTTGTTTTTTTTTTGTTTTTTTTTCAGGCTTCCCAGCCTAGAGGTGAGATGTGGGGTCTTATTGACACCCCCCCCCCCCATATCTCACTGTAAAGAGGACCTGTCATGCCATATTCCTATTACAAGGGATGTTTACGTTCCTTGTAATAGGTATAAAAGTGATCAAAAAAATGTTTAGGGCGGAAAAACATGTCAAACTAAAATAAATAAAGTAAAATGAAGAATAATTTTTTATTTTTTTTTTAAAGCGCCCCTGTCCCCGTGAGCTCGCATACAGAAGCGAACGCATACGTAAGTCCCGCCCACATATGAAAACGGTTTTCAAACCACACATGTGAGGTATCTCTGCGAACGTTAGAGCGAGAGCAATCATTTTGGCCCTAGACCTCCTCTGTAACTCAAAACATGTAACCAGTAAAAATATTTAAAGCGTCGCCTATGGGGATTTTTTAAGTAGCGAAGTTTGGCGCCATTCCACGAGTGTGTGCAATTTTTAAGGGCGACATGTTAGGTATCTATTTACTCGGCGTAACTTCATCTTTCACATTATGCAAAAACATTGGGCTAACTTTACTGTTTTTTTTTTTTTTTAAGCACAAAACATTTTTTTTCCGTAAAAAACGCGTTAAAAAAATTGCTGCGCAAATATCGTGCGAGATAAAAAGTTGCAACAACCACCATTATATTCTCTAAGGTCTTTGCTAAAAAAACATATATAATGTTTTGGGGTTCTATGTAATTTTCTAGCAAATAAATGATGATTTTTACATGTAGGAGAGAAATGTCAGAATTGGCCTGGGTGCTCCAGAACGCCTGAAGGTGCTCCCTGCATGTCGGGCCTCTGTATGTGGCCACGCTGTGTAAAAGTCTCACACATGTGGTATCGCCATACTCGGGAGTAATAGCAGAATGTGTTTTGGGGTGTAATTTGTGGAATGCATATGCTGTGTGTGAGAAATAACCTGCTAATATGACAATTTTGTGAAAAAAAAAAATCTTGATTTTGCAAAGAATTGTGGGAAAAAATGACAACTTCAAAAAACTCACAATGCCTCTTTCTGAATACCTTGGAATGTCTTCTTTCCAAAAAGGGGTCATTTGGGGGGTATTTGTACTTTTCTGGCATGTTAGGGTCTCAAGAATTGAGATAGGCCGTCAGTACTTCAGGTGTGATCAATTTTCAGATATTGGCACCATAGCTTGTGGACTCTATAACTTTCACAAAGACCAAATAATATACACCAATTTGTACTTATTTTTACCAAAGATATGTAGCAGTATAAATTTTGGCCAAAATTTATGAAGAAAAAATAGTAATTTGCAAAATTTTATAACAGAAACGAAAAAAAAATCATTTTTTTACAAAATTTTCAGTCTTTTTTCTCTTATAGCGCAAAAAATAAAAAACCCAACAGTGATTAAATACCACCAAAAGAAAGCTCTATTTGTGTGAAAAAAAGGACAAAAATTTCATATTGGTACAGTGTTGTATGACTGAGTAATTGTCATTCAAAATGTGAGAGCACCGAAAGCTGAAAATTGGTCTGGTTATTAAGGGGGTTTAAGTGCCCAGTGGTCAAGTGGATAAACTAAAACAAAAAAAAAAAAAAGTTTTAGCTTCAATTGTACTTTAACACCGTTGTGTGCATGGTTTTATATAGATCTGTAAAGGCTTAAAGGGGTTGTAATGGTTTGTGTTTTTTCACCTTAATGCATCCTATGCAATAACCACTTCAGCCCCGGACCATTTCGCTGGCCAAAGACCAGAGCACTTTTTGCGATTCGGCACTGCGTCGCTTTATCTGACAATTGCGCGGTCGTGCGACGTGGCTCCCAAACAAAATTGGCGTCCTTTTTTTCCCACAAATAGAGCTTTCTTTTGGTGGTATTTGATCACCGCTGCGGTTTTTATTTTTTGCGCTATAAACAAAAATAGAGCGACAATTTTGAAAATAAATAAATATTTTTTACTTTTTGCTATTATAAATGTCCCCAAAAAATATATAAAAAAAACGAAACATTTTCACAGTTTAGTCCGATATGTATTCTTCTACATATTTTTGGTAAAAAAAAAATAGCAAAAAGCGTATATTGATTGGTTTGCGCAAAAGTGGCATTTTTATTATTATTTTTTTTTTACTATTTATGGCAGAGATCAGCGATTTTTATCATGACTGCGACATTATGGTGGACACATCGGACACTTTTGACACATTTTTGGGACCATTGTCATTTTTACAGCGATCAGTGCTATAAAAATGCACTGAATTCTGTGAAAATGACACTGGCAGTGAAGGGGTTAACCACTAGATGATGCTGTAGGGGTTAAGTGTGTCCTGGGGAGTGCTTCTAACTGTAGGAGGGATGGGCTGTGTGTCACATGACAGTGATCACCGCTTCCGATTACAGGAAAGCTGTGATCACTGTCCTGTCACTAGGAAGACTGGGGAAATGCTTGTTTACAATAGCATTTCCTCATTCTTCCTCACCGTGAGATGAGCGCCGGTAACCCCGCGGATATCGAGTCCGCGAAACCCGGTCAGGCTCACGGAGCTCGCGGTGGGCACGCGAACGCCGTCCACAATGCCGCTTTTTAAAGGGGATGTATATATACGCCCTTCTGCCTGTCCGTGCCATGCTGTCGACGTATATCGTTGTGCGCTGGTCGGCAAGCAGTTAAGGTGAAAAAACACCTCGCTGTCACGGGCCCCCCAGCCCCCCTGTTTTACTTACCTGAGCCCGTTCACCTGATGTGAGCGTTCCCCGTCATCCTCTTCTCCACTGCTTCTCGGCGTTGATTGGATAGATTGATATCAGCGCAGCCATTGGCTCCCGCTGCTGTCAATCAAATCCAATGACGCAGCCGCCCTGGGGCTGGACCGAGTCATACACTCTGTGTCTTTGGACGCAGCGTGTATGACAGGGAGCGCGCCTGCAAACTAACCCCCTCGGTAGAGAGCTTCCCAGAGGGGGTTAGCTATTGTGGGGAGGAGCTGAGACAGCCGCTGAGGGGCCCCAGAACAGCAGGATCGGGGCCACTCTGTGCAAAATGAACTGCACATTGGAGGTAAGTATGATATGTTTGTTATTTTAAAAAAAAATGAAACCTTTACAATCACTTTAAGGCTCCTTTCACACTTGTGTGACCTAGGATCCAACCTGTGAGACCCAAAGTTGCAGGACGTGTGAATTGCCATGTATCTCTATGAGAGCCTTTCCAATTGACACTACTGAAGTCGCTGTAACTTCAGAAAAGGTTCCTGCACTACTTTGATCCAACTTTGACACGGCTTCAATGCCAGAGAGTGTAAAAGTTTTATCAAAGCCGCTTCAAAGTCCTATCAAACTTGGACTCCAAAGTTGCACTGAAAATCACACAACTTTGGAGTCGGCTAGTGGTAAAGGAGCCTTAAACCAGCATACAAAATTAGAGATGGTGCTGAGCTATGACAAAATGTCAGATTTAAGTAATGCCTCAAAGTAGAAAATAGTGACCTAGTATTGGTAAATATTTTGAAATTAATGCTGCTCATTTGGTGTAAATATATTACAAATGCAAAGTTACCCCATAAAAGTTTCAAGCAGCTGGAACATAAATTTTACTGTTTCTCATGCTATAGATTTTTTTTTCTTCAGAAGATTATATATACATATATATATATATATATATATATATATATATACACACACACTACAGTAGAAGATACATACATTTTCTCTTTATAGCTGTTTTGCAGTGCCATTATATGCCATATTAACATGCGCAGAGCTTGCCTCTTGGAATTTAATTGATTTTAACATATTGATAGCAACTTTACTATTTGCATTCATTGCTACAGCCGTAGTCAACTGAAACCTTTGGCAGCTGGCAACACGAGAAATGAATACTGAAAAGTAGACAATGTTCTATAATCATAAAGAAAACTTAACCATGTGTTTATACAGATTTAACAATTTCTCATTAAAACTGATCAAAAATATGGAGAAAACAAGTTTTATTAGTAATTCCAAATGCTGGTGATACATTTTACATACCACAAACTCACACACTAATGGACTTTGCTTTGGTTTCCAGTTTTAACCAGTTGCTGACCGGGCCATAGCCAGATGATGGCTACAGCACGGTCGGATAACTCTGGGAGGGCGTACTATGACGTCCTCTCAGAATCGTGCTCCTGTGGGGAGTGTCCGTGACCATCGGGTCTTCAAGACCCAGCGCATCAGGGATCGGGGTGAAGGGCCAATGACAGCAGCCCTTTATTATGTGATCACGCCGTCCAATGATGGCATGATCACTTGTAAACAAACCAGAGCATGTCCAGTTCAGCTCCACCCCTCTTCTCAGGCCAATCGGTACAGCGCGTGAGGAGAGGGGGAGCGCGGTGCAGCAGCGCTGTGGGCTGAATCTGAAGTGCCCACAGCACTCATCTGTGCTTATCCCTGGCTCACCCATCCATCCCTGGCTCATCCATGCTCCATCCCTGGCTCGTTAAGAAATAATTCCGGATGACTGCACTTACAAAAATCCTTGCTCCATCCCTGGCTTATCCATGCTTATCCATCCCCATTCATGGCTCATCCATCTGTCCATGGCTCATCCATGCTCATCCATCCTCATTCACGGTTCATCCCTCCCCATCCATCCTAATTCATGGCTCATCCATCCCTATCCATGGCTCATTCATGCTCATCCATACAAATCAATGGCTAACCCATCCCCATCCATGGCTCATTCATGCTCACCCATCCCCATCCATGGCTCATTCATGCTTATCCATGGCTCATCTGTGCCACATCAGTGCTCATCCGTGCCACATCAGTGATTATCCGTGCCACATCCATGCCCCATCAGTGATCATCAGTGCCACATCCATGCCCCATAAGTGATCACCTGTGCCACATTCATGCCACATCAGTGCTCAAATGTGGCACATCCATGCCACGTCAGTGATCATCTGTGCCACATCCATGTCACACCAGTGATCATCTGTGCAACATCCAGGCCACATCAGTGCTATCCATGCCACATCAGTGATCATCCGTGCTACATCCATGCAACATCAGTGATCATCAGTGCCACATCAGTGCTTACCCGTGTCACATCCATGCCACATCAGTGCTCATCCATGCCACATCAGTGCTTATCCGTGTCACATCCATGCCACATCAGCGCTCATCTGTGTGACATCCATGCCAAATCAGTGATCATCTGTGCCACATCCATGCCTCATCAGTGATCATCCGTGCCACATCCATTCCACATCAGTACTCATCCATGCCATATCCAAGCAACATCAGTGCTCATCCATGTCACATCAGTGATCATCTGTGTCACATCCATGCCACATCCAAGCTCATGCGTGCCACATCAGAAAAAATCTGTGCTACATCCATGCCACATCCATGCCACATCAGTACTCATCCATGCCACATCCATGCCACATAGGTTCTCATCTGTGCCACATCCATGCCACATCAGTGCTCTTCCTTGCTACATCCCTGCCACTACAGTGCCCATCAGTGCCACTGCAGTGTCCATCAGTGCCTCACATACGTGCAAGGCCTCTTTCACACTGAGGCGCTTGTAAACTGCCAGTAAAACATTGAGCGCTTTTGAAGAGCTTTTCAGGTGCTTTTGAAGAGCTTTCAATTAATTTCAATGGAGAGGGGTGTTTTTTCACCGCTCTGTCAGCGCACCGCCCCAGTGTGAAAGCATTCATTGATTTTAATGGAAATACGTTTTCGTAAGCTTTTCAGGTGCTTTTTTAGTGTGAAAGCGCCTGAAAAGCGCCTCAGTGTGAAAGTGGTCTAATAGGTAGTGTAATTAGATTTGAAATGTATGTTCCTAAAACATCTGATGGTGCTCCCTGCATGTTGGGCCTCTCTATGTGGCCTGGCTGTGTAGAAGTCTCACACATGTGGCATTTCCATACTCAGGAGGAGTAGAAGAATATATTTTGTGGTGTAATTTTGCTATGTACATGCTATGTGTTGGAAATATCCTATAAATGGACAACTTTGTGTAAAAAAAAAAATGCGTTTTCCTTTTTCTTTTTTCTTTTTTTCCCACATTTTCCAAAAACTTCTGAAAAAAATACATGTTCAAAAGACTAATTATGCCTCATAGAATATATGTTGGGGTGTTTGCGTTCCAAAATGTAAGAGGTAGTCTAGAAATGATATGATGGGGCTCCCTGCATGTTTGGCTACTGTATGGGGCCAGGATGTGTAAAAGTCTCACACATGTGGTATCACCATACTCAGGAGGAGTAGCAGAATGTGTTTTGGGGTGTGAATTGTAGTATGCATATGATGTGTGAGAGAATAACCTGTTAATATGACAATTTTGTGGAAAAAATAAAAAGAGATTTTTTAAGAAAATTTTGCAAAGAATTATGGGAAAAAATTACAACTGCAAAAAACTCACCATACCTCTTACTAAATACCTTGGAATGTCTACTTTCCAAAAAGGGGTAATTTGGGGGTGGGGGGTATTTGTACTTTCCTGGCTTGTTAGTGTCTCAATAAATTAGATAGGCCATCAGTACATCAGGTGTGATCAGGTGTGATCACTTTTAAATGATCAAATAATTTACACTGATTTGGGTTATTTTTTACCAAATATATGTAGCAGTATACATTTTGGCCAAAATTTATGAAGAAAAAATACAAATTTTCAAAATTTTATAACAAAAAAAAAAGAAAAATTCAAGTGGTTAAGGAACTGTTACCCAAAACCTATATATCTAAAATTGAATATCTCGTGTGATATGATTTAGTAATGAGAGTTTACACCCGTGAGTGAAAGCTTCAACATAACAGAAATGTATTCGTAAAAAGTTATAAATCTAAGGCCTCGTACACACGGCCGATTTTCTCGGCAAGAACCAGCAAGAAACTTGCTGGCAGAGAGGTCTTGCCGAGTAAATCGGTCGTGTGTACGCGGCTATCGGGTTTCTCGTCGAGAAAACCGACAAGAAACCTTGACGAGAAAATAGAGAACCTGCTCTCTATTTTCTCGTCGAGATTCTCCTCGGCATGTTTCTCAACGAGAAAAGTGAGTGTGTGTACACTTACCTGTCCTCCCGGAAGCCCGCGCATGTTCGAAATGAATTTGACGCATGCGCGGTAGCTTCATAGGCATACGTAGGGTATACCAAGATGGCGGCGACGGCATCGAATGTGACGAGCGCATGCTCGTCGTAGTCGATGATGTCACCGCGTACGCTCCATTCAAAGAACCGCGGGTTCTTTGAAACGAGCGTGTGTACACTCGGCCGGGACAAGTTTCTTGTCCAAGAATCTCGTCGAAAAAAACGACATGTTTTTTTCAACGAGAATCTCGGCCGTGTGTACAAGGCCTATCAACCAGCAATCCAGCTAGATAAAGAAAAAAAGAAAAAAATAAGCAAAGGAATTATTGAACCTGCTCTAACCTAGTATTGATATACAAACAATTCAAACAGAAAGACAAACACACATATAGATAAGTTCCAGGGATGTATTCCATATTTACCCATAACCTCCCATACTTATTTTAACTTCTTCCCCTGCCTTCTCTCTCAAGTGTGTGTATTTTTATAGGCCTCTCTCCTATTCGCTGACATTGAATGGCACTGATTGGTGAGAAAACCCATTTCCTTTATTCAAATCCTACTCATCCTTATCAGGATAGGCTAAATGACAAAAGTCAGCTCCTTGTAATGCAAATCCTTAGCAGAACTTTTTTGTAGGGAAAATAATGTATGCACAGGTTCACAGCCTGCATGGAGATAAAATTACATATTCATGAAAGGATGGGCAGCCTCACTGCATATCTAAATGAGGGGATCCTTTGAAGTGGATCTACGGTATGTAAAACAAAAAGGTTAGGGTCCGATTGTTCAGATAAACAAGCTCAGGCACTGAACTGTCTGAAGGCCAGTTCAGGCTCTCAACCCATTGTCCAGCCTTCTAGAATATGGTAGCAATTAATAGCATATTCACCTTGGCAGCTTCAATTCAGATCAAACCATTCCCATCCATCTGCAGAAAATGTACCAGAAGACATATTACACACCCACATTGAAACAACTATAACTAAAATATATTCATAATTACAATTTTTCTTACATCTGTTAAGCCTGCCATATATGGGTTGAAATTCAGCTGGTTCAGCACGGACTGGCCAAATTCCTATCCATGTATGGGCTATCTGGTTTTATACAAGTCGATCTATTGACTTGTGTACAACCAGCCTATCAGATTTTTCCCTGATCAATCAGTCCCGCTGGCTACAGCCAGCAACGTTAATCATTGTATGCTTTCCCCGCCGGCAGAATACGATAGCTCAGTGGATCGAATGTGTGGATGAGGGAATTGTTTAATTTTATTTGTTTAACCCGCTGGTTGAACAAAAAAAAAAATGAATCATGTATGGTCAGCCTTAATGGAGATTTCACATAAACTCTTAATCGAACAGGATCAACCCTAAAAACATGTCTATCCCAAAATCTGCTGATTTGCCTATAATTAATACTGCTTGGTTTTGTACTTCTTAAATCAGCTAAACAAGATCTAGGTAAAAAGATCTTTGTTTTTCTTTTTTCTTTTTGTTCTAAACCACAAAAAAGACTGTCCCCTCCCTGAGAAGAGATCTCAGTTGCTCTACACACTACAGAAAAGCAAAACCCAGATAGCCTTCATCCAAGAAAC
The DNA here is from genome assembly GCA_029206835.1 of Rana muscosa. Lineage (NCBI taxonomy): Eukaryota > Metazoa > Chordata > Amphibia > Anura > Ranidae > Rana > Rana muscosa. Next base: position 345,223,872 of record CM055116.1, on the reverse strand, counting down.
CCACTTTCGCTCAAATAATATCCCCAGACTTTCTAACCACCACTTTCCTACGGTATACCACGCTTCCAATGACGACTCACGAACTAAAGGTGTTGCAATACTGATATCAAAAAATTGCCCTCTCCAAGTCTCAGAGGTTAAAAGGGATATTAATGGTAGATATTTATTCCTCAAAGGAACTCTCCACAACAAACCCATTACTCTAGCAAACCTATATGCACCTAATAGGCAACAAGTCTCCTTCTTCCGTGACACCCTACATCTGCTCACTGAATTTTATTCGGGCATCCTTATTGTCGGCGGGGATTTCAATGTTACTCTCAACTAGGGTTGAGCGAACCTGAACTGTAAAGTTCGGGTTCGTACCGGACTTTTGGGTTTTTGGATCCCGGACTCGAACCCGAACAATTGACTGTATGTTCGGGTGTGGGTTCGGTGTTCGGCGATGTAATGGCGCATTTTTAAAAGCTGCAGGGCAGCCAATCAACTTTTGTTTAACTGGTGTGCCCTTAGAAGCCATCACAGCCATGCCTACTAATGGCATGGCTGTGATTGGCCAGTGCAGCATGTCACCCAGGCTCTATATAAGCTAAAAGGCACACAGCACAGCACGTCACTCTGCTTAACACAGTGTAGGGAAAGGTTCCTGGCTGCTGTTGCTGTGAGGGAGAGAATTACATGATAGGAGTCAGTCCTGATTATGAAATTTATTCAAATTAGTCAGCGATCTACATAGATTTAGTTGTGTGGGTGCAGTGCACAAGCTTTTTACACTGCACTGAGAGAAAATATAGACAGTGTAGGGCAAGGTTCCTGTTGCTGCTTTTAGGGAGAGAGAAATATCTAGGAGTCCAGATTCAGAAATCTATTCTAATAACTCATCGATCTACATAGATTTACCTGGTTGGGTTGCAGTGCACAGTCTTTTTACACTGCCATGAGCCCAGTGCCAGAGAAAATATAACTTTTATCTGCAAGCTCAGTGCACCAGCACTGCATATGTTACTGTGAGATACACCCTGTACATACTGTGGGCGTATTCTGCTCTTCCAAAAACACCCATTTAGGGCAAAAAAATATTTTGCAGTGTTTTCTGCATATCTGGAGGTGTGAGATACACGATTTATATATTTTTCTTCTATTGTGATATTCAAATATATTTTTTTTTAGGGCAAAAACATTTTTTTGGAATAGCATTTTCTGCATTGCTGTAGGTTTTAAGATACACCGTTTACATACTCTGGGTGTATTCTGCTATTGCAAAAACACACATTTAGTGCAAACAATATATATTTTGCAGTGTTTTCTACATGGTTATAAAAGAAAAATTTGCGCTAGGTGCAAATTATTAAAGTGCAATAAATGAATAAATCCCTAAAGGAAAACCTGCTGCTAAACACCAAAAAAAACCTGATATAAGGTACAACAATATGAATATACAAAAAGGTGTAGCGCTGGATGAGCAAAACTGTGTATGGCTATACAGTGAAAAAAATATATAATATAAGAAAAAGTATCAAAAACATGAGTGAATACTACAAATAAACAATTTAAAGTTCATGTGTGTCAGTGAAAAATATATGAAATCTTCTCCTCTATTTGAAGATGATAAGAGTTCTACAGAGTGCAGGTATCCGATAAAAATCATAGGCAAAATGCTCCAACACTTAGTAAAGATCCCGCCACCAAGGTGAAGAATGAAGGCTTACCAGACAGCCTGCGACCGCCCTTCTCAGGGGGGTCAAAACAGGCTCAGTAGAGTGATGTTTTACTCCATGGAAGGCAGGATGATTCTGCAGGAACGCTTCATCCACAATGGGAGAGTCTCCAGAGACGTTGATTGAACACCTGGCCAGAACTGGGAGTAGACACACTCTTTGCAGATCAGAGTGGATGTTCCTCAGTAAGTAGGATAAAATCCAAAAGAGAAAGAAAAACTTTCCATAGTGTAGCGTTCATCCATAAAAAAGGGGTTTATTTTCACAAAGTATGCGATACAGAACTTCAAAGTAACAAGTCCTGAGATATTAAAATGCTGGTTAAAAACTCCTTGCAAGGAATAAAAAGCTCTGTATTCTGTCAATCAAACGACCGTTCGCGCGTGCGCAATGCATGCACGTGTCACCCTACGTCGTTTCGTCAAATCTGACATCATCAGGGGCACGCCCACGCAAGAGCGCACACGCTATTTATAGCCAAAGGGCCCGCAAAGGGTTCTCTCATTGGTTAGGCCTCAGATTGACAGACGGAGCAGATAGAGTGGACCTGTGCATTGAATTCTCAATGCAGAGGTCTATACATAGATAACAATCACATCCTGACACCCGGTGGAACCTCCGGATATTGCACCTATTTGAATCTATTCCACACAACGCCATCTTGTGGGTCATGATGTAACTGTTTACAAAAAGAGGGATTTGTAAAGTCCCAATTATAACAAATTAATATACATTATATATATATATACACATATACATATATATACACACACACACATACATATACATATACATATATATACACATATACATACACAAAATCAATAAAAAACTCTCTATTACATATACTAATTGTTCAAAATTCAGAAATGTTATCCATAAACTAAAGCCCAGATCGAAAATAGACAAATGGTAAGAAAGTGAAAAATGGATAAAGATTATTGGAAGGGACATCAAAATAATAAATCACCCATTATTAATGAAGCAATTTATGTCCCATTCCACATTAAGGCCTCCCGGTGTGTGACAGCCTAATTTATGTATCCAGCTGGTTTCAGATCTGGATATGCTTCTTCTACCATTTCCACCTCTCCAATGGGGCACATATTTTTCCAGACCAATAAAGATAGTACCTTTTGGGTTTCTATTGTGTACAAGATCATAATGTTTTGACACATTATGTTTGTCAAAACCATTTTTTATGTTGGTAATGTGCTCCCCCAATCTTATACTGAGTTTCCTAATAGTCCGTCCGACATATTCCAACCCGCATGGGCACCGCAAGAGGTACACCACGCATTTAGTAGTGCAGGTTATAAGGGACCTAATGGGATATGTCACTCCTGTTCCAGATGAAGTGAAATCAGTAATTCTTCTACCCTGGAGAGCATTGACCCTACAAACTTTACATCTCCTACAGGGATAGAATCCCTTCAGATCCCCAAAAAAAGTCAGACGAGTTGGGGGATCAGGTACGTTTGGGGCTATTGAATGTCTGAGGTTGGAAGCACCCCTGAAGAGCACTCTTGGGCTGTTGGACAACAGAGGCCCCAACACTCGGTCATTCTTTAACACCGACCAATGTTTTTTAATGATTCTTTTAATGGCCCAGTGTTGGCTTGAATATGTGGTCAGAAAGGCTAGGCCAAAATCCTCCCTGTTTTCCACCTCTGGGGGTCTGTCACACAGAAGAGTCTGTCTATCTCTGAGACCAACCTCAGAAATGACAGAATCCAGTTTAGCAATATCATAACCTTTGACTATGAATCTAGATCTAAGGATTTGTGCCTCCTTATGATATTGCTCCAAATCGGTACAGTTGTGCTTTAAGCGCAAAAACTGACCCTTTGGAACCGCCGACAGCCAGGAACTATGATGACAAGAGTCCAGTGGTATATAACCGTTCCTGTCCGTCGGTTTAAAAAAGGTGGACGTGACAATCCTATTGTCCTCTATTGAAATATTGAGATCCAGAAAATGAATCTGAATGGGACTAATCTCATAACTAAGAATAATTCCCCTGTCATTACTATTTAAGAAAGACAGATAGGAATTGACTGATTCAGTGTCACCATCCCAGACAAAAAGGATGTCATCAATAAATCTTTTCCAAAAAATAAGATTAGGTGACCTATCACCAAGTACCACATCCTCTTCCCACTTTGCCATAAAGAGGTTGGCCATACTGGGGGCAAACTTGGCCCCCATGGCCACACCCCTAATCTGGAGATAGTGAGTACCACTATGCCAGAAATGATTATGCTTCATCGCGAAGTCCAGCAGTTCCATCACGAAGTTGCACTGCGTGACAGAAATGCCAGACTCGCGATAAAGAAAATGTTGCACCGCCTCATGACCTAGATTATGAGAAATAGCTGTATAGAGGGATGCGACATCTGCCGTAATGAGCAAGTAGGAGGCCTTCCACTCAATCTCACCAAGCAGGTTAATCACATGCTTGGTGTCCTTGAGAAAGGACGGGGTGCCCATCACCAGTGGTTGCAAGTAATAATCAATATACTTGCCAATACGTGAAGTAATAGAGTCTATACCACTGATGATGGGCCTACCCGGAGGATTAATCAAAGTTTTATGGATTTTAGGCAATATGTACATCACCGGCAATCTAGGCGCCAAGGGCACCAAATGTTCCCTTTCTTTTGGGTTTAAAATGCCCATATCATGTCCCTTATCAACTAGAGCTCTCAACTCCTTCTTATATTGTATAATGGGATCCATGGGTAAACTTGAGTAAGTCAGAGGGTCCATCACTATCCTGGACATCTCCTCAAAGTAGGAGTCCTTGTCCAGAACAACAATGGCACCCCCTTTATCAGCTGGTCGCACGACCACATCCCTCCTATTACATAGGGACTCCATACCCAATTTGAGATCATGTTGGATTCGTACCGGTTTTACATTTAGATTATTCAAATCCCCCAACACCAGATCTCGAAATACAGTCAAGTTCGGTGCCTGGTGAATAGGGGGATTGAAGAGGGATGCGTTTGACATCCCTGAATGCAAAACAACAGAGGCCTCCCTGACTGGTTGCCTAGTGGGGTTGCTCATGATGTATCGTTTAATATTTAACTTTCTGGTATATTTTTGTATATCTATGAAAGTTTGGAACTTGTTGAGGTTCCGTGGAGGGGCAAACTTTAGCCCTTTATTCAAAGTAATTAATTCCTCCTTGGATAGTTCCTTTGTGCTGAGATTGATAATCCCAGCACAGTCTAGTATTTCCTTCTCTTTGGAGTGAAGTTTCCTCCCCCCTCTGCACCCTCTCTTGCGTCCCCATTTCTTTTGTTCCTGTTCCTGCCGGCCTGCCGAAAATCCCAACCTGAGCGACCCTCCGGTTGTTGACTTTGGGAGGAACAGGAAGCCCCTTGGTTAACACCCAAGCCAGATACCATCTCATCGCTAGTGAGTGGAGCAAATCTGTTCCTAGTGCTTAAAGCATTACGGCTTCCATTATCAGCACGAGGGGATTGGTGGTTTCCATAGTTCTGTTGATTGGGATATGCATCCCGGTGACGCCAAGGTGGAGGGGAATGATGATTGGGATAAGGGGAAGGGTTCCTTCTACTACCCCTACCTCTTCCTTGTTGGTAATATTGTTGTGGATTATTTCTCCCTCTCCGTGGATCCGGGGAGGGACGAGGCATCTGAGAAACACTAGAAAATGCACCTTGATCGTTTCTTAGTATACCACTCCTTTGAACAACACCAATTGGTTGAGAGCCAGTTGCACTGTCCCCCACCAGGGATGAGCCGAACACCCCCCTGTTCGGTTCGCACCAGAACCTGCGAACAGACAAAATGTTCGTGTAAACTTTAGAACCCTATTAAATACAATGGACTCAAACGTTCGAAATCTAAAGTGTTAATTATAAAGGCTAATATGCAAGTTATTGTCCTAAAAAGTGTTTGGGGACCCGGGTCCTGCCCCAGGGGACATGTATCAATGCAAAAAGAAGTTTTAAAAACGGCCGTTTTTTCGGGAGCAGTGATTTTAATAATGCTTAAAATGAAAAAATAAAAGTGAAATATTCCTTTAAATTTCGTACCTGGGGGGTGTGTATGATGTGCATGTGAAGTGGCGCATGTTTCCCGTGCTTAGAACTGTCCCTGCAAAAAATGTCATTTTTGAAAGAAAAAAAATGCATTTAAAACTGACTCGCGGCTATTAATGAATTGTCGGCTCCCGGCAATACATACAAAAGTCATTGATAAAAAAAAAAAAAAAAGCGTGGGGGTTCCCCAGAATTCAATTACCAGGCCCTTCAGATCTGGCATGGATTTTAAGGGGAACTCCACCCCAAGTTTAAAAAAAAAATGGCGTGGAGTCCCCCTAAAAATCCATACCAGACCCCTTATCCGAGCACGCAACCTGGCCGGCCGCAGGGGAAAAGGGGGGGACGAGAGAGCGGCCCCCCCTCCCTCCTGAACCGTACCAGGCCACATGCCCTCAACATGGGGAGGATGTCCCCATGTTGATGGGGACAAGGGCCTCATCCCCACAACCCTTGCCCGGTGGTTGTGGGGGTCTGCGGGCGGGGGGCTTATCGGAATCTGGAAGACCCCTTTAACAAAGGGGACCCCCAGATCCCGCCCCCCCCCTATGTGAATTGGTAAGGGGTACATTGTACCCCTACCATTTCACGAAGAAAGCGTAAAAAAATGTTTAAAAAAACACACAAACACCTTGAAAAAGTCCTTTATTTAAAAAAATAAATAAATAAACATTCCAGCGGTGAAATCCAGTGTCCCGCGGCGATCCCGATGTCCAGCGCTGTCCTTCATTGGTTGTGCCTGAGCGGACCTGATGGGGAACTCCCTCTCAGTATTTTAAATGTATAGACCCGCCCCTTCTAATGTTCCCCATCAGGTCCGCTCAGCGGGCGAGATGCAGAACATGAGAAGGGGCGGGTTTATACATGTATTACCAAAGTGAGAGCAGTTCCCCATCAGGTCCGCCTCCTCGGTATGTCGGACCCGCCTACGTCATTGGCTTGAGCGGGGAACTTCCTTCACTATGTAAATTTAAATTAGGCGGCGGGTCCGACATACCGAGGAGGCGGACCTGATGGGGAACTGCTCTCACTTTGGTAATACATGTATAGACCCGCCCCTTCTCATGTTCCGCATCTGGTCCGCTGAGCGGACCTGATGGGGAACTTTAGAAGGGGCGGGTCTATACATTTAAAATACTGAGAGGGAGTTCCCCATCAGGTCCGCTCAGGCACAACCAATGACGGACAGCGCTGGACATCGGGATCGCCGCGGGACACTGGATTTCACCGCTGGAATGTTTTTTTTTTTTTTTTTCTTAATAAAGGACTTTTTCAAGGTGTTTGTGTGTTTTTTTAAACATTTTTTTATGCTTTCTTCGTGAAATGGTAGGGGTACAATGTACCCCTTACCAATTCACATAGGGGGGGGGCCGGGATCTGGGGGTCCTCTTTGTTAAAGGGGTCTTCCAGATTCCGATAAGCCCCCCGCCCGCAGACCCCCACAACCACCGGGCAAGGGTTGTGGGGATGAGGCCCTTGTCCCCATCAACATGGGGACATCCTCCCCATGTTGAGGGCATGTGGCTTGGTACGGTTCAGGAGGGAGGGGGGGCCGCTCTCTCTTCCCCCCCTTTTCCCCTGCGGCCGGACAGGTTGCGTGCTCGGATAAGGGGTCTGGTATGGATTTTTAGGGGGACTCCACGCCATTTTTTTTTAAAATTTGGGGTGGAGTTCCCCTTAAAATCCATGCCAGATCTGAAGGGCCTGGAATGGATATTTGGGGGAACCCCACGTCAATTTTTTTTTTATTTGCGGCGGGGTTCCCCTTAATATCCATTCCAGACCTGAAGGGCCTGGTAATTGAATTCTGGGGAACCCCCACGCTTTTTTTTTTTTTTTATCAATGACTTTTGTATGTATTGCCGGGAGCCGACAATTCATTAATAGCCGCGAGTGAGTTTTAAATGCATTTTTTTCTTTCAAAAATGACACTTTTTGCAGGGACAGTTCTAAGCACGGGAAACATGCGCCACTTCACATGCATATCATACACACCCCCCAGGTACGAAATTTAAAGGAATATTTCACTTTTATTTTTTCATTTTAAGCATTATTAAAATCACTGCTCCCGAAAAAACGGACGTTTTTAAAACTTCTTTTTGCATTGATACATGTCCCCTGGGGCAGGACCCAGGTCCCCAAACACTTTTTAGGACAATAACTTGCATATAAGCCTTTATAATTAGCACTTTAGATTTCTCCCATAGATTTTTCGAATTTGCCGCGAACACCCCAATTTGTTCGTTGTTCGGCGAACGGGCGAACAGGCAATGTTCGAGTCGAACATGAGTTCGACTCGAACTCGAAGCTCATCCCTATCCCCCACTGGTGGGTCAGGAGGTGGTATAACCTGCCATCGAAAAACTATATTCTCCCTATAGTCTTTTACGTCTCTGTTATACTTTTTCTTTTTCTTAGATTTTTGTTCAGATTCTTCTCTAATTAATACTGCTTTAAGAGCCTCATATCTATGCAAATAATCCTGTTCTGCTTTAAAAGGGATTAATTTATTTTTAATGATGTTGATCTCGCAGTCCAAAGTTGCCAACTTGCGCTTCTTTTTTGCTATAAGAAACTGCAAAAAATTGACACCTGCCTCATTGAAGTATTTGAACCACTCGGCCAACTCATTATCATCTTTCTGGGGATTTACATCCCACCTGAGGCTCCTAGGGACCATGTCTGCCTTCACATACTCCTCTAAATAAGCAACATCCCACCTAGTATGAACCTCAGTGATGGTGAGATTCTTTAATCTAAGAAAACAACCTGCTAGATCATCTCTGGAATCATCATTACCATCAAAAACACCTGCAGTGTTAATAACCACCTGTGATCTATAATCAAAAATATCCATGATGAATACACCAGCTGCAAATTAAATATATCAAAAACAAAATATGGTTATAAAAGAAAAATTTGCGCTAGGTGCAAATTATTAAAGTGCAATAAATGAATAAATCCCTAAAGGAAAACCTGCTGCTAAACACCAAAAAAAACCTGATATAAGGTACAACAATATAAATATACAAAAAGGTGTAGCGCTGGATGAGCAAAACTGTGTATGGCTATACAGTGAAAAAAATATATAATATAAGAAAAAGTATCAAAAACATGAGTGAATACTACAAATAAACAATTTAAAGTTCATGTGTGTCAGTGAAAAATATATGAAATCTTCTCCTCTATTTGAAGATGATAAGAGTTCTACAGAGTGCAGGTATCCGATAAAAATCATAGGCAAAATGCTCCAACACTTAGTAAAGATCCCGCCACCAAGGTGAAGAATGAAGGCTTACCAGACAGCCTGCGACCGCCCTTCTCAGGGGGGTCAAAACAGGCTCAGTAGAGTGATGTTTTACTCCATGGAAGGCAGGGAGTAGACACACTCTTTGCAGATCAGAGTGGATGTTCCTCAGTAAGTAGGATAACATCCAAAAGAGAAAGAAAAACTTTCCATAGTGTAGCGTTCATCCATAAAAAAGGGGTTTATTTTCACAAAGTATGCGATACAGAACTTCAAAGTAACAAGTCCTGAGATATTAAAATGCTGGTTAAAAACTCCTTGCAAGGAATAAAAAGCTCCATATTCTGTCAATCAAACGACCGTTCGCGCGTGCGCAATGCATGCACGTGTCACCCTACGTCGTTTCGTCAAATCTGACATCATCAGGGGCACGCCCACGCAAGAGCGCACACGCTATTTATGTTTTTGATACTTTTTCTTATATTATATATTTTTTTCACTGTATAGCCATACACAGTTTTGCTCATCCAGTGTTTTCTACATATCTGCAAGTGTGAGATACACAATTTATATATTTTTCTTCTATTGTGCTATTCAAATAATTTTTTTTTAGGGCAAAAACATTTTTTTTGAATAGCATTTTCTGCATTTCTGTAGGTGTGAGATACACCGTTTACATACTCTGGGTGTATTCTGCTATTGGAAAAACACACATTTAGTGCAAAAAAAAAAATTGCAGTGTTTTCTGCATATCTGCAGGTGTGAGATACACAATTTATATATTTTTCTTCTATTGTGTTCTATTGTGCTATTCAAATAAAAAATTTTTACGGCAAAGACATTTTTTTGGAATAGCATTTTCTGCATTTCTGTAGGTATGAGATACACCGTTTACATACTGTGGGTGTATTCTGCTATTGCAAAAACACCCATTTAGGACAAGATCCTAAATTTGGAAAATATTAGGAGAACGTCAAAGAAGGGACGTGGCCCCGGTCGTGGTGCTGCTGGTGGAGCTCCTGTTGCAGGGAGAGGACGTGGTTGATCTGTGCAAGCTACACGCACAAGTGAAACACCTTCCATAGGTGCGAGTAGGCGACAGAGCCTGCAGCGGTATTTGGTCGCGCCTAATGAGGCTGTACAAATGTTGAGGCCAGGACAAGTACAGGCGGTAGTAGATTGGGTTGCTGACAGTGCCTCCGGTTCCTTCACATTGTCTCCCACCCAGTCTCCTGATGAAAGATCAGAGTTGGCACCTGCAGCCGATGTCCATCAGTCTTTCACCTCACCCCCTTGCAAATCAGCCAAGCAGTCTGAGCCCCAAATCATGCAGCAGTCTCTTCTTCTTTTCGATGACTCTGTTAGCAGGGTTTCCCAGGGCCATCCACCGAGCCCTGCCCCAGAAGTGGAAGAGATTGAGTGCACCGATGCCCAACCACTTATGTTTCATGATGAGTACATGGGAGGACCATCGCAGCACGTCTCGGATGATAACGAAACACAGGTGCCAACTGCTGCTGCTTTCGCAATTGTGCAGACCGACAAGGAGGGCAGGGGTGAAGACTGGGTGGAAGATGATGTGGAGGACGATGAGGTCCTCGACCTCACATGGAATCAATGTCATGCAGGTGACCAGTGTAGTTCGTAGGAAGAGGCGGTGGTCGCACAGAGCCACCAGCAAAGCAGAAGAGGGAGCAGGGTGCAAAAGCGGAGCGTCCGTCCCCTAGACAGTACGTCTGCTACTGCCCAATGCAGCAAGGGACCGAGCACACCAAAGCCAGGCCAAAGGAGTTCCCTAGCGTGGCAGTTCTTCAGACAATGTGCTGATGACAAGACACCAGGGGTTTTCACACTGTGCAATCAGAGCCTGAAGCGAGGCATAAACGTTCTCAACCTAAGCACAACCTGCATGACCAGGCATCTAAGTGCAAAGCACGAGCTGCAGTGGAGTAGACACCTCAAAAACCAAGGAAGGTCTCTGGCTCCTCCTGCTTCCTCTTCTGCTGCAGTCTCGGCCTCTTCATCCACCTCTGTAGTGACAGTGGCACCTGCCAACCCGCAAACAGAGGATCTGCCAGCAACACTAGCACCTGGGTCACCAACCATCTCCACAATGTCCCATGAAAGCGTTCAGCTCTCTATCTCCCAAACACTGGAGCGGAAGAGGAAGTACCCCCCTAGCCACCCACGATCCCTGGCCCTGAATGGCAGCATTTCAAAATTCCTCGCCTCTGAAATGCTGTCATTCCGTCTGGTGGAGACGCAGAGTTTTAAAAGCCTGATGGCATTGGCTGTCCCACAGTACGTCGTGCCCAGCCGCCACTACTTTTCCAGGCGAGCCATCCCTTCCCTGCACAACCAAGTGGGGGACAAAATCAGGTGTGCACTGCGCAACGCCATCTGTGGCAAGGTCCACCTAACTACGGATGCGTGGACCAGTAAGCACGGTCAGGGACGTTATATCTCCCTAACAGCACACTGGGTAAATGCAGTGGCGGCTGGGCCTGAGGCAAATAGCAGTTTGGCGCATGTCCTTCCACCACCGAGGATTGCAGGGCGCTTCAGTTTGCCTCCTGTTGCTAACTCCTCCTACTCCACTTCCTCATCCTCTACCGCCTCCTCATCCGATCAGCGTAACACCTTCACCACCAACTTCAGCACAGCCAGGGGTAAACGACAGCAGGCAGTTTTAAAACTTTCCTGTTTGGGGGAAAAAACCCACATCGCACAGGAGTTGTGAAGGGACATAGAACAACAGACCGATGAGTGGTTGGTGGCAGTGAGCCTCAAGCCCGGCCTGGTGGTGTGCGATAATGGTGAAATCTCGTAGCAGCTCTGCGCCTAGCCGGTTTGACGCACATCCCTTGCCTGGCGCATGTGCTGAACTTGGTGGTCCAGAGGTTCCTGAAAAATTCCCCCGATATGCCAGAGCTGCTGCAGAAAGTGCGGGCCGTCTGTGTGCACTTTCGGCATTCTCACCCTGCTGCTGCTCGCCTGTCAGCGCTGCAGCGTAACTTCGGCCTTCCCGCTCACAGCCTCATATGTGATGTGCCCACAAGGTGGAACTCCACCTTGCACATGCTGGCCAGACTGTGCGAGCAGCAGCAGGCGATAGTGGAGTTTCAGCTGCAGCACGCACGCGTAAGTCGCTCTGGGGAACAGCACCACTTCACCACCAATAACTGGGCCTACATGCGAGACCTGTGGGCCTTGTTGCGCTGTATCGAGCACTCCACCAACATGGCCAGTGCCGATGACGCCGTTCTCAGCGTTACTATCCCAGTTCTATGCCTCCTTGAAAAAAGGCTTTGGGCGATGATGGAAGAGGATGTGGCAAAGGAGGAGGAGGAGGAGGAGGAGGAAGAGGGATCATTTTCAAGGCTTTCAGGGCAGTCATTCACAAGTGGCTACGAGGGTGGGTTCCTGCACCAACAAACGTCAGGTACACAATTGTCCGGCAGCAAGGGCACAGTTCCAGAGGATGACGAGGTGGAGGATGAGGAGGAGGAGATGGAGGAGGAGGAACCATGTTCACAGCAGGGTGGCACCCAGGCCAGCTCATGGCCATCACTTGTGCGTGGCTGGGGGGATACAGAGGACACAGATGATACACCTCCCACAGAGGACAGCTTTTCGTTGCCTCTGGGCAGCCTGGCACACATGAGCGATAACATGCTGCAGTGTCTCCGCAACGACCGCCGAGTTGCCCACACTCTAACTGGTGCTGATTACTGGGTGGCCACCCTGCTGTATCCCCGTTACAAGGACAACATACCGTCCTTAATTCCCTCACTGGAGCGTGATCGTATGATGCGCAAGTACAAGCGCACGCTGGTACACGCGCTGCTGGTGGCATTCCTACCTGACAGCGGGGGTACGGTGGAAGCACAAGGCGAAGGCAGAGGAGGAGGAAGAGGTCGCCAATGCATCCGGGGCTCTGCCAGCACCTCAGAAGGCAGGGTTAGCATGGCCAAAATGTGGAAAAGCTTTGTCAGCACGCCACAACAACCAGCACCACCAGCTGATATGGAAGGTCTTAGCAGGAGGCAGCATTTCACCAACATGGTGGAGCAGTATGTGTGCACACGCCTACACGTACTGAATGACGGGTCTGCCCCCTTCAACTTCTGGGTCTCCAAATTGGGCACATGGCCTGAGCTTGCCCTTTACGCCTTGGAGGTGCTGGCCTACCCTGCAGTCAGTGTATTATCTGAACGTGTATTTAGCACGGCAGGGGGCGTTATCACAGACAAGCGCAGCCGCCTGTCCACAGCCAATGTGGACAAGCTCACGTTCATTAAAATGAACCAGGCATGGATCCCACAGGACTTCTCCGTACCTTGTGCAGAATAGACATGTATACAGGTGTTCTGACAAAAACTGTCCGGCCATCGGATAGTGTCCGGCCCGTACTGCGCAGGCACAGTGCTTGCGCAGTACGGAGGACAAGGAGGACAAGGAGATTCACAAAATCTCCGAAGATGAACGGCGCTTGCGCTGTGAGTGCAGGTTCAACCCCACCATCCAAGTGGACATACGGTAGGGCCCCTCATGGGCTCGCTTCGCTCGACACGCTTCGGGCACGGCCTAGCTTGGCTCGGCTTGAACCTCGGATGGTGTGGCTTGAACCTGGACTCACCGCGCAGGCACCGTTCGTCTTCGGAGATTTTCGAAATCCCCTTGTCCTACGTACTGGGCAAGCGCAGTACAGGGCAGTCACTATCCGACGGGGGACAGAATTCGACACATCACGGGACTTACCCAGCCATTGTTGTATTTTTGAACCAGTGTTGGCTACCTCTTCCTCCTCCACCGCCGCTTCCACCTACACAGCCACAACCACCGCCACCTCAACCTCCTACTCCATATGGACCTCATCCTCCTAGGTCAAGATTATAATTTTTATTTTTTTTAATTTCAAATTATTTTGTTTTCCCACTAGCTTATCCATTAAATTGAATATTAAATGGATAAGTTAGTGGGAAAATAAAATAATATACACCGATACACCGTTTACATACTCTGGGTGTATTCTGCTATTGCAAAAACACACATTTAGTGCAAAAAAAATATTTTGCAGTGTTTTCTGCATATCTGCAGGTGTGAGATACACAATTTATATATTTTTCTTCTATTGTGCTTTACAAATAAAAAAAATTACGGCAAAAACATTTTTTTGGAATAGCATTTTCTGCTTTTTTGTAGGTGTGAGATACACCATTTAAAATACTCTGGGTGTATTCTGCTATTGCAAAAACACACATTTATTGCAAAAAAAAATTGCAGTGTTTTCTGCATATCTGCAGGTGTGAGATACACAATTTATATATTTTTCTTCTATTGTGCTATTCAAATATTTTTTTTTTACGGCAAAGACATTTTTTTTGAATAGCATTTTCTGCATTTCTGTAGGTGTGAGATACACCGTTTACATACTGTGGGTGTATTCTGCTATTGCAAAAACACCAATTTAGGGCAAGATCCTAAATTTGGAAAATATTAGGAGAACGTCAAAGAAGGGACGTGGCCCCAGTCGTGGTGCTGCTGGTGGAGCTCCTGTTGCAGGGAGAGGACGTGGTTGATCTGTGCAAGCTACACGCACAAGTGAAACACCTTCCATAGGTGCGAGTAGGCGACAGAGCCTGCAGCGGTATTTGGTCGCGCCTAATGAGGCTGTACAAATGTTGAGGCCAGGACAAGTACAGGCGATAGTAGATTGGGTTGCTGACAGTGCCTCCGGTTCCTTCACATTGTCTCCCACCCAGTCTCCTGATGAAAGATCAGATTTGGCACCTGCAGCCGATGTCCATCAGTCTTTCACCTCACCCCCTTGCAAATCAGCCAAGCAGTCTGAGCCCCAAATCATGCAGCAGTCTCTTCTTCTTTTCAATGACTCTGTTAGCAGGGTTTCCCAGGGCCATCCACCGAGCCCTGCCCCAGAAGTGGAAGAGATTGAGTGCACCGATGCCCAACCACTTATGTTTCATGATGAGTACATGGGAGGACCATCGCAGCACGTCTCGGATGATGACGAAACACAGGTGCCAACTGCTGCTGCTTTCGCTATTGTGCAGACCGACAAGGAGGGCAGGGGTGAAGACTGGGTGGAAGATGATGTGGAGGATGATGAGGTCCTCGACCTCACATGGAATCAATGTCATGCAGGTGACCAGTGTAGTTCGGAGGAAGAGGCGGTGGTCGCACAGAGCCACCAGCAAAGCAGAAGAGGGAGCAGGGTGCAAAAGCGGAGCGTCCATCCCCTAGACAGTACGTCTGCTACTGCCCAACGCAGCAAGGGACCGAGCACACCAAAGCCAGGTCCAAGGAGTTCCCTAGCGTGGCAGTTCTTCAGACAATGTGCTGATGACAAGACACCAGTGGTTTTCACGCTGTGCAATCAGAGCCTGAAGCGAGGCATAAACGTTCTCAACCTAAGCACAACCTGCATGACCAGGCATCTAAGTGCAAAGCACGAGCTGCAGTGGAGTAGACACCTCAAAAACCAAGGAAGGTCTCTGGCTCCTCCTGCTTCCTCTTCTGCTGCAGTCTCGGCCTCTTCATCCACCTCTGTAGTGACAGTGGCACCTGCCAACCCGCAAACAGAGGATCTGCCAGCAACACTAGCACCTGGGTCACCAACCATCTCCACAATGTCCCATGGAAGCGTTCAGCTCTCTATCTCCCAAACACTGGAGCGGAAGAGGAAGTACCCCCCCTAGCCACCCATGATCCCTGGCCCTGAATGCCAGAATTTCAAAATTCCACGCCTTTGAAATGCTGTCATTCCATCTGGTGGAGACGCAGAGTTTTAAAAGCCTGATGGCATTGGCTGTCCCACAGTACGTCGTGCCCAGCCACCACTACTTTTCCAGGCGAGCCATCCCTTCCCTGCACAACCAAGTGGGGGACAAAATCCGGTGTGCACTGCGCAACGCCATCTGTGGCAAGGTCCACCTAACTACGGATGCGTGGACCAGTAAGCACGGTCAGGGACGTTATATCTCCCTAACAGCACACTGGGTAAATGCAGTGGCGGCTGGGCCTGAGGCAAATAGCAGTTTGGCCCATGTCCTTCCACCACCGAGGATTAAAGGGCGCTTCAGTTTGCCTCCTGTTGCTAACTCCTCCTACTCCGCTTCCTCATCCTCTACCGCCTCCTCATCTGGTCAGCGTAACAGCTTCACCACCAACTTCAGCACAGCCAGGGGTAAACGACAGCAGGCAGTTTTAAAAATTTCCTGTTTGGGAGAAAAACCCCACATCGTGCAGGAGTTGTGGAGGGACATGGAACAACAGACCGATGAGTGGTTGGTGGCAGTGAGCCTCAAGCCCGGCCTGGTGGTGTGCGATAATGGGCGAAATCTCGTAGCAGCTCTGCGCCTAGCCGGTTTGATGCACATCCCTTGCCTGGCACATGTGCTGAACTTGGTGGTCCAGAGGTTCCTGAAAAATTCCCTCTATAAGCCAGAGCTGCTGCAGAAAGTGCGGGCCGTCTGTGCGCACTTTCGGCGTTCTCACCCTGCTGCTGCTCGCCTGTCAGCGCTGCAGCGTAACTTCGGCCTTCCCGCTCACCGCCTCATATGTGATGTGCCCACAAGGTGGAACTCCACCTTGCACATGCTGGCCAGACTGTGCGAGCAGCAGCAGGCGATAGTGGAGTTTCAGCTGCAGCACGCACGCGCGAGTCGCTCTGCGGAACAGCACCACTTCACCACCAATAACCGGGCCTCCATGCGAGACCTGTGTGCCTTGTTGCGCTGTATCGAGTACTCCACCAACATGGCCAGTGCCGATGACGCCGTTCTTAGCGTTAGTGGCTACGAGGGTGGGTTCCTGCACCAACAAACGTCAGGTACACAATTGTCCGGCAGCAAGGGCACAGTTCTGGAGGATGACGAGGTGGAGGATGAGGAGGAGGAGATGGAGGAGGAGGAACCATGTTCACAGCAGGGTGGCACCCAGACCAGCTCATGGCCATCACTGGTGCATGGCTGGGATACAGAGGACACAGATGATACACCTCCCACAGAGGAAAGCGTTTTGTTGCCTCTGGGCAGCCTGGCACACATGAGCGATTACATGCTGCAGTGTCTCCGCAACGACCGCCGAGTTGCCCACACTCTAACTGGTGCTGATTACTGGGTGGCCACCCTGCTGGATCCCCGTTACAAGGACAACGTACCATCCTTAATTCCCTCACTGGAGCATGATCGTAAGATGCGCAAGTACAAGCGCACGCTGGTAGACGCGCTGCTGGTGGCATTCCTACCTGACAGCGGGGGTACGGTGGAAGCACAAGGCGAAGGCAGAGGAGGAGGAAGAGGTCGCCAATGCATCCGGGGCACTGCCAGCACCTCAGAAGGCAGGGTTAGCATGGCCAAAATGTGGAAAAGCTTTGTCAGCACGCCACAACAACCAGCACCACCAGCTGATATGGAACGTCTTAGCAGGAGGCAGCATTTCACCAACATGGTGGAGCAGTATGTGTGCACACGCCTACACGTACTGAATAACAGGTCTGCCCCCTTTAACTTCTGGGTCTCCAAATTGGGCACATGGCCTGAGCTTGCCCTTTACGCCTTGGAGGTGCTGGCCTACCCTGCAGCCAGTGTGTTATCTGAACGTGTATTTAGCACGGCAGGGGGCGTTTTCACAGACAAGCGCAGCCGCCTGTCCAGAGCCAATGTGGACAAGCTCACGTTCATTAAAATGAACCAGGCATGGATCCCACAGGACTTGTCCGTACCTTGTGCAGAATAGACATGTATACAGGTGTTCTGACAAAAACTGTCTGGCCATCGGATAGTGTCTGGCCCGTACTGCGCAGGCGCCGTACAGTGTGGATGGTGTGGATGGTGTGGCTTGAACCTGGACTCACCGCGCAGGCGCCGTTCGTCTTCAGAGATTTTCGAAATCCCCTTGTCCTACGTACTGAGCAAGCGCAGTACAGGGCGGACACTATCCGACGGGGGACAGAATTCGACACATCACGGGACTTACCCAGCCATTGTTGTATTTTTGAACCAGTGTTGGCTACCTCTTCCTGCTCCACCGCCGCTTCCACCTACACAACCACATCCACCGCCACCTCAACCTCCTACTCCATATGGACCTCATCCTCCTAGGTCAAGATTATAATTTTTAATTTTTTTAATTTCAAAGTATTTTATTTTCCCACTAGCTTATCCATTAAATTGAATATTAAATGGATAAGCTAGTGGGAAAATAAAATAATATTTTTAATATTTTTTTAATATTTTTTTCCAGAAAGGGCGTATTCTGGGGCATTCCCACCATATGTGTGGCATTGTGCCGTTGAGTTTCTGAGGTTCTTAATGACTTCCTGTACCTCTTCTGCTGAGAAGGGGGCCTCCAGCATATTATTATTATTATTTTTTTTTATGTTATTTTAACCACTTAAGCCCCGAACCCATTTTGTAGCTAAAGGACCAGAGGTGTTTTCAGAATTTGGCACTGTGCTGCTTTAACTGGAAATTGTGCCGACATGCGATGTTGTACCCAAACAAAATTTGCGTCCTTTTCTTCCCACAAATAGAGCTTTCTTTTAATGGTATTTGATTGCCTCTGCGATTTTTTTTTTTTGCGATATAAACGGAAAAAGACTGAAAATTTTGAAAAAAAATGATATTTTCTACTTTTTGTTATAAGAAAAATCGAATAAACTCAATTTTAGTCATACATTTAGGCCAAAATGTATTCAGCCACATGTCTTTATTAAAAAAAAGTCAATAAGCGTATATTTATTGGTTTGCGCAAAAGTTATAGCCTCTACAAACTAGGGTACATTTTCTGGAATTTACACAGCTTTTAATTTATGACTGCCTATCTCATTTCTTGAGGTGCTAAAATGGCAGAGCAGTACAAAACCCCCCAAATGACCCAATTTAGGAAAGTAGACACCCCAAGGAAATTGCTGAGAGGCATGTGTAGCCCATTGAATATTTTTTTTTGTCCCAAGTGATTGAATAATGACTAAAAAAAATTAAAAATTACAAAAAGTTGTCACTAAATGATATATTGCTCACACATACCATGGTTATATGTGGAATTGCACCCCAAAATTAATTTTGCTGCTTCTCCTGAGTACGGGGATACCACATGTGTGGGACTTTTTAGGAGCCTAGCCGCGTACGGGCCCCTGAAAACCAAGCACAGCCTTCAGGATTTCTAAGGGCGCAAATTTTTGATTTCACTCCTCACTACCTGTCACAGTTTCGAAGGCCATAAAATGCCAAAATAGCACAAAACCTCCCCCCCCCCAAATGACCCCATTTCGGAAATTAGACACCCCAAGCTATTTACTGAGAGGCATGTTGAGTCCATGGAATATTTTATATTTTGACACAAGTTGCGGAAATATGACAAACTTTTATTTTTTTGCACAAAGTTGTCACTAAATGATATATTGCTCACACATGCCATGGAAGGTCAGCATGGACCCTACTATGAGTCACCAGGACCACAATATTATCATCAGGGGAATCCGAATTATCAATCACCCGCCCCTCGCAACATTACGGGAGAGGTACCCCATATAACCTCTACCCACCACAGGGCTATGAACAATGGCACCAATACCCCCCTCCAGACTACCCACAGGGTCCGGGACACATCCCCACATATAATCGTTTTCAGCCATTGGCTGAGGAGGACTATGGAGGATATTACCAACAGTCTTTTTTAGGGGCTCGGGGGAAGGGTGGGAGGGGAGGAACACCAAAGAGGAATCCTCACCCAAACAACAGGGGAGGGGGGGGAGGGGAGGACCTTCAAACCCCCCGTACAGGGATCCCGCACCCTTCCAAAGAGACAACGGGGATGCAGGGCAGGAAAGCAGGAAACAACACAAAGAAAAGGATGAGGCACAATTAACCATCGGCATTTTCAATATAAGTAAAATCGAATTAAACCCTAAAGAATTAAACATACTGGGAATGGGCCTAAAATGTGCCCCAAGAAGGGTGATGAATAAATTTGATATTTATATTGACACGCATAAGTTTATAAGAACTATGAACATGAAGAAGTATTTTTTAAGTCACCCTGTGGAAGCCGCTACTAGAAGTATAGTGGCATCGGATAAAGTTGATAGTGGCCTAAAAAATAGGTCCATATTCAATCCTCAAAACTCAAGCAACCACTTCATTGAGGTTTTCAAGCAGTTGGTTCTTAGGGATATTGAAGAACTTCCTGAGAAAAGGAATGTGAATCCAGGTTACATAAAGGAAGAAATCAAATCCCTGGAAAAGAATAAAAACATTATTATACGCCCGGCAGATAAAGGTGGTGGAGTAGTATTGATGGACAGAGACTTCTATCAGAATCAATTAACTGATTTATTGAACGATAGAATAACATATAAAAGGTTGGTATCTGATCCCACGGAGGCGTATAAAACACAGCTTGAAGCTCTTGTGGAATGCGGGTACCAGATAAATGCTTTAAATTCCAAGGAGAAGAGATACCTAGCTCCATCAGTGTGTAGGATCCCAGTGATCTATACACTTCCAAAGATTCAAAAAATGCAACTGTGCCACCAGCCAGACCCATTGTAAATGGGATTGGGTCGGTTACAGCTAGGTTGGGTGAGTACCTTGATAAATTTCTCCAACCAAGCGTGAGAAGCACTAAGGCTTATTTAAGAGACACCTCTGATTTGTTGCAATCTCTGGAAGGTGTGAAGTTTAAATCAGGTTCAGAAATCTTTTTGGTGACAGCGGATGTAGCGTCGCTCTACACCATCATTCAGCATGAGGACGCTGCATTAGCACTGAACTGGGCCTTGAGCAAAAGAGAGGATATTCCACACATACAGAAGAAATTTCTGGGACATGCTTTAGAGTTTTGCATGTCGCATAATTATTTTTGGTTCAATGGTTTTTTCTTTTCTCAATCTGTCGGTGTAGCAATGGGAGCAAAATTTGCTCCCAGTTTAGCTAATTTATTTATGTCAGAGTGGGAGGATAGACATGTATTTTTGAATCAGAAACCACAGATCATCTTTTATCGAAGATTTATAGATGATCTCTTGATGATCTGGGAGGGATCTGAAGGTGCTCTAACTGAGTATTTGAATATTTTGAATGATAATACTAATAACATCAAATTGGAGTATCAAATCAGCAATCTCTCTGTCAATTTCCTGGATGTGACTATTGATTATTTAGATGGAAGATTGAAAACAAAGGTTTTCTTTAAACCCACAGACCGTAACAGTTTCTTGTCTATTAGGAGTGGACATCATCCTGCCTGGATTAAAAATATACCAAAAGGCCAGTTCCTAAGAGTACGACGAAACTGTACGGATGACAATGACTATCATACCCAGGTGGCCACACTAAAAGAGAAATTTGTTCAGAGAGGATACTCAGATAACAATTTAAATAGTATGATACAGCAAGTGGCAGAGCGCCCAAGAGATCAATGTCTGAAGAAGACAAATACCAACACGAATCAAGGGAATAATGAACATCAATGGGCATTTTTATCAGGGTTTCATGTTCAATATAGGGAGATCGAAATGATCTATAATAAGCATTGGCACATTCTTAGTAGGGATAGACATCTGGGGCAGGTTTTACCTACTAAACCTAGATTCATTTATAGAAAGGCCCCAAGTTTTGGAGATCGGGTTGTTCAAAAGATTCTTGATCCACCAGAACAAATGCTAAAGATTGATTTAAAAGGTTTTTTTTCCTTGCAACAAATGCATTTGTTGTAGAACAGTGAAGATCCATAATAGAGGAAAAAGACAGGTTGTGAGTTCTGACCTTAAGACCTTTGACATCAATGAGTTCATCACGTGTAATTCCTCCTACGTGGTATACTTATTATGGTGTCCATGTGGGTTGCTCTATGTGGGGAGGACAAAGAGATTATTACGTATTCGTATCTCCGAGCACCTCACTAACATCAAAAATGGCATAAATACCATAGTGTATCGGTTCATTTTAAGGAGAAACACAATCAAGATCCTTCTGTAGCTCAATTTTGTGGCATAGATTGTGTATACCCAACAGGGAGAGGGTCTAATAGAGTCAGAGACTTATCGCAGCGCGAGACTCAATGGATCTTTCTTTTAAAGTGTTTATTTCTGAGAGGTTTGAATGTGGAGGTGGATCTAAATTGCTTTATCAACAATTTTTGAATTTGTGATACAGTTTTTTTAAACACATCCAAACCTCATGAAAAATTAGGAAACTAGACACGTGTTTTCTATGGTTCCATGTAGATTAAGTAATAGTGCAGTTTATATATTCACCAATAGGGGATCGGTATAGATTCTGTTTAGTTGCTTAATTTGATCTGATCAATTTCCCCTTAAGTCAATGTTAAAGGTGTTTAGGCTAACATGTTCAATTTAATATCCATATATGAAATTACATTTGCGACTATCAGTTTGGTCACAAAAGGTTATTGGTTGAACCTGGGTGCATACACCATACATTGGTACATCCATGTGTGTGGATGTGTGTATAGGTTTACTCAATTGAAATCATTTGGTAGGCCCACAATATATTTCATCCATTCATTGGCCCTCCTATTTGTTTTGAATTTTGTTTTTAGAGATTTTTTAGAGATTTTTAAAAAAAAAGAGTTTTTAAAAGACTTTTTAAATAAATTTTAAATAATTCCAATATTTTTAAATATTATCTTGGAATAAGTTTAAATGATTATTTTAAAGATTTATATTGTCTCACTTTATTTGTGTTTAACAACTAGTAAGCAGTTGGGGGTAGTGTAATAATAAATAATATTCTGTATATTCTAAATCGGTGGTTTCTAATTGATCTATGGGGACTCTATGATGCCTATAGATGTTGAGGACCGGAAAATTTTGGTCACGGGGACACTCGATCGGTTCTTCTAGTTAGACAGGACGCTTGGCTATAGAATTTTCTGTTGGAGAGACGTCCCCATCTAGTTATGATGCGGTACGTCACACCAATGGTGTCTGCTGAGGTTCTGGGTGGGGAGGAGACTTCCGCCCTTAGAGCTTCTGGACTCGGTGAGTCACTTCCGCCCACACGCAATGCAGGACGTGTCCGCAGTTGACGGATGTTTTGTTACGTGCCGGGGTGAGTCATCACTATGCTGGAGCTGCACAGCTGCTGTTTGCCCTTTGATGGTTTATTATGGCGGAGGTACTTCCGCCATTACTTGATGAGGTGCGCCGGCGCTGTGATATGTTCTGTATCCACCAATCAGAATTAACAGTATAAAGGGAGGGTTTTTCTGCTATGTGGCCAATCCCATGAATAAGTCTCAATGACGAAACATGTCGGGGCGTGGCTACACGGCAGGCTATTGAAAACTTGGTAAAGTGTGTGTGGAGTGCCGTGTGATATACACTTTAAATCTAGCCACCTTTGGAAACGGCGACAACGAGCGGAGAGGACAGGTAGAGAGTGTACACTGTACTGTTCTGTGCCCTGTGCTGATCTTGGGTCCGCCGTGACCAGTATTCGTTGGTGGAGACAGTTTGAAGCTGTTGCTGTGGATTTTCGGTTGCAGTGTGATTTTGCTTACTTTGATTGGTTACCATGTGAGTGCAATATTGGAAGGATTTGTAGTACATAAATAAAACTGAATTTGCAGTATTACACTATTCTTTGCACTTTTTATTTTTGCATTTATATGGAGCTAATTTGAAGATCACTCTATCGGGTGCTGAACCTATCCACCTATTTGAGAGGTGCTATTTGCGTATCTGCCAAAACACGAGAGTGTGAGGCATTACATTGCGGTGAGTGTTTCATCTGAAGGGGGTTTTGACTCACTTGAACACTGTGGTGTGGTGGAAGAGAAGAGGAATTCAACCTAATTTTTGAACACTAATACTACACATTTATATGGACTTTATTGTGTTGATTACTATATCACTTTATACACGGTTTTGTGGTTTTCTTTATGCTTTTTTCAATTTTAGGATTTAAGAATATTTCACCAATTATTTTTGAATCACAGTATATATCAATATCATTGTTATATTTATTTAGCGCCACTTATAGTTTGTCACCCTATTTCTAGTGTGTTCACTATCATTTTTTACAGGTTTATATTTAAAGTGGCTGCTGTTAATATTTGTGCACTTTATCTTCTGTTAATCAGCGCGGTGGGGTAATCATTTTTTTCATTATATGTGAAATTACACCCCAAAATACATTCTACTTCTTTTCCTGAGTACGGGGATACCACATGTGTGGGACTTTTTTGGAGCCTAGCCGCGTACGGGCCCCCCAAAACCAAGCACCGCCTTCAGGATTTCTAAGGGCATAAATTATTGATTTCACTCCTCACTACCTATCACAGTTTCGAAGGCCATAAAATGCCAAAATAGCACAAAACCCCACCAAATGACCCCATTTTGGAAAGTAGACACCCAAAGCTATTTACTGAGAGGCATGTTGAGTCCATGGAATATTTTATATTTTGCCACAAGTTGCGGGAATATGACAAACTTTTTTTTTTTTGCACAAAGTTGTCACTAAATGATATATTGCTCACACATGCCATGGGCATATGTGAAATTACACCCCAAAATACATTCTGCTGCTTCTCCTGAGTACGGGGATACCACATGTGTGGGACTTTTTGAGAGCCTAGCCGCGTACCGGACCCCAAAATCCAAGCAACGCCTTCAAGGTTTCTAAGGGCATAATTTTTTGATTTCACTCCTCACTACCCATCACAGTTTTGAAGGACATAAAATGCCAAGATAGCACAAAACCCCCCCAAATGACCCCATTTTGGAAAGTAGACACCCCAAGCTATTTGCTGAGAGGCATGTTGAGCCCATTGAATATTTTTTTTTGTCCCAAGTGATTGAATAATGACAAAAAGAAAAAATAAATGTACAAAAAGTTGTCACTAAATTACATATTGCTCACACATGCCATGGGCATATGTGAAATTACAACCCAAAATACATTCTGCTGCTTCTCCTGAGTATGGGGATACCACATGTGTGGGACTTCTTGGGAGCCTAGCCACATACGGGGCCCCAAATCCAAACACCACCTTCAGGATTTCTAAGGGCGTAAATTTTTGATTTCACTCCTCACTACCTATCACAGTTTTGAAGGCCATAAAATGCCAAGATAGCACAAAACCCCCACAAATGACCCCATTTTGGAAAGTAGACACCCCAAGCTATTTGCTGAGAGGCATGGTGAGTATTTTAAAGCTCTCATTTGTTTTTGAAAATGAAGAAAGAACATTTTTTTTTTTTCTTTTTTAAATTTTCAAAACTTTGTGACAAAAAGCGAGATCTGCAAAATACTCAACATACCTCTCAGCAAATAGCTTGGGGTGTCTACTTTCCTAAATGGGGTCATTTGGGGGGTTTTGTGCCATCTGGGCATTCCATGGCCTCCGAAACTGTGATAGGCAGTGAGGAGTGAAATCAAAAATATACACCCTTAGAAAGCCTGAAGGCGGTGCTTGGTTTTCGGGGTCCTGTACACGGCTTGGCTCCCAAAATGTCTCACACATGTGGTATCCCCGTACTCAGGAGAAGCAACAGAATGTATTTTGGGGTGCAATTCCACATATAACCATGGCATATTTGAGCAATATATGATTTAGTGACAACTTTTTGTACATTTTTTTTTTGTCATTATTCAATCACTTGAGACAAAAAAAAAGATTCAATGGGCTCAACATGCCTCTCAGCAAATAGCTTAGGGTGTCTACTTTCCAAAATGGGGTCATTTGGGGGGGGGGGTTTGAACTGTCCTGGCATTTTATGCACAACATTAGGAAGCTTATGTCACACATCATCCACTCTTCTAACCACTTGAAGACAAAGCCCTTTCTGACACTTTTTGTTTACATGAAAACATTTTTTTTTTGCAAGAAAATTACCTTGAACCCCCAAACATTATATATATTTTTAAAGCAAAGGCCCTACAGATTAAAATAGTGGGTGTTGCATTTTTTTTTTCCACACAGTATTTGCGCAGCGATTTTTCAAACGCATTTTTGGGGGAAAAAACACACTTTTTTTATTTTTAATGCAATAAAACACACTATATTGCCCAAATGTTTGATGAAATAAAAAAGATGATCTTAGGCCGAGTACATGGATACCAAACACGACATGCTTTAAAATTGCGCACAAACGCGCAGCGGCGACAAACTACATACATTTTTAAAAGCCTTTACAGGTTACCACATTAGATTTACAGAGGGGGTCTACTGCTAAAATTACTGCCCTCGATCTGACCTTTGTGGTGATACCTCACATGCATGGTGCAATTGCTGTTTACATATGACGCTAGACCGACGCTTGCGTTCGCCTTTGCGCAAGAGCAGAAGGGACAGGGGTGCTTTTTTATTTTTTTACATTTTTTTATTATTTATTTTGCTTTTTTATTTTATTTTTAAACTGTTCCTTCCATATTTATTTTTTTTACCATTTTTATTGTTATCTTAGGGAATGTAAATATCCCCTATGATAGCAATAGGCAGTGACAGGTACTCTTTTTTTGAAAAAAATTGGGGGGTTAGACCCTAGATCTTTCCTCTGCCCTCAAAGCATCTGACCACACTAAGATCTGTGTGATAAAATGCTTTCCCAATTTCCCAATGGCGCCGTTTATATCCGGGGGGTCATACCCTCCCACTGCTTGTAAAAGCAGTCTAGAGGCTAATTATCTGCTATGATTGCTTTTACATGAAAGCCGGCCGCTGGCTGAAAATAATGATACCAAGATGATACCTAAACCTACAGGCATCAATCTGGTATAACCATTCAAAGTCCAGCAACATACCAGTACATTGCTGGTCCTTGTTGGACATGTATTGTAATCTTTTTTTTCATGCAGCCTGTTGGCCGAACGAAAAAAAGAGATTGATCGGTGGGTATGCCCACCATTAGAATACCTCCCTACATCCACCCACTTCTAATGATGGGCATACATGCACCATTTATATATGCCGAAGCATGGGGGCACCCTCCCGCAAAAAAGTTATGCCGCGTACACACGGTCGGACTTTTCCACGGGCAAGCCTCCGTCGGAATTTTGACCGTATGTACGCGGCATAAAAGGTTATGCCGCGTACACACGGTCTGACTTTTCCACGGGCAATTTCGACCGTATGTAAGCGGCATTAGGAGCAAAATCACTCCTCCGCCCCTGCTGCCCCCATGCTTCGGCATATATCCTCTTTTTTTAACTGTGGTGGTGAAATCACCTCCTACAGCGTTGGAGTCACGGCTTTATGTATCGTGGGAGCAAACGCTGTTGCTGTCAAGATAAATAGATCCGCGCTGCAACTGAATGGCATACCTGCTAAGCAAATGATGGTTAACATTAAAAACAAAGTAACATTACAGTACAACAGTAAGACCGTACCATACCATACCTGCAAAGCAAATACCCAAAAAAAAATCTAGTAAAAGATAAAACATTTTTTTAACGCAACCTGTGCCTAATATATATATATATGCCGAAGCATGGGGGCATCCTCCCGCAAAAAAGTTATGCCGCGTACACACGGTCTGACTTTTCCACGGGCAAGCCTCCGTCGGAATTTCAACCGTATGTACGCGGCATAAAAGGTTATGCCGCGTACACACGGTCTGACTTTTCCACGGGCAAGCCTCCGTTGGAATTTCGACCGTATGTGCGCGCCATTAGGAGCAAAATCGCTCCTCCGCCCCTGCTGCCCCCATGCTTCGGCATATATCCTCTTTTTTTTAACTGTGGTGGTGAAATCACCTCCTACAGCATTGGAGTCAGGGCTTTATGTATCGTGGGAGCAAACGCTGTTGCTGTCAAGATAAATAGATCCGCGTTGCAACTGAATGGCGTACCTGCTAAGCAAATGATGGTTAACATTAAAACAAAGTAACATTACAGTACAACAGTAGGACCTTACCATACCATACCTGCAAATCAAATACCAAAAAAAAAAAACTAGTAAAAGATAAAACATTTTTCTTAACGCAACCTGTGCCTAATATATATATATATATATATATATGCCGAAGCATGGGGGCATCCTCTCGCAAAAAAGTTATGCCGCGTACACACGGTCTGACTTTTCCACGGGCAAGCCTCTGACGGAATTTCGACCGTATGTGCGCGGCATAAAAGGTTATGCCGCGTACACACGGTCTGACTTTTCCACGGGCAAGCCTCCGTCGGAATTTCGACCGTATGTACGCGCCATTAGGAGCAAAATCGCTCCTCTGCCCCTGCTGCCCCCATGCTTCAGCATATATGCTCTTTTTTTTAACTGTGGTGGTGAAATCACCTCCTACAGCACTGGAGTCACGGCTTTATGTATCGTGGGAGCAAACGCTGTTGCTGTCAAGATAAATAATTCCGCGCTGCAGCTGAATGGCGCACCTGAAAACAAAAAATTACATACCTGAAAAGCAAGCATGATAAAACATTGCAGAATAGAATACAGTAAAAAAGAGCAGAGCAATAGAGAGAAAATAGAGAGAGAGAGAGAGAGAGAGAGAACAATAAAACGACAACTATTTTTGTTTTTTTTATTTTATATTTTTTTTGTGTTTTTTGTTTTTACGTTTTTTTTTCTTTTTTACACTTTTTTACACTTTTTTTTGTAACTTTAACAACTGTAATGGTTCGGGTTTCTCAAAATGCGATGGCATCTTGGGAGACCCTGTGTAAGTGTGTCCTAGTCTGTGAAAAGCTGTACCCTACGCTAAAACTTCACTTTTGAGTGGAAGCGTTCAAAACATTCACCAATGCAAAGACCAGGATTGTCAGGACAGAGTGGACAAAAACAACGAGTGTCATGCCTAAATCCGCGCTTGCTACAGACACGACATCTTTTTTGGGGGGTTCATTGGGTAGGGGTACTGTGGAGGACATACAGATAATGCCTCTCATGCAGCCGGCTTACTGCATTTGGTTGGGGATGGTGAGGTGCAGAACCGCCTGGATACAGGAGTTCTGTGACTATCTCATTCTGGAATTTTAGAAGAGATAAAGTCCCGCCTGAAGCTCTGTATAGCACATGAGCGTTCAGCAAAGCCAATTGGAATAAGGATAGAGACACTTTTTTGTACCAGCGTCTTGCCTTACGGTCAATTAGATACGGCGCCAACAACTGGTAGTTGAGGTCCACCCCTCCCATATTTTTGTTATATTCGTGGACACAGAGGGGTTTCTCCACAACACCCGTCGCCGTACGAATTTGGACTGTCGTGTCTGCATGAAGGGAGGTAAGAAGGAAAACATTCTTATTGTCCCTCCACTTCATAGCGAGCAAGTTATTACACTTCAAGCAGGCTCTCTCCCCCAGCCTAAGACGGGAATCTACAAGCCGCTGGGGAAAGCCCCGGCGATTAGGTCGCACGGTGCCACATGCTCCAATCTGATGATCAAACAAGTGACTAAACAGTGGCACGCTCGTGTAATAATTGTCCACATACAAGTGGTACCCCTTTCCAAATAAGGGTGACACCAAGTTCCACACTATCTTGCCAGCGCTCCCTATGTAATCCGGGCAGTTGACCGGCTCAACCAGACTGTCTTTTCCCTCATAAACCATAAAGCTCCATACATAGCCTGTTGCCCTGTCACAGAACTTATAGAGCTTGACCCCGTATCTGGCACGCTTGCTGGGAAGGTATTGCTTGAAAGACAAGCGGACAGAAAATTTAATCAGGGACTCATCAACGCAGACAACTTGATCGGGAATAAACAAGGCTGCAAAACGTACGTTGAAGTGGTTTATGAGGGGCCGAATTTTGTAGAGCCGGTCGTATTCAGGGTCTCCGCGTGGACGACAAACTTCATTGTCGTTGAAGTGCATGAACTGCAAAATCTGCTTGTATCGTTTCCTGGGCATGGAGGCAGAGAACACGGGCATATGGTTAATTGGGTGCGTGGACCAATAAGCACGCAATGACGGGAATTTATGTGTGCCCATGTTGAGGGAAAGGCCCAGAAAGGTCTTAAAATTGGTTTCCAATCTTTGGCAATGGAAGGCAACTGGGGACTAGCGGCGATGAATTGACCAGCATATAAATTACTCTGGTCCACAATAGATCTATAGAGATCTTCCGTGAAAAACAGCGAATAAAAATCAATTGGCATAAAATCAGCTGTTTCCACCTGAATACCGGGTTGGGCAGTGAATGGGGGAAGTACGGGTTCTGCAGAAGTGGTGGGGACCCAATCAGGATAGGCGAATTCTGCAGGAAGGGCACTATGGGCACGACGGGCCTGCCTTTGTCTTCTTGGTGGCAGCGGGACACTACTTGTGCTTGCCACCTCGCCAGCTTGAACTGCACTTATGGGACTAGCCACGTCACCACGTGATACTGCAGTGCTGGATGTACGCCCAGGCTGTACTAGGCCGCTGGTGCTTGCCAATTCACCAGAAGGAATAGCGGCGCTAGTACTACTCTGCTCCATGATACGAGAGACCTGCGGTTCTTGCTCCTCAACAACCTCAGAAGATCAGGATCGGGTACGCCTGACCTTAGCAGGGACCTCATCTTCGTCGTCAGAGCTATCTGACATGGAGCCGCTGACTTCACTGTCTTCTACGGGAAGATATTCTGAGCCTGAATCTGACAGATGCGTGACCTCCTCTTCACTATCTGTCATGCTCAGAATCTCGTAGGCCTCTTTACTAGTGTAACTTCGTCTTGCCATTTTGGGCTCTAAATTTAGGGGTACACTAGTAAGATTCACAGGTAAAAAAGCACCTGACTGTCAGCAAATGTATCAAACGCTTCAAAAAAAACTGTTAGCGATCACAGGGATCAGGACTGTCTCTGCGAACGCTGCAGTTATGTGTGTTGTGTTTGGTAAGTGACAGTGATCGATCGATACTGCACTTGGGTGGGCTGGGCTGGGCTGGGCGGAGGGGCTAAACACAGGTGCTAGCAGGTATCTGGGCTGATCCCGCTAACACTGCGTTTTTGGGAACCCTAAACTGCTGGGGACAATAGTATAGATCTGATCAGATCAGATATTGATCTGTTCAGATACTATACCACTAAGGTGTATGCTTTGCGCGTGGGTGATAGCGTTACTGACACTAACCTAACGCTGCCTGGGGCGATGCAGACCCTCTCTGGCGCTAAAACCTAATTGATATCAGCCGCCGGGCGATCAGGGGGTTAAACCTTCATTGGGTTATATACGGCGGGTGCCCTGATGCTATAAAAAGCAAACTAACCAACCAGCGTCACCCGTAAAACTTATATGGTGATCACTGGTGAAAGGGTTAACTAGGGGCAATCAGGGGGTTAAAACATTTATTAGGTTATATATGGGTGTACCTGACGCTATATAAAAACCTGACGGTTAACCTACTGTAAATAACTAAATAACTAACTGGCTAACCAGTGTCACTAGTAAAACGTATACGGTGATCACTGGTGAAAGGGTTAACTCTAGGGGCAATCAGGGGGTTAAAATAATATATGGGGGTACCTGACGCTATAAAAACCTGCGGTGAAACTAAAAATAAATAACGGGCTATCTAGGGCACCACCGGCACTAAATACTGCGATCGGAAATACGATCGCTTAGTGACGCTGGCGTTAGGGGGTGAAAGGGTTACCTGGGGGATGATCAAGGGGTTAAACCTTTATTAGGGGGTTAGGGGGCTACCAGAACCCGCGAACGGACCGAAAGTTCGAACGAACATTAGAACCCTATTAAATACAATGGATGCGAACGTTCGAATTCTAAAGTGCTAATTATAACAACTATTATGCATGTTATTGTCATAAATAGGGTTTGGGAACCCGGGTTGTGCACCAGGGGACATGTATCAATGCAAAAAGAAGTTTTAAAAACGGTCGTTTTTCGGGAGCAGTCATTTTAATGATGCATAAAGTGAAAAAAAAAAAGTCAAATATTCCTTTAAATATCGTACCTGGGGGGTGTCTAAAGTATGCCTGTGAAGTGCCACGTGTTTCCCGTGTTTAGAACTGTCCCTGCACAAAATGACACTTCTAAAGGAAAAAAAAGCCATTTAAAACTGCTTGCGGCTTTAATGTAATGTCTGGTCCCGGTAATATGGATGAAATTCTTTAAGAAAAATGGCATAGCTACCCCATGACCCCCCCCTACCCCAGCCCATTACCAGCCCCTTTGGGTCTTGTATGGATATTAAGGGGAACCCCGCACATAAAATAAAAAAAGGCCCTATATACTCTGAACAGCCGTATACAGGCGGTGCATACAAGACAGGGACTGTAGGTTTGTTCTTATGTAGAATCTGTTTGTAATTTTGAACAGGTACATTGTTGAAGTGTAGCTCCAGCCCAAAAATCTATTTTTAAACTTTTTGGGAAACATAGGTAAGGGTTATCACCCCTGTAACATTTGTTTTGCTGTCTGTGCCCCTGTTCAGAACATTTCACCTCACTTTCAATGACAACTGTTTTTGAAATGTGGTGTTTTTCTTGAAACAAGGATTGCTGATAAAGCATCAGTACAGATGAGACCCCTTTCTCCCATATTTATTCTTACAGGAGAGAATTTTCCTTTCTAGGGGTAGATTTCCTCTCACTTCCTGTTGTCTTCTTTCGTTTGCAAGTAGGAGTCGTTTGTAAGTTGGATGTTTGAAAGTAGGGACCTGCCGTATATACTCTGCAGAAATAGGCCCCTTAGTTGTTGGTGTTGGCACAACACTGTAAGCACTCAGTTACTCTTGGTTGGTGCTGGAACGCCCTGCTGTCAACTATTATATCAGGAATTTTAATTACATATAATTGTTGAACAGTGGTAGTAAAAATTGGGGCTTTGATGGTGGTGCTGGTGCCACAACACTGTAAGCCCTGACAGTTACTCTTGGTGGGTGCAGCAATGGGCCCTGCTGTGAATTATTAGATCAAGAATTGTAATTACATGCCCCTTTTGAACAGGGGCTGAAAAATTGGGCCTTTCGTGGTGGTGGTGGTGGTGGCGTTGCCACAAGACTGTAAGCCCTCAGAGTTACTCTTGGTGGGTGCAGCAATGGACCCTGCTGTGAATTATTAGATCAAGAATTGTAATTGCATGCCCCTGTTGAACAGGGGCTGAAAAATTGGGCCTTAGGCACTGGTGGCACAACACTACAACCCCTCACAGATACTGTACTTGGAGCACAGCAATGAGCCCTGTTGCAAAGTATTGCTTCAAAAATTGTAATGACACGCCCCTGTTAAACAGGGGCTGAAAAATTGGGCCTTAGGCACTGGTGCCACAACACTCCAACCCCTCACAGATACTGTACTTGGAGCACAGCAATGAGCCCTATGGCAAATTATTGCTAAAAAAAAATTAATTACACGCCCCTGTAAAACAGGGGCTGAAAAATTGGGCCTTAGCCACTGGTGGCGGCACCCATAAACAAAAATGATCTTCCAAGCTATCATCATCAATCGTATCATTGAGGACTCGGAGGAGGAGGATAGCCAGTCAACATAACAGCACAGGCACTCAGCATCAGCATCAGTCTTGAAGGGATGTGACATGTTAAAATCAATTAGTCTGTTATATCAGCATCAGGTGTGTGGTAGCTGGTGGTGATCCAAGACTGGTTCATCTTGATGAAAGTCAGTCGATCAACCGAGTCGGTGGACAGGCGCACCCTGTGATCCGTGACAAATCCTCCAGCAGCACTGAATGTGCGTTCCGAAAGAACGCTGGATGCAGGACAGGCCAGTAGCTCAATTGCATACTGTGCAAGCTCTGGCCAGTGATCCATCCTCAAGACCCAGTAAGCCAGAGGATTTTCGGTGGGGAAGGTGTCCAAGTCTGACCTTGCCCCTAGATATTCCTGCACCATGTTTATCAGACGCTGGCGATGGTTGCTGGAACCGATCATACTTTGGGGCTGCGGACTAAAGAATTGTCTGAACGCATCGGTCAGACGGCCACCTTCCCCACCGCTCCTTCTTTGACTGGCCGAAGCCTCAGCAACTCGTTGTCCAGGACCAGGAGTTTGTAACCTCCCAGTCTCTGGGAACGCGTTGCACAGACCTTTCTGCAAGGCCTCCCGGAGTTGTCTCATCCTCTGCTCCCTCTGCGACGGTAACATAAGGTCCGCAACCTTACCCTTGTACCGTGGATCAAGGAGAGTGGCCAGCCAGTAATGGTCCCTCTCCTTGATCCGAAGAATACGAGGATCCTTCTGCAGACTTTGCAGGATCAGGGAGGCCATGCAGCGTAGGTTTGCTGAGGCATTCGCTCCGGAGTCCTCTGGGTCACGAAGGACGACATGATCCGCAGCCACCTCCTCCCAGCCACGTACAAGTCCACTGGTTTCTTGGGACTGTAAATCATCCCTAAAAGACTGCTGCTGATGATGCTGAGTGCCAGCCTCCACCTCCATGCTGACACAATCCTCCTCCTCCTTCTCCTCCTCCTCCTCCTCCTCTTCCTGTGCGATGGGTGGGACAGAAGGAACACTGTCTGGGTAAAGGGGGCCTTGAGAGGCAAGGAAGTCCTCCTCTTCCTGCCTCTGTTCTGCCTCAAGTGCCCTGTCCATTATTCCACGCAGCGTGTGCTCCAACAGGTGGACAAGAGGTACAGTGTCACTGATGCATGCACTGTCACTGCTCACCATCCTCGTGGCCTCCTCAAATGGTGCCAGGACAGTGCATGCATCCCTGATCATGCCCCACTGGCGTGGAGAAAAAAAACCAAGCTCCCCTGACCCTGTCCTGGTGCCGTAGTCGCACAGGTACTCATTGATGGCCCTCTGCTGCGTGTGCAGCCGCTGCAGCATGGCCAACGTTGAGTTCCACCTGGTGGGCATGTCACATATAAGGCGGTTCTTGGGCAGGTTCAACTCCTTTTGCAGCTCAGCCAGGCGAGCACTGGCATTATAAGATCTGCGGAAATGCACACAGACTTTCCTGGCCTGCCTCAGGACATCCTGTAAGCCCGGGTACCTGCCCAAGAACCGCTGCACCACCAGGTTAAGGACGTGAGCCACACAGGGCACATGGGTCAGTTGTCCCTGTCGGAGGGCGGAGAGGAGGTTGGTGCCATTGTCGCAAACCACCATTCCTGGCTTAAGCTGGCGTGGCGTCAACCACCTCTCGGCCTGGCCCTGCAGAGCAGACAGGACCTCTGCCCCAGTGTGGCTTCTGTCCCCCAAACACACCAGCGCAAGCACGGCATGGCATCTTTTTGCCTGCGTACTTGCGTAGCCCCGTGAACGGCTACGGAGCACCGCTGGTTCATAGGACAAACCACAGGAAGAGGCCATGGAGGAAGAAGAAGAGGAGGGGGTGGAGGAGAGAGGTGTGTCACAACCAGTAGTAGCATTTTGGAGGCGTGGCGGTGGGACAACCTCCAACACTACTGCACCTTGTCCTGCATCCTTCCCAGCTGCCAAAAGAGTGACCCAATGGGCCGTGAAAGAAAGGTAACATCCCTGTCCATGCCTGCTGGACCATGAGTCAGCGGTAATATGCACCTTACCGCTGACCGCCCTGTCCAGCGAGGCCAAGACATTGCCTTCCACATGCCGGTAGAGAGCCGGAATAGCCTTCCGTGAGAAAAAGTGGCGTTTGGGAACCTGCCACTGAGGAACCGCACATTGCACAAACTCACGGAAGGGGGCCGAGTCTACCAACTGAAAAGGCAGCAGTTGAAGCGCTAGCAATTTAGCCAAGCTAGCATTCAACCGCTGGGCATGTGGATGGCTGGGAGTGAACTTCTTTCGACGGTCCAGCAGCTGGGGCAGGGAAATTTGCCTGCTAGAATCGGACGTCGGTGTACTGCTAGCAGAGTGGCCGCAAGTACTTGGCTGTGACACACCTAATTCTACACCTTCATTCCTCTCAGTGCATGTTTCAGAGAGGACTGAAGTTATAGTGGGGTTGGAGATCCCAGCTGATGCGGTGCAAGGAGAGGTCCGCTTTGTTCTTTGGTGTGGGTCTTTGAGGTAGGCTTGCCAACGAGCTGCATGGCAGGTCAACATATGTCTGGTCAGGCATGTGGTACCCAAGCGGCTGATGTTTTGGCCACGCGATATACGCTTGAGACATATGTTGCAAACAGCAGCTGTGCGATCTGATGCACTAGCCTCAAAAAAGGCCCACACCAAAGAACTTTTTGAATGACGGGCAGAGGCAGCGCCCTGCACAGGCGGAGCTCTGCGGTGTGATTCCGTCGGTGTACTGCCCTTACGTTGGCCACCAAAGGGCATCCTGCCTCGTTGGAGATGTGCCTCCTCCTCATCCTCCTCCTCCTCCTCTCTCCTATTAGGCACCCACGTGGAGTCAGTGACCTCATCATCACCTCCCTCCTCATCACTGGAGGCAATCTGGCAGTATGCTGCAGCTGCTGGAACATGACTGCCAGATTGGTGTCCTTCTTGAGCATCCCCTCTGTCTGCTCTCACGCTACTGCCTTCCTCTAGCTGGGTTTCATCATCAGACCCTTCGAAACGCTGGGCATCCTCCTGGAGCATGTACCCAACACTGTGCTGAAACAGTTCGGGGGACTCCTCAGGAGGAGGACATGGTGGGTCTAGGGAAGGAGTGACTGATGATGAGTCTGACATTGATACCAGGGAAGAGGACGCTTTGGCAGCTGCTTTTCCAGTACCCTGAGCCTGGGTGAGAGAGGATGAGGAGGAGGAGGAGGAGGGCTTGGTCATCCACTCTACCAAGTCTTCGGCATGATGTGGCTCAACATGTCCAGCTGCCGAAAAGAAGGACAAGCGTGTCCCATGGCCATGTGCTGATGACAATGCACCGCGTCCACGACCAGCACTGTTGCCCCCAGACACAGAGCCTGCTTGCCCTCTTTTATTGCCTCCTGACTGTCTGCCTCTCCTTGTTTGCCTTCCAGACATTCTAATAGATGGCCTGCAGGGAGATGGGAAAAAAGCAATAAGGGCTACCTTCAGGTGTCCTTCTCTGTCCCTTGAAACAAGGACTTTGACAGTGAAAGAAACTGACACACTCTCCCTACCTACAGTTTTCTGTCCCTAGAAAAAAATTTTTTTTAAAGCACAATTTAGCACAAGGAGAATTCACTCACTGTCCTTCCAGGTCCCTGGAAACAAGGACTTTG
Source organism: Rana muscosa (assembly GCA_029206835.1). Taxonomy (NCBI): domain Eukaryota; kingdom Metazoa; phylum Chordata; class Amphibia; order Anura; family Ranidae; genus Rana; species Rana muscosa. The sequence goes on along the minus strand of CM055116.1, from coordinate 345,186,785 downwards.
ACAGTGAAAGAAACTGACACACTCTCCCTACCTACAGTTTTCTGTCCCTAGAAAAAATGTTTTTTTTAAGCACAATTTAGCACAAGGAGAATTACCTCACTGTCCTTCCAGGTCCCTGGAAACAAGGACTTTGACAGTGAAAGAAACTGACACACTCTCCCTACCTACAGTTTTCTGTCCCTAGAAAAAATGTTTTTTTTAAGCACAATTTAGCACAAGGAGAATTACCTCACTGTCCTTCCAGGTCCCTGGAAACAAGGACTTTGACAGTGAAAGAAACTGACACACTCTCCCTACCTACAGTTTTCTGTCCCTAGAAAAAATGTTTTTTTTAAGCACAATTTAGCACAAGGAGAATTACCTCACTGTCCTTCCAGGTCCCTGGAAACAAGGACTTTGACAGTGAAAGAAACTGACACACTCTCCCTACCTACAGTTTTCTGTCCCTAGAAAAAATGTTTTTTTTAAGCACAATTTAGCACAAGGAGAATTACCTCACTGTCCTTCCAGGTCCCTGGAAACAAGGACTTTGACAGTGAAAGAAACTGACACACTCTCCCTACCTACAGTTTTCTGTCCCTAGAAAAAATGTTTTTTTTAAGCACAATTTAGCACAAGGAGAATTACCTCACTGTCCTTCCAGGTCCCTGGAAACAAGGACTTTGACAGTGAAAGAAACTGACACACTCTCCCTACCTACAGTTTTCTGTCCCTAGAAAAAATGTTTTTTTTAAGCACAATATAGCACAAGGAGAATTCACTCACTGTCCTTCCAGGTCCCTGGAAACAAGGACTTTGACAGTGAAAGAAACTGACACACTCTCCCTACCTACAGTTTTCTGTCCCTAGAAAAAATGTTTTTTTTAAGCACAATTTAGCACAAGGAGAATTACCTCACTGTCCTTCCAGGTCCCTGGAAACAAGGACTTTGGCAGTGAAAGAAACTGACACACTCTCCCTACCTACAGTTTTCTGTCCCTAGAAAAAATGTTTTTTTTAAGCACAATTTAGCACAAGGAGAATTACCTCACTGTCCTTCCAGGTCCCTGGAAACAAGGACTTTGACAGTGAAAGAAACTGACACACTCTCCCTACCTACAGTTTTCTGTCCCTAGAAAAAATGTTTTTTTTAAGCACAATTTAGCACAAGGAGAATTACCTCACTGTCCTTCCAGGTCCCTGGAAACAAGGACTTTGACAGTGAAAGAAACTGACACACTCTCCCTACCTACAGTTTTCTGTCCCTAGAAAAAATGTTTTTTTTAAGCACAATTTAGCACAAGGAGAATTACCTCACTGTCCTTCCAGGTCCCTGGAAACAAGGACTTTGACAGTGAAAGAAACTGACACACTCTCCCTACCTACAGTTTTCTGTCCCTAGAAAAAATGTTTTTTTTAAGCACAATTTAGCACAAGGAGAATTACCTCACTGTCCTTCCAGGTCCCTGGAAACAAGGACTTTGACAGTGAAAGAAACTGACACACTCTCCCTACCTACAGTTTTCTGTCCCTAGAAAAAATGTTTTTTTTAAGCACAATTTAGCACAAGGAGAATTACCTCACTGTCCTTCCAGGTCCCTGGAAACAAGGACTTTGACAGTGAAAGAAACTGACACACTCTCCCTACCTACAGTTTTCTGTCCTTAGAAAAAATGTTTTTTTTAAGCACAATATAGCACAAGGAGAATTCACTCACTGTCCTTCCAGGTCCCTGGAAACAAGGACTTTGACAGTGAAAGAAACTGACACACTCTCCCTACCTACAGTTTTCTGTCCCTAGAAAAAATGTTTTTTTTAAGCACAATTTAGCACAAGGAGAATTACCTCACTGTCCTTCCAGGTCCCTGGAAACAAGGACTTTGACAGTGAAAGAAACTGACACACTCTCCCTACCTACAGTTTTCTGTCCCTAGAAAAAATGTTTTTTTTAAGCACAATTTAGCACAAGGAGAATTACCTCACTGTCCTTCCAGGTCCCTGGAAACAAGGACTTTGGCAGTGAAAGAAACTGACACACTCTCCCTACCTACAGTTTTCTGTCCCTAGAAAAAATGTTTTTTTTAAGCACAATTTAGCACAAGGAGAATTACCTCACTGTCCTTCCAGGTCCCTGGAAACAAGGACTTTGACAGTGAAAGAAACTGACACACTCTCCCTACCTACAGTTTTCTGTCCCTAGAAAAAATGTTTTTTTTAAACACAATTTAGCACAAGGAGAATTACCTCACTGTCCTTCCAGGTCCCTGGAAACAAGGACTTTGACAGTGAAAGAAACTGACACACTCTCCCTACCTACAGTTTTCTGTCCCTAGAAAAAATGTTTTTTTTAAGCACAATTTAGCACAAGGAGAATTACCTCACTGTCCTTCCAGGTCCCTGGAAACAAGGACTTTGACAGTGAAAGAAACTGACACACTCTCCCTACCTACAGTTTTCTGTCCCTAGAAAAAATGTTTTTTTTAAGCACAATTTAGCACAAGGAGAATTACCTCACTGTCCTTCCAGGTCCCTGGAAACAAGGACTTTGACAGTGAAAGAAACTGACACACTCTCCCTACCTACAGTTTTCTGTCCCTAGAAAAAATAATTTTTTTAAGCACAATTTAGCACAAGGAGAATTACCTCACTGTCCTTCCAGGTCCCTGGAAACAAGGACTTTGACAGTGAAAGAAACTGACACACTCTCCCTACCTACAGTTTTCTGTCCCTAGAAAAAATGTTTTTTTTAAGCACAATTTAGCACAAGGAGAATTACCTCACTGTCCTTCCAGGTCCCTGGAAACAAGGACTTTGACAGTGAAAGAAACTGACACACTCTCCCTACCTACAGTTTTCTGTCCCTAGAAAAAATGTTTTTTTTAAGCACAATTTAGCACAAGGAGAATTACCTCACTGTCCTTCCAGGTCCCTGGAAACAAGGACTTTGACAGTGAAAGAAACTGACACACTCTCCCTACCTACAGTTTTCTGTCCCTAGAAAAAATGTTTTTTTTAAGCACAATTTAGCACAAGGAGAATTACCTCACTGTCCTTCCAGGTCCCTGGAAACAAGGACTTTGACAGTGAAAGAAACTGACACACTCTCCCTACCTACAGTTTTCTGTCCCTAGAAAAAATGTTTTTTTTTAAGCACAATTTAGCACAAGGAGAATTACCTCACTGTCCTTCCAGGTCCCTGGAAACAAGGACTTTGACAGTGAAAGAAACTGACACACTCTCCCTACCTACAGTTTTCTGTCCCTAGAAAAAATGTTTTTTTTTAAGCACAATATAGCACAAGGAGAATTCACTCACTGTCCTTCCAGGTCCCTGGAAACAAGGACTTTGACAGTGAAAGAAACTGACACACTCTCCCTACCTACAGTTTTCTGTCCCTAGAAAAAATGTTTTTTTTAAGCACAATTTAGCACAAGGAGAATTACCTCACTGTCCTTCCAGGTCCCTGGAAACAAGGACTTTGACAGTGAAAGAAACTGACACACTCTCCCTACCTACAGTTTTCTGTCCCTAGAAAAAATGTTTTTTTTAAGCACAATTTAGCACAAGGAGAATTACCTCACTGTCCTTCCAGGTCCCTGGAAACAAGGACTTTGGCAGTGAAAGAAACTGACACACTCTCCCTACCTACAGTTTTCTGTCCCTAGAAAAAATGTTTTTTTTAAGCACAATTTAGCACAAGGAGAATTACCTCACTGTCCTTCCAGGTCCCTGGAAACAAGGACTTTGACAGTGAAAGAAACTGACACACTCTCCCTACCTACAGTTTTCTGTCCCTAGAAAAAATGTTTTTTTTAAGCACAATTTAGCACAAGGAGAATTACCTCACTGTCCTTCCAGGTCCCTGGAAACAAGGACTTTGACAGTGAAAGAAACTGACACACTCTCCCTACCTACAGTTTTCTGTCCCTAGAAAAAATGTTTTTTTTAAGCACAATTTAGCACAAGGAGAATTACCTCACTGTCCTTCCAGGTCCCTGGAAACAAGGACTTTGACAGTGAAAGAAACTGACACACTCTCCCTACCTACAGTTTTCTGTCCCTAGAAAAAATGTTTTTTTTAAGCACAATTTAGCACAAGGAGAATTACCTCACTGTCCTTCCAGGTCCCTGGAAACAAGGACTTTGACAGTGAAAGAAACTGACACACTCTCCCTACCTACAGTTTTCTGTCCCTAGAAAAAATGTTTTTTTTAAGCACAATATCGCACAAGGAGAATTCACTCACTGTCCTTCCAGGTCCCTGGAAACAAGGACTTTGACAGTGAAAGAAACTGACACACTCTCCCTACCTACAGTTTTCTGTCCCTAGAAAAAATGTTTTTTTTAAGCACAATATAGCACAAGCACAAAACACACTGACACTCTCCCTACCTATCCTTCTCTTTCCCTAAACTAAAGGAATCCAGGTTAAGCAAGAAAGAAATAAAAGTCACTGTCCCTGCCTATGCTGCTCTATCCCTGCTCCGGAACACACTACACTAGGCCGCCATGCTGGCGGCCTTTTATAGTGTGGGGCGTGTACTAAACCCCCTCAGCAATAATTGGCCACAGGCATCCTGCCTGTGGCCAATCATTGCTCTCCTCGCTGCCGGCGCTGTGATTGGCCAAGCATGCGGGGTCACAGTGCATGCTTGGCCAATCACAGCGCCTGGATGACACTGCGATGGCGTAGTGCATTGTGGGCCGTTCGCGTCACTCGAATTTGGCGCGAACGGCCCAAATCGTTCGATCTTCGTCGAACGATCGAACAGCCGATGTTCGAGTCGAACGTATGTTCGACTCGAACACGAAGCTCATCCCTACTCCTCATTTCACAAAGGCATTTAATGCCTTATCTTCGTCTCCACAAGTGCGTAGGGACCTGTTAGAAGCCCACATTACCCTAATACCTAAACCAGGCAAAGAAGAAACTATCGTATCTAGCTACAGGCCTATATCCCTTCTCAATGTAGACCTGAAACTTTACACTAAAATTCTTGCTAATCGCTTACTCCCTCTCCTTCCCAAACTGATGTAACTTGACCAGGTAGGATTTATCCCTGATAGGGAGGCTAGGCATAATACCATAAAAGCTATTAACGTTCACCATTGGCTCTCAACTTCATCCAAACAAGGTTTTTTTCTGTCCCTCGATGCGGAAAAGGCGTTCGACAGGGTGGCTTGGGATTACATGATAGAAACACTACAGGCAATGGGATTCCCTGCACATTTTCTACAATTGATCCTTGCACTATATTCATCCCCCACAGCCAGTATTAGGGTCAATGGCCGCCTGTTGTACGCCTTCTCCGTTTCGAACGGCACACGTCAGGGATGCCCCTTATCCCCTCTCATTTTTGTGCTCACCCTGGAACCCCTATTACGCAAACTTAGGGCTAATCCCAACATTAAAGGCATCAACATCCGAAACAAACAATACAAAGTTACAGCTTACGCTGATGACATCCTTCTTTTCCTCTCTGACCCTGTAATCACTATTCCTAATTTGTTACAGGATTTTACTCTCTTCAACAAACTATCTAACCTGCAAATTAATTTTACAAAATCAAAAGCCCTTAACATCTCCCTCCCATCAACGTTATTGCATCAATGTCGAGCAAACTTCCCTTTCAGCTGGGAGCCTCATGCCCTCACCTACTTAGGTATTAAAATCCCCTCTAAACTAGATGAGCTTTACGACAGAAACTACCCACCTATCCTCCAAACTATACAGAAAGACCTTCATAAATGGACCTTGGGCAAAATTTCCTGGTTTGGGCAAATTGCCATTCTAAAAATGAACATTTTACCCCGTATCTTGTACCTCTTCAAAACCATCCCAATCAAACTCCCGATATAATTTTTCACAACTTATAAAAGGATTTGCAGGAACTTTATTTGGGCCTCCAAGTCCCCTAGGCTAGGTTGGGATAGAATGACTCTCCCCAAACTGAAAGGTGGACTAGGCTTGCCAGATATCCTTAAATATCACGCAGCATGCCATATCACAAGACTAATTGACTGGCACATACACTCACACACTAAGGACTGGATTACCATTGAGGATTCTTTTACACAGATCCCTCTCTCCCACGTCCCATAGATTGATGCCAAAGGCACACCCAAGGAACATTTAGCACACCCACTGACAGGACCCACGCTTCTTAGCTTCAGGAAAACATGTAATTCACTTAAAATTACTCCCTCACCAGGCCCCTTGACTCCTCTGAACAGCAACCCCGACTTCCCCCCTTGCCTCTCGGACAATACCGTGCGTCTCACAAATGCTGAACAAACTCTTAGAGTACATCACCTTTTTCAAAATGACTCCATTGTCTCCTTTGATACCCTGTCCTCTATATTCCCAGAGTGTAACATTCCTTTTTACAAATTTTACTGTGTTGGAGATGCAATTCTACCGTGGGTTCATTGCTCCATATCTGGTGGGACTGTGAACACATAAAACCATTTTGGGAAAAAGTACACAATACCGTTGCTCAAATCACGACATACACCTTGGACTTCACTCTAGCACCACACCTCGTTACCCCAAAGTACCTACCGAAAATCTCTTATGCTGTATACCATTATGCTGGAGAAACACCGATCCCCCTAAAATGTCCGATTGGCTTAAACGAGTTGAGAAAATCTCTGGGATGGAAGACTTAATCCATCAAGCTAAAGAAAACCCGAATTAAATATCGGAATACGTGGGCCTGTTGGCTACACTTCAGAGACTCCTCGGAGTTTCAGGAACTATTACGCAATTTGTAATCTTACTCCACAGTGTGTTTCAAAGGACGTTACCTGTCTTCATCCCCTTCCTCACCCGGGTTGGAACTCCCGCCATACCCATTTATATAAGCGTTTATCCCCACGTCTCTACCGAGGGCCCCCCACCCACACCTTAAAGTACAGTAACAGAAAAAACAAAGAAAAGGGTGCCACTTAGTTTAAAACTGTTATGCTTTAATGACAAATTGCATCAAAGAACTCACTTCTTAGATTGCTGTAAAAGGCATAATTCAGGTCCAAAACAATCAAACTCCGCTGGTGGGTGGTCTCAGGAAACAGCAGACATATGGTTGTGTAGAGCGGGATCCGGTAATAAGTCCGTGTAGGATAATTTCCGGGTGGTCGCTGTGTGGAGCCAGGGAGAGGGCTGGAACACAAACTCAGAGTCCAGCTGGGACGCAGCATTCGGCGGTGTAACGTCAGGACCAGCATGCAACGCGTTTCAATGCTAGCACAGAGAGACGTAGTGCGTACCTGCACGCATCTTTTTTAAGCTAGTATGTAATAGGCTGTACACAGCCAATTTATATGCCTTAGGTAGTACTGCCACCTTGTGGGGCTAGTTATAAGCTCACCCTATAAATGGGTGTCCTACACTAGTATTGGCAACTTTTAAAGAAGGGATGTTATACACTAAAAAATTTAATAATGCTAAGTTGCACATATACATAAAAACAGTAAGAGAATTCGATCTAGCTATATGGTTAAACACTTTGGCTAAAAACTTAAAAATACATATATAACACAATTGCGTAGAATGATTAATATGTACAACATTTTAAAACCTTAATCATAATGGGTTACCAGTGGAAATAAAATTGGAAAAATGATGGATAATGAAATAATGGTGAACAAAACAGCTCAACACTAAATGTAGTGGAATGAGATCAAATGGTGATATTTAACAACTGTTAATAAAGAGGAGTACTGTAAAAAAGGGGGAGGGGAGCCTAACATTGTATGGGGGTGTTTTTGGAAAATTAAAACCTGAACAGAATAATAATAAAAATGGTGAACAAAATGGCTCAACACTAAATGTAGTGGAATATGATCAAATGGAGATATTTAACAACTGTTAATAAAGAGGAGTGTTTATAGTATATCAAATGGAGATATTTAACAACTGTTAATAAAGAGGAGTGTTTATAGTATAGTGGAAATTTATATTTCCTCATTGATACCCCCAGGAGTGAGGGCATCCAAAGAATAGATCCAAAAAGTCTCACATTCACAGAGTTTTTTGAATCATAGACAAACTACGTCTCTCTGTGCTAGCATTGAAACGCGTTGCATGCCGGTCCTGACGTCACTCGGCCGAACGTTGCATCCCAGCTGGACTCTGAGTTTGTGTTCCAGCCCTCTCCCTGGCTCCACACAGTGACAACCCGGAAATTATCCTACACGGACTTATTACCGGATCCCGCTCTACACCACCAGATGTCTGCTGTTTCCTGAGACCACCCACCAGCGGAGTTTGATCGTTTTGGACCTAAATTATGCCTTTTACAGCAATCTAAGAAGTGAGTTCTTTGATGCAATTTGTCATTAAAGCATAACAGTTTTAAACTAAGTGGCGCCCTTTTCTTTGTTATTTCTGTTACATATGTTGGAGTTTGGCTTCAGCTCCCACCGCGAGGCTGCCCAGTTTACTATAAGACTGTCAATTCCCAAAAATCTCATTGCAGCTTAAAGGACTTTATGGTAAAACAATTTGTTTGTTCCTATATTGCAATATGCGCCAGTTTTGTATATAATTTTAAAGTACAGTAAACTGACTACAAACACATAGTATAAACACATCGTTATATCCGACATGGGTTTAACGCTCGAATATCAGACCAAACCCACAACTTTATCCGATTATACCTTCCCGTGACAACCTTAACACGCTTCCAGATATGGGTTTTAAGACACCTCATATACGATGTAAGGGGCAAATTCTACCACTTTGTGGGCCAATACCATTTATACATCAATAGATAGAAATACTACCCCCTCCCTCGCTCAGACTGTTCCCATTAGAGGTGAGCGGGTTAGGGGTGGGCATGCCCTGGTCCACATGATTTTAAACTGACAGCCACCCTTACCGTCATCAGACAAGGACCCATGGTACATCTAGGCGTGTTCTACTGTTTTTGTTATGTTCGACACAATTACACATTGCTCAATATATGTTTGACTTATCTTTAGCAATTGATACACAACGTTATGATATTTAGATACTTTCAATGTGAATTTTATGACTACTTGTACCGATTGCATGGACCTGTATTCTTGTTGTCATCAACTGTACTTGCCTTATTCGTTCCAATAAAATATTTGAAATAAATTTTTTTTTAAAAAAAAGACTGTCCCCTGCTATCTTGATTCAGAAAAGCTCCTTTGTTCTCTGTGTTGAAGTAATGGTCTTTCTGTAAAAGTGTTACATACCTCTTTCCAAGTGAGTCATAAAGCCCTCCAATTAGAAATGCTCTTGTTACCTGCTAACTGAGCTCTCCCTCAGCAGGTGTTATTTTGTTATTTTGGGCCTACTATTTATTTTAGAGCTGAACTCCAGTCAAAAAGTGATTTTCTTAGCAATCCCTTCCCATTAGAGGATAACAAATATAAACAAAAGTTGAGCTTTAAGGTGTTACATTTCTGATGTATTAATGTTCATTTATTAATTTTCTGGTTAATATGGCACTGGACATAGGTGTTTATTGTGCCAGTAAATAAGATGTTTTAGTTTCTTACACTGACAAGCTGAAAGTAAGTCTGTATAACATGTGTATATATATATATATATATATATATATATATATATATATATATATATATATATATTTACAGGGCTTTTTTTCTGGTGGAACGCGACGGAACGCCGGTCCGGAACCTCTGCCAGAGAACTCCCCGTGTCCTAATCTGTATAGCCTGCTGCCCTTGCTTGTAAAAAAGCACACCCACTGTATCCTGTGTGAGAAGGATTTAAGGCAGCCTACATCCACAGAAGATAGGTGGTTAGTTCTCCAAGATGTTTGGAACAACCTACCTATTGAATTGATTTGATTTGATTTGATTTACAGTTTTTGCATGTTCATACTGTTTCTTCCTACCTAAAGCGCTACTGTTATATACATGCTACATTTTTGGCTATTGTAACCAATTTTACTGTACCATTTCTGTACCTTAAAAAAGTTTTGAGTGCATGCGCGGCAGCTCTGAGGATGGCGACATGACATTGAAGCTCTGACCTGCTCTAGCCACTCCTGACCCACTGATGTGCTCTTATTGAGCGACCCCACTCCCGTTCACGAGTGAACAGTCCCATGACAGGCCCAGGATCACCCCCATGTCAGGAAACAGCCAGAAGAAACTTAACCCTGCAGCTCAGCTCCGGCCCTTCACTCATGGAGAAATCCAAGATGGGGACCGCACAGCAACAAGTGTCCAGCACAGGGGAGGATGACACAGAGGCAGACATGGACTTCTCAGCAACAATGTACCCCACAGTTAGTACCCTCCCTACAGCACTAGTATCACCAGACTTGGAATCTCTCATTGAGAGAACACTAGATGACATTTTACTTACACCACTGGGAGATCTGGAAGCTACACCAGCCTTTCTAAGCTTCCAGGCCCAATTTTTCCCTGGAGACCCCCTAGACTTTTCTACTATGATGGCCACTTTCTCTAAAATGTTATCCAGGGTTTTGGCACAAACAGCTACCCAAATTACATCTATCCTCCAGGCCGACCTACAAAACCTGAGCACCAGGATTGAAGCAATAGAACTAAAAGTGGCCAAAACTGTGGCTAGGGCCAATCAGAACACTGCACGCATACAGGATCTACAAGATCAGTTGGAAACTGCCCTCTCCAAAATTTACGCCCTGGAAAACAGGTCTAGGAGATATAACTTTTGCATTAGGGGCCTACCAGGATCTATTAAAAATGTCCACACAGTGGTACATTCCTTCATAAAAGATCTCTTGCCAAATTTCCCAGAACATCGCTTGGAGCTGAACAGAGCTCTCAGAGCCCTGCAACCACCCCGTCCTGATGGAATTCCTAGAGGTATAGTGGTAAATCCCCACTTCTACCAGCTGAACGTGGATATCGTGTGCATCTCTAGGGACAAGGATCAACTTACTATCCAGGGGCATCCGATCCAAGTGTTCGCTGATCTATCTCCCTCTACCATCCAGAAGAGATTCTCTCCAACCCTTATGGATGGTCATGTCACAGAAATCTGTTAAATCTTATCCTCAACCTCATCCCACAAAGCTTTTGGCTCCTCTAAGAGGTCTTCTCTTAAGAGCCCGCTCACCCCCTGCTGGAAAAATCAACAATCCAAGACTTCTTGGGACTCCCATCTTCCTTGAATCCTGAATCATTTAATGTGTTGAGCTATCTCATTATTTTTCGTTGTTTTTGGTTCATTACGTGAGGTACTCCCTGTCGCTCCAGCTGTATTTTCTACAGACTGACTTTTTCTCCTCATGAGTTTGCTGTTCTTAATCCAAGTTTCCCAAGAATTACGGATCCCCTCCCCTGTTGCTCTAGTTCTTTTGGGAGCAAGGGGCAAAATAAATAACTTTGAACCTCTTCTTTAGGAACTCTAACTCTTAGACAAATTGTATTTTTTTGCATTATGGTTTTGTTCCTTTTTATTATTAAAGTCCCATCCTGGGGTACCAGTCGAATCAGTTGCAGCCACCCAAGTTAGGTTGGCCTTTCACGATCTGGCCTTCCCGAGAGTGGGACTCCTAAGTCCTTGGGGGTTCCTAAAGTTAGTTCCTAAAGGTTAGTCCTAAAGTCTCTAGTGGGGCTATACCCACCTGAGTACTACCATTGTGATGGTTACTAGGCTGGAGCAGTTACTATGCTACTCCATCTGTCTCCGCATTGTGGATGTTCCCTGATACTGAGACAGATTTTTTTCCTCCTATCAGGCGGACATTGTTGTTATTTTGTAATGTAGTAGGAAGCGGCAGGTAAGTTCCTACTTCTCTGGGAGACACAAGAACAGGAAGCGCCTCTGGGTGCAGACTGTATAAAAAGTTTAATTAAATATAAAGGTTTGTAAAAACACTCACATTTAAGTGGTAAGTTTGTGCATGATAAGGTCTCAAACAACCAGGATAATCAGTGATATCTGTCTCTATGGAGCCGATGGATGTGCTGTCTCTGCAGTTGTCTCTGTAGCCACTAGATGGTATACAGCCAGCAGCAGTGGATGGACATCAGAGCGAGGCTTGAGGAGCAGACTGTAATCCAGGTGAGGAGAGATGATGTCACTGGAATACGCAACTTTTCTCGAGCTGGCGTGCCGTGAATGACGTGACGGCCGCGCTCATTCTTCAGGCTAATTTGCAGGAACCAGTGACAAAGGATATAAGGAGAGGGAGGGGAGGGGGAGTGGCCGGAATGGAATGCACTCTGTGCAGAGATACACAGGTGTAATGCAGATGACACATCACAGGCTGGGAAACGAGGATGTGCTGCAAATGCTTGGTGGCTAATAACATCATGATTTAATAAAACAAACTGATTGGCGGTATCACAGGGAAGACCGGAAATTAATAAAACAGACACAAAGCAAAAATTAATCAATAATAATGATGATAATAAATCATGTGTTTTAAAAAATGTGTGTTAAAATATATATATATATATCTTGAAAAACGCATTTTAAAAAACGCATCTTAAAAAACAGCAATAAAAACAGCAGCAGAACTGAATATGATATAGACCGGGGGTGTACAAAAAGAAGGGAGTGCATCTGCCTAGTGCATATGGGGTGGATGTGAAATAAATGGGGGATTTTATAGGGGGGGGGGGAGATGGGCCGAAAGAAGGGAATGTTTTATGGAACAAGTAGAGGTGTAAAAGGAAAAAAATAGATGAGGTGATATAACTGGATGTATATGTATATGTGAGGGGGGAGGAAAAGGAGGGGGGGGAGGTGGAGAGGGGGGGGAGGGAGAATAAGGAGAAAAAGTGGGAAAGGTGTAAGACATCAGTATTGGTTGAGGAAAGGGGAATTGGAGGCTCGACATACCCAATAGGTATCATAGAGGTAGGAATGAGCGAGGGGGATGAAGTGTAGGAACTGAAAGTAAAGGCAATGCTATAGATGGATTCTATAAAACAATGCTGTGGACTTACAGTAAAACATCAGAAAGAATCATCATCTTGGCCATGAAAAATAGACTAGATGCTATTTAGAGGATGGTGGATATTTCAATACATTCATTGATTCCTGCTGGCGAAAGGGCATCGAGACTGTATATCCAATACGTCTCCCTTGCGCAGAGCTTTTTGAATCGCTCGGCCATGGGCAAGAGTCTTGAAATTTGTTCTATCACCCAGACTCGCAGTCCGGTGGTCTGGCCTTGGTGTGCCACAGCACAATGTCTGGGGACGCTGTGTGGGTCCGTCCCACCCTCAATGTTCCTCCTGTGTTTACCAAAATGCTGTCTGAGCGGCCGAATGGTACGACCAACATATATTAGGCCACATGGGAAGATAAGGCCATATACTACGTAATCAGAGGAACAATTATAGAAGTCTTTCAAAAGATAGGTTTTTCCTTTTGTGCAGAATGATTTCTGGCCATGTTCTACAAATTGGCATGTTTTGCAGAGATTTTTGCGGCATTGGAACAGTCCTACTAAAGGAATGAGTGTAGGTAGTGGGGAAAAGACTGGAGTGGTTTTAAATTTACAAGGAGCAATTTTATTCTTGAGATTGGGGGCCCTTCGATATGCGACCCTTGGATGTGAAGGAAGTATGGATTTGAGATGGGGGTCTTGTTGCTGTGAGCGCAGACTTAACCCTTTTCCTCTCTTCATTCCCCCCACACCATATCCCATTTATATTACCATCCAGTATACTGCACCCGCACACCTGCACTGCCAATGTGCATCAATCATTGACTTCTTCACAAAGAGTGGACTTGTTGCCTCTTTGTGCATATAATTGTATGCTCATTCAGTACTTTTCTTTTTCGTACATCACGGGACACAGAGCGACTTAGTCATTACTAATGGGTTATATAGATTACCTTCAGGTGCTGGCACTGGCCAATTCCAAACCAGAAGTACCCTCCCCTATATAAGCCCCTCCCATCCGGGAGCACCTCAGTTTTTTGCCAGTGCTCTCCGCAGTAAGTCTGGGATACAAGCTGGAGTTAAAAGGCACTCCTCCTGCCCAATTTATGAGGTCAAACGTGCCAAGAGATCCCCAGAAGAGAGGATCCCTCCTTCTGGCACTAGAACAACTATTGCTCCAAGGTGTAATCATGAAGGTTCCCCTGGAAGAAAGCGGATTCGGGTTTTACTCGAACCTTTTCACAGTCTCCAAACCAAATGGGGACGTGAGGCCCATATTAAATCTAAAAGGGCTAAACAAGTTCCTAAATATCAGGACTTTTCGGATGGAGTCGATCCGATCGGTGGCCACCGCCCTACAAGGGCAGGAATGGTTAGCCTCGATCGACATAAGGGATGCTTATCTGCATATTCCCATCTTTCCGGCCCACCAGAAATTTCTACGCTTTGCAGTAGAAGGGCGCCATTTTCAGTTCAGAGCCTTACCTTTCGGTCTGGCCACAGCACCACAAGTGTTCACAAAAATTCTGGCCCCATTATTGGCCAATCTAAGAACACAGGGTGTAACGATAATGGCATATCTAGACGACCTGCTACTAATAGACCACTCAGTGGAAAAGCTGGAAGTAGCTATTCACAAGACAATCAAGTATCTGGAATATCACGGTTGGATTATCAACCGGGACAAGTCAGCTCTAAGACCAGTCAAAAGTCTGGAATACTTAGGGCTAAGGCTGGATTCAAATCAGAGAAAGATTTTCTTACCTCCAGAGAAGGTGTCGTCTTTAAAAGATTTGAGCCACTTAGTGGGTACAAAAAGAAAACCATCCATACGCCTCTGCATGAGGCTGCTGGGGAAAATGGTGGCTTCATTCGAAGCGGTACCCTACGGTCAATTCCATTCAAGGAATTTGCAAAGGGCCATACTGTCAGCCTGGAACAAAAAAGTTCAGGCTTTAGACTTACCAATGTCCCTGTCCCCTTCCGTTCGCAAGAGCCTCCATTGGTGGTTGGTGCCCCAGAATCTGGAAAAAGGGAAACCCTTCAGTCCGGTTTCTTGGAAGGTAGTCACTACAGATGCCAGCCTCATAGGCTGGGGGGCAGTACTGGAGCAATGGTCTCTCCAGGGCAAGTGGTCAGAAGCAGAAAAGGCCCCGCCCATCAATCTCTTAGAGATACGAGCAGCCCGGTATGCCCTAGTAGCATGGACATCCAAACTCCAAGGGTCCCCTGTCAGAATTCAATCAGACAATGCCACAGCAGTGGCATATATCAATCACCAGGGTGGCACCAGGAGTCGTGCAGCCCAGAGTAAAGCAAATTGCATCCTGGAGTGGGCAGAAAAATATGTCCCAGCCATATCCGCGGTTTTCATCCCAGGAGTGGAAAATTGGAGAGCGGACTTTTTAAGTCGCCAACAATTATGCCCGGGGGAATGGTCTCTTCACCCCGAGGTTTTCCAGGCAATATGCCAGCGGTGGGGAACACCGGATGTAGATCTGCTAGCATCCAGATTCAACGCAAAGGTGGACAGATTTGTGTCTCGCACAAGGGATCCTCTAGCTTGCGGCTCGGATGCCCTAGTGTTCCCTTGGGATCAGTTCAAGCTGATATATGCATTCCCACCGCCACAATTGTTACCGCGATTACTCCGCAGAATCAGGGTAGAAAAGAAACCATTGATTCTGGTGGCTCCAGCGTGGCCCCGAAGGGCATGGTACGCGGAGATTGTAAAAATGTCAGTGAGGAGTCCTTGGACCCTCCCACATCGTCCGGACCTGCTGTCGCAGGGACAGATATACCACCCTTCCTGACCAGCCCTAGGTTTGACGGCCTGGCTATTGAAGCCCACATTCTGAAAAAGAGAGGGCTCTCTAATTCTGTGGTATCTACCATGATCAATGCCAGGAAGCCGGTATCCAGGCAGATCTATTATAGGATCTGGAAAGCGTACATTACGTGGTGTGAGGCCAAGAAATGGCATCCACGTAAGTATGTGATAGGGAGGATTTTGGACTTCCTACAGTGGGCTGTAGATAGGAAGCTGGCCTTGAGTACTATCAAGGGTCAGATTTCGGCCTTGTCAATATTTTTTCAAAGGCCCTTGGCTTCGCATTCACTAGTCAAAGCGTTCATACAAGGAGTGATGCGTATTAGCCCTCCGGTTAGTATTCCCATATGTCCTTGGGACTTAAACCTGGTTCTGTCGGTTCTACAGAAACAACCGTTTGAACCATTGCAACACATTTCCTTGTTTCTTCTCACCAGGAAATTGATTTTCTTAGTAGCCGTTTGTTCGGCTAAAAGAGTATCATAATTAGCCGCCTTGTCCTGTATTGAGCCATATCTGGTTGTCCATAAGGACAGAGTAGTATTACGTCCTCATCCAGCCTTTCTTCCCAAGGTGGTATCGAGGTTTCATTTGAACCAAGATGTGGTTCTTCCTTCTTTTTTCCCCAAACCTAGCTCGGTAGAGGAAAAGTTATTACATTCTTTAGATGTAGTAAGAGCAGTTAAAGCTTATCTAAAAGCCACTGCTCAGATTCGCAGAACGGATACTTTGTTTATTCTGCCGGAAGGCCCTAAAAAGGGTCAGGCAGCATCAAAATCCACTTTAGCCAAGTGGATTCGACAGGTCATAATACAAGCCTATGGCTTGAGAAAGAGACCGCCTCCGTTCAAAGTTAGGGCGCACTCCACAAGAGCAGTTGGAACTTCATGGGCAGTGCATCACCAGGCCTCCCTGGCTCAAGTATGTAAGGCCGCAACATGGTCTTCGGTACACACGTTTACTAGATTCTACCAGGTAGACGTTAGAAGTCAGGAGGATGTCGCCTTTGGGCGCAGTGTGTTGCAGGCCGCAAAAGATCCTCATGCCTGATGGCGCCCAGCTTATGTATCCCTCCCCTCATTTGGCATTGCTTTGGGACGTCCCATTAGTAATGACTTAGTCGCTCTGTGTCCCGTGATGTACGAAAAAGAAAAAGGGATTTTTATAACAGCTTACCTGTAAAATCCTTTTCTTGGAGTACATCACGGGACACAGAGCTCCCACCCCTCTTTTTGGGACACTTATCGCTTGGCTACAAAACTGAGGTGCTCCCGGATGGGAGGGGCTTATATAGGGGAGGGTACTTCCGGTTTGGAATTGGCCAGTGCCAGCACCTGAAGGTAATCTATATAACCCATTAGTAATGACTAAGTCGCTCTGTGTCCCGTGATGTACTCCAAGAAAAGGATTTTACAGGTAAGCTGTTATAAAAATCCCTTTTTTTGTTTGTTCACCATTGGATGCTTTTTTTGGTTTTCAGTTTTGCGCCATTTTACTTTTATACTTCTCTGGGAGGGAGGTCGTTTCTAATAATGATGTTTAACAGATTTATTTATGTGCCAGATTACACCTGATTACACCCTTACATTTCTTATTGCATTCTTTGCACAGTTGGAATGCTGATGATGTTTCCCCAGCCTTGTATTTTTTGTAGGCCGTCTTCTTTGCTTTTATATGATTTTTTTATGTTGGCGTTAAGCCACCCAGTGCTTTTATTAGCTCTTTTAAATTTACTGTATTACCCTTTGGTAACACAGAGGAAAAATGGGTGTGCTTTAGAAGTATATTAAATAAGAGTATTAGCCAGTGTCTGTAAGAAAGACATGTTAGAAGGCGGGACCGCAGGTCCTGCCTGAATTTGTAGGAGGAGTCGGAAGGTTTTTAAACCCGCCCTCTCTCCTCCTTGCCTGTCGTCATTTCTCTCGTGGGATGCTGTGACAGGTCATTTCCGGTGCGACCACGACGTCATTTCCGGTTTTCTTTCAGCAAGGAGGATGTGTGGCTGCTGCCATGCTCGCCTCTCCGCTTCTCGTGCGGACACAAGTATCGTTTAGGGGGTCTATGGGCAGGGGAGGGGCCGCCTGCTCATGGTCTATCTCATGGCCCCATGTGTTGGCGTTTTTGGGGGGCCAGGGGCCTGCTCTCCAGGGATGGACTCAGCAACTGATGGTGGTACAGGCGCCAACTCTGACAACCCATAACCTCCCTCTGCCCCACATCTCACACAGCGACTCCGATCAGCCTGTCAGTGCTCTACAGATGGACAGTCTGATAGTTTTTCAGTCTCAGCACCCTCACTCACCCATCCATCCCAGCAGATGTTAATATCAGACCTACCTCGTGCTCATCTCCTGTCCGCATCCCGGGGGGGAGGGTGTGTGTATGTTTTCACTGGCCACACTCTGCTTCCTTCGGCTGTGCAGTATCATGTTAGCTGAGTCCTGATTGGCTGAAGGAGCATCCTCCTCTGTATGGCCTGTCTCCTTCCCTGTGACATGTCTCCCAGTGTCAGCCCAGTGAGTGCTGAGGGCTCCCTGTCAACGTTGTTGAGTTTTTCTGATTCTGAAGTGTCTGGTGGGGATGTTGGAGGGGCTCTTGGGGTTCCTCTCAGACTGGGGGGGCTGGGGGCAGTGTATCTGTCAGTTACTAAATCTTGGTTAGGGGGGAGTCATGCCATCGGCTTCATTCGATCAATCTCCCCCTGTCCCGGGTACTCTTATCGCAGTTACTGCTCTCTGGTTCCTTCTATGTTTCACCATGTTGCCAAGACTGCATCTCACATCTGCTTTTATTTTTCTTCAGGATTCTGTTTGGAGTGTGTATGTGTTCAGCCGATCTGTGTTCAGTTGGTGAGCTCAGTGAGTGCATCTATTCAGTCCGATGCAGGTTCAAACGCTTATCACACCGCACTCACATCGTTTCCTTCAGCTGTGCAGTGATTGGCTGAAGTAGCATCTTCCTCAGTTCGGCCTGTCTCCTTCCCTGAGGTATGATGTGTCTCACAGTGTTAGCCTGCGTATGCTAAGGTGATGGGGGGTGAGAGGGGCTATTAGGGGCTCCTCTCAGACTGGGGGCAGTGTTTAAGTCAGCGGCCTTATTTTGGTGTTGGTTGGGGGGGGGGGTCACGCAATCAGCCTCTATGTTCGATCTCCCCCTGTGTCAGGATTCTGGTTGGAGCGTGTATGTGGTCAGTGTGCTCAGTGAGGGTATGTTTCAGTCAAGATACGGTATGCAATTCAATTTACATTTCTATGTTTTTGTGTTTCTCTTGTTTTACGTTTCTCATGCTAGTTATGTTCCCATGTGTTGCGTTCTCATGCTAATGTTCTCATGCGATTTCGTTTCTCAGGCTAGTTATGTTCTCATGGGTTGCGTTTCACATGCGGTTGCGTTTCTCATGGGTTGCGTTTCTCATGCGGTTGCGTTTCTCATGCGGTTGCGTTTCTCATGCTAGTTATGTAAACATGTGATTACGTTTTCCAGGCTAGTTACGTTTGTCATGCGGTTACGTTTCTCATGCTAGTTATGTTCTCATGCGATTACGTTTCTCATGCTAGTTATGTTATCATGCGATTACGTTTCTCATGCGGTTACATTTCATGCATTTTCGTTTCTCATGCGATTTTGTTTCTCAGGCTAGTTACGTTTGTCATGCGGTTACGTTTGTCATGCGGTTACGTTTGTCATGCTAGTTATGTAATCATGTGATTACGTTTGTCATGCTAGTTACGGTTCTCATGCGATTTACGTTTCTCATGCGGTTTACATTTCTCATGCTAGCTATGTTCATGCGGTTACGTTTCTCATGCTAGTTATGTTCTCATGTGATTGCGTTTGTCATGCTGGTTATGTAATCATGTGATTACGGTTCTCATGCTAGTTATGTTCTCATGCGATTACGTGTCTCATGCTAGTTTTGTTTCTCGTGCGGTTACGTTTTCCTGCTAGCTACGTTTCTCATGCGGTTACGTTTCTCATGCGGTTACGTTTCTCATGCGGTTACGTTTGTCATGCAAGTTATGTTCTCATGCGATTACGTTTGTCATGCTGGTTATGTTCTCATGCGATTACGTTTCTCATGCTAGTTATATTCTCATTGTAAAAGGTTAGCGCGGATTATTCACCTATCTAAACCAATGGGATAAAACCATATAAAAATGTGAAAAAAACCTTTGAAGATATATGTGACAGGTGCTGCAAACTTATAAACGGCCGGAATAACAGATGTGAACGTGTATGCTAAAATATATATAAATCAGTGCGCAACCTATTAAATAAGCCTACACAGTGCTTATAATTATACAAATGAGAAGTGAAAATGAACATGTGAATAGATAGACACTTAAACAAATGTCCTATAGTACCACCTAATTGGCAAGTGAAAAAAAGGGAGGGGAACAAAAACCAAAACCACAACAATGTATATTATCCCCTGAAACTAATATACTCCTGGGTACACAGTTCAAGTGTGTTTAAAGTTCATATAGACTGGAATGTCGGCATCAGACGATTTCCATCAAACAAACAAAACCCGATCCTGTGGTGCAGATAAAGCGAGACTTTTTCAACTTGCTGGGATAATTGATAAAGGCAATGGAGGCTTACCAGCTCAGGTGGATCCCGATTACAGAGATCATATGGGGCTCATACATGAATAGAGACATCCACCGACATGCCGCAGATCTGTACCTCCAATCGTCCGATATCCCGATCCTCCAGGGGCCCTCAGAGCAAGGTGATCATGCAAAGGACTCCCTCGCTCATACAGCAGAAAAGGATGTTGAAATAAAAAAGGAAAAAAACCTTATGGTGCAATACTTTTCATTTAAAAAAGATACCCTTTATTAATTTCGGGCAAATTAAAATCGCTTCACATGAAGTTTTAACACGAGGAAAGCGGCAATTTCAAAAAACTGATCGTACTCAGCTGCTGTGTTGCAGTCAGCTGTAGCGTAGTGACGGCCCGATCAACAGCTCCACCCGATTTCGTGTCTCATGCTAGTTTTGTTCTCGTGCGGTTACGTTTCTCGTGCGGTTACGTTTCTCGTGCGGTTACGTTTCTCGTGCGGTTACGTTTTCCGGCTAGCTGCGGTTACGTTTCTCATGCGATTACGTTTCTCATGCTAGTTCTGTTCCCATGCGTTACATTTCTTATGCTAGTCACGTTCTCATGCTAGTTATGTTCTCATGTGTTGCGGTTCTCACGCTGGTTGTGTTTCTCGTGCGGATGCGTTTCTCGTGCGTTGCGTTTCTCGTGCAATTATGTTCACATTTGTTTGAGTTCTCATGTGTTTATGTTTTCTCATGCAATTTATGTTCCTCATGTTTCTCATGTAATTTTACGTTTCTCATGTTTCTCATGTAATTTTACGTTTCTCATGTAATTTTACGTTTCTCATGTTTCTCATGTAATTTTACGTTTCTCATGTTTCTCATGTAATTTTACGTTTCTCATGTTTCTCATGTAATTTTACATTTCTCATGAAGGTTCAGTTATGATGTTTTCCTAGTTGGAAGCGCTGGTATGTTCATATTAGATTCATGGCGTTTCACTGCTGGGGGGGTCACCCATCACGTTTATGAGTGCCTACGGATTGAGATGAGCGTTTCTAATTGGCTTGTACGGTGGCAAGTCTCCTCATCCGTTTCTCATACATTTCACATACATTTCATGCATCTGGGCATTTCTTTTCTCATTTAAAGGCCTGACACGTCTTCAGGTTCATCAGGCCTGAGTGTACGTTTTTTAATTCGCCTGCTACGCCTCAGGTTGCTCGGCCTGTGCAAATTCTTGGGATTGTTGCTTTCTCAGTCCTGCTCATACTTTGTATTGTTAGTACATTGGTTCATTCTTCACATTGTAGGTTTTGCTACGTCACACCGCGGCAGTTTTCCTATCTCGTTACTCTCGAGACTGTCACCATTAGTCCTGCACTTACCTTCATTTCATTTACTTATATACACGTCAGGGTGATATCTTCACGGTTATCATGACTATACATGACGCTACTGCGTTTTTTAATCAGTCACCTGCATAAGTAGCGGTTAGGGTAGGAAGGGGTTTCCTGTTTCTTAGGGTTCGTTGGTTATTTCTTGTTTTAACGGTGTTGTTCTTGTTTGTAGAGGTCGTGTCACGGGCAGTAGATGTCGAAGACTTTGCCGCCATCCGTCCTTCGCTTAGGGTCTCTGTACATAGGAGCTCGCACTCCTTGCAAACTCCCGTTTCGGCCATCTCTCTGGCAGTGGCATAGGGTTAGGTGGAAGGGTTTTGGTCCTAGGGCAGAAGTTGGATGCCTGCGCACTGGCACTCGGCTGAATGCTCTCCCATGTAGTAGGCTGTTAGGTAGTTTTCCACTGTCGGGACAGTTTCTGCCTCGTTTTAGTGTCCAAACGGGGTCCTGCTGATCTACGGAAATGGACGTCGCTGAGGTTTGATCAACAAGTCATTTTAAATTTCAGCCTAGGAAGCTCATGACACGATCCGGGATACCTTCCAGGCTTTTCCACCTGGGTATCCTGGTTTATTTTGTCACGTACATTCGATGTCTACATGCTTTCATTGTCTTTTAGTTTGTTTTTGGCACTTTCAGCTCAAGCGG
Organism: Rana muscosa; assembly: GCA_029206835.1. Taxonomy (NCBI): domain Eukaryota; kingdom Metazoa; phylum Chordata; class Amphibia; order Anura; family Ranidae; genus Rana; species Rana muscosa. The sequence continues at coordinate 345,164,487 of CM055116.1, read as the reverse complement.
TCCTACAAGCTGGTGCTCGGTCAGTCTTGGGTCGTCTCGTGATGGCGTCTGCGAGCGTGCCCGGGCATGGGCCAATTGCCTTTTCCCTGGTGCGCTCTTCTTCGCTAGCTCGGTACATGACACATTGCTGTTCCCTGCTGCCTAAACCAGGGTTGCTCCTTATGCTCACGCCGGCCGTGCTTTCAGGTTAGGTGCAGTGTCTGCTGCTTCTCGCCAGGGGGTTCGCTTTCACGTTGTTGAGGAGTTGGGTTGGTGGGATTCAGCATTCATTTCCGGACATGTTCCGCATCCACATGTCAAGTCTTCACAAGCTTTCTTGCATTGGCTGCTCGAGGTTGCATACGGTTACTTTCATTTCAGTCTCTTTGCGAGCTCATCCTACTGTCTTATTTTTCCCCCTTTTAGGCATACCGACCATGTGACCCCGGCACACCCCAGGTCACTTTCCCTGTTTTCCCCTCAGTCATTTCCCGCACGTACCTTAGACTCCGAGTACAAGTTAGAAGGCGGGACCGCAGGTCCTGCCTGAATTTGTAGGAGGAGTCGGAAGGTTTTTAAACCCGCCCTCTCTCCTCCTTGCCTGTCGTCATTTCTCTCATGCCCCACCCACCCTTCCCCTTTTTTCTTGTTATTTCTTCTCCTTTACTTTTACTTGGGTATGCCCCCTTTTAGGCATACCGACCATGTGACCCCGGCACACCCCAGGTCACTTTCCCTGTTTTCCCCTCAGTCATTTCCCGCACGTACCTTAGACTCCGAGTACAAGTGTGTTTATGGTAACTGAACAGTGTGCAAGAAAAAATAGCTTACTGTTTTCTCCAGAGGAGAGTAAGAAAAATCCCAAGAAATTCTTTAACCACATCAATACTGGGCACTTAAACCCCCTTCCTTCCCAGACCAATTTTCAGCTTTCAGTGCTCTCGCACTTTGAATGACAATTATTCAGTCATGCTACACTGTACCCAAATGAAATTTTTATCATTTTGTTCACACAAATAGAGCTTTCTTTTGGTGGTATTTGTTCACAATTTCATTTTCAATTTTTTGCGATAAAAGCGAAAAAAGAGCGAATATTTTGAAAAAAAAAAAACATTTTCTACATTCTGTTTTAAAAGAAATCCAAACAAATCAAATTTCGGCAAAAATTTAGGCCAAAATGTATTCTGCTACATGTCTTTGGTAAAAAAAATCCTGATAAGTGTATGATAATTGGTTTGTGTGAAAGTTATAGAGTCTACAAACTAAGCTACGCATTATTGCAAATTGATCAATCCTAATATACTGATGGCCTATCTCATTTCTTGAGGCCCTAAAATGTCAGGACAGTAAAAATCCCCCCCAAATGACCACTTTTTGGAAAGAAGACAGTCGGAGGTATTTAGTAAGAGGCATCGTGAATTTTTTGAAGTTGCAATTTTTTTCCCACAATGCCTTGGAAAATTAAGAAATATATATATATTTTTTTTTTCTTCACAAAGTTGTCAATTTAGAAGATGTTTCTTACACATAGTATGTACATAGCAAAAATAACACCCCAAAATACATTCTGCTACTCATCCTGAGTATGGCGATACCCAGTGTGTGAGACTTTTCCACATCCTGGCCACATACAGAGGCCAAACATCCAAGTACCTATCACATTTTTGAAGGCCCTGGAGAACAAGGACAATGGAATTACCCACAAAATGACCCCATTTTGGAAAGAAAACAACCCAATGTATATTCTATGAGGCATAATAAGTCTTTTGAACATGTCATTTCTTTCCAAAAGTTTTGGGAATATGTGGAAAAAAAAATTAAACATATATTTTTTTCACAAAGTTGTCAATTTAGAAGATCTTTCTAACACATAGTATGTACATAGCAAAAATAACACCCCGAAATACATTCTGCTACTCATCCTGAGTATGGCGATACCCAGTGTGTGAGACTTTTCCACATCCTGGCCACATACGGAGGCCAAACATCCAAGTAGCACCATCAGGCGCTCTAAAGGCATAAATTACACATTTCATTTCCTGAGTACCTATCACATTTTTGAAGGCCCTGGAGAACAAGGACAATGGAATTACCCACAAAATGACCCCATTTTGGAAAGAAAACAACCCAATGTATCTTCTATGAGGCATAATAAGTCTTTTGAACATGTCATTTCTTTCCAAAAGTTTTGGGAAAATGTGGGAAAAAAATTAAAAAAATTTTTTTTCACAAAGTTGTCAATTTAGAAGATCTTTCTAACACATAGTATGTACATAGCAAAAATAACACCCCAAAATACATTCTGCTACTCGTCCTGAGTATGGCGATACCACATGTGTGAGACTTTTCCACATCCTGGCCACATACGGAGGCCAAACATCCAAGTAGCACCATCAGGCGCTCTAAAGGCATAAATTACCGTATTTATCGGCGTATAACACGCACTTTTTTCCCCTTAAAATCAGGGGAAAATCGTGGGTGCGTGTTATACGCCGATACTCCGAATTCCCCTGCTGAAAACGAGCGAGAGGAGCGAGCGGAGCCGAAGCCGAAGTACAATCGGCTTTACTCGGCTCCTCTCGCAGTCCCGCCCATCTCTGACTGCGCCGCTGACGGAGAAAGCCGAGTGTACTTCGCCTAGTCTCGGCTCCTCTCGCAGTCCTGCCTGTGACTGTGAGCAGACACGAGTCTAGGCGAAGTACACTCGGCTTTCTCCGTCAGCGGCGCAGTCAGTGGAGATGGGCGGAACTGCGAGAGGAGCCGAGTCCAGCCGAAGTACACTCGGCCCCGCTCGCTCCTCTCCACAGAAATCGGCGCCAAATTTTAAAAACCGCCGGGACTGACACAATCGCAAAGGCACTGGGCACGGCTGCAGATGGACAGATGAACACTGGGCACGGCTGCAGATGGACAGATGGACACTGGGCACGGCTGCAGATGGACAGATGGACACTGGGCAAGGCTACAGATGGACAGATGGACACTGGGCACGGCTGCAGATGGACAGATGGACACTGGGCACGGCTGCAGATGGACAGATGGACACTGGGCAAGGCTGCAGATGGACACTGGGCAAGGCTGCATGCTGCATTTAAATGTAAGTTTTTTTTCCTTGAATTTCCCTCCTAAAAGTTTTTTTCCTTAAAATTCCCTCCTAAACTTGGGGTGCGTGTTATACGCCGGTGCGTGTTATACGCCGATAAATACGGTACACATTTCATTTCCTGAGTACCTATCACATTTTTGAAGGCCCTGGAGAACAAGGACAATGGAATTACACACACAATGACCCCATTTTGGAAAGAAAACTACCCAATGTATATTCTATGAGGCATAATAAGTCTTTTGAACATGTAATTTCTTTCCAAAAGTTTTTGGAAAGTGTGGAAAAAAAATTAAAACATATTTTTTTTTCACAAAGTTGTCAATTCAGAAGATCTTTCTAACACATAGTATGTACACAGCAAAAATAACACCCCAAAATACATTCTGCTACTCGTCCTGAGTATAGTGATACCCCATGTGTGAGACTTTTCCACAGCCTGGCCACATACAGAGGCCCAACATGCAAGTAGCACCTTCAGGCTTCTAACACATAGCATGTACACACCAAGAATTACACCCCAAAATACATTCTGCTGAGCAAAAGGTAATAAAAAAAGGCTCACCTATGGTTTTAGCAGGCAGGAATACCGTTCCAGAGCAGTCAAAGCATTGGTCCAGACAGCCATAGGAAATGTCCAGGAATTGTCCAGCAGGGAAACAGAGATATGGAAACCTATGAACATGGTCCATGGTTTAGCAGGCAGTTCAGGTGGCAGGCAGAGGCATGGCCAGTTCAGGTGGCAGGCAGAGGCATGGCCAGTTCAGGTGGCAGGCAGAGGCATGGCCAGTTCAGGTGGCAGGCAGAGGCATGGCCAGTTCAGGTGGCAGGCAGAGGCACGGCCAGTTCAGGTGGCAGCACTATAACATTTAGGCCTTGGTCAGGAAAGACCTAAGAACAGGGGTAGAGGCTTCTTCCCACCCAAATCTCTACGAAGCCTCCGAGTCTCCAGACCCTAATCCGAGAAAAACAAAACCTGGAGAAAAACATTTTCTCCACTCGGAAACTCTTTTCTGGAGCCCCTCAAATATGTGAGACCCCTGTGCTGTACTCAAATGATCAGTTTAGGAGGCAGGCAAAAAGCATGGTCATTTAACAGGCCGAGGTCAATTCACATTGAAGGCAGAAACATGGTTGGCAGAGGCATAGTCGAAAACAGTCCGGGTCATTCACAGAAATGGCAGATGGTGGAAACTGGAAAAAAAATCATCTTCACTTTACTAATAGTTTAGTAGAGTATGATAGCTCTGAAAGCACTTTCCAATACAAAGGCCTGGCTGGGAGGTACATTGGGGACAGTAGTATCGGGTGTCACGACAAATTCCTCTACTTGAACACACACAACATTTTTTTGGGGGTTTGCGACCTGTTTCGGTAAGAGGGAGGATTTCGGAGAAGTGCCTTTCGTGGAGTCTGGCTACTGCATCGGAGCGAATTAGTTGAGGGGCTTGGCCATGGGGATAGAGAAGGGCTTCGATCACGTCTTCTTGGAATTTTAGATAGGTTAGGGAACTTTGGGTGCACTTAGAAAAAATGATATAAGAATTGAAAAGGGCCAGTTGCATCAAATAAATGGCAACTTTTTTGTACCAAAACAGTGATTTCCTGGTGGCCAAGTAGGGCTGCATCATCTGGTCGTTCATATCCACCCCCCCCATGTAAAGATTATAGTCATGCACACATTTTGGCTTCTGGACGGGGCCTCTTCTTCTCTGCAGTTCCACCAAGGTGTCATCATGCATTGTGGAAAGGATGTAGACATCTCTTTTTTTATCTCTCCACTTCAATGCTAGGACCTCTTCAGTCCGCATACTGGCCATTTCCCCCTGTTTCAGTTTCTTGGCAACCAATCTCTGTGGGAAGCCTTTACGGTTGGTCCGTGCTGTCCCACAGGCCACAGTTTTCTTTTGGTACAGATGGCAAAAAAGTGGGAGACTTGTATAGAAATTGTCTACGTATAGGTGGTAACCTTTCCCAAGCAATGGTTCAATCAGCTGCCAGACAATTTTGCCACTTGTTCCCATGTAGGTAGGGCATCCAGGGGGGTTTAGCTGTCTGTCTTTTCCCTCATAAATTATAAAATCATATGTGTAACCCGTGGCCCTGTCACATGCCTTATAAAATTTTACCCCACGTCTGGCTCTTTTACTGGGGAGGTATTGCTTTATTCCAAGTCTTCCTGTGAAGTGTACTAATGATTCATCTACACATATATTTACATCAGGGGTAAACATCTGCTTGAAGCTGGCGCAAAAAAAATTGATTAGGGGCCGAATTTTAAATAATTTATCATAATTGGGATGATTTTGAGGGAGGCATTGGGCATTGTCGTTGAAGTGTAGAAACCTCATTATCATCTCGTAACGGGTTTTTTTCATAAAAGATGAATAGATTGGCATGTGGTAGATAGGTCGGGTAGACCAGTAGGAATGGAGTTAATTTTTTTTGTCAGCCCCATATTGAGGGTTAGGCCAAGGAAAATTTTAAATTCTTCCACGGTGAGGGGTTTCCAAACAAAGGGATGGGCATAGGAAGAATTTGGATTGTTGGCTATATATTGACTGGCGTATAGATTACACTGCTCCACAATGTAGGTTAGGATATCATCAGTAAAAAATAATTCAAAATAATAAATCGGGGTAGCATTTTCCGACTGTATCTGAGGGCCTGGCTGGGCTGTAAAAGGGGGAATGATAGGTTCTACTGACGTATCAGGCAGCCATGTTGGATACAGTAGAAGATCGGGGAGGCTAGTATGGGCCCTGCCTTGTTGTTGATGGGACGCCCCATTGCTAGCATTTGGCCTATCCTTTAGAAAAGTTGCAGAACTGCTGGCGGATGCCTGCCTATCCTGGCGTGATGCGCTGCTGGCGGATGCCTGCCTATCCTGGCGTGATGCGCTGCTGGTGGATGCCTGCCTATCCTGGCGTGATGCGCTGCTGGCGGATGCCTGCCTATCCTGGTGTGATGCGCTGCTGGTGGATGCCTGCATATCATCATGGAGTCCTGCGCTGCTGGTGGATGCCTGCTGGTGGATGTCCTGGAGTGCTGCGCTGCTGGTGGATGTCTGCGGCGCCTGCTCATAACTCCTGATCTCACTTGTTACGATTCTATCCTCAGTTTCTATTTCAGAGCCACTACTTTCCTCTGGATAATATTCACTATCCGATTCTGACAGAGAGAGTTCCTCGCTACTCTCGTCCGACATACCCTGGAGTATCTGGAGAGCCTCCTCGCTGCTGTAGAATCGTTTAGCCATGTGGGCAGATGTGCCAGATGTTGGCGGTCAGATGTGCCAGATGTTGGCGGTCAGATGTGCCAGATGTTGGCAGGGCAGATGTTGGCGGGCAGCTGTTGGCGGTCAGGTGTTGGCGGCCAGATGTGTCAGATGTTGGCGGGCAGATGTGCCAGATGTTGGCAGGGCAACTGTTGGCGGTCAGATGTTGGTGGGCAGATGTCAGATGTTGGCGGCCAGATGTTGGCGGGCAGATGTGGCAGCTGTTGGCGGGCAGATGTGGCAGCTGTTGGCGGGCAGATGTGGCAGCTGTTGGCGGGCAGATGTTTACTGCCAGATGTTGGGAGTCAGATGTGCCAGATGTTGGCAGGGCAGATGTTGGCGGGCAGATGTGCCAGCTGTTGGCGGGCAGCTGTTGGTGGTCAGATGCTGGCGATCAGATGTTGGCGGGCAGCTGTGCCAGATGTTGGCGGGCAGCTGTTGGCGGGCAGATGGCGGGCAGATGTGGCAGCTGTTGGCGGGCAGATGTGACAGCTGTTGGTGGGCAGATGTGGCAGCTGTTGGCGGGCAGATGTTTACTGCCAGATGTTGGGAGTCAGATGTGCCAGATGTTGGCGGGCAGATGTGCCAGCTGTTGGCGGGCAGCTGTTGGCAGTCAGATGCTGGCGATCAGATGTTGGCGGGCAGATGTGCCAGATGTTGGTGGGCAGCTGTTGGCGGCCAGATGTTGGCGGGCAGCTGTGCCAGATGTTGGCGGGCAGCTGTGCTAGATGTTGGCGGGCAGATGCGCAAGATGTTGGCGGGCAGATGCGCAACATGTTGGCGGGCAGATGCGCAACATGTTGGCGGGCAGATGCGCCAGATGTTGGTGGGCAGCTGTTGGTGGGCAGCTGTTGGCGGGCAGCTGTGCCAAATGTTGGCGGGCAGCTGTGCCAGATGTTGGCGGGCAGATGCGCAAGATGTTGGCGGGCAGATGCGCAAGATGTTGGCGGGCAGATGTTTTCACTGTTTTATGGACACTGTGTTTTGGGGACACTGTGTTTTGGGGACACTGTTTTGGGGACACTGTTTTGGGGACACTAGCTGGGTGATCAGTGGGTAAACAGCAGACAAACAGCTAAAAACTCACTGATCTCCCGGCTGCAGCACAGATTGTCTCTTCCTCTCCTCACTGACAGGCTCTGTGTGAGGAGAGGAAGAGATCAGAGCAGTTACAACTGCTCTGTGTTTACATTACATGACGGCTGTCATTGGACAGCCGTCATGTCATCAGGAGGGCCAATCACATGGCCCTCCTGTTTGCACACACCTTCTATCTCTGTGGGGTACAGGCAAATCGGGATCGCGCCGCTGCGTGTGCACGTGGCGGCGCGATCCCCTCACAAGTGCCAGACCCCCCTCTGTGTTTACATCACGATGGCTGTGATTACACACAGCCATCGTGCAGATCAGGAGGGCGAATCACAGTGCCCTCCTGCTGTTCCGAGATGCGGCGTGTCCGCGGGACACGCGCGCATCGGGATCGCGCGGGTGCGCGCGCGATCACGCTCCTTCTGAAGGATGTTCAGGAACGTCCACTCAGAAGGAGAGAGCACCCACCCGGCCGTATATATACAGTGGCCGGGTGGGAAGTGGTTAAGTACATAAATAGTAAAAGAGGGAGGACAGATCATATTGACGCCATACAAGAATGATAAAGGGATTCTGGTTACAAAGGATGGCGAGATGGCGATTGTTTTGAATGTATTCTTCTCCTCAGTCTTCACGAGGGAAACGGGGGGGCTTCAGAAACCAAAACTGCAATTTATGTCACAGGAAGCACCACGATGGTTAACAGAGTATAAATTCAGAAACAGACTTGAAAAACTTAACATAAATAAGTCTGTCCTGGGACTAATCTTATTTGATTTATTCATAAATGACCTGGAGGATGGATTAAACAGCTCAATCTCGGTATTTGCAGACAATACTAAGCTAAGCAGGGCAATAGCTTCTCCGCAGGATGTGGAAACCTTGCAAAAAGATGTGAACAAATTAATGGGGTGGGCAACTAAATGGCAAGTGAGGAAAATTTTTAAATAATGCATTTAGGTGGCAAAAATATGAATGCAATCTACTCACTAGGGGGAGAACCTCTGGGGGAATCTAGGGTGGAAAAGGATCTGGAGGTCCTAGTAGATGACAGGCTCAGCAACGGCATGCAATGCCAAGTTGCTGCAAGCATAGCCAATAGAATATTGGCATCCAATAAAAAGGGAATTAACGGCAGAGAAAAAACAATAGTTCTCCCACTCTACAAGAGTTCCCCACAGTTAGTACCCTCCCTACAGCACTAGTATCACCAGACTTGGAATCTCTCATTGAGAGAACACTAGATGACATTTTAATTACACCACTAAGAGATCTGGAAGCTACACCAGCCTTTCTAAGCTTCCAGGCCCAATTTTTCCCTGCAGACCCCCTAGACTTTTCTACTATGATGGCCACTTTCTCTAAAATGTTATCCAGGGTTTTGGCACAAACAGCTACCCAAATTACATCTATCCTCCAGGCCGACCTACAAAACCTGAGCACCAGGATTGAAGCAATAGAACTAAAAGTGGACAAAACTGTGGCTAGGGCCAATCAGAACACTGCACGCATACAGGATCTACAAGATCAGTTGGAAACTGCCCTCTCCAAAATTTACGCCCTGGAAAACAGGTCTAGGAGATATAACTTTTGCATTAGGGGCCTACCAGGATCTATTAAAAATGTCCACACAGGGGTACATTCCTTCATAAAAGATCTCTTGCCAGATTTCCCAGAACATCGCTTGGAGCTGAACAGAGCTCTCAGAGCCCTGCAACCACCCCGTCCTGATGGAATTCCTAGAGGTATAGTGGTAAATCCCCACTTCTACCAGCTGAACGTGGATTTCGTGTGCATCTCTAGGGACAAGGATCAACTTACTATCCAGGGGCATCCGATCCAAGTGTTCGCTGATCTATCTCCCTCTACCATCCAGAAGAGATTCTCTCCAACCCTTATGGATGGTCATGTCACAGAAATCTGTTAAATCTTATCCTCAACCTCATCCCACAAAGCTTTTGGCTCCTCTAAGAGGTCTTCTCTTAAGAGCCTGCTCACCCCCTGCTGGAAAAATCAACAATCCAAGACTACTTGGGACTCCCATCTTCCTTGAATCCTGAATCATTTAATGTGTTGAGCTATCTCATTATTTTTCGTTGTTTTTGGTTCATTACGTGGGGTACACCCTGTCGCTCCAGCTGTATTTTCTACAGACTGACTTTTTCTCCTCATGAGTTTGCTGTTCTTAATCCAAGTTTCCCAAGAATTACGGATCCCCTCCCCTGTTGCTCTAGTTCTTTTGGGAGCAAGGGGCAAAATAAATAACTTTGAACCTCTTCTTTAGGAACTCTAACTCTTAGACAAATTGTATTTTTTTGCATTATGGTTTTGTTCCTTTTTATTATTAAAGTCCCATCCTGGGGTACCAGTTGAATCAGTTGCAGCCACCCAAGTTAGGTTGGCCTTTCACGATCTGCCCTTCCCGAGAGTGGGACTCCTAAGTCCTTGGGGGTTCCTAAAGTTAGTTCCTAAAGGTTAGTCCTAAAGTCTCTAGTGGGGCTATACCCACCTGAGTACTACCATTTTGATGGTTACTAGGCTGGAGCAGTTACTATGCTACTCCATCTGTCTCCGCATTGTGGATGTTCCCTGATACTGAGACAGATTTTTGTCCTCCTATCAGGCGGACATTGTTGTTATTTTGTAATGTAGTAGGAAGCGGCAGGTAAGTTCCTACTTCTCTGGGAGACACAAGAACAGGAAGCGCCTCTGGGTGCAGACTGTATAAAAAGTTTAATTAAATATAAAGGTTTGTAAAAACACTCACATTTAAGTGGTAAGTTTGTGCATGATAAGGTCCCAAACAACCAGGGTAATCAGTGATATCTGTCTCTATGGAGCTCTATGGAGCTGATGGATGTGCTGTCTCTGCAGTTGTCTCTGTAGCCACTAGATGGTATACAGCCAGCAGCAGTGGATGGACATCAGAGCGAGGCTTGAGGAGCAGACTGTAATCCAGGTGAGGAGAGATGATGTCACTGGAATACGCAACTTTTCTCGAGCTGGCGTGCCGTGAATGACGTGACGGCCGCGCTCATTCTTCAGGCTAATTTGCAGGAACCAGTGACAAAGGATATAAGGAGAGGGAGGGGAGGGGGAGTGGCCGGAATGGAATGCACTCTGTGCAGCAGTGCTGGGACAAGGCCATTTGGTGCCCAGGGCGAAGATGGCAAACTGCGCCCCCCCCCATTTTTAAGAAAGAATGAAAGAATCAATGTCGTTTCAAAACAAGAATATACTTAAAACAATACAAATTCAATTAGGTTTAATGCGATAGAAACAGAGTTCACTCACACATTTTAATTCTATGTACAAATCCCCCCACTTTCCCAGCCCTCCTCTCTGCACAAATTCCCCCAACATTCCCAGCCCTCCTCTCTGCACAAATCCCCCCACATTCCCAGCCCTCCTCTCTGCACAAATCCCCCCACATTCCCAGCCCTCCTCTCTGTACACATCCCCCCACTTTCCCAGCCCTCCTCTCTGCACAAATTCCCCCAACTTTCCCAGCCCTCCTCTCTGCACAAATCCCCCCAACTTTCCCAGCCCTCCTCTCTGCACAAATCCCCCCACATTCCCAGCCCTCCTCTCTGTACACATCCCCCCACTTTCCCAGCCCTCCTCTCTGCACAAATTCCCCCAACTTTCCCAGCCCTCCTCTCTGCACAAATCCCCCAAACTTTCCCAGCCCTCCTCTCTGCACAAATCCCCCCACATTCCCAGCCCTCCGCTCTGCACAAATCCCCCCACTTTCCCAGCCCTCCTCTCTGCACAAATCCCCCCCAACTTTCCCAGCCCTCATCTCTGCACAAATCCCCCCACTTTCCCAGCCCTCCTCTCTGTACACTTCCCCCCACTTTCCCAGCCCTCCTCTCTGCACAAATCCCCCCAACTTTCCCAGACCTCCTCTCTGTGCACAAATCCCCCCACTTTCCCAGCCCTCCTCTCTGCACAAATCCCCCCCAACTTTCCCAGCCCTCCTCTCTGCACAAATTCCCCCACTTTCCCAGCCCTCCTCTCTGTACACATCCCACCACTTTCCCAGCCCTCCTCTCTGCACAAATCCCCCCCAACTTTCCCAGCCCTCCTCTCTGTGCACAAATCCCCCCACTTTCCCAGCCCTCCTCTCTGTACACATCCCCCCACTTTCCCAGCCCTCCTCTCTGCACAAATCCCCCCTAAATGTCCCAGCCCTCCTCTCTGCACAAATCCCCCCACTTTCCCAGCCCTCCTCTCTGCACAAATCCCCCCAACTTTCCCAGCCCTCCTCTCTGTGCACAAATCCCCCCAACTTTCCCAGCCCTCCTCTCTGTGCACAAATCCCCCCTAAATTTCCCAGCCCTCCTCTCTGCACAAATCCCCCCACTTTCCCAGCCCTCCTCTCTGCACAAATCCCCCCAACTTTCCCAGCCCTCCTCTCTGTGCACAAATCCCCCCAACTTTCCCAGCCCTCCTCTCTGTGCACAAATCCCCCCAACTTTCCCAGCCCTCCTCTCTGCACAAATCCCCCCACTTTCCCAGCCCTCCTCTCTGTACACATCCCCCCACTTTCCCAGCCCTCCTCTCTGCACAAATCCCCCCAACTTTCCCAGCCCTCCTCTCTGCACAAATCCCCCCAACTTTCCCAGCCCTCCTCTCTGCACAAATCCCCCCACTTTCCCAGCCCTCCTCTCTGTACACATCCCCCCACTTTCCCAGCCCTCCTCTCTGCACAAATCCCACCAACATTCCCAGCCCTCCTCTCTGCACAAATCCCCCCAACTTTCCCAGCCCTCCTCTCTGCACAAATCCCCCCAACTTTCCCAGCCCTCCTCTCTGCACAAATCCCCCCAACTTTCCCAGCCCTCCTCTCTGCACACATCCCCCCACTTTCCCAGCCCTCCTCTCTGCACACATCCCCCCACTTTCCCAGCCCTCCTCTTTGCACAAATCCCCCCAACTTTCCCAGCCCTCCTCTCTGCACACATCCCCCCAACTTTCCCAGCCCTCCTCTCTGCACACATCCCCCCACTTTCCCAGCCCTCCTCTCTGCCCCTCCACAGTCCACACATACGTTTTCCCAGTTCTTCTCCATGCTCAAATCCTCTCACACACTTTTACAGTTCAGTCTCTGCAGAGCGCGCTCTCTCTCTCTCCTTTCCCCCTCCCCCACCTCTTCCACTGCCAGTGCTCCAGTCCAGACCATATGGTATGCGCAGGCTTTTTTTTTTTGCAGGTGATCGAGGAGCTGTAGCTGGGGCGGAGTTTCAGGGCTCCTCCGTGCTACATTGTAAAGGCGGGGACGGAAGCTGCCTCCTGCATCAACACAGGCAGCTGTACATTGCCGCGCTGGGAGCCGAAGGATGCGAGGGCTGCGCAGCACTAGTGTGTGATGACGGGTTGGAGCAGAAAGCCCTGAGAAGGCCACTTCACTGCGCCCCCCCCACCCCCAATAAATTGTACCGCCCAGGGCATCCGCCCCTTCCGCCCCCCCTTGTACCGGCTCTGCTGTGCAGAGATACACAGGTGTAATGCAGATGACACATCACAGGCTGGGAAATGAGGATGTGCTGCAAATGCTTGCTGGCTAATAACATCATGAATTAATAAAACAAACTGATTGGCGGTATCACAGGGAAGACCGGAAATTAATAAAACAGACACAAAGCAAAAATTAATCAATAATAATGATGATAATAAATCATGTGTTTTAAAAAATGTGTGTTAAAATATATATATATATATCTTGAAAAACGCATTTTAAAAAACGCATCTTAAAAAACGGCAATAAAAACAGCAGCAGAACTGAATATGATATAGACCGGGGGTGTACAAAAAGAAGGGAGTGCATCTGCCTAGTGCATATGGGGTGGATGTGAAATAAATGGGGGATTTTATAGGGGGGGGAAGATGGGGCGAAAGAAGGGAATGTTTTATGGAACAAGTAGAGGTGTAAAAGGAAAAAAATAGATGAGGTGATGTAACTGGATGTATATGTATATGTGAGGGGGGAGGAAAAGGAGGGGGGAGGTGAAGAGGGGGGGGAAGGGAGAATAAGGAGAAAAAGTGGGAAAGGTGTAAGACATCAGTATTGGTTGAGGAAAGGGGAATTGGAGGCTCGACATACCCAAGAGGTATCATAGAGGTAGGAATGAGCGAGGGGGATGAAGTGTAGGAACTGAAAGTAAAGGCAATGCTATAGATGGATTCTATAAAACAATGCTGTGGACTTACAGTAAAACATCAGAAAGAATCATCATCTTGGCCATGAAAAATAGACTAGATGCTATTTAGAGGATGCTTGCGAAAGGGCATCGAGACTGTATATCCAACACGTCTCCCTTGCGCAGAGCTTTTTGAATCGCTCGGCCATGGGCAAGAGTCTTGAAATTTGTTCTATCACCCAGACTCGCAGTCCGGTGGTCTGGCCTTGGTGTGCCACAGCACAATGTCTGGGGATGCTGTGTGGGTCCGTCCCACCCTCAATGTTCCTCCTGTGTTTACCAAAATGCTGTCTGAGCGGCCGAATGGTACAACCAACGTATATTAGGCCACATGGGCAGATAAGGCCATATACTACGTAATCAGAGGAACAATTATAGAAGTCTTTCAAAAGATAGGTTTTCCCTTTTGTGCAGAATGATTTCTGGCCATGTTCTACAAATTGGCATGTTTTGCAGAGATTTTTGCGGCATTGGAACATTCCTACTAAAGGAATGAGTGTAGGTAGTGGGGAAAAGACTGGAGTGGTTGTAAATTTACTAGGAGCAATTTTATTCTTGAGATTGGGGACCCTTCGATATGCGACCCTTGGATGTGAAGGAAGGATGGATTTGAGATGGGGGTCTTGTTGCTGTGAGCGCGGACTTAACCCTTTTCCTCTCTTCATCCCCCCCACACCATATCCCATTTATATTACCATCCAGTATACTGCACCTGCACTGCCAATGTGCATCAATCATTGACTTCTTCACAAAGAGTGGACTTGTTGCCTCTTTGTGCATATAATTGTATGCTCATTCAGTACTTTTTTGTTTGTTCACCATTGGATGCTTTTTTTGGTTTTCAGTTTTGCGCCATTTTACTTTTATACTTCTCTGGGAGGGAGGTCGTTTCTAATAATGATGTTTAACAGATTTATTTATGTGCCAGATTACACCTGATTACACCCTTACATTTCTTATTGCATTCTTTGCACAGTTGGAATGCTGATGATGTTTCCCCAGCCTTGTATTTTTTGAAGGCCGTCTTCTTTGCTTTTATATGATTTTTTTATGTTGGCGTTAAGCCACCCAGTGCTTTTATTAGCTCTTTTAAATTTACTGTATTACCCTTTGGTAACACAGAGGAAAAATGGGTGTGCTTTAGAAGTATATTAAATAAGAGTATTAGCCAGTGTCTGTAAGAAAGGCATGTGTGTTTATGGTAACTGAACAGTGTGCAAGAAAAAATAGCTTACTGTTTTCTCCAGAGGAGAGTAAGAAAAATCCCAAGAAATTCTTTAAGTACATAAATAGTAAAAGAGGGAGGACAGATCATATTGACGCCATACAAGAATGATAAAGGGATTCTGGTTACAAAGGATGGCGAGATGGCGATTGTTTTGAATGTATTCTTCTCCTCAGTCTTCATGAGGGAAACGGGGGGGCTTCAGAAACCAAAACTGCAATTTATGTCACAGGAAGCACCACGATGGTTAACAGAGTATAAATTCAGAAACAGACTTGAAAAACTTAACATAAATAAGTCTGTCCTGGGACTAATCTTATTTGATTTATTCATAAATGACCTGGAGGTAGGGTTGCCACCTTTTTGTCAAGCCAAACCTGAACACTTCAGCAGCGCACGCCAATTTTTTCTTTTTTTTGTAGTACATTCAATGTATTACCTCTGTACAAAGCAATGCACAGCAATTTTCTGATTAAATAACATTTCTAATCATATGGAGTTAATTACAGGAGTTCCTCTTTGCATCAGAGTCAACATAGTTCCCCTTCTACATCTGAATCCACAGAGTTTCCCTTTATAGCTAAATCTGCAGGAGAGGTGTGTGGAGGGTATGATGGGGGCAGTATGTACAGGAGAGGACTGTGGTGGGTATGATGGGGGCAGTATGTACAGGAGAGGACTGTGGAGGGGATGGTGGGGGCAGTATGTACAGGAGAGGACTGTGGAGGGGATGATGGGGGCAGTATGTACAGGAGAGGACTGTGGAGGGGATGATGGGGGCAATATGTACAGGAGAGGACTGTGGAGGGGATGATGGGGGCAGTATGTACAGGAGAGGACTGTGGAGGGGATGATGGGGGCAGTATGTACAGGAGAGGACTGTGGAGGGGATGATGGGGGCAGTATGTACAGGAGAGGACTGTGGAGGGGATGATGGGGGCAGTATGTACAGGAGAGGACTGTGGAGGGGATGATGGGGGCAGTATGGGGAAGGATTTCTTAAGGTGTCTATGGGGTTACCAGGGAGTGATGTTGGGAAGAGGAAAGTGACCATGGAATGATGTCCCTCAGCTGGGGAGGGGGGGTAGGAAGCAGCTCTGAGTGATGTCTGTATGAAGTGGTCTGGGGGTGATACAAGCTGGGGGGAGTGGGGGGCTGAGAAGTGGTCAGATATTGATCTCTATAATGAAAAAAAAGCTCATCCACTACTATATACAACAATACTGCTCAATGAAAACAATCTGGTATAAGAAGTACATATGTATGTACGGTAAGCCAGCTCCCAGCACTCTGTATACCTGGATGATGTGAAGTTAATGGATGACCATTCATGTAACACTGTGTTATCCAAGCTCTGAGACTGTGCAATGGGAGAAAAAGAAACCCTGGACTGCCGCACTCTGTATAGACAGTTATTTATTCCAAAATTTCAGGTAAAAAATCCAAATTCAAAATAAATCCATAAATCCAAAACAACAAATGCAGATGGTGTGCATGCAGGGAAGGGTGGCTAACGCGTTTCACGTCACGAATTGACGCTTACTCATAGCTCTGAGACTGTGCAACCAGACCACATACACACACTGGTTACATGAATGGTCATAAATGACTTCACATTATCTGGACTGAGGATTTGGAGGTGTTTGTACAGAAGTGTGTTCAGGCCTGGGAGATAGACTGTCAGCTGTGATCCTGCAGACTCCCCACCTCCACACACACTCACTATCTCTTCCGATTCTAATGTCCCCTTCACTGCATCAGTGAAACAAATCCTCCTGAAAGTTTACAGCTTTCCACCCACAGAGACTTGTTACAAACAAAACTCAGCTCACCTCTCCCTGCATCCAGTGTGAACCAGCGTCATCCCGACAGTAGTTCCAGTGAGCTCCGCCTCCCGATTCTCTCACTACCCCACACTAGTAATTGGGGGGGGTTCAGTCAGAGATCAGAGAGATCCTGCCTGCAGGAGACTGGAGGGGGGGGGGAGACAGAAAGGAGCTTCGGATCCTCAACACACACCACAGGCAGTGTATTTAGAGGAAATGCCTCTTCTGCTGTCTCCACAGTGACAGGTGTTCTAATGTTCCCCCTGCACAAATGGTCTATCCCTGGTCTGCGGAGACCAGTCACCAGCTAGCCTCCACTGGCCATCACAGACCGCTTGCACAGACGTCACATGATCCATGCAGCCAATCTCGCACAGGCTGATGTTACAGTGAGTGTGTAATGGCGGCCGACACGGGAATCGCCGCTGTAGATGTTGCTATTATGTGCCCGGGTTTCAGGCGGCTTGAAAACCGGGCACATGTGTCCAAACCCGTACTGTCCGGGTCAAAACCGGACAGGTGGCAACCCTACCTGGAGGATGGAATAAACAGCTCAATCTCGGTATTTGCAGACAATACTAAGCTAAGCAGGGCAATAGCTTCTCCGCAGGATGTGGAAACCTTGCAAAATGATGTGAACAAATTAATGGGGTGGGCAACTAAATGGCAAGTGAGGAAAATTTTTAAATAATGCATTTAGGTGGCAAAAATATGAATGCAATCTACTCACTAGGGGGAGAACCTCTGGGGGAATCTAGGGTGGAAAAGGATCTGGAGGTCCTAGTAGATGACAGGCTCAGCAACGGCATGCAATGCCAAGTTGCTGCAAGCATAGCCAATAGAATATTGGCATCCAATAAAAAGGGAATTAACGGCAGAGATAAAACAATAGTTCTCCCACTCTACAAGACACTGGTCCGGCCGCACATGGAGTATGCCATCCAGTTCTGGGCTCCAGTCCTCAGGAAGGATGTGCTGGAATCGGAGAGAGTACAGAGAAGGGCAACAAAGCTAGTAAAGGGACTGGAGGATCTTAGTTATGAGGAAAGATTACAAGCACTGAACTTATTCTCTCTGGAGAAGAGACGCTTGAGAGGGGATATGATTTCAATGTACAAACACCGTACTGGTCACCCGACAATAGGGATAAAACTTTTCAGTGAAAGGGCATTTAAAAAAGACTCTCACCATTCACTAAAATTAGAGGAAAAGCAATTTAACCGGAAACAGCGTTGAGGGTTCTTTACGGTAAGAGCAGTAAGGATATGGAATTCTCTTCCACAAGCTGTGGTTTCAGCAGGGAGCATAGATAATTTCAAAAATCTATTAGATAGGCACCTAAACAAACACAACATAAAGGGATATACAATGTAATATTCACATAAAAGCACATAAAAGCACACACACACAGGTTGGACTTGATGGACTTGTGTCTTTTTTCAACCTTACCAACTATGTAATTCTGGCAACTATAAAGCTCTGTATACACGATCAGTTTTACCGATGAAAACAGTCCGATGGACTGTTTTCATCTGACAAACCGATCATGTGTGGGCCCCAACGGACTTATTTCTATCAGTGAAAAAAAAATAGAACATGTTTTAAATTTTTCAGATGGAAAAAAAACCTGATAGTAAATTCCGATCGTCTGTGTGGAATGCCATCGGAGAAAAAACCCACGCATGCTCAGACTGAATTTCAAGACGGGAGCGCTCGTTCTGGTAAAACTAGCGTTCGTAATGGAGATAGCACATTCGTCACGCTGTAACGGACTGAAAAGCACGGAGACTGAAAAGCGCAAATCGTCTCTCACCAAACTTTTACTAACACGCGGTAACACAAAATCAGCAAAAGCAGCCCAAAGGGTGGCGCCATTGGATTTGAACTTCCCATTTATAGTGCCGTTGTACGTGTTGTATGTCACGGCGTTTGGGGCGGTCGGAATTTTGTCTGATGGTGTGTACTCAAGACTGATGGAAGTCAGCTTCATCGGAATTCCGATGGAAAAATCCATCGGATTTGATTCCATCGGAAATCCGATCGTGTGTACAGGGCTTTAGGGTCTAATACTTTCATTGGCCAATAAATTGGTAGGTAAAGAACCTCATCACCCAAGCTGATTTATCAAACTCTTTTGGATCTTTTTTCTCATTAAAGTGTATTCTTGTTCTTGGAAGTATGGAAGTAATCATTTTATAAATGTAAGCTCAAAAGTTTAAAATGACTTCTTTCACAAAAATGTAAATCATAACACAAAAAGTAACACAAAATTGAATTTACGTATATTTATGTACATGCCACATTATTTACTTGATCATACAATTCAATATTACATTTACATAAGCATTATATCACCAAATGACTATTATGTAATATAAAACACAAGAAGTTTTGTGTCTATATGCACAAAAGAATATATTTTTTTACCTCAGTTCAATGAAGATATAAGACAGTTGGGATTTGCATATGTAATGTCCTGCTAGGGAAGTAAGCTGTAAGTATTGAGAACCTGACATTTTGCTCTAATTGCCCTTCAAATGTGTAAATCTATTGCCTTCTATACCTATTTATCTAAAGGCTAATGAATATCTGGAAAAAGAGTTTTGACTTTTTCACATAGATTTAAATCCTCACAAATTTATGTCAGAGTCCCTGAACACCTTTGAAAGGCCTTTTTTATTTATTTTACTTTTACATAAACATCCAGCCAGACAGACTAAGATACAGTATACATGAATGTGACCACCAGCTGTCTTTCAGGGAAAAAGCAGAGCCTGGGAAATATAAAATGAATACAGTGCAGCAGGACCATTTTCATTCGTAAAAGAGGGAAAAATAACTGGCAGGCAAGACAGAGGGATTTAAACAATGCAATAAAATGCCAGACAATATAAAGAAACAAATCTTTGGCTATGCAAGTGATGGGATTGCGACACAACGTTTAAAATATTTATTTTGCTGCTAGGTAATAATGCACATAGGAGAAGACTTATTTATTCTTTGAGAGACATTTCTTACACATGAGACTTTGTGACTCTTATTTCCAATTGTCTGTTATTATTCTGTCAGAGACAATAATCTCAAGAAGCACTGATTCATTTTAAAACAATTTGCAAGTGCATTATATAAGAACTTTTTGCTTGCAAAAAATAAATAAAATAAAAATAGGCCCAAGGTAAAATGTCAATTACAATCAGAACATTTTCTCAGCAAGTATGGTAAAGGAATAATTTTCTTCTGAAAGGATTAAAATGCATATAACTATGCAATTGTTTCCACACTGATAATTATCATTTAATTACATTTCGCATAAATTATGTGAAGAGGCAGTAAAATGTTAAAATAGCCACACTAAAAAAATACTTGGTCCAATCCAGATGGTTTTATAAATTTGGTCAATGAATACATGTCTATGTACAGCAGAAGATGCTCCTAAATCTCAAGAGAAATGTGTCCCATGAAGAGAAGACAACCTAGCCCTCCAAAATGTGTTGCCTATGATCATTATAAACTGTCACAAAACAGGGATTTAAAGAGGTTATTATTTCTCGACCAGATTAAGTTTTTAAGACGTTAATACTTTTCACCTATCTGCACAAATCTCAGAATAAGTAGCGATCAGACAAGTTAAAAAACCTGTACAGTTCTGCTATCAGAAATGGAATATTGAAACTGTCAGACTTCCTTCTCCTTTCGTCTTTACTCGCTTAAAATGCACACTCAAGTCCTGAGCAAGCCAAACTTCCATGCTGGTGGCAACAATTGTATGATGGTCAGATCATGCCTAAAAATCCAAGCACTGAGATTCAAGTATTGTTGTGATGATGTGTTAATTCTCATGCCACGGTCGGAAATTCCGACAGCAAAAGTCTGATGTGAGCTTTTGGTCGGAAATTCCGACCGTGTGTATGCTCCATCGGACTTTTGCTGGCGGAATTTCCGGCAGCAAAAGATTGAGAGCAGGTTCTGAAAATTTTAAACGGAAAAAATGAAGATCGGAAATTCCGATCGTCTGTAGCAATTCCGACACGCAAAATTCCAATGCATGGTCGGAAACAATTTGACGCATGCTCGGAAGCATTGAACTTCATTTTGGCTTGTCGTAGTGTTGTACGTCACCGCGTTCTTGACGGTCGAAAGTTCAGAGAACGTTTGTGTGACCAAGCTCGAGCGGAATTCCTTCGGAAAAAACATCCAAGGTTTTTCCGACGGAAAATCCGATCCTGTGTACGGGGCATTAGCCTTGCATCAAGAATTCCTTCAGGCTGTAAAAAAGGTTAATGATGACGCAGTGGTATTTCTGTTGTTGATGCTTGTTACTTTTCTAGGATTGAGTTCATGGGTATTTAGCTTATCAGTACTTTTCTTTCTGCTGCCTTTGATTCACTTTTGTCTGCCTTTAGTGGCCAAGAAAATATTTAAATTTTTCCTTACAATAAATTTGTATTGAACTTTTTGATGCACACAATAATACAATGCAGTTCAATGTTAAGTAATGGAACAGAAAATAACTAAAAGGAAGCATATCAACTTGTGCAAATAATACCATGACACTTCTTGTGTATAGTTGGGACAACAGTACCATAAATGATACACTTATTAGAAGAAAAAAAAAGATTAGAGGTAGACAGATCAGTAGTATGTTCCCAAATCTACAAGGAATTATAGTCTCTTTTTTAGTAATGTACACTTTTTTATACCAAACATACCAGTGAAACCACTCTGCTTGGGCTGTGCAGAGGCAGCCCTTGCTCGAGGCAAACATGCATTTGTAAACACTATGCAACTGAGTGAAGGCAATTACTTCAGAGCAAGAAGGGCAAGAGCTAGAAAGCCAATTGCAAGTGATGGCCAATCTGGCAGATAAAAGGATATGAATAACTATACCTCTAAATGGGTAAGAAAAACTGTCTATACACAAGTTCAAAATGGCAAGTTCTTGAATGGGATACATGCAAATGTTGGTGGCATTTTGGTTCAGTTGGAAAATATCAGACCAATAACTGGACAGGATGTTACATGACCAAAATATGTGTAATAGTGTGGCATGAGATCCACATTCTCTCCAGCATAGAGGTTAGCTGGAGGAGTCTACTGTATGCAGTACGTGAGGAGTTGTGTATCAGCGGAGGGTAATCTTATAGGAACATTGACATAGGTTAGCAGATTTCGAAGCCTTAAAAGGGACATTAAGGGCAAATATTCACTGTGTGACTATAAAGGAGGTTCTCAAATCATATTCCTATTTAACATAAGAGCGTGATTTTCTAAATGTTAGTTTGTCCGGTAATAGATGATAAAAGAGGCATATACCTT
Organism: Rana muscosa; assembly: GCA_029206835.1. NCBI lineage: Eukaryota > Metazoa > Chordata > Amphibia > Anura > Ranidae > Rana > Rana muscosa. The sequence goes on along the minus strand of CM055116.1, from coordinate 345,142,469 downwards.
TAAAGTAAATGTTCTCCTCTGACCAATGCCTGTTTGGGAAAATATTGGAATATGTTAGGGGAGTGTATTAAAGTGGTTGTATACTGTTTTTTTAACTTATACCTACAGGTAAGCCTATACTAAGTCTCCCACGCGCATGCGTGGGAGTGACGACATTGCGGCTCCAGCCACTCACAGCGCTGGAGCCACGATACCCGGAAGACACGCAGAGGAATAATGTCAGCTGCCTCAGCGTGGACCGGGAGGGACACCGACGCCTGGTTCTAAGGTAAGTATTTCATAATGAGCTAGTATGCGGTGCATACTAGCTCATTATGCCTTTTCCTTTACAGGTTTAAAAAAAAAAAAGTCAGCGGGTATACAACTGCTTTAAGCAGTGGGTAATTCTAAGGTACTGAAAATAATCGGTTGTAGGCAGGTTAAATTCATTTTGAAGTGCTGGAAATGGTTTGAGCACTCCAGAGCAGTATAAATCTGATACAAGCATGGTACCTTTCCCTGTCATTGCTTAGATGTTGATGTCAGAATTTAGTAAAAGAAGGGAGGTTAAGGGATCAGTAACTGAACATGGCAAATACCTTTAGGCGTTTTGAGTAGTAGGTGTTGAATTGCTGAGAGTGATGCCAGTATAGTAGGGGAAAGGAGCTTGTCTTTGTTGCACATATGGAGATCCCCAATTAGCCAGTTGTAAAGGGTTTGATTCAGGACTTGAAGGAACTCCCTCCAGATACACTGTGAGTAGGGTGAAACCACACTTTTTGTTGTGCTAATAATGTGGCAAAGTAGTAATCCTTAAAGTGATTGTAAAGTCTTGTTTTTAAAAAAAATAACAAACATGTTACACTTACCTCCTCTGTGCAGTTGGTTTTGCAGAGAGCAGCCTGGATCCTCCTCTTCTCGGGTTCTTCTTCGCTGCTACTGGTCCCTCCCTCCTGTTGAGTGCCCCCACAGTGAGGAGCTTTCTATGCGGCATCTGAGCTGAGTCACAGCTCTGTGTGTCCATTCAGACACGGAGACCCGACCTGGCCCTGCCCCCTATCTCTCCTGATTGGCTAACTGACTTTGATTGACAGCAGCAGGAGCCAATGGATCCGCTGCGCTGCTGTGTTTCAGCCAATCAGGAGGAGAGTCCCAGATGGCTAAAACACTTGTGGACATCACTGGATAGAAATGGGCTCAGCTAAGTAATTGGGGGGGTGCTGGGGAGGCTGCTACACACAAAAGGTTTTGAATGCATTAACCTCTCTGGCCATATTCCTGAGTGTTGCTCGGGGTGAATTTTTCATACTGTAGCGCCCTGCTCCTGTTGGGTAGGCGCTATGTGTTAAATTTAGTTGTCTGAGCTGTAGTTCAGCTCAGAAGGATTATGCTAAATTGTTGGCTCTGTTTCAGTTCAGCTGGGTTGCACGTTTTCCACTTGACAGTAGGTGTCACTGTCACCACAGGTCTGTGCTGACGGGCACTGGCATTCGTCTGAGACCGCATGCGCGGTTAGTACTCTACACAATTGATGATGTAGAGGCTTTGGGTATGCTGTGCAGCAGGTGCGAGGGACTGATTATACACCCCCGTCCATTTTTCCGGTGTCTACGTTGCGGGAGTACCTGTTTGCTGTAGAGCAACCCACCATGCCGCCTCGTGCCTACAGAGTGGACTGGGCCATGGGCAACGTAACAGAGCAAGTTGGTTAGGCCTGCACCCACTGCATCTGCTGTCGTGAGTAATGCTGAGGGGGATGGTGCTGTTACCGCTATGGGAAAGTCATCAGCGGACATCGCCGCTGTTGTTACCTCAACCGTATCTACCTCCGCTACACCTGTTCTTACTGCACCTGCCCAGAGGAAGGTGGGATACGTGAAGGCCTCCCGCGGCCATGGTCAAAGCCTACCCCAGAGACTACCCGAACCGGACCAGGAGAAAAGTCCGATTTCCAAGAAGTCCGTGACTGTGTGTAATTATCTGCCAGCGGAGGAGCTGATAGATTCAGAGATAAAGTCTTTGTCAGATGTCTGTTGGAATATATTGGAGACTATGTCGCAGGAACTGTTATGGGCAAATAGCGATGATGTCGCCTCAGCTTTTACTTTCTCAGATTACGGAGCTATGGACTTGGGGAAGACAACACCCAGGGTGGAACCCCCAATTGTTACTGATGAAATCCTGGCCCGCAGTCCCAGTTTACTGGGTTCATGAAAACTTTCTGCAAATGTTATGGTGCACAAGTCTACAAATTCGTGTGTACCTCACGGATATGGAAGTACCAGGTCCCTGCCAAGGCTTGCCCGGTCACAAAGGTTACCTAACAAGCGGGTGGCCAGAGAATATGGACTGGAGTTTCCCTATGTTCCCATGGAAATTATGCAAGAAATTGAGTCTCGCAGAGAACAATGGTACAACGAGGCTGTTTGGGACTATCTTTCAGTGGCAAAACCATTCCGGAAAATGGGCTATTCCCTTGCCATGGATGAACGCTTCAAGGGGTGTCTGCTACACTGGAAATATGGTAGACACATTCACGCAGACAAAGTGGTCATTTGCCGACCAGAGAAGGATGATGTGGTCTACTTTATCACTACCCTTGATAAGCAGGGAAAACCTCTAACCTTACCTGATCCTCAGTTTTACTGGTGATAAGTTACGGTGACTGTTCTGGTTCTTTGTTTCCACTTTGCCAAAAGAGAGGAAGATTTCTCTTTTTCTGAAAGGACTGTGGGTATGTAGCTAGGTAGTGCTAGGTTACCGGAAGATGTGGAGTCAATATCTTTTCTATGGGTCCAGTACTTACAACTGTGGACTTTTGTCATGTTATATTTCTGCCACTAGGTGGTGGGAGTTTGCTCAGCAAAACTAGACGCTTGGACTTTTATCCTTAGCTACCTACACCTAATAATGTATATATATGGAGAAAAAGAGGCTAATTTCTCCAGGAAGTGAGACTTTGCTTCTAAAAAAGACATTCTATTTTATTGTCTGTGTCATAGAAATCCTGTCAGCTACAGGATTCCTGGACTTCCTGATTCCAAATCTCGGGCACGTCCACGCGCGCGGGCACGCGCGCGCGCGATGGCGAGCACGTGCGCGCGCACGCGCTTAGCGGGGGCGCGCGCACGCTCCACAAAGCGCGCCAGAAGAGCTATTTAAACATGCCTGTGACAGACAGTCCCTGCTGTCTGCTCTACAGCGTGTAGTACCCAAAGAGACCTGATTTGTGAATTTACCTGCATCCGACCCGGCTTACCTTGACCCTTCCAGTTTCCTGCCTGCCTCTGACCCCCGGCTTTGTTTGACCAATCTTCTGCCTGATCCTCCAGTACCTTGCCGCCAGCCAATACTACCGACCCGGCTTGTCCGACCAATCTCTCCAGTTGCTGTGTCCTGGTTCCAGTCCAGTTGCTGTATCCTGGTTCCAGTCCAGCCAGTCTCATCAGTTCCAGTCCAGTTGCTGTGTTCCTGGTTCCGGTTCAGCCTGCCATACTTCCTGGGTGCCTGGATCCGTCCCAGTCTTCAGACTCTACTCTACCTTGATCCATCCTGCCAGGCACTCGTACCCCTTCTACCTCCGTGCCTCCTGTCTTCAGTACCAGGGGCCGCCGGTGGAAGCCGTAAGAGAGGCCTCCCTCTGCAGATCCGGGCTCGTCACCGTCAGGTACGTGACAGTAGCAGACAGCCATGTCTGAGCCCGGGCAGGGAGCCTCACCTATGGAGGAACTCTGTCGGCACCTGGCAGGTTTGTCTGAAGCAGTCAAGAGTCTTCAACAAGGATACACCCGCTTGGAAGAACAAGTGCGGGCCCTCTCCAATACTTCTGCCATCCAAGAGGGGCCCCACGCCTCTGCTTCCACAGCCGGAACAAGTTCCTCACCCACAGTGGTCATGCTTCCTCCTGAACCTAAGGTTCCTACACCCGAAAGATTTTCCGGGGATCGGAGCAAGTTTAGGGCCTTCCGGAATTCGTGTGAACTGTATTTTGCCCTACAGCCCCGTACCTTTTCTCTAGAGGCCACCAAGGTGGGCTTTGTGGTCTCTTTGCTCGCTGGAGACCCTCAGAGCTGGGCCCACCGTCTCTTTGAACAGAAGGATGTATCACTAAACAACCTCGCTGCTTTTTTCGATGCCCTGGCCCAGCTATACGAAGATCCCCAACTCTCAGTAACCGCAGAAGCCGCCTTGCGTTCCCTTCAACAAGGACGCAGACCAGCGGAGGACTATGTGGCAGAATTCAGGCGGTGGAGTGCGGATACCAATTGGAATGATGCCGCCCTCCGCCATCAGTTTCGCTTAGGACTTTCCGATTCTTTGAAGGACGAGCTAGCTAGAGTCGGTGTACCACAGACACTCAACCTGTTGATTGATCTAACCATCCAGATTGACCGACGTCTGAGGGAACGGAGGGCTGAGAGGACCACTGGCTTCTCCCGCCCAACCTGGATGCTTCCTCGGGCTCCTAGTCACCTGTACTCGGCTCCTGCTACACCTCCAACTCCCACATCTGACACGCCTGAACCAATGCAGCTCGGGCTCCTTCGTCCATCCCTTGCTCCTGAGGAACGCCAGCGCCGCCGAATAAATAATCTGTGCCTGTACTGCGGGGACCCCGGACATTTCGTTAGAACCTGTCCCCTGAAGCTTCGTAAGTTTCTTTCAGTTTCTTCTAACATGACTAACCTACAAGCCAAAACCACATCTCACCTTGCCCTCTCTGTTTCATTACAGCTCCCAGGAAGGACTTTGCAAGTACCCGCCATTATTGATTCCGGAGCATGCAGCTGCTTTATGGACTCAACCTTTGCCATTAAACACCAAATTCCCCTTCGTACCAAGACCCACGGACTTCGTGTCCATCTGGCTGATGGTTCCGTCATTAAGTCCGGACCTGTGACCCAGGAGACCACTCCTATACCCGCTACCATCTTTACCACCTCTGGAACCCACCAAGAATGCTTATGTCTGGACATCATCTCTTCTCCGTTGTTTCCCTTGATCCTTGGTATGCCTTGGTTACAAGCCCACAATCCCACTATCAACTGGACTACGGGAATAGTTGCCTTTCCTTCTTCCTATTGCCAACAGTCCTGTGGCTCATATAAACCTCCTGGGCCGGCCTCGTTACTATGCATTGACACCGAAGATGGCACCCGTCAATCCATCCCAGAAGTTTACCACGACTTTCTTGACGTATTTAGTAAACAAAAGGCAGAGACTCTACCGCCCCATCAGGCCTACGATTGCCCCATCGACCTACTTCCTGGAGCAAAGATTCCGTTCGGTAGAGTCTTCCCTTTAACGGAGGTGGAACAAGGGGCTTTAAAAAATTATGTTGATGAGAACTTGCAAAAGGGGTTCATCCGCCCTTCCACATCCCCAGCAGGCGCAGGCATCTTTTTTGTAGAGAAAAAGGACCACACCCTTCGACCTTGTGTGGATTACCGGGAATTGAATAAAATTACAGTAAAAAATCGCTACCCTCTCCCCCTGGTACCAGAGTTATTTCAGAGACTAGGAACTGCCACCATCTTTACCAAACTTGACCTCCGCGGAGCCTACAACTTGATCCGTATCAAAGAAGGGGACGAATGGAAGACCGCCTTCCGTACCCGGTATGGACATTTTGAGTACTTGGTAATGCCATTCGGGTTGTGTAACGCCCCTGCCACTTTCCAGTATTTTATCAACGATGTTCTACGGGACTTCCTAGACCTCTTTGTTATTGTTTATCTTGATGATATCTTAATTTTTTCTTCCTCCCTTGATTCTCATCGCAGACATGTCAAAAATGTGTTGGGTCGGCTCCGCCAGCATGGCCTGTATGCGAAGGCCGAAAAATGCGAGTTCGAGCAAGAGAGTATATCATTTCTGGGGTTAATCATTTCCAGCGAGGGCATCAAGATGGATCCTCAAAAGATTACCGCAATCCTGGACTGGCCAGAACCGGTGGACAAGAAGGGAATCCAACGTTTCGTTGGATTCGCCAACTTCTACCGCAAGTTCATCAGGGGGTTTTCAGCTATTATTGCACCCATTACTCAACTCACCAAGCAAGGAACACGTTTTCACTGGTCTCCTGAAGCCCAAGAAGCTTTTGAACGTCTGAAGGCCCTATTTACCTCAGCCTCTATCTTGAAACACCCAGACTCCTCACTACCATTCGTACTTGAGGTAGACGCCTCCGAAATAGCGGTAGGAGCAATACTGTCCCAAAGACAGGGAGTCAAAGCCTTGCTCCACCCAGTAGCCTTCTTCTCCCGCAAGCTTTCTGCAGCAGAGAGGAACTACGACGTGGAGGATCGGGAGCTACTAGCGATCAAGTCTGCACTAGAAGAATGGCGGTACCTGCTGGAGGGCGCGGCTCATCCGATTCTAATATTCACTGACCACAAGAACCTGGAGTACCTGAAAGCCGCGAGAAGATTGAATCCACGGCAAGCCAGGTGGGCACTCTTCTTCTCCCGGTTCTCTTTTCATGTTACTTATCGTCCTGGGGCCAAGAATATTAAGCCTGACGCCCTGTCTCGGATGTTCCATAAGTCCAAGGAGACTTCTCCGCCTGATACCATCCTTGCCCCCGGAAATTTCCTTCTTCTACAGGAGAACCTGTTCACTCAAATCAAACAAGCTTCCACCGGGCAGAGACAGTTCTCCGAGCCGGAATTGCAGGTTAAGGATGGACTATTGTGGTATCAAGACAGAATCTACGTACCTGAGAAACTAAGAGTAACCGCATTAGAACTCTGCCACGACCACGCCCTGGCCGGGCATTTTGGCGTTGCCAAGACCACTGACCTGGTACAGCGCACCTTCTGGTGGCCTCGAGTACGTGAAGACTGTAGGAGGTTTGTAGATTCTTGTACAACTTGCACCCGAAACAAGGGTTCCAGATCCAAGGCCTGGGGACTACTAAAACCCTTACTCGTTCCAGATAGGCCCTGGAGAATGTTGTCCATCGACTTCATTGTCGAGTTACCCCCGGCCGAGAACCATTCCACCATCTTCGTTATTGTGGACCGTCTGTCCAAGATGGCACACTTCATCCCTATGAAAGGGACTCCCTCCGCTCCTGAAACCGCACAGGTATTCATCAGAGAAATAGTCAGACTCCACGGGGTACCAGCCAATATTGTTTCCGATCGCGGGGTTCAATTTACCTCTCGATTCTGGAGATCCCTTTGCAAAACCTTGAAAATCGAATTATCGTTTTCCTCTGCTTACCATCCACAGACCAACGGACAGACGGAGAGAACGAATCAGACGCTCGAGCAATACCTGCGATGCTTCTCCTCTTTTGCTCAGGACAACTGGGTTTCCCTACTTCCGTTGGCCGAGTTTGCGTATAACAATTCCATCCACTCCGCTACCTGCCAGACTCCTTTCTTTGCAAACTATGGTTTTCATCCTACTTTTCTGCCTAATTCCCTTCCTGAGTGTCCTGTACCTGCAGTCCAGGAAAAGTTACATTTTTTCTCGGTCAATAACCAGCTTCTACAAGAGACCATGACCAAGACTCAAGAACACAACAAGACAATCTATGACAAGAAGAGACGGGGTGAATTAGTGTTGGTACCCGGTGACCAAGTATGGCTATCTACCACAAACCTAAGAATGGCATGCCCTTCTAAAAAACTGGGCCCCAAATTTTTAGGTCCATTCCCTGTTAAGAGGAAAATTAATGAAGTAGCTTATGAATTGGAACTTCCTGACTCTCTTAGAATCCATCCAGTTTTTCATGTCTCTCTCCTAAAACCCACAGTCTCTAATCCGTTTCCAGATCGGAAGCCGGATCACCCTGATCCGATCATTATTGACGGTGAGCAGGAATTCGAAGTAGAAGCTATCATGGACTTCAGGAGAAGAAATAACCAGAACCAATTCCTAATTAAATGGAAGGGCTACGGACCCGAGGAAAACTCATGGGAACCCGAGGAGAATATCCATGCCAGGAGTTTGATACAGGCTTTCAAAAGGACTCACCCTGGAAGGTTCACCCGGCTGGGCATCCGGAGGCTGCCCCTTGGGGGGGGCAATGTCATAGAAATCCTGTCAGCTACAGGATTCCTGGACTTCCTGATTCCGAATCTCGGGCACGTCCACGCGCGCGGGCACGCGCGCACGCGATGGCGAGCACGTGCGCGCGCTTAGCGGGGGCGCGCGCATGCTCCACAAAGCGCGCCAGAAGAGCTATTTAAACATGCCTGTGACAGACAGTCCCTGCTGTCTGCTCTACAGCGTGTAGTACCCAAAGAGACCTGATTCGTGAATTTACCTGCATCCGACCCGGCTTACCTTGACCCTTCCAGTTTCCTGCCTGCCTCTGACCCCCGGCTTTGTTTGACCAATCTTCTGCCTGATCCTCCAGTACCTTGCCGCCAGCCAATACTACCGACCCGGCTTGTCCGACCAATCTCTCCAGTTGCTGTGTCCTGGTTCCAGTCCAGTTGCTGTATCCTGGTTCCAGTCCAGCCAGTCTCATCAGTTCCAGTCCAGTTGCTGTGTTCCTGGTTCCGGTTCAGCCTGCCATACTTCCTGGGTGCCTGGATCCGTCCCAGTCTTCAGACTCTACTCTACCTTGATCCATCCTGCCAGGCACTCGTACCTCTTCTACCTCCGTGCCTCCTGTCTTCAGTACCAGGGGCCGCCGGTGGAAGCCGTAAGAGAGGCCTCCCTCTGCAGATCCGGGCTCGTCACCGTCAGGTACGTGACACTATGTCTGTTTTTTTTTTCAGATGCATTGGAATCTTCTATCAAATCCACCGGAGAGTGGGTGGATTAGATAGAGAGAGAGATAGATAGAGAGAGATAGGAATACTGTAATGTATATTGATGTGATTTTATTATGTGTGCATGTCAAACTTATTTTTTCTTTTACTGTTTTGCCCCTCCCTTCCCATCCAAGTTTTTGGGGTTCAGGTACTGACTCTCTATTTTTTTCCTCGAGGACATTGTCTTTTTGCGGTAGGGGAAGTGTATAGCGCCCTGCTCCTGTTAGGTAGGCGCTATGTGTTAAATTTAGTTGTCTGAGCTGTAGTTCAGCTCAGAAGGATTATGTTAAATTGTTGGCTCTGTTTCAGTTCAGCTGGGTTTCACGTTTTCCACTTGACAGTAGGTGTCACTGTCACCACAGGTCAAGGTTGGAAATGCAAAAGGCTGAATGTATTGGGTATTCCTTTCCCAGAAGTGGCTCAGGGGGGCGTGGTCAACCCGCTGTGCATTCTGGGGAGGGGTACTTAACTGACAGAGACCGCTCTATCGGGGTTCGTTTGCCGGATCCTGACCTGAGGGCCCTCCTGGCCTCAGGGATGTGCGAGCCAAATATCGGGCTCGGGGCCTGCTGGCCCGAGGCACTGCAACTGAGAGTAGGCCCAGGAGCTCCTGGGGCCTACTAGTCCAGGGATGGTCCTACGCGGTCTTGCCTGCGAGAAGAAGCGGAACAATTGGGGACTCAATTGAAGGATGCATCCTGGCAAATCTACCTCACGGTGCTGCCGGCTGGCTGAAAGATTCTGGCACCGTAAGTTTTGTACTTTCTTTTTGAGGAACTTTTCAAAGTGTCAGTGTGGTTACACGTTCTTGTGGCAAAAGATTGTGAAGCGACTCAAAGGCACTCATCAAGTCTGTGGCAGAGACTTTGAACGAGCTTTGCATCGGTTGCTAGGCCGGTGAGAGTAGGCCTATCCGGTGGTTGCTGAATCCAGTGTGGAACCGATTTGTCCTCTGGATCTAATATGGTGCCCGTGATCCGCAAAGCAAGGTACCTGAACCTCCCCTATCCCTCTACCCCTCTGTTGGAACTGTTTTAATAAAACTCTTGAAGAAAAAGAAACCAAGTGTTGGTGTGGACATTCATGAAAGCTCTTCAAGAGGGACCCCTAGGACGAGTGTGGTGAACAGAAAGGTAATGGCAGGCCCAAATCTTAAACCAGCGGCACCTTCGGGGGTATTGCTACAATACCAAAAGCGTTAACCCTGAGCCGCAATCGGGATTGTCTCGCAGGATCAATGTAGAGGTTACTTACCTTGTCCCCTGAATCCTGCGATGTCTCCCCGCTGTGATCTGCGAACCGCTGTGTCTCGCTTGATTCACAGTGCCGAGCTCCGTTCCCTGCGAGCGTTGTGACGCACGGGGAGGGAGTTCGGCGCCAAATTCAAAAAGTAAAAAACACAGTATAGATACAATATACTGTAATCTTACAGATTACAGTACTGTATCAAATAATTACACACACCCTTTGTCCCTAGTGGTTTGTCCAGTGCCCTGCATGCAGTTTTACATTATAAATACGTTTCTTTCTGCCTGGAAACTGGAGATTGTCCATAGCAACCAAAAAGTGTCCCTTTACATCAAAAGTGGTTTTAGACCAGCTAGAAAACAGCGATAATAAATTAGAATCACTTGTAGAATTGAGCGATAGTGATTTGTGGGGAAATTCGTCATCAAACACTGAAAAACACTTTTATTATTATTATATTATTATTTTTTATAATTATTTTATAGTTATTTATTATATTATAATTTATGATTTTGTGTTTAAAACTTTATCATACTTGTGATGTCTACTAGACTCCTGTTTGGACAGATTTAAGTGAGTTATTCCTAAGAATTACAGGCCTACATAATAAAACGCCAAATTTCAATGCAAAATAATGGTACCCGCTTTCAGCACCTAAAATCTGAAATAATCATACCACCAGGGAGGATAAGATAAAAAAACTTCTGCCTTTACAACTCCTTTAAAATCAGTATAGCCCATTCCCCCTACTAATTTGTTTTTAATAAACTTAATGTGGGAGCATCTTACTCATTTGTTTTGCCAAATAAAATGGCCAAGTAACAACTGGAGCTTCTTAAAGTAAAATGCAGGTATTGATGCAGGTATTGGGATGGGTAAGGATCGAAAGAGATAAAGCAGTTGTGGAAAGTTAAGCATTTTGAAAGCTGTTAGTCTGCCTGTCCAGGGGAGAGTGAATTTGGAGAGGTTGGATAAGTCTGTTTGTAGGGGCTGTAGGAAGGGAATACAATTTTCCTGAAAAAGGGAAGTGATATTGTTGTGGAAATTTTTATTAATGTATGTTGTCAGATGTCCCCCAGTGTCAGTTTTGCTGTAATGCGCTCATGTGAGCGTATTCGTACATACAAACGTTGGTGGAAGACCATTGGCGCATAAACCTTCCCATGGACACTGCAGATTTGCTTGCTCCTTTTAGAGATGTTCATTTATGCCTCACCAAGAGACTGGCCACTTCTTGTTGACTGCATTAAGTTACTCAGAGCGAACAGATCTGCGTACATGGGAACTATAGCATAACTATACGAAAATTATGGTTATCTGATCCATGATTAAGTATGGTTTGTGGCAATGGTAGCAGTGAGTTGGTTTGCACACGGCTTTGTACAGAGCCATGCTTTCTAGTTCCTTTGTGTCACAGAGAGCATGGCCCTGTACCCAGCCGTTTGCGCACGTCATTGCTAGCATTCTATTTGAATGTATACATGTCTGTGATTGGTTAATTTGAAAGAATACAAATGTCTGACTGGCTGTCTGTGGAGACACCACCTTCTTTTGTTGTATTCATGTATTGTGTTGTATTAGCTGTATTTAACATATCCTTATATGATCATGTGCTGTGTGGAGCTCACACCCTGTGACCTCACTTTCCATGGAGGAGGACACATGCTGTGACATCACTTTCTGTGGGGATGATAATAAAAACCCAAGGTGGGTAGTCTGAAGCAGAGATGCTGTAAGGATGAATATGAACATAGCAGTGCGGTGATGTTTCTGTGCTTGGAATTAATGGGAAATTGAACGAATGGTGAGTGACTATTGGCTTAAGATGCATTTTATCATTGAGACAAAATGTGTTATTATTAGAGACACGATATCTGGCTGTGTGCTCTGCGTACAGCCTGATTTTGCTAACAATATTAGCTGTGAGTTGCACTCCCAGATAGGTTATGGAGTGTTTTGCTCAGTCATAGGGGAAGCATTAAGCAAGCATAGTTTAGACTTTAGTAGGTACGTTAAGAATAAGATATCAGTGTTGTTTGTACTACAGCCAGGGAAGAATCAGGATTAGTTAACATAAATATTACGTCATCAGCAAACAAGTTGATTTTGTGCTCCCTTTGGCCAATTAGGAACCCCAAAATGGTTAAATGGGAGCAAACCTTTTCAGCTAACGGTTCCATAGGAAGGTTGAAATAAGGGGAGATAGGGGCACCCCTGCCATGTGCCATTTGAGATAAGCAAGGTTGTGGAAAGCATAGCTGAACAATAAATTTGGGTTGAGGGTTTGGAATACAGTGCCATGATCACGGAGAGGATATAGCTCTGAAATCCAAATGTCTGTAGGGTCTGCAGTAGGTAAGACTGATGGACTCTGTCAAATGCCTTCTCTGTGTCCAAAAAGAGGAGCAGAGAAGGCATTTTATGGTGATTGGTATGATGGATAATATTGATTAGACGTCTAGTGGCATCTGCGGTTTGTCTCCATTTTGTAAACCCAGATTGGTCTGGGTGGAATAAAATTAAGAGATGGAAGTGAATTGATTATAGTATTCAGCAACAGAACCATCAGGCCCTGGTGCTTTGTTATTGGGAAGAGATTTAATAGCCTTGTCTCTTTCATGACTTGTGAATGGGGCATTTAAGGTCTCAATTTGCAAAGTAGTCAAACTAGGTAGCTGAGTGAATATTGTGTCAGAAATTATGCTATGGCAGAAGGAGATGGCTGCCTAGTATTAGAATCATCTTTAAGGTTGTATAAGGAATTATAGTACACAGTAAATGCATTGGCTTGAGGGGTTTAGCAGCTTTTCTTCAGTGATGGAGTGATAAAGGGAAGGGATGGTCATTTTGATTCGCTGACCTTTGATTTGTTTGGCTAAAAATGTACCTGTTTTGTTGCTATTGGCATATAGGCATTTGTGGTCATACTCAAACTGTTCTAATAACAAGGACCGGAGTTCTAAGCGGATATGGCCTAATTGATTTTAAAATGGTCGTTTGCGTGCATTTTGTTCAAGGAGTTAAGATCCTGGATTTCTTTTAATAAGCTATCTCTGCACTTTGTTCTATTTCTCTTTTCCCTGAACCCTTGTTGTATAAAGATGCCATGCATATAGGCTTTATGAGTTGCCCATACTGTGGCAGGGTTAGAAACTATGTCCTCATTCATGAGGAAGAAGTTCTCCAGATGTTCCCCAAGAATGCTTCCTAATGGAGAAGACTGCAGGATGTAAGTCTTCATACACCATGGAAAGTCACTGTCCAGTGTCCACTAGTCAGTCAAGAACAAATCAATTCTTGAATAAGAATTGTGACAAGGAGCAAAAAAATGTATAGTCAAGCTCTTCTGCATGTTTGCATCTCCATACTTCTTGTAGCCAGAACTCTTTAAGAAGAGGGTTCAGAGATAGATTGTGGCGTCTGGATGGGTGCTATGTTGGTACAACCCAGTCTTTGTTGTTATTTGGAAAGATTTTGAGCTTTTGATCGAGATCGTTGTTGTAGGAGGAGGTGCTAATGTGGTGTGGGGTTAACCATTTCATATCGGTACTGCTTCCAGTATGTGGAGAGAGGAGGTGTTGTTTAACCATCCCAAACTCTCAGGCTCCATTCAACGTTAAAAAAAAGGTGTGGGGTCCCCCTAAAATCCATATCAGACCCTTATCTGAGCATGCAGCCCAGCAGACCAGGAAAGGGGGGAATGAGCGACTGCCCCTCCCTGAACCATACCAGGCCACATGCCCTCAACAACATTGAAGCAACATGTTGGGGCAACATGTTGATGGAGACAAAGGCCTATTCCCCACAATCCTGGGCTGTGGTTGTGGAGGTCTGGGGGTGGAGGGCTTATCGTAATCTGGAAGCCCCCTTTAACAAGTGAAACCCCATGTGAATGAGTATAGAGTACATAGTATCCCTACCCATTCACCAAAAAAGTGTAAAAAGTGAATAAAGATACAACAAGAGTTTTAGACAAGTCCTTTATTAAAAAATAAAAAACAATGTCCCCCGATGTGGAGCCATCATCAATCATGATGGGCGACGCCACCGCAGTACCGCAAAAAAAATAGATCTGCCCACAACGAAGGCTACCACTGTCTGCCTGCTCCACCGTGTGACAGTTCTTAAATACGTACAGGGCAGAGCCACCTCATGACATCACCTGGTGACACCGTCCCTTTGAGACTTTACCACACGGTGCATGATGGGTAAGTGAGGTCACAAGGGGGCAGTGCCGTGAGGTGATGTTGCAGGGTGGCCCAAACCCTTACCTATTCAAGAACTGTCACACTGTGGCGCAGGCAGTCGGCGGTTAGCCTTTGTCGCAATCGGAACTTTGTTTTTCGGGTTCGGCTTTGTCAGCAGGCATCATGACTGATGATGGATCTACACTGGGGACATTTTTTTTTATAAATAAAGGAATTGGCAAAAAAATTGTGTATTTATTCAATTTTTACACTTTTTTGGTGAATGGGTAGAGGGTACTATGTACTCCATACTCATTCACATGGGGGCTGGGATCTGGGGGCCTCCTTGTTAAAGTCCCCCACCCGCAGACCCCCACAAACACAGCCCAGGATTGTGGGGAAGAGCCCCTTGTCCCCATCAACATGGGGACAAGGTGCATTAGGGTGGGGAGTAGGGATGAGCTTCGAGTTCGAGTCGAACTCATGTTCGACTCGAACATTGCCTGTTCGCATGTTCGCTGAATAGTGAACAATTTGGAGTGTTTGCGGCAAATTCGAAAAGCTGCGGAACACCCTGTAAAAGTCTATGGGAGAAAACTAAAGTGCTAATTTTAAAGGCTTATATGCAAGTTATTGTCATAAAAAGTTTTTGAATAAAATTGGCTCTTTACCACGTGACCGGCTGTTTCCAATCACAGCCCATCACTAAATGTAAACAAACCTCTGTGTAACCTCTGTTGCTGAGTTCCCCTCTTCACACACGATCCAGTGTGAGGAGGAGATCAGCTAACAGTGAGTTACACATATGTAATACGCTACATATGTACTACTGTGCCCAGATTGCCCCCCCCTAAATAAAGAGTACCTGTCATCGAGTACCTGCCACCAGAGTACCTGCCACCAGAGTACCCGCCACCAGAGTACCCACCACCTCACCAGAGTACCCGCCACCAGATCACCTGCCACCAGAGTACCTGCCACCTCACCAGAGTACCCGCCACCAGTCCATCAGGAGTACCTGTCCATCAGGAGTACCTGTCCACCAGAGTACCCGCCACCTCACCAGAGTACCCGCCACCTCACCAGAGTACCCACCACCTCACCAGAGTACCCACCACCAGTCCATCAGGTGTACCTGTCCATCAGGAGTACCTGTCCATCAGAGTACCTGTCCACCAGAGTAGCCGCCACCTCACCAGAGTACCCGCCACCTCACCAGAGTACCCGCCACCAGTCCATCAGGATTACCTGTCCATCAGAGTACCCGCCACCTCACCAGAGTACCTGCCACCAGACCAGAGTACCTATCACCAGACCAGAGAACCTGCCACCAGAGTACCTGCCACCTCACCAGAGTACCCGCCACCAGAGTACCCGCCACCAGAGTACATACAGCCACTATGCCCAGAAAGGTGTACACCCCAGAAGAAGCATACCAAATACTCAGTCTGACCGATGAGAGCAACGGGGAGCTCTCACCGCTCAGTTCTGATTCCGATTCTGGTTCGGAATATGAGCCCCCCGAAGGCAGCACATCAGGATCCGAATTAGAAGAGGACGCAGTCCGTCCAAAAAGAAGACGGTCTGAACACCAGGCAGCTACCAGCAGTGCCAACGGCGGTAGACCCCAGGAGGCGAGGCCCAGTACAAGCGCTGCTAGACCCCAGGAGGAGAGGCCCAGTACAAGCGCTGCTAGACTCCAGGAGGAAAGGCCCAGTGCAAGTGCACGCCATAGGTCAACACTGCAGGTTTTTCCAAAATTGTTTTTATTTTATTTATTTTTCCCTGATGAATTGGTTCAAGGCATGGTGGACCAAACCAATCTTTTTGTCCAACAATTTATTAAACACAACCCCAGCTCCAGCTATGCCCACACTTTTGAATGGAGACCCCTAACAGTGTGGAGCTTAGATTGTTTTTAGGCCTAACGCTTAACATGGGGCTTGCAAAAAAAATTAAATGCATAGGTATTGGTCAAAGAAACCCATCCACCATATGCCAATTTTTTCATCGGCCATGTCCAGGTCCCGATACAAAATTATAATGCGATTCCTGCATTTCAGTGACAACTCACAGTGCCCCCCCGAAATCACCCAAACTTTGACAAACTATATAAAATTTGCCCCCTAATTATTATTTTTTCCAAGAAGTTTGCCAAACGTTATGTCCCTGACAAAACCATTTCTGTGGACGAATTCCCTGGTGCATTTCACAGGCCGGCTGGGAATCAAGCAATATATCCCCAGTAAGTGGGCGAGGTACGGCTTGAAGCTCAACAAGCTCTGTGAAAGCGCCACCGGTTATGTGCACTCATTCCGCGCGTACGAAGGCAAAGATTCCCAGCTTCAGCCCCCTGAGTGTCCATTGTACATGGAAATAAGTGGAAAATTTGTTTGGGAGTGGGCATTCCCACTCCTCCAAAAGGGGTATCATATTTACATGGCCAACTATTACACCAGCCTGCCCCTTCTCCGCCACCTCTACCTAAAAAAAACTCTGGCCTGTGGTACAACAAGAAAAAACAGAAAGGGCTTCCCACAGCGTCTTGTCACCACAACCATTCAAAGGGGGGAATCGACAAGCTTGAGGAACAAGGAAGTTTTGGCTGTGAAGTGGAGGGATAGGAAAGATGTGTACATCATGTCCACCATCCACGATGACACCTCGGTGGAACTTCACAGAAGACGCGGTACCATTCGCAAGCCTTCCTGCATCAATGAGTACAATAAATTCATGGGGGTTGGGATTTAAATGACCAAATGTTGCAGCCCTATCTTTCAACCCGAAAATCCCTCTTCTGGTAAAAAAATGTCACAATTTACTTTTTTCATTTGGCCCTTTTAAATTCTTTCATCATCTACCAAAAATCAACAGAAAGAACCACCACCTTCATAAGGTTTATTGAAGACATTGTCACTGCCCTGATCTACCAACAAACATCCCCCCCAGAAAGCATTCACTCAGATTGTGTCAGCAGACTACATGAGCGCCATTTTTCGGACCATATTTCACTATCAGGATCAGGAAGACGACGCCAAAAAAGATGTCGGGTGTGCACCAGAAGAGGAATTAGGAAAGACACCAGCTTCCATTGTCCCGACTGTCCCTCCCAACTTAGCCTTTGCATCGGAGAATGCTTCAAGCGATATCACACTCTCGAAAACAATTAGCACATATTTCTAATACTGCCATTTCCCCGTTTTCAATTTGTCCTGAATATTTCCCTGCGTCAATCAACCATATCATTGTCTTCCATGTCAATAGGGATGAGCCGAACACCCCCCGATTCGGTTCGCACCAGAACCTGCGAACAGACCGAACGATCGCGCGAACGTTAGAACCCTATTAAATACAATGGACGCGAACGTTCAAAATCTAAAGTGCTAATTATAACGGCTAATATGCATGTTATTGTCATAAAAAGGGTTTGGGGACCCGGGTTCTGCCCCAGGGGACATGTATCAATGCAAAAAGAAGTTTTAAAAACGACCGTTTTTTCTGGAGCAGTCATTTTAATGATGCATAAAGTGAAATATTCCTTTAAATATCGTACCTGGGAGGTGTCTAAAGTATGCCTGTGAAGTGGCATGTGTTTCCCGTGTTTAGAACTGTCCCTGCACAAAATGACATTTGTAAAGGAAAAAAAAGCCATTTAAAACTGCTTGTGGCTTTAATGTCATGTCTTGTTCTGGCAATATGGATGAAAATCTTTGAGAAAAATGGCATGGCTACCCCATCACCCCCCCCCCACCCCAGCCCATTACCAGCCCCTTTGGGTCTTGTATGGATATTAAGGGGAACCCTGCACCCAAAATAAAACCCTATACCTAAAACCCTATATACTCTGAACAGCAGTATACAGGCGGTGCAAACAAGACAGGGACTGTAGGTTTGTTCTTAAGTAGAATCTGTTTGTAATTTGGAACAGGTAAATTTTTAAGTGTAGCTGCAGCCAAAAAATATATTTTTAAGCTTTTTGGAGAATATAGGGAAGGGTTATCACCCCTGTAACATTTG
Source organism: Rana muscosa (assembly GCA_029206835.1). Lineage (NCBI taxonomy): Eukaryota > Metazoa > Chordata > Amphibia > Anura > Ranidae > Rana > Rana muscosa. Next base: position 345,124,264 of record CM055116.1, on the reverse strand, counting down.
TTTTGCTGTCTGTGTACCTGTTCAGAACATTTCACCTCACTTTCCGTTCCAATGACAAATGTGTTGGAAAAGTGGTTTTTTTTAATGAAACAAGGATTGGTGATAAAGCATCAGTAGAGAGGAGACACCTTTTTTCCCATATTAACTCTTACAGGAGAGAATTTTCTTCCTAGGGGTAGATTTCCTCTCACTTCCTGTGGTCTCCTTCCGTTTGCAAGTAGGAGTCGTTTGTATGTTGGATGCTTGAAAGTAGGGGCCTGCCGTATATACTCTGCAGAAATTTGCCCCTTAGATGTTGGTGTTGCCACAACACTGTAAGCCCTCACAGTTACTCTTGGTGGGCGCTGGAACGCCCTGCTGTGAACTATTATATCAGGAATTGTAATTACATGCCATTGTTGAACAGTGGTAGGAAAAATTGGGCCTTTGGTGGTGGTGCTGGTGCTACAACACTGTAAGCCCTCACAGTTACTCTTGGTGGGCGCAGGAATGGGCCCTGCTGTGAATTATTAGATCAAGAATTGTAATTACATGCCCCTGTTGAACTTATGGTGGATAAGATGGGGATGCCAATCATAGCAGTGGGGGATTTTAATGAGGTTATAAATAGAAAATGGGAGAGTCGACTGTATCAAATTCTACAAGAAGCTGGTTTGTTTGATATATGGAGAGTGAGGAACCCAGATGTGCTGCAGTATTCTTGTTTTTCTAGTTCCTATTCAACACTTTCTAGGATAGACCTAGTTCTAGGTAATACGGAAGCATCCCAGATAATAAAAAACATAGTATACCAGCCGAGAGGGGTGTCAGATCACTCGTTAGTGACAGTTCTGGTAAATTTAGAAGGGAATAGAACCAGGGGAGTATGGAGGATGAATCCTTTATGGTTTGAAGTAATCGGAAGCCCTGAGGAGATTCTAGATAAATTACAAGAGTTTATAAAATTTAATGAAGGAACTGTGACACAGGGAGTGATGTGGGATACGCTGAAGGCATTTTTAAGGGGAATATGTATTCAACAAGTGGCAAAAGTAAAAAAGGCATCCAGAGAGTGGGAGAATAGGATAAGGCAGGAATTGGTGAATGCAGAAAAGGAATATGTTGAAAATCCAACATCAGAGTGACAAGGAATATATGGATGAATAAACAACAAGAATATAAAATAGCAATGATTAAAAAATCTGAGAATAAAAGATTATTTCAGAAAAAAGCCGCATTTGGGGAGGGGGAGAGTGTCAGAAGAATGCTGGCACATTTGGTGCAAACCAATTCCCCCCCATCCGCAGTACCCGCGATTAGGACTTCGAAAGGAGAAATCTCCACTCGGGTATCAGAGATCACAGATACCTTTAGAGAATATTATGGTAAATTATACAAATCGCAGGGCGCAGTGGGAGAGGAGGAATTGGAAATATTCTTTGGGAAAATTAAAATACTAATCCTTACTGAAGCAGAGAAAGAGGGAATGGAGGCTCCGATAACCCTTGAAGAAGTACAGTTAGCAGTTGCAGAGATGGCTAATCAGAAATCGCCTGGACCTGATGGTCTCCCTATAGAAACTTATAAACACTATGGGAAAGTGCTATTGCCGGTACTTCTTAAAACACTGAATTGGGCAAGGGAGGAGGGGGAATTGCCTAAATCGATGTCAGAAGCAATAATTATAGTTCTGCATAAGGAAGGGAAAGATCCACTAGAGACCTCATCCTATGGGCCCATCTCCCTGCTTTGCTCAGACGCTAAAATATTGGCTAAAATAATGGCAACTAGATTAAACAAAATTTTTTCAAGACTAATACATCAAGATCAAACTGGGTTTATCCCCAATAGATCAACTAGTATGAATATTAGAAGGGTATTCCTTAACCTACAAACTCCAACATAGAATATGGGTACGAGGGCAGTTATGTCCTTAGATGTGGTCAAGGCGTTCGATAGCTTGGAGTGGGGGTATATCTGGCATGTTCTAGGAGCATTTGGTTTTGGTCCATCAGTTATTAGATGGATAAAAATCTTGTATAGTGACCCAAGTGCAAAAATCAGAGTCAACAATGATTACTCAGGTAAGATTAAATTGGAGAGGGGCACAAGGCAGGGGTGTCCATTGTCACCCCTCCTTTTTGCACTAGCAATGGAGCCATTGGCCATAGCAATAAGAACGAATACAAAAATGAAAGGATTTGTGAGACCGACAGGAGAGGAGAGAATCGCATTATATGCGGATGATGTTCTTCTCTTCTTGGGGGACACAGATCATTCACTTAAGCAGGCCATGAGTATCTTTCAAGAATTTGGTAGACTCTCAGGATTGGTTATAAATTGGGAAAAATCAGCCCTGATGCCGGTGGACCCGATTGCCAATCAAACCTTAGTAGAAATACCCCAATTAGAAATGGTGGATACAATGAAATACCTGGGAATACATATAACAATTGACCCAAATAAATATATAAATAACAATATAGTTCCCCTCCTGTCTAAATTTAAAAACAAAATTCAAATATGGCGGCGGCTCCCACTGTCCGTTGCAGGGAGATGTAACTTGATTAAAATGCTGTGGATGCCACAATTGTTATATGTATTGCATAATACACCAACATGGATACATAAGAAATGGTTTAGGAAAATTGACACACTATTTAGAGAATTAATATGGAAGGGAGGTCAAGCGAGGATAGGACTACAGACCCTGCAACTATCAACAAGGGAGGGAGGTATGGCGGTACCACACCCACGGTGTTACTTCCTGGCAGCACAACTGCAGCATATAGGAATGAGACCAGAGCTGGGAGGAGATACAAATGGGCGGTTGATGACAATGGGGTCACCCCACAAGTTGGTGATGGAGGCATTGGAGGCAAACTCATTTTTATACAAATCCCCTACGGTTAAGATGGTAATAAAGGTGTGGAAAGCTGTGAAAGCAATAGGGGGATTAGAAGGAGAGACAGAATATACACCTCTTTGGGATAATAGGAATCTTCAGGAGTTGGAGCGGATGGGCCAGTTGTATGAGGGAAAAATCCTAAAAACTTTTGCTACACTTAGAGAGGAATATGATGTCCCTAAACACACATTCTATAGATATCTTCAAATCAGACATGCACTAAATATGCAGTTTGATAGACTGGGACCAGCCTGGCACAAATCCCCCATCTTTCAGAGACTGGGCAATCAGAGTGAGACCGGGGGCCGTATATCCGAAATATACCCACATCTATGCAAAGGAAGTATCATAGCTCCAGAACATCTTAAAAGCAAAGGGAAATGGGAGGAAGATCTAGGGCACATATCAGAGGGGCAATGGAAAAGGGTATTAGAGAGCGGACACCTTGCATCTGTTTCACCGGCTCAGAAGTTTTCATTTTTAATGTTACTACATAGGACATATTATACGCCAAAAAGGCTGTTTGAATTTGGATGGAGAACAGATGCAGGGTGTCCCAGATGCCAGGATACAGGGGACCTGATACATATGCTATGGAGGTGCCCGAAATTATTTAGGTACTGGACAGGGGTACTGGATAGCATAAATAGGATATATATGACAACAATAGAAATGGACCCTAGAATGTGTATCCTGGGGTTAGGGGAAGGAACAAGCAGAGCAACTAATATAACAAAAGCAGTGTTTAGATGCCTTTTTCATGCAAGAAAATTGATAGCGCAGAGATGGCAGACAGAAGACCCCCCCTCAGTGAAAGAATGGGCTAATATAGTCACTGCAACAATATGGAAGGAGAAGGTAGTATATATCAAGAGAGGGAACACAAGAGAGTTTGAAAAGGTGTGGAACCCGTGGTTGGAAAAAATAGGGATACCCCTGTAAAGCGGAGAACAAGAGAAAAAAAGAAGAGAGGAGAGAAAGAGAAAAGAAAGAGAGTAAGAAGAACGGTATAAGGAAAATAAAGGAAAACAAAAATAAACTTTGAATAATGTGTAATAATGGAAGAAAGGAAAATAGGAAAAAACCTAATATGAGAAATAGTAAAGGGGGAGGGGGGAAGGAGGGAGGGATGAGGGTCAACAGAGTGAAAATGACATTGATAACATTTTGCTAATTTTTTTTTTACTGTGAAAAATAAATATATATAAGCATGTACAATGTTAATTTGAATATGCAAGAAAATTAATAAAGAGAATATAAAAAAAAAAGAATTGTAATTACACGCCCCGTTAAACAGGGGCTGAAAAATAGGGCCTTAGGCACTGGTGCTGGTGCCACAACACTGCAACCCCTCACAGATACTGTACTTGGAGCACAGCAATGAGCCCTGTTGCAAAGTATTGCATCACAAATTGTAATTACACACCCCTGTTAAACAGGGGCTGAAAATTGGGCCTTAGGCACTGGTACTGGTGCCACAACACTGCAACCCCTCACAAATACTGTACTTGGAGCACAGCAATGAGCCCTGTTGCAACCTCTCCCAGATACTCTAGTTGGAGTCCAGGAATGAGACCTGCTGCAAAGCATTGCATCAAAAATTGTAATTACAGTACATGCCCCTGTTAAACAGGGGCTTAAAAATTGGGTATTTGCCACTGGTGGCGGCACCCAGAAACAAAAATGTTCTTCCAAGCTATCATCAGGATCATTGAGGAGGAAGAGGATAGTCAGTCAACATAACAGGACAGTCACTCAGCATCAGCATAGGCAGTCTTGAAGGGATGTGACATTTCAAAATAAATTATTCTGTTACATCAGCTTCAGGTGCCTGGTAGCTGGTGGTGATCCAAGACTGATTCATCCTTATGAAGGTCAGTCGATCAACCGAGTCGGTGGACAGGCGCACCCTGTGATCGGTGACAAAGCCTCCAGCAGCACTGAATGTGCGTTCCGAAAGAACGCTGGATGCAGCACAGGACAGTAGCTCAATTGCATACTGTGCAAACTCTGGACAGTGATCCATCCTCAAGACCCAGTAAGCCAGAGGATTTTCGGTGGGAAAGGTGTCCAAGTCTGACCTTGCCCCTAGGTATTCCTGCACCATGTATATCAGACGCTGGCGATGGTTGCTGGAACCGATCATACCTTGGGGCTGCGGACTAAAAAATTGTCTGAACGCATCGGTCAGACGGCCACCTTGTCCACCGCTCCTTCTGCTACTGACCAAAGCCTCAGCAGCTCGTTGTCCAGGACCAGGAGTTTGTAACCTCCCAGTCTCTGGGAACGCGTTGCACAGACTTTTCTGCAAGGCCTCCTGGAGATGTCTCATTCTCTGCTCCCTCTGCGACGGCAAGATAAGGTCCGCAACCTTAACCTTGTACCGTGGATCAAGGAGAGTGGCCAGCCAGTAATCCCTCTCCTTGATCACACGAATACGAGGATCCTTCTGCAGACTTTGCAGGATCAGGGAGGCCATGCAGCGTAGGTTAGCTGAGGCATTCAGTCCGGAGTCCTCTGGGTCACTAAGGACGACATGATCCGCAGCCACCTCCTCCCAGCCACGTACAAGTCCATGGGTTTCTTGGGACTGTAAATCATCCCTAAAAGACTGCTGCTGTTGATGCTGAGTGCCAGGCTCCACCTCCATGCTGACACAATCCTCCTCCTCCTCCTCGTCCTCTTCCTGTGTGATGGGTGGGACAGAAGGAACACTATCTGGGTAAAAGGGGCCTTGAGAGGCAAGGAAGTCCTCCTATTCTTGCCTCTATTCTGCCTCAAGTGCCCTGTCCATTATTCCACACAGTGTATGCTCCAACAGGTGGACAAGAGGTACAGTGTCACTGATGCATGCACTGTCACTGCTCACCATTCTCGTGGCCTCCTCAAATGGTGCCAGTACAGTGCATGCATCCCTGATCATGCCCCACTGGCGTGGTGAAAAAAACCCGAGCTCCCCTGACCCTGTCCTGGTGCCGTAGTCGCACAGGTACTCATTGATGGCCCTCTGCTGCGTGTGCAGCCGCTGCAGCATGGCCAACGTTGAGTTCCACCGGGCGGGCCTGTCACATATAAGGCGGTTCTTGGGCAGGTTCAACTCCTTTTGCAGCTCAGCCAGCCAAGCACTGGCATTATATGATCTGCGGAAATGCACACAGACTTTCCTGGCCTGCCTCAGGACATCCTGTAAGCCCGGGTACCTGCCAAAGAACCGCTGCACCACCAGGTTAAGGACATGAGCCGCACAGGGCACATGGGTCAGTTGTCCCTGTCGGAGGGCGGAGAGGAGGTTGGTGCCATTGTCGCAAACCACCATTCCTGGCTTAAGCTGGCGTGGCGTCAACCACCTCTCGGCCTGCCCCTGCAGAGCTGACAGAACCTCTGCCCCAGTGTGGCTCCTGTCCCCCAAACACACCAGCGCAAGCATGGCATGGCATCTTTTTGCCTGCGTACTTGTGTAGCCCATTGAACGCCTAAGGAGCACCGCTGGTTCCGAGGACAAAGCACAGGAAGAGGCCATGGAGGAAGAAGAAGAGGAGGGGGTGGAGGAGAGAGGTGTGTCACAACCAGTAGTAGCATTTTGGAGGTGTGGCGGCAGAACAACCTCCAACACTACTGCACCTTGTTCTGCATCCTTCCCAGCTGCCAAAAGAGTGACCCAATGGGCCGTGAAAGAAAGGTAACGTCCCTGTCCATGCCTGCTGGACCATGAGTCAGTGGTAATATGCACCTTACCGCTGACCGCCCTGTCCATCCAGCGAGGCATCGACATTGCCTTCCACATGCCGGTATAGAGCCGGAATCGCCTTCCGTGAGAAAAAGTGGCGTTTGGGAACCTGCCACTGAGGAACCGCACATTGCACAAACTCATGGAAGGGGGCCGAGTCTACCAACTGAAAAGGCAGCAGTTGAAGTGCTAGCAATTTAGCCAAGCTAGCATTCAACCGCTGGGCATGTGGATGGCTGGGAGTGAACTTCTTTCAACGGTCCAGCAGCTGGGGCAGGGAAATTTGCCTGCTACAATCGGGCGTCGGTGTACTGCTAGCAGAGTGCCTGCAAGTACTTGGCTGTGACACACCTAATTCTACACCTTCATTCCTCTCAGTGCAGGTTTCAGAGAGCACTGAAGGTATAGTGGGGTTGGAGATCCCAGCTGATGAGGAGCAAGGAGAGGTCCGCTTTGTTCTTTGGTGTGGGTCTTAAAGGTACGCTTGCCAACGAGCTGCATGGTAGGTCAACATATGTCTGGTCAAGCATGTGGTGCCCAAGCGGCTGATGTTTTGGCCACGCAAGATACGCTTGAGATATATGTTGCAAATATCAGTGGTGCGATCTGATGCACTCAACTCAAAAAAGGCCCACACCAAAGAACTTTTGGAATAACGGGCAGAGGCAGCGCCCTGCCCAGGCAGAGCTCTGCGGTGTGATTCAGTCGGTGTGCTGCCCTTACACTGGCGCCCGGAGGGCATCCTGCCTCGTTGGAGATGTGCCTCCTCCTCATCCTCCTCCTCATCTCTCCTATGAGGCACCCACGTGGAGTCAGTGACCTCATCACCCCCCCCCCCTCTTGATCACTGGAGCAAACCTGGCAGTATGCTGCAGCTGCTGGAACATGACTGCCAGATTGCTGTCCTTCTTTAGCATCCCCTCTCTCTGCGCTCACGCTACTGCCTTCCTCTAGCTGTGTATCATCATCAGACCCTTCAAAACGCTGGGCATCCTCCTGGAGCATGTACCCAACACTGTGCTCAAACAGTTCGGGGACTCCTCAGGAGGACATGGTGGGTCTAGGGAAGGATGGACTGATGATGACATTGATACGAGGAAAGAGGACGCATTGGCAGCTGCTTTGCCAGTACCCTGAGCCTGGGTGAGAGAGGATGAGGAGGATGAGGAGGGCTTGGTCATCCACTCTACCAAGTCTTCGGCATGATGTAGCTCAACACGTCCAGCTGCCGAAAATAAGGACAAGCGTGTCCCATGGCCACGTGCTGATGACAATGCACCACGTCCACGACCAGCACTGTTGTCTCTAGACACAGAGCCTGCTTGCCCTCTTTTATTGGCTCATGACTGTCTGCCTCTCCTTGTTGGCCTTCCAGACATAGTAATGGCCTGCAGAGAGATGGGAAAACCAGAAATTGGGTAGTGTATATTGTGCTGGAGGCACACAACACCCACTGTAAAGGCTGCAGATGCCTGTATTAGAGAACACCAGCAATAAAGGGTAGATACAGGTGTATACTGTGCTGTGCTGGAGGCACACAACACCCACTAACTCCTGCAGATGCCTGTATTAAAGAACACCAGCAATAAAGGGTAGATACAGGTGTATATTGTGCTGTGCTGGAGGCACACAACACCCACTAACTCCTGCAGATGCCTGTATTAGAGAACACCAGCAATAAAGGGTAGATACAGGTGTATATTGTGCTGGAGGCACACAACACCCACTAACTCCTGCAGATGCCTTTATTAGAGAACACCAGCAAAAAAGGGTAGATACAGGTGTATACTGTGCTGTGCTGGAGGTACACAACACCCACTAACTCCTGCAGATGCCTGTATTAAAGAACACTAGCAATAAAGGGTATAAAGAAAAGGCAGGTGACCCATTGAGACCCATAGATGCCATAACCATGCCTCCATCCCTGGTACATTAAAAATGAAGAAAGAAAGTGGGCTGTGGGACTTTAAATGAAGCATGGATGGACGTAGGAAAAAAGTCTAGGATATCAAAAATGAGTAAACATCACTGTCCCGTTGGGGAATGGTCTGTAGCCATATATACATGCTGCATAGTCAGTCTGAAGAATGGAAATCAAGGCATGGATATGAATATAAAAATGTATTGTATCATAGTAAAAGTACACACAGATCATGCAAACAAAGGCATAATGTAAATAGAGGTTATCACATAGACATAATCAAAATTCATTGTTGAGACATGGCTGAAGCAAGTAATGACAGTAACATGGACATACAGAAACAGTGAAATTGATTATCCAATTGAAAAGTCAAGAATACACTTTATAGATTCATAATTGGGCAGGCTTTACTTGGCATCCCTGAGCATGGACTCAACGCGTTTCTTGGCGTTTGAAGCAAGTCATCAGGAGTGGGGTGCATGTCATTTGACTAAAAGGGGAGATGGATAGACAGGTCAAATAAAGTCTCGAAAAAAATGATGTCATGTTTGAAACAAAATAACAGAATCAGGTGGTCTGATACGTTACCAATGGCAAAGCCCGGAATGGGGTTGTCCCAAGGATTTGAAATATGGAGTAGAGTGGTGGTCCTGGATGCACTGTCTCACCCGGGGCTGAGGCGGGGAAGGCCCCCCAATAAACACCTCAACAGCCCCTCAATGAAGAGGAGAGCCAAGGAGACAATGGCATGGGACATCCGTCAAGGAGGAACCCGGACAGCCACGACACAGCGCCAAACTGAGGGAGAGGCACAGACAGAGTACAAGGGCAGAGTGCTGGTGGAGAGATGAAGAAATGCAAATGAGCAATGAGTGAAAAAGAAGATTTGAATGGTTTGAGAACCAAAATTGGAGTGTGAGTGGGGGAGGGGAGGGGAAGGAAAACAAAAGGGAGCAAAGGGAGAGGGGAGTGAATATGTAAATGATGTGCTGATGGATCCTGGTGGGAATAATGTGTGGTGGGTGCTGGAAGAAATTAAACAAAAAGGGATTGATGGTAAAGCATGACTGAAAGGATTAACAGCCAAAGTTGGCAAATCAGCTGGGTGTTGGTGTAGGTGAATCTGTTATGAGGGGGAGCCAAACCAAATCCCCAACAATGCTAAATATCAGTAAAATAAAATATGTGTTTGAAGCAGTGTGAGCAGGGTGCAAGGCAAAAGCAAGTAAAAAGAGTATATATGTAATATATACTGTGTAAATCCTGAAGTATAGATTAGAAATTACCTTGAGGTGTGGGGAAAGAGAGAAACAGGAACCTCTCGTCAGATGGATGTCTTGTGAAGAGAAGCTCCCCAGGTAGCTACCGGCTAAATGTCCACAGCAAGGGACATTTGCTCTCCCTTTGCTCCCTTTTGTTTTCCTTCCCCTCCCCTCCCCCACTCACACTCCAATTTTGGTTCTCAAACCATTCAAATCTTCTTTTTCACTCATTGCTCATTTGCATTTCTTCATCTCTCCACCAGCACTCTGCCCTTGTACTCTGTCTGTGCCTCTCCCTCAGTTTGGCGCTGTGTCGTGGCTGTCCGGGTTCCTCCTTGACGGATGTCCCATGCCATCTTCTCCTTGGCTCTCCTCTTGATTGAGGGGCCGTTGAAGTGTTTATTGGGGGGCCTTCCCCGCCTCAGCCCCGGGTGAGACAGTGCATCCAGGACCACCACTCTACTCCATATTTCAAATGCTTGGGACAACCCCATTCCGGGCTTTGCCATTGGTAAGGTATCAGACCACCTGATTCTGTTATTTTGTTTCAAACATGACATCATTTTTTTCGAGACTTTATTTGACCTGTCTATCCATCTCCCCTTTTAGTCAAATGACATGCACCCCACTCCTGATGACTGGCTTCAAACGCCAAGAAATGCGTCGAGTCCATGCTCAGGGATGCCAAGTAAAGCCTGCCCAATTATGAATCTATAAAGTGTATTCTTGACTTTTCAATTGGATAATCAATTTCACTGTTTCTGTATGTCCATGTTACTGTCATTACTTGCTTCAGCCATGTCTCAACAATGAATTTTGATTATGTCTATGTGATAACCTTTATTTACATTATGCCTTTGTTTGCATGATCTGTGTGTACTTTTACTATGATACAATACATTTTTATATCCATATCCATGCCTTGATTTCCATTATTCAGACTGACTATGCAGCATGTATATATGGCTACAGACCATTCCCCAACGGGACAGTGATGTTTACTCATTTTTGATATCCTAGACTTTTTTCCTACGCCCATCCATGCCTCATTTAAAGTCCCACAGCCCACTTTCTTTCTTCATTAGCAATAAAGGGTAGATACAGGTGTATATTCTGCTGTAGGCACACAACACCCACTAACTCCTGCAGATGCCTTTATTAGAGAACACCAGCAAAAAAGGGTAGGGGGGCGTGGCTTGGACGGGACCCGAGATGGCCGCATGATCTAAGAGCTCCTGCACTCTGAGGACATTTAATGCTTCTTTTGGGGGATTTTCTTAATCTTTTAAGGATGGGCAGATCAAACAGGAGCGCCTCGACACCCCCTCCCAGAAGGACTCCGGAACACAACTCAGCGGCAACATACCGGAGATGTTCTGGACCCGGGCTTCAACGCACCATGTGGAGTCGCAGGCCTCACAGCACTCCCAGGCCTCATCCCCGAGCTCGCCTAGACATGTTACCGAGCAGCTGCCGGACATCAACAGATCCACGAACCCGAGCCTCCTTGATCTGCAAAGAGATCTGCAGATGGTCTCCCTGGACATCAAACACACACTGAAGGCTGCCATCTCTGACCTCAAGACGGAAATTCAGGGGATGAATAACCGCCTGACTGAAGTGGAGGAGGACACACAGCTCCAAGCTGCAGCGATCAGGCAAGTCCAAAAAACATATGATATGCACTTGCCACACATGTTCGAACTACACAGGCAAGTGGAAGATTTGGACAATCGGGGCCGTAGACACAATGTAAGAATCAGAGGAGTCCCAGAGGGAATAGAACAGGCCTCCCTATCGCAGACAATATGCGCCATGTTTAATGACCTGCTTGGCAGACCTGCAGAATCCCCCATAGAGATGGAGAGACTACACCGTGCCATAAGACCTCCCCCAAGGGATATAATATGCTGTATTGTGAACTTCCCTCTGAAAGAGGAGATCCTCAGAAATGCGAGAGACAGGGGGCGCATTTTATATAATGGCGCCGACATAAAACTCTTTCAGGACTTGTCCCAGATAACGCTGCAAAACAGACGTACCTTGCACCCCCTGCTGGATACATTGCGATCCCGCAATATTCAATACAGATGGAAATTCCTGTTTTGCTTATCAGCAACCTCCAGAGGTCGCACGGCACTTCTCCGAACACCAGAAGACCTACCTAGCTTCTGCGAGCAGCTTGATTTACCGCCTGTTGACATTCCCGACTGGCACTCGTTTTACTTCCCCACGGAACCATGGAGACCGGTCTCACATATGTCGTCACCTAAGGCTCAGCGTCAAAGATCCAGACACCGCAGACTAGATCCCATCTCTCCGGGAGACCGCTACGCCCGTCGGGATCTCTCCTCACACCCTCCTGGACATGCTGACACCCATCGAAGGGGGCACCGCGACATGTAACCTACTATACATAGGATCGCTGACTTACGGGTCAGGCAATGGAGTTTCCTCCTTTTCCATTACTTGTTTCTAACTTTCTTAATTTGTCTTTTTGCTTCCGCATTCGTTCCATCATAACGAACGTTTTAGAATTCCTGACAACGTGATGACCCCTGCCTCCCACCTTTCTACCAGGTACAAGGGACTCTCCAAGGACTGATCTCAACCAGGTACTGTTTTCATTGTCTCATAGGGATTCTGTATGCTTGACATGCACCCACCTGAATAGAGATGTCCAGAACTATTCGCCGGCGAATAGTTCCCGGCGAACATAGCTTGTTTGCGTTCGCCGCGGCGGGCGAACATATGCGATGTTCGGTCCGCCCCCTATTCGTCATCATTGAGCAAACTTTGACCCTGTAGCTCACAGTCAGCAGACACATTCCAGCCAATCAGCAGCATACCCTCCCTCCCAGACCCTCCCACCTCCTGGACAGCATCCATTTTAGATTCATTTGGAAGCTGCAGTCTTAGTGAGAGGAGGGACAGTGTAGCTGCTGCTGATTTAATAGGGAAATCTATAGCTAGGCCAGTGTATTCAGTGTCCACTCCAGTCCTGAAAGACTCATCTGATCTCTGCTGTAAGGACAGCGTCCTGACAGCACCCCAAAAAGCCCTTTTTAGGGCTAGTACATCAGTCTGTTTTTTTTTTTTTCCTCTGTAATCTAATTGCAGTTGCCTGCCAGCGTGTGTGTATTCAGTGTCCACTCCAGTTCTAAAAGACTCATCTGATCTCTGCTGTAAGGACAGCGTCCTGACAGCACCCCAAAAAGCACTTTTTAGGGCTAGTACATCAGTCTGCTTTTTTTTTCCCTCTGTAATCTAATTGCAGTTGCCTGCCAGCGTGTGTGTATTCAGTGTCCACTCCAGTCCTGAAAGACTCATCTGATCTCTGCTGTCCAGGACAGCGTCCTGACAGCACCCCAAAAAGCACTTTTTAGGGCTAGTACATCAGTCTGCTTTTTTTTTTTTTACTCTGTAATCTAATTGCAGATGCCTGCCAGCGTGTGTGTATTCAGTGTCCACTCCAGTCCTGAAAGACTCATCTGATATCTGCTGTAAGGACAGCGTCCTGACAGCACCCCAAAAAGCACTTTTTAGGGCTAGTACATCAGTCTGCTTTTTTTTTTTTTACTCTGTAATCTAATTGCAGATGCCTGCCAGCGTGTGTGTATTCAGTGTCCACTCCAGTCCTGAAAGACTCATCTGATATCTGCTGTAAGGACAGCATCCTGACAGCACCCCAAAAAGCACTTTTTAGGGCTAGTACATCAGTCTGCTTTTTTTTTTCTCTGTAATCTAATTGCAGATGCCTGCCAGCGTGTGTGTATTCAGTGTCCACTCCAGTCCTGAAAGACTCATCTGATATCTGCTGTAAGGACAGCATCCTGACAGCACCCCAAAAAGCACTTTTTAGGGCTAGTACATCAGTCTGCTTTTTTTTTTCCTCTGTAATCTAATTGCAGTTGCCTGCCAGCGTGTGTGTGTCAGGCTCACAGCGTATACTGTGCCCACTTGCCCAGTACCACCACTCATATATCTGGTGTCACAGTAGATTACATTTAAAAAAAAAATCAATTTTGACTGCAATAGAATAGCAGTCAGTTGCCTGCCAGCGTGTGTGTCAGGCCTACAGCGTCTACTCTGCCAACTTCTGCCAGTGCACAGTGCCACTCATATCTGGTGTCACAGTAGCTAGCACGCATAGTACAACTAAACTAATCTAAAAAAAATGACAGGCAGAGGCAGGCCACCCCGCAGGGGCCGTCGTGGTCGTGATGCTGTGATTCCCTTTGGCCCTAGAATAATGCCCAGTGTTCAGAAGCCACGTACCTGAACTCGAAAAGTTCTGAGGACATAGTTGACTGGCTAACACAGGACACCCAATCTTCTACAGCTTCCGCTCGGAACCTTGACGCACCATCTCCTCAAGCTCAGCTTCGGGCACCTCTCAAGTTACTACTTGCCCGCCTGCCGCCACCACCAACACTAGCACCACAGCTGCTTCACTTGATCTGTCAGAGGAGTTATTTACACATGAGTTGGAAGAAATGAGTGATGCGCAACCATTATTGCCAGAGGATGTAGATAAAAGGGATATGTCTCAGTCAGGCAGCATTACACACATGGACGTACGGTGTGATGATGATGATGTTGTACCCGCTGCTGCTTCCTTTGCTGAGTTGTCAGATACAAGTGAAGCGGTTGATGATGACGATGTTTCCGTGGATGTCACGTGGGTGCCCGCTCGAAGAGAAGAAGAACAGGGGGAAAGTTCAGATGGGGAGACAGAGAGGAGGAGGAGACGAGTTGGAAGCAGGGGGAGGTCGTTGCAAGGAGCTAGTGGCACAGTCAGACAGCATGTATCGGCACCCGGGGTCAGCCAGACATTACGCCAATCAACGCATGCTGTTGCCACCACCAAAATGTCGTCATTGCAAAGCTCAGCAGTGTGGCATTTTTTTTGTGTGTCTGCCTCTGATAACAGCGATGCCATTTGCAACCTGTGCCAAAAAAAACAGAGTCGTGGGAAATCCAACACCCACCTAGGTACAACTGATTTGCGAAGGCACATGATCGCACATCACAAACGCCTATGGGATCAACACATGATGACGAGTACAAGCAGCATACAAGCTCAAAGCCACCATCCTCCTCCTGGTCCAGCATCTTCAGCCACGTCAACCACTGCTGTCCTCCTTGCCCCCTCTCAACCATCCGCCACTCCGTCTCTCGCCTTGAGCAGTTCCTGCTCATCTGCCCACAGTCAGGTGTCTGTCAAGGATATGTTTGAGCGTAAGAAGCCAATGTCACAGAGTCACCCCCTTGCCCGGCGTCTGACAGCTGGCTTGTCGGAACTCTTAGCCCACC
Organism: Rana muscosa; assembly: GCA_029206835.1. Classification (NCBI taxonomy): domain Eukaryota; kingdom Metazoa; phylum Chordata; class Amphibia; order Anura; family Ranidae; genus Rana; species Rana muscosa. Next base: position 345,109,151 of record CM055116.1, on the reverse strand, counting down.
AGCTTTTACCAAACAAGCTGGTGGAGTCTGAGGCCTTCAAAAAATTTGTAGCTATTGGACACCGCAGTGGAAGGTACCCGGCCAAAATTTCTTTTCACAAAAGGCAATCCCCAACCTGTACTCTATTGTGCAAAAGGAAGTCTTGGCATGTCTGGCACACAGTGTTGGGGCAAGGGTCCATCTGACCACTGATACCTGGTCTGCAAAGCACGGTCAGGGCAGGTATATCACCTACACTGCGCATTGGGTAAACCTGCTGACGGCTGCCAAGCATGTAATGCGTGGCTCTGCAGAGGAGTTGGTGGTGACACCACCACGACTTGCAGGCAGGCCTGCTGCCACCTCCTCTACTCCTCCTACTCCATCCTCTTCGATAACCTCCTCGGCTGAGTCCTCTTCTACTGCTGCGTCTTGCTCCACATCAACTGCACCCCCCAGCTCCCCAGGGGGTATTCCACATCCTGGATACGACAGTGTCACGCCGTCTTGGGGTTGACTTGCCTGAAAGCAGAGAGTCACACCGGACCAGCACTCCTGTCCGCCCTGAACGCACAGGTGGATCAGTGGCTGACTCCGCACCAACTGGAGATCAGCAAAGTGGTGTGTGACAACGGAAGCAATTTGTTGGCGGCATTGAATTTGGGCAAGTTGACACATGTGCCGTGCATGGCACATGTGTTGAATCTGATTGTACAACGCTTTGTGCATAAGTACCCAGACTTACAGCACGTCCTCAAGCAGGACAGGAAGGTGTGTGGCCACTTCAGGCGTTCCTACACGGCCATGGCACACTTTTCAGATATCCAGCGATGAAACAACATGCCAGTGAGGCGCTTGATTTGTGACAGCCCGACACGTTGGAATTCAACACTCCTAATGTTCGACCTCCTGCTCCAACAAGAAAAAGCCGTCAACGAGTATTTGTATGACCGGGGTGCTAGGACAGCCTCTGCGCAGCTGGGAATTTTTTTGCCACATTACTGGACAATCATGCGCAATGCCTGTAGGCTCATGCGTCCTTTTGAGGAGGTGACAAACCTAGTCAGTCGCACTGAAGGCACCATCAGCGATATCATCCCATTTGTTTTCTTCCTGGAGCGTGTCCTGCGAAGAGTGCTGGATCAGGCCGTAGATGAGCGTGAAGAGGAAGAGTTGTGGTCACCATCACCACCAGAAACAGCCTTTTCAGCATTGCTTGCTGGACCTGCGGCAACGCTGGAAGAGGAGTCTGAGGAAGAGGAGTCAGAGGAGGAATGTGGCTTTGAGGAGGAGGAGGAAGACCAACCACAGCAGGCATCCCAGGGTGCTCGTTGTCACCTATCTGGTACCCATGGTGTTGTACGTGGCTGGGGGGAAGAACAGACCTTCAGTTAGATCAGTGAGGACGAGGAACGGGATATGAGTAGCTCGGCATCCAACCTTGTGCAAATGGGGTCTTTCATGCTGTCGTGCCTGTTGAGGGACTCTCGTATAAAAAGGCTGAAGGAGAACGACCTGTACTGGGTGGCCACGCTACTAGACCCCCGGTATAAGCAGAAAGTGCCTGAAATGTTACAGAATTACCGGAAGTCGGAAAGGATGCAGCAGTTCCAAAATAAATGAAAAAGTATGCTTTACACAGCGTATAAGGGTGATGTCACAGCACAACGGGAATCTAACAGGGGAAGAGGTGAAAGTAATCCTCCTCCTACCACAACCACACCGGCAAGGACAGGACGCTTTACAGATGTGTTGTTGATGGAGGACATGCAGAGCTTTTTAAGTCCTACGCATCACCACAGCCCTTCGGGGTCCACCCTCAGAGAACGACTCGACCGACAGGTAGCAGACTACTTCGCCTTAACTGCAGATATTGACACTCTGAGGAGCGATGAACCCCTTGACTACTGGGTGTGCAGGCTTGACCTGTGGCCTGAGCTATCCCAATTTGCGATAGAACTTCTGGCCTGCCCCGCTTCAAGTGTCCTTTCAGAAAGGACCTTCAGTGCAGCAGGAGGTATTGTCACTGAGAAGAGAAGTCGCCTAGGTCAAAAAAGTCTAGATTACCTCACCTTTATTAAGATGAATGAGGCATGGATCCCGAAGGGACTGACAGTGGGCGATACATTTGACTAAAAAAGGCCTGATGAGATGAGCTGCCTTGGGCTAAAAATGGTCCACACGCTGCTGTATTTTATCTCTGCATGCCGGATGACTTGCGTGACTTATCCGCCACCGACTAGGATTCAAGCCGCAATGTTTTAGGGCACTTTCTGCCTTGAAAACATCAATTTTTCTGGCTGCTGATACAGCAGCGGCTGCAACAATACCTAATTTTTCAGGCATGTGTACATGCCTAATTTTTCTGGCCTCTGGTGCTGCACTGTGGCTGCAAAAACAAAACAAAAAAAAAGCACATACATGTGTCAATTCCCCTTCGTGATCGTTACCTTGTTGTGGTGAAGGGGCTTGCGTATCACAATGAAGTGACCACCTCTATGAGTGTGTTGGCAATGGCAATGTTGGCACACCCCAGTTGATAAGGTCGTTGCTTCATTGTGAACAGACCAAAAGCGATCGGCTGGATAATTTTGCATAGAAAAAACATTAATTTTCTTTGTGATCATCTAAGGTGATCATTAAAGCCTTGCGGTTGTGCAAATGGACTGTTTGCGGTTGTTTGTGGTGCGTTAAACGGGGAGTTTGGTCTGTCAGAGTTTGGTCTGTCACTGTGAAGTGGGCGTAACCCTTACACTACCTGTGGGATACAACATCATACCTGATGTTTTAAAGCATGTTATTCCAAACAATTTAGCAATGTTAGGTGATTTATGCCCTTTATGGATAAAATCCTGACTCTGCGTTAACTACGTAATTTTCAATGGGAGTTTTGCCATGGATCCCCCTCTGGCATGCCACAGTCCAGGTCTTAGTCCCCTTGAAACAACTTTTCCATCACTATTGTGGCCAGAAAGAGTCCCCGTGGGTTTTAAAATTCGCCTGCCTATTGAAGTCTATGGCGGTTCGCCCGGTTCGCCCGTTCGCAAACATTTGCGGAAGTTCGCGTTCGCCGTTCGCGAACGGAATTTTTTTTTTTCGTAACATCACTACACCTGAATATATGTTTGTACCACAGCTGTACTTCCTAGTGATCCTTCTGTCACCCCCTGGCTCCTTGCTACTTCCACTCTTCCTGTGCTATATCCAGAGACTCTGTGTTGAAGTCGAAGGAACAATCGTAAATCATAGGAGCACTCACGCTTTGACTCCCCCCCCCGGGGGTTCCACCCCCCTCCCCTTCCCCCCCTTTTTTTATCATTTATTTATTTTTCTGATTCTGATCTAACAATGGAGGACAGCCTGGGACTTGTACCAGATCGGTGAGACATTTAGAAGACAGTCTGCTGATGCACCTGTTCTATTATTCTCCTAGGCTCTTATAGAGACTGGCAACTTCCCTAGCCTACAGAAAATGTCAGATGGGCAAGATAGCTGGGCTGACATGTGTTGGAGGGAACTACACCACAGTACACCGGTGCCTCCTCAGGAGAACAGCTTCCATATCATCACAGTAATGATTATCACACTCACGTACCCAATTATAAAGAGAACCCTCATTCGACATAAGCTTACCACTTAAACCCCACTAGATCTTACTCCCATGCACCCAGCTACAAAACCCGTATACTCCTCAACGGGAACATGGTGACACACCTCCTCTGTGCTTAGTACACAGTCGCTCCAGTTGCAGCAAAACCTTTAATCCATTAACGCATATAAGCAAAATTGTGGCCTGGGGGGTGGAGAGGGGAGGAAGGGGTTGTATCGCTTGCAAACCTTACACGTTCTGTTATTATTTTGGTTTAGCTAATTGTTTAACCACTTAAGCCCCGCACCAATACGGGCCATTATGACCAGGCCCATTTTTGCAATTCGGCACTGCGACGCTTTAACTGACAATTGCGCGGTCGTGCGACGTGGCTCCCAAACAAAATTGGCGTCCTTTTTTCCCCACAAATATAGCTTTCTTTTGATGGTATTTGATCACCTCTGCGGTTTTTATTGTTTGCGCTATAAACAAAAATAGAGCGAAAATTTTGAAAAAAATTACATATTTTTTACTTTTTGCTATAATAAATATCCCCTAAAAATATATAAAAAAACATTTTTTTTCCTCATTTTAGGCCGATACGTATTCTTCTACATATTTTTGGTAAAAAAAATCGCAATCGGCGTTTATTGATTGGTTTGCGCAAAAATTATAGCGTTTACAAAATAGGGTCCCACTCATGGGGAAGGCAGGGGGGTCGCGAGCGCGACCCCGACGTCGGCAGTTAAAGGGCCACGTACAGGTACGTGATTGTGCCTGTACGAGCCATTCTGCCGACGTATATCGGCGTGAAGAGGTCGTTAAGCGGTTAAACAAAGTTGTTACCTTATGTTTAGCTATATGGACTGATCCTCAATGCGTACCCAGTTGCACAGTCTGTGATAGCCACATGGTTAGCATTGACAGTCTCGCCTGTTTACTTATTGCCTGAATATATCCCCTGATGTTTCTTCCTTGGCCCTCCCCACCGAGGGTAACCTACAACTATTAATCTGTTAATCTAAACTTTACAATTACCATCCCCCTATGTTATATCTGCATAACCCTATTGTCCTCTTGAGTGCTAACTTTCTTGACCCCCTCCCAGCTTACTGCCCGCACACAGCTGTCCAGTAGGATGATAGCTGAAACCCCGGACTTTTTTCTTTAGGTGAATAGGTATACCTACTTCCACCTCCGGAGACCCCTTCCTTAAGGCACGTGGGCTTCCCACTGCTGGCCCACCGCATCTAACCTCCTTTTCCCTTTCCTTGTCCCCCCTGTGATCTCACTGCCCAAAGACCTGTACTATAAGACCCAATCCTTATCCTTCTTCTCCCTCTCTTCTGTATATTCTCTCCTCCCTTTCTTCTTCTCTCCCCCCCCTTTTTTTTTTCTTTTTTTTTAGTTGTCTACTCTGTTTTAGGGGCCCGCTCCTCCTTGTTCCTGCTTCTGCTCCCACCTGCGTCAGTCACTGAGACTACGTAGTGACCCTCGCGAACCACTCGTCTTGAGACGTCCCAACTCGACACCCCACAAAATGCGGCCTGATCAGTTGTCCAACCGCAACCATTTATCCCTTAAATGCCTATTGTGACGGATCTCGGATACCCCAGCTGGGCACATCCGCCAGACCTGTGTCTCCTGTCCTCCAAACGCACCCGCAGCCTGCAGATTCGCCATAACCAGCCCTTAACCCCTCAATCACGAGACAAGCCACACAGGTGTTGAGGGTTAAACATGCAGAGCATAAAACAGTTTATTAAATCCAAAACATACACTTTTACACACAGTTAGGGACACTCCCCTAAGCCTTGTCATAGAGGGGGGTAGGGGACAAGGAAGAACCAATGGGAACTGAACATTGAAACAGAGACTACAGTTAAACATAAAGGGATTATGGTAAGCAGGCAGCCCTTCAATACACATCCCCTGCGGAGAGATGTCTGCAGTCCAGACCATTGTCTATGTGCCATGAACCAACACAATTAAGCACAGCAACAAGAGGGGGGGGGGAAGAAGGGATGTAGCATTACATTACATTATCTCAATGCCAGCTTGTCCAGACGTCTCTTAGTCTCTTATGAGCCATAGTCTGTGGGTAGGAGGCCCGCCCTCAGTCCCTTCCAAAGCACACAGTGACAGTGGGTTCTGTCACATTTCTCCCCTTTTAAAAACAGACTAACCAGGTTCCTGACCCCCAACTGGTCTGGACCTGCGTTAGTCACAAACTTCCACCCCAGGCAACCAGGAAAAGGAAAAGTACGTCTCTGGCGCTGGGGAGCAAAATCGCACATACGGTGTCCAGTGAATAAAAACAGCCGCTGCAAAGTGTGAACAGCTGTCCGCACTCCCGTGATCCGGGGCTGGGTTGCAGGTATTGGGGGTAGCTGAATAACCCTCTGCCCCGATGCCAGCGCTTCAGCTTGTAGGGAACGTAGGCTGGCAGTGCTATGCAGTTGGGGAGGAAAAGGTACTTGCTTTTCTCCTGGAGTAGTTACCAGCCGCTGAGGAGGTATCTTGCAGGGACTATCTCCCAGACTCTCCATCTCTTTTTCTGATGCTGGGCAGAGGCCAACAACGCTCTGCTCTGTAGCCAGCGATTCTGCTAGGGGGACATATACAACGGTAGAGTTCAGCCGCTGGAGAGGGGGAAGGGTTTTCTCCCCTCCTGGTTCTGTGACCAGCTGCTGAGGTGACTTCTGACAGGGGCTGTCTCCCAAACCCTCCAAAGACATACTGAGGGCTTCGCAGGGGCCCGTGGCACTCTGCCATGCAGCCAGCGCTTCAGCTGGGGGGATAAACACTGGGGTAGTGTCCAAGTGCTGGGCAACCAGCTCACTGAGGTCATCACTCGGAATCCCTGGATCCAACTCTGAGGGTGGGCAGAGGCCAGCGGCACTCTGCCCTGCAGCCAGCGCTTCTGCTGGGGGGATGAACATTGGGGTACTGTCAAATTGCTGGGGAGGGAGAATTGCTTCCTCCACTCCCGTTGGGGATATCTGCTGTTGGGGAAATGGCTCACGAAGATCATCTCTCAGACTCTCCAGGTCCAACTCTTTTTCTGATGCTGGGCAGAGGCCAGTGGCACTCTGCCCTGTAGCCAGTGCTTCTGCTGGGGCACCGGATTCGATACTCTGGACTTGCTGCTGATCCCCATTTACCAGCCTTCCAGTGCCCGTCTCAACTTCCCCTTCTGAGACCTTTATGCTTTTATCTTGTCTCACTGCCTGGGAAACCTCTGGTGCATTCTGGCATTCTAGCACTCGCAGTGCCCTCTGTATCATCGCCGCTTCTTCCATTGCGGTTAGGATGGGAAAACGTAGGGGCACTCCTGGCCCCATTTGCTCTGCATCTTCGCGACTGTCCGCTATTTCTCCAGGACAGTCCCAGGCAACGGGAGCCATGCCAGGCTGCTGATCACCGTCAAACAGCCGCTTGTAGGCAATCTCGAGCTCCCATTCCTGCTCAACCAGGAACTCCAATTCCTCCAGGCCACACGCCTCTTCGGGAAGGTCCAGCACCTCATCTCGGAAGTCCAGGATGTCTTCCAGCCGCCACTCTTCGTCGCTCCCAAAGTCTGGGTCTCCGTACATTTTTTGATAGAGCAGCCCCATGCTGCCGTAGCCAACGCCTTCTGTCGGGCTGCCATCTGTTGTACTTGGCCACAGTTGAGCCGCGAACCACCGGAGGGCTCTGTAGCTGGCGTCCAGCCTCATCTCCTCCTGGACCAATCTTCCGAGCTCCATCTTACACTCAACTTGCGGTCGTTCCCTCAGGAACACATCTCGCGCACGGTACTGCGTCCAGTACATCTCTGTGGAGGAGGGAAGGATCTTCCCCTGATGGTGCCGCTCGTGGCTTAGTGTCTCATACCAAAGTTGCCAGCAGATCACATCCTCCCAGCCGAGCATGGTTTGCTCCGTCGCTGGTCCCCGATGTTGCTTCCGCATGCCTTGCAGCCTCCTCCCGAACTCCGCTCTCATGCTGGCCGGTCCCCGTATCGCTCCTCGGCGGCTGCCCGGATCTTGAATCCTGGTGGTGGTTTGGGTGTCCTGGACTGCAGGAGACACCCCACTGCTGCCACCACTGTGACGGATCTCGGATACCCCAGCTGGGCACATCCGCCAGACCTGTGTCTCCTGTCCTCCAAACGCACCCGCAGCCTGCAGATTCGCCATAACCAGCCCTTAACCCCTCAATCACGAGACAAGCCACACAGGTGTTGAGGGTTAAACATGCAGAGCATAAAACAGTTTATTAAATCCAAAACATACACTTTTACACACAGTTAGGGACACTCCCCTTAGCCTTGTCATAGAGGGGGGATAGGGGACAAGGAAGAACCAATCGGAACTGAACATTGAAACAGAGACTACAGTTAAACATAAAGGGATTATGGTAAGCAGGCAGCCCTTCAATACACATCCCCTGCGGAGAGATGTCTGCAGTCCAGACCATTGTCTATGTGCCATGAACCAACACAATTAAGCACAGCAACAAGAGGGGGGGAAGAAGGGATGTAGCATTACATTACATTATCTCAATGCCAGCTTGTCCAGACGTCTCTTAGTCTCTTATGGGCCATAGTCTGTGGGTAGGAGGCCCGCCCTCAGTCCCTTCCAAAGCACACAGTGACAGTGGGTTCTGTCACACCTATCACTTTTCTTCCAGAAAAGATGTCTCAAGTTCTTTCTGTCCTGTCCAAACACAAGGCACACTTCTTATTACTTCAGGAGACACATTTTCGGTCAGATGCCATCCCTAAACTAGCAAACCATCTTTACAAACAAGCACTGCATTCCACAAACCCAGACTCTAAAACCAAAGGGGTCTCCATACTTATTTCTAAATATGCAGATTTCCAACTAGCTGACTTACTGATTGATCCTGAAGGTAGATATATCTTCCTTAAGGGTACGTATGCATCCAAACCAATCACCCTGGCCAATATCTACAGTCCGAACGAACATCAAGTTGCATTTTTTAGAAAAGTGGGTGACCTTTTGACCATCTTTCAAGAAGGCATGCTAATCTTAGGTGGGGACTTCAACGTGCCACTGAACCCCACACTAGACACCTCCTCGGGTACTTCCGCACTATCCTACCGAGCACTCCGCCAGATCAAACTCCAACTCCAAAACCTGACTCTCCATGACACCTGGCGCACCCTTTTCCCAAATGACAAAGACTACACTTTCTTTTCTCCCCCACACCAAAAATACTCTAGAATCGACTACTTCTTTCTCTCTCAGACAGACTTATCATTTCTCACACAGGCAACTATAGAACCTATGTTCTTATCCGATCACCACCCAATCTCTGTGACACTCACTTTCCCTGAATTAAATGAATCAACTAAAACCTGGCGCTTGAATCCCAATCTGCTAAAAGACCAAGTGACGGTCGATCAGATTAGATCCCATATTCAACTATACTTCCAGGAAAACTCCACCCCAGATATTACCCCGGTCACACTATGGGAAGCACACAAGTGCGTGCTGAGGGGGAAACTAATTTCCTTGGCAACAAATGCCAAAAGGAGACACCAAGAAAAAATTAGAGCACTCATCAAAACGATCAACAGACTTGAAACTGCCCATAAACAATCAACATCACAAACTACTTTACAGGACCTTTTACACGCTAGATCGGCACTACTAGATGAGCTTGGAAAACGCACAAGAAGACGCTATGTCATCTAACAGAAAGTGTTCTATGAACACGGCAACAAGAGTGGTAGATTGCTGGCATGCACAATTCAAACTGCTAAACTCACATCTAGGGTTCACCAAATAAGAGACAACAAATGCACACTCCTCTCTAGAAACGAAGAGATAGCCGGCCATTTTGAGAACTTCTACTCTGAACTGTACAACCTGCCCCAGAAACGTGCAGAGGGGGCAAAAGCAACCCAACGTGCTTCCCAATTAAAGGACATTCTTGCCCAGTATTGCCCCAAATCTATTTCCTCCCAGCAGGCTGAAGCCCTGGATGACCCTCTCTCCAAAGATGAATGCCACCTAGCTATAAAACAAATGAAAGTGGGAAAAAGCCCCGGTCCGGATGGTCTCCCATTAATATATTACAAATCCTTTCAAGACACGCTGTCACCCGAGTTACTTAAGATGTTTAACTCCCTAGCAGACCCACATACCTCACCAGGCAGACTACTAGAAGCCCACGTTACAGTTATTCCGAAGGAAGGGAAAGACCCCTCGCTAGCCTCCAACTATAGACCTATCTCTCTACTTAACGTAGATATCAAATTGTACACTAAGATTCTGGCTAACAGATTACTCCCCCTTATCCCTGGCCTCATAACGCCAGACTAGGTGGGATTCATCCCGGGTAGGGAGGCCAGGGACAATACCATCCGCACTTTGAACATACAGCACTGGTTACACTCATCAGGAACCAAAGGCTTTCTTCTATCCCTTGATGCTGAGTAGGCGTTTGACAGGGTGGCGTGGGACTATATGCAGGAGGTTCTGAGAGGAGTAGGCCTCATGCTCCGCATGTTTACATACATTAACACCCTTTATACCAACCCCTCGGTGAGGGTAAAGACTAATGGCCTTCTGTCAGGCGCCTTCTCTATCAGCAACGGGACTCGCCAGGGATGCCCCCTTTCCCCGTTGATTTTTGTCCTGACACTAGAACCCCTTTTGAACAGACTGCGCAACAACACCGACATCAAAGGTATCACCATAGCACAAAGAGAATTCAAAGTGGCCGCTTTTGCAGATGACATACTGCTCTCCCTACAATCCCCCCAAATCTCTCTGCCCAATTTACTGAAAGACGTCAAACAATTTGGAGAAATGTCGAATCTCAAGATTACCTATTCAAAGTCACATGCGTTAAACATCTCTTTACCCCCACAGGAAGTAGCACACTGCCAGGAAGCCTTCCCATTTCAGTGGAAGAAAGAAGCCATTACATACCTTGGCACCCAGATCACTAGGAAAACAATAGACCTATATAGTCACAACTTCTTGGTTGCCCTTTCAAAAATTCAAACACACTTAAAAGAATGGACTGATTTGAACGTATCCTGGTTTGGCCGTGCGGCCATAATTAAAATGGTTGTGCTCCCTCGCCTGTTATATCCAATGCAGACGCTCCCAATCCATCTTCCCCCTTCCTTCTTTGCAGCATACAGGAAAGCCTGCACAACCTTCCTATGGAAGAACGGCCAACCACGCATCAAATATTCCAGCTTAACCCTCTCTAAAACCGCAGGTGGTATTGGCCTACCAGACCTTCAAAAATACTACCTTGCATGTCACCTGACTAGAATTGTAGATTGGAGGGTACACCATTTGGTAAAAACTTGGGTTACCTTAGAAAATCATTTCATACATACCCCTACACACATACTCCCTTGGCTTCTATCCCGTCTATGGCCCCTATCACTTAAGACACATCCACTGATATACCCCTCCCTAATGGCCTTTAACAAAGCAGTTTCTCTCCACAACCTTTCATCATACCTAGGTCCAATGACCCACTTGAGGGGGAACCCGGATTTCCCTCCTGGGAACTGCACTACCTTCCTCCAAAAAGAGTGGCCGCATGAAGTTTTACGAGCACAACACTTCTTCCAGGGAGGTAAGATTAGGTCCTACGAGGACTTAGTTTCCGAGTCGCGCACACATTCGTTCCCCTTTTGGTCTTATAGACAGCTGAGACACTATCTCACTTCTAAAACTCCAATTGAGATATGGACAAGACGACCCACTCCATTTGAAACCCTTTGTTTACGCTCCGCACCACAAAGACATCTCATATCCTACATCTACACTCTTCTCCAGGATGACTCCCCCTCCTCAGCGACGATACCCACACGTATTTCGTGGGAAAAAGACCTGAACCTGACTCTTACTGACGAGGACTGGGAAACCATCTTTACGCACGCCCATAAGGGATCGATGAATGTAGCGATCCAAGAAAATGGATATAAAATTATAACCAAATGGTACAGGACTCCTTCGCGCTTGCACAAATTCTCACCCTCTATTCCGAACGTCTGTTGGCGATGTAAAGAAGCGATAGGCTCCATAATCCACATTTGGTGGGAGTGCAGCTCCATCCAACCTTTCTGGGCGGAGGTGCACTCCCTCATAAAACGCATTACCACCTACGAGCTGGATTACAACCCTGCACAATACCTCTTACATCACACAACCCTCCCTAAATGTACCTATTACAAATCATTAGCCATGCATATGGTCAATGCGGCAAGACTCTGCATACCCGTGCACTGGCGATCGCCGGATGCACCTACCATTAGAGAATGGTTGATTAGGATAGCCAAGACAGAAGAAATGGAGGAACTGATCTACACTGCTCAGGAACGCTTACAGAAATTTGCGCAAACATGGGCATGCTGGTCTCACTTTAAAACAACAGACTGTTACAAATCATATTTCCCTTCTTAAATTCTTGAATTCTTGATGCCTCATAATCCCTAATCGCGAATTATGCCTCTTCCACAGCATGAGATGCTTCAGGAGAGCGGGAATGAGGAGCGGCCCCCATTACCTGCCTCTTTTCTTCTCCTCACTTTCCTTTTACTTTTCTTTCCCTTTCTTCTTCTCTCCCCCTCTTACCGATATATCCCTCCTTTCCCCCAAACTCTCAGTCTCTCACTAATCAAATCACCTTTTCATTCCCCTCCCCCCTCCATCCCAGTAAATACACACACCGGCAGTGCACCTTTCTTTGATAGATCACCCCTACATTAACACCCAATTTTCCTCCTGCCTTTGGGAAAGCAAGTGTATCTTGCCTGCCTCTAAAGCCACATTAGGGCCTGTTGAGAGTGGCCTACGTGGTTTTGCCTTCAAATAGGGGGTGACTTGACGCTAATGGGGTGATTTTTCCTCCAAGAGGTTAATAGGTCGGTTGTTCTTTTACAATATATATGCTGAAAAGACTTCTATGACTGTATAAGTCCCCAAATGTTCTCCTTCTCCTAACTTCTGATGTAATACCCTGTTTGACTTGATTATTGTTTATACTTGTCTTGATACCCCTGACAAACGTATTACATTGTACACTTGACTTTTCCTTAATAAAATATTTTATTGTGGAAAAAAAAAAAAGGTAGATACAGGTGTATACTGTGCTGTGCTGGAGGCACACAACACCCACTAACTCCTGCAGATGCCTGTATTAGAGAACACCAGCAATAAAGGGTAGATACAGGTGTATATTGTGCTGGAGGCACACAACACCCACTAACTCCTGCAGATGCCTTTATTAGAGAACATCAGCAAAAAAGGGTAGATACAGGTGTATACTGTGCTGGAGGCACACAACACCCACTAACTCCTGCAGATGCCTGTATTAGAGAACACCAGCAATAAACGGTAGATACAGGTGTATACTGTGTTGTGCTGGAGGCACACAACACCCACTAACTCCTGCAGATGGCTGTATTAGAGAACACCAGCAATAAACGGTAGATACAGGTGTATACTGTGCTGGAGGCACACAACACCCACTAACTCCTGCAGATGCCTGTATTAGAGAACACCAGCAATAAACGGTAGATACAGGTGTATGCTGTGCTGTGCTGGAGGCACACAACACCCACTAACTCCTGCAGATGCCTGTATTAGAGAACACCAGCAATAAACGGTAGATACAGGTGTATAATGTGCTGGAGGCACACAACACCCACTAACTCCTGCAGATGCCTGTATTAGAGAACACCAGCAATAAACGGTAGATACAGGTGTATACTGTGCTGGAGGCACACAACACCCACTAACTCCTGCAGATGCCTGTATTAGAGAACACCAGCAATAAACGGTAGATACAGGTGTATACTGTGCTGGAGGCACACAACACACACTAACTCCTGCAGATGCCTGTATTAGAGAACACAAGCAATAAAGGGTAGTTACAGGTGTATACTGCGCTGGAGGCACACAACACCCACTAACTCCTGCAGATGCCTGTATTAGAGAGAACAACAGCAATAAAAAGTAGATACAGGCGTATACTGCGCTGGAGGCACACAACACCCACTAACTCCTGCAGATGCCTGAGAAAAGAACACACTGTCCCCGCCTATCTAGCTCTTTCCCTGCACGCCGGAACACACTACACAAGGCCGCCGCGCTGGCGGCCTTATATAGTGTGGGGCGTGAACTAAACCCCCTGAGCTATAATTGGCCACAGGCATCCTGCCTGTGGCCAATTATGGCTCTCCTCGCTGCCGGCGCTGTGATTGGCCAAGCATGCAGGGTCACAGTGCATGCTTGGCCAATCATCAGCCAGCAATGCACTGCGACTGGCCAGTGCATTGTGGGCCGTTCGTATCACACGAATTTGATGCGAACGGCCCACAAAGTTCTGGCTTAGTCGAACGGACGAACGGCCGATGTTCGATTCGAACATGGGTTCGAATCGAACACCGGGCTCATCGCTACATGTAAACTGACCCTGGCCTGTTTCTTGACTATGCCTCTGCCTACCGTCTGCATTGTTTATCCGCCATGTTTCTGCCTTTCACATGAACTGACCCTGGACTGTATCTACTATGCCTCTGCCTACCATTTATTTCTGCCTTTTACCTGCACTGACCTCAGCCTGTTGACCATGTTTTTGCCTGCCCCCTTGGACTGATCTTTCACCCTGCTACACAGGGGTCTCACATATGTGAGGGGCTCCAGAATAGTGTTCTGATTTCAGAAAACCAGTTTTTGGTTTTCTGTGTTCCCAGAACAGGGTCTGGTTGTCCGGAGGCTTCAAAGCGATTTGGGTGGGAGAAGCCTCTACCCCTGTCCCGATTCTTTCCTGACCGATGCCCTAAGCTTGATGGTCCTGCCTGCTCCCTGGACAAATACTCTGGCTGTGCTGACCATACCTCTGCCTGCTGCATGTACTAACTATGGACAGTATTCCTGCCTGCTGCATGGACGATCCTTTGTTCCTTTTTCTGCTGCTGACCACATCCCTGCCTGCTATCTGGACCAATGCTTTGGCTGTGCTGACATCATCTCTACCTGTACTGACTATTCCTGCCTGCTGCCTGTTTTGCTGTCACTGTCCATGTTCCTGCCTGCTGCCTGGACCGATGCTCTCCTCTTTGGACCACTGCACTATTAAAACCGCATGTAATCTTTTCTTTACCCTTTGCTCAGAAGAATGTATTTTGGTTTCTAATTGGTATGTACAGTACATGCTATGTGTTAGAAATATGAAGGGCCTTCAACAATGTGATAGGTCAGGAATTTATGTGTGTAATTTATGCTCCTAGGACACCTGAGGGTGCTACTTAGATGTTAGGCCTCTGTATGTGGCCAGGCTGTGTAAAAGTCTCACACATTTGGTATCGCCATACTCAGGAGGAGTAGCAGAATGTATTTTGGGGTGTAATTTTTGCTATGTACATGCCATGTGTTGGTAATATCTTATAAATGGACAACTTTGTATAAAACAAATGCGTTTTCATTTTTTTCCCACATATTCCAAAAACTTCTGGAAAAAATGAACCGTTCAAAAGACTCATTAGGCCTCATAGATTATACGTTAGGGTGTTAGCTTTCCAAAATGGGGTCATTTTATGGGCGTTTACATTGTCCTGGTGCTCCAGGGTCTTCAAAACTGTAATAGGTGGTTGAGAAATGAGATGTGTAATTTATGCTCCTAGAATGCCTGAAGGCGCTATTTCAATATTGGGCCTCTGTATGTGGCCAGGCTGTGTAAAAGTCTCACACATTTGGTATCGCCATACTCAGGAGGAGTAGCAGAATGTATTTTGGGGTGTCATTTTTGCTATGTACATGCTATGTGTTGGTAATATCTTATAAATGGACAACTTTGTATAAAAAAATGCGTTTTCATTTTTTTTCCCACATATTCCAAAAACTTCTGGAAAAAAATGAACCGTTCAAAAGACTCATTATGCCTCATAGATTATACGTTGGGGTGTTAGCTTTCCAAAATGGGGTCATTTTGTTGGCGTTTCCATTGTCCTTGTGCTCCAGAGCCTTCAAAAGTGTGATAGGTTGTCATCAAATGAGCTGTGCAATTTATGCTCGTAGAACGCCTGATGGTGCTACTTGGATGTTAGACCTCTATATGTGGTCAGGCTGTGTAAAAGTCTCACACATGTGGTATCACTATACTCAGGAGGAGTAGCATAATGTATTTTTGGGTGTCATTGCAAGTATGCATGTGCTGTGTGAGAGAAATAACTTGTTATTATGACAATTTTGTGCAAAAAATAAATAAAAAAATTCCCAAGAATTGTGGTAAAAAATTACAACTTCAAAAAACTCATCCTGCCTATTAATAAATACCTTGGAATGTCTGCTTTCCAAAAAAGGGTAATTTGGGGGGTATTTGTACTTTCCTGGCTTGTTAGGGTCTCAAGAATTGGGATAGGCCTTCAGTACATCAGGTGTGATCAGATGTGATCATTTTTCAATGATTTGCACCATAGCTTGTAGACTCTATAACTTTCACAGAGACCAAATAATATACACTTTTTTTGGTTATTTTTACTAAAAATATGTAGCAGTATACATGTTGGCCCAATTTTATGAAGAAAAATTACTTATTTGCAACATTTTACAATAGAAACTAAAAAAAACGTTTTTTTTTTTTTTCAATTCTCAATTTTTTTGCTTATATTGCAAAAAATAAAAAACCCAGAGGTGATTAAATACCACCAAAAGAAAGCTCTGTTTGTGAGAAAAAAATTATAAAAAATTGGTTTGGGTACAGTGTAGCATGACTGAGTAATTGTCATTCAAAATGTGAGAGCGCTGAAAGCTAAAAATTGGTCTGGTAAGGAAGGGTGTATAAAAGCCCTGTATTGAAGTGGTTAAAATATACAATACCACAGGAATTGTGAATAAGCGATTTGGCTTCTTTATACAGAGACAATACTATGCTGTTTGTATCAGTCTGTACCAATATCCTTTATCTTGTTTATCTTACTAAGTGTCCAAACCTTTTAGTTACAACCTGGGAAGTTTGGTATAACCAAACTTCTTAGTAAGACAGAACATAACTCTTTGTACAATGCCTATTCATGGGCTATGAACTTAATTTAAACTTTAGAGACAATATGGTTGCCCTTCTGTTCATAATGTATATGAATAGGAAAAATAGGAAATATATACAATATGCGACTCTAAATCCTCGTACACACGATCGGATATCCTATGGATTCTAATCCGATGGTTTTTTCCATCGGAAATCCGATGAAGCTGACTTCCATCAGTCTTGCCTACACACCTTCAGTCAAAAAACCGACCGTTCCAAACGCGGTGACGTAAAACACTCCGATGATACGAGAAAAATTAAGTTTAATGCTTCTGAGCATGCGTCGACTTGATTCTGAGCATGCGTGGGTTTTTTATCCGATGGACTTGCTCATAGACGATCAGAATTTGCTATCGATTTTTGTTCCATCGGAAAAATTTAAAACATGTTCTATTTTTTAAAACCGATAGAAAAAAGACTGATGGGTCCCAAAAACGATCGGTTTGTCCGATGAAAAAAGTCCAACGGACTGTTTTCATCGGTAAAACCGATCGTGTGTACAGGGCTTATGTGTATTCTTTTAACCCAAAATGTTCTGACAAGCCCTAATAAGAAACGTGGTGATGTGTGGCTGGGCATGCAGTAGCAAATGATGTATCACAACAGAAACTGTAAAAAAATTCAAATAACAAAGGAAGTGGAAGCTCTTCTTTAAGCGTTGTCCCCAGCTGATAACAAAAACACAACTTTCCCTTCTCATACTGAATATCATTGTAAGTACATGTTCCTCACACGGGAGAATGATTTTGCAATGATATATTAATAAATACATATCTAATGATTGCCTACTGTATAGAATTCCATTATACAAGACAGTATTGTTTAAATTTACCCATATGAAGTTTGTTTAAGGGCCTGACCGATAGATAGAATTTAATTGTTTAATTAGCCCTGATTCATACCAGTGCATCTTTGAAATCATGCTACTTCAGCATGATTTCAAAGCCACATATCAGTGTGATTTGGATTGGTGATTTCATTTCAGCTTGCAACTTCATTTAGGAGAAGTCAATGCAAGTCACAATGAAATTGTAGAACAGTAGTGCAGGAATCTTTTTCAATGTACCTGTGACTAGAGTTGCAATGATTTGAACAGTTCCATTGATAAAAATAGGGTGTAAATTGTCAAGCAATTTTGAACTGTCAAATCACATGACAATCACATTGGTGTGAACGAGGGCCTAGGCTCCCACACTACATAGTTTTGGCAAGTCTAAAGGAGACTTTACAGAGATTGTACAATGATATTGTATATAGTGCATAAGGAAAGCTTTACATCTGTAATAACCTTTAGCCCAGTTATGTGTCATGTCAACACATTAATGTTGTATTTGGACTCAATTAGGGCTGTGTCAAATCTCTATTTTTAAATGATTTTGATTGATAGCTTTGTTTTACTGCTGGATTTAAAAGATAGCAATTGATTAGTGGAACAGAATGGTATGGAGTTTAATGTGTTAAATACAAGTGTTTCAATGAAGAGAGAATATACATATATTCAACAAATATGTATTACTTTGGATCTATAAATATTGCATTTGTCTTTTTGGTCTTTAAAATACTGATCTTCTGTACACATTCTGACACTAGGAAGCATTGTATGAAATCATGTGCTGTTCTATTTGGGTTTCCCCAGTCTTGAAGAAGTGTGCACAATCTGAGAAATGCATAGACACATGGTACACCCTGTTTTCATCATTTAAACTATATTTAGTTGTAATTTTAAATCTATGTAAAATCTTGTTGATCATCATATATTTGATATACAGTTATGATTGTTAATAGACATATCTGAAATAAGCTCATACTTATAACTAGACATGTGCACACTGAAATATTTCGTTTCGGAATTTCGTTTTCGTCCGAAAAATAAATTTATTTAGTTACTCCCGAAATTCGTTTTTATTTATTTTGTTTTTCGTTAGAAATTGCATTCGTCTGAAAATCTGAATTAATTAAGGTCGAATCTGTCATTGAAGGCTTATGGTGTCTGTCGAATGTTCAAAGAAGATTTGACGGAGCAGTGAAACTGTACGACGCTGCAATCATACATTTCCGGTCGAATGTTCCGCCCACAAGCTATAGAAGAATTCTAATGTTGTATGACTAGTAATAATTATATTTATTCATTACTATTACTAGTCAACCAACATTAGAATTCTTCTATAGCCTATGGGAGGATGCATTTGACCGGAAATGTACGATTGCAGCGTCGTACAGTTTTGCTGCACCGTCGAATCTTCTAACTTTCAATGCTTTGTCGAATCTTCGTCATTCTAGCTATTTTACTGCTCCTCCTCTTTGGTTACAATCAGCCAATAACATTCATCATCAACTTTATTTTTATTTTACTTCCCCCACCCAATTCCAGCAGTGATCTTTTCTCTCTATGTCGAATCTTTTCTCTCTATAATAACAAATCTTTTCTCTCCTATGTCAAATCTTTTCTCTCCTATGTCGAATCTTTTCTCTCCTATGTCGAATCTTTTCTCTCCTATGTCGAATCTTTCTCTCCTATGTCGAATCTTTTCTCTCTATAATGTCGAATCTTTTCTCTCCTATGTAGAATAATCTTGGACTAATAGAGTTAAGGTTAGGCACATTCGACCACAGGTTCGATAGACACAGATTGTTATTGTCAGCGTCACGTCGAATCTCCTATCTATATCGAACTGTTGTAGCAACGAAAACGAAAATAAAGCATTTGTTTATGTCGGATCTTTCGGTTTTCGGATTCTGTGCTTTCGTTTTCGTTTGTTAAAACGATAACGAAAATAGCTGAAATTCGGACGAAAATGCATTCGGACGAAAACGAATGCACATGTCTACTTATAACTACATGAGTTTTTAATCTGCAGGGTAGTGGAATGAGACTCCTTCTCTTTTAAAGATTTTTGGTATATGGTTATTAAATGTAATCTTTTTTTTCCATTCTTGAGTGATTTGTATAATTTTTTAGATGTATGATTTGTTATTCTTGACAGCCTCAATTAGCAGTTTCATATTCTATGTTCATGTTGATCAAGCTACGGTTTTGCAAAGAATTGAGAAGTCTTAGGACAAGGTTGCAGTATATGGTTATTTCAAATGGAAAGAAAAGGCAAACTTCCAATTCTCCCACATGGGAGATTTTAGGGTTGGGGGATATATTTAGTGTCTACAAACAATATATGAAAGTAAAAGTAGCTTTATTTGCATAATAAAACACATGAAATTGTTAAAAAGGAATCCATGTGCCAGAAGTTATGATCACAAAAATTTAACTGTAGAGCTTAGTGGATCATGCGTTTCAATTGGTATGTTTTTTTGTTCCATTTGACTGGCGAGAAGAACTCATGGTGAAAAAAAATGCTTGAATGAGAAATTTAGTTCTCACTAGTCAAACAAGAAAAAACCTGTGGGCTGGGGGCTTATTGGAACCTGAAAGCCCCTTTAACAAGTGGGCCCCCAGATCCCGCCCCCCCCATGTGAATGAGTACGGAGTTCATTGTACCCCTACTCATTCACCAAAAAAAGTGTAAAAATAAATAAAAAACACACACATAGTTTTTGACAATTCCTTTATTCAAAATTTCCAGACCCGAAAAACAAAAGACCTTCCTACGACAAAGGCTAACCGCCGACTGCCTGCTCTGCCATTGATAGTTCTTAAATAGGTAAGGGGCAGGGCCACCTGGCGATGTCATCTGATGGCACTGCCCCCATGTGATGTCCCTGATCCAGCATGCACCGATGATGTCACACGGGGCGATGCCACCAGGTGACGCTGCCCCTTACCTATTTAAGAACTGTCAGTCACGGATCGGGTGTTGCCGGACTCCCCCAAATTCTTCCTTCTGCATCATCATAAGATCCCCACCAGGGGTTGCAGAAAATCTATACTGCCATTCTTGCTCACAGCGTTGAAAGCGGACCCAGCTCCCAACGGTGGCCGCATGGTTAAAAAGGGTGGAAGACATACACGCAATGGAGGACTTGGTGGCCACGGAAAAAGGTTTAAATGAGAAATTCTCCAAAAAATTGTATTTCTGGCACGAGTTTATCCAAAGAATACGGACAGCTAATGAACCGACCTACTTGAAGGGATATAACTGCAAAATTTCCTTGAGGGTTTGGTTGTGACTGGGCTGGGATATTTCCCCCTCTCCCCCCTTTTTTTTTCTCTTTCTCTTCTTCTTGATTTCCCATTTTCTATCCTCCACCCCCTATTTCCCCTTCTCTCCTTTAGTCCCTCTCCCACTCCATTCTCTTTTCTTTCCTTTTTTTTCGCTTCAACTTTTTCCTGCTTCTGTTTCTGGTTTTAGACCAGCGTTGTTTACTCAGCGGATGTTGTCATGTTGGAGTCGGTATGAAACGGCCCAATATGGTGCAGGCCGATAAATTATAGGGGTCATGCGGGATGCAGAGGATTCTTACTCATTAAGCCTAGTACACACGACCGGATTTCTCATCAAGAAACGACAAGAAAACTGTTGGGAGAGCTTTCTTGCCGAGAAAACCGTTCGTGTGTATGGTTTCTCATCGAGAAAATTGCTGTGAATCTCAACGAGAAAAATAGAGAACCTGCTCTCTATTTTCTCGTCAGGATTCTTGTTTTTCTCGTCGGGATTCTCGTCGGCCTGTTTTGCGACGAGAAAACCGTTCGTGTGTATGCTTTTCCGAGTCTTAAAAAATCGCGCATGCTCAGAATCAAGTATGAGACGGGAGCGCTTCTTCTGGTAAAATTAGCGCTCATAACTGAGATAGCACATGCGTCACGCTGTAAATTATTGCATCGTTTAAATGTTGCGCATTTAAATCTTCTTTAGAATGGTACAATAATGAAAAATAATGAACTTGTTTTGCTGCTGATTTTAAATTATTATTTAATCTCTAGTGATCGCCATGATTACAATTTTAATTTTGTTGTGTCAAGTTTACCAAAATAATTTTATTATCTTGTATTTTTGGACCTTCAAGGAGATTGTTTTGTGTTATCTGTCCCTTTTTTTGGGGAAATGTATATGCCTACTCCCAAGCTAATTTTTTTTGTTTTTGAAAAACACATAGTCAAGTATTAACTGTAAAATAAAAACCATTTATTCTGGTATATAACAAAAAAATAGAAGGCAGCGCTTGAGAACCTGCTGCCATTTGTGCATCCATGGGACCCCAGAGCACACATCAACTCTGTGTGGACAATAAAATTGGGAGCTTGAGAAGCATATCAGTTGTGAGCACAATCTGATCCTGGACTCCCAGAGGTCAGGAACAGCAGCAGGTGATATATATGTCCAAAGTCTGTGGTACTACAACAGTCTGCCTTCTGTCAGACCACATTGAAGTAAGGCCATCACTTCCTGGTCTTCTTGGCAGCCTTCCCCGTAGCCTTCCCTGCAGCCTTCCCTGCAGCCTTCCTTTTGCGTGTGGCTGGAGGCTGTGCCACTGGAGGTGTACTTGTGTCAGGAGGAGGAGAAGGAGGTGGAGGAGAAGAAGCAGGTGGAGGAGGAGGAGGAGGAGGTTGAGGTTGCGAAAGCTGGGTCGACCTCACATATGGCCGTATTGGGGGTAATTCTCCCCATCACCCCCTTGTTCATTAAGTTGATCAGCAGGGGCTCACATAGGAGGCGTTGTTCCATGCTCATTCTTTGGAATTTGGCCCCAACTAGGCCGGCAATGGCCTCTTCGGTGGTTGTTGGCTCCTGGAGGGTGGCATGTGCCTCTCTAATTAGGGCCATTGCTGCCTAGCTTGTGCTCCTCTCCCTCCTGGTTCTTCTTGTAAGGCGGATGGGAGGCACCTGAGATCTGGTCCTGCTACTTGGCCTGGCCACCTCCTGTCTGCCACTGGGCTCTGCCACCTCCTGTGTGCCACTGGGCCCTGCCACCTCCTGGCTCACAGTGGGCACTGCCTTCTCCTGGCTCACAGTGGGCCCTGCCTCCTCCTGGCTCACAGTTGGCCCTGCTTCCTCCTGCCTGACACTTTCCATACCCTCATCCTGGCTGATGTCATCCTGTGTATGAAAAAGGGACATAGTTTTCGTTTTTGGTTCATCAATCACACACAATTTTCAGCTCATGACTGTTGCAAATTGAATGTAAATCAATAGAACAGACTATCATTATGACCCCAGCAGTTTTCAATCTTCTCCCCTAATTTTTGGCCCACTACTGTCTATTGATATTTAGAACACTTTTTGTTCAAATTTTTTTTTTTTGATTTCTATATTAACATTTTTTTTGCTGCATTAATTTTATCACAATAAATGTTTATAAGATACTATACCTGGCTCCAGATGTCCAAATCGGGTTCTTCCAGAATGGCTGCCTCCTCTTGCTCCAGAGAAGGCTCAGGTTGGCTGCAGGGAAGTCTGGGGGAAGACTGGACAGTGATGACCTTGACTCAAGGTGGTCATCCAGAAAGGACATTCTGCTGTAGTACCACAAATTCGGGACATATACATCTTTTGCTGCTGCTCCTGACCTCTGAGAAGCCAGGACCTTAAAGCGCTCAGTCCTGTATGTGTTTCTCAAGCTCCCAATTTTACTATCCACCTGTTGTGTGGTTGCTGTGGGTACTCTGATATGCACAAATGGGAGCAGGGTCTCCAGCGCTGCTTTCCTTACACCTTTCTTCCTGTGAATGGGGTTTTTGGTCTCCCACAGAGTGGGCAGCTTCCTTACCCGGTCAATAAATTCCCCCAAAAATTATTTTTCTATGAAAGCATTCATTTTGTCTGCAAGACAGAACACAAGACAAAAATAGTAATGTCAGTCACACAGTCTAAACTCAAGAAAATCTTTATCCCATATATATCCTCAAACAATCTCGAGGCAGTATAGGCCACCGATTTAACAAAGTATAAAAATCATACCTTCGGTCTGTCGTCCGTCACTTTTCCTCCTCTATTCGCACACAGAACGTAGTAACATCATATGTGTGTTTGCTTTATATACACTACGCAACTCTGCATACGTCCCTTCGCACACGTCGCCCGCCCATGACGTTCACATTATCAACTTTTCCCCGCCCCTTCTCTTTCGGCGTGCAGACGATATGGCGGAGTCACAGCAGGTGTCTGGTAATTTCTTAAAATAACGATGATGAGACAAGCCCGGACCGTGAAACGTCACGATCAAGGAGGAGATTCAAGTCATCTAATATGTCTTTCGCGGAGATGGCGGAGATGGTGGACATATTGATAAAGTCGGATTATGATGCAAAGCATGGGCCCTATACCCACCCTAATCTAAGGAAGTCCAAAATCATGAAGAAAGTAGTGAAAAGTCTGAAGAAGACTTTTGGGATGAAAAGATCAAAGGAGCAGCTTAGAAAGAGGTGGTCTGACCTCAAACTGAGGGAGCCGGAG
The DNA here is from genome assembly GCA_029206835.1 of Rana muscosa. NCBI lineage: Eukaryota > Metazoa > Chordata > Amphibia > Anura > Ranidae > Rana > Rana muscosa. Next base: position 345,085,166 of record CM055116.1, on the reverse strand, counting down.
CAGTTAAGGAGTATTAAGAGAATGCTAGAAAAAAGTAAGTACTTGTCGTGTGTTCCTATTTTTGTATTTCATAACTTTTATGTTGCTTTTTACTATTGGACCTTAGAAAATGTCATCTCGCCAAATTTAGTGGGCCCAGTAATCGGTCGTTACAGACACATCGTTCACCCACTACATACGATGTTTGGAGAAGATACAGGGTTAAAAAGATTTATAGACATGCCTGTTTTTATTCCATAAATGTATATACATTGTTGTCTAGATGATGTGTTTGGAACTAGAATGAAATGCAAACTTGAATCAGTGTAAAGGAGAGGACACTCAGCAGCTGTTTACACACCTGCACTCTGGAGCACTATAGTGTGGCCCAACAGAACAACCTTTTTAGGGTGTCCCACACAGGTGTTTCAGTGTATTCTTGGGGTGTCTCCATGTGTAAAACTTGTCATAAAAAGGTGAATAGTCAAGATTAGTTTATTTTTAAATAATGTCTTCAGCTTGTAACTCTGCCCAAACAGACATGTGTACCCCACTTCCAAGCAATGTATAATGTTCCTATTTTAAAAAAAAAATATCTGTGTGCTAAGTATACCCTTTGTTTCATTCTCATAGGGGAGAGAAGACTGGGAGGACACCACTCCAGGGAGCACAGGAACCCCACACCACAGAGAGAACCCCAACCTCAGCAAGAACCCCAACCTGAGGATGTGGAGGAAGTAGAAGTGGAGGAAGCAGAAGTGGAGGAAATAGAAGTGGATGACGTGGTGGAACTTGTCACCACAACAGGTCAGTGTCTGTCACCACAGCTTCAGGTAAGAGATGTAGGCCTGCAGAGTTATAATACCTTTTATGTTTATTTTTTAGGGGATGAAAATGTTGTTGAGAAAGAAAGTCCTTGTTTCTCTAGTGATCGTGTCCAAAGAATCATCCAGCAAGTGATGAAGTGTAGTAGTGAACTGGACAGAATGAAAAAAAGGATGAATGTTATGGAGCAAACTTTTAAGGACATCATTGATGTTTTGGGGCGAATTGAATGAAGCACAAAACCCCCCTTTTTCTAGTTTTCTATATTTTATAAAAAACTGTTGCACTTTTAAAACCAAGCCAAAATTGAGCAACAACAAAGTGTAGCTTCTTTATCAAATCCGCTATAATCTTTTTTGAGTATATTTTTGGTGTTAACAGAGAAATGGTTGGTATTTACTAAAGCAAAATACACTTGGCACTACAAGTGCACTAAGAAAAACTAGGAGACAGCTAAAAAAAAAACACAAGCAATACGTCCAAAAATCTGATTAAACCAGATTTTTTTTTTAATTAAGCATGGCCTGGCATAGGAATTGCCCCCCTACCAGTGAAATAGTCCACATATTTTTGACGAACCTCACGGGCGTTTTGGGGGGGAGGCAAGCCAGGACGGCCAGATTCTAGGCCCGGCAAGGTATTGTCACCTAAAAGTCCAGCCTCAGGCCCAATTGAGGCCATATAATTAGGTGATTTGATGCGAAGATAATTATGCAGCACGCAGCAACAGAAAACAATATAGTTCAGTTTGTACTCCGCCAAGTTAATAGGTGTCATGAAAAGGTGGAACCGGCTGGCCATTATCCCGAAAGCATTCTCCACGACTCTTCGGGCCCTGGCCAGCCGGTAGTTGAGCACCCTCCTCTTCGGGGTCAGGGTCCTTTGGGGAAATGGCCTCATGAGATGCCGTCCAAGTCCAAAGGCTTCATCAGCCAAAAACACAAATGGGAGTCCTTCAACATTCCCTGCATCCGGTGGCAATGCAAGGTCGTCACTCTGGAGACGGAGGGAAAACTCCGTCTGGCTGAAGGCTCCCCCATCGGACATCCGGCCATTCTTCCCCACATCCACATAAAGGAATTTAAACTGTGCTGACACCACCGCCATCAGCACAATACTATTAAACCCCTTATAATTATAGAAATAGGACCCAGAACGGGGCGGTGGCACGATGCGGACATGCTTCCCGTCAATGGCTCCACCGCAGTTGGGGAAGTCCCACCGCATGGCAAAATGGGAGGCCACAGTCTCCCAATCCTGTGGCTTGGAAGGAAGCTGTGGAGTCAAACAGGATAAAAAAAATATTAGTACTTTTGCACATAACATTGCAAGCAGATTATACAAAAATACATTCTTGCCCAACATCAGCAGAACTTTCAGTTTAATGTGTTTTTAAATACTAAAATAGAATGCTCAAGTATCATATTCATCACCCCTCTGATGACCCATTGTAAAAATATTTGGGGGGGCTAGATGAGTTTGTGAATCCCCAAAAAAAGAGAAATATACATCTGTAATGATTTTAGGGGGTGTTTAGGGGGGGGGGTAAAGCACTACAATGGAGCTGACAAAATACATTGGGAAGTGATTAGGCTAGGTGTGTTTGGGCCCAGGATAGCATGCTGGAGAGGTTGGTGAAGGAAAATATGCATGGAGGACAAAAAAGGGGCATTAAAAGCTTACAGCATGCATGAGGACAAAGGGGACATTCACAGCATATTACAATTATGGTAATTAGGGAAGGATGAAAGAAATACAATACATTAGCATACATGAAATACATAGAATGTGATGTTAAAGGAGAAAACTTATCCTAATATAGTCCTCCTGCAGGACTTGGATGATGGCAGAACAGGTGTCTGGGATTATGAGGCCCAGAGCCTGGGGGGAGATGCCTGTCGTGAACTTCAAGTCCTGCAGACTTCTCTCAGTCGCCAGGTAGCGTAATGTGGCAATGAGTCTCTGCTCAGCACTGATGGCTTCCTGCATAACGGGGTCCTGCCTGGTGATATAGGGGGACACCAAAGCCAACAGATGCTGAAAAATGGGTCAGACATCCTATGAAAATTCCTGTAGTCATCAGGATTATTCTCCTGGATCTCCCGCAGCAGAGGCATATGACAGAATTGGTCCCGCTGGAGCAACCAATTCTTGGTCCATGAACTCCTCCTCACCCTGTTCATGGACTGGTCTTGGTCCAAGACAAGCAGACCAACACCAAGCGCCCGCACAGCACCAACTCTACGACAAGAACGTACCCGCGACATGGCTAGAAGACGGTCGTCTGATCAGAACGTACTAAACAGAACACACTTAAGAACAGCAAGGCCTATGAAGAACGACCTGAAAATCAGAAACGAGCGGACAAGAACGCACTGTAAAACAGATACTGCCTGACTACACGCCCTGAAAGACAAGATACAAACCCACAAGCAGAAACTGAAGCACAGAAAACGAACTGAAAGCACGAAGACTGAAAAGCGCAAATCGTCTTTTCCCAAACTTTTACTTCACACGCGGTAACACGAGATCAGCAAAAGCAGCCCAAGGGGTGGCGCCATTGGAATCAAACTTCCCCTTTATACTGCTGTCGTACGTGCTGTACGTGACCGAGCTTTCCAACAACGAGATTTGGAATTGACAGTGTGTATGCAAGGAAAGCTTGACAAGAAGCTCGTCAAGCTTGACAAGAATCTCGTCGAGAAAAACGATGGGTTTTTTACGACAAAATTCTCGGTTGTGTGTACGAGGCTTTAGTCTTACATCATGCCTCTACTTCACTAGAAGTGTTCACAGACTGTGCTCCCAAGAATGTGTACAAAATGGATGTAGAGATGTCTAGACTGTATTGTCATTTTATTATGTTCTGTTGCATTTTCTGTGTCTCTGCATGTTCTACCTTGTTAAAATAAAGAATAAAAAAAAAAAAGAACTGTCAGATGGCAGAGCAGGCAGTCATGGTTAGCTTTTATTTGTCCATTCCTTCAGAGCTGTGTGTCATGGCCGAGACTCCCGCATGCATGCATGTGAGTGACGTCATTGCAGCTAGGCCATTCAAGCCATAGCAGCCCATTAAACACAGAAGGAAGACCGGGTGAAGATGGAAGCCTCTGCAGCAGTGACAGTGTGCCACTGGAGGGCTTAATTTAAAGAAAATGTCTCTCATAATGTGCTAGTATGTGGTGCCTTGCAGGAAGAAACTTTTTTCTTTTTTTAACAAGAGTTTACTACCACTTTAAGCACCAGTTTATTTCCTTGTATATCTTACACATTGTTTATTATTTGGCAGATGCCAGATAATATCAAATCTTCAGAGTAAAGAGATAAAGCAAAAACAGCAAAACCTGCATTCATTTTGCAGCAATTAGCCAATGCTATACTGAGTAGTAATTGCAATATCATCACGTCTGTTTAGCAAGAAGTGGGTAAGGCCAGAACATTTTCCTTCTGATGCAAAAAGTCTTGTACATCTGTTAATTTTCTTATACAGCCTCAGATCCTTTTGTGTCTACATAATGCTTGGTTAAATGACTGTACTTGCCAATGTTCAGGGCCCAGTATTCAATAAAGAATGCCTGTTAACCTTATGAAAATAGAAATGCGGTATTCACAAATTATGTTAATGCAATGTCAGACTTTGTTAATGTTATTTTCTAAACATAAAGAGCATATGGTATCATCAGAATTTGGCAATTAAGAGATGCAATTCACATGCAAATAAGGAATTACCATACCACTTGCTTATCCACTTTGATCTGCTATGTTTACAGCTGCCCAACAACATTAGTTTCTTAGTATTAGAAAAATATGCAGTTATAGAGTAAGAAAAATTCAATAATCTAGCACTTTCTATAAGAAACAATAATTAGAGCACTGACAAAATAATTTTGCAATATAGGGGAGCTCTAATCAATTTAAAGTGTTTTATATTTTTCTGTTATTGTAAAATAAATTGTTTTATTATAAATAATGTTATTAATATATGTTACTGTATTGAAAACCGTTTGTTTACAATTATATTAGCTCCTCTCTATGGTAAAAAATAGAGGCTATAATTGTTAATGATTGGTAGCCAGAGACCATGGGGTTTATTTACTAAAGCTAGAGAGGGCAAAATGTGTCACAATTCTGCCGAGAAACCAATCGGCTTCCAGGTTTTATTGCTAAAGCTTAATTAAACAATTTGAGTTTAGAAGCTGATTGTTTGCTCTGCAGAATTGTGACTAATTTTGCCCTCTCTAGCTTTAGTAAATAAACCCCCATGTGACAAGGCTGTCTAGGCTAGAAGTTTGAAAATTTGTATATTTTTTAATTAAGGCAAGTTAAAAGAGAAGTATGTTTTTTTTTTTTTAAGAATCATACCTACCTGGATGCAGCATCCGTCCGATGCTGCATTTGTCCCCCGGTGCATCTAACACTGAGAACCGAGCAATCGAACACCGCCGATCGCTCAGTTCTTACAGCTCCGTGAGCATAAATCTGCTGACTGTCATGCCGCGTACACACGATCATTTTTCCCGTCGGGAAAAATAATTTTTTTTTTAACAAGAAAAACGACCGTGTGTGCGATTTTTGTCATTTTTCCCGACGGGAAAAACAGCATTAATCACGACGAGAAAAATTAGAACATGCTCTAATTTTTCTCGTCGTGATTCCCGTCATTTTTTTCCGCTGCAGTTTTCCCATAGGGAAACACTGCCACAGAGCCCACACATGGTCGTTTTTCTCGACCAAAACAAAAATGTCGGGAAAAACGGACGTGTGTAGGGAACCAAGCCGTTCCCTCGTTTTTCCCGTTGATTTTCTCGACAGTGTTTTCACCGTTGAGAAAATCGATCGTGTGTACGCGGCATCAGTCACAACTCTCTGCTCTTCCCCCTCCTCGCTCACTGGAGTTCTGGGCTGTGGAGGGGCGGGGCAGCCGACTCAGGCTAAGCTAAGTGTCGGTCCAGCGATCTGGCGGATTCCGACTCCGTGGTCCTGATGGCGCGGAGCCTGCACCGACTTCTGTGACATCAGCCCACTCACTGCTGAAAATGGGTCACAGGAGTGCAAAACGAACTGCACTCCTGTGATCCATAGGAGAAGCACAGCCAAACAAGCTTTTGCTGTACTTTGCCTTTACAGTGTATTTAAGCCAAAACATTTTTTTCTAAAGGTTATGAAATAACCCCATGCACACTACTACAGACCCCTACATAATTTAAGCACAACTTTGCAAAAAAAAACAGGGATTTTTCATATAGTATGTTGTAATATATGTTGGCCAACTGCATCAAAGTAATCCCTTTCTGGCCAGTTCCTATTGTACTGTGGAAAATGCCAAATACTTTTTTGCTTAGGGATCTTACACACAGGCTGGCTGTATTTCCTCCACCCAGGCAGCCCAGGTTCATTGTACAGCCTTCCATTTACATGAATAACTGTGCACCTCTTTACTCATGTATACAACAATTCTATTGTAAACATGAGTACAGCATATGGGCACATGAAAAAGCCCTTCATGCTAATGACAGGCTGTATGCTGGACCTGGGCTTCTTGGTTTTTCCATTCTTTAAAACTAGGAGAAATAGGGAACAACCATTTTTGTGCCATCAACTTATGTACCGCAAATAAGAATATAATAACTGTGGTGGGATTGGGAACCTCTGGGTAAAGTATTTTTCATCCAATTAATTAATTAATTTACATGTAGCGCCCTGTTCCTAATGAATAGGGGCTATTTTGTAAATTTAGTGTTTGTCTCAATTGTAAATAGTTCAGATTGATTGTACAAGTTTAAATTGTCTAATTTGTTCTAATTTTGGCTATGTTGTGCTCATTTCTCACTGTTGCCAGTAGGTGTCACTGTCACCGCAGGCCAGTGTGAGAAATACAGCAATCTGAAGTGCATTGAATGTTCTTTCCCCAGAAACAGCCCAGTGGGAGTGTTCTTGCTGCTGTGCATTCTGGGAGAGGGTATTTAAGGGGCAGACGCCATGTTTTCTCTCTCTCTGCCTCATGGCCCTCCAGGCCTGAGGCTGTGCGTGTCATTCTCTTCTACCTTGGGGCCTGCTGGCTCGAGGCTGTGTTGCTGCAAGTAGGCCCAGAAGTCTGTCTGGGGCCTACTTATCCAGAGGTGGTCCTGTGCTGTCTTGCCTGCGCGGAAGAAGCCAAGTCAAACTGAGAAGATCCAGGGGAGGACTCTTCCTGGAGAGAACCAGGCCGAAGGCTGGATTCTCAGGAAGGGCCTGGTAACTCGTTTGGAGGACGCACCGAAGCCAACCTACCTCACAGTACTGCCGGATGGCTTAAAGGTTCTGGAACTGTGCAGTTGTTCTACAACTAACTAACTGCTGGTTACAAAATCCTGTGGCAGAGGATTATCCAGGTGTTCCACCGATCGCTAAGACGGTGAGAGAGACTTGTCCGTGCATCATACCGGCTGCTAGGTTGGTGTGAGAGGCCTATCCGGGTGTTGCAACATCCGCTGACAGAAAGCTGTTTTGTCCTCTGGATCCAAGAAACTAATCAGTGATCTGCAATAAGGTATCTGAACTTCCCCTAGCCCTCTATCCTTTTCCTACTTCAAGTTTGTGATTAAAGCATTAGAAAAAGACTGAAGTGACTGGTGCTTACATCTGTTTGACATCTTCTATCATAGACTCATAGTACTGGGACAGTGAAAGGTGGGGTAACGGCAGGACCCAAAATTATAACCAGCAGCCCTCTAGGGGGTTTCGCTACATACAGATATAGGGATCTAAAGGTATTGTGGTCAGAAAGGTACTGTTAATAGTTTCTTACACAGCTTTTCCATTTCTAAACAGTTTTGAAAACCACCATAGCATATGTGTGTGGGTTCCCTGAAGTAGTAATGAAGTGTCTCTTTGATGTCTTAGAAATACATTTTGAGGAGTGTGGTATACTTTGTGTAAAATGGAGAGTTGAAATAGTTTCTGTGTGAAACAGAAATTCATTTAAGGGACTCTAAATATCAATGCAAGTAGTGCTTTCTTTCTTACTAAACCACAGAGGTTAAATACTTCAAGTCAAATCTACACTAAACCTACAAATGCTACCCAGGAGGCAAGCTCAAAGAGCCCAGTAATAGGAGCACAAAAACAGGATAAAGGTGATAAAAAAACAGAAAGGGGGTCAAGGAGTACGGAGAAGAAGGGAGGAGGAACAACAGACCGATCTAAAGGAGATCAAACAACAGAAAGTGAAACAAGTAGAGCGGAAGAGCAATGGGCAGATGCACAAATCCCTACAAAAGGAGAAATGACTGAGATGCTGATGAAACTGGAAAACGCAATAAAAGGAGAAATCAATACTTTAAGAACAGACTTCGGACATCTCTTGTCAAGAGTGGAGGAGACGGAAGAAAGAGCAGATAAACAGGACCAGGAATTAAGTAAATTAAGGGAACAGAATAAAAAACTACAATATAATCAGAAAATGATCCTTTATCGATTAGAAGACCAAGAGAACAGAAACAGAAGACAGAATATAAGAATTCGCTCTTTACCAGAGGAAAAAGGAGAAGATCTGAAGAAAATTATGAACATAATATTCAAGCCCATATTAGATATGGGAGCAGAAGACCCCCTTAATATAGAGTGAGTGCATCGTATCGGTAAACCAAGAAATGGAGAAAACGATTGGCCAAGAGACATTATTGTAAGGTTCCGGTACTATGAAGAAAAAGCAGAAATCTTAATGAAAGCAAGAGGAAAACCCCCTATCCAATTCCAAGGAAAGGAGCTCCAGATCTTCACAGATCTAGCACCCGAGACATTGGCAAGGAGGCGATTATTGAAGCCACTCCTGGAGCAAATGAAGACACAGAATATCAAATATAACTGGGGATTCCCGGCCTGTCTTATAGGCCAGAAAAAAGGAAAATCAGCAAGATTAAGGTTCCCTGAGGAACTTGTGGGATTCTGTAATAAATTAGACTTGCAGGTCCCAGACTTACCTGGATGGATAGAGAAAGATAATTAAAAATAACATCATAAGAGGCTCAGGAAGGGGGGGATATGGGGGGTCCTTTGGAGGGGGCGGGGGGTGGTAGAGGGAGGAGAGGGAGGGGGGGAGAGGTGTAGGAGGTGGGAAAGGGTAGACCGGCCCACCATGCAGCGCCTCCGGACCTCCCTCATTCTCCCTAAATTTAAAGGGAGGAGGAGGGGGGCTGAGCGTCAGGGTTAGAGTGGCACCTCTAAAATGGAAGAACCAGGAGAAAAGATCATTGATGGTTCTAAGGCCAATAATGGGCCAAAAGGGAAATGGGGGGAGGAGGGAAGGGATTAGCAATAGGAAAGGCGGGGGGAGGGAGGGATTAGGGGGGGAGGGAGTGGGGTTTTGTGATGGGGAGAAAGGAGGGGATTCTACCTTTTTGACTCTACAAAAAAGAAAGGGAAAAGGGGATGAAAGACAGATATGACAGCAATAAATTTCCTGTCCTATAATGTGAGAGGGCTCAATATACCTACCAAAAGACATAAGCTCTTAAATATCATAGAGCAGATCTAGTTTTCCTACAGGAGACCCATCTGACCCTAGAATCAAATATTAGACTACACTCACCCAATTTTCCGAATTGGTTCTATGGAGATACTATCTCAAAAAGGGCAAGGGGGGTCGCAATAGGGTTTTCAAGGGAAATGAGGTTCACATTGGAGGAAAGAATGATGGATAAAGATGGTAGATATATTTTTCTAAAAGGGAAGTTGGGGGAAATGAAATGTACCCTGGCAAATATATACGCCCCTAATGTGAACCCCATTAATTACCGTATTGAGACTCTGGGGAAACTGAAGGATTTTGGGGAGGGATATATAATATTGATGGGAGATATGAACTTTTGTTTGGATCCGGCCGTGGACAGTACGTCCCGGACACAGGGGACAAATAACGTACAATTAACAAGGATAAAACAAAAAATGCATAGCAGTCAGATGGTTGATATATGGAGGATTATGCATCCAAAATCAAAGGATTATACGTTTTTCTCCCCTGTGCACGGGACGTACTCGAGGATAGACCACATAATGGTCGAACATAGAATGCTAGATATGGTCATGGAATCAAATATAGGAATTGCCTCACTCTCTGACCATGCCCCAGTAAGCATGAAACTTAAAGTACCCGAATATCATAGACAAACCTACACTTGGCGTTTAAACGAGGAATTGCTCCGGGATGAGGGAGGATTAAAGAGGGTGAAAGAGGAATTAGAGCACTACTTCCAGGTAAACGACACGGAAGGGATATCGGGGGCAACTCTATGGGAGGCACATAAAGCCTATATCAGGGGGATTTTGGTCTCGGAAGGGGCAAGGAAAAAAAAGAGAGAAACAGAAAATTTAATGCGTTAATAGAAGAAATATTCAAAATTTAACAAGAACACAAAAAACAACAGGGACAACAACAAGAGTTATATCATGAACTAGTGATGAAAAGGGATGAGCTTAAAGAACTAATGGAACAAGAGACAAAAATAAAACTACATTGCATAGCAAAAGAAAGATATAAGTGGGGGAATAAGTCTAGTAAACACCTTGCAAGAATGGTACAAAATAAAAAGACTAGAAATTTCATAGAAAAGATTAAAAAAAAGAACAGAGAGGAAGTATATAGAACTAAGGATATAGCAGATGCATTTAAAAACTACTATGAGGGGCTGTATTCAGTGGAGCAGAACAGATGGAGAGTAGGAGAGAAACAACTGAAAATTAAAGAATTTTTAAACAAGGCAGGATTGCATAGGATTAATGAAGAGGACAGAACAGCATTAGACAAACCCATAATGGAAGAAGAAATAAGTAAGGCACTAAAAGACTCAGCCCTAGGGAAAAGTCCCGGCCCTGACGGGTTTACAGCTCTATACTTTAAAAAATGTAAGGAGATACTGGTACCCAGGATATGCAACTACATGAACGGATTAGGGACGGACTATGAAATGGGAAGGGAAGCCTTAGTGGCCATAATAACGGTCATACCAAAAGAGGGGAAAGATGAAAGCTTATGTTCCGGATATAGACCCATCTCGCTATTAAATGCGGATGTAAAATTATATGCGAAAGTCCTGGCAGAAAGAATGAAGGGATGGATGCCATCACTGGTACATCCGGATCAGGTGGGATTCATCCCAGGTAGGGAGGGGAGGGACAATGGTGTGAGAGCATTGTTCCTTCTCCAGAAAATAAAAGAGAATGAGTCCCCAAGTCTACTCCTGTCGGTAGATGCAGAGAAGGCATTCGACAGGGTAGACTGGGGACTCATGATACAAACCCTGGAAACTATGGGCCTAGGAGCCAGGATGATACAGCGGATTAAAACATTGTACCAACATCCTATGGGAAGGGTTAAAATAAATGGCACACTGTCTCAAGCTTTTGAGATGAAAAATGGGACAAGGCAGGGATGCCCCCTGTCCCCCCTCTTATTTGTCCTGTCCCTAGAACCCTTACTTGTGACGGTACGGAATAATCCAGACATTAAAGGGATTAGATTGGAGGAAGATGAACACAAACTCACAGCTTTTGCGGACGATGTCTTGTTCTTTATTAACAATCCCAGGACCACATTACCGAACTTACTCAAAACACTTAAACAATATGGAGAAATATCAAATTTTTAAATCAATATAGCTAAAACTGAGATTCTAAATGTCAATATTGGAAAGGCAGATGAACAGAGCTTAAGAAAAGAGTACAACTTCCCTTGGCAGAAGGAACTTAAGTACTTAGGGGTAAAACTGGCCAACTCAATAAAAAAAATATACAAGATAATTTATATCCCTCTGTTAAATGAAATAAAAAGTGAAATTAGAAAAATGATAAACCACCCGATATCATAGATAGGAAGAATTAACATCTTAAAGATGATTGTGCTGCCGAAAATCTTGTATAAGTTCCAGATGTTACCAGTTGCAATACCTCAACCGTACTTCAGAGTGTTAAAAAAGATGCTAATGAACTTTGTATGGAATAATAAAAAACATAGAATCTCCTTCTCTGTATTAAAACAGGAAAAAAAGCATGGAGGGCTGGCAGTGCCAGACATTAAAAAATATTATGATGCGGTGGTGTTGTCCCGGGTAGTGGAGTGGGCCAAAGATAGGCACGAAAAAAGGTGGGTAAATATTGAAAAGGCAATGGCAAAAACACAATTAGGAGGTGTAATATGGAACCCCCCCAGTTTAGAGCACTAGGAGAAAACACTCACGTCATGACATGAATAGCACTGAAAATTTGGGATAGATTACATAAACAAATAGATAGGGAATATAACTCTCCCCTTATAGAATTAAAAGAAAACGAATATTTTGCACCGGGAAAAAAAATAGTGGGAGGAAATTGGATTAAAAAAGAGAGAGCACAGTTAAGAGATATAATAAAAAAAGGGAAAATTATACCACTTCAAGAATTGAGACACAATAGGGAATTAATGATAGTAGATGAATGGAGGTACCACCAGTTGACCCACTTTGTACAAAGCCTTCCCAAGCCAATTAGGTCTGGGGAGGAACTTACGACGTTGGAACGGCTTTGTATGGCCGATAACTTAACAGGAACTATATCAAAACTCTACAAATTACTGATGACAGTGGATGAACTGGCGATTCCCCCATTTATAAAGAAATGGGAAAGAGAATTGGGAACATGTAGGGATAAAAGGACTATAGAGAAAATAATAAAATTGGCCCACTCGTCTGCCATTGACAGCAGGACCGCAGAGATGAACTATAAATGTATTACAGGCTGGTATGCCACACCAGATAAATTGAGTAAATTTCAAGTAGAACAGAAGGAAGAATGCTGGAGAGAATGTGGGGGGAGGGGAACAATGGCCCACATATGGTGGCAATGCCCTAAAATTCAAACTTACTGGGAAAAGATACTGGAAATGATAAAAATAATTACAGAGAAGGAGATTAAAAAAGATCCTTGGATAGTTTTATTCCACGGAGGGGATGGAGGAATAAAACAGTATAAAGAGTCACTGATCCCACATTTATTAAACGCGGCCAAAAGGTTGATCCCAAAAAAATGGTGAAAAGTGGAAAGTCCATCTATATGAGAGTGGGTAGATTCCGTGGAAGAAACATACAGTATGGAGGGACTGAAGTACGGCGTAGAGGAGGAAAAAAAGGATTTAAAAACAAGTGGGAATGTTGGAAAGATTTTAAGAAAACATGGAGCTATGTAGAAAATCTGAGAAAGTAGTAGAGAAATGGTAGAAAATAAGAGGTAGAAGTGGGGAGGGGGATATAAAAAGGGAAAGGGGGGGATGAAATCGAGATTTTAGAAATGTGAGTATAAGGAGAGAGCCAGGAATCTCTTAGTACTCAGTATTATTTTTGTATGCTTATTATCTTGGCTGGATCAATGGAAATGTATTGATGTAACATAATTGAAATCTTGATAAAACAAAATAAAGAATAAAAAAAAAAATAAACCTACAAATGCTACCTCATTTAAAACCTACAGGTTAAAAATATCACTACACATCTACTGTAGAAAGACTTACTAAATAAATCATATGTTGCATCTAAAGCAAACTTTGTAAAACAGCACAGTGGTAGGAAGATATATTTGATGTTGTGAGGAAAATGAAGGTACCCCTGGGGGTTTTGAGTTGCAGCAATGAGTAAAAAATTGAAATTTGTTTATAAAAATATGAAGGTTTTATTTATATATATAAAATTAACATGATTAATAAGAATCAGGACATGAGCTCCAAATTGCATATTGATAAAACTGACACATGACACTAAAACAATCCATTAGGGTATGGTACCACATAGGAAATTGTAGACAAGAAGGATGCAATAGCCCCTACGCGTTTCGACCTTGAATAGCGGTCTTCTTCAGGGGGAATAAGCTTTGCACACTTAGATTCTATAATGAAACAAATATGTATATGTCAATAAAATACAATACAAGAAAGAGCCAATAAACCAAAGGCACTTTGCAAGAACACCTATAAGGTGCATTGCCAGTGCACATATGATGTTGAATGTAAGTGTTGAGGTATTCGTGATGTTTAATATCATTAAATACATACCCAAATAGACATCAGTAGTCGGGACCAGTGATCACAGGGTGGCCCCACCATCGGAGAACATCAGCAAAAAATTCTCCTGAGCTTGCAGAAGGGGATCGGATGGAGTACCACAGAAGGACACGGTGAGACATTCACGGGAGTGCAGAACCACACAGGCCTACGAGAGGTCGCGCTCGCAGCCCCCCACCTTAGGGGAGGCGGTGGGGAACAGAGCAACGGCCAAAGAGATGTGGGACAAAGAATCCTGCACACGCCCAATCCGCCCCGGGCTAGCAGGTGGGAATGGGGGGGAAGGGGCTTGGGGGGGAGGAAAGAAAGGGGAGGCCCAGCAGACCAATCGAAAAAGGCCCTACAAAAAATATCCGGATAGGTATAATTAGTAGAATATATTAAAGTCAGGAAGTACCATTTGTTTTGGTAATGAGTAAATAATAATAAAACCTACAATGAAAGAAAGATGAGACATAGGGGGAGAGAAAAAAAGAAACCTCAAAAAAGTGAAATGTGAATAATGAGAAAAGATGATGAATGAAAGACAGAAAAACCCCCAAGAGGGCTGTGGGAGCTTGGCATGGGTGTAAGTGAGGAACGAATGTGTGTTCTGTGAATGGTGATCGGAATTGATCAAGAAGAAAAGAAATTAGGAAAAAGAAAAGGAAAAATGTTGTGTGATATATTTGATGTTAATCCACAGCTCCAGATTCCTGTCACCCATTTTCCACCAACAGCACAACTAACACTAGTGTGCACAGGTACACAGTTGTGCACAGTTATTATAAGCAAGCTAATTTCAGTATCTCAGGGCTCCAGTCAAGAGGACAGGTGCGCTCTAGCGAGGAGACAGGAGGTCTCAGCACAGGATTCATGTGGGCTCCTATTGAGAAGTCAGGGTGTAGGCTTATGCAGCTCGGAGCTGCGTGTAAAGCCTCGTACACACGGTCGGACTTCAAACAAACTTTTCCGTGGATTTTTGTCCGAAGGGAGTTGGCTGGGCACACCCATAGCATACACACGCTATGACTTTTTTGCAAATTGGTTCTGGGCATGCGTATTTGTACCTCGGACAAAAGTCTGATGGACTTCTGTACACACGATAGGACTTTGCACCATCGGACTTTTGTTGCCGAAAAGTTTGTCCGTTTGCAGAGCGAACTTTTGTCCGATGAAAACCGAAAAATTTGTCCGATGGAGCGTACACACGGTCGGATTTTTTGAAAAACGTGCTCATTTTGAAGTTTGTTGGCAAAAAGTCTGACCGTGTGTATGGGGCTTTAGAGAACCAATGAAGTGGTGAGAGTGACACAGAGCCTCACTTCCATGAGATTGCGTGTCTCAAGGCAAAAGCCTGTACAGGAAAGTGGGCATTTTTGTTTGCTGTAAAGTTAATGGAGACTGAATAGAGAAGTCTGGGCAGAGGCCAACTCAGAGAGAAGTTTTGTTAACCAGGAGGCTAAATAATTATGTTAGACTAATGCAACACCCCTGAATAAATAACTGAATAAATTATTTCTCATTGAATTTTTCTTTCATCTTTAATAAAAAATAAAATATAGTTCCTGACTTCCGTGGACTTATTGAAAAACCATCATGAGGGCCATATTCATTTTGGGAAGTCTGTTCTAAGAGCTTGCAAAGAGGCAGAGGCAAGAGTTGAGAATGGTTGCCTCTGGCAACATTGAAAAAGCCAGTTATGCTGTCAGTGGACAGTGGATCAGCTGGTCTGCCTAACAAGAGTTGTGGAAATCAACATTGGGAGGAGGCAATCTGGCAAGTAAGAGAATGCCAGAGAGCTTCCAATGAGTGGATTATGTTTCTTACCTGGAGGAGCTACCAAGGAGATATAGTTCAGTGTACAGTGGTTTACATGAGATATGACCAAGGTTATGGTAACAAAGTGTTTACCGTTACCCCTGTCTACAATACAGTAACATCCTGTTTGGCCTGAGGGGGATGCCAGAGAGTGCAGGGTGCCTGAGAGGTTGTTGGTTGTTTTGCCCCGTGGTTGCATGGTGGAATTGGCCGATGAAGGCTCCGAAGAGGAGTAATTCAAGAGGCAACACACACAAGTGAACATGGTGGGGCCTGCCATGGCAGTAGATAGGAACTCCTTTGCTGAAGTTAATGACTCAAATACTACTGTAAATGGTAACACTGATTGTGTTACTGTCCACTGGGATAGAGCAATATTCCTACAACACATGTTCCTGAATATGGCTGAAGAGTGAGTGGGTGCTGAAGCAACCATCAGCTGGAGACCAGAAGGACTTCAAGGCAAGAAATATATCACTAGCACACCAAGGAACTCAATAAAAGGGTCCAAGGCTTTATTTAATGATCACATCACAGCAGAAGACAGTGATGTTTTGGAGCCACATACGACCCCTACATCGGACAAGTGATGGGGTCCTAGGTGCCTGATAAAAGGGTCCTGCATGGCACCAAAAAATTACTGTCTTCTGCTGTGATGTGATCATTCAATAAACCCTTATATGGACTTCATTGTTGTGCTGGTGATATACTGTATCTCTTGACTTACTGTCCACTGGGAACCAGGAGTAACCCCAGTTTGGAGACCCACAGAATGCACCGTGGTTCAGGCTTGGCATCTGAACTTCTTGAGTCTTCCACAGAGTCTGTAGCTCGCCACCAACTGTGGTTACCCCTTCCTGCCCAGGCAATTTTTCAGCCTTCAGCGCTGTCACACTTTGAATGACATGCAACACTGTACCCATATTACATTTTTATATTTTTTTTTTACACAAATAGAGCTTTCTTATTTTTGCAAAATTAAGTAAAAAAGACTGAAAATGTTGAAAAGAAAACACATTTTCTTTTAGGCCAAAATGTATACTGCTACATTTCAAGTGAAAATGACCCAAATCAGTGTATATTATTTAGTCTGTAAGAAAGTTATAAAGTACACAGACTATGGTATATATATCTGTAAATTGATCAATCCTGATGTACTGATGGCCTATCTAATTTCTTGAGGCCGAGAATGCCAGGACAGTACAGATATCCCCAAATGACACATTTTTGGAAAGCAGACAGTCCAAGGT
Source organism: Rana muscosa (assembly GCA_029206835.1). Lineage (NCBI taxonomy): Eukaryota > Metazoa > Chordata > Amphibia > Anura > Ranidae > Rana > Rana muscosa. The sequence goes on along the minus strand of CM055116.1, from coordinate 345,068,249 downwards.
ATTTAGTAAGAGGCATGGCAATTGTTTTGTTACAAGTTGTAATTTTTTATAATTTTTTTCACAATTTTTTGAAAAAATTACAAACTGTCACCAGCGCAGTATGGTGTCTTCATAAAACTGGCGTGGCAATGATCAGGGACACTGACTGATGACAGAATGTAAAAAAATATATAATATTTTTTTTCAATTTGTTTCAATATTTTTTTTATTACATATATATATATATATATATATATATATATATATATATATATATATATATATATATATATATATATATGTGTGTTACATACAGTGACCAGAGCAATACACACTATGATTGCTTATAACTGTGCATTTTACAGTTATAAGCAACTTTTTTTTAAATGAAAACGATTCCTTCAGGATTTACTATTGCGCTTAACTGTGATTGGTGACAGCTAGTCACACGGTACAGATGGGCTGAGATTGGCCCTGTCTGTATCATGTGATCCCTGTGACCAATCACAGAGCTCATCACAATAGTACACATGAAATAGTATGCAGTACACAATAGTATGCATGAAAAAAGCCAATAATTGAGTACAATTGTCATGTGATCTGCTGTAACTGGCCACAATGATCGCATGGTACCGGTAGCGGGCCAGTACAGTAATCTGTCATTGGCTGTGTCCAGTGGTGACAGATCATGCCGGAGCATGGCCCATGGGGTGTGCATGAGGCAGGATCATGGGAGGACGTCATATGACATCCCAGAATAATAGGGCTGTCACCCAACCATAATATTACAATAGGCGAGAAGGGGTTACTGTATTGTAATATGTTCGAACAAAAAAAAATCTGTTTTTATGCAATGTTTGCTTGAAATATGCAATGGTATGTAGCTGTGTGCAAAAAAGCTATTTCAGAGTCTTTAGTGAAAACATTTAAGCACACCCCTGTAGCACCTTGTGATATATACAATGGCAAGAAAAAGAGTTCTGCAAGTTTTTGCCATAAATTTTATCTGATTCTCATCTCAGTCACAACAATAGACAAACACTTGGTACTGAGGATCAGATCACATTTCCAAATGGGTTCCCATACTTTTTCTTGCCACTGTATATGTAAGCATTTTGGATTCTAGCACAGGCCTATCTTCATTTCAAAAACTCTTTCAAAAACTCTTTTTCACAGTTTTAGATTTAGAGTATAGAAGGATTAGAACCCTGTTTGAAATGTCCCCTTCCCTTTCTTTTGTTTGCTGATAAAGTTTTCCCCTGAAAAAAAGTATTGATGGGTAGGGATGAGCTTGATGTTTGGGTCGAACATAGGTTCAACTCGAACATTAGGTGTTCTCCGAAGAGTGAACATTATGGGGCGTCCACGTCAAATTCCGCGGAAAGTCAGCGGAACGCCCCATAATGCACTGCGAGGCCGCAGTGCATTGCTGTATAATGATTGGATGAATCACAGCGCGCTATGCTAAGAGAGACATAATTTGCCAAAGGCATGGTGCCTTTAGCCAATCATGGTTCAGGGGACCAAGTCCACACTTAGGCTGTTTACACGGCGGCCGTGTGTAGTTTAGTTGGCGTTGACAGAGAGATAGCTTGATTTAGATTAAGCAGGCAGGTTACTGTCAGTGTATTTGATATATATATATATATATATTTATATATATACAGTCAGTCTAGCATATATATATATATATATATATATATATATATATATATATATATATATATACTCTGCATTTAGCATAGACTACATATTCAGTGTTTACTCTATATTCAGTCAGTGCATTAACCACTTAACGACCGCTCACTGTATATATACGTCGGCAGAATGGCACCGACAGGCACAATCACGTACAGTGTACGTGATCGCCTTTGTACAGTTGGGGGGTCCGATCGGACCCCCTCCTATACAGTGAGCGGCCGTTTATCGTTGGGGAGCGTTCCTTGATGAGGGGGCGGCCATTCGATTCCGGCCACCCCCCCGCGATCGCTCCCGGCGAATGAAAATGCTCCCTCTGCCTGTGTAATGTAAACACAGGCAGAGGAAGTGATGTCATCTCTCCTCGTGTCTGTCTTTTCATTCCCGGCGCCGAGGAGAGAAGAAGCAGGTTAGTGCACCAACAGTCCACTGACACATAGGTACACATAGGCACACATTTCACCCCCCAGTCACCCCCAGATCACCCCCCAGGTCACCCCTCAGCCCCCAATCACAGTGTCACTGATTGCAGTGATCATTTATTTTACTGATCACTGCATTTAGTGTCATCTGTGACAGTAAAAAGCTGCATGGCAGTTAGGTTTAGGCCCCTTTAGGTCCAGGGTAGCCCCCCAACCCCTCCTAATAAAGGTTTAACCCCTTGATCGCCCCCCAGGTAACCCTTTCACCCCCTAACGCCAGCGTCACTAAGCGATCGTATTTTCGATCGCTGCATTTAGTGCCGGTGGTGCCCTAGATAGCCAGTTATTTATTTTTAGTTTCGCCGCAGGTTTTTATAGCGCCAGGTACCCCCATATATTATTTTAACCCCCTGATTGCCCCTAGAGTTAACCCTTTCACCAGTGATCACCATATAAGCGTCACTGGTGACACTGGTTACCCAGTTAGTTATTTCTTTATTTAGGTAACCCGTCAGGTTTTTATATAGCGTCGGGTACCCCCATATTTAACCTAATAAAGGTTTTAACCCCCTGATTGCCCCTAGTTAACCCTTTCACCAGTGATCACCATATAAAGGTTACGGGTGACGCTGGTTGGTTAGTTTGCTTTTTATAGCATCAGGGCACCCGCCGTATATAACCCAATAAAGGTTTAACCCCCTGATCGCCCGGCGGGTGAGATCAATTAGGTTTTAGCGCCAGAGAGGGTCTGCGTCGCCCCAGGCAGCGTTAGGTTAGTGCCAGTAACGCTAACACCCACGCGCAAAGCATACACCTCCCTTAGTGGTATAGTATCTGAACAGATCAATATCTGATCTGATCAGATCTATACAAGCGTCCCCAGCGGTTTAGGGTTCCCAAAAACACAGTGTTAGCGGGATCAGCCCAGATACCTGCTAGCACCTGCGTTTAGCCCCTCCGCCCAGCCCAGCCCAGCCCACCCAAGTGCAGTATCGATCGATCACTGTCACTTACCAAACACAAAACACATAACTGCAGCGTTCGCAGAGACAGGCCTGATCCCTGCGATCGCTAACAGTTTTTTTTGTAGCGTTTGATATATTTGCTGACGACAGTCAGGTGCTTTTTTTCCTGTGAATCTTACTAGTGTACCCCTAAATTTAGAGCCCAAAATGGCAAGTCGAAGGTACACTAGTAAAGAGGCCTACGAGATTCTGAGCATGACAGATAGTGAAGAGGAGGTCACGCATCTGTCAGATTCAGGCTCAGAATATCTTCCCGTAGAAGACAGTGACGTCAGCGGCCCCACGTCAGATAGCTCTGACGACAAAGTTGAGGTCCCTGCTAAGGTCAGGCGTACCCGTTCCTGATCTTCTGAGGTTGTTGAGGAGCAAGAACCGCAGGGCTCTCGTATCATGGAGCAGAGTAGTACTAGCGCCGCTATTCCTTCTGGTGAATTGGCAAGCACCAGCGGCCTAGTACAGCCTGGGCGTACATCCAGCACTGCAGTATCACGTGGTGACGTGGCGAGTCCCATAAGTGCAGTTCAAGCTGGCGAGGTGGCAAGCACAAGTAGTGTCCCGCTGCCACCAATAAGAAGACAAAGGCAGGCCCTTAGTGCCCTTCCTGCAGAATTCGCCTATCCTGATTGGGTCCCCACCACTTCTGCAGAACCCGTACGTCCCCCATTCACTGCCCAACCCGGTATTCAGGTGGAAACAGCTGATTTTATGCCAATTGATTATTATTCGCTGTTTTTCACGGAAGATCTCTATAGATCTATTGTGGACCAGAGTAATTTATATGCTGGTCAATTCATCGCCGCTAATCCCCAGTTGCCTTCCATTGCCAAAGATTGGAAACCAATTACGGTTTCCGAATTTAAGACCTTTCTGGGCCTTTCCCTCAACATGGGCACACATAAATTCCCGTCATTGCGTGCTTATTGGTCCACGCACCCAATTGACCACATGCCGTGTTCTCTGCCTCCATGCCCAGGAAACGATACGAGCAGATCTTGCGGTTCATGCACTTCAACGACAATGAACTTTGTCGTCCACGTGGGGACCCTGAATACGACCGGCTCTATAAAATTCGGCCCCTCATAAACAACTTCAACGAACGTTTTGCAGCCTTGTTTACTCCCGATCAAGTTGTCTGCGTTGATGAGTCCCTGATTAAAATTTCTGGCCGCTTGGCTTTCAAGCAGTACCTTCCCAGCAAGCGTGCCAGATACGGGGTCAAGCTCTATAAGTTCTGTGACAGGGCAACAGGCTATGTATGGAGCTTTATGGTTCATGAGGGAAAAGATAGTCAGGTTGAGCCGGTCAACTGCCCAGATTACATAGGGAGCGCTGGCAAGAAAGTGTGGAAATTGGTGTCATCCTTATTCAGAAAGGGGTACCACTTGTATGTGGACAATTATTACACGAGCGTGCCACTGTTTAGTCACTTGTTTGATCATCAGATTGGAGCATGTGGCACCGTGCGACCTAATCGCCGGGGCTTTCCCCAGCGGCTTGTAGATGCCCATCTTAGGCTGGGGGAGAGAGCCTGCGTAAAGTGTAATAACTTGTTCGCTATGAAGTGGAGGGACAATAAGAATGTTTTCCTTCTTACCTCCCTTCATGCAGACACGACAGTCCAAATTCCTACGGCGACTGGTGTTGTGGAGAAACCCCTCTGTGTCCACGAATATAACAAAAATATGGGAGGGGTGGACCTCAACGACCAGTTGTTGGCGCCGTATCTAATTGACCGTAAGGCGAGACGCTGGTACAAAAAAGTGTCTCTCTCCTTATTTCAATTGGCTTTGCTGAACGCTCATGTGCTATACAGAGCTTCAGGCGGGACTTTATCTCTTCTAAAATTCCAGAATGAGATTGTCACAGAACTCCTGTATCCAGGCGGTTCTGCACCTCACCATCCCCAACCAAATGCAGTAAGCCGGCTGCATGAGAGGCATTATACGTATGTCCTCCCGAGTACCCCTACCCAACGAGCCCCCCAAAAAAGATGTCGTGTCTGTAGCAAGCGCGGATTTAGGCGTGACACCCGTCATTATTGTCCACTCTGTCCTGACAAGCCTGGTCTTTGCCTTGGTGAATGTTTTGAACGCTACCACTCAAAAGTGAAGTTTTAGCGTAGGGTACAGCATTTCACAGACTAGGACACACTTACACAGGGTCTCCCAAGATGCCATTACATTTTGAGAGACCCGAACCATTACAGTTGTTAAACTTACAAAAAAAAAGTGTAAAAAAGAAAAAAAAACGTAAAAAACAAAACACAAAAAAATATAAAAGAAAAAAACCAAAAATAGTTGTAGTTTTATTGTTCTCTCTCTATTTTCTCTCTATTGTTCTGCTCTTTTTTACTGTATTCCATTCTGCATTGTTTTATCATGCTTGCTTTTCAGGTATGTAATTTTTTGTTTTCAGGTGCGCCATTCAACTGCAGCGTGGAATTATTTATCTTGACAGCAACAGCGTTTGCTCCCACGATACATAAAGCCGTGACTCCAGTGCTGTAGGAGGTGATTTCACCACCACAGTTAAAAAAAAGAGCATATATGCCGAAGCATGGGGGCAGCAGGGGCAGAGGAGCGATTTTGCTCCTAATGCCGCGTACATACGGTCGAAATTCCGACGGAGGCTTGCCCGTGGAAAAGTCCAATCGTGTGTACGTGGCATAACCTTTTATGGCGCGTACTTACGGTCAAAATTCCGACGAAGGCTTGCCCGTGGAAAAGCTTGACCGTGTGTACGCGGCATAACTTTTTTGCGGGAGGATGCCCCCATGCTTCGGCATATATATATTTTAGGCACGGGTTGCGTTAAAAAATTTTTTTCTTTTTTACTAGGTTTTGTTTTGGTATTTGCTTTGCAGGTATGGTATGGTAAGGTCTTACTGTTGTACTGTAATGTTACTTTGTTTTAATGTTAACCATCATTTGCTTAGCAGGTACACCATTCAGTTGCAGAACGGATCTATTTATCTTGACAGCAACAGCGTTTGCTCCCACGATACATAAAGCCGTGACTCCAACGCTGTAGGAGGTGATTTCACCACCACAGTTAAAAAAAAGAGCATATATGCCGAAGCATGGGGGCAGCAGGGGCGGAGGAGCGATTTTGCTCCTAATGCCGTGTATATGCGGTCGAAATTCCGACGGAGGCTTGCCCGTGGAAAAGTCCGACCGTGTGTACGTGGCATAACCTTTTATGCCACGTACATACGGTCGAAATTCCGATGAAGGCTTGCCCGTGGAAAAGTCAGACCGTGTGTACGCGGCATAACTTTTTTGCGGGAGGATGCCCCCATGCTTCGGCATATATGCCCATCATTAGAAGTGGGTGGATGGAGGGAGGTATTCTAATGGTGGGCATACCCACCGATCAATCTCTTTTTTTCGTTCACCCAACAGGCTGCATGAAAAAAAAGATTACAATACATGTCCAACAAGGACCAGCAACTTACTGGTATGTTGCTGGACTTTGAATGGTTGTACCAGAATGATGCCTGTAGGTTTAGGTATCATCTTGGTATCATTCTTTTCAGCCAGTGGCCGGCTTTCATGTAAAAGCAATTCTAGCAGATAATTAGCCTCTAGACTGCTTTTACAAGCAGTGGGAGGGAATGCCCCCCCGGATATAAACAGCGCCATTGGGAAATTGGGAAAGCATTTTATCACACCGATCTTGGTGTGGTCAGATGCTTTGAGGGCAGAGGAAAGATCTAGGGTCTAACCCCCCAATTTTTTTCAAAAAAAGAGTACCTGTCACTACTTATTGCTATCATAGGGGATATTTACATTCCCTGAGATAACAATAAAAATGGTAAAAAATTAATATGGAAGGAACAGTTTAAAAATCAAATAAAAAATAAAAATAAATAATAATAAAAAAAAAAGCACCGCTGTCCCCCCCCCCCTGCTCTTGCGCAAAGGCGAACGCAAGCGTCGGTCTAGCGTCATATGTAAACAGCAATTGCGTCATGCATGTGAGGTATCACCGTGAAGGTTAGATCGAGGGCAGTAATTTTAGCAGTAGACCTCCTCTGTAAATCTAACGTGGTAACCTGTAAAGGCTTTTAAAAATGAATGTAGTTTGTCGCCGCTGCGCGTTTGTGCGCAATTTTAAAGCATGTCGTGTTTGGTATCCATGTACTCGGCCTAAGATCATCTTTTTTATTTCATCAAACATTTGGGAAATATAGTGTTTTTTAGTGCATTAAAAATAAAAAAAGTGTATTTTTCCCCCAAAAAATGCGTTTGAAAAATCGCTGCGCAAATACTGTGTGAAAAAAAAATGCAACACCCACTATTTTAATCTGTAGGGCCTTTGCTTTAAAAAAATATATAATGTTTGGGGGTTCAACATAATTTTCTTGAAAAATATTTTTTTTTTCATGTAAACAAAAAGTGTCAGAAAGGGCTTTGTCTTCAAGTGGTTAGAAGAGTGGATGATGTGTGACATAAGCTTCCTAATGTTGTGCATAAAATGCCAGGACAGTTCAAAACCCCCCCAAATGACCCCATTTTGGAAAGTAGACACCTCAAGCTATTTGCTGAGAGGCATGTTAAGCCCATTGAATATTATTATTTTTTTGTCCCAAGTGATTGAATAATGACACAAAGAAGAAAAAAAAATGTACAAAAAGTTGTCACTAAATTATATATTGCTCAAACATGCCATGGTTATATGTGGAATTACACCCCAAAATACATTCTGTTGCTTCTCCTGAGTACGGGGATACCACATGTGTGAGACATTTTGGGAGCCTAGCCGCGTACAGGACCCCGAAAACCAAGCACCGCCTTCAGGATTTCTATGGGTGTAAATTTTTGATTTCACTCCTCAGTGCCTAACACAGTTTCGGAGGCCATGGAATGCCCAGATGGCACAAAACCCCCCCCAAATGACCCCATTTTGGAAAGTAGACACCCCAAGCTATTTGCTGAGAGGTATGTTGAGTATTTTGCAGATCTCGCTTTTTGTCACAAAGTTTTGAAAATTGAAAAAAGAAAAAAAAATATGTCTTTCTTCATTTTCAAAACAAATGAGAGCTGAAAAATACTCACCATGCCTCTCAGCAAATAGCTTGGGGTGTCTACTTTCCAAAATGGGGTCATTTGTGGGGGTTTTGGGCTATCTTGGCATTTTATGGCCTTCAAAACTGTGATAGGTAGTGAGGAGTGAAATCAAAAATTTGTGCCCTTAGAAATCCTGATGGCGGTGCTTGGTTTTCGGGGGCCCGTACGCGGCTAGGCTCTCAAAAAGTCCCACACATGTGGTATCCCCGTACTCAGGAGAAGCAGCCAAATGTATGTTGGGGTGCAATTCCGCATATAACCATGGCATGTTTGAGCAATATATCATTTAGTGACAACTTTTTGTACATTTTTCTTTTTTTTCTTTTTGTCATTATTCAATCACTTGGGACACACAAAAAAAAAAAATTCAATGGGCTCAACATGCCTCTCAGCAATTTCCTTGGGGTGTCTACTTTCCAAAATGGGGTCATTTTGGGGGGTTTTGTGCTATCTTGGCATTTTATGGCCTTCAAAACTGTGATAGGTAGTGAGGAGTGAAATCAAAAATGTATGCCCTTAGAAACCTTGAAGGCGGTGCTTGGTTTTTGGGGTCCCGTACGCGGCTAGGCTCCCAAAAAGTCCCACACATGTGGTATCCCCGTACTCAGGAGAAGCAGCAGAATGTATTTTGGGGTGTAATTTCACATATGCCCATGGCATGTGTGAGCAATATATCATTTAGTGACAACTTTGTGCAAAAAAAAAAAAGTTTGTCATATTCCTGCAACTTGTGGCAAAATATAAAATATTCCATGAACCCAACATGCCTCTCAGTAAATAACTTGGGGTGTCTACTTTCCAAAATGCCGTCATTTGGGGGGGTTTTGTGCTATTTTGGCATTTTATGGCCTTCAAAACTGTGATAGGTAGTGAGGAGTGAAATCAAAAATTTGTGCCCTTAGAAATCCTGAAGGCGGTGCTTGATTTTCGGGGGCCCGTACACGGCTAGGCTCTCAAAAAGCCCCACACATGTGGTATCCCCGTACTCAGGAGAAGCAGCCAAATGTATTTTGGAGTGCAATTCCGCATATAACCATGGCATGTTTGAGCAATATATCATTTAGTGACAACTTTTTGTACATTTTTTTTCTTTTTGTCATTATTCAATCACTTGGGACAAAAAAAAATATTCAATGGGCTCAACATGCCTCTCAGCAATTTCCTTGGGGTGTCTACTTTCCAAAATGGGGTCATTTGGGGGGGTTTTGTGCTATTTTGGCATTTTATGGCCTTCAAAACTGTGATAGGTAGTGAGGAGTGAAATCAAAAATTTACGCCCTTAGAAATCCTGAAGGAGGTGCTTGGTTTTTGGGGCCCCGTACGCGGCTAGGCTCCCAAAAAGTCCCACACATGTGGTATCCCCGTACTCAGGAGAAGCAGCAGAATGTATTTTGGGGTGTAATTTCACATATGTCCATGGCATGTGTGAGCAATATATCATTTAGTGACAACTTTGTGCAAAAAAAAAAAGTTTGTCATATTCCCGCAACTTGTGGCAAAATATAAAATATTCCATGGACTGAACATGCCTCTCAGTAAATAGCTTGGGGTGTCTACTTTCCAAAATGTGGTAATTTGGGGGGGGGGGTTTGTGCTATTTTGGCATTTTATGGCCTTCGAAACTGTGATAGGTAGTGAGGAGTGAAATAAAAAATTTGCGCCCTTAGAAATCCTGAAGGCGGTGCTTGGTTTCCGGGGTCCCGTACGTGGCTAGGCTCCTAAAAAGTCCCACACATGTGGTATCCCCGTACTCAGGAGAAGCAGCAGAATGTATTTTGGGGTGCAATTCCACATATAACCATGGCATGTGTGAGCAATATATCATTTAGTGTCAACTTTTTGTAATTTTTTATTTTTTTTGGTCATTATTCAATCACTTGGGACAAAAAAAAATATTCAATGGGCTCAACATGCCTCTCAGCAATTTCCTTGGGGTGTCTACTTTCCAAAATGGGGTCATTTGGGGGGGGTTTTGTACTGCCCTGCCATTTTAGCACCTCAAGAAATGAGATAGGCAGTCATAAATTTAAAGCTGTGTAAATTCCCGAAAATGTACCCTAGTTTGTAAACGCTATAACTTTTGCGCAAACCAATAAATATACGCTTATTGACATTTTTTTTACTAAAGACATGTGGCTGAATAAATTTTGGCCTAAATGTATGACTAAAATTGAGTTTATTCGATTTTTCTTATAACAAAAAGTAGAAAATATCATTTTTTTTCAAAATTTACGGTCTTTTTCCATTTATATCGCAAAAAATAAAAATCGCAGAGGCAATCAAATACCATTAAAAGAAAGCTCTATTTGTGGGAAGAAAAGGACGCAAATTTCGTTTGGGTACAACATTGCATGTCCGCACAATTTACAGTTAAAGCAGCGCAGTGCAAAATTCTGAAATCACCTCTGGTCCTCTAGCTACCAAATGGTCCGGGGCTTAAGTGGTTAATATATACAGTGTATATATATATGTATATACACACACACATTCTGCATCCAGTGTACCCTATATCTACAGTCAGGGGTGGACTGACAACTCATGGGGCCCCCCGGCAATAGGAGATTATGGGGCCCCCGAGCAAAAGGAGATTATGGGGCCCCCAGGCAATAGATTATGGGGCCACACAGTACTGTATGGACACACACACATACAGTATACATACACAGTATACACACACAGTATACACACACAGTATACATGCACACAGAATACACATACAGACACACAGTACACACACACACACAGTATACATACTGTAACGGCACCCCAAGTATGAAAGGGGTTAATGCCGTTTAGGATATTTCCTCTCTGGACACACATCCACTGCCGATCCTCCACAGTCAGGCGACCGCTTCCCAGTGGATTAATCCTTCCAAACATACGAGACAAACGCTCTGTATCTTTCCAACTCGACTGCCTCTTTTTATTGAAACACTGCAAGTTTTATACACACAGAGAGCAGTTGCTTTTCTTTCATCGCACAAAGCACTTCTGACCAGACCTAATTTACATGAGCTAATTAACTACAGCTGATGACTCAGACACATGACCTTTAGGCTAGCCTTACGGTCTCCTACAATACACATTATTTTGACATCTCTTAAGGTGGGTTCGTTAGCTAATCCCTTTTCAGTTTAAATGACTAGGCCTGACCTTTATATACACACAAGTACAGAGTTAATTATCTCTATTCACAATGAAAGGATCTTTAGAACACATCAGCCCTTTTCAATTAACCTGTTGAGTTCAGGATTAACAAAAATAGCTATTTACAGATATCCTGGGAAATATTGTGGAATAATATTACAGACCCATTTTAAAGCAATGCAATACATATTCTCAATGTCCATTATTTCCTGGATCACACTTTCTAAGAACTTCTGGGTTCCACGGGCCCACCCGTTACATCTCTCCCCTTTCGGCAGGAGACTAACACAGGAGGAGACCCCAGACAGGTTGATTCCGAAGTTAGTCCATAGTTCCATTCCTCTAATGCCTGGACAACCCATCAACATTGCACTAGGAGGCCGGGATGACGTCTGTTTGCCGGGGCAACCCATCAGCATTGCCATTTTGCTTACCAGGTCGGTAACTGATGGTGAAGTTGTAAAGTTGTAGGGCTAAGCTCCACCGCAGCAACCTGCCATTGTCTCCTGAGACCCGGTTAAGCCAGACCAATGGGTTGTGGTCGGTGACTAGTGAAAATTCCTGTCCGTACAAGTAAGGGTTCAACTTTTTAAGGGCCCAGACCAGGGTCAAACACTCTTTCTCCACTGCCGCATAGCTCACTTCCCGGGGTAGTAGCTTTCTGCTCAGGTATGCGACAGGGTGTTCTCCTCCATCCTCCCCAACTTGGCTCAGCACAGCCCCCAGTCCAAACATGGAAGCATCTGTGTGGACCAGAAAACGTTTGTTAGGTACTGGGGCCGCAAAGACAGGGGCATTTACAAGTGCTTGCTTGAGGGCTAGAAATGCGGTTTCACAAGCTGGAGACCACAGGACCTGCCTAGGTAAATTCTTTTTCGTCAGGTCAGTCAAGGGTTTGGCGATAGCACTATAATCAGGGACAAAACGTCGGTAGTACCCTGCAGTCCTCAAGAAGGCTAATACCTGGGTCTTAGTACGGGGCGTGGGCCAGTTAGCTACTGCCTCTACCTTGGCTGGCTCTGGTCTCTGGTTCCCACACCCTACTCGGTGTCCCAGGTACTGCACTTCCGCCATACCTAGATGGCACTTGTCTGGTTTCAAGGTCAGGCCTGCGGCCCGAATTTTGTCCAGAACCACCCCCACGTGAACCAGGTGCTCCTCCCAAGACCCACTGTAGATCGCAATGTCATCCAGGTATGCACATGAAAAATCCTGGAAGCCATCGAGGAGCGTATCCACCATACGTTGGAAGGTGGCCGGGGCATTCTTCATCCCAAATGGCATGACCTTAGACTGGTACAGGCCAAATGGGGTAAAAAATGCCGACTTGGGGATAGCATCCTCGGCCAGGGGGATCTGCCAATAACCTTTACACAGGTCTATTGTAGTTAAATAACATCCCCTGGCTATACGGTCTAGCAGTTCGTCTACCCTGGGCATAGGGTAGGCATCGGTGGTGGTCTTCTCATTGAGTCGCCTGTAGTCCACGCAGAACCGGGTAGTTCCGTCTTTCTTAGGCACCAGGACCACAGGCGAGGCCCAAGGGCTGTCAGAAGGCTCAATGACTCCTAGCTGAATCATCTCCTGTATCTCCTTCCACATTTCTCCTCGGACTGCTTCAGGGATACGGTAGGGGGGCTGTCGAAGGGGTGCTTGTCCGGGGGTCTCTACCTTATGCACAGCCAGGGTCATATAGCCCGGTTTTTGGGAGAACATCGACTGTTTCTCCCACAGAAGCCGCTTAGCCTGTTCCTTCTTTGTGGGGCTTAACCGGTCTCCTAGCTGTACAAGTCTAATGAGGTCAGTCTGGGGCTCTCTCTCCAGTAAGTCAGGGAGGGGTAAACCTTCTGAGTCATCCGCAGCAGGGGCACATACTGCAGCAACATCCTCCTGCCGTTCCTGATACTCCTTCAGCATGTTCACATGAAAGGTTCGCTGGATTCTTTCACCTGCACAGCTGGCAATAGCATAGGTAGTATCACACACCTGGGCTACTACTTTATTTCAAATATGAATTTTATTAGTTTTAGTTGGGCTACTACTTTATACGGGCCCTGCCAAGATGCCTGCATCTTGTCGGTCTTCACAGGCTTGAGCACTAAGACCTTCTGCCCAACCTGGAATATACGCTGTCGGGCCCCCCGATCGTACCATCTCTTCTGTCTTCCCTGGGCCGCCTGGAGATTCTCCCTTACCATCAGAGACAGTTGCTCCATGCAGTCCCTGAGTTCCAGAACATAGGGCACTATGGGGGTCCCTTCCTGCTCTGTCTCTCCCTCCCAGTGTCCTCTGATGAGATCGAGGGGTCCGCGGACCCTTGTCCCATAGAGCAACTCGAAGGGCGAGAACCCAGTAGATTCCTGGGGTACCTCTCTGTACGCAAATAACCGGTGAGGCAGGAATCTCTCCCAGTCTCTGCAAGCGTCCAAAAAAGTCCTCAGCATTTGCTTGAGGGTCCCGTTAAAGCATTCGCAGAGACCATTAGTCTGGGGGTAGTAAGGTGAGCTCAGCAAGGGTTTAATATTGCGCACCTTCCACAACTGCTGGGTGAGCACCGTAGTAAACTGGGTTCCCTGGTCAGAGAGAATCTCCTTAGGGAACCCCACTCTGGTAAAAATCTTAACCAGGGCATCAGCTACTGTCTCTGCTTCAATATTAGACATAGCTACTGCCTCTGGGTAACGGGTGGCGTAGTCCACCGCGGTGAGAATATACTTCTTCCCGGATGGACTAGGCCTGGCCAGGGGGCCCACAATGTCAACGGCTATGCGGTAAAAGGGCTCCCCAATAATAGGCATGGACATAAGTTTAGCCTTAGGGTGGCCCCCCCTCTTACCTATCCGTTGACATGTGTCACACGTTTTGCAGTATTGTCGCACATCCTGGCTAAAATTGGGCCAGAAGAAATTCTTTGTAATCCTACGGGCTGTGCGACAGAACCCTAGATGTCCTGCTAGCGGCACATCATGCCCGATTCGCAGAATCTCCAGCTGGTATTTCTTAGGTACCACCAGCTGTCGTTTCTGCGAAGGGGCCTTACTTCTCTGAGATGGCTTAGGGATCCTATACAGTCTATCCCCCACCCATTCAAAAAGCTCCCCATCTATTCCCCTTTCCTGAGTATCTGCCTTAGCCCTATACTTGTGTAAGGTCAGGTCCTCCCGAGTTTCCCTCCCGAATGCTTCTGGGGTATCCCAGCCTAGGAGCGCCTGACTTACGGTACATTTCGGGGAAGATAGTCTCACCTGGGTCTCAGCAGCAAGCGGGCCGGTTATAGCAGGACGTGTCTGAGCACGGGTAGTCACTGGGTTGACTTCATCGGGGCCCATCGGGGCGTAAGCAGAAAGGAGGGGGGCCAAATCATTCCCCAGTAGTACATCCGCTGGCAAATCCTTCATCACCCCTACATTCACGTGTCCCGAACCAACCCCCCAATCCAGGTGAACCCGGGCAACGGGTAGCCAGAAAATGGTACCTCCCGCTACTCTTACTGCTACAGTGTCTCCGGTGTGTTGGCTCTCTGGGATGAGGTTCTTCTTTAGTAGGGTTATGGTAGCGCCACTATCACGTAGGCCATTGGCTACCGTTCCATTAGCCCGGACAGTCTGCCTGTGTTGTTGCCTGTTGTCCGGGTTAGCTGCTTGTATTGGAACAGCCTCGTGCAGGACGCCCCAATGTTCTTCCTCCTCAACGCATTGGGCCGCAGGCATGGATGTGTGGGGGCTCCCCCTTGCTGGCTGTCTCCATGACTGGGACTGGATGGCTGGATTCAACGGACAGTCTGGCTTTTTGTGCCCTAGCTGTTTACATCCGAAACACCTGATGGGTTGTGAGTAGTCCTGGGAGTTGAACCTGGGCTGCTGAAGATAAGTGGCCGCTGGAGGTGGTGCTGAAGTTGGGTCAGAGGCTGGTAAACTGGGCCGAGATAGTGGATAGCGCTCGCTTCCGCCTGACCTTCGAGAGTCCAGATATTCTTCGGCCAAAGTAGCCGCTTGCTGTACAGTCCGTGGTCGCTTATCTCGCATCCAATCCCGTAATACCGGAGGGGTGTGGTTAAAGAACTGTTCTAAGAGTACTAGCTGGGTGATGTCCTCTATGGTATGAGCGCGGCTTCCCTGAAACCAGCCCTTAAGGTTTCGCTGCAGACGATGTGCCCACTCCACGTATGTTATGTGGGTTTGTTTCCAGGATTCTCTAAACTTAATCCGGCTGGCTTCGGGTGTAATGGCAAATCGGGCTAGCAGAGCTTCTTTTACCCGGTCATAGTCTTTAGCGTCCTCATCCTCCAGGGCCCGATACGCATCCGCCGCTCTGCCAGTTAAATTACTTGCCAGTAAGGCGACCCAATCTTGGGGCAGTACTTCATGTATCTGGCATAGTCTCTCAAAGTCCTGCAGGAACGCTTCAATTTCCTCCTCTCCTTCCTTAAATAGTTTGAATGCCCGAAAGGGCAACTTACGGACAGGCGCTGCATCTTTAGGCGTTGTCTCTGATTGCCGTATTTCCGCCATTCTCCGCTCATGTTGCCGCTCTAGTTCTCTCTCTTGTCACTCCAGTTCTCTCTCTTGTCGCTCATCCTGCAGCTGGATGTCTCTAATGGCTTTCTGTATTTCGGGCTCTGATGGGTTAGCCCCATATAATGCCAACCGCTCTCGAACTCGTTGCTGAAACAAGTCTTCAACTGACCGGGGTCCTGCATCACCATCCCTCTGATCCATCTCGGCTAGCTCCCTGATCAAGGTGGCCTTGTTCTTTGTCCCACCGGTCCCTCCACGGCTCTCAAGTAAGTCTTTCAGCGTGGCTTTCCTGCAGGCTGCATAGCTGGTCATTCACTGTGGTGGTTTGGAGTGTCCCAGTAACTGGAGGGAAAATCCCACCGCTGCCAACCAATGTAACGGCACCCCAAGTATGAAAGGGGTTAACGCCGTTTAGAATATTCCCTCTCTGGACACACATCCACTGCCGATCCTCCACAGTCAGGCGACCGCTTCCCATAGGATTAATCCTTCCAAACATATGAGACAAACGCTCTGTATCTTTCCAACTCGACTGCCTTTTTTTATTGAAACACTGCAAGTTTTATACACACAGAGAGCAGTTGCTTTTCTTTCCTCTCACAAAGCACTTCTGACCAGACCTAATTTACATGAGCTAATTAACTACAGCTGATGACTCAGACACATGACCTTTAGGCTAGCCTTACGGTCTCCTACAATACACATTATTTTGACATCTCTTAAGAGACAATAGGTGGGTTTGTTAGCTAATCCCTTTTCAGTTTAAATGACTAGGCCTGACCTTTATATACACACAAGTACAGAGTTAATTATCTCTATTCACAATGAAAGGATCTTTAGAACACATCAGCCCTTTTCAGTTAACCTGTTGAGTTCAGGATCAACAAAAATAGTTATTTACAGATATCCTGGGAAATATTGTGGAATAATATTACAGACCCATTTTAAAGCAATCCAATACATATTCTCAATGTCCATTATTTTCTGGCTCACACTTTCTAAGAACTTCTGGGTTCCACGGGCCCACTCATTACACATACACACACTGAGAAGGCACGGGAGAAGCAGGGCAGCTATAATCTTGGGATTTTTAGACCAAAAGGATGTCAGTAAGGGACATTTCAGGGACAGATGTAAAAAAACACAGATGTTTACATACCCCCTAGTGGCATGTAGCCATCGGGCAGTTCCCGAGTGCCCGAATGGTCAGTCCGCCCCTGGTAGAGCATTCGGTGTTGTACTGTTTCGGTGGTGTACTGTTTCTAATACACTTCAGGCGGTGTACAACACAGTATCTAAAACAGTGTGTACAGTTTCTACTATGCTTCTGGTGGTGTACACAGTATAAAATACAGTGCAGCCGTTGTACAGTTTCTAATACAGTGCAGGCGGTGTACACAGTATCTAGTATAGTGTGTACAGTTTCTACTACACTTCTGGTGGTGTACACAGTATACAATACAATGCAGCCGTTGTACAGTTGCTAATACAGTGCAGGAGGTGTACACAGTATCTAATACAGTGTGTACAGTTTCTACTACTTTTCTGGTGGTGTAAACAGTATCTAAAACAGGGTTTACAGTTTCTACTACACTTCTGGTGATGTACACAGTACACAATACATTGCAGCCTTAGTACAGTTTCTAATACAGTGCAGGTGGTGTACACAGTATCTATTATAGTGTGTACAGTTTCTACTACACTTCTGGTGGTGTACACAGTATACAATACAATGCAGCCGTTGTACAGTTGCTAATACAGTGCAGGAGGTGTACACAGTATCTAATACAGTGTGTACAGTTTCTACTACTTTTCTGGTGGTGTAAACAGTATCTAAAACAGGGTTTACAGTTTCTACTACACTTCTGGTGATGTACACAGTACACAATACAGTGCAGCCTTAGTACAGTTTCTAATACAGTGCAGGTGGTGTACACAGTATCTATTATAGTGTGTACAGTTTCTACTACATTTCTGGTGGTGTACACAGTATACAATACAATGCAGCCGTTGTACAGTTGCTAATACAGTGCAGGAGGTGTACACAGTATCTAATACAGTGTGTACAGTTTATACTACTTTTCTGGTGGTGTAAACAGTATCTAAAACAGGGTTTACAGTTTCTACTACACTTCTGGTGGTGTACACAGTACACAATACAGTGCAGCCTTAGTACAGTTTCTAATACAGTGCAGGTGGTGTACACGGTATCTTATATAGTGTATACAGTTTCTAATACACTTCAGGTGACGTACACAGCATCTAATACAGTGTAATGTGGGGTTGCAAAACAAAAAATACATCATGTCTGGAAGGCCACCAAGGAGGCAGACACTCACAGGTCACTAAAAGAGGGCAAGCAGACTCTGTGTCTACAGTCAACAGTGCTGGTCGTGGACATGGTGCATCCTCTGCAGGTTGCCGTGGGGCACGCGTGTCCTTTTTTTGATATTGAGCCAGAACATGCAGAAAAGTTGGTGGAGTGGATAACAAAGCCATTCTCATCCTCTGTCAACCAGGCTCAAGCCTCGTACACACGGCCGAGATTCTCGTTGAAAAACATGTCGTTTTTTTCGACGAGATTCTTGGACAAGAAACTTGTCCCGGCCGAGTGTACACACGCTCGTTTCAAAGAACCCGCGGTTCTTTGAATGGAGCGTACGCAGTGACGTCATCGACTACGACAAGCATGCGCTCGTCACATTCGATGCCGTCGCCGCCATCTTGGTATACCCTACGTATGCCTAGGAAGCTACCGCGCATGCGTCAAATTAATTTTGAACATGCGCGGGCTTCCGGGAGGACAGGTAAGTGTACACACACTCACTTTTCTCGTCGAGAAACATGCCGAGGAGAATCTCGACGAGAAAATAGAGAGCAGGTTCTCTATTTTCTCGTCGAGGTTTCTTGTCGGTTTTCTCGACGAGAAACCCGATAGCCGCGTACACACGACCGATTTACTCGGCAAGACCTCTCTGCCAGCAAGTTTCTTGCTGGTTCTTGCCGAGAAAATCGGTCGTGTGTACGAGGCCTCAGAGTAGTTTGCCTTCCAATGCAGCTGCCAAAGTTATTCCACTGGCTCCTTGTCCACAGTCACTCCTTCCGTTGCCCCACCATCATGCACGGAGGAGTCCCCAGAATTATTCAACCACAGTGTTGGGTACATGTTGCTGGAGGATGCGCAGCGATTTTAAGGCTCCGATGTTGGTTCCCAGGTTGAGGAAGGGAGTAAAGTGAGTCTAGAGAGAGGGGGTGCCCAAGAAGGACAAGAAAATAGACAAATAAAATAGACAAATAACCCAGAATTTTGATGTTTTACATTTTTTCTGGTGCTATGCAACCGGTTGGGTGGTTCTTTATATGTGACACGCATACATGTGACACACGTACTGACCACCTGGGGTTTGGTTTTATGATGTTATAGAACGGTGTGTCAGGGAAATCTCCCTTCCAGCAGCACCAGTCAGCTTCCAATGCGTGGGGAAACGGCGCTTCTGCGCATGCGCGTGCGCGGGATGGCGCTTCGGCGCGTGCGCAGTGGAACTTCGCTCCGGCGTTCACGGGTGCGCGCGCCGGCGCATGCGCGTGCGCGCGCCGGCGCAACGGCGCATGCGCGTGCGCAATGGCGCACCAATGGGAATCCAGGCGGGCCTATTTAAAGAAGCCTAGATGCATGAACGAGTTGCTGGTTTGTCAGCTTCCTATGTACCAAAGTTCTGCTAAACCTCTACCTGATCTCCTGCTTGTGACCCGGACCGACTTGGCTTCCTCTGTACTCCTCCTGTATTTGACCCCCTGGCTTGCTTACGGACTTCTGCCTTCTCCTGTGATTGACCCTCGGCCTGCATCCCGGATTTGTTGCCTGTCTCCTGCCCCCCCGACCTTGTGCCTGCACCTTGGACTTTCTCGTACTCCTTGCCCTGATCCGCTGCTAGCTCTGATCTGGACTTGTAAACCTGCTGCTAGCCTTTACCCAGACTTTTGCTTATCCTCTGCTAGCTCAGACCTGGATTGTGCTTACCCAACGCTAGCTCCTGCCAGAACCTGTGTACCTGCTGTGTTCTGTCTCCAACCAACCCGGCACTACCAGACCTTCCAGCAAGATTCCCGCACCTGCTGGTGGCCAGTGCCTATTGGTGCCATCCGCTCCCTGTCTCACCTCCAGTAGGCAGGGTGCACTGAGTCGCAAGGGTGAACCGCTCTCAGCATCTCGGCCTCGGTAAGTACGCACCTGATATGGTGTATGTGTGTCTGGCACTATCGGCCACAATTAGACCTCTTTGACTGTCTGAGTGTGAGCAGAGATTTACACACCCACGTGCAATCTACATGCATGTGTTCTTTTCCCATGCCTACTCCTTTTCCCCCCATTGTCCATTTGACAAGAATGCTCACCACATTGTTTGAATATTCCAACAACTTGAGCAACTTTTATGTTAGATGTGTTGAGCAATCTCTGGACATCAATAGGAGTAGTCATTGGTGCACATTATAAATCTTGTGTGTATTTTATGGTATTTGAGTACAATGTTTTTCGTTTTAATATCGTTTTGTTTCTATTTGTAATAATGATTAGTTTTTGTATATAAAGTAAACCCTGCGTCAGAAAGAATTTTCTAATTGCTCATATTTATAGTTTACATCCACAGCAATATGTGCAGAGATCGTATCTCTTTTTGATATGTGTAGCTTTTTGGCACACAACAGAGGTCTATTGTCCTTAAGACATATATTAATACCGGTATACGTTCTTTACACATATTTCTGTAAGGCTATGTCTATTTGTTTATTGATTTATTGGTTTATGAACACTTTTCATTATCATTTATCATTATTCTCAAATTTTGTACACAATGAATTATACATTTTACATTCTATATTTTCACATCAATTTGGTTCAGGAGGGGGGCACTCTTTCATCCCCCTTTTCCTGCAGCCTGCCAGGTTGCATGCTCGGATAAGGGCCTGGTATGGATTCTGGGGGGATCCCCACGTCATTTTTTTTTTACATTTTGGCACAGGATTACCCTTAATATCCATACCAGACCTGAAGGGCCTGTTGTGGACTGGGGGGGACTCATGACATTTTTTTCAATGATTTTTATGTATATTGCCAACAATACATTACAGCTGCAAGCTCTTTAAATTATTGTCTAGCCCAACCCAGTGGCCAAGGATATATCTTATGAAATGCTCACTTCAACATTTGGGAACTCCCTTGGTTCATGAGGCCTTGACCTGCCTGTGCGTGTGGCGGATGGACCATCTTTTTTCTATTTTGCTTGAATTATCGTCCATTGGTTGGTTAAACGTTCACACTGGGGGTTAGTATTATCAGGTGATAAACTCTTTTAGCTATGGCTTAATATACATGTTTGCTTGCAATGTATAAAACTGTTATGTAACAGCAATATGTACATCATAGGTGCTCATCAACTAATTTACTAGCATTCTCAGTTAGATAATCAATCCCCAAGACAAACAAGATGTCCTGGTGGGTCCTGGGTAGTGAGGCAAGTGCATTGCCTTGTTGTAGCATCTTCTGCATGTGCTGCTGCTCTGCCCATTGTGGGATTGAGCAATAATATGTTGGGTTATGTTATGGAGCAAGCAAGGTTAGGGCTACTGGTGTTGGTGGTGCGGCCATGCATGCCCAGTGCCTGATGTTACACATGAGTGGCTGGGGCTGCTGGTTGGCAGCTGAACATCTGCACATGCCTAGTTGCATGCTCACATAGCAGTAACACTTCAATGGTTCTATTACTGGTGGTGTTGTGGTGGGAGGCATCTAATGACATTAAAAAGATGCATCTGAAAGGAGACCAGGTGGCCACATTTGTTATATATTTTATTTACTGTATATATAATTTCTTTATGCTGGTAATGCTATCAGGAGAGATTTTCAGTTTATACCCTTATGATGCAGGGCCCTTATGGAGTCATGGATGAACTTCGCTGTGCAGACCTGAGTGAATGATGGGGGCATGGCTCTGTGTCCATGCGACACTCCCTTTGGGTCCTGCCTCCTCATTCTGCCATTTTTTCTGGGTCTCGTTGGGGCCTGGCTATGTCCACCCTAGTCAACTGTGCAGCGCTAAAAAATTCTAAACACACTTAATGTGCATAAATAGTGTAAATGTAAGTATTCCGATGATACTGTCAGGAATGTCATGTCTACCCCAATGCAGGTGGTCAGACACTATAGCTAGCTACTGTGTGCTTCACCTATAGCAGCCCCCTTTCCCTTAAGGCAAGCAGGCCTACCGGTACTTGGTTGCCCCCAGGACTTATACACAATGCTATAGTGCCTGGCCAACACACCAGGGCAGACGTGAACAGAGCAAACAACAGACTGCTTGCCGTTTAGCAGACAGATAGCTTGGTTCTATGACAGTCCAGGTAAAGGGCAGGCTGAGTTCAGGGAATAGTGCAATATCCAATCCAATAAAAGTCCAGGTGAAAGGCAGGCTGAGTTCAGGGAATAGTCCAATATCTGATCCAGGTCATACACAAGGAAATCCAACAGCAAAGCAGGGCAGACAAACTGGAGGCTTGATCAGGAACAATGTAGGTAACTATGTCTCTATCACAAGCAAGGGATAGAGTGTTTGGTTTACTTATATCAGGTGACTGACCAGATCAATCACCTTGCAGGTGAACACAGACAGGGAGAATGCAACAGCCAACACCTGGATGCTGGAATGAGGAGCAGGAGCACTAAGTGATCCTGACAGATACCACACAGATATCACTCCATAAGTGAAACCAAAAACATACAGTGCATAAACAATTATAAAATATTTTGAAAATTTTAAAAACTGTGTTCATACAAAACATGAACATGGGACTGCTGGTTGGAAGCTAAACAGCGGGGACCTTGAGTGGAGAGTGTGAACAAGTTTTGCTTTTGACTTCTGGTGATTGCTGTGTTGCATTTTTAGGTTCTTTTGGGGGCTTTTCCTTGCAGCTTTTTAACACCTTTTTCTGTAATTTTTTTTAAATGTTTTTTTCTTTCCTTCCTTCAGCCTACTAATTAAGGGGAGTGGTTAATTGGTCACAGGTGCTTGAGGCCTATATAACTTTCTGTAGAACTTATTGTGAGCCTGCTCATCTTGAGCTTGCTGGAACTTAGACCAAGTGGAACTGGACTAAGTGGTGAGTTAAAAATCAGAGTTAGGGGAACTGGACTAAGTGGTGAATTAAAAAACAGAGTTAGTGGAACTGGACTAAGTGGTAAGTTAAAAACCAGAGTTGAAAACAGGAGGTTATAACAGGGGTCAAAGTACCTGTGTGGTGTGAGTGCACGTGGGCTGTATTGAGTATTAGTGTCAGGTAATACCTGTGTATTGTGAGTACCTGAGTGTTGTCTGAGTAGTGTGTGTGGATCGTTAGTACTTCTGTATTGTGTATACTTGTGTATTGTGTGTATCTGTGTATTGTGTGTGCACGTGGGTCTGCGAGTGCACGTAGGTCTGCGAGTGCACGTGGGTCTGCGAGTGCACGTGGGTCTGCGAGTGCATGCTGGTCTGCAAGTGCACGTGGGTCTGCGAGTGCATATGGGTCTGCGAGCACCTGTGTATTGTCTTGTTGAGTATTAATGTCAGAAAGCTAGTTGTTAGGTAATTTGGACAGGGTATAATCCCCAATCCTCATTAAATTAGTAGGTACGATGCCTGGCAGGTCTGGAGATGCGACTCGGTGTACATCTTGTGGGATGTATGCGTTCCTTGATCATCCGATCTAGGGCGAATACTGCTGTGCAAAATGTAAGCACATTGCTTCCCTGGAAGCCCAGGTTCTGAATCTGGGGAAGCAGCTGTAAGCACTGAGAAGATCCTCCATACTAAAGGAGAGCCGGGACATAACCCGCAGGTGCCGGCAGGGGCCAGCAGAGAGGCGGGTGGAGACAAAGAGGTACAGGCACTAGGAAAGAGTAGATGAGTGACAGTCATGAAGGGTAGAGGGGGAAGTGCCAGGGAGGCTGATCCAGGGCTAGAGCATCCCAAACAGTACACTCCATTGAGTGACATTGGTGAAATGGATCTGGTGGACAGATTACTGGGAGGGGCTGGGAAATACCCAGCTGTCATGCACCAATTACAAAGTCAGAGGCAGATGGAATGTCCTAAAGAACGATTTTAGGGACTTGGGAGATAAAATTAGGAAAAAGACCTCAAAGGTAGTATTCTCAGAAATACTACCGATACCTTGAGCCACACCAGAAAGGCAGAGGAAGATTAGGGAAGTAAACAAGTGGCTGAGGAGCTGGTGTAGTAAGGAGGGGTTTGGGTTCCTGGAGAACTGGGCCGACTTCTCAGTCGGTCACCAGTACTATAGAAGGGATGGACTACATCTAAATGAGGAGGGTGCAGATCAGCTGGGTGTGAAGATTGACAAAAAGTTAGAGCGTTTTTTAAACTAGGCGACGGGGCGAGGGCCCAGAGGTAGAGATAGTCAGTGAGGAACATATTCCAGAAGGTCGTATTGGGGGCATTAGTGGTAGGTTGACTAAAGCACATAAACCCAAGGTAAGTATAGTAACAAGTCCTAGTTCCAATCTCGGAACATCTTATAAGAGGATAGTATGCAACCGGTCTAAACTACGTGGAATATTCACCAATGCCAGGAGCCTGGTGGAGAAGATGCATGAACTAGAGATACTGTTGTATGAGGAGGATTTAGATTTTGTGAGAATTTCAGAGACCTGGTTCAACAACTCTCATGATTGCCTAGCAACCATTTAAGGGTATACCCTTTATCACAGGGATAGAGAGGGTAAAAAAAGGGGGAGGGGTATGTCTATATATCAAGAATAATGTACAATTGAATGTGAGAGATGACATCACTAAGGGAGCTAGGGAGGAGGTGGAATCCTTATGGGTAGAACTCCAAAGGGATGAAGCTAAGGGGAAAATAATACTGGAAGTATTCTATAGGCCCCCTAACGTAGAGGGAGGAGAGGGATCTCCTATCACAATTTGGATTAGCAGCAAGGATGGGAAGTGTTATCATAATGGGGGATTTTAATTATCCAGATATAGACTGGGCGGAGGTAACCACGCATTAGTTTAGGGCCTGCTCTTCTGTCCATCAGATATCTATATTCTGATTATCTGCATTTGTGTTGATTAAAATGACATTTAATGTTGTAATTTCTATGGAAATCATTTGCAGAGCGTAGGCGCCATCTAGTGTCCCTTTTTAGTATTGTTTCAGTTTGTTCATTATTAAATGCATTAATGTATAACCCAGGAAGTGATTAGAAAGCAAAGTATTCTGGGTAAAATCTTACAGGAAGAGACACATTCACCATGCTTTTTCAAGACACTGCAGGAAGCAGGATGTGTCTTATTTCGATCTCTTACCATCAACCCTTAGAGAACTTAAAAAGTACGTTTTTACTGTCCCATATTGTACTGTATATCTTTGTCTCTGCAATGTATGCTAAATGTATGGGATATTGTACTTATCAAGGCTTATTCTTGTTATTTGTAGTTTCACCTAGCTTGTTCCAATAAACTGCGATCGAAGAAATATGGTATCATGTTTATGGGATAAGAATGGTTTAGCTGAATGTCCTTGAGACAGAACAGTGAAATTTTCAAGCTGACCTCTGAAGGGGAGATAAGCTGACTTCGGAAGTCTGTACAGCCCGGGGCTATGCAGTTACCATACAGTCAGAAGCCTTAAAGAAACAGGCCTGTGGGAGGCAAAGCAAGAAGCCACGCTACACAGAGACGCGCTCTGTCAAGCAGCACCGACACTAACGGTCTCTATACAGCAAGACAGCTTCTTCCCCGCAGCCATGTCTCACAGTGGAACATCTTCTTACAAAACACGATCACGAGCAAGCTCATCTAGGTCATCTGTTGCAAATGCAGCAGCTATCGCCTGTTCAAAAGCTGAAGCAGCAAGAGCCAGGGGCCACATTCGCAGACCAAGAGCTACAGATGAAAAAAGAAAAGGCCCACCTTGATGTAGAAAAGGTGAGACAGGAACAACAAAGAATATGCCTGGAGGACAAGCTAGCCCAGCAGGAAGCATCTCTAATATTGCATCAAGCTATCTTAGAAGCTAACATGGAGAAGCTGGCAGTGGACCGAGACGCTGCCGCCACCATTGCAGAAGTAGAAGCATTAGAAGCAGCCATCTACGATGAGCCAAGAGCAAGTAGCAGCATACCGGGCCTAGAGGAGGACCAACAAGATTCCTCACAACGCACTTCAGATTATGTCTACCAACACTGTGACCCAAGCAGCATCCTACAACAAGAAATTAAACATGATGTCAGTGAGTCTCATCAAATAAAGCAGCAACAAGCCGACCTTGGACCCCAGTGCTACAAGCAAGAAAAATCTGACAGAGTTCCAGACGTTCCAGTCCCAACCAAACCTTCTAGTTTACAAGGTACCCAGCATTCATAAAAACATCAAACACCTGTCTTCACTCCAAAGGTGTATGCAACGAGCCGGTACGAACTGCCAACCTTATGCAAGTTTGAACCCAGAGAGCCTAAAGAAGAGACTTCTACCAGGTACGCCTATACACCGCACCACAATACACCAGCAGCCTACCCCAATGCCAATCAGGCTACTGTGGACTTTGCCAAGTTCCTGGCCAAGCGTGAGCTAGTTACCCAAGGACTTGTCAAATTTAGTGATCGCCCTCAACACTACAGAGCGTGGCGATCCTCTTTCCAGGGTGTCATTCAAGGTCTAGATCTATCCTGCAGGCAACAGATAGAACTCCTCGTAAAGTGGCTTGGCAATGATTCTGCTGAACACGCCAAAAGGATCAGAGACATTAATATAAACCACCCTGAGATAGGCCTTACAAACATCTGGAACAGACTGGATAGATGTTATGGCTCACCAGAGGCTATTGAGAGTACACTGTTTAAAAGGATAGAGGACTTCCCAAAAATACCTAGCAGAGGTTACCAAAGACTCAGAAAATTCAGTGACCTGTGTATGGAGTTACAAGTTGCTAAAGCAGAAGGGGACTTACCTGGCCTTTCTTATCTTGACTCTGCTAGAGGTATTAACTCCTTAGCACAAAAACTTCCTTATGAGTTACACGAAAGATGGATTGCTCATGGCTGTAACTACAAACGGAAACACAATGTGCCCTTTCCACCCTTTAGTGAGTTTGTAGACTTTGTAGACAGACAAGCAGGAATGAAAGATGACCCCAGCTTCATTTTTCCAGTGTCTTACACCACTTCTTCTGGCCCTAAGCAACTCAGAGCTCCAGTAGCAGTGCACAAAACTAACATTTCTTCCCACAGATTTGCAGAGTCTCATCCAGAGGATCAAGACAATGACCCTACTAAGTTCTGTCCCCTACATAAGGTGCCACATCCTCTTCTGAAATGCAGAGCCTTCAGGACAAAGACCATCCAGGATCGCAAAGCTTTCCTCAAAGAGAACAACATCTGTTACAATTGCTGCTGTTCATCCACACACTTTGCCAAGGACTGTAAGGTCAGTGTCAAATGTACAGAACACAACACAGCTTTACACCCAAGGCCTACTCCAAGAACCTACCCACCTGTCCATGGTAACAAGGAGCAAGGCAGGGAGACCAAAGACTCTAGTACAGATGCCACAGCAATCACTTCACAGAGCACTGAAGTCTGCAAAGGAAGTACAGGTGGCAGATCCTGCTCTAAAATCTGTCTAGTGAAAGTTTACCCAAAGGGACGCAGAGACAAAGCAGTCAAGCTCTACGTCATCTTGGATGATCAGAGTAATAAGTCACTAGCTAGACCTGTGTTTTTTGACATTCTAAACCTTAAAGGCCCCAGCAGCCCTTACTCCCTTAGGTCTTGTGCAGGTACAGTGGAAACGGCGGGGAGAAGAGCTGACGGCCTACAAACTGAATCTATGGATGGTAAGACATGCCTACCCTTACCGACCATAATAGAGTGCAACCAGATGCCAGACAACAGATCAGAGATTCCAACACCAGACGCAGCAGCCCACCAGACCCACTTGAAGCACATAGCACATCTCATACCAGAACTTGATGATCAGGCTCAGATAATCTTACTCTTAGGGAGAGATATCTTTAAAATCCACAAAGTAAGGAAACTGATCAACGGTCCTAAAAGTGCTCCATATGCCCAAAAACTGGATCTTGGGTGGGTCATTATAGGTGATGTTTGCCTGGGAGGTGCACACAAACCGGCATCTGTTAATAATCTGCTCACTAGTACCCTCGAGAATGGCCGTCCTTCTCTTTTCCAACCCTGTCCAAATCACATCCTCATAAAGGAGCTGTCAGGGTCACCTGTGGCCAGGTGACAGATGCACACCGTAGGGGGTCAGGAGTGCACCGCGAGGTAGTGAACCCTATGGCTGGCTTCTGCGGGTAGGAAACTGGGTGGTTGTGGAAAGCGGGACCAGAGGAGCACAACCGAGATCCTAACGGAAGCTAGAGCCAAGATTCCCCAGGGCGCGGAGTCTAAGACCCAGCTGGTCTTCTCCAGGGCCTCCAGTGGTGAGGATGTTGCGCTGCAGGCTGGGACCAGGTCGCGGCCCCTGGAGTTTCCTAGCTCACGCCCCGTAGGATAAGGGGAAAAGAGGGGAAGCAGCAGCACAAGATAAGGGAGAACCGAATAACAAGCCGAAGGTCAGGGGCCACAAGCAGACAAGGATAACGAAAGAACGAGCCGAAGGTCAAGGGTCACGAGCAGACAGGAATAGTCGGGGACAAGCCAATAACGTAACAGAGAGACAGACGTAGCACACGGCAGGCAGGAACCCAAACACACAATGCCTAACAAACACGTTGATCAGCAAGGCAGGCTTGCAGTGCACAGGTTAATATAGTGTTCTGTGATAGGACCTGGGGTGGAGTCAGGCTGGGAGGAGATTATAAAGGAAGCCAGGTGAAGGAGGTCTGGTCTCTAGATGAACACATGAGGAGGAAGGTAAGATGGCAGACAGACATTAATGCATATCCATGACAGTACCCTCCCTCTTACGAGGCCTCCCCCTTCCCCGCCTGGGCCCAGGTTTAGAGGGAAACTTCAGATGAAACTCCTTTAACAGACGAGGTGCAAAGACCTCAGATGCAGTGATCCAAGACCTCTCCTCAGGACCAAACCCTTTCCAATGAACGAGGTACTGAAGAACGCCTTTACAGAGTCGGGAGTCCAGAATTTGACTGATCTCGTACTCCTGATTATCCTCAGAGACAGGCGCCACGGTAGGGAGAGGACGAGAGAATTTGTTGAGGACTAAAGGCTTTAGAAGAGCAACATGAAAGGAGTTAGTGATTTTAAGGCTCTTAGGAATCTGGAGTTTGAAACAAACCGGATTCAGTTTAGCAGTTACCGTGTATGGACCGATGAATCGTGGAGCAAACTTCAGAGAAGGAACTCGGAGCTTGATGTTCCTGGTAGAGAGCCAGACTTTGTCCCCTGGCTGAAGAGAAGGCGGTTTACGCCTGCGGCGGTCGGCAAAGCCTTTGAATTTTTCAGCAGCTGCCCGGAGGGAATCATGAACGTGACCCCAAACAGAATTGAGAGACTCCTGAACCGAAGCCAAAGCTGGAATGTCAGGAGAACAGATCATGGGAAGAGGAAGTTGAGGGTGTTTTCCATAAACTGTGAAAAAGGGTGTCTTCTGCGAACTGGTATTCACATGATTGTTATGGGAGAATTCTGCCCACGGGAGTAGAGAGGACCAATCGTCATGGTGAGAAGACACAAAGGTGTGAAGAAAGACCTCTAACTCCTGATTAACCCTCTCAGTCTGTCCATTGGATTGGGGATGGTAAGAAGAAGAAAAATCCAAGACAATGTTGAGGGATTTGCAAAAGGCTCTCCAAAAACGAGACGTGAATTGGACTCCCCTGTCGGAAACAATATGAGAAGGGACCCCATGTAGGCGGAGAATTTCTCGAATGAAAATGGGAACCAAGGCAGGGGCAGAAGGAAGACCAGGAAGAGGAACAAAATGAGCCATCTTGGAGAATCGATCGATTACCACCCAAATGACTGTATTATTCTCAGACAGTGGGAGATCGGTGATAAAATCCATGGCAATATGGGCCCAGGGTTCCTTAGGAATGGGCAAGGGCATGAGGAGACCAGCAGGAGCTTGTGTGGAGGATTTGGACTGAGCACAGACATGACAAGCTTTAACGTAGTCTTTGACGTCTGAGCGGAGATTAGGCCACCAGTAGTGACGACTGATGAGTAGGAAGGATCGGAGGAATCCAGAATGCCCTGCCACCTTGGAATCATGTCCCCAACGAAGGATCTTAGCTCTTAGCTCAGTGGGGACAAAGGTCTTACCAGGCGGAATTTTTGACTTCAGGGTGGTAGAGTGGGCAACAATGCATGAGGTTGGAATGATCGGCTCAGGTTCAGGGGCGGACTCCTCGTCCAAAGTGTCAAATGACCTAGAGAGCGCATCAGCCCGACCGTTGCAGGAACCAGGTTTGTAGGTAAACGTGAAATTAAAACGGGCAAAGAAGAGACTCCACCTGGCCTGTCTAGGATTCAGACGTTTAGCATTCTGTAGATACTGTAAATTCTTGTGATCGGTAAAGATCGTTATGGAGTGAGGGGAACCCTCCAAGAGATGACGCCACTCCTCTAACGCCAATTTAATTGCGAGAAGTTCCCTATCACCGATGGCATAATTCCTCTCTGCCTGAGAATTTTTTTTGGAGAAGAACGCACATGGTTGGCGTCTCTTCTCAAAGATTTGAAGAAGCACAGCTCCCACCCCCATTGAGGAAGCGTCCACTTCAATAAAAAATGCATTCCCAGGATTTGGTCTCCTCAAGAGGGGGCCAGAAACAAAGGCCTGTTTCAGGTTGTGGAATGCAGAGACAGCTTCGGGAGGCCAGTCTCTGGCATTCACACCCTTCTTGGTCAAAGCGATAATAGGCGCGGCAATGTAAGAGTAATTCCTTATGAACTGCCTATAATAATTAGTGAAGCCAAGAAAGCGCTGTGTGGCCTTGAGGCTAGCAGGAAGAGGCCAGTTGGTGATAGCCAAGACCTTCCCAGGGTCCATACGAAGACCCGAACATGAGACGAAGCACCCCAAAAACAGGACCTCAGAACATTCAAAGGAACATTTCTCCAGCTTGGCATAGAGATTGTTCTCTCTAAGACGTTGAAGTACAGTGCGGACATGGTTTCTGTGGACGAGCAGATTTTCAGAAAAGATCAGAATGTCATCCAGATAGATGACAACAAACTGGTACAGCAGATCTCTGAAAATTTCATTGACAAAGTTTTGAAACACGGCTGGAGCATTACACAGACCAAAAGGCATCACCAGATATTCGTAATGCCCGTCTCTAGTGTTGAATGCAGTCTTCCATTCGTCACCCTCCCGTATCCGAATGAGATTGTACGCGCCTCTGAGATCCAACTTGGTGAAAATGGAGGCACCCTTCAACCTATCGAATAGCTCAGATATTAAGGGTAAGGGGTATCGATTTTTAATAGTAACCGAATTTAAACCCCGATAATCGATGCAGGGTCTCAAGGTACCATCCTTTTTGGCAACAAAAAAGAACCCTGCCCCTGCAGGCGATGAGGATTTCCGGATGAAACCTCTCTCCAGATTCTCTGCGACATACTCCGACATGGCCTGGGTCTCTGGGATGGACAGAGGGTAGGTACGACCCCTGGGTAGAGTTGCTCCGGGGACAAGATCAATAGCACAGTCAAAAGACCTGTGGGGAGGAAGCACCTCAGCTGATTTCTTACAGAACACATCCCGGTAATCGCTGTATGCAGCAGGAATATCAGAAGAAACAGAAGTGGCAGCAACCGGAAGACTCTCCTTGGGGGTCACCTTGAGAA
Source organism: Rana muscosa (assembly GCA_029206835.1). Lineage (NCBI taxonomy): Eukaryota > Metazoa > Chordata > Amphibia > Anura > Ranidae > Rana > Rana muscosa. The sequence goes on along the minus strand of CM055116.1, from coordinate 345,036,557 downwards.
GACACGACGAGAAACATGAGGAACCCCAGGCCAGGATCTGCCCAGAGACCCAGTCCACATGTGGAGAGTGGAGCTGTAGCCAAGGGAGGCCCAATACAACTGGGGTAGAGGCCTTGGGTAGAATAAGAAAGGATATCCACTCCTGGTGGAGAATCCCTACCGACATCCTAATGGGTAGCGTCTGGAAGCGAATAGGGCCCCCTGGGAGAACAGTGCCATCAATTGCTGAGACTACCAATGGGGTAGTGAGAGGTGAAAGGGTAAGCTTCATAGAAGAAGCAGTTCTCCAATCCATAAAATTGCCGGCAGCCCCGGAATCCAGGTATGCAAGGGTTGACTGAGGAGAAGTGCCTACATGAAGGAACACCGGCAAGAGCAGGCGAGAAGGTGATGTTTCTGGGTCCAATACTCCACCTTCCAAATGTATTAGACCCGAGTGTTTCCCGGACGAAGCGAGCAGGAGTCACAAAAATGACCCTTGCCCCCACAATAGAGGCACAAGCCCAGAGTTCTGCGCCTAGCACGTTCTTCGGGGGTTAGTCTGGTCCGGCCCAGCTGCATAGGTTCTTCAGCAGGTAGAGGATGCTCCACGGAATGAAGGGAGGGGAGCTCAGACTGGCTAGGACCCAGAGAGTGCTGGCGTCTTTTTCTAAAGACCTCTCTTGAAAACGAATGTCGATCTGGTTGCATAATGAAATTACATCGTCCAGACCGACGGGAATGGCTCTTCCCGCTAATTCGTCTTTCACTCGGTCAGAGAGGCCATGTAAAAAGGTAGCGACCAGGGCCTCATTATTCCAGCTCAATTCAGCTGTGTGGATACGGAACTGAAGAGCATATTGCCCCACTGAACTAGATTCTTGGCGAAGACGTAAGACAGCACTAGCCGCTGAAGAAGCCTGAGCCGGCTCTTCGAAGATATTACGAAAGAGCTTCAAAAAATCGGACAGACTGGAAACCACCGGATCGTTCCTCTCCCACAGGGGGGCAGCCCAGGCCAAAGCTTCACCGGAGAGGAGGGAAATGACATAGGCTACCCTAGCCCGGTCAGACAGGAAGCTTTGAGGCTGAAGCTCAAAATGAATTGTGCATTGGCTGAGAAACCCCCTGCAGGCCTTGGAGTCCCCAGAGAAACGGGACGGAGCTGGCAATCTTAGTGAGTGTGAGGCTGCGACTGGTGCGATAGGTACAGCCGCTGGTTGTACTTGGGGTTGCGGACTCGGGGTTCCCAAGGAGACCTGAAGCTGCTCGAATCGAGAAGCCAGATCCTGGAGGAATCGCATCACCTGAGTCTGATTTGATTCCTGGGCTTCGAGTCTGCGAACTATGCCCTGCAATGGATCATCCGCGGGAAGCGGGATGTCAGCCGGGTTCATGGCTGATCAAACTGTCAGGGTCACCTGTGGCCAGGTGACAGATGCACACCGTAGGGGGTCAGGAGTGCACCGCGAGGTAGTGAACCCTATGGCTGGCTTCTGCGGGTAGGAAACTGGGTGGTTGTGGAAAGCGGGACCAGAGGAGCACAACCGAGATCCTAACGGAAGCTAGAGCCAAGATTCCCCAGGGCGCGGAGTCTAAGACCCAGCTGGTCTTCTCCAGGGCCTCCAGTGGTGAGGATGTTGCGCTGCAGGCTGGGACCAGGTCGCGGCCCCTGGAGTTTCCTAGCTCACGCCCCGTAGGATAAGGGGAAAAGAGGGGAAGCAGCAGCACAAGATAAGGGAGAACCGAATAACAAGCCGAAGGTCAGGGGCCACAAGCAGACAAGGATAACGAAAGAACGAGCCGAAGGTCAAGGGTCACGAGCAGACAGGAATAGTCGGGGACAAGCCAATAACGTAACAGAGAGACAGACGTAGCACACGGCAGGCAGGAACCCAAACACACAATGCCTAACAAACACGTTGATCAGCAAGGCAGGCTTGCAGTGCACAGGTTAATATAGTGTTCTGTGATAGGACCTGGGGTGGAGTCAGGCTGGGAGGAGATTATAAAGGAAGCCAGGTGAAGGAGGTCTGGTCTCTAGATGAACACATGAGGAGGAAGGTAAGATGGCAGACGGACATTAATGCATATCCATGACAGGAGCTACCTCACAACAACCCTTTACCTCTTCCTTTCCTAAGTCCCCTCTGTGACAGCAATACCTATGACAATGACCAAAGCGACTTAGGACACTCAGTGTTCAGGAGAACAAAGGAGGGCAATGTCCATTGAGGATAGGATCTTCCTAGAAGTTATGGAAAGCAGTATGGAGAAAGACTTGACTTGACTAATAGCTGGGTAGCACCTCTTCCCTTTAGGCCACAAAGACAACGTTTGCCTAACAACAGAGAACTAGCATATAAACGCCTCACTTCCCTAAGACACAATCTTCAAAGGAAACCAGAGATGAGAGAACATTTCTTTTCCTTCATGGACAAAATATTCCAGAATGGTCATGCTGAGATAGCCCCAAACCTCAAAGACTCAGAAGAATGTTGGTACTTACCCATATTTGGGGTCTATCACCCTAAGAAGCCCAGGCAGATTAGAGTGGTGTTTGATTCCAGCGCCAAGCATGAGGGTGTCTCTCTAAATGATGTCTTTCTTTCTGGTCCTGACCTCAACAACAGACTATTAGGAGTACTTCTCCGCTTCCGCAAGGATTCAGTCACATTCATGGCAGACAATGTTCTATTGTTTTATTGTTAAAGAAGAACACCAAAACTTTCGGAGGTTTCTCTGGTCCAGGGACAACAACCCCTCTGGAGACATCACAGAATACCGCATGAGGGTGCACATATTTGGCAACAGCCCTTCCCCTGCAGTTGCTATATATGGCCTCAGACACTCTGCTAGAGTGGGAGAGTCAAGCCTCGTACACACGGCCGAGATTCTCGTAGAAAAAAACATGTTGTTTTTTTCGACGAGATTCTTGGACAAGAAACTTGTCCCGGCCGAGTGTACAGACGCTTGATTCAAAGAACCCGCGGTTCTTTGAATGGAGCGTACGCGGTGACGTCATCGACTACGACGAGCATGCGCTTGTCACATTCAATGCCGTCGCCGCCATCTTGGTATACCCTACCTATGCCTAGGAAGCTACCGCGCATGCGTCGAATTCATTTCGAACATGCGCAGGCTTCCTGGAGGACAGGTAAGTGTACACACACTCACTTTTCTCGTCGAGAAACATGCCGACGAGAATCTCGACGAGAAAATAGAGAGCAGGTTCTCTATTTTCTCGTCGAGATTACTTGTCGGTTTTCTTGACGAGAAACCATACACACGAACGAATTTCTCGGCAAGACATCTCTGCCAGCAAGTTTCTTGCTGGTTCTTGCCGAGAAACTCGGTCGTGTGTACGAGGCCTCAGAGTATGGGTCAGATGTCAGACAATTTGTGGACAATGATTTCTATGTGGACGATTGCTTGAAATCACTACCCACAAATGAAGCCGCAATCAGTCTCCTCAAAAGAACTCAGGCAATGCTTGCGTGTTCCAACTTAAGGCTCCACAAGATTGCTTCCAACAGTAGAGAAGTTTTAGAAGCCTTCCCTGCCCAAGATCATTCCAACGCGTTAAAGGACTTAGATTTAGGCACAGACTCACTTCCCATGCAACGCAGCCTTGGTTTGCTTTGGGACTTAAGATCTGACACCTTTACTTTCCAAGTAAACACAGAAGAAAAACCCTTTACCCGTAGAGGTGTCCTGTCTACCATAAACAGCCTATATGATCCTTTAGGCTTTGCAGCACCTGTCACCATCCAGGGTAAGGCACTGCTTAGAGACTTGACATGTGAGTCGCTAGATTGGGACCACCCTTTCCCCACCGACAGGAAGAACCTATGGCTAGAGTGGAAGGACTCACTAACAGCTCTATCCAATCTTAAAATTCCACGCCCATATGCTCCTCTGTCATCTGCAGACGTTCAGATGCTAAGACTTTGTGTGTTTGCGGATGCTTCTGTTAAAGCAATTGCTGCTGTAGCTTACCTGAAAACCATAGACATTAAAGGACAATGCCACATAGGGTTTGTAATGGGAAAAGCAAAACTTGCACCACTGCCTGAACACACCATACCCAGGCTGGAACTTTGTACTGCAGTATTGGCTACATGACGTCAGGCGGGGAGTGTTCTGTCCATCAGATGTCTATATTTTGATTATCTGCATTTGTGTTGATTAAAATGACATTTAATGTTGTAATTTCTATGGAAATCATTTGCAGAGCGTAGGCGCCATCTAGCGTCCCTTTTTGGTATTGTTTCAGTTTGTTCATTATTAAATGCATTAATGTATAACCCAGGAAGTGATTAGAAAGAAAAGTATTCTGGGTAAAATCTTACAGGAAGAGACACATTCACCATGCTTTTTCAAGACACTGCATGAAGCAGGATGTGTCTTATTTCAATCTCTTACCATCAACCCTTAGAGAACTTAAAAAGTACGTTTTTACTGTCCCATATTGTACTGTATATCTTTGTCTCTGCAATGTATGCTAAATGTATGGGATATTGTACTTATCAAGGTTTATTCTTGTTATTTGTAGTTTCACCTAGCTTGTTCCAATAAACTGCGATCGAAGAATTATGGTATCATGTTTATGGGATAAGAATGGTTTAGCTGAATGTCCTTGAGACAGAACACCCGCCAGTTCCTAAATGTCTTGCATAACAATTTCATGGTTCAAATAGTAAACGCATTAGAGATAAAGTGTTACTGGATCTACTGATTACCAACAATACAGACCTGATCACGGATGTGGAAATATGGGGCAATTTAGGAAACAGCGATCACAGGTCAATTGGCTTCAGTATAAATCACAAAAATAGGAAACATAAGGGGAATACAAAGACACTGAATTTCAAAAGAGCCAACTTCACTAAACTACGAACCTTGCTAGAAGGCATACATTGGGATAAAATCTTAGGAACAAAGAACACGGAGGAGAGATGTTTTTTTTTTAAGAGCATATTAAATAAGGGCATTAGCCAATGCATCCCATTGGGTAATAAATTTAAAAGAGCAAACAAAAGTCCTGGATGGCTTAACTCCAATGTAAAAATGCATATAAAGACAAAGGAGAAGGCCTTCAAAAAATACAAGGTTGAGGGATCATAATCAGCATTCAGCCTTTATAAAGAATGCAACAAGAAATTTAAGGGTGCAATTAGAGCGGCTAAGATAGAACACAAAAGACACATAGCGGAGGAGAGCAAAAAAAATCCCAAGAAATTCTTTAAGTATGTAAACAGTAAAAAAGAAGGACAGACCATATTTGCCCCATAAAGAATGAGGAAGGACATCTGGTTACAAAGGATGGGGAGATGGTAAAGGTATTGAATTCATTCTTTTCCTCAGAATTCACGAGGGAATCGGGGGTATTCAGTAACCAAAATTGTAGTGTTTATCCTCATGACATATCACAGGAAGCACCTCTATGGTTAACAGAGGACAGAATTAAAATTAGACCTGGGAAACTTAACATTAATAAATCACCGGGATCAGATGGCTTGCATCCGAGGGTACTTAATGAACTCAGTCAAGTAATTGCCAGACCATTGTTCCTAATTTTTACTGACAGTCTACTGACTGGAATGGTACCATTTAAAAAGGGTAAAAAGGGCCCAAAATACATCCCTGGGAATTACAGACCAGTTAGTCTAACATCAATAGTATGCAAGCTCTTGGAGGGGATGATAAGTGACTATATACAGGATTTTAGTAATGAGAACGGTATCAGTAATCAGCATGGATTCATGAAGAATCGTTCTTGCCAAACCAATCTACTAACCTTATATGAGGAGAAGAGTTGCCATCTAGATAAAGGAAGGCCCGCAGATGTGGTGTATCTGGATTTTGAAAAAGCATTTGACACAGTTCCCTATAAACATTTACTGTACAAAATAAGGTCCGTTGGCATGGACCATAGGGTGAGTACATGGATTGAAAACTGGCTACAAGGTGAGTTCAGAGGGTGCTGATAAATAGTGAGTACTCGGAATGGTCAGGGGTGGATAGTGGGGTCCCCCAGGGTTCTGTGCTGGGACCAATCTTATTTAATTTGTTCATAAACGACCTGGAGGATGGGGTAAACAGTTCAATCTCTGTATTTGCGGACGATAATAAGCCAAGCAGGGCAACTTCTCCGCAGGATGTGGAAACCTTGCAAAAAGATGTGAACAAATTAATGGGGTGGGCAACTACACGGCAAATGAGGTTTAATGTAGAAAAATTTAAAATAATACATTTGGGTGTCAAAAATATAAATGCAATCTATACACTGGGGGAAGAACCTCTGGTGGAATCTAGGATGGAAAAGGACCTGGGGGGGGGGGCTAATAGATGATAGGCTCAGCAATGGCATGCAATGCCAAGCTGCTGCTAACAAAGCAAACAGAATATTGGCATACATTAAAAAGGGGATCAACTCAAGAGATAAAACAATAATGCTCCCGCTCTACAAGACTCTGGTCCGGGCGCACCTAGAGTATGTTGTCCAGTTCTGGGCACCAGTCCTCAGGAAGGATGTAATGGAAATGGAGCGAGTACAAAGAAGGGCAGCAAAGCTAACAAAAGGTCTGGAGGATATTAGTTATGAGGAAAGGTTGCGAGCACTGAACTTATTCTCTCTGGAGAAGAGACCCTTGAGAGGGGATATGATTTCAATTTACAAATACTGTACTGGGGACCCCACAATAAGGATTAAAAGAATTTGCGGAAGCCACTCATTAAAATTAGAAGAAAAGAGGTTTAACTTTAAACTACGTAGAGGGTTCTTTACTGTAAGAGTAGCAAGGATGTGGAATTCCCTTCCACAGGCGGTGGTCTCAGCGGGGAGCATCAATAGTTTAAAAAAACTATTAGATAAGCACCTAAAAATAACCACAACATACAGGGATATACAATGTTAAAAACGGACATATAATCACACACATGGGTTGGACTTGATGGACTTGTGCCTTTTTTCAACCTCACCTACTATGTATGTAGTAACTATATAAAATTATATATTTATTGCATAAAAGGTAATGGCAGGTACTCACATTTTTCTGGTGCTACAAGCGCTCCAGTCTATAGGCAGATAAGCCAAACCGAGTTTGGGAATCACCTCTCCCATTTCACACAAGCCCTGCATTTCTCAGGAAAAACGCTAGCTCCACGCTAGTTCCTAATGCTGTGATCGTCCGTACCCCTTCCCAATGCATGTCGACACAGGGTCACGTGTCTTCCTCGGGGTAATACTATATGGTATGCAGTTGTTTGTGGGCTAGTCATTAGGTCTATTCTCACTGCTATACACTTTATTTGAAAAGATAACATGCATATTCTAAAAGATCACAATATAAATGTTTTTAAAGAAAGTAAATAACTTTTTTTTGTCTTATATACTGTATAAACTGATTTGACTTTATGTATTCATGGATGCTCATTGAATTTTACCTACAATGACTTTCAAGGTGACTGTGACAAATATGCATTAATTGATTAATACACATTAATATGCAGTCTGGTGTTCATTATCTCCAACAGTGCTATAAGTGCAGAAAGATTAAAAATGATGTTTGGCATATGTTGCTTTGATTACTTTTAATTTTCAAAAAACTGATGTATAGTGGAAGTTTACTTGTTCTTAAAGCTGTATGAACAGTATACATTATAGATTGATGATTAATAGTAGATTATTGTATATATGTGTTGTGTGGAATGCTGTATTGAATTATGATTTGCAGATTCTGCAAATTATTTATCAGTACTCTTTTTAGACTACAAATGTACAAAACAAACGCAGCTTGTTATTAGACCAGAAGAATATCTGCTTAGCAAAAATATAAATATATTTGGGGATGCTGGCTAAAATATGGCCTAAATATTCAGGGAAAACTGCTTAAAATTAGGATCATAGCACCCATTAATATACTGTATATTGAGCCAAATAAATTGTGTATAGTGTATCAGTGACAGTGTTTTTTGAAAGCAAAGGTACACCATGCATGTGTGTGGCCCCCAGAGTTTTTACATGGGCTGATTGGGCTCCTCACACTGCCAGATTCTACAAATAAAATAGGAAGAAAGGCGTTTGGGCACTGACATCTCCAGCACCCACCAGGCTTACCAATTTCACGATGCAGTGCAGGGACGATGCAGTGCAGGGTGGCAGGACAGCCCAAAAAAAAAAAGCAGCATCAGGTGGTAACGCAGCCTAGATCAGTGTGCCCTTCCCCAGTGCTGCCACACTTTCCTAAAATGGTCCTGGGAGGGAGGGAGAGTGCAGCAGTTCAGCAGCTTCAAAGGCATGCTATCATTACACTGCACTGTTGACACAACCTGCAGCCATTAGAGACTCTTTCTTCTCATAGAGGGATCAATAAGACCCTTGTCAGGGTGAGCTGTTTCAACATTCACCATCTTTTACCTCACAAAAAGAAGCATTCGATTTCGAAGAGTCCCCAGTCTCTTCCATCAATAGGAATAAGGCAGAAATAGCTGAACTGGCTCTGGGCCAATTTAGCCCTGCACATGATTCTCCTATGTTGAAGACTTCAACCTATGCCATTTTTGCAGCAGGAATTTTCTAAGGTTTGTTCAATTAACACAATGGATCTTAAACATCATATGCAGAATAGTGGAGACAGATTGGACACCACTGAGTCCAAGATTGACAGTACCACTTCCAGAGTCAACCAAAACTCTTAATGGATTACTCATTTACAAATAATACTGGAGGAATGGTATGCTAAAACCAAACATTTGGAGATCAGATCACTTTATTATAATATTCCCATACAGGCTCTCCCGGAAACTATAACAGATTTGGAGGATTCAGTCCACACACTAATAAAAGACTTGATATCAAATATCTTGCCTCACTAGCTGGAAACGGACAGAGTCCATCAAGCTCTGACACCCTTCGGTCAGATGTCTTACCACGTGATGTAATAGTAAAGCCACACTTCTATTGGATTAAGGAAAAGCTCATGGCAGCAGCTAGAACCAAAACTGAACTTTCTCAAAATAGATCAGCTATCCAGCTTTTTATGGACCTAGCTCCATTTACAATTCAGAAGTAGGGATGAGCCGAACACCTCCCGGTTCGGTTTGCACCAGAACATGCGAACAGGCAAAATATTTGTTCGAACACGCGAACGCCGTTAAAGTCTATGGGACACGAACATGAAAAATCAAAAGTGCTTATTTTAAAAGTTAATATACAAGTTATTGCCATAAAAAGTGTTTGGGGACCCGGGTCCTGCCCCAGGTGACATGTATCAATGCAAATTTTTTTTTTTTAAACGGCCGTTTTTTCGGGAGCAGTGATTTTAATAATGCTTAAATTGAAACAATAAAAGTGAAATATTCCTTTAAATTTCGTACCTGTACCTGTAAATTTCGTACATAAAGTATGCATGTAAAGTAGCGCATGTTTCTCATGTTTACAACTGTCTCTGCACAAAAGTGTAATTTCTGAAGGAAAAAAAGTAATTTAACCACTTGCCGACCGCCGCACGCCAATGTACATCGGCAGAATGGCACGGGCAGGCAGATTGGCGTATAGGTACGTCCCTTTAAATCTGCCACCCTGCGGGCACACGCGCGCCCACCGCGTGCCTCGTGAGTGCGGCCGCAGATCCCAGGAACTCGATGTTCCCGTGAGTCCCGCGATTGCGCTCGGCAAGAGCAGAACAGGGGAATGCCTTTGTATACAAGGCATTCCCTTATTCTGCCTAGTGACACTGTCACTGATGACCGTTCCCCGTGATCAGGAATGGTCATCAGTGACGTGACATGTGTAGCCATGCCCCCTCACAGTAGTAACCACTTCCTAGGAAACACTTAACCCCTGCAGCGCCACCTAGCGGTTAACCCCTTCACTGCCAGTGTCATTTTTACAGTAACAGTGCATTTTTAAAGTACTGATTGCTGTAAAAATGACAATGGTCCCAAAATGGTGTCGAAAGTGTCCGATGTGTCCGCCATAATGTCGCGATCATGATAAAAATCGCTGATCGCCGCCATAACTAGTAAAAAAATAAAAATGACAAAAAACAGTCCCCTATTTTGTAGAAGCTATAACTTTTGCGCAAACCAATCAATAAACGCTTATTGCGATTTTTTTAACCAAAAATATGTAGAAGAATACGTATCGGCCTAAATTGTGTAAAAAAATAATTTTTATATATTTTTTGGGGATATTTATTATAGCAAAAAGTAAAACATATTGCATTTTTTTCAACATTGTCGCTCTATCTTTGTTTATAGCGCAAAAAATAAAAACCGCAGAGGTGATCAAATACCACCAAAAGAAAGCTCTATTTGTGGGTAAAAAAGGACGTAAATTTTGTTTGGGAGACACGTCGCACGACCACGCAATTGTCAGTTAAAGCAACGCAGTGCCGAATCGCAAAAAGTGGCCTGGTCCTTGACCACCAAAATGGTCCGGGCTGAAGCGGTTAAAACTACTCCGGCAATTCATGAATTGTCGGTCCCGAGAATACAGAGAAAAGTCATTGAAAAAAATGACAGCCCCCCCCCAGTCCATTACCAGGCCCTTTGGGACCGGTATGAATATTAAAGGGAACCCCTGCCATTTTTTTCAATGACTTTTATCTGTATTGCCTGGACCCGACAATTCATTAATAGCGCAAGTAGTTTTAAATTACTTTTTTTTCCTTTACCAAAATAATTAAAAAAAAATGTGTGGGGGTCCCCCCAAATTCCATATCAGGCCTTTCAGGTCTGGTATGGATTTTAAGGGGAACTCCGCGCCAAAATAAAAAAAAAATGGCGTGGGGTTCCCGCCAAAAATCCATACAGACCCTTATCCGAGCACGCAACCTGGCAGGCCGAAGGAAAACAGGGGGGATGAGAGAGCGCCCCCCCTCCTGAACCATACCAGACCACATGCCCTCAACATGGGGAGGGTGCTTTGGGGGTCTGTGATGACGACGATGACGATGATGAAGACCGGGACCCCGCTAGCAAAAGAGCTGCAAGAAGATAGCTGGGCGCCCGGCAGAAGGCAGAAAGAACCGGAGATCGTGGAGAAGGCACCGGAGAGCGGGAGAAGGACCGGAGAGAGCGGAGACAACACCGGAGAACAGAACAAGAGACCCCCCGAAGTCAGAAGAAGACGACGAGGAAGACCGGGACCCCGCTAGCAAAAGAGCTGGAAGAAGATAGCGGGCGCCCGGCAGAAAGACCCCCCGAAGTCGGAAGAAGACGACGAGGAAGACCGGGACCCCGCTAGCAAAAGAGCTGGAAGAAGATAGTGGGGCGTCCGGCAGAAAGACCCCCGAAGTCGGAAGAAGACCCCCAGAGCTACCTAGTAAATTACTTTAAAAACCTGTGTTGTGTTTTTTATTGACTTTTTTGCCACCAGGTGAATGGGTAGGGGTACAATGTACCCCATACTCATTCACATAGGGTGGGGGGCCAGTATATGGGTTCCCCCTTATTAAAGGGGGCTCCCAGATTCTGATAAGCCCCCCGCCCGCAGACCCCAACAACCAACGGCTAGGGTTGTCGGGAAGAGGCCCTTGTCCCCATCAACATGGGGACATCCTCCCCATGTTGAGGGCATGTGGCCTGGTACGGTTCAGGAGGGAGGGGGGCCGCTCGCTCGCCCCCCCTCTTTTCCTGCGGCCTGCCAGGTTGCGTGCTCGGATAAAGGGTCTGGTGTGGATTTTTAGGGGGACCCCCACGCTTTTTTTTTTTAGTTTGGCGCGGGGTTCCCCTTAAAATCCATACCAGACCTGAAGGGCCTGGTATGGATTTTTAGGGGGACCCCCACGCTATTTTTTTTTAAGTTTGGGCCGGGGTTCTCCTTAAAATCCATACCAGACCTGAAGGGCCTGGTATGGATTTTGGGGGGACCCCCACGCCATTTTTTTTCATTTTGGTGGGGGGGGTCCCCTTTGAATCCATACTAGACCCAAGGGCCTGGTATGGACCTGGGGGGGGGGCACGCTGTTTTTTTTCAAGATTTATTTTTTTAGAGGTGGCAATGTTTTTTTTTTACATTTCCTTTAACAACCAGCTATAAACAGGTTAAAAAATAAAAATAAACGCTGCAAAATCGCGGGTACTTGCGTTTTGGATGCGGGTCCATTGAATTCTATTACATCCCAAACACTGTTTTTGGCCTGGAAACAAAAATCTGCAGTTGCGTTTAACCTCGTTTTTCACAAAGCCTAAAAATGCCTTCAGACGCCAAATATTTCCACGTTTCAGACGCGGGTACCGGCGTTTAGCCGTATTTTAGTTTAGAAGCGTTTTTAAAGGTGACCTATTTTTTTACATTGATAAACTCAAAAATTATGGCAAATGAGGAAAAACCATTATATATATATATATATATATATATATATATAAAAAAAATGAAATTGCTTCCATTGCATTGTGGACAATCCACAACTTGGGGCAGGTGACGTGACAAGTGGACAATCCACAACTTGGGGCAGGTGACGTGGCAAGTGGACAATCCACAACTTGGGGCAGCTGACGTGGCAAGAGGACAATCCACAACTTGGGGCAGCTAATGTGGCAAGTGGACAATCCACAACTTGGGGCAGGTGACGTGGCAAGTGGACAATCCACAACTTGGGGCAGCTGACGTGGCAAGTGGACAATCCACAACTTGTGGCAAGTGATGTGGCAAGTGACACACTAAATATAACTACACTGCTGCTCTCTCAGCTGCTGATACTCACTCTGGTCTCACAAAATAGCTGAAAAGGTTAATAATACTGTTTTTGGAGCTTAGGGCGGCTCCTTATGGTGTTTCCTAACTAAACGCATATAGACGCAAATGTGGCAAAACGCGGCATACAAACGCCACAAAGCAAGCCTTTCTAAACGCCGTTTTCAACCTTAGTTCTGAAGACTTTGCACCAGCGTCCCGCGTACATGGGGCCTAAAAACGCCTATGCCATTTACAGCTCAAAAACGCCATGGTGGCCATGAGGCCATAGGCTAACATGGAGAGACATTTTTAAGCTGCAAAAAACGCTCAAACAAGTGGCTGGAAAAACGTCCGTGTGTATGTAGCCTTATATTAACCACTTGCGCACTGGCCACTTAAACCCCCTTCCTGCCCAGACCAATTTTCAATTTTCAGCGCTGATGCACTTTGAATGACAATTGTGCTCTTATACAACACTGTAACCCAATGAAAATTTATTATTTTTTGGCACACAAATAGAGCTTTCTTTTGGTGCTATTTGATCACCTCTGTGTTTTTTTTTCTTTTCGATAAATACAAAAGACCGACTAAAAAAAAAAAAAATAGGATATTTTAACCACTTCAGCACTGGGCCTATTCTGGCACTTCTCTCCTTCATGTAAAAATCATAAATTTATGGTTATAAAATTACTTCAAAACCCCAAACATTATATATGTTTTTTAGCAGACACCCTAGGCAATAAAATGGCGGTCATTGCAAATTTTTATCTCGTTCGGTATTTGCGCAATACATTTTCAAACGCCCTTTTTTAAAAAAAAAATGGTTTCAGGAATTAAATAAAATTACAAAACAGTAAAGTTAACCCAATTTTTTTGTCTAATGTGAAAGATGTTGTTATGCTGAGTAAATAGATACCTAACATGTCACGCTTTAAAATTGCGCACACTCATGGAATGACAGCAAACTTCAGTACTTAAAAATATCCCTAGGCGATGCTTTAATTTTTTTTACACGTTACCATTTTCGCATTACAGAGGAGGTCTAGTGCAAGAATTGTTGCACTCATTCTAACGTACGCATCAATACCTCACATGTGTGGTTTGAACGGCGTTTACATATGTGGGCGGGACTTACGTGTGTGTTCGCTTCTGAGCGCGAGCTACCAGAGACATGGGCGTTTTTTTTCTTCCTTTTTTGTATTTCTTACTCTTTTTTTAACTTTTTTGTTTTTTTGATCACTTTTATTCCTATTACAAGGAATGTAAGCATCCCTTGTAATAGGAATCTATTGTGACAGGTCCTCTTTATGGAGAGATGCAGGGTCAATAAGACCCCACATCTCTCCTTCAGGCTGGAAAGCATGAGATCGGTCAAAAAAATTCACCAATCTCATGCTGACAGCCGAGATCACGGCTTTGTTTACATACGGGAACCTGGCGTGATGTCATAACGTTGCGCCCGGGCCTCCGATGGTCATAGAGATGACTGGTGACCGTCTGGTCACCAGTCATCTCTATGCTTCCCATCCGGCGCCGGCCAATTCATTCTCCGAGCCCCAGATGGCACGGGAGAGCCTGGAGAAGCACCGGATGGCGGCGGGAGGGGGGGACGTCCCCTATTGGACGCCACCTATAAGAACGATCAAGCGGCGGAACTGTAAAAATCATTTTTATCGTGCATAGAATCGCCGGCTGAAAATAATGATATCTGAATGATGCCTGCAACTGCAGGCATCTTTCAGATGTCACCGCACAAAGCCAAGGACGACATTTAACGGTGGGCGGTAGGAAAGTGGTTAATATTTTGTAAATTTTGAAAAAAGGTAATTTTTCTCCTTCATTGATGTACACTGATGAGACTGCACTGATGGGTTGCACTGATGGGCACCGATAAGGTGGCAAGGGTGGGCACTGAGAGGTGGCATTGCTAGTTGGCACTGGTGGGCATTGAGAAGTGGCACTGCTAGGTGGCAATGATAGTTGGCAGTGATGGGCACTGATAGGCAGCACTGCTAGGTGGCACTGATTGGCACCAGTGGTGGGCATTGGTAGGTGGCATTGGCAGGGGCTACTGATTGTCACAGATGACGCAGAATTGCCTCTTCCTCTTCGGACCCGATGTCCCTTGCACATAAGCCGGTGATTGCCTTTTTTTTATGCTCACGCTGTCAGCACAAGGAGAAAAAAAAAAACATTACCCAGCTTTTGTTTACATCACGTGATCATCAGCTGTCATTGGCTGACAGCTGATCACATGGTAAAGGGCAGGGATCGGGCCCCTTACTTGGATCTGTCATCACCCGAGTCTCAGTGACTCAGTGACCACAGCGCGCGCGCGAAGGGGAGGACGTCTATTGACGGACTCCCGGCAATTGAGGACCATGCTGTGGCTGTCGATCAATTATAGCGCTGATCTCAAGTGATTAAAGAGGGTCTACATGGGCCATTGACATGCATCACAATTCAACTTAGGAATGTGTCTTTGCAAAGTTAAACTAAATTAAATCCTTTCTTATTTTTGCTTGGGGATAGAGTGCAGAGGAATTACAAGTCTAGACAGTTTTTGGGGATTTCTGCACCCCTGATAGGGTGAAGACAACTCCCAAATTTGGCCACTTTATCCTTCAAAATAATTCACTTTCTGTCACATAGCCACACAGGAAGTGAGGGTAAATCCCTACCAATGTCTTTCCTCGGGGACACACAGGTCAATCTAAATACTTTCCCCATTATGTACATTGCACTCCAGCATTTTGCGGGGTACACCCCAAATTATTAGGTATTTTGGTCTTTGGGGTTTATTTACTAAAGGCAAATCTACTTTGCACTACAAGTGCACTTGCTGGATATCCGAGAGGGACATGCAAGCAAACAAAAAAAAACACCATCTTTGCTTTTACATGATTGGATGTTACAATCACCAGTGCTTCCCCTCAGATTTTAAGCAGCTACACTTTTACTGCAGAGTGGATTTGTCTTTACTAAACCCCAGACTACCCAATGATTTGGGGTGTACACAACAAAGTGCTAGAGTGCAATTTGCTTAATGGGGACACTAGTTAGATTGATCTGTGTGACCCCAAGAAAAGACATTGGTAGGGTTTTACCTTCACTTCCTGTTTATCTGTGTGACAGGAAGTGAAGCCAATTTTACTAAAAGGGGACACAAAGCCCAACCTAAAAAAACAAAAAAAACAAGCAGGGGTTCTAACACTTACTTTGTTTCCCTCAAAATGCCCACAATTAGAATCAGATTGCCTTGAGCTATTTTTAAGTGCAGTGCTCTAAATCAGTGCTTCTCAAGTACCCCCAACAGGCCATGTTTGCAGGTTTTTCCTTCATCTTGCACATGTGCTTTAAATCACAGTCAATGGTTTTGTATTTTGGACAGCAATTCTCAATAAGATAAATTCACAAAACATGTCCTGTTGGGGGTACTTGAGGACTGAGGCTGAGAACCACTGCAGTAAAAAGGAAAAATTGAATACTTACCGCTCTGTATTTTTCATTTCCTGGCGATTATCCATGGCAGCACACAATACATGCATATGCTAGCATGAAGGCACCAGGGTAGACAAATCACACCTGTTTTGTTTTGACATGCCAATCAGCTGTCACATTTGTTGCAAAGAAAACGCAAAACAAACCTCAAAACTTTGCATCAAATTTTATCGGTCAACAAAACAAAGGGAAGCCAAAATAAAAAAACAGGGTCAATTTGAAACAGACTCACAACATCTTGAGAAAGATTTGGCAAAATAATGCAGCACAGACAATTATATCAAAGTGAACAAACGACACGCATTAACAACATCAAAATTATTTCAGGGGAACATTTCCCCCACACAAAAAAATACAATCAACAAAAGTAAAATAAACACCTGTTTTGCAAAGACATAACAAATAAAATACATGTGTTACAAACTCGATAAGGACACCAAAATTTACTTTTTGCCGGACACACACTTGCCTCTTTTCAGGACAAGGGAGAGGATGCTATCTGCGAGCTTTATATAACATAGGTTTGTGAGCTAATGAGGCAATTGAAAACACATGCACAGTCCATGAAACACCCAAAATGCAAGTTCACCCAATGTAGAGACTGAACTTCAAAGTGGATACACCTGTTAAGGATGTCCTTCAATTACTAACCCATAAAAACACTCTCGGAGCATGCCCAGAAATATCCAGGTGCTGTTCACACACAAAAAGCACCAAAAAAAAATCTAACTGCCTGGGCATGCTCAGAACAACACAAATGCAGCTAGCAGAAAATAACACCCCCCCCCCGTCCAAAATTAAGCACATCACCCAGCATGCTACAAAATTAGAGATGGGACAATCACCCCCCCCCTACCAACAAATACCATTGCAGTCTATGGGAACTGACTTGTTAATTTTGCTAGTCCCCACTTGGCTGGCTTATCTTCTAGTTATTGGCCTTAAAATGGGGGCCCAGGTGCCACCCTAAGGGACATATATCAATGTCACCAATTTGGACAACACCAAAAACAAAACAAGGAGAAGTGCCTTTAAATATGCCTAATTGCTTAAGGGCCATTTCACACCACATGCAGTCCATTGCGTTTTTTATGCATCAAAAATGCATGGAAAGTTGGTTATATGTTTCTAAATGGCAGTGTTTGTTCCAGTGCGTTCCAGTTCCACTAAAAAAGTAGAACATGCTGCATTTTACCTGCACTGGACTGTACTGGCACGCAGCAAAACGCATCAAAAACGCACTGGAACGCACAGGAACACACCTAAATGCACCAAAAACGCACTGGAACACACTTGTCCTTATCTATGGTTAATAAAAAAGAGGGGTAAAAAAAAGCATCAAAAACGTACCAAAAATGCACTGGAACGCATCAAAAACGTGCATGCAAAAAAGCACCTGGAACACATCCGGATTGCATTTCTATGGTGTGAACTGGCCCTAGTTCACACCATAGAAACGCAGTCTGGATGCGTTCCAGGTGCTTTTCTGCATGCACATTTTTGACACGTTCCAGTGCATTTTTGATGCAGTCCAGTGTTTTTTTCCCCCTCTTTTCACTTAGGACAAGTGTGTTGCAGTGCGTCTTTGGTGCATTTAGGTGCGTTCCGGTGCATTCCAGTGCGTTTTTGGTACGATCCGTTGCGTTTTTGATGTGTTTTACTGCGGTCCAGTACAGTTCTGTACCTAAAAAATGCAGCATGACCAATTTTTTTTCCTTTCTGAAACGCACTGGAATGGACTGCAGTGGTGTGAACTATGCCATTGGCATTAATGTGATAAACTTTCTTTGCGTTTTTCAGGCATCAAAAAAACACACTGCACTGCATCCGGTGTGAACAGGCCCTAAATATCATACCTGGGGGGTGTCTATAGTATGCCTGTAAAGTAGCGCATGTTTTCCATGTTTATAACAGTTCGAGAGCAAAATTGTATTTCTAAAGTAAAATAATAGTCATTTAAAAGTACTCGCGGCTGTAATGAATTGCTGGTTCCCGTCAATACAGATAAAAGTAATTGAAAGTCTTTGAAAAAAAAATGCGTGGGGGTCCCCCAAATTCCATTACCAGGCCCTTCAGGTCTGGTATGGATATTAAGGGGAATAATTGTTTGAAATTGCTCGAAAAAAAAAAAAACCTTGGGTCGGACTTGAAAGGCAACACACAGAGAATGGAATGAAAAAAAATTATTTTAATGACATAAAAAACGTTGACAATGTTCAATAAAAACCATACAGAAATGAAAAGACAGTATGGATGGAGTCCCTAGTACGTCTGAACGTCGGCGCGTTTCACCGTGAGGCTTCGTCAGGACGGACTGATAACAAGAGATTGTACAGGTGGGACAAATCTTATTGTCTGAAATGAGATACTGACATTAGAATACACATACATAACAATACACAAACTAAAAACAAGTTTCATTATTGGTTAAAACCGTTGTATGTCCTCCAAATGCATCAACTCCAAAATCATTGCCAGGGCCAAAAAGAGCGCTAGCAAGGAACCGCACCTAGCATATATTGAAAAAATTTATATATATGTACCTCCCATAAATCCAGCTAATAAGAACTTTGTAAGAGTCCAGGAATTCCGGAAATAAAATGATGTGGCGTATACATGCAGTATAGATTTCTGGTAGAAAAAGAGAAAATATATATATAAATAACATGAAGGATCCCATTGGAACAAAGTACACCAGTACCCCCATATATTGGAGGTTTGTGTAGAGGTCCTACCTGCAGTTTTATAAGGAGTAACCTATAGGCACCCTATGGGAACATCCGATTGGGCAAACATTAAATGCCTCTGAATGTCCTACAGATCTGCACATGTCAATAAGAAATATATTGGAATTAGATCCTATCAAGCCAAGAAAAGAGAGAGAGAGAAGAGGGGGGGAGGGGAAAGAAGTACTTGTAGAAGAGGACACTATGGATATATATAAGTATAGATTACCAAGCTTGTCCGGGCCACTTTAGACAACGGGGGCAAAAATCATCCACATGTTCCTGGAGGCACAATAATGTTCACACCGCAAAAAAGGCACAACAAATTGCCTATTAATGAAGCGAGTAGGCCTATATGCATAGAGGTATAGGGGATCCAGGTCTGAGCGTGAAAACAGATAATAAGGAGATATTAGGATCAAACAGAAAACTGACATGGAATGGTTTGCCGTGCAAGGCTCAAAGTACTTACATATCCGATGTGAATGTGCAGTGTAGCCCCCTTCATCTTCATCTTCATCTTCCTTCTTCCTTCGGTGTTCTCGTCCGCATCTTGCTCCGGCTTCTTCTTCCCTTCTTCTTTCTCCGGCCGCTCCGTTTGAATTGGAGGTTCCCGCTGTGTGACGCTTCAGTTCTTCAGTTCTCCTCTGAGTCCACTGCCACCTGGTAACCCCGCCCCCTCTAACGCACATGATTTCACGGGGACTTTCCCCGTGGTGTCAGAGGGGGGCAGCGGACCAAGAGGAGAACTGAAGAACTGAAGTGTCACACAGCGGAACCTCCAATTCAAGCGGAGCGGACGAAGAAAGAAGAAGGGGAACAAGAAGCCAGAGCAAGATGCGGACGAGAACACCGAAGCAAGAAGGAAGAAGGAAGAAGGAAGATGAAGATGAAGATGAAGAACAAGATGGAGGAAGAAACCCGAATGGAGAAAAGAAGAAGATGGAAGAAGAAGGTGGAAGAAGAAGATGGAAGAAGAAGGTGGAAGAAGAAGCTGGAAGAAGAAGATGGAAGAAGATGGAAGAAAGGAGAAGACATTAATAAAGGAATTGTCAAAAACCGACTATTGTAATTTTTTACATTTTTGACACTTTCTTTGTGAAATAGTAGGGGTACATTTGTACCCCATTACCATTTCACACAGGGGGGGGCAGGATCTGGGGTCCTCTTTGTTAAAGGGGTCTTCCAGATTCCGATAAGCCCCCTGCCCGCAGACCCCCACAACCACCGGGCAAGGGTTGTGGGGATGAGGCCTTTGTGCCCATCAACATGGGGACATCCTCCCCATGTTGAGGGCATGTGGCCTGGTATGGTTCAGGAGGGACCACTCCCTTGTCCCCCCCTCTTTTCCTGCGGCCTGCCAGGTTGCGTGCTCGGATAAGGGTCTGGTGTGGATTTTTGGATGTACTCCACGTCATTTTTAAAAAAAAATTGGGGTGGAGTTCCACTTAAAATCCATACCAGATCTGAAGGGCCTGGTATGGATATTTGGGGGTGCCGCATGCATTTTTTTTTTATTTGCAGCGGGGTTCCCCTTAATATCCATTCCAGACTTGAAGGGCCTGGTAATAGAATTTGGGGGGACCCCCACGCTTTTCTTTTTTTATCAATGACTTTCAATGACTTTTCTCTATATTGCCAGGAGCCGACAATTCATTACAGCCGCGGGTGCTTTTTAATGCCTCTTTTTTTCCTTTAGAAATGTCATTTTGCTGGCACACTGGGAAGTTCAGAGCTGCGCCTGTTCAACTTATGCAAATTGATAAAACTGACCCACTCCTCTGCTATGGACAGCAGGACCGCAGAAATTAATTATAAGTGTATCACAGGTTGGTATGCCACGCCAGATAAATTCCAAGCAGAACAGACTGCAGAATGTTGGAGAGGATGTAGGGAAATAGGAACAATGGCTCACCTGTGGTGGCATTGCCCCAAAATGTAAAAATCCTGGGAAAAAATCCTGGACTTGATAAAAGTAATTACTGAGAGGGAGATTAAAAAAGATCCATGGACAGTCTTATTCCACGGAGGGGAAGGATGAGTGAAACAGTATAAAGAGTCATTGATTCCACACCTACTAAATGCAGCCAAAAGGCTGATTCCAAAAAAATGGCAAGAGGCGGAAAGCCCATCAATATGGGAGTGGATTGACTCGGTGGAAGAAACATATAGCATGGAGGGGCTGAAGTACAGTTTAGAAGATGGAAAAACACGACATAAGGGTAAATGAGAATGTTGGAAAGATTTTAAGAAAACATGGAGTTATGCAGAAAATCTGAGATATTAGAGGCAAATGGAAAGGAAAACAATGAGGTAGAAGAGGAAGGGAGGGGGGTGGATAAGGGGGGGGGGGGGTAGGAGGGAGATAAAGGGATCTTAGGAATATAGGTATAAGAATATAGAGTGATATGTGTTTTTTTCTTTTTTACTTAATATTGCATATATGAAATTGTATTAATTGGAA
Organism: Rana muscosa; assembly: GCA_029206835.1. Lineage (NCBI taxonomy): Eukaryota > Metazoa > Chordata > Amphibia > Anura > Ranidae > Rana > Rana muscosa. The sequence continues at coordinate 345,015,199 of CM055116.1, read as the reverse complement.
TTTTGATCAAATAAAATAAAGAATAAAAAAAATAAAACAATGTAATTTTGCTGGCGCACTGGCAAGTTCAGAGCTGCGCCTGTTCAACTTATGCAAATTGAGTTACGTGACTTGACATTTACTAAGATTTTGCTGGCGCAGTGTCTTGGCGCGTTTGAACGAGTAAAATTCCCGCGCTGAGCTCAAAAAAACCTCCCGCAGTTCTAAACGTACTTGCCGGCACAGCGGGCTGGTTCTGAAAAAGTTACTTTCTCACTCTATTTTGGGCATGTTTGTTACTTGGGCAGGTGTCACTACACTTCCTCACATCACCCCACATCACCCCCATTATATTGGCACTTCCAGCTTCTTTATATTTAGATTTTAAGATGCCAAGCGCCAGGTCCATAGTGGCGCAGTGAGCGCCTCCTCCTGTCCGCTGAGAACACTATAGTAAATGGGAAATAGCACTGCGCTACCGGCGCAAATGTTTTGTAAATACCAAAACAGCCATTACTCATGGCGCAAACGTTTGGTAAATCAGCCCCATAGTGTCTATTGATGAGTCAAATACAATATTTAAATTCCCACCAAGCACCATCCTTCCCTCAACCAGAGGGCCTAATTTACGCAAAAGGGCTAGCATCATAGGGATCTGACCCTGGTTGGGAGCATAAACATTAACTAAACTAAACAGAGTATTGTTAATTTTCCATTTAAGAATAAGAATTCAGCCCCCAGGGTCTTACTTCTTGAATATCCGAGACTAAGAGTGAGGTATGGAAGCCTATAGCCACGCCTCTAGATTTACTTACTGTATTATTACAAAGATGCCATTTACTATAGTGGCAAGTAGGCATATATTGCACTGATGATGTTCTGAAATGTGTCTCCTGTAAAAAAAGTATCTGAACTCTTTGCTTATGCATATTATGTAAGATTTGTGATCTCTTCTGTGGGGTATTAAGATCCCTAGCATTAAGTGATCCAAATTGTATCGCCTCCATGGTGAATAGTACAGCATTTTTTAATGTAACTTACAGTTGGGCCCTGTCTGTTGGATGCCAAAAGAAAAAAAAAAAAAGAAGAAAAAAAAAGAAAAAGCAAACAGAAAAAGTCCAGTTGTAACTGTTCTCATAAAAATATGTGTCTAATGTGACACTTTAACCACCTGTACAAACCCAGGCGGAAACCTATAGGGGATAAAGATCAGTCTTGGGCCATGTGCACGCTCTTGCTCAGAAGAAGAAAAAAAAATCCCTCTTTTTTTTCCCTCCCTTCCCTTTCCCCGTTCCTTTCCTTCTTAAGGAAACAATACAAGGGAAATTAGGGTTTCTTCCCCTAATGTAGCATTAATTCCTAGACAAATACCACTTCAGATGTTCCCCTAGGGCCGTTGGGGGTAGTGTGGCAAGCATAGAATTCTAACTATGAGTTAGTGCATCAATAATTTTACTCAATTGTTACGCTCACATTCCTCTGACCCCACCCCCCAGGGCCACCCGTAGTCAATAAATCATATTTAGCATTTTATTACATTTACCGGTAATTTCAATCCTCACATTCACTCATGTATACATACATGCACATATATATATATATATATATATATATATATATATATATATATATATATATATACACACATACTGTACGCACATACACACACATATATAAGAAGCAAAAAAAAAAATCAAAACAATATTTTCAAGTAAAATTTCACTTCAAGGGGGCATGATTATAAGTGTGAAGATCCAAAAGCTTTCTTTGGCATAGTTTAGAAAGCTTCATCGTCATAGATATATTGTTTTTTGGCAGTAGTTTGCACTTCCTTTTATAAATATATCATACAGTTGAGCTTAGGTTTTGTATTTAATTGAGTGTCTTTTATTATTTTTTTATTTTCAACTTTTTATCTCAAAGCGGCCCTCATAGGGTCAATTTTATTAGTACTTGAATACTTACATTATATATAGGAGCTCCTTCCTGAGGTGTCTTAGACTTTAAAAAAGGGGGCATGCCCCCAAAATGCATTGTTTGTGGATGAGCGTTCAGCCCTACCGGTCTTCAATGTGAGTGCAATATTTTTTTTAGAAGATTGTATTCACATTAAAAGGATTTACTGCACTAGGGTTTGCACTTTCTTTTTTCCCCTTTGTTTTCTTTGCTGATGACACATGGAACATGATTTGGCATAGCTAGAAGACTGGTCAGAGCAGTGGAAATTGCAATTTCAATGTGAAATAATGCACCTAAGGAATAAGAATCCCTTGATAGAGTACAATATCAGGGATACAGTGTGGGACAGAGGAAAATTATTTGGGGGTCCTTTTTCAGATTATTGCAAAATGAGCAAACAGTGTTGTCGCTAATGGATCATCAGCAGGAGGAGGGAGGTGCTGATTACCCTATATAGATCTTTAGAATTTAGAATTTTGTGTCTAGTTCTGGAGACCTTACTTACAAAAAGATAATGATAAGATGTAATTAGTCCAGAGACAAACAACAAAATGGTAAAGGTCTGAGTGGATAAACCATATAAGAAGAGACTTTGGGAACCTAATATGTACAGTCTTGAGGAAAGAAGGGAAAGGGGAGGCATGAGTGAAACCTTTAAATACATCTAGAGAGAGAATAAGGTTCAGGAGGGCAGTATTTTCAATTTGAAGCCAAGATAAAAAACATATTTTAACAAAACTAAAACCCGCGCTAACAGACTGTGTGTCATGGATATGCATTAATGTCTGTCTGCCATCTTACCTTCCTCCTCATGTGTTCATCTAGAGACCAGACCTCCTTCACCTGGCTTCCTTTATAATCTCCTCCCAGCCTGACTCCACCCCAGGCCCTATCACAGAACACTATATTAACCTGTGCACTGCAAGCCTGCTTGGCTGATCAACGTGTTTGTTAGGCATTGTGTGTTTGGGTTCCTGCCTGCCGTGTGCTACGTCTGTCTCTCTGTTACGTTATTGGCTTGTCCCCGACTATCCCTGTCTGCTCGTGACCCTTGACCTTCGGCTCGTTCTTCATTATCCTTGTCTGCTTGTGGCCCCTGACCTTCAGCTTGTTATTCGGTTCTCTCTATCGTGTGCTGCTGCTTCCCCTCTTTTCCCCTTATCCTACGGGGCGTGAGCTAGGAAACTCCAGGGGCCGCGACCTGGTCCCTGCCTGCAGCGTAACATCCTCACCACTAGAGGCCCTGGAGAAGACCAGCTGGGTCTTAGACTCCGCGCCCTGGGGAATCTTGGCTCTCGCTTCCGTTGGGATCCTGGTTGTGCTCCTCTGGTCCCGCTTTCCACAACCACCCAGTTTCCTATCCGCAGAAGCCAGCCATAGGGTTCACTACCTCGCGGTGCACTCCTGTCCCCCTACGGTGTGCATCTGTCACCTGGCCATAGGTGACCTTGACACTGTGCAGTGATAATTAATTGAAGTGAATAAATAAATAAATAGCTCCGCAGCTGCTGCAACAAAAGGTCTAACACCTCAACACAATGAAAAAAATAGGTATTTGCAGCGCTTGCAGAAAGGTATATAAACAAAAGGAAATATGTCACAAACACTTGTATCACAAACATCTATAAGTGAATAGCTTACTACCATATGACATATAATCAATTAATGGTGTATCCACTGTGCTCATAAATGAAACTGTTTGTGTTGTCTGGTATATCCTGTTAGGAAAGCAGTTCCATAGTCTCTTTTCTCACAAACTTTCTTTTCAAAGAGCTGTTTCCTATCCATATCATGGATATCTTCTCTGGTTCTATTAAGAGTATTGGTGTTATATCCTTTTTCCTGGAATCTCTTCAGAATTACCTGAGATTGAATATCATAATCTTCGATTTTATTACAGTTGCGCCGTACTCGCAACATCTGGCTTTTGGGTATTCCATTCAACCACCTAGGGTGGTGGCAACTCCCTAGTGGTATATAGCCATTCCTGTCAACCTCTTTAAAGAAAGTGCGTGTAAGTAACTTGCCATTCTCCTTGAAGATGACCAGATCTAAGAAATTGACCAACTCGGAGCTGGATACTTCTGAGAAAGAAATACCACATGGATTGTTGCTGATCTCTTCCAAAAAGCTATAAAAAGAATCTCTTGATCCTGCCCAGATGATAAAAATATCATCGATATAGCGTTTGTAGAAGCTCAACTGTGGTATATCATTGCCATAAATAGCTTGGGATTCCCACCAACTCATGAAGAGGTTGGCCACTGATGGGGCATACTTCGCGCCCATTGCAACCCCTCTTTTTTGCCTATAGTATTTTTTCTCGTGCCAAAACAAATTATGGCTCATAGCCAACTCTAAAGCTTCAAGTAAGAAATCTTTTTGTAAGGGCTTGATATTGGTAGTATCCAAAGCCCATTTTACTGCTTCCAAAGCATGATGTTGTTGTATATTGGTATAAAGGAAATTGACATCAACACTGGCAAGGATACAGTCCTGATCCACTAAAAGAGGCTCAAGGAATGTTATAAGGTCTTTACTATCTTTAAGGTATGCAGGACATTTTTGCACTAGTGGTTGAAGAAAATTGTCCAAATATTTCCAAATTCTTGAAAATAAAGAGTCTACTCCACTGACTATCGGCCTCCCTGGAGGCTTGAGTGTATTTTTGTGTATTTTAGGTAATTGATAAATTACCGGGATTCTTGGGGCATCAGGGACCAAAAATCTAGTTTCTTTCTTGTTCAATATTCCTATTTGATGTGCATTCTTAGTCAGTTGCTTCAGTTTGGCTTTATATTTGTTACTAGGATTTCCTTTCTGTTCCTCATATGTTGCAGTATCTGACACCAATTTATTTAATTCTTCCAAATAATCAGACTTGTTGAGAATCACTAGCCCCCCCCCTTATCGGCTGATCTTATTACTATATTTTTTTGTTTCTCTAACAATTCTAAACCTCGTTCAACGTCTTTTTTCTTTCTGCTTGGATGCACTTTTAATTTTCGTAGATCCTCTTCCACCACTGATTTGAATACTTCAACAAAATGATTGTTATTTGGTTTTGGATTAAAAATTGAATTGTTTCTTAATGTAGTATGGGTAAATTCTTCTATATTTTCTTTTGGTGAAATATCTTTTTTATGTTTTCCATACGTCTTTTTTATGTTTATTTTCCTTATAAACTTCTGGAAGTCGATGAAAACTTCAAATTTATTTAAATCTTTATCCAAAGCAAATTTCAGTCCTAATTGTAAAACTTTATTTTCATCTTCTGAAAAAATTGCATTGCTCAAATAAAAAATTCCTGATTTTAACTTGTTCTTTTCCTTTTTCCTTTTCCCTCCTCTGCATCCTCTGATCCGTCTTCCGATTGATTTTGATTGGATGGAGGAGGCTCCTGGGGGTACCAAGGTCTCCATTCTTCTTCCCTTACATCTTGAGGGTATTGGCCTCTCCCTCTGCCTCTGGGGTTGGGTCCTCCTCGAGGTCTCCGTGGGGGTCCACCAAAACCCCTCCTCTGAAAATCCCCTCTATGGTCATTTTGATTCGGATAGCCACCTCTGCCTCGTGGTGGGTATTGGTTATAATAGTATGGTGTCCACAATACACAAAAATCCACTCAAGCCTCCAGGGAGGCCGATAGTCAGTGGAGTAGACTCTTTATTTTCAAGAATTGGGGAATATTTGGACAATTTTCTTCAACCACTAGTGCAAAAATGTCCTGCATACCTTAAAGATAGTAAAGACCTTATAACATTCCTTGAGACTCTTTTAGTGGATCAGGACTGTATCCTTGCCAGTGTTGATGTCAATTCCCTTTATACCAATATACAACAATATCATGCTTTGGAAGCAGTAAAATGGGCTTTGGATACTACCAATATCAAGCCCTTACAAAAAGATTTCTTACTTGAAGCTTTAGAGTTGGCTATGAGCCATAATTTTTTTTTGGCACGAGAAAAAATACTATAGGCAAAAAAGAGGGGTTGCAATGGGCGCGAAGTATGCCCCATCAGTGGCCAACCTCTTCATGAGTTGGTGGGAATCCCAAGCTATTTATGGCAAAGATATACCACAGTTGAGCTTCTACAAACGCTATATCGATGATATTTTTATCATCTGGGCAGGATCAAGAGATTCTTTTTATAGCTTTTTGGAAGAGATCAGCAACAATCCATGTGGTATTTCTTTCTCAGAAGTATCCAGCTCCGAGTTGGTCAATTTATTAGATCTGGTCATCTTCAAGGAGAATGGCAAGTTACTTACACGCACTTTCTTTAAAGAGGTTGACAGGAATGGCTATATACCACTAGGGAGTTGCCACCACCCTAGGTGGTTGAATGGAATACCCAAAAGCCAGATGTTGCGAGTACGGCGCAACTGTAATAAAATCGAAGATTATGATATTCAATCTCAGGTAATTCTGAAGAGATTCCAGGAAAACCAATACTCTTAATAGAACCAGAGAAGATATCCATGATATGGATAGGAAACAGCTCTTTGAAAAGAAAGTTTGTGAGAAAAGAGACTATGGAACTGCTTTCTAACAGGATATACCAGACAACACAAACAGTTTGAAAGAATTATTAGGGAACACTGGCCTTTGTTACTAAAAGATAAAGATCTAACAAATGTTCTTCCTGTTGCACCCAATTTTATTTATACAAAACCTCCCACGTTGAGGCTAAAATTGGCACATAATGTTGTAAACCCCCCCAAGAAAACTTTTACTTTTCTAGATCAGACAGTTTTTTTTAGCTGTGGGAGATGTGTGATCTGTCGCACCTCCAGACACAGGGTGAAAAAAACCACTCATTTTTCTATTCATGGCAAGACTTATGAAATAAAAAATTCATTACTTGTGGAACAACTCATGTAACCTACCTATTATCTTGCCCATGTGGGCTCCACTATGTGGGAAGAACCACAAGAAAATTAGGTGTTAGGTTAAGGGAACATGTAAATAAAATAAAGAAAGGGTTTAAACACCATAGCTTGTCTAATCATTTCAGATTATTCCATAACAGAGATCCGAGAGGATTGAAGTTTTGTGGAATTGATAAAGTGGAAGCTCATTGGAGAGGTTCCAATCTCAAACAAGCAATTTCACGTAATGAAACCCAGTGGATACATAGGCTGGGCACTTTAAGCCCGAATGGCCTCAACATCGAACTGGATTTAAATTGTTTCTTATCCAATTGGTGATGTTGCTGGACACACACATATTTTCATTTTCATTTTTTATTTTTTATTATTTTTAATTTTTTATTTATATTTTATTTTTAATTTTTATTTTTTATTCTTTATTTTTTATTTTTTATTTTATTTTTTATTATTTATTATTTTATTTTTATTTTTATTTTTATTTTTTTACATTTATTTTTACATTCATTCATTTTTTATGTGTATGTCCACCAACGAAATATCTATTAGTCTATTATAATTTAAACATGTTTACAATCAGTCCCTATCTAATTGCATCATTTTAGATTTTTTTTTAATTAATTTTTTATAATTTTTATGTTTATATCGATTTTTATAATGAAATAATTGTATTTTATTGTTTAAATGAACTTCCATCGGATCGTTTCTATTGCTGTCATTGTCAATGTTATGTTATAGTAAAGTTGTTTTTCTTGACAAGTGATGGGCAATGATGTGATCAGGAAGTGGGCGTTTTTTTACGCCTAGAGGTTCTGTTGTTATTATAATTGGTTTGTTTGTAAAGAGGCGGAGACCTCGGCGCATATACATTTTTACTTTCTTGGCCGGAAGTGATGTCCTTGATGATGCCCTGGAGGAGGGGCGAAACGCATTGACGCAATTTCCGGCCAACCCAGAACCAGTGACGCTACTTCCGGTTTCGGTGGAACGCACGCTGTGTACCCGGAACAACACTGACGCTCGTTTATCACTGCAGTCCTGTGAGTCTCTTTGCTAGCAGCGCCATGCTGTCTGTTCACTAGCGGTACTTCACATGAATGTTTTTTTTTCCTTTCTTTCCTTATGGTCACTTAAATGCCTTTGCTGCTGATACTATGGAACCTATCTACATGAGGTGAAGTTTGTCTGGACTTTAGTTGGTGAGATCTCGTATTTATATTATTCCCCTATCTGATGAGTGGGGCCATAAGAGAGGAATTTTTATCAAGGAACCAACATCTGATTTCTGGTGTGGAAACACTCAGTTCTCCAGGATTGGTACAGCTGCTATTTAATGAACTTTAAAGTTTGTTCACTTATTGTTTTCACATATTTTCATTTATGAGCACAGTGGATACACCATTAATTGATTATATGTCATATGGTAGTAAGCTATTCACTTATATATGTTTGTGATACAAGTGTTTGTGACATATTTCCTTTTGTTTATATACCTTTCTGCAAGCGCTGCAAATACCTATTTTTTTCAAGATAAAAAACATGGAGACAGGACCTTAAAGTGGTTGTAAACTCTTATGTGTACCCAGTGAAGTGACTATCTAAAGGTGATAAACAGAGATTAAACAAATCCTGCATACATTGTACCTGTTTATCTACAGCCTTCTCTTCATTTATTCAAAGTGCTGAATTTACACAGCTTGTCTGAGATTTTAGAAGGCAAAGGGGCAGGGAACTGAAGTTACACTCTGCAGAGTTCAGTGAGAGCTGATTGAAGGGAAGAGACACACCCCCTTCAAATAGCACACAGGAACAGAGCTGAGCCTGTCAATCACAGGCTGTGTCATGGAGCTTCCTCCCCCTGTTTTATTTCCTTGTGTCAAGAAAACTGGTCAGAAGTGACTTACAAAGACAGCTGAGGAATAAAGCAGCAGACAGAAATACACTTAATGCTCACAGCCATTATAAAGGGATATGCTTTGTTCATATTTCATGTCTTAGGTTTAAAACCACTTTTAATTAGCAGAAGGTAGAGCTTATGCCAACAGTAAGTGAATTCAAACATATATATATATATATATATATATATATATATATATATATATATATGTATAATGTCAGGGGTTAGCTCAAAGGGGATCCCCTCCCTTGGGAAAAAGGTAGTCCAAAAGGTAGGTTTCCTAAAATTTGACTTTGTAGCCAGTTTTATTTTTAAAGGTTGCATAAAATAACACAAATAAAAACAGAAAATAAATCCTTGCCGTCCAGGCACTAACTAAACATTGCAGGTTCCTAAGTCACAGGTGCAGGGCTTCTCCCAGTCACCCACAAAACAAAGATAATGGAAACTTCTCTCTAAAGCCCCGTACACACGGTCAGATTTTTGGCCAACAAACTTCATTTTGAGCAAGTTGGACCAACAATCCAACCGTGTGTACGCTCCATCGGACAAACTTTTTTTGCTTTTTTCTTGTTTTCATCGGACAAAAGTTGGGTCTGCAAACAAACAAACTTTTACCCAACAAAAGTCCGATGGAGCAAAGTCCGACCGTGTGTACAGAAAACCATCGGACTTTTGTCCGATGGACAAAACAACTAATGTTAAAATCAACCAACAATAGCAGAAGTTGAACAAAGGGCAGCTGTAAAGAGCAGAAAAGAGTAGAAAAACCATGTGATGTTGCAAAAAGTTTTGGAAAAGTTTGCAGAAAAGTAAGAGCGTGTGTATGCTATGGGTGTTCCTGACCAACTCCGTTCATACAAAAAACAACAGAAAAGTCCGATGGAAGTCCGACCGTGTGTATGGGGCTTTACAAAGCAAAGTTCCCACAAGCAGCTCTCTCAGGTTTTAACTTTCTGAGTCCCAGGCCAAGAGCAATCCTTTGCTCTAGTCCTGCTTAAAGTGGATGTAAACCCATTTTTTTTTTTATGTCACAATGTAGAGTATAAGATTTCCTATCATCTGTGCCCAGTCTTGCCACACAGAGTTAATCCAGCTCTTAGCAATCCTCTTTTATTGTTCAGTGAGATAAAACGGACAAACAGAGAAAAACCTTTGTCTGTTCCGCCCCCTTGCTATGAGTGACAGGTTATTTACATATCTTGTGCACTAGCCTGAGATAGAGGCACATCCTGTGTAAAAAGTCCCCTCCTCTCCAGCTCTCCCAGGATTGGCTGCCTTTACTGTGTTTTGACTGGATGTTTCACATCACGGGGTGTGATCCACAGATCAGGGTGACAAGGAAGTGTATGCTGGAGTGAACAGCCAGCAGAATATACACAGACAAGTGATTAGTGGGGACATGTATCTAGTCTGAGCTGGGCAGAGTAGAATCTCCAGTGATCTTATTATTATTATATTGCAGTGTGGTGTGTGTGAGGTCACCTGATCACAGTTGCAACATTCCTTTCCATCACCAGGATGTGTTATGTGGGGGAGGGGTGGATTTCTCACTTTTTATAATTGCACCCAGTAAGGCTGAATGAGCTTAGGGCTGGTTCACATTGGTGCGCTGTGCGAGATCGCATGTGATTCGCACTGCACTGCAGTGCAAATCACATGTGATGTCTGTGCGATGCGATTTCAGCCATACAGATAGTATGGCTGATATCGCACCGCATTCGGACCAAACTCGCACAGGACCCTTTTTTTGGTCTGCACCAGCATCGCATGTGGATTCGCAGGGTTCCCGCATCGCACCAGTGTGAACCGAGTCTTAAAGCATACAGCCTGCAAATGTCACCTGACTGCTCCCACCAAGGCTCGGTTCACACTGGTGCGATTCGGGAACCCTGCGAATCCACTGTGGGTTCCCACATTGCATCCGACTAGCACGGCAGTTTACACTGCCATATGCGAACTGCTGGGGAGTGTCATACAATGTTAACGACACCCCCATTTCAGCTCGCATATCGCACTGCGAACTGACAGTTCGGACATGAATCGGATCGTATAGGTGTGAACACCCATGCAATCCGATTCTGGTGCGGACCAAAAAAAGGGTCCTGTGCGTGTTTGGTCCAAATGCGATGCGATTTCAGCCATATAGTTTGAATGTGATCTGAACAGCAATGCGGTGCGAATCACATGCGATGTCTGGCATGGCACCAGTGTGAACTGGGCCCAAGTCCCTACAAATGTCACCTGACATTTTTTACAATTTATTTTTGTACTTTTTTTTCAGAGTGATGGGGGAGGGGGGTGGTGTTTTATTTTTTAAATATATATTTTTTCACAGTGCTTTCGAGGAAAGGGGGTGGGGGACGTGTCAGTGGTCGGTGTCAGTGGATGGTGTCAGTGGTCAGTGTCAGTGGTCGGTGTCAGTGGACGGTGTCAGTGGTCGGTGTCAGTGGACGGTGTCAGTGGTCAGTGTCAGTGGTCGGTGTCAGTGGGGCAGTGGTCAGTGTCAGTGGTCGGTGTCAGTGGGACAGTGGTTGGTGTCAGTGGTATTGGGGCTCTGGACTGTGTTGGTATGGGGGGGTGGTTGTGGTGTCAGTTGTTTTTAATTTTCAATTTCATTTTTTTATCTTTTTTTTTGTTTTATTTTGGAATATTTTTATTTTTTTTATCAGCCCTGTTGGGGGCTTTGGTGACATGTCAGGGGTCTAAACGGAGACCCGTGACATCTCCCCTTTGAGACAGAGAAAGGACAGAGGACAGATTCCCCAGTCCTTTTCTCTGCATTGAAGATGAATGGAGGGGAGACAGCGGCTCCTATCCAGTCATAAACTGAGCAGAGTAACACACAGGTTACTCTGCTCAGTTGTCACAGGACACAGAGCGATCGGTAACAAACGCTCTGTGTCCCATTCAGAAAAGAAAGGGGCCGGTAATACCGGACCCTCTCCGCTCTCCATCCTGACAGATTCCCCCCTCCGCCCCCCTCGTAGCCCGCAGGAGAGGAGAGAGAGGGAAGCCGGCAGCTGCTGGGGACGAGGGGGGGCTCGGAGGAAGAAGACAGCAGGGGATGTGGACACACAGATCGGGACAAGGGGGGGCTAGAGGAAGAAGAAACAACGGGAGATGTGGACACACGGAGCGGGACGGGGGGGCAGAGGAGAACAGGGCGCTGGAGGAGGAGGAAGACACTCGGTGATGATTGGTGCAACAGGGACAGCTGTGAGCACCGATCCCCCTGCATTATTTTCAGGTGAAATGGAGAGGAGAAGCGGCTGATGAAAGGCATGCAGGGGTGATCGGTGCTCACAGCTGTCCCCGTCGCACTGATCATCCCCCACTGTCACTGGACTGATGTGTATTTACAGAAGTGACAGGGGGCCGTGAGCGCGCTCTGCTATTACCCAGAACACGCTCTGCCTCTCCTGTGCACGCTCTGGCCAAGGGGAGTGTAGAGGTGGGCGGGGAGTCTGCTGACATCATGACTCCGCCCGCTGAGCGTCGAAAAACAGACCCGCCCACTGAATCTGGACTTTTCAGGGGTATCAAACAGCTAAATGGGGGACATTTGACAGGTAAGGATACATGCAGGAGGCATGTATATCCTTATAGATAACCACTATGGCAGTAGTTTAGAATTGACAAGAGTGGGTTTACATCCACTTTAACCACTTCATCCCCGGAAGATATGGCTGCTCAATGACCAGGCCATTTTTTTGCTGCTTTAACCCCTTTCTTACCGGGCCATAGTCATATGACGCCGGCAGGAACCCTCCCTCCCTCCGGGCGGGCGTCATATGACGTCTTTTCTTCCCGGCCGTCAAGAGGGCGCACCCACGGCACCGCTCGTGACCCGCTGCGCATGCCCGGCGGCCGTGTGTTGCCCGCGATCATGGCAGGAGTGTGGATCTGTGTGTATAAACACACAGATCCACCTCCTGTCAGAGGTGAGGAGACCGATGTATGTTCTCAGTACAGAGGAACACACATCGGTCTCCTCCCCTTGTGAGTCCCCTCCCCCTACAGTTAGAATCACTCAATAGTGAACATATTAACCCCTTCAGCGCCCCCTAGTGTTAACCCTTTCCCTGCCAGTCACATTTACACAGTAATCAGTGCAGTTTTATAGCACTAATCGCTGTATAAATGTGAATGGTCCCAAAAACGTGTCAAAAGTGTCCGATGTGTCCGCTGCAATGTCACGGTCACAATAAAAATCGCAGATCGCCTTCAATACTAGTAAAAAAAATAAAAAAAATAAAATTCCATAAATCTATCCCCTATTTTGTATAACTTTTGCGCAAACCAATCAATATACGCTTATTGCGACTTTTTTTTTGCCAAAAATATGTAGAAGAATACATATCGGTCTAAACTGAGGAAAATTATTTTATTTTTTTTAAATTGTGATAGTTATTAAATCAAAAAGTTAAAATTATTGTGTTTTTTTCAAAATTGTCACTCTTCTTTTGTTTATAGCGCAAAAAATAAAAACCACAGAGATGATCAAAAACCACCAAACGAAAGCTCTATTTATGGGGGAAAAAAACATAAAGATTTAATTTGGGTACAGTGTTGCATGACTGCGCAATTGTCATTCAAAATGCAACAGTGCTGAAAACTAAAAATTGGTCTGGGCAGGAAGGGGGTAAAAATGCACTGTATGGAAGTGATTAACTGACAATTGTGCGGTCGTGCAACGCTTTACCCAAAAAATTTTGCCCCAACAAATAGAGCTGTCTTTTGGTGGTATTTGATCACCTCTGCGGTTTTTATTTTTTGCGCTATAAGCAAAAGAAGAGAGACAATTTCGAAAAAAACACAATATCTTTTACTTTTTACTATAATAAATATCACAAAGTTTTTTAAAAAAAAAAATAAAAAATTTCCTCAGTTTAGGCCGATATGTATTCTTCTACATATTTTTGATAAATAAGCGTATATTGATTGGTTTGCGCAAAAGTTATAACGTCTACAAAATAGGGGATAGATTTATGGCATTTTTATTATTATTTTTTTACCAGTAATGGCGGTGATCATCGATTTTTATCGGGACAGGGATATTGCGGTGGACAGATCGGACACCTTTGACACATTTATAATGTATAAATGTCACTGGCAGGGACGGGGTTAACACTAGGGGGCGATCAAGTGGTTAACTGTGTTTCCAAGGTGTGTTATAACTGTGGGGGGGGGTGGGACTGACTAGTAGACATGTGCACACTGAAATATTTAGTTTCCGAATTTCGTTTTGGTCCCAAAAAAAATGTTATTTAGTTACTCCCCAAATTCGTTTTTATTTATTTAGTTTTTCGTTAAAAATGCATTCGTATGAAAATCCAAATTAATTAAGGTCGAATTTGTCATTGAAGGCTTATGGTGTCTGTCGAAGGTTCCAAGAAGATTTGACAGAGCAGCGAAACTGTACGACGCCGCAATCGTACATTTCAGGTCGAATGTTCCGCCTACAAGCTATAGTAGAATTCTAATGTTGTATGACTTGTAATAATTATATTTATTAATTATTACTAGTCAACCAACATTAGAATTCTTCTATAGCCTATGGGCAGATCATTTCACCATAAATGTCCGCTCGCTGCGATCCTATTTGTTTTTAGCTACTTCGTCGAATCTTCATGTCTCTATAATGTCAAATCTTTTCTCTCTATGTCGAATCATATTGGACTAATAGAGTTAAGGTTAGGCACATTCGACCGCAGGTTCAATAGACACAGATTGTTATTGTCAGCGTCATGTCGAATCTCCTATCTATATCGAACTGTTGTCGCAACGAAAACAAAAATAAAGCATTTGTTTATGACGGATCTTTTGGTTTTTGGATAAACGATAACGAAAATACCTGAAATTCGGACGAAAATGCATTCGGACGAAGACGAATGCACATGTCTACTGACTAGGAGGAGAGAGAGATCGGTGTCCATACTTAGTATGAACACACGATCTGTCTCCTCTCCCCTTAGAGAACCGGAATTTGTGTGTTTACACACACAGATCCCGGTTCTCACTCTGTCACAAGCGATCGTGGGTGCCCGGCGGTCATCGCGGCCGCTGGGCACTAGCATCGGCTCTGGCCGATTGTGTATTTAGTGAGAATTGTGATCACTGATTGATTGCATTTCATTTAAAAAATGTGCAGCTGAGAATGGGTGAGGAGGTAGGTGGGTCGATGATGCAGGATGTATGCTAATGAGGTCAACTGGTCAACTCCTTCCTGTGTCAGACTCATGACCTAAAATCTGTTCAGGAAGTAGGACAGAAGCAATAGATACGTTTGGAAACATGGATGATTCAGTCGACCACTTGGTTTTTATCACTGCCATCTCTTTTTATGTGTCTATGTCTTTTGGCTTATTATGCCGCGTACACACGACCGTTTTTAATGACGAGAAAAATGCAATTTTTTTAAATGGTCATTAAAAATGATCGTGTGTGGGCTTCAGAGCATTTTTCATGACGTGAAAAATGGCCATGAAAAAATTTGGACATGCTCTAATTTTTCTCGTTGTTTTTCACCTCGTCGTTTTTCTCGTCATGAAAAACGTCCGTGTGTAGGCTTTAACGACGTTAAAAAAAATGCGCATGCTCAGAATCAAGTATGAGATGGGAGCGCTCGTTCTGGTAAAACAAGCGTTCGTAATGGAGATAGCACATTCGTCACGCTGTAACGGACTGAAAAGCACGAGGCTGAAAAGCGCTAATCGTCTCTCAACAAACTTTACTAACATGAAGGGTGGCATGGAACTTCCCCTTTATAGTGCCGTCGTACGTGTTGTACATCATGGCGCTTTACTCAAGCATTTCTTTCCACGATAGTTTGTAGGCAAGGCAGGCTTGAGAATAATCACGTCGAGAAAAATGCAGTTTTTTTCAATGACATTAAAAACGGTCGTGTGTACGTGGCGGCATAAGTGAAAAAGCTAATACATGGACATATTTCCAGTATTGTAAGTAAGTTTCTTGCTAAGGCTACAATATTTGAACATTTGCTTGTCCTAAAAAAAATGCTTCTGGTCCCCCATCAGGCATTACCAATTAGATGTTACTTGACTGTTACAAATATAATTAAGAAAAACAGCCATCCGTAAAAATTTAGAAGTTCTGTTTTCCTTCTGATTAATATGTAAATGCAATTTTATTGTAATGTGATTTGTTCATCTGAATGACCAGCCAGAATTTTAAATTGATATGAAATAAATAAACAAATCTCTCGTAACCATGTTTATTTTTAATTTGTCATTTTCTAAAGTACATTACATTCTGGTGTATGAAGAATTACAAATATTATAAAAACAGCATGCATACTAATGGTTTCATTTTAGTGTTATCATTGCTGCTATTAGTGTTTAAATATTATCCAGTTTTTGTGTGGTTCATAGCATCAGGTTTTTAATGACCTGCACTTTTTAGGATTGTCTTTCTTTCTTTCTTCCTTTCTTTCTTTCTTTATTTTTTTCTTTCAGTTCAGGCTATGCTGTAGGGTCCTTTTTAGGTAGTTTTGCCCGAATTGAAGTAGCACTTGAAAAGCATATAAAGCTAAAGGAATTGGCCAGTGGTACAACAGTCCAATAATTTGTGAGCTGCCTCTTTGTCCTAAAATTTTGATAAAATGACAAAAAATTGCACAAGACACTTCCAAACTGCAAAATCACATTTCTGGATCCCCTATACTTTTATCACAATTATCACCAAGATATTCAAAGTATAGACTACAGGTGTGTGTTTGGTGGAAATTGAACAGTGTAAGGACAGCACTTGAATAGACAGAATATAGGTATGTCAGAAAGCAATTAAGAATAAGTGTATTACCATTGGTTGCAGACTGGAAGATAATATTATGTGGTAAGGATCAGAATAGAACCGACTTAACCACTTAACGACCGCCCACTGTAAATATACGTCAGCAGAATGGCACCGACAGGCAGAATCACGTATATGTACGTGATTGCCTTTGTATAGTTGGGGGGTCCGATCGGACCCCCCTTCTTTACAGTGAGCGGTCGTTTTACCTTCGGGAGCGATCCGGCATGAGGGGACGGCCGTTCGATTCCGGCCACCCCCTCTCGATCGCTCCCGGCGAATGAGAGAGCTTCCCCTGCCTGCCAGGAAGGAGGAAGTGATGTCATCTCTCCTGGGGCGCTCACATATACCGAGCGCCGTACAGGAGAAGATGCCAGGTTAGTACACAGAACACTACACTGACACCAGGACACATAGGCACATAAATCGCCCCCCAGGCCCCCCCAGACACCCCCAGATCACCCCCCAGCCCCCCCCAGCCCCCAGTCACAGTGTCACTGATTGCAGTGACCATTTATTTAGTGATCACTGCAATCAGTGACATTTGTGACTGTAAAAGTGTCAGTACATTTAGTTTTAGGTCCAGTGTAGCCCCCTAACCCCCCTAATAAAGGTTTAACCCCCTGATCGCCCCCCAGGTAACCCTTTCACCCCCTATCACCACTGTCACTAAGCAATCATTTTTCTGATCGATGTCTTAGCGTCGGTGATGCTGATCGGTAGCCAGTAATTTTTTTTAGGTTCGCCGCAGGTTTTTATAGCGTCGGGTACCCCCATATATTACCTAATAAAGGTTTAACCCCCTTGATCGCCCCCCAGGTAACCCTTTCACCCCCTATCACCACTGTCACTAAGCGATAATTTTTCTGATCGATGTCTTAGCGTCGGCGATGCTGATCGGTAGCCAGTAATTTTTTTTAGGTTCGCCGCAGGTTTTTATAGCGTCGGGTACCCCCATATATTACCTAATAAAGGTGTAACCCCCTTGATCACCCCCCAGGTAACCCTTTCACCCCCTAGCACCGCCGTCACTATGCGATAATTTTTCTGATCGATGTCTTAGCGTCGGTGATGCTGATCGGTAGCCAGTAATTTTTTTTAGGTTCGCCGCAGGTTTTTATAGCGTCAGGTACCCCCATATATTATCTAATAAAGGTTTAACCCCCTGATCGCCCCCCAGGTAACCCTTTCACCCCCTATCACCACTGTCGCTAAGCAATCGTTTTTATGATCGTTGTCTTAGTGTCGGTGATGCCGATAGGTAGCCAGTAATTTTTTTTTAGGTTCGCCGTCAGGTTTTTATATATTGTCAGGTACCCCCATATATTACCTAATAAAGGTTTTAACCCCCTAATTGCCCCTAGTTAACCCTTTCACCAGTGATCATCATATAAGTGTTACGGGTGACGCTGGTTAGTTAGTTTGCTTTTTATAGTGTCAGGGCACCCGCCGTATATAACCCAATAAAGGTTTAACCCCCTGATCGCCCGGCGGGTGATATCAGTTAGGTTTTAGCGTCAGAGAGGGTCTGCGTCACACCCCAGGCAGCGTCAGGTTAGTGCCAGTAGCGCTAACACCCACACGTGAAGCATACACCCCCCTTAGTGGTATAGTATCTGATCAGCTCAATATCTGATCTGATCAGATCTATACTAGCATCCCCAGCAGTTTAGGGTTCCCAAAAACGCAGTGTTAGCGGGATCAGCCCAGATACCTGCTAGCACCTGCGTTTTGCCCCTCCGTCCAGCCCAGGCCACCGAAGTGCAGTATCAATCGATCACTGTCACTTGCAAAACACAACACACATAACTGCAGCGTTCGCAGAGACAGGCCTGATCCCTGCGACTCCAGTGCTGTAGGAGGTAATTTCACCACCACAGTTAAAAAAAAAAAGCATATATGCCGAAGCATTGGGGCAGCAGGAGCGGAGGAGCGATTTTGCTCCTAATGCCGCGTATATACGGTCGAAATTCCGACGGAGGCTTGCCCGTGGAAAAGTCTGACCATATGTACGCGGCATAACTTTTGCGAGAAGATGCCCCCATGCTTCGGCATATATAAATGGTGCATGTATGCCCATCATTAGAAGTGGGTGGATGAAGGGCGGTATTCTAATGGTGGGCATACCCACCGATCAATCTTTTTTTTTCGTTCAGCCAACAGGCTGCATGAAAAAAAAGATTACAATACATGTCCAACAAGGACCAGCAACGTACTGGTATGTTGCTGGACTTTGAATGTTTATACCAGAATGATGCCTGCGGATTTAGGTATCATCTTGGTATCATTCTTTTCAGCCAGCGGCCGGCTTTCATGTAAAAGCAATCCTAGTGGCTAATTAGCCTCTGGACTGCTTTTACAAGCAGTGGGAGGGAATGTCCCCCCCCGGATATAAAAAGCGCCATTGGGAAATTGGGAAAGCATTTTATCACACCGATCTTGGTGTGGTCAGATGCTTTGAGGGCAGAGGAAAGATCTAGGGTCCAATAGACCCCAGTTTTTTCAAAAAAGAGTACCTGTCATTACCTATTGCTATCATAGGGGATATTTACATTCCCTGAGATAACAATAAAAGTGATAAAAATAAATAAATATGGAAGCAACAGTTTAAAAATAAAATAAAAAAGCAAAATTAATAATAAAAAAAAAACACCCCTGTCCTGCCCTGCTCTTGCCCAATGGCGAACGCAAGCGTCGGTCTGGCGTCATATGTAAACAGCAATTGCACCATGCATGTGAGGTATCACCGCGAAGGTGAGATCGAGGGCAGTAATTTTAGCAGTAGACCTCCTCTGTAAATCTAACGGGGTAACCTGTAAATGCTTTTAAAGGCTTTTAAAAATGTATGTAGTTTGTCGCCAATGCGCGTTTGTGCGAAATTTTAAAGCATGTCGTGTTTGGTATCTATGTACTCGGCCTAAGATCATCTTTTTTATTTCATCAAACATTTGGGCAATATAGTGTGTTTTAGTGCATTAAATTTAAAAAAAGTGTATTTTTTCCCAAAAAAATGCGTTTGAAAAATCGCTGCGCAAATACTGTGTAGAAAAAAAAAATGCAACACCCACCATTTTATTCTGTAGGGCCTTTGCTTTAAAAATATATATAATGTTTGGGGGTTCAACATAATTTTCTTGCAAAAAAAAATATGTTTTCATGTAAACAAAAAGTGTCAAAAAGGGCTTTGTCTTCAAGTGGTTAGAAGAGTGGATGTAAGCTTCCTAATGTTGTGTATAAAATGCCAGAACAGTTCAAAACCCCCCCAAATGACCCCATTTTGGAAAGTAGACACCCCAAGCTATATACTGAGAGGCATGTCGAGTCCATGGAATATTTTATATGTTGACACAAGTTGCGGAAAAAAAAAATATATATATTTTTTTTTGCACAAAGTTGTCACTAAATGATATATTGCTCAAACATGCCATGGGCATATGTGGAATTACACCCCAAAATACATTCTGTTGCTTCTCCTGAGTACGGGGATACCACATGTGTGAGACTTTTTGGGAGCCTAGCCGCGTACGGGACCCCAAAAACCAAGCACCGCCTTCAGGCTTTCTAAGGGTGTCAATTTTTGATTTCACTTCTCACTGCCTATCACAGTTTCGGAGGCCATGGAATGCCCAGATGGCACAAAACCCCCCCAAATGACCCCATTTTGGAAAGTAGACACCCCAAGCTATTTGCTGAGAGGTATTGTGAGTATTTTGCAGATCTCGCTTTTTGTCACAATGTTTTGAAAATTGAAAAAAAAAAAAAATGTTCTTTCTTCATTTTCAAAAACAAATGAGAGCTGTAAAATACTCACCATGCCTCTCAGCAAACAGCTTGGGGTGTCTACTTTCCAAAATGGGGTCATTTGGGGGGGTTTTGTGCTATTTTGGCATTTTATGGCCTTCAAAACTGTGATAGGTAGTGAGGAGTGAAATCAAAAATTTGCGCCCTTAGAAATCCTGGAGGCGGTGCTTGGTTTCCGGGGTCCCGTACGTGGCTAGGCTCCTAAAAAGTCCCACACATGTGGTATCCCCGTACTCAGGAGAAGCAGCAGAATGTATTTTGGGGTGCAATTCCACATATAACCATGGCATGTGTGAGCAATATATCATTTAGTGACAACTTTTTGTAGTTTTTTTTTTTTGTCATTATTCAATCACTTGGGACAAAAAAAAAAAATATTCAATGGGCTCAACATGCCTCTCAGCAATTTCCTTGGGGTGTCTACTTTCTAAAATGGGGTCATTTGGGGGGGTTTTGTGCTATTTTGGCATTTTATGGCCTTCAAAACTGTGATAGGTAGTGAGGAGTGAAATCAAAAATTTGCGCCCTTAGAAATCCTGAAGGCGGTGCTTGGTTTCCGGGGTCCCGTACGTGGCTAGGCTCCTAAA
Organism: Rana muscosa; assembly: GCA_029206835.1. NCBI lineage: Eukaryota > Metazoa > Chordata > Amphibia > Anura > Ranidae > Rana > Rana muscosa. The sequence goes on along the minus strand of CM055116.1, from coordinate 344,994,274 downwards.
AAGTCCCACACATGTGGTATCCCCGTACTCAGGAGAAGCAGCAGAATGTATTTTGGGGTGCAATTCCACATATAACCATGGCATGTGTGAGCAATATATCATTTAGTGACAACTTTTTGTAATTTTTTTTTTTTGTCATTATTCAATCACTTGGGACAAAAAAAAAAAATATTCAATGGGCTCAACATGCCTCTCAGCAATTTCCTTGGGGTGTCTACTTTCTAAAATGGGGTCATTTGGGGGGGTTTTGTGCTATTTTGGCATTTTATGGCCTTCAAAACTGTGATAGGTAGTGAGGAGTGAAATCAAAAATTTGCGCCCTTAGAAATCCTGAAGGCGGTGCTTGGTTTCCGGGGTCCCGTACGTGGCTAGGCTCCTAAAAAGTCCCACACATGTGGTATCCCCGTACTCAGGAGAAGCAGCAGAATGTATTTTGGGGTGCAATTCCACATATAACCATGGCATGTGTGAGCAATATATCATTTAGTGACAACTTTTTGTAATTTTTTTTTTTTGTCATTATTCAATCACTTGGGACAAAAAAAAATATTCAATGGGCTCAACATGCCTCTCAGCAATTTCCTTGGGGTGTCTACTTTCTAAAATGGGGTCATTTGGGGGGGTTTTGTACTGCCCTGTCATTTTAGCACCTCAAGAAATGAGATAGGCAGTCATAAATTAAAAGCTGTGTAAATTCCAGAAAATGTACCCTAGTTTGTAAACGCTATAACTTTTGCGCAAACCGATAAATATACGCTTATTGACATTTTTTTTACTAAAGACATGTGGCTGAATACATTTTGGCCTAAATGTATGACTAAAATTGAGTTTATTCGATTTTTCTTATAACAAAAAGTAGAAAATATCATTTTTTTTCAAAATTTTCGTTTTTTTCCGTTTATATCGCAAAAAATAAAAATCGCAGAGGCAATCAAATACCATTAAAAGAAAGCTCTATTTGTGGGAAGAAAAGGACGCAAATTTCGTTTGGGTACAACATTGCATGTCCGCACAATTTACAGTTAAAGCAGCGCAGTGCAAAATTCAATATTCACCTCTGGTCCTTTAGCTACCAAATGGTCCGGGGCTTAAGTGGTTAATGACAGAGGCGTCCAAAGAAATGTTGATAACAATTGTCATTGACTTATGGTGTGTACAAAGAAACATAAATGTTGTGAATTTGAAAAGCAAAATTCTAAAAAAGAAAAAATACAAATATAAATATTTAAATCCTATTTTGGACATACACTGTATGCCCTATATTAATATTAAACTATGTTAATATTAATAAACATATTGATATTAGTATAAAAACTTAAAGAAATACATACAATTATAAACATTTTGGGATGAACAATAAGAGTCATAGTTATTGCATACATATACAGTGTATATATATATATATATATATATATATATATATATATATACAGTGGGGGTCGAAAGTTTGGGCACCCCAGGTAAAAATGTGCATAACGAAGCCAAGGAAAGATGGAAAAATCTCCAAATGGCATCAAATAACAGATTAGACATTCTTATAATATGTCAAAAAAAGTTAGATTTTATTTCCATCATTTACACTTTCAGAATTACAGAAAACAAAAAAATGGCGTCTGCAAAAGTTTGGGCACCCTGCAGAGTTAGTATCTTGTACTGCCCCCTTTGGCAAGTATCACAGCTTGTAAACGCTTTTTGTAGCCAGCCAAGAGTCTTTCAATTTTTGTTTGAGGTATCTTTGCCCATACTTCCTTACAAAAGTCTTCCAGTTCTTTGAGATTTCTGGGCTGTCTGTCACGCACTGCTCTTTTAAGGTCTATCCATAGGTTTTCAATAATGTTGAGGTCAGGAGATTGTGAAGGCCATGGCAAAACCTTCAGTTTAGGCCTCTTGATGTAATCCCCCGTGGATTTTGAGGTGTGTTTAGGATCATTATCCATTTGTAGAAGCCATCCTCTCTTTAACTTCAGCTTTTTCACAGATGGCATCAAGTTACCATCTAAAATTTGCTGAAATTTTATTGAATCCATTTTTCCTTCTACTCGTGAAATGTTCCCTGTTCCACTGGCTGCAATACAACCCCAAAGCATGATTGATCCACCCCCATGCTTAACAGTTGGACAGAGGTTCTTTTCATTAAATTCTGTGCCCTTTCTTCTCCAAACGTACCTTTGCTCATTCCGGCCAAAAAGTTCTATTTTAACCTCATCGGTCCACAGAACTTGTTTCCCAAATGCCTCAGACTTGTCTATATGTTCATTTGCAAAGTTCAAACGCTGATTTTTGTGGTGAGGACGTAGAAGAGGTTTTCTTCTGATGACTCTTCCATGAAGAGCATATTTGTACAAGTATCTCTTTATAGTGGAATAGTGTACCACAACTCCAGTGTCTGCCAGATCTTTCTGGAGGGATCGTGCAGTCAAACGTGGGTTTTGAATTGCTTTTCTCACAATCCTGCGAACTGTTCTGTCTGATATTTTTCTTAGTCTTCCAGATCTTGCTTTAACTTCCACTGTTCCTGATGACTGCCATTTCTTAATTACATTCCGAACAGAGGATATTGACATCTGAAAACGCTTTGCTATCTTCTTATAGCCTTCTCCAGCTTTGTGACCGTCAACTATTTTCAGTTTCAGTTTTCTAGACAACTGCTCAGAAGAACCCATGGTGCTGATTGTTGGGGCAAGGTCAGATAAGTCTGTTCATTTAAAACCTTTGAGATTGACATCACCTGGTCTTCCCAGACGATGATTGAGAACAATCCATGACACTGGCAGGTCTCAGCTTTGCAAAGGGGGCAGTGCATGCTATAAATTCTGCAGGGTGCCCAAACTTTTGCAGACGCCATTTTTTTGTTTTCTGTAATTTTGAAAGTGTAAATGATGGAAATAAAATCTAACTTTTTTTTGACATATTATAAGGATGTCTAATCTGTAATTTGATGCCATGTGGAGATTTTTCCATCTTTCCTTGGCTTCGTTATGCACATTAATACACATTTTTACCTGGGGTGCCCAAACTTTCGATCCCCACTGTATATATATATATATATATATATATATATATATATATATATATATATATAAAAATATATATATATATATTGTCACATGTCATGTGATCTCCAATACTCCAAAGTATACTATAAGAGTGAAAATTATAAGACAGTGCAGCAACTATGTGTACAATATACAGTACATACTAGATCATGGGGCAGCTTTCTTTATGATAGTGAAAAACATTGGACTAAATAAGTGGATGACTTTGTGTCTACTGTTATCACCATTTCTTAGGGCTCCTCTGACATTTGACCATTCTTCAAAACCTCACCATATGATGTAACACAGCTAAGTTAGTCTGCAATTTAAAAGGGAGAGATGAGGCAGGTTTTATGAAACAAACATTAGAGTGTATAATCTGGGAGACAATGGCCACAAATATTGTACAGCAGCTAGACAGCATGTACGCAACTTAGTTAGACTCCAATAAAAGAGAACAAGACAATTGGCTTCATGACAAGCCAAAAGCTCATATACTGTGCAAGCTAGCTTTGGCATGTGCCAGCCTGGATACCCAATTTTCCTTGGAGTCATGTTTGAGAGTATTAACATTAGCCCTGTACCTAATATAGTCCGAAATTATTTGGTACGGACACTGCCTGAGAGTGCTGCCTGCAGCTGGACCCTGCTGATGTGGTTTAAAAAAAAACTCTGAAAAGCATTGCTGAGGCAGTCACCACTACGATTTCAGGATTTCAGGAATCAGAGGATTGGGAGCACACAGGTTCTCAGAAGTGATCCTGCCACCATCAGAAAACGGGGCACAAAGGTTTTTACACAGCATCTTTTCAAAGTGCTGCTGATTGGGCTCCCTCTAGAATAGTGGTAATGGATCCACCTTTTTAGTCTTTTTAGATGGCAACTAATAGGCAACCCCTGAAACTGGGGTTTTTGCAGGGTTTAATAGATACCACAAATTCTTTGTAACAGTGGGTCCTGAGTCTTTGATGTTGCTGAGAACAACACTGTCCTTAACAATCTTACCCCACCCACATACATCCAAGGTTTGGGAATAGTGGTAGTAGATCTGCCTTTTTAGTTTTTTTAGATGGCAACTAATAGGATGGCCAACTAATAATGGTCTCTAATCCTGATTACATGAAACTGTTTTTTTTTTGCAGGGTTTAATAGATACCACTAATTCGGTTTAACAGAGGGTCCTGAGTAGGGATGAGCTTCGTGTTCGAGTCGAACATACGTTCGACTCGAACATTGGCTGTTCGATCGTTCGACGAAGATCGAACGATTTGGGCCGTTCGCGCCAAATTCGAGTGACGCGAACGGCCCACAATGCACTACGCCATCGCAGTGTCATCCAGGCGCTGTGATTGGCCAAGCATGCACTGTGACCCCGCATGCTTGGCCAATCACAGCGCCGGCAGCGAGGAGAGCAATGATTGGCCACAGGCAGGATGCCTGTGGCCAATTATTGCTGAGGGTGTTTAGTACACGCCCCACACTATAAAAGGCCGCCAGCACGGCGGCCTAGTGTAGTGTGTTCCGGAGCAGGGATAGAGTAGCATAGGCAGGGACAGTGACTGTTATTTCTTTCTTGCTTAACCTGGATTCCTTTAGTTTAGGGAAAGAGAAGGATAGGTAGGGAGAGTGTCAGTGTGTTTTGTGCTTCTGCTATAGTGTGCTTAAAAAAAACATTTATTCTAGGGACAGAAAACTCTAGGTAGGGACAGTGTCAGTTTCTTTCACTCTGCAAGTCCTTGTTTCCAGGGACCTGTAAGGACAGTGAGTTAATTGTCCTTGTGCTATATTGTGCTTAAAAAAAACATTTATTCTAGGGACAGAAAACTCTAGGTAGGGACAGTGTCAGTTTCTTTCACTCTGCAAGTCCTTGTTTCCAGGGACCTGTAAGGACAGTGAGTTAATTGTCCTTGTGCTATATTGTGATTAAAAAAAACATTTATTCTAGGGACAGAAAACTCTAGGTAGGGACAGTGTCAGTTTCTTTCACTCTGCAAGTCCTTGTTTCCAGGGACCTGTAAGGACAGTGAGTTAATTTTCCTTGTGCTATATTGTGATTAAAAAAAACATTTTTTCTAGGGACAGAAAACTGTAGGTAGGGAGAGTGTTTTTTTTCTTTCACTCTGCAAGTCCTTGTTTCCAGGGACCTGTAAGGACAGTGAGTTAATTGTCCTTGTGCTATATTGTGCTTAAAAAAAACATTTATTCTAGGGACAGAAAACTCTAGGTAGGGACAGTGTCAGTTTCTTTCACTCTGCAAGTCCTTGTTTCCAGGGACCTGTAAGGACAGTGAGTTAATTGTCCTTGTGCTATATTGTGATTAAAAAAAACATTTATTCTAGGGACAGAAAACTCTAGGTAGGGACAGTGTCAGTTTCTTTCACTCTGCAAGTCCTTGTTTCCAGGGACCTGTAAGGACAGTGAGTTAATTTTCCTTGTGCTATATTGTGATTAAAAAAAACATTTTTTCTAGGGACAGAAAACTGTAGGTAGGGAGAGTGTTTTTTTTCTTTCACTCTGCAAGTCCTTGTTTCCAGGGACCTGTAAGGACAGTGAGTTAATTGTCCTTGTGCTATATTGTGCTTAAAAAAAACATTTATTCTAGGGACAGAAAACTCTAGGTAGGGACAGTGTCAGTTTCTTTCACTCTGCAAGTCCTTGTTTCCAGGGACCTGTAAGGACAGTGAGTTAATTGTCCTTGTGCTATATTGTGATTAAAAAAAACATTTATTCTAGGGACAGAAAACTCTAGGTAGGGACAGTGTCAGTTTCTTTCACTCTGCAAGTCCTTGTTTCCAGGGACCTGTAAGGACAGTGAGTTAATTTTCCTTGTGCTATATTGTGATTAAAAAAAACATTTTTTCTAGGGACAGAAAACTGTAGGTAGGGAGAGTGTTTTTTTTCTTTCACTCTGCAAGTCCTTGTTTCCAGGGACCTGTAAGGACAGTGAGTTAATTGTCCTTGTGCTATATTGTGCTTAAAAAAAACATTTATTCTAGGGACAGAAAACTCTAGGTAGGGACAGTGTCAGTTTCTTTCACTCTGCAAGTCCTTGTTTCCAGGGACCTGTAAGGACAGTGAGTTAATTTTCCTTGTGCTATATTGTGATTAAAAAAAACATTTATTCTAGGGACAGAAAACTCTAGGTAGGGACAGTGTCAGTTTCTTTCACTCTGCAAGTCCTTGTTTCCAGGGACCTGTAAGGACAGTGAGTTAATTTTCCTTGTGCTATATTGTGATTAAAAAAAACATTTATTCTAGGGACAGAAAACTCTAGGTAGGGACAGTGTCAGTTTCTTTCACTCTGCAAGTCCTTGTTTCCAGGGACCTGTAAGGACAGTGAGTTAATTGTCCTTGTGCTATATTGTGCTTAAAAAAAACATTTATTCTAGGGACAGAAAACTCTAGGTAGGGACAGTGTCAGTTTCTTTCACTCTGCAAGTCCTTGTTTCCAGGGACCTGTAAGGACAGTGAGTTAATTGTCCTTGTGCTATATTGTGATTAAAAAAAACATTTATTCTAGGGACAGAAAACTCTAGGTAGGGACAGTGTCAGTTTCTTTCACTCTGCAAGTCCTTGTTTCCAGGGACCTGTAAGGACAGTGAGTTAATTTTCCTTGTGCTATATTGTGATTAAAAAAAACATTTTTTCTAGGGACAGAAAACTGTAGGTAGGGAGAGTGTTTTTTTTCTTTCACTCTGCAAGTCCTTGTTTCCAGGGACCTGTAAGGACAGTGAGTTAATTGTCCTTGTGCTATATTGTGCTTAAAAAAAACATTTATTCTAGGGACAGAAAACTCTAGGTAGGGACAGTGTCAGTTTCTTTCACTCTGCAAGTCCTTGTTTCCAGGGACCTGTAAGGACAGTGAGTTAATTGTCCTTGTGCTATATTGTGATTAAAAAAAACATTTATTCTAGGGACAGAAAACTCTAGGTAGGGACAGTGTCAGTTTCTTTCACTCTGCAAGTCCTTGTTTCCAGGGACCTGTAAGGACAGTGAGTTAATTTTCCTTGTGCTATATTGTGATTAAAAAAAACATTTTTTCTAGGGACAGAAAACTGTAGGTAGGGAGAGTGTTTTTTTTCTTTCACTCTGCAAGTCCTTGTTTCCAGGGACCTGTAAGGACAGTGAGTTAATTGTCCTTGTGCTATATTGTGCTTAAAAAAAACATTTATTCTAGGGACAGAAAACTCTAGGTAGGGACAGTGTCAGTTTCTTTCACTCTGCAAGTCCTTGTTTCCAGGGACCTGTAAGGACAGTGAGTTAATTTTCCTTGTGCTATATTGTGATTAAAAAAAACATTTATTCTAGGGACAGAAAACTCTAGGTAGGGACAGTGTCAGTTTCTTTCACTCTGCAAGTCCTTGTTTCCAGGGACCTGTAAGGACAGTGAGTTAATTTTCCTTGTGCTATATTGTGATTAAAAAAAACATTTATTCTAGGGACAGAAAACTCTAGGTAGGGACAGTGTCAGTTTCTTTCACTCTGCAAGTCCTTGTTTCCAGGGACCTGTAAGGACAGTGAGTTAATTGTCCTTGTGCTATATTGTGCTTAAAAAAAACATTTATTCTAGGGACAGAAAACTCTAGGTAGGGACAGTGTCAGTTTCTTTCACTCTGCAAGTCCTTGTTTCCAGGGACCTGTAAGGACAGTGAGTTAATTGTCCTTGTGCTATATTGTGATTAAAAAAAACATTTATTCTAGGGACAGAAAACTCTAGGTAGGGACAGTGTCAGTTTCTTTCACTCTGCAAGTCCTTGTTTCCAGGGACCTGTAAGGACAGTGAGTTAATTTTCCTTGTGCTATATTGTGATTAAAAAAAACATTTTTTCTAGGGACAGAAAACTGTAGGTAGGGAGAGTGTTTTTTTTCTTTCACTCTGCAAGTCCTTGTTTCCAGGGACCTGTAAGGACAGTGAGTTAATTGTCCTTGTGCTATATTGTGCTTAAAAAAAAACATTTATTCTAGGGACAGAAAACTCTAGGTAGGGACAGTGTCAGTTTCTTTCACTCTGCAAGTCCTTGTTTCCAGGGACCTGTAAGGACAGTGAGTTAATTGTCCTTGTGCTATATTGTGATTAAAAAAAACATTTATTCTAGGGACAGAAAACTCTAGGTAGGGACAGTGTCAGTTTCTTTCACTCTGCAAGTCCTTGTTTCCAGGGACCTGTAAGGACAGTGAGTTAATTTTCCTTGTGCTATATTGTGATTAAAAAAAACATTTTTTCTAGGGACAGAAAACTGTAGGTAGGGAGAGTGTTTTTTTTCTTTCACTCTGCAAGTCCTTGTTTCCAGGGACCTGTAAGGACAGTGAGTTAATTGTCCTTGTGCTATATTGTGCTTAAAAAAAACATTTATTCTAGGGACAGAAAACTCTAGGTAGGGACAGTGTCAGTTTCTTTCACTCTGCAAGTCCTTGTTTCCAGGGACCTGTAAGGACAGTGAGTTAATTGTCCTTGTGCTATATTGTGATTAAAAAAAACATTTATTCTAGGGACAGAAAACTCTAGGTAGGGACAGTGTCAGTTTCTTTCACTCTGCAAGTCCTTGTTTCCAGGGACCTGTAAGGACAGTGAGTTAATTTTCCTTGTGCTATATTGTGATTAAAAAAAACATTTTTTCTAGGGACAGAAAACTGTAGGTAGGGAGAGTGTTTTTTTTCTTTCACTCTGCAAGTCCTTGTTTCCAGGGACCTGTAAGGACAGTGAGTTAATTGTCCTTGTGCTATATTGTGCTTAAAAAAAACATTTATTCTAGGGACAGAAAACTCTAGGTAGGGACAGTGTCAGTTTCTTTCACTCTGCAAGTCCTTGTTTCCAGGGACCTGTAAGGACAGTGAGTTAATTTTCCTTGTGCTATATTGTGATTAAAAAAAACATTTATTCTAGGGACAGAAAACTCTAGGTAGGGACAGTGTCAGTTTCTTTCACTCTGCAAGTCCTTGTTTCCAGGGACCTGTAAGGACAGTGAGTTAATTTTCCTTGTGCTATATTGTGATTAAAAAAAACATTTTTTCTAGGGACAGAAAACTGTAGGTAGGGAGAGTGTTTTTTTTCTTTCACTCTGCAAGTCCTTGTTTCCAGGGACCTGTAAGGACAGTGAGTTAATTGTCCTTGTGCTATATTGTGCTTAAAAAAAACATTTATTCTAGGGACAGAAAACTCTAGGTAGGGACAGTGTCAGTTTCTTTCACTCTGCAAGTCCTTGTTTCCAGGGACCTGTAAGGACAGTGAGTTAATTGTCCTTGTGCTATATTGTGATTAAAAAAAACATTTATTCTAGGGACAGAAAACTCTAGGTAGGGACAGTGTCAGTTTCTTTCACTCTGCAAGTCCTTGTTTCCAGGGACCTGTAAGGACAGTGAGTTAATTTTCCTTGTGCTATATTGTGATTAAAAAAAACATTTTTTCTAGGGACAGAAAACTGTAGGTAGGGAGAGTGTTTTTTTTCTTTCACTCTGCAAGTCCTTGTTTCCAGGGACCTGTAAGGACAGTGAGTTAATTGTCCTTGTGCTATATTGTGCTTAAAAAAAACATTTATTCTAGGGACAGAAAACTCTAGGTAGGGACAGTGTCAGTTTCTTTCACTCTGCAAGTCCTTGTTTCCAGGGACCTGTAAGGACAGTGAGTTAATTTTCCTTGTGCTATATTGTGATTAAAAAAAACATTTTTTCTAGGGACAGAAAACTGTAGGTAGGGAGAGTGTTTTTTTTCTTTCACTCTGCAAGTCCTTGTTTCCAGGGACCTGTAAGGACAGTGAGTTAATTGTCCTTGTGCTATATTGTGCTTAAAAAAAACATTTATTCTAGGGACAGAAAACTCTAGGTAGGGACAGTGTCAGTTTCTTTCACTCTGCAAGTCCTTGTTTCCAGGGACCTGTAAGGACAGTGAGTTAATTTTCCTTGTGCTATATTGTGATTAAAAAAAACATTTTTTCTAGGGACAGAAAACTGTAGGTAGGGAGAGTGTTTTTTTTCTTTCACTCTGCAAGTCCTTGTTTCCAGGGACCTGTAAGGACAGTGAGTTAATTTTCCTTGTGCTATATTGTGATTAAAAAAAACATTTTTTCTAGGGACAGAAAACTGTAGGTAGGGAGAGTGTTTTTTTTCTTTCACTCTGCAAGTCCTTGTTTCCAGGGACCTGTAAGGACAGTGAGTTAATTGTCCTTGTGCTATATTGTGCTTAAAAAAAACATTTTTTCTAGGGACAGAAAACTGTAGGTAGGGAGAGTGTTTTTTTTTTTTCACTCTGCAAGTCCTTGTTTCCAGGGACCTGTAAGGACAGTGAGTTAATTGTCCTTGTGCTATATTGTGCTTAAAAAAAACATTTATTCTAGGGACAGAAAACTCTAGGTAGGGACAGTGTCAGTTTCTTTCACTCTGCAAGTCCTTGTTTCCAGGGACCTGGAGAGACATTGAGTGAATTGTCCTTGTGCTATATTGTGATTAAAAAAAACATTTATTCTAGGGACAGAAAACTCTAGGTAGGGACAGTGTCAGTTTCTTTCACTGTGAAAGTCCTTGTTTCAAGGGACAGAGAAGGACACCTGAAGGTAGCCCTTATTGCTTTTTTCCCATCTCCCTGCAGGCCATCTATTAGAATGTCTGGAAGGCAAACAAGGAGAGGCAGACAGTCAGGAGGCAATAAAAGAGGGCAAGCAGGCTCTGTGTCTGGGGGCAACAGTGCTGGTCGTGGACGCGGTGCATTGTCATCAGCACATGGCCATGGGACACGCTTGTCCTTCTTTTCGGCAGCTGGACATGTTGAGCCACATCATGCCGAAGACTTGGTAGAGTGGATGACCAAGCCCTCCTCCTCCTCCTCATCCTCTCTCACCCAGGCTCAGGGTACTGGAAAAGCAGCTGCCAAAGCGTCGTCTTCCCTGGTATCAATGTCAGACAAATCATCAGTCACTCCTTCCCTAGACCCACCATGTCCTCCTCCTGAGGAGTCCCCCGAACTGTTTCAGCACAGTGTTGGGTACATGCTCCAGGAGGATGCCCAGCGTTTCGAAGGGTCTGATGATGAAACCCAGCTAGAGGAAGGCAGTAGCGTGAGAGCAGACAGAGGGGATGCTCAAGAAGGACACCAATCTGGCAGTCATGTTCCAGCAGCTGCAGCATACTGCCAGATTGGCTCCAGTGATGAGGAGGGAGGGGATGATGAGGTCAATGACTCCACGTGGGTGCCTAATAGGAGAGAGGAGGAGGAGGAGGATGAGGAGGAGGCACATCTCCAACGAGGCAGGATGCCCTTTGGTGGCCAGCGTAAGGGCAGTACACCGACGGAATCACACCGCAGAGCTCCGCCTGTGCAGGGCGCTGCCTCTGCCCGTCATTCAAAAAGTTCTTTGGTGTGGGCCTTTTTTGAGGCTAGTGCATCAGATCGCACAGCTGCTGTTTGCAACATATGTCTCAAGCGTATATCGCGTGGCCAAAACATCAGCCGCTTGGGTACCACATGCCTGACCAGACATATGTTGACCTGCCATGCAGCTCGTTGGCAAGCCTACCTCAAAGACCCACACCAAAGAACCAAGCGGACCTCTCCTTGCACCGCATCAGCTGGGATCTCCAACCCCACTATAACTTCAGTCCTCTCTGAAACATGCACTGAGAGGAATGAAGGTGTAGAATTAGGTGTGTCACAGCCAAGTACTTGCGCCCACTCTGCTAGCAGTACACCGACGTCCGATTCTAGCAGGCAAATTTCCCTGCCCCAGCTGCTGGACCGTCGAAAGAAGTTCACTCCCAGCCATCCACATGCCCAGCGGTTGAATGCTAGCTTGGCTAAATTGCTAGCGCTTCAACTGCTGCCTTTTCAGTTGGTAGACTCGGCCCCCTTCCGTGAGTTTGTGCAATGTGCGGTTCCTCAGTGGCAGGTTCCCAAACGCCACTTTTTCTCACGGAAGGCTATTCCGGCTCTCTACCGGCATGTGGAAGGCAATGTCTTGGCCTCGCTGGACAGGGCGGTCAGCGGTAAGGTGCATATTACCGCTGACTCATGGTCCAGCAGGCATGGACAGGGACGTTACCTTTCTTTCACGGCCCATTGGGTCACTCTTTTGGCAGCTGGGAAGGATTCAGGACAAGGTGCAGTAGTGTTGGAGGTTGTCCCACCGCCACGCCTCCAAAATGCTACTACTGGTTGTGACACACCTCTCTCCTCCACCCCCTCCTCTTCTTCTTCCTCCATGGCCTCTTCCTGTGGTTTGTCCTATGAACCAGCGGTGCTCCGTAGCCGTTCACGGGGCTACGCAAGTACGCAGGCAAAAAGATGCCATGCCGTGCTTGCGCTGGTGTGTTTGGGGGACAGAAGCCACACTGGGGCAGAGGTCCTGTCTGCTCTGCAGGGCCAGGCCGAGAGGTGGTTGACGCCACGCCAGCTTAAGCCAGGAATGGTGGTTTGCGACAATGGCACCAACCTCCTCTCCGCCCTCCGACAGGGACAACTGACCCATGTGCCCTGTGTGGCTCACGTCCTTAACCTGGTGGTGCAGCGCTTCTTGGGCAGGTACCCGGGCTTACAGGATGTCCTGAGGCAGGCCAGGAAAGTCTGTGTGCATTTCCGCAGATCTTATAATGCCAGTGCTCGCCTGGCTGAGCTGCAAAAGGAGTTGAACCTGCCCAAGAACCGCCTTATATGTGACATGCCCACCAGGTGGAACTCAACGTTGGCCATGCTGCAGCGGCTGCACACGCAGCAGAGGGCCATCAATGAGTACCTGTGCGACTACGGCACCAGGACAGGGTCAGGGGAGCTTGGTTTTTTTTCTCCACGCCAGTGGGGCATGATCAGGGATGCATGCACTGTCCTGGCACCATTTGAGGAGGCCACGAGGATGGTGAGCAGTGACAGTGCATGCATCAGTGACACTGTACCTCTTGTCCACCTGTTGGAGCACACGCTGCGTGGAATAATGGACAGGGCACTTGAGGCAGAACAGAGGCAGGAAGAGGAGGACTTCCTTGCCTCTCAAGGCCCCCTTTACCCAGACAGTGTTCCTTCTGTCCCACCCATCGCACAGGAAGAGGAGGAGGAGGAGGAGGAGGAGGAGGAGGAGGATTGTGTCAGCATGGAGGTGGAGGCTGGCACTCAGCATCATCAGCAGCAGTCTTTTAGGGATGATTTACAGTCCCAAGAAACCAGTGGACTTGTACGTGGCTGGGAGGAGGTGGCTGCGGATCATGTCGTCCTTAGTGACCCAGAGGACTCCGGAGCGAATGCCTCAGCAAACCTACGCTGCATGGCCTCCCTGATCCTGCAAAGTCTGCGGAAGGATCCTCGTATTCTTCGGATCAAGGAGAGGGACCATTACTGGCTGGCCACTCTCCTTGATCCACGGTACAAGGGTAAGGTTGCGGACCTTATGTTACCGTCGCAGAGGGAGCAGAGGATGAGACAACTCCGGGAGGCCTTGCAGAAAGGTCTGTGCAACGCGTTCCCAGAGACTGGGAGGTTGCAAACTCCTGGTCCTGGACAACGAGTTGCTGAGGCTTCGGCCAGTCAAAGAAGGAGCGGTGGGGAAGGTGGCCGTCTGACCGATGCGTTCAGACAATTCTTTAGTCCGCAGCCCCAAAGTATGATCGGTTCCAGCAACCATCGCCAGCGTCTGATAAACATGGTGCAGGAATATCTAGGGGCAAGGTCAGACTTGGACACCTTCCCCACCGAAAATCCTCTGGCTTACTGGGTCTTGAGGATGGATCACTGGCCAGAGCTTGCACAGTATGCAATTGAGCTACTGGCCTGTCCTGCATCCAGCGTTCTTTCGGAACGCACATTCAGTGCTGCTGGAGGATTTGTCACGGATCACAGGGTGCGCCTGTCCACCGACTCGGTTGATCGACTGACTTTCATCAAGATGAACCAGTCTTGGATCACCACCAGCTACCACACACCTGATGCTGATATAACAGACTAATTGATTTTAAAATGTCACATCCCTTCAAGACTGATGCTGATGCTGAGTGCCTGTGCTGTTATGTTGACTGGCTATCCTCCTCCTCCGAGTCCTCAATGATACGATTGATGATGATAGCTTGGAAGATCATTTTTGTTTATGGGTGCCGCCACCAGTGCCTAACGCCCAATTTTTCAGCCCCTGTTTAACAGGGGCGTGTAATTACAATTTTTGAAGCAATACTTTGCAACAGGGCTCATTGCTGTGCTCCAAGTACAGTATCTGTGAGGAGTTGCAGTGTTGTGCCACCAGTGCCTAAGGCCCAATTTTTCAGCCCCTGTTTAACAGGGGCGTGTCATTACAATTTTTGAAGCAATACTTTGCAACAGGGCTCATTGCTGTGCTCCAAGTACAGTATCTGTGAAGGGTTGCAGTGTTGTGCCACCAGTGCCTAAGGCCCAATTTTTCAGCCCCTGTTCAACAGGGGCATGTAATTACAATTCTTGATCTAATAATTCACAGCAGGGCCCATTGCTGCACCCACCAAGAGTAACTGTCAGGGCTTACAGTGTTGTGGCACCAGCACCACCATCAAAGGCCCAATTTTTACTACCACTGTTCAACAATTATATGTAATTAAAATTCCTGATATAATAGTTGACAGCAGGGCGTTCCAGCACCAACCAAGAGTAACTGTGAGTGCTTACAGTGTTGTGCCAACACCAACAACTAAGGGGCCTATTTCTGCAGAGTATATACGGCAGGTCCCTACTTTCAAACATCCAACTTACAAACGACTCCTACTTGCAAACGCAAGAAGACAACAGGAAGTGAGAGGAAATCTACCACTAGGAAGGAAAATTCTCTCCTGTAAGAATAAATATGGGAGAAAGGTGTCTCCTCTGTACTGATGCTTTATCAGCAATCCTTGTTTCAAGAAAAACACCACATTTCAAAAACAGTTGTCATTAGGACGGAAAGTGAGGTGAAATGTTCTGAACAGGGGCACAGACAGCAAAACAAATGTTACAGGGGTGATAACCCTTACCTATGTTTTCCAAAAAGTTTAAAAATAGATTTTTGGTCTGGAGCTACACTTCAACAATGTACCTGTTCAAAATTACAAACAGATTCTACATAAGAACAAACCTACAGTCCCTGTCTTGTATGCACCGCCTGTATACGGCTGTTCTGAGTATATAGGGCCTTTTTTATTTTATGTGCGGGGTTCCCCTTAATATCCATACAAGACCCAAAGGGGCTGGTAATGGGCTGGGGTAGGGGGGGGGTCATGGGGTAGCTATGCCATTTTTCTTAAAGATTTTCATCCATATTACCGGGACCAGACATTACATTAAAGCCGCAAGCAGTTTTAAATGGCTTTTTTTTCCTTTAGAAGTGTCATTTTGTGCAGGGACAGTTCTAAACACGGGAAACACGTGGCACTTCACAGGCATACTTTAGACACCCCCCAGGTACGATATTTAAAGGAATATTTGACTTTTTTTTTTTCACTTTATGCATCATTAAAATGACTGCTCCCGGAAAACGACCGTTTTTAAAACTTATTTTTGCATTGATACATGTCCCCTGGTGCAGAACCCGGGTTCCCAAACCCTTTTTAGGACAATAACATGCATAATAGTTTTTATAATTAGCACTTTAGAATTCGAACGTTCGCATCCATTGTATTTAATAGGGTTCTAATGTTCGTTCGAACTTTCGGTCCGTTCGCGGGTTCTGGTGCGAACCGAACCCGGGGGTGTTCGGCTCATCACTAGTCCTGAGTCTTTGATGTTGCTGAGAACAACACTGTCCTCAATAATCTTACCCCCAGCCACATACACCTGAGGTTTCCTCCTCCTCTTCACTGCCTGCACACAAATCTCCTCCAACTTCCTCAGCTTCCTGTTGCAACTGCCTTATAGGGATGGAGGCAGTAGGCAAAGGTTCCTGCTGACCTTGAGACAGCAGAAACTCCTTCTTGTCCCCCATTCCGCCAGAGCTCAACCCACTGTGTGTGCTCCAGGAGGAGCACAAGAGGGGTTGTATCTCACATCATCACTTACAATTTTGGTCACCTCTTCAAAAGGTACCAAAATGCAACACGAATCTTGAATCTATGCTATATTTCTGCCAGTTGAGTCATTGCATGTGACTTCCTTAAGTGGCCACAAACCCTTCTGTCCTGAAAAGGAGCCTTTTGTATGTACTTTTTCTATGGTGTCAGTTTTTTAAATGTGGTTACTTTGGCTTTACACACATGTATTTGTATTGTCGCTCAGAATGTTTTTAGCTTTTCTTATCAAGACAAGAGGAGAGCTGATCACACCACCCTACACCTGTGCGGGGTTGGAGTGTCCGCTACTTAAAGGTTCGGTAGGTCAGTCTTCCTTTGGGTTTTGAAGAAGCACAATGTATGTGTGAAACATTGTCACCCCTTGGTCCATTGTTTTAGTCCAGGTGGCAGTCTTTTTTTAATTGACCTGTTGGACGGATGTTGGTGTGCAGCTCATTTTTCTCACTTGGTCTACATGTTCACAGTTGTGAGTCAGAGCTAGCACCCAGCCCTTCCTTTTTGGTGAAATATTATACTCACCTGGAGCAGCGATCTGTCTCATAACTCCTTCTTGTCCCCCATTCCACCAGAGCTCAACCCACTCAGTGTGTGCGCCAGGAGAAGAGTTGCATCTCACATCATCACTTACAATTTTGGTCACCTCTTCAAAGGGTAACAAAATGCAGCAATAATCTTGAATATATGCTATATTTCTGCCAGTTGAGTCATTGCATGTGACTTCCTTAAGTGGCCACAAACCCTTCTGTCCTGAAAAAGAGCCACCTGGAAGCCAGGCCCTTAAAGTGGTTGTAAAGTCATACGTTTTTTTATATCTTAATGCATTTTAAGATAAAAAAGCCTTCTGTGTGCAACAGTCCCCCTCGGCCCTCCTAATACCGAGCACCATCTCTGTCCAGCGATCTCCACGAGTGTATCAGCCATCCGAGACTCTCCCACCTGATTGGCATAAACACAGCTGTGCCATTGGCTCCCACTGCTGTCAATCAAAGTCAGTTAACCATTCAGGAGAGAGAGGGGGCGGGGCCGAAATGCAGCTATGTATCTGAATGGACACATTAAGCTGCAGCCAGCTCGGGTGCCCCCATTGCAAGCTGCTTGCTGTGGGGGCACTCATCAGGAGGGAGGGGCCAGGAGCACAGAAGAGGGACCAAAAAGAGGAGGATCTGGGCTGCTCTGTGGAAATCCACTGCAACAGAACAGGTAAGTTTGACATGCTTGTTATTTTTATAGAAAAAAAGAACAAGACTTTACCATCACTTTAAGGGAGCTGCACCACCTGGATGTGTGCATATGCCAGACAGGGTACATTTGTAATTTTTCCCAGGCAATGGGGCTTCCAGCAGATAAGTGCTATTGTCACACATGATTTTGTCTGGCTGTAGATGACTACCCATTCACCCAAAAAGTAGTGTAATGTGACAAAAGACAATAGCCAGTTTTGACAAGTTCTTTATTAAAAATGTCTTCTTCTTCCTCTGCTTCTTCTTCCTCCGGTCTTCCTCCGGCTTCTCCTTCCCTGCTTCTCCCTCTGGTCTTCTCCTTCTTCCTTCAGTCTTCCTCCAGCTTCTTTTTCCCCACTTCTTCATCCTCTGGTCTTCTCCTTCTTCGTCCTCCGCCACCGCTGCTGCCGCTGACCTGCTGAAGATTAAAAAAATGAACCTTCTCCGCTGATGCGATGGGGCGGATGATGTCATTCAGAGACCCTGCCCCTTGTGATTTCACCATCCAGGGCAAGATGGGTCAGTGATGTCACAAGGGGGAGTGGTCTCTGGATGATGCCATCTGGTTGCCATGCAGCATAGTAATATATGGCATATAAGCAATGGAAGCTGACAGATCGGGGGGCCGCAGCATCATAGGAGGGTCATTTTTGGATCCTCAGCAGGTCGGTGGCGGGAGCGGCGGCGGAGGGAGAAGAAGACCGGAAGAAGAAGTGGTGGAAGAAGAAGCCAGAGGAAGACCGAAGAAAGAAGGAGAGGACCAGAGGAAGAAGCAGGGAAGGAGAAGCCGGAGGAAGACCGGAGGAAGAAACGGAGAAAGAAGAAGACATTTTAAATAAAGGACTTGTCAAAAACTGGCTATTGTCTTTTGTCAAATTACACTACTTTTTTGGTGAATGGGTAGTGGTACGATGTACCCGATAACCATTCACATAGGGGGCAGGATCTAGGGGCCCCCTTGTTAAAGGGGGCTTCCAGATTCTGATAAGCCCTCCCACCCGCAGACCCCGACAACCACAGGCCAGGGTTGTCATGAAGAGGCTCTCGCCCCATCAACATGGGGACAAGGTGTTTGAGGGGACCCCAAAGCACCCTCCCCATGTTGAGGGCATGCAGCCTGGTATGGTTCAGGAGGGGGGGCACTCACCCCTCTCTTTTCCTGACCTCCAGGCTGCATGCTTGCATAAAGGTCTGGTATGGATTTTAGGGGGGACCCTACGTCATTTTTTTGGGGAATATTGGCATTGAGTTCCCCTTAAAATCCATACCAGACCCAAAGGGCCTGGTATGGACTGGAGGGAAGGGGGGGACCGCACGCCATTGTTTGTCTTGATTTTTGAATAGACGGTTTTTGGGGAATTCCACAACATAATATTATTGAATACTTACATACTGTATCATTGCATGCATTTGAAGAGTTAAATTAACCAAACTTATGTGCATTAGCTAATTATGCTGCTGCGTACAATGCAACTTTTCACTAGGTGAAACCATCGGTGGGATTTGAACCCAAGGCTTGAACCTTTGAAGGTAGCAAGTCATACCACTATGCTACAGGGCTGAGCACATAACATAAAATTTTGCATTTGAGGCATTCAAATTATGGTAACAACCATGCTCATGTGTTAGGCATTGGCCCATTGTCAGCATATGCTGCTGATTAAGATGTAAGCTTTGCGCTTTTTATTTTCACAGTATATAGCTGGTTGCTAAGCAAGGAGCTGGGAAGCTGGCCGCCACAACCTTAATAACCGATGCGTCATCAGCTGCTAGTGGGGTTCCCCGCTGACAGTTGAATGTACAAAAAAATGATAATAATTGGCATAAAAAAAAAGAATTGCGAAAAAAAAACGGCGTGGGGTCCATACCAGGCCCTTCGAGTCTAGTATATATCCAAGGGGACCCCCCCAACGCCAATTTTTTTCTTCTTCCAAAGCCGTCTCTCCCACCGCCATCTTCTCCTGGTGCTGCCTCTTGCCGCCATCTTCTCCTGGTGCTATCTCTATCACCGCCATCTTCTCCTGGTACTGCTGTCTCTCTCGCCGCCATATTCTCCTGGTGCTGTCTCTCTCGCCGGCATTTTCTGTCACCATCTTCTCACACCGCCTACTTCTCCCGCTGCTGTGTTTTTCCTCACTGCGGTCTTCTACTATTGTGTTGTCATCCGCTGTCTGGCATGTCTTACATAGCCATGGGGGCGTTGCCATCCAATGACATTGCTCGGAGAGCCTGTCCCCTTTTTTTTATATTAGCGGGTAACCTACGCTGAGGAAGAACACAGCAGCGGGAGAAGACGGCCGCAGAAATGATGCGGTGGGAGTAACGGTGCCAGGAGGAGACGGCGACAGAAGATGGTGGCGAGAGAGACAGCACCAAGAGAAAATGGCGACGTGAGAGATGGCTCAGGGAAAAGACATCTCACAGCTATTTTACAATAAAGGACATGTCAAAAACCTTCTCTTGCATTTTTTTTACATTTCAGTTATTTTTTTAGGGAATGGGTAGGGGTACGATGTACCCGATACCCATTCACATAGATAAGCCCCCCCACCGACCACACCCACAGACCCATTCACATAGATAAGCCCCCCACCCATCCCACCCACAGACCCAGACAACCAATGGTCAGGGTTGTTGGGAAGAGGCCCTTGTCCCCATCAACATGGAGACAACGTGCTTTGGGGGACCCCAAGTTGAGGGCTTGTGGATGCTCGCTCGTCCCCCCCATCCTAACTTCCAGTCTGCATGCTCGGAAAAGGGTCTGGTCTGGTATGGATTTGGGGGGACCCTACGCCATTTTTTTTTACATTTTGCGTTGAGTTTCCCTTAAAACCCATACCAGACTCAAAGGGCTTGGTATGGATTTTGGGGGAAACCCCACACCAAATTCTTTGCGAACAATCATTTTTGGGGTATTTTTTTCTTAATTTGGTGCTTAGAGAGAATTCACATTTAGTTGACATATTTCATGGCTTACCTAGTCCACAAAATAATTAGTAGAGTCCTGAATTTCAGCTTTTGAGCAGAGTTTGAGGGGTTTTCTTACCTCTCCCCCATTACAATTTCTACTCAAGGACTTGCACAACAAAATACTTTTATATGTTAGATTATAAACTAGATTTAATACAGATTGGAAGGGGTATGAATTGTTTGCACTTATAAAATATGTATTTTGAGTCTTTAAGAATCAAACTTAAAGCAAAAAACAATCAACTTTTTATTTCAACATTATGTGAGGGGGTTAGCTCGGCAGCGGGTGTGTGTGACCCCCGGGATGGGCTCCCCACACAAAAACAGGCCCAGCAAACGGAGGTTGTGGTTTTCAAAATCAAAAAAAAGGGTGCGGTTTATTTTCTATTTACAGTGACAAAACACAGCAAAGCCAAAAGAAACATATAAACAAA
Organism: Rana muscosa; assembly: GCA_029206835.1. Classification (NCBI taxonomy): domain Eukaryota; kingdom Metazoa; phylum Chordata; class Amphibia; order Anura; family Ranidae; genus Rana; species Rana muscosa. The sequence goes on along the minus strand of CM055116.1, from coordinate 344,973,637 downwards.
ATAAATCCTGGTCAACTTGACCTCTGACTAAACATACAGGTTTCCTAACTAACAACTGGGATCAGCCTAGTGCTGTCCTAGTCCCTAAGTCCCTGGTTTTAAATGTCCAAGCAAATAGCCACACAGGCTTTGTCTCACCGCACAGGGGTTCACTCTCCCTAGACAGTCCACACAGGTCTGGGTCCAGGCATGAGCTAACACCTAATGAATCTGGGAGTTTTTATCGAGGCCATAAACGAACTGACAGGCTTCAGCTGGCCTCATCAACTCCCTGCCTGCACGACGCCCAGCCCTCTCCCTAGAGGTATGAGTCATCCATGAGCCCACTAGCCTTAGCTGGGCTTATACAACTCTCCACCTAGTTGTATAAGTCGGCGTAAAGCCTGAATCTGGGCAAAATATATCTACCCCCCTGGATGCAACCAGGTGACTTTACCTTCCTGCTGTCACATACCCCCCCCTCTTGTTTTAACCTCGGGGTTGGAACACCAGCAATCAGGCATTCATGTACTCGAGACAAAGCATCCACATTCCCCATTTGAACGCCAGGGCGATGCTTTACTGTGAAGTTGAATTCCTGGAGGGCCAGGAACCACCTATTCACTCTTCTATTTGTTTCCTTGTTTTGAGCCATCCACTTTAACGGAGCGTGATCCGTAACCATGTCAAAGTGCCTACCTAGCAGGTAGTACCGAAGGGAATCTAGAGCCCACTTCACCGCTAAACACTCCTTTTCAACGGTGGCGTAATTTACCTCATGGGACTTCAACTTCCTGCTGAGGTAAATGACTGGGTGCTCTTCCCCGTTCCAGACCTGGGACAATACTGCTCCTAACCCCACATCTGACGCATCACTTTGTACGACAAAGTCTTTAGAGAAGTCGGGTGAGTACAACACTGGCTGGCTACATAAGGCTTGTTTCAAGAATTGGAATGCTGCCTCAGCCTCGGGGGTCCATTTAATCATGACCGACCCTTTCCCCTTCGTTAGGTTGGTTAGGGGCACAGCCTTAGAAGCAAAGTGGGGAATGAATCGCCGATAATACCCAGCGATTCCCAGAAAGGCTCGTACCTGCTTCTTGCTGTTGGGACGTGGCCAACTCTGGATGGCCTCGACTTTGTTGAGTTGGGGTTTTATTACTCCCCTCCCAATGGTGTACCCAAGATATTTGGCCTCCTCCTGCCCAATGGTACACTTCTTGGGGTTAGCCGTAAACCCCGCTTCCCGAACAGAGTCCAGGACTGCTTGCACTTTTGGCAGATGTGAGGCCCAATCTGTGCTATGGACAATTACGTCATCCAGGTAAGCCGCAGCATACTTCCGATGGGGCCTCAGCATCTGGTCCATTTTCCGCTGGAATGTGGCCGGCGCATTCTGTAACCCGAACGGCATTCTTTTATATTGGAACGCCCCGTCTGGGGTTACAAATGCGGTTTTCTCTTTGGCCAATTTGGCCAGGGGGATTTGCCAATACCCTTTTGTGAGGTCAAGAGTCGTCATGTATCGGGCTGTTCCCAGCCGGTCGATCAACTCATCTATACGTGGCATGGGGTAGGTGTCAAATTTTGTAACTTTGTTCAACTGACGAAAATCGTTACAAAATCGCCAGCTCCCATCCGGTTTAGGCACCAACACAATGGGACTAGACCAATCACTTTGGGACTCCTCTATCACCCCTAAGTTCAGCATTTTCTGTACTTCCTCCTGTATTGCCTCCCGTCGGGCCTCTGGGATCCGATAGGGTTTTAACTTCACCCTTTCACCGGGCGGGGTAATGATGTCATGCTCTACCCCAAATGTTTGTCCCGGCAGCTCAGAGAATACCTCCTTGTTGCGAAGCACAAACTCCTTAACCTCCTGTTGTTGGGGTTGTGACAAGGTGGCTGCTATTCCAACCTCAGGAATCACGCAACCAGTTTGAGCTGGTGACCAAGTGTCTGCGACTAGGGACTCTCTATCCCTCCAGGCTTTCAACAGATTAACGTGATAGATCTGTTCGGGCTTTCGCCTTCCTGGTTGTCTGACCTTGTAATTCACTTCGCTCACTTTTTCCATTATCTCGTAGGGGCCTTGCCATTTGGCAAGGAATTTACTTTCAACCGTAGGGACAAGTACCAGTATCCTATCCCCCGGGGAAAAGGTACGGGTCTTGGCTCCACGGTTGTACACTCTCTGCTGTGCTAACTGCGCTTGGGCCAAATGTTCCTTCACGATGGGCATTACCTGTGCAATTCGGTCTTGCATCAGGGCGACATGCTCAATCACACTCCTGTGGGGAGAACTCTCACTTTCCCAAGTTTCCTTGGCAATATCCAACAGCCCTCTTGGGTGTCTCCCATACAGTAACTCAAAGGGGGAGAATCCCGTAGAGGATTGGGGCACCTCCCTAATAGCAAACATCAGATAAGGAAGTAGACAGTCCCAATCCTTTCCATCTCTATCCACCACTTTCTTCAACATTTGTTTTAGGGTTTTGTTGAATCTTTCAACCAGCCCATCGGTTTGGGGGTGATACACAGATGTACGTAATTGCGTCACTTTGAACAATTTACACAGCTCCTTCATAACCCGGGACATAAAGGGTGTACCTTGGTCCGTAAGCAGTTCTTTACAAATACCCACCCGGCTAAACACAAGAGATAGCTCTTTGGCTATGGTTTTGGCCGAGGTATTTCGGAGAGGGATCGCTTCTGGATAACGGGTGGCATAGTCCATTATAACTAATATGTACTGGTGCCCCCTAGCGGACTTGATTATAGGACCTACCAAATCCATGGCGATCCTCTCAAACGGGACCTCAATGATGGGTAGAGGGACCAGCGGGCTACGGAAATGTAGCATCGGGGCCGACCTCTGACACACAGGGCAGGAGGAACAATAATTTTCTATGTCCTTCATCACCCCCGGCCAATAGAATCTCTGTAATACCCTCTCTCGGGTTTTCTCTGTCCCCAGATGACCTCCAAGAATGTGCCCATGGGCCAACTCCAACACCAACTTCCTGTAAGGTTTGGGCACCACAAGCTGCTCAACGGTTTCTTCTGCCCTTTTTGCCACCCGATACAGTAGGTCCTTCTCTACGCTGAAGTATGGGTAAGTGCAGGTATTATCTGGGTTCACTAACTCGCCATCTATTTTCACTACGTTTTCGCGTGCCTTTATTAGGGCGGGGTCTTTCAACTGTTCTGTGGCAAAGTTTTCCCTGTGAACCTCAAGATCAGAAAACTCCACAGACGGTAGGTTTTCGTCTGAGGAGGTGGGCTCCTCTCCAGTTTCTTGAGTCTCCCCTGCCAATACTGATAAGGGAAATTCCGGAGAGTCCTCACCACTCTCAGGGGAGTTCTGGCTATCACATTCCTGGTACATAGGGGCACCAGTGGGGGGCTCAGGATCATCCCACAGTTCCCAGAACTTCGGAAAATCCCTTCCCACAATGGCGTCATACGGTAACTGAGATACTAAGCCCACTGGATGAGAGAGGGTACCTTTGGGGGTCTCGAAACACACTGTAGTCACTGGATACTCTCGGGTGTCCCCATGCACACAAATAACAGCTACCTTGCTATTCCCAGAGACCTCTGTTTTAACTAACTCAGCCTTTATCAGGGTCACAAGGCTACCTGAATCCAGCAATACCACAACATTTCTACCATTAACACACATATTGCATAAATGTTTCTCAATTCCTCGAATGGCAGTGCATGCGACTGTCGCACACAGCGACTGACGTCTGCCCGTCAGAAAGTCACACTGCATGGGTTCCTCCACAACCGGGCAATTGGCTGCAATATGTCCCGCTTGCCGGCAGCGGTAGCAAACGATCCTTCTTGCCGCCTCTTGAGCCGCTGATTTCCCAGGCTGTTCTCACCAAACTTGGGGTAGAGCTCCCACCCTCTCACTCTCTCCACCCTTACCCCTTGGAATCCTCTTATCCGCCCCCGGGGATGGTCTGGTCTTAGGGTGGAAAGTCCGAGTGTCTCTGGAAGAGGCCGTCAGGTTCTCTGTAGCCAAGTATTTCTCCACACGATCCACAAGACCATTGGCCGTCTCTGGGTCTCCATGGCTTACCCACTTTTGGATGGCAGTAGGAAGAGCTCTCAAAAACCGATCCATTACAACACGTTCCACAATCTTTGGTGCGGACAAAGTCTCTGGCTGTAGCCACTTTCTGCTCAGGTGAATGAGATCATACATTTGAGACCTGGGGGGTTTTCCAAGCTGGAAAGTCCAGTTATGCACACGCTGAGCCCGGACAGCCTGGGTGACACCCAGCCTTGCCAATATCTCAGCTTTTAGCATCACATAGTCTTTTGCTTGGTCAGGCTCTAGGTCATAGTAAGCCTTCTGCGATTCACCAGTTAACAGAGGAGCCACCAGTCCAGCCCACTGCTCCTCAGGCCACTTTTCTCTTTCAGCAGTCCTTTCAAATGTGGTCAAAAATACCTCTGGATCATCCTCTCCAGTCATTTTTGTCAATAAACGACTCACCCCAAAGGACGCGGTATTAGTGGGACGGCTTTCCTCACTGGTCTGCGGACGTTGCTGCATTACTGCTTCCATTTGTTGTAGTCTCTGCTCTTGCTTCTGTAACAGGTCTATGAAGCGGGCCTCAGATTGCTGCTGGGCTTGTTGCTGAGCTTCCAGACTCTGTTGGTGAGCTTGCTGCTGGGCTGCAAGGCTCTGTTGATGAGCTTGCTGCTGGGCTGCGAAGTTCTGTTGTTGAGCTGCAAGGCTCTTTTGCAAACCTGCATTTGTCTGCTGTTGATTGGCATTTGCTAGAGCCAGCTGCTTCAGTATCTCCTCCATGCTGGCTTAAAAAAAACTGCCCGCATTCTCCACCAACTGTGAGGGGGTTAGCTCGGCAGCGGGTGTGTGTGACCCCCGGGATGGGCTCCCCACACAAAAACAGGCCCAGCAAACGGAGGTTGTGGTTTTCAAAATCAAAAAAAGGGTGCGGTTTATTTTCTATTTACAGTGACAAAACACAGCAAAGCCAAAAGAAACATATAAACAAAATAAATCCTGGTCAACTTGACCTCTGACTAAACATACAGGTTTCCTAACTAACAACTGGGATCAGCCTAGTGCTGTCCTAGTCCCTAAGTCCCTGGTTTTAAATGTCCAAGCAAATAGCCACACAGGCTTTGTCTCACCGCACAGGGGTTCACTCTCCCTAGACAGTCCACACAGGTCTGGGTCCAGGCATGAGCTAACACCTAATGAATCTGGGAGTTTTTATCGAGGCCATAAACGAACTGACAGGCTTCAGCTGGCCTCATCAACTCCCTGCCTGCACGACGCCCAGCCCTCTCCCTAGAGGTATGAGTCATCCATGAGCCCACTAGCCTTAGCTGGGCTTATACAACTCTCCACCTAGTTGTATAAGTCGGCGTAAAGCCTGAATCTGGGCGAAATATATCTACCCCCCTGGATGCAACCAGGTGACTTTACCTTCCTGCTGTCACAATTAGTATAAACATTTGGTACATTATTGTACTTGGGGAAAGAAGAAAAAAGAAAAAAAAAAGGCATGGAAATGATGCTCCAGCATTTGAATATACCGTATTTATCGGCGTATAACACGCACCGGCGTCTAACACGCACCCCAAGTTTAGGAGGGAATTTTAAGGAAAAAAACTTTTAGGAGGGAAATTCAAGGAAAAAAAAACTTACATTTAAATGCAGCATGCAGCCTTGCCCAGTGTCCATCTGCAGCCTTGCCCAGTGTCCATCTGTCCATCTGCAGCCGTGCCCAGTGTCCATCTGTCCATCTGCAGCCGTGCCCAGTGTCCATCTGTCCGTCTGCAGCCATGCCCAGTGTCCATCTGTCCATCTGCAGCCGTGCCCAGTGTCCATCTGTAGCCTTGCCCAGTGTCCATCTGTCCATCTGCAGCCGTGCCCAGTGTCCATCTGTCCATCTGCAGCCGTGCCCAGTGTTCATCTGTCCATCTGCAGCCTTGCCCAGTGCCTTTGTGATCGTGTCAGTCCCGGCGGTTTTTAAAATTTGGCGCTGATTTCTGTGGAGAGGAGCGAGCGGGGCCGAGTGTACTTCGGCTGGACTCGGCTCCTCTCGCAGTTCCGCCCATCTCCACTGACTGCGCCGCTGATGGAGAAAGCCGAGTGTACTTCGGCTAGACTCGTGTCTGCTCACAGTCACAGGCAGGACTGCGAGAGGAGCCGAGACTAGGCGAAGTACACTCGGCTTTCTCTATGTCAGCGGCGCAGTCAGAGATGGGCGGGACTGCGAGAGGAGCCGAGTAAAGCCGATTGTACTTCGGCTTCGGCTCCGCTCGCTCCTCTCGCTCGTTTTCAGCAGGGGAATTCGACGGAGTATCGGCGTATAACACGCACCCACGATTTTCCCCTGATTTTAAGGGGAAAAAAGTGCGTGTTATACGCCGATAAATACGGTAGTTGGAAGGGCCCTCCTCAAAAGAGCTTACAATCTACAAGGGTAAGACACTAAAATTTGACACATTAAATAAATTACATTAGAAAAGCAGGGATACAAATCAAGCTAACAACAAGCATGAAAAACCTTTTTTTGTGATCAGAAGTCCACACCCCAAAACCCAGAAAAGTTCAATGGCAGAATTATCATAAGCAAAAATAGACAAAATTAATACAAAATCCAAAAAGGCAGCACACAAACTACATTGACACACACCGCTCGAACGAATTAACAGGATCCTTCCTTTTCATCTCAATCATTACATAGCAGTTGTAAGTCTAACATGTGAGATTTAGAAGCAATCAAACAACAGTCTTAGTGGGGTGTGGGTCATGAAAAATGCACCCCCCCAAAACCCACAAAAAACATATCTATTTGTAACCCAATATACACACTGCAAAGAATAATTCAGATCCTGTTCTTAGGCCAAACATCCGCCACAAATGCAGGCCTTTAAATAACCTAGCTAAGCTTGCTCACCTCCATAGGTGTGGACAGCCTATTGCATTAGGGTGTGCACCCCAAAGCTCAAACACATATGCGTGTGTGTATAAATATATACACTTAGGTCCATATATATTTGGACACAGGCACACATTTTGTATTTTCTCAGGTATTTACCAAAAGATTTTCAAGCTATAGTTATACAATTGAGATGTGCTGAAATTGCATACTCTCGGGTTTAATTTGAGGGTATGTACATCCAAATTGGAGGAAGGGTTTAGGAATTACAGATCTTAAGAATAGCCACCCCCCCTTTTCAAGGGACCAAAAGTAATTGGATAATTGAATCAAAAGCTGTTTCATGGCCAGGTGTGGGCTACTCCTTCATCATTTCTTCATTAATTAAACAGGTAAAAGGTCTGGAGTTGATTCTAAATGTAGTATTTGCATTTGGAGTTTATTTCTGTTAACCTACATCATGCGTTCAAAGGAGCTGTCCATGCAAGTGAAACAGACCATTGTAAGGCTTCAAAAACAAAACAAATCCATTAGAGAGATAGCAGAAACATTAGGAGTGACCAAATCAACAGTTCGGTACATTCTGAGGAAAGAAGAATGCACTGGTGAGCTCAGCAACATAAAAAGGCCTGGACATCCACCTAAGACAATAGTGGTAGGCGATCGCAGGATCCTCTCTATGGCAAAAAAAATAAAAAATTCACAACATCCAGACAAGTGAAGGACACTCTCCAGGAGGTTGGTATATCATTGTCAAATTCTAAAAACAAGGAGAAGACTTCACAAGAGCAAACAGAGAGGGTTCACTACAAGGTGCAAACCAATCATAAGCCTGAAGAATAGAAAAGCCAGATTAGACTTTGCCAAAAAACATCTAAAAAAGCCAGGCCAGTTCTGGAAAAGCATTCTTTGGATGGATGAAACTAAGATTAATCTGTACCAGAATGACGGAAACAAAAAAGTGTGGAGAAGGCTTGGAACAGCTCATGATCCAAAGCACACAACGTCATCTGTAAAACATGGTGGAGGCAGTGTGATGGCATTAGCATGCATGGCTTCCAGTGGCACTGGGTCATTGGTGTTTATTGATGATGTGACAGAAGACAGAAGCAGTCGGATGAATTCTGCAGTGTTTAGAGATATGCTGTCAGATATACTCTCAGCCCAGATTCAGCCAAATGCATCAAAGTTGATTGGACTTTGCTTCACAGTACAGATGGACAATGATCCAAAACACACTGCAAAAGCAACCCAGGAGCTTTTGAAGGAAAAGTGAAATATTCTGCAATGGCTGAGTCAATCACCTGATCGCAACCCATTTGAGCATGCATTTCACTTGCTGAATGCAAAACTAAAGGCAAAAAGACCCACAAACAAAGAACAACTGAAGACAGCTGCAGTTGACAGCTGGCAAAGCATCAGAAAGGAGGAAACCCAGGGGTCATGGCTACCATGTGCTACTGAATGGATGCTTAAGCCCACTGCTCTGCTCCAGTGACAATAATCAAAGAAAATTGTGGTACCTCCGACAGACCCGACACCTACTGACACCTGCCTAATGTTGTAATATTATATATAATAATATGTATGTAATATTATATAGGTGTATGTATTATATATTGTGTTATATGTATGGCACAATATATTTGTGTTACATACAGGCATTCTAGTTACGCACATCAAAGGGTGTTGACCAAAAGGGGCTAGTGGCCAAACAAGATTGACAGATAATGACTCTGATGTGCTAATCTTATGCAAGGTGTGTGAGGTGGCCTGGTAACTTAATTGAACAGTTCAAAGGGGACATTGTTTAGATGGTAATTAGACGTGAGGGGGTATTCATTCATGGGAACATTTGGTTGATCTGGGAGAACAACCCCCCCCCAGTGTCAGACCAGTATTTGAGACATTCAAGCTGGCAGTCAGTCTGCTCTAGTCTTGTCACTCTGCATGGATAGGAAAGCACAGGTCTAGAATATGATCTAGGAGAACATGAGACGCTAAAGACTACTATTCTGAATCATATATATATACTCTCTGTGGATTGGGTCATCTGTGGAATATATGATATCACTACATTGGTGCCGTTCAAGCGACCAGAAGCGCATTTTCAAGACTTAGTAACAGAAGTCGGTGATGACAACAATCCTGTGATGGAGACCCAAGAGCTGTGCTGTGACTCTAATGTCTGGTTGTGACATAAGAGTCTAATATACAAGATTAAACAAGTTCGGAACCCCAGAATTTATCTCTGGAGACTGGAAACAACAAAAAGAAGGACTGTGTCGCGTACCGGAAGACCTGAACTAGAAGCTGAAGGAGTATCTAATGCGGTGAGTTAAATATTTCCTTTTTTTTAATTATTAGTAATGTAGACAAAATGCTTACTCAGTGTGAAGCTAGTGTCAGTTCTGATAAAGTTAACAGATGGATATTAAAATGTATTAAGCGTCATGGCGGTCCTTATGAAATTCCAGAAAAATGTAAGCAGACATGGACGATAATGAAGGAATTTTTAGAGAAAAATGTTTTTGATAGCAAAATTTCAGAAAGTAAAAGAAAAGGTTTTATTGTGCAGGGCTTGTTATCTTGCTGTTTAACTATGGAAATCTCTTTGAATGATCAGGTTGAGGAAATTGCGCAGTTACAGAATGCAGTTGCAAATAGCAACAATGTTTGTCAGAGGTTACAAAACCAATCAGAAACTGAGACAGTAAATTTAAAATTGCATACAGTTACCATTGGTGGAGCTTTGCTTGAGAAATCTAAACGTTGTGATGAATTATCAGAGGAAAATGAGAGATTAAAATTAAGACTTATGGAATTGGAGAAGAGATCTCAGGAATGCAGATATGCATCAAATCTTGGATTAAGCAATCTGCAGCAAAATACAAACACAAACTTTCTATCAAATGAAACAGAACCTCATATTAAATCTGATAATTCATTGCCAGCCGCACCCATTGTGACCACCACAGTTTATAATAATACAGGTGAAGTTCAGCCTGTAATGAAGCATTTGAAACCAAAAGAACTAGATGCAATTCTTAAAGAAATAGGAATGGTTCCCTGCCATGATTTAAACTGATTTTTGAAGTGGTTTTGTGACTTGCAGAATGTCAGAGATATGTACAATCTCAAACCATCTGATTTAGAAAGAGTTTTGCAACATTCAATAGGAAATGGTCTTTGGATGAGAATTAAACAGATCTGTATTCAGCCTCCGAGGACAAGGGACATATTAATGGAATTATTATGTGCTTTGTATGGTGTACGTTCTGATGTTACTATTCATGGGAAGATCAAACAAATGCAAAGTGAATCGCCCTATGAATTGTCACACAGAATATCTACTATTATGGAGTTATTGGTCAGTAATAATCTTGCATTTGAGCGTGGAGGCTTGGTACATATGAGTATGTTTCTAGATGCTTTGCATGAAGATATCAAACAAAATATTTTATTAGTTACCCCAAACCCCCATGATTTAAAAGACGTATTGTTGAGGGCAGATCATTTATGGAGAAAGTCAAATGAGCAAGCTGTCAAAATTGATGTAGCCACATTATTTGATAATAATATGAAAAACAGAGCTGACCAAGATAACAATAAGAAAAGGACCTGGATACCATTTTCTCAATTAAAACAGAAATACGACCACCTGAAAATTGAGTATGACAAGATGAGAAAAGAACGTGACACATTATTGGAACAGTTGTACAGGGTGTCATAAATGCAAATGTACATTCTCCAGATCTGATTTTGAATGCAAATGACGCTTCTTTAGCAGTGGGGTGAATTAGCTTTAGACTGCAAACTGTAAATAGTACTTTTGTTTTAACTTAAAAAAAAAAAAATACTAAGGACTTTGCTAATGAGTTTTTGTCTGAGAATTTTTGTCTTTCAGACCCCCGGAGGAACTCGTTTGAATGTGAACAGAAGTGGGCTAGTGGGGGAGAAATGCTGAATAAGACAATATATAAGGAATCTATGGACACTCTCTCAATATTCATCAAGCAATGGACTTTTTTCTTGAACATTCAAATTTTTTTTTCCTTTTTTTTTCATTTTCTCCCTTTCCCTGATATGTTTTATGTTTTCATTTTTTTTAATGTTTTATTTCTTGAACTTTATCTTAAAACCAGAGCGAAGCATTTGAAACCTAAGATAATTTTATAACATCCGTATCCGTATCCATCCGCTCCTGGGACATCATACCGGACCAAGCGCCTGAGAGCTCTTCCTCCCTGCCAGGCTAAACACTCAGGATAACTGGCAATTGGTGGTGAATAAGAAAAAAACAAAAAAACAAGAAGCACAATAAATGAATACCCCTCACATAAAATAATTCTCAACCTACTTAAATTTCCCAAAGCACTATGGAGACCATAGCGCACAAATTTCTCCACTCCAGATTCACGTTTGAATCTACCTTTTTACTAAACTGTTTAATGTTTAATGTTTTTTTAGTTTTTTTCCCCTTTTACTAATAACCGGTCTGATCTACCTGAGATTAGGGATGAGCCCGAATAGCGAACAATTTGGGGTGTTCACGGCAAATTCGAAAGCCGCGGAACACCCTTTAAAAGTCTATGGGAGAAGTCAAAAGTGCTTATTTTAAAGGCTTATATGTATGGTATTGTCATATTGATTCAGGAGCAGTGATTTTAATAATGTGTAAAGTGAAACAATAAAAGTGAAATATTCCTTTAAATATCGTACCTGGGGGTGTCTATAGTATGCCTGTAAAGACATGGGTTCCCCCCCAGTCCATTATCAGGCCCTTTGGGTCTGGTATGAATATTAAGGGGAACCCCGAACCAATAAAAAAAATGCATGGGGTCCCACCAAATTCCATAAAAGGCCTTTCAGGTCTGATATGGATATTAAGGGGAACCCTGCACCATTTTTTTTAAATGGCGTAGGGGTCCCCCTTAAAATCCATACCGGAACCCCGTGCCAAAATTAAAAAAAAAACATGGTATGGGTTCCCCCTAGAAATCCATTCCAGACCATTATCCGAGCACGCAACCTGGCAAGCTGCAGGGAAAGAGGGGGGACGAGAGAACGCCCCCCCTCCTGAACCGTACCAGGTCACATGCCCTCAACATGGGGAGGATGTTCCCATGTTGATGGGGACAAGGGCCTCATCCCCACAACCCTTGCCCGGTGGTTGTGGGGCTATGCGGGCGGGGGGCTTATCGGAATATGGAAGCCGACGGCTATAATGAATTTTCGGGTCCCAGCAATACAGATAAAAGTCATTGAAAAAAACGGCATGGGGGGCATGATCTGCTCACGGAAGATGATGGCCGCTTAATCACAGAGCTCTGCTCCTCCACGATTCTCCTCAGCCTCACCAGCCACAGCACAGCCTTCATCTGCCCTCCAGAATGGAGGGGGACACACAGGGCACCATACGGACTATGCCCAAAGTGAAACCTAAGCCCAAGGGTCCCTGCAGACTGCTCGATTTCTACATGCAGCCCTTACAGAAGAACCAAAATGGCGCCGGCCGGGAGTGTGGAGACTCGGAGCACCTGCCGAATTATACAGTGACAACGGAGAATCCCTCCATCGATTTGGAGGACCCAGCAGATCTCTTCTCTGAGCAGCTACCTTCTCCAGGGGACAGAGGTAAGTGGATTGCTGATTCCTCAGCACACTCCCCTGACAAGCAGCCTCCTTTGAAAAGGACCATATTGCTTTTTCAAAGGAGGCTGCTTGTCAGGGGAGTGTGCTGAGGAATCAGCAATCCACTTACCTCTGTAAGCAGCTGACCTTGTCCTGTAGCTGGTTAATGGACACTTTTATTTCACGGTGGAGATCTGCCTGTAGGGAGAGCAGAGGTGGGATAGGCAGCTAGGGGAAGAGTGACTGGACATTAGTCCCACAGCAGAATGTCCAGTCACTCTTCCCCTAGCTGCCTATCCCACCTCTGACAACCCAGCATCTGAGCACTCCCTCAAGCCTATGCTGCTCTCCCTACAGGCAGATCTCCACCATGAAATAAAAGTGTCCATTAACCAGCTACAGGACAAGGTTAGCTGCCTAGAAGACCGCACCACCTATATTGAGCAGCATTTATCTGAGGCCACTGAAGCTCACAACACAGTAGTGCACACACAAGATGATCACGCTGCAACCATTCAGATGCTCCGCCTAAAAGTCGCAGACCTAGAGGATAGGTCGCGACGTAATAACATTAAAATCAGAGCGAGATCTCTGCAAACCCTCCCAGAGCCCTTCGCTAAAATTTTGCTGTACAATGACATCTCGGCAGCTACTTCCCAGACACGTAAATCTTTTGCTCCGGTAACAGCAATACTCAATGGGCATAAGCTACCCTATAAATGGGGTTATCCTACCAAGCTACTGGTCACATACCACAATCAGCAAGTTTCCATACACACCCCCAAAGATGGGCTCAAGCAACTGCATAACTGGGGCATTATCTCTCGTGATCTCCCAACTACTCTAAAATCAGGGCCACCATCCAGAATTTCCAACCCCTGGGCATCGAAAGCTCCACCGTAATGGTAACATATCTTGACCCAACACCCTCCATAGTGGAGGGATTTATCTCAGGAGGGTTTATATTGTCGCTCAACAGATTTTACTAGTGGAGGAGTAGAACCACGTTTGAACTCTCTCCACGCTTCCCAGTTTTGGTGTGCTAGGCACACTTATCTGTTACGCTCATTTACTATTCTACACTGACATTTTTGTATTAACAGTTTTATAAGTTACTTGTTTATAAATAAGTCTAACCTTCACTGTTATTGAATAGCTGGGTTAAATCCTCTGTATCTTACGGACTCCAACCCAGACTATACCTATTAGTGGGACTGCTTGAGTATCCACAGTAAGCTTCCCTTGACCCCTTTCCCCCCTTCCTATCACCCTTGCTTCAGACTGAGACAGTTCACCTCAGTACCAACAAGACATACGCGTCTAGTCCCTCACTATGTCACTGACGATTACCTCCTTGAATGCGAAGGGGCCTAATAATCCTTTTAAGCGCTCACTATTTTGGCGAGAGGCTATATCACAAAAAGCAGATATACACTGCGTTCAGGAGACGCATTTCTCAGAGGATAAGTCTCCCAATGCTCTCACAAAATGTTCCCTCACTGCTTCCACGCACGTGCTGATAAGAAAAAAAGAGGAGTCATGATAGCAATTCGATCCTCCATAGCGTTTACTCTCAATCATCTTGAACAAGACCCCTCGGGGAGATACCTAATCTTATCTGCCTCCTTCAATAATCAACACCTTATTATTGTAAACGTATACTCTCCAAATTTCCGCCAAAGGTCCTTTTACAAATCTATAATCTAAAAAATCCAACACTACCCCAGAGACCGAATTATATTATGTTTGCGTCTTTAACAAAGTCATAAACCCCCAGTTGGACTCCTCCAATATCAAACTTAGAAAATCCACGGCCTTGTCATCTCAAATCTCCCTCGAAGACCTTTACAACCCTTGGGGATGTCAACATGGTACTGAGAGGGACTACTCTTTCTTCTCAAACACCCAAAATTCATACTCCAGGATAGACTTGTTCCTGACCTCCAAAGCACTATTACAAAATATCTCTCGATCTAGGATTGGAATCATGACCTGGTCAGACCATGCCCCGGTATCAATTACTTTATCCATTACCCCCACAACACCTAGACACACTCCATGGACGCTTGAATGCATCATTACTTAGTGTCACCGAGACTCGTGAACAGTTACGTTCTGAGATTTCTGCCTTCTTTAACTCCAACTCAGGGTCCGTTTCCAACCCTGCGATCCTTTGGAATGCCCATAACTCAGTATTAAGAGGAATTTTCTTAAAGTTGGGCACCCAGGAAAAGAGGAAAAAAACTATGATCATTAACTCTCTCCTTGACCGTATCAAAACACTCAAAACCCTAAACAAACAAAACCCTACACAAAGAATCACAGACGAAATCAGGAAAGTAAGGAACGAATTAAGCTCCTACTTACAAAAAGGCTACGATTTCTATCTTAGGCGCCTTCGCCTCTCTTGGTACTCCCAAGGTAATAAATCTGGTAAATTTCTAGCACAGCACTACAAACGTAGGGTCGCACAAACCGGAATCCCGTTCCTCTTAGACAAACAGGGACAAAAAATTACAAACCCAAAAGATCTAGCTGACGTCTTCAGCTCATTCTATTCTAGGTTATACAACCTCTCGCAGTCCACATCCGAGCCCAATCATACCTCCCAACAAATAAAATATTTCCTAACCCCTCTCCAACTCCCTACCATTACACTGACACAGCTCAACTGCCTTTCCCAACCATTCTCACATCAAGAAATCTCTAAAGCTATCAGAGATCTCCCCCTTCATAAAGCACCAGGACCAGATGGCTTTATAAATGAATATTACAAATCCTTCTCAGACCAATTAGTACCCTATCTATATAATACCTTTAACAAATTTCTAACAACTGGAGATATACCATCGGAATCCCTTGAAGCGCTGATAACTACTATACATAAACCTGGTAAACCCTTCCAGGATCCAGCTAATTATTGGCCCTTTTTACTTCTAAACACCAACCTCAAAATTTGCACCATATTATTAGCCACACGTCTTGCTGAGTATATGCCCACCCTTATCCACACAGATCAGGTAGGATTTATTCCCTGTAGACAAGCCTCAGATGCCACTCATAGGTTCATAGACCTCATACATTGGGTAGAGCATCACCAGACGTCTTCTTTGCTGATCTCTTTAGTTGCAGAGAAGGCGTTTGATCGAGTTAACTGGCTATATCTGAATTTGGTCCTTCAGAAATTTGGCATACAGGGCCCCTTTCTCCAAGCGATTTTAGGCCTCCATTCAACACCTAGAGCGAAAGTATTGACCTCTGGCATGCTATCCACCCCTTTCCCTGTTACTAACGAGACTAGCAGTGGTGTCCCTTATCGCCCCTAATATTTGCACTTATTGAGCCGTTAGCTCACATCATACGATCACATCCCCGCATTTATGGATTACCAATCGGAAAACACTGACATAAAATCGGCCTATATGCCGATGACATAATCATATGGCTCACAGATCCTCTGAATTCTCTGCCCCCTCTTAATGATCTTCTACCCCAGTTTAGTCAAGTCTCCATGTATAAATTGAACCAATCTAAGTCTGCTATGTTGGGAGTTTCTTTACCGCCATATCTCAAGAAGGCTATCAACACGGTATCTCCCTTTTCCCGTGCCCCCAACTCATCCATGTAGTATCTTGGTATACAATTAACATCCCCTTTAAAGGTACTCCTGTGCACCAATCGCTCTATCCTGATCCAGAAACTCCAGGATGTATCCAAATCACTACTCAAGGTCTGTTCCTCTTGGGCAGGGCGCAAAGCCCTATCCAAGATGTTTCTACTACCCCACATTCTGTATTTCTTCAGGACACTTCCATTACCTATACTTCAATCGGATATAGACAAACTACAAAGGATCCTAAATCAATTCATCTGGGCGGCACGTAAGCCCCGCATTAAATCCTCCTTACTACAAATCCCCAAAACGTATGCTGGACCTGGAGTACCAGACCTCAGATCCTACTACAAAGCGACTATACTCGACCAGGACAAAAAAACTCTGGGACTCTACCTCTACACAACTCTGGACTCAAATTGAAACTTTAGCCTTGACTCAAAGCCCTTCATCGATTCTAGCAGCCACGTGGATTGGATACCATCCCCCTCGCTCCTTTCTGCCAACTGTTAACACTACAATATTCACTTGGAAAGCAATCATCCAAATCTCTTTGGGTCTACATACTCAAGCACTACATCAACTACCATTAGCTATCTTGTCTCTCCTCTCAACGGACTTACCTCTGTACAGATGGGTCTCCAAAAAATAAGGGACCTGTACCAGAACTCTCAGCTTCTATCCTTCCAACAACTTAAAGAGAGATTTGCCCTCCCCAATAAGGATTTCTACATCTACCTAAGAATCCTCCACATCCTTGCACCTACCTTGACTTCGCTCAACACTCTGACCAAGGACCTCTTATCCTTCTTCAACAAATAACAAAACACGTGGTATCTCATACCTCTATAGACTGCTCATAAAGCCCAAACAGGATGTAAAATCCTCAGCTATATTTCTCTGGGAGTCTACCCTAAGATGTGAACTTCAGGGCAGCACAGTGGTGTAGTGGTTAGCACTTTCACCTAGCAGCAAAAGGGTCACTGGTTCAAATCCTGACCATGACACCATCTGCCTGGAGTTTGCATGTTCTCCCTGTGTCTGCGTGGGTTTCCTCCTGGTACTCCGGTTTCTTCCCACACTCCAAAGACATGCTGGTAGGTTAATTGGATCTTGTCCAAAATTGGCCCTGTATATATGTGTTTACGGGGTAAAATGGCCGCACCAGCCAAGCAGACACTGGCTGCAAAAAGCGCCTTGAGGCGATTCAGTTCGCATGTGAGCGCTATACAAGTCACTCATTCATTCATTCATCCTTCCTTCTGGTATCAAGCTATAAGAACCCCCAGCATATATTCCAGAAACATCTCTCATTGGGAGACCCTATTAAAAATCCTTTACGGCTGGTACTATACCCCAGTGAAATTAGCCCGAATGTTCACATCCCATTCCAGGAAATGTGATATGGACAGATATATCTTTCACATTTGGTGGGAATGCCCGTCCATTACTATATTTTGGACGTATATCTCCAACCTCATTAAAGATGTAACTAAAGTATCTATCACATTAACCTTTCGGATGGCTCTTTTCGGCCTGGGACTATCTAACTGGCACCCAAAATGTCACCCTATTATCACACATATCCTAATTGCTGCTCGCCTTTCCATTGCTAGGTTCTGGAAACAGACCAGTGCACCCACTCTGAACCATACTACTGATATCCTAAATGATCATCTATCTATTGAACTCCTATTTGCCAAATCACAGATGAAAGTGAATAAATTATATGATCACTGGCAATATTGGCTGTCAGATCCCCGAGCTGCACCATGTTCTTAACCACTTGCATGGCCACCAGTTCCTTTTTATTATTTGATGACCCTTCCTATAGAGGATCATTTATCTGCCTAATCGCCCACCGCGAATTGAGTCACCCGGAAAGACCACTACTTCTTGTACACTGTAGAGCATAAGATGATATTGTTAAAACATTTGCACACTGTCTGACTTCATTCCATTACCACTTTCCTAATCTCCTTCTTTCCCCTCACTTATCCCTACTACCCCTCCCGTTAAAGAAAAAAATAACCTGCATACTAGACCCATACTATTTTGGGTCAGACCTGATATTGTCAATCTCTTGGAATTGTTTGCAACTTCTCTTCTACAATTGTTGTACCATAACTAAAGGTCTCAATAAAGAATATATATAAAAAAAAAAGATCTGTGGAGGGTGAGGGTTGTATAATCCCTGAAGGGCGCAAGTGATGTATCATGTTGGTACAGATCCGTGGAGGGTGAGAATGGGAAAGTTTAGGTCAGGGTAGCAGAGCAAAAAGTATAAGTACATGTTGTCTGAAAGTGTAAAAATTACACAAAACATCCGGCGCTGATTGGCTGGGGGTGCACAGGGGCAGTGGATGGCCGCCGGACATGCAGCTGCGGGGGCTTCGGGGCGCCAGCGGGTGCTGTGCAGGGAAGGGGCCGGCAGCGTCTCTGGCTGCGCTGTGGGGATGGCAGCTGACGGAATCCTTTGGTGGTGTCAGGAGGGGGCGGGCGTGGTGCATTTCGGGGGACACGGCCCTATTTTTTAAATGCATGAAATTGCCTGAGTTTGGGGGGGGCGTGTCTCTTGAGGCGCATTGTGCTCTCCCTCCTCCTGACGTTGCCAGGGGATTGTGGGGGTTGTCGTCTTCGTGGTGCAGCTGGAGATGCCGCTGGCTTTCTTTTTTCTTTGCGCCGCCTGCTGGCGCTTTGGAGCCCCTGCTGCTGCATGCCTGGTGGATTCCCGTTGCCTCTGTGTGCCTTCAGCTGATTGTCTCTGGTGATTCAACCTGCTGTGTTACGATCCACTGGTGGATTGGTGACTTTTGACATGTAAGTTTCCTTCTTTCAATAAAGGTGTTTTTTTATTGGTATTAACCGCAAAAAAAACGGAAAAAAAACGGCATGGGTTCAGTCCATTACCAGGCCCTTTGGGTCTGGTATGAATATATATATTTATTTATTTTTCACAAAATTTTTATTAGGATGTATGAAAAATAACAGCAGTTACAAGACATGTTATAAAGTAATTTTCAATTTTTCAAATAGAGAAAAAGAGAAGGAGAGAGAGAGAAAAAAAAAAAAGAAAAACATACCAAAGGGAGGCATATTAAGGGCAAGAATAAGCGTAATGTATACGCAGCTTAATCTCGGAATCTTATAGGATAGAATCAGCGTGGTATATCATTGAAAAACATATAGAGAAAGCAGAGGATCAAAAGACCTACGTACTTTATCTGTTGTCTACTAGAGGGTAACTGGATGGATCAAATAGAGTATCTACCTAGAGTCACAAGTATTACAACAGAACAACCAACCAAAAAATAAAAATGTCTGGGAACAACACAGGGGAGTAGGGAGGGAGGAGGAAGGGTGGGAGGGGGGGAGGGCATTAGCCAAGTCCAGAGAGAAGTAAGTATGAGTAAGCTTATTTCGGGTAACAGTTAGAGATCGTTGGTGGCGGATTGACCGTCAGGGGAGATTTCCTCTCCTGGGCTTGAAGAATGGGGGGTAGATTTGAGGTATGAGAAAGAGTACTGATCAAAGCTGGCTATATCCTCCGGAGATAAAGCTGAGCGCATGAAGGGTTCCCAAACGGAGTAGAAACAGCTCTTAGAGACTGCACATGTGAAGTCTGCATTAGCTCTTTCTTTAAATAGGAGAAGAAGGAGGTCCCGTTTGATTTGAGTGGTAGCAGGGCAGTGGGAAGAAATCCATTGCTTTAGTATGGTTCTCCGTGCGATCAGGAGGCAGATCAAGGACCAATCTTTGTGAGTGCGACCAAGGTTTGGGTGAACAGTGTTAGTTGAGTTCGTCACTCGGGACCAAGGCAGTAGTTGGGGGTCCCAGTAACCAAAGATGAGGAGGAGCGGATCCTTCGGAAGCTTCAGTAGAGTTATTTCGAAAATGTAGTTTAGAACCTGATCCCAAAAGGAGGAGATGAAAGAGCACGCCCAAAAACGGTGGGTTAGGGAGGGTCTCATATGGTGGCAGAGGGGGCATTTAGCACAGTTTTGATCCGTATCGGAGTAAATGAAGGGTATATGTGCACGGTGGACTATTTTCAGTTGAGATTCTCTCCAAATTTCATTGGGTGTTAGTCGTTGCACTTTGTTGAGTCCAATTAGAATTTTGTCTATCAGGTCATCGTCTGGGAAGTCTTTTCCCCAATTGGCTGCAGATGAGAATGCCAGCGGAGGGGTGGTCTTTTGAAGTAATGGTTTGTATATGTCCGATATCGTATATGATCTTTCCAGGAGTAGCAGGTCTGTGAAATTTGGTGTGAACCACTTATAGCCCTCTTTGCAAGCAGTTCTTAAGTAGCTGGTACATTGCCAAAAGTGAAAGGCATGTGATCGTGGGAGTGAATAAATTTCAGCAACGGTTGAAAAGGATAAAGGACGACCCGTTTTAGTGTCGCATAAAGATGCAAATTTTGTGAGACCGTTTTCTTGCCAAATCTTGAAAGGTTTATGTTCCAAGCCAGGTGGAAAGTTTGGGTTTCCTTGTATTGGCAGATGGCTTGACATGAAAGGGGAGAGCTTGAGGCTCTTTCTGGTTTCTCTCCAGGCGATGGCCGTGTCTCTCAGTAGTAAGTTGTGTTGATACAAAGGTGGGACCGATTTCCACTTGCAGTGAAGAAGAGCTGCTAGCGAGAAGGGATGTGCCATTGCGGATTCCAAGGAGTAGTTGGAATACCTCGAGGACTGTGAAATCCAGTCTAGACTAGTTCTTAATAAACATGCTAGGTTATAGGTTCTGACATTCGGGAGACTTATACCCCCTTCGCTTCTGGGAAGATATAGTTTCTTTAAAGCTATGCGTGGTCTTTTGCCATGCCATAGAAATTTTGAGATGGCTGTATTGATGAGTTTAACATCTTTGTGGTGAAGTAGCAAGGGGATAGTTTGTAGTGGATATAGTAGTCTGGCAAAACTGACCATTTTTATCAAGTGGCATCTTCCCAGGAGCGAGAGGGGCAGATCCATCCAGTTAACCATTTCCTGAGAGAGCCTAGAGAGCAAGGGAGGATAATTGAGGTGGTATAGGGAGGAAGGCAGTTTGCCTATTTTGATGCCAAGATAGGTGATATGGGATCTAGCAACAGAAAAAATGGAGTGTTGGACCCAGGTAGGGTTGGATAGAGTACCTATGGGGAGGATTTCGCTTTTGCCGTAATTTATGCGGAGGCCAGAACAGGATCTAAAATCATCAAATACCTCTTTGATGGTGGACATGTCTGAGGAGGGGTTCGCTGAAAAGATAAGTACATCATCGGCAAAGAGGGATGTGCGGAGATCGTGATTTCCTATTTTTATGCCATGCAAGGGGGCTTTTTGGGTAAGGTGTCTGGATAAGGGTTCTAGAGCAATGTTGAAGAGGAGGGGGGATAGGGGGCAGCCTTGTCGTGTACCTTTGTGGAGGCGGAAGTCATCTGAGAGTAGGCCCGCTGCCACCAGCTTAGCTGAGGGGGTTGTGTACATGGCGTTTATTAGATGGCAGAAGGGGCCTGTAAAGCCCATCTTTGTCATGGTCAGGAAGAGCCAATCGAAGCTGACATTATCGAAGGCTTTCTCCGCATCTAACGTAATGATGGCAAAATCGCCGCCGGGATTTTGTTTGGCATGTTCCAAGGCCAACATGACCTTATGAATGTTTAGGGTGGGCGTTCTGCCTTTCACAAAACCAGATTGCGCTGGATGTATCAGAGATGGGATGATGGCCGCAAGCCTAGAGGCGACAATCTTGGATAGGATTTTGACATCCAGGTTTAAAAGGGAGATGGGCCTATAAGATCCTGGTTCCTGGGGGTCCTTGCCTTTTTTTGCGAGAAATTTAATAGTGGCCTGGTTTCCCGAGGGTAGGTAGGGGCCGCCAGTCCATATGCCGTTATAGACCTTGTGGAGGGTGGGTTCTATTATGTTTTGGAGGGTCTTGTAGAATTCGCTAGTGAATCCGTCGGGGCCCGGGGCCTTAGAGGGGGTCAACTTTTGTATGGTGTTTGAGACTTCGGAAAGGGAGATGGGAGCATTAAGGTACTCAAGTTGTGAGGGAGTGACTTTGGGAATGGCTAAGTTCTCTAGGAAAGAGCCGGCTGCCTGTTTGTTTATAGGGTCTGGGGCATAAAGCGTAGCGTAGTATTGAAGCATAGCTTTATTCATCGTTTGCGGTGTGGTGTTCACCTTGCCTTTAGCATCTTTTAGAGATGTTATGTGAGTTGGGCGAAAGGGCCCCTTGCAGAGCCTGGCTAGTAATTTGCCTGATTTATTTCCGAATTTATGGAAGGTGGCATCTGAGTGTGCTTTCTTAGTTAGTTCAAGTGTGTCTGCCCAAGTATCAAAAGATCTCTTGGCTGCATGCCATTCGTTTCTATTATCAGTGGAGTCCATGGTGTATAAAGATCTTTGCGCCTGGTGGAGCCGGGAGCTGCCAACTTGTACTTTGATAAGGTATTCCTCTTGAAAGAGGTCGCATAAGAGATGATCCGACCCCTGAGGAACGCTTTACCGGCGTCCCAGAAGAGGTTCGGGACATCAGAGTGTGGAGCATTGGCCGTGGAATATTCTGTCCATGACCTTGACATTAATTGCTGGAAATCAGAGTTGTTGTAGAGGTATGAGGGAAAGCGCCAAATCTTGGGATGGGGAGGTAGGTCGAGGTTGTCAAATTGGGCCGAGATTGGTGCGTGGTCAGATATGGCAATGTCGAGGATGTCTACATCAGTTAACATGGGGACTAGGTTGTCAGAGCCAAAAAAATAATCTATTCTGGTGAATACGTTATGTGGGTTGGAGTAGAAGGTAAATTCCCTGTCCGCTGGATGTTTTAAACGCCAGAGGTCCTGGAAGTGAAGAGATTCCATGGTGGATGCAAAGAGTGTGGGGGAGACAGGGTCAAGGCCTGGCGAGGGGCGTCTAGGGGATGATCTGTCATCTGTTTGGTGTATAATGTCGTTGAAGTCACCTCCTATTAAGTGGGGGAGGTGGGTGTTATGAAGCAACCATGCCGAAAGTTCACTATAAAAGGTCATGCCAGGGCTGTTGGGGGCGTATATGTTGGAAATTACCAATTCCGTGGAACCTAGTTGGACATGAGCTGTGACAAGCCGTCCGTGATCGTCTGAATTTACCGATAGGACCGTGCAGGGAAGGTTCTTATGAATCAGGAGAAGGACTCCAGCTTTACGGCCGCAGGCCCCCGAGCCTAGGACCGTACCTACCCAGAGTTTTTTCATGCAATGAAAATCAGGAGCTGATAAGTGAGTTTCCTGGAGTAGGGCGATATCAGTGTTGAGTCGTTTTAGATGACGGAGGATCTTCATTCTTTTATTGGGGGACCTAAGCCCTTTCACGTTCCAAGAAACTATTTTCATGTTGGGGATATTGGGAAATGGAATTGTGAGGAAGTTATAGCTAATCTACCGTGTAAGCGGCGTTTTAAGGTAAATACCGGATGAAGAGGAAAGGTGTTATACCTGTCTTGGGAGACAGGTGACAGGAGGACTGTTACCACAGATGTTCCTAGGCTAAAGGGGGGAAGGGAGGGGGAGGAGATAAGAGGTGGGACCTGAAAGAAAAGCAAAAATAACATAAACAACATAAGCAATCGCAAGAACTTCACTTCTTCCCGCAAGGAGTCACTGTGTAAGTCGGTTCCCAAAGCACGGCTCTGATGTAGGGCGGCCGAGAGCCCGCGTTAGGAGAGGGGTTTTTGTATGCGATCGGCGAGGGACGCAAACGGAGGGGGGGGATGTTGCGGCTATACACAGTGAGGCCGGGAAGGGTACACATAAAATAATGAACACCGTTTGGAGAGCATCCAAAAGAAAGCTGATCCTATCTGGGCAAGGATATCATAGAAAACATAACTAGTTGAGCAGTCATCTGTAGGGTACAAATGTATATAACTGTGTAGCTGTGTAAAACTGCCACTGCGTTGTAAGCAGCATCGAGGATTTGAGGAATAAGTGCAAGAGTCACTTCAACCATATTAACGCTGGGTTAGCCGGAATTGGACTGGGGCAGAAGCTCTGAAACGTTTGGGGAGGTCCTTTCGTGGGCTTCTTTGGTCCAGAGGACGGATGAGTGGTGCGGCTTTCGATGGAGTGTCAGGGTGCGAGTCGTGCTGGGAGGCCCGCAGAAAGGCTTCCGCCTCGGAGGGGTCATGGAAAGTCAGTTGTTCGCCGGTAGAGGCTTTGAGGTGGAGAACTGCTGGAAAAGCCAGAGTGAATTTGATTTGCTGATTATAGAGTTCCGTGCAGACCTGCTGAAAAGCTTTCCTTTTTTTTGAGACCTCTATGGAGTAATCAGCAAATATGAGGACTCTTATTCCGTCAAATTGAAGTGAGCGGGTTTGTCTGAACTTTTGTAGAATGAGGGCCTTGTCAGAGTAGTTGAGGTATTTGGCAATTATTGGCCGGGGATTTTTGCGGTCAGAATTGAAAGCTCCCACGCGATGTGCCCTTTCCACTGTGTAGGGGCCCGAGAGGCCTAGGGCTTCCGGAATGCGCACAGCGCAGAAATCTGAAATGGCAGAGGCCTGCAGCGATTCCGGGATACCTACGAATCGCAGGTTACTCCTCCTGGCCCTGTTCTCTAAATCATCCAACTTTTGGATGATGTATTGATTAGTCTTATCCTGGGCTTGCTCTGTGGCCTGTGCCTGGTATAACTCCTCTTCCACGCTGGATAGGCGGTGCTCCAGCTCATTGAGTCTGGTGCTGTGTTCCCCTAACTGGGACTTGATCTGGGCCATCCCTGCATTCACTGCCTTCTCCACAGATGCTGCTATCATGGGGGACAAGAGAGCAGCCACAGCCTGTGCTATGCGTTCTGTTGTGTTGTCACAGGGTGGCTGGGATGCCGAGGCATGAGGGGAGGTAGGAGGACTAGGGCAGCTGCTTACCTCCATCCCCGTCGGCGGTGGTGGTGGAGAAGGAGCCGTGTAGGCCAAGACCGGGGCCTCGATTTGCGGCTGGGCCGTCAGCGCCGTCAGGGCCGTTTGCGACCGAGCGCCGGATTTTTCCACAAATCGGTCCATATAGAAGGCGGGGAGTGCCCTGAGGTGTAGGGGTGACCGTCGGGCGTCTCAGGCCGGTTTTATAGGCCGTTTTGTTGCCGTGATGCGGGAGCCGAGGAGAGAAGCAGTCACTCCATGCGGCGCCGGAACCGGAAGTTTTATGAATATTAACCACTTCAGCCCCGGACCATTTTGGCTGGTTAAAGACCAGGCCACTTTTTGCGATTTGGCACTGCATCGCTTTAACTGACAATTGCGCGGTCGTGCGACGTGGCTTCGAAACAAAATTGACGTCCTTTTTTTCCCACAAATAGAGCTTTCTTTTGGTTGTATTTATCACCTCTGCGGTTTTTATTTTTTGCGCTATAAACAAAAATAGAGCGACAATTTTGAAAAAAATGCAATATTCTTTACTTTTTGCTATAATAAATATCCCCCAAAAATATATAAAAAAACATATTTTTTCCTCAGTTTAGGCCGATACATATTCTTCTACATATTTTTGGTAAAAAAAAATCTCGATAAGCGTTTATTGATTGGTTTGCGCAAAAGTTATAGCGTCTACAAAATAGGGGACTGTTTTATTAATAATAATTTTTTTACTAGTAATGGCAGTGATCAGTGATTTTTATCATGACTGCGACATTATGGCGGACATATTGGACACTTTTGACACCATTTTGGGACCATTGGGATTTTTACAGCGATCGGTGCTATAAAAATGCACTGATTACTGTGAAAATGACACTGGCAGTGAAGGGGTTAACCTGTAGGGGGCGCTGAAGGGGTTAAGTGTGACCTAATGAGTGATTCTTACTGTGTGGGGGCGTGGCTTGGCGTGTAACATCACTGATCATCGTACCCTATGACAGGGAACAGACAATCAGTGACACTCTCACTAGGAAGAATGGGGAAAGTTTGTTTACACTTACCTCTCCCCGTCCTTCAGCTTTGTGACCCGATCGCGGGACACCGGCGGCGATCGGGTCCACGGGTTCCGCGGGCACTGTCATGGAGCTCAGGACCCTTGACTGGGCATCTTAGAGGGGACGTATATATACGTGCTCATGCCCAGCCGTGCCATTCTGCTGACGTATATGTACAGGTGGCGGTCCTTAAGTGGTTAAGGGGAACCCCGAACCCAAATTTTTTTTTCAAAATGCGTGGGGTCCCCCCAATTTTCATACCAGGCCCTTCAGGTCTGATGTGGATATTAAGGGGAACCCTGCGCCAATTTATAAAAAAATGGCTTAGGGGCCCCCCTCAAAATCCATACCAGACCCTTCAGGTACACTTTTTATGGTGACAACCTGCATATAAGCCTTTATAATTAGCACTTTACATTTTTCATGTTTGTGTTAAATAGACTTTAATAGGGTTCACATTATCACACATTTTTTTACCTGTTTGCATGATCTGGTGCGAACCGAACTTGGGGGGGGGGTGTTTAGCCCATCTCTACTGCACATCTATGATGTCTGACACCATAGATGTATGGCTTTTAGGGGCTACCTTCCTTCTCCTGATATTTCCCCTTTGACATAAAGAAAGATTGAGGACACATTGTCCTCAATCTTTTTCGCTCTGCAGTCCAAAGCAATACAGAACACTTCCTACAGAATATAGAACAACTGTTAATTTACAAACAGGAAAGATAGTAAGCATGTGACTGATCTTGACCATCACTTCTATTATAAATGGAAACAATAATCAGTACTGATCACCGGACTATGTCCATTCAGAAAAGGAAAGGATCAGTAAATATACAATGATTATTTATTGATTTCCCCCAGTTGTGTACCTCCCACCTGTCAGTGATCCTTCTGCTGTATGGCTGCAACCTGTCCAACTCTATGACCTTTCTGAAACTTGCTGTTTGTGCCCACACAAGCTGGGGGAGAGCACTGGTGATCATAGTGCAAAAGTGGGACATAGAGGGGACCAGAATACAGCCTTATGCCGCATACACACGACCGTTTTTCATGACGTTAAAAATGCAATTTTTTAAATTGGTCATTAAAAATGATCGTGTGTAGGCTCCAGAGCATTTTTAACGACGTGAAAGATGGGCTAAAAAAATTAGAACCTGCTCTATTTTTTCACGTCGTTTTTCACGTCGTTCTTTTTAACGTTATGAAAAACGGTAGTGTGTATGCTTTTACGAGGGGGAAAAAAAAAGCGCATGTTTAGAATCAAGTATGAGATGGGAGCGCTCCTTCTGGTAAAACTAGCGTTCGGAATGGAGATAGCACATTCGTCACGCTGTAATGGACTGAAGAGCATGAGGCTGAAAAGCATGAATCATCTCTCACCAAACTTTACTAATACAAGGATCAGCAAAAGCAGCTCAAAGGGTGGCGCCATCCGATTAGAACTTCCCCTTTATAGTGCCGTCGTACGTGTTGTACGTCACCGCGCTTTGCTCAAGCATTTTTTTTCATGAACGTGTGTATGCAAGACAGGCTTGAGAGGAAACACGAAAAATCACGTAGAGAAAAACCTTGTTTTTTTAAATGACATTAAAAACGGCCGTGTGTACGCAGCATTAGAGTGGGAATGATTTGTTGACAGGCAGGGCACAGAGAAGGGCTGCAGAGCTGTGCTGTTGTGTGTCTGTAGTAGAGTAATGGTAGGGGTTCACATTTTTTAATGGATGGCTGCAATCAGTGACTTGTCATGATCTTGACCTGGTCAGCTGGAAGCAATTCATAAGGTGGGGGCATCAAAAGATTTAAACCTACACGCAAAATTGCGCCGCAGTACAAAGCACACCTTTACAATTTACATTGTTTACAAACAGCGGCTGAGGATTTGTCATTTAGCCCAGGTTCACAGTGATGCGGGTTAGAAATCATGTGAGTTCAAACCAGCAATCGTGAACTCACACGATTGCAAACCGGCAATGCAGTTCGACTTTGGGGGCAATTTGACAGACATCTGTGCGGGCTCATGCACAGATGTCTATTCAAATCGCCCCCAAAGTCGCCAAAACTAGTACAGGAACTACTTTTGTGAATCGGTGCGGCACCGCAAAGTCGACGCCGCACCGGTTCGAACAGTGCCATTACCGGCAATAGCCGCAGATTTGGCATGCGATTTGACATGTCAAATTGCTTGCCAAATTAACCCAATGGGAACGTGGGCTTAAAGATGGTAGCATTACCACTGTTAATTGACCGATCCATGGCTGGATTGTCTTTACAAGCAACCTGGCAAGGGATTCAGGGTACCATTGTTGACCAAATTATATTCAAGTACTGTAAGTTCACCAGAAGTATTTAGATTTACTAGGAATACCCAGAAACAGATGCAAAATGACATCTGATCTATGTATCGCTAACTGGCTGCTGTAAGATACTGCATTTTACACATAAAATTGTTTTTGGCACTGCGTTACTGAATAAGTCTGTTTATGTTCTTTATTCAAGTCGGTGTGACCTGTTGCAGAATAAAATCACTACCTACATATGTCAGAACTGTGTCTGAAAGATTCCCACTGAGCTCACATCTGTTATGTTCCTTTCTGAAAAAAGGATTCATTTTTTTCCAAAACACTGGTCAGAGTACATGCAGTGTTAAAAAAAATACATTTTGTGGAGGACTCTTATAATATTTTACACAAAGTAATGTGATTTTTACAAAGTGTTGTCCCTGCTTAAATAACTCATTGCTAATGTTTTATATTTAAATAGCACAAATAAAATAAATATGATGTATAAATCAGTTTTGGGATATTATCCACCATACAGTATATACAGGTATTACAGTTTCATTATTGAATTACACTCGATTGCAGTATAATTCAGTGATTTTTAGCAAATAAGGCACCCACATCACCAATACAATCAATAGTATCAAGCAAATAGCTGCAAATAATTTTAAAGCATGGATTCAATCGACAGCTTCAGTTTTTATTGCGTGTATTTAGTTTGTTACAGGTGGAGCTAACCTAGTTAAGGTGAAGTTAACCTAGTTAAATTACTAAATAGATAGATTGATCGATAGATAGATAGATAGATAGATAGATAGATAGATAGATAGATAGATAGATAGATAGATAGATAGATAGATAGATAGATAGATAGATAGATAGATAGATAGATAATATAGATGTAGAAGAAGATAATAGGTAGAAGGATAGAATACAAAAAAGGTTTGCTCTACACATTAAGATGAGCTTGAGTTGTTGTAACAGTTTGCTACCTGTACAGCTGTCGATTTAAACAAAAAAGGCATATGAACATCTTTCTCCAGGGATGTTCTGTCACTTCAATAAAATCATTGACCTGATCTCTTATGCAGCTTTATTTCAAAAGCCAATTTGCAATCAAAGCACATTTTAACATTTTAAACACTAATTTTTTTTTTTTATTTACGTATAAAATATGTACTTAAACATATATTTAAAAAACAAGCATAAAGCATAATTACAGCATTATAAGGAGACAGGACATACTTTTAGTTTATCACCGGCCCTCAGGAAACCCTAGAATTAATGAAAATTCTGGCTTTCATAAAATTAGATTATAGTACACGCCCCTCTGTTTACGTTACGCCAGTGCTTGGGTATCTCATTTTCTTCTACAGGCACTGTGCATGGCTTTGGGGGATGTTAGGTGCATATAGGGGTCCAGTGATGAACTTATATTATGCCCTTGTACAGGGCCAGACTGGGAATAAAAACCAGCCCTGGAAATAATTTCATAGCATTATTATACTAGCCCAACTGCATAACGTCACAGAGGCTTTCTGGATATGGTACAAAAGATGTCAGAGGATGTGCAGACATGGTACAGGAGGTGGTCATAAGCTGTGCGGACATGGTACAGGAGGTGGTCATAGGCTGCGGGGACTTGGTATAGGAGATGGTCATAGGCTGTGTAGACATGGTACAGGAGGTGGTCATAGGCTGTGCGGACATGGTAAAGGAGGTGGTCCTAGGCTGTGCGAACATGGTATAGGAGGTGGTCATAGGCTGTTCTGACATGGTGTAGGAGGTGGTCATAGGCTGTGCAGACATGGTACAGGAGATATCAGAGGCTGTGCAGACATAGTATAGGAGGTGGTCATAGGCTGTGCAGACATGGTACAGGAGAATAACAGGAGGTGGTCATAGGCTGTGCAGATATGGTACAGCAGAGTAACAGGAGGTGCTCAGAGGCTGTGGAGGGGTCTGGTCTTACCTGGCAATAATGTGGAGAGGCGCGTGCCACCACCGAGACAAATGCCTTATATTTAAAAATGGTGCCACCCAGCGCCATTACATCGCTGCACAAATGGCAGAGTATGTACAGGCTTTCCTGAGCCCAGCTAGCTTTGGAACTGTGCATGCGCAGTTGACATGTTGCCCCACAGCTATATTTTTTACAGGTGCCGCTGCCTGTAACAGGCGGTTGGCAACAATGGGTCGATGGCCAGGCGGTCTCAGCCACAGTTCAAAGCGGCCCCAGGGCAGGCAGCCTATGGTAAATTTCCCGCTATCCCATAGGGCCAGTCCGGTCCTGCCCTTGCATCCCATAGTGTCTGCAATTATATACCACATTTGTTTTATATTTGTAACTCAGTACAGGTTTATTATCAATGTTTTCTTTGGATTGTATAAAAGTTAAATAGTAATATATAGCTTATATGCAGTAAGTAGAAAAATACTAATTATTCTATATAGGGGCGTGGCCTGACGAGACAGGAAGATGGACGCTTAGTCTCCGAGCTCCAGCCACCACGGTACAAAACGAGCCTTAACGGAGGTACCCACTCCCGCTTTTTATACCCAAAACATGGGGACTGCATCCCGGAATTCTTCGGCCTCTAGATCCCGCTCCCCAAGGGAGCTAAATACCGGCCTGAGCCAGAACATCCCTGAAATGTTCCGGACCTCCCGAGGCAATATGGCGGCTACCCGCCACGGACACTCTCAAACTCCAGCGCTTCCCCTGACTGATCCTCTCCTTACATCGCCGTCAAGCTCCAGCCAAACACTCCCCGGGATTGAACTGCTACCCCAACCCCAACTCAACATGCATGATCTCCGGTCTATAGCGACTGACATCAAGGACACCCTGTCGGCGGCGATTGCGGACCTGCGACTGGAGATCCGCTCACTGAATGAGAGGGTCATCTCAGTGGAAAAGACAACGAACCGCCATGAGGCAATTATTACTAAAACCACCTTCCGCATTGATTCCCACACTAGACAGATGAGGGATATGAACCGGCACTTGGAGGACCTCGAGAACCGCAGCCGCCGCCACAACCTCCGGATACGGAACGTGCCAGAATCGATCGAAGGTGAACATCTTTCCCCGGCTGTTACCGGCATTTTTAACGACCTCATTGGTCGCCCGCCTTTGACGGCGGTCAAAATGGACAGAATACATCGCGCTTTGTGCCCTAAGGGCAAGGGATCGGACCCCCCAAGGGACATTATCTGTCATCTAGTCGACTTCACCCTCAAGGAGGAGATCTTGAGGCAAGCCAGACTTCGGCAACAAATTCTTTTTGAGGGTCGCCCGGTACAGATCTACCAAGATCTCTCAGGGATCACTCTTCAGCACCGCCGTGACCTGAAACCTTTATTGGAGGTCCTTCGTGCTAGGAGCATCCCATATAAATGGAAGTTTCCATTTTGCCTTGCTGCATCCTCACAAGGGCGTTCAGCGCTTTTAAAAGTGCCCGAAGATCTATCACACTTTTGTGATACTCTGGGCATACCAATGGTAGAGGTCCCACACTGGTATGCAGACTACCGCCACTTCCTATCGAAAAGGGACCTGCCTCGTCACGAACCCATGGAAGCTCAAGACAGTGGACACCGTAGAAGACGCTCTCCCACTCCCATTGGGCGCCATCAGTCTTCTCGCTACCAACACCGCGAAGCAAGCCCCTCTAACTCTCCGAGAGCAAGGAGGACCCGGCGAGACTACTAAATTCCGAAGGTTAAAATAAGCTCTTTCAGTTACTCTAAAAAGTTTATGGAACTGTTATGGCCGCGTTTGGGCCGACTTTGATCTCCCCCTCCGCTTGTTATACCCTTTAAGGGACTACTGGCTGAATGCCCTCTGACAGTACCGTCAAGGCACTCAATCCCATAGACTTCCTCTGCAAAACCCCTGTTGGCATGTTTAGGCATCTGCATTGTCGATTGGAAGGTCTTTGCAAATTTCACAAACTTTACTATTATATGCTGCTTGCACTGGATACTCGGGAAACTGTATACCTACGTCGCATGCCGTCTTACGCCGCATGCCGTCCTAGTTCTATTTTTGCTCCCTTTTTTTTTTTTTTTTCTGTGCTCTTTTCGCTTTCGGCCAACTACACTACCCATGGTGCTGTCCGGCTGGGTACTCGAACCTGACTGACATCACGCGCGCGGCCTCGCTCTTACACCCGACGGCTTCGCTTCACACGACAGGCTTCTCCCATCCCTTCTGCACTCGATAGGTACTGTCGCCCTGACAGTGCATTCGCCTGGAGATCCCTCACCGTTATCTGGAGTCCAGCCAAGACACCACTGATGTCTCCAGATCGCCTTCGAGCAGCAGACCGACACTTCCGGCTCGGAATAGGAATGAGAGGACACTCCTTCCAAGACCATCGCTCCTCGCATAAGTAACCTAGGAACTGTGCCCGCTTCCCTCGATCCTGCTGGACTCGGCCAGGACTGTTCTGAGCTTGCCATGTCCTCTATTACTGATGTCAGGCTCGATTAAGGGTAGTGAGTATATGCAGAAATGGCTGTTACTTAATGTTCATTTGTTCCTCAATTCTGTTAAATGTTTGTTTTTGCATATGCACAGCTAGATTTCTCCTCCCTCTTGTCCATAGCCATTAGCCCTCAGCCTTTATCTTTTCTTGAGCACTGAAATACCCTACCCTAATTTAATTCAATTCAATTGGATTTGAAATGTACATGATGGGATTTGTAATACCTTCCTATGGCTTGGCATCGGGCTGCAAACTGTTAGCGGCCTGCAGATACCCAAATGGCCAGAATACCCGTCTATTACGTTCTTGTATAATTCGGCCAGGGTTTCAAGATCGTAATAATGCTACATTCCCCTCCCACACGCACCTTTAAGTTGATCAGTTTCATAGCAGTCTCCCCTTTAGAAATACCACGTACCTACCTCCCATGCCTCCTCACTATCCGTGGTGGCAGACCCTTAACTGCTGATAGTTCATCTTCTCTGTCCCGTGATAGTCAACCCCTACACGGTCGAGGAACAGGGTGCTGTTCTCTTATTGAGTAACATGCACTGTTCACTCGCTGTACCACACCGAAAGTTCTTCCTCCTGAGGTCAGTGAAATAGTTTTTCTACTACCTCTTCGGTCTCTGTCCAGTGGCCTTCCAACCCCGATTAGCCCATCTCACAAGTGTTGATCCCACCACAAATACCTCGTAGGCTTTATTTTTGCTACTCCCGCCCCTCCCCTTATTGCTCAATACCTACACCGTTATGTCGGCTACTATCATCCCTTCGGCCACCGCCCCAAACCCGCAGCCCCTTTCCCTCAAACTCTATTCAATCAACATCCGAGGGCTAAATTCGCCAGAAAAGAGGTCATGGTTATTACACTCCTTGCAATTAGCTAAAGTACACATTGCCCTCATACAAGAAACGCATTTTAAGACTAACAGCATCCCCAAACTACATGATTCCTGTTTCCCCACAGTTTTCCATGCCTCCAATGCTGAGGCCAAATCCAAAGGGGTCTCCATTCTCTTATCCAAACACTGTCCCCTCCACATATTAGACGTACAAAGTGACCGATTAGGCAGGTTCCTTTTTATTAAAGGGACTCTACACCACAGACAGGTGACAATAGCAAATGTATATGCCCCAAACACCAATCAAGTTACATTCTTCCGAACAATGTGTGCTCAATTGACCAACTTCCAGTCTGGCACCCTTCTTGTCGGCGGTGACTTTAATGTCGCACTCACACCTACATTAGATGTCTCTAATAGCACAACGTCCCTGACATATAGAGCCCTACGGGCAATTAAACTGCAACTCAGTAACCTCCTACTGCACGATTCATGGCGCACGCTTCACCCATCTACAAAAGATTTCACCTACTTCTCTGCCCCGCACAATAAGTACACGAGAATAGATTACTTCTTCATCACCCAGCAAGACTTGACTTATCTGTCCAAAGCCACGATAGAACCTATGGTACTCTCCGACCACAACCCAATCTCCATGTCTCTCACCCTCCCACCGACCTGCACACAATCCAACATCTGGCGACTTGACAGCTCCCTCCTCTCTGACTCCAATAATATACGGAATATTTCCTTAAGCCTCTCCAACTATTTCTCGGAAAATACCTCGGAGGATATCTCCGCTGAAACACTCTGGGCCGCTCATAAATGCGTAATCAGGGGTGAACTCATCTCTCTAGCTGCTAAAAGATCTCGGGCAAGGAAAGCGAGAATCGCAGAATTGACTGCACGCATACGACGGCTTGAACAGACGCATAAATCATCCCTGGCCGAGAACACCCTCTCTGAATTGACACTGACTAGAGAGGAGCTTCTTGGAGAACTCAATTGTGTGCTCAAGAGAAAATTCGCCTTGTCCCAAAAGATATTCTATGAATTTGGTAATAAGTCGGGCAAGCTCCTAGCCAGGGCCCTACGATCCAAGCGGGCGGCCCATACCATTCACAAACTGAGAACGCCATCGGGGCACCCCTTGGTTAAGCCTGAAGACATATCTGACCAATTTGTTCGCTACTTCACAGATCTATACAACCTCCCCAAGCACCGAGCAAATACCTCCCCTTTAGACAGGAGCGCTGCTCTCACTGACTTTTTGTCACAACACAGCCCGACCCCCCTCTCACCGGACGACTCTGCTGACCTGGGCCTTCCTCTCTCGGTGGCTGAAATCGCCACAGCTTTAAAACAAATGAAAGCGGGCAAGAGCCCAGGCCCGGACGGACTGACAGTCAGTTACTACAAATCATTCCCAGACGTTTTACTATCACACCTGGTCGAAGCCCTCAACTCCATAACACCTAACTCAGCTGCCAGTAGGGAATTTCTTGAGGCCCACATCACACTTCTCCCCAAGCCGGGCAAGGATCCTGAAATAGTCTCTAACTACCGCCCAATATCCCTCCTTAATGTGGATTTGAAACTCTACACTAAAGCTTTAGCTAACCGCATCCTCCCCTTTCTGCATAAACTTATCTCCTGGGACCAGGTTGGGTTTGTCCCTGGCAGGGAAGCTAGGGATAATACCATCAAGGCCCTTAATGTATATCATTGGCTATCTAAAGAACCGACACAGGGGTTTTTCCTGTCTCTTGATGCGGCGAAGGCATTCGACAGAGTGGCCTGGGACTATATGGAAGCTGCCCTTCAAACCATGGGCTTCCCCCCTCTATTGATCCAAATGATTATGGCACTTTACTCCAACCCGTCTGCAAAACTTAGGATCAATGGCCGCCTGTCGAACGCCTTCTCCATCACCAACGGCACCCGTCAAGGATGTCCCCTTTCCCCTATACTTTTTGTCCTCACGATGGAGCCCATGCTGCGTAAAATTAGAGACAACCAGAATATTAAGGGAGTTGATATCAAGAACACACAATACAAAATAGCCGCTTATGCGGACGACATACTTCTTTTTCTAAGAGACCCCATTACTTCCATCCCTAACCTCCTGTCAGACTTTGCATTGTTCAAATCTATGTCTAATCTACAGATCAACTTCGCGAAATCCAAAGCACTGAACGTTTCTCTACCTCCCACGTTAGTATCACAGTGTAAGCTCAACTTCCCCTTTGGCTGGGAGACTGAAGCACTTACGTATTTAGGAATTAAAATACCGTCAAACCTGTCTGATCTCTACGCCAAAAATTTCTTACCAGCCCTCTCTGCGATTAGGGACGTCCTACACAAATGGCATTTCGGGACCTTTTCCTGGCTGGGCAGAATCGCTGTCCTAAAAATGAACGTCCTACCTAGACTCCTATACCTCCTACAAGCCGTCCCAATCACTCTCCCGCCCTCCTTCTTCACCACATATAAACGTATGTGCAGGACCTTCATTTGGGCCTCTAAACCCCCTAGATTAAGCTGGGATAGGCTGACGCTCCCCAAGTTATTGGGGGGTCTTGGCCTTCCCGACATCCAAAAGTACCACTGGGCGTGTCATATGACGAGGATTGTGGACTGGCACGTCCACGGTCGTAACAAAAACTGGATTACACTTGAGAACGCCACTTCGGATGTCCCTCTCACACACCTCCCATGGATCGCTCGTACTGCTATATCCCCTAAGGACTCCAAACACCCTCTTATTGGAGCCACACTATCTTGTTTTGCCAAAATATGTAAACACCTGAACATCATACCCGCTCCTGGGCCAATGACCCCTTTGGATTGTAATCCCGACTTCACCCCGGGCCTAGTTCCCCACACAATCGCCAATGACTCCAGTATCACTCCCTGTAGAGCCCATAAGTTCTTTCGCGATGGCAGCCTCTTGCCCTACGCAGAACTTACCAATTTGTTCCCGAACTGTGACATTCCATTTTACAATTACTTACAAATCCGACACTATTTACATTCAAATAGATCTCCGGCTTCCTGGACTAGAGATCTCGCACATATAGAAACAATTTGCTTTGATGGTGAACCCCAACGACATCTAATATCAACCCTTTACGCCTCCCTGTTCTCCACTCACAAAATCAAAGATGACCGCCTGGTCCAACAATGGGAATCAGATTTATCCTTGCAACTGTCAGAATTGGATTGGGAACGCATCTACATGTACAGTACATACACAAAGGGACCATAAACGTTTCCACCCAAGAAAACAGGTATAAATTATTCTCCAAATGGTACAGGACCCCCAACAGGCTTCACAAGATCTAAAAAAAAAGGCAAGGGAGAGGCGCCTCTGAGTGCAGACGTTTTAAAACAATTTAATAAAAGATAGTGCTACAAGCAACTCACATTTGTGTGGTTAAAAACGTGCATTGTACGAAATCCAGTTAGAAGAGGAAGATGTCATCAGGTCTGTCACGGAGTATCTCCTCCTGCTGGGGCACTGTGCTGCTGATAGTCAGTTCACTGCTGTAGATGGTATGGATACGGCCGTCAGCGGTGAAGAAAAGCAGTGCAGGGCCTTGGAGATGTTGATTGAATAGCAGGCGAGGGCCGATGACGTCACTGGCGTGCGACGCGTTTCCCGAGCCGGCGTACTGCGTGTAGTGTGGCAGTCGCGCTCCTTTGTCAAGCTAGTGAATGGGTTGGAGGAGCTAGTATTTGATAGACAAGGCAGTGGGCGGACGGAAGCGGAGGGGGCGGAGATAGAAGAGAGACGGAACTGGGGCGGGGGAGGGGGGGGGTTTGTTTGGAAGTGTCAGCAGAGAGAGCACTAGATAATGGGACCAGATGAAGGTGGTAGTATGGGGACAAATTGAACATGAATTGACATATAAAAAAGATCACAAGATCTACCCCAACCTCCCTTCGACCTGTTGGAGGTGTAACACCGGTGCTGGCTCTCTACTTCACATCTGGTGGGACTGCCCTTCCATACAACCTTTTTGGAGTGAGGTGCACCGTCTCATATCGCAGATTACCACGTACACCCCGGATTTTACCCCTGCACAATATATGCTCCACCACTCCACCAAGCCCCCACCTTGTTACAAGAAATCCTTGACCATGCACCTTATTAATGCAGCTAATCTTTGTATCCCAGTACACTGGAGAAACCCCACACCTCCAACGATAGCAGAATGGCGTCACCGTGTAGACAGACTAGCTGAAATGGAGCGGCTCATACACCAAGCCCATGACAATCCCACCAAATTCGCTGACACCTGGGCCTGTTGGATACACTATAGAGAAAGTACCACACAATCACCCTCGCCACACCTCACCACGCTCCTACCCACCCCTATGGTTCCCACCCCTTAGCTCGCTCCAACCCCCTCTTCCCCCCTTCACTGTTAATACTCCCCATCTATCCACAAGTTTAAACAAGCCTCAATACAGGCCCTTTACGCAGAACAACCTTTGGTGACCGTATACATGCTGGAATACCGAGATACGCCTGAAAGACCACTGGACCCCCCCTGCTTACCTTCCTTCCTCTATACTTATGTTACACCGATTCCCCGACTAGACCTCGCCTGTATCTTTAACCATACCAGCATCGCATTGTTCCCTCTGAAAACCCAATTATAGTCCCCTGTCCCTCACAGCAAGTCCCCGTATAGGGGTGAGTGGACAGAGGGCTGATCTTGGCTGGTATATCTTACCTAGATCTGGGGCTTACTCTTTAGGCCCTTACCTACCCCCCATCCTAGTTTGAAAGCCTTTCCCGCCTGATCCCCTACCCCAAGGTGACTACGTAACATCGATCGTGGGCAGACGGACATACCCTGCCCTCACCTAACTCTAGGTATATACTGTTCGTGATATTGTTTGACAATCTTACTCAGGATATTACTCTGATTACTGATGAACTTCAGTTACTTGTGACCTATAGTCTTTCGCTTATGTAAGTATTGCTTATAATGTGATTATCTTGTCTAATTGCTCCTAATTTACTGTAAACCTGTAAACCTGTGAATTCAAATAAATCGTTAAAATAAAAAATAAATAAATAAATAAATAAATAAATAAATATTTCTATATAATCTGTGGAGATGCTTTGACCATTTTTTCCTTTACCAAATGTATGTTATGATATAAGTAAACCTCTCATTAACTGGTACTAGAAAGTAAAAAAATAAAAATAAGACTGCTTTAAATTAACCTATAACCTAAAAGTTTTGAAAAATTATATAAAAGGATAAACATAGACACAGTATATCCTGTAGAATGCTTATTTTTAAGTATACAGCGAGGGAATACCACACTTTGTAACATAGAGTATATCATCCAGAGGGTAGACTGTAGTGTATGTTTCACCAAACAAGCCATTTGTTCAGTTCAAGACTATATTTTACAGCAAAACCAAAGAAAAAGTGCTGGTGCAATAACTTCTGAAGCCTAAGGCTGGGTTCACACCTCAGCACGGAGTGGCTCACAGTCCAGTGCGTCCCTGTTCACCTTTTCAGGTCCGATTTCAGCCCAAATTTTGGGCTGAATTCGAACCTGAAACAGACCAGAATTCACACAGGACTCCTGTGCAATTCGCACCAGAGCCGCCCTGGATATGTGTGAACTGGCTCCATAGAGAGCCGGTTACAATCTCCTAATATGCAAATGCAGGGAAACCCGCATCCTGTATGTGGGGAAACCATTATCCAATTAGCAATAGTGTGAACCCAGTCTTAAGGTTACTTTTTAATGTATGTATTGTGGCCATGAAGATATAAAGAACACCCTAAAAATGTATCAATAGGGAAAGTAAGCAAATATGTGTATCCAAAAGCAAAACCACACAGCCTGTGAGGCAGTGAAAAGCACAAATGTTAAGATGGACCTAGGTGCACACACACCAGTCAAAACATAATCAAACAACAAGTATGTATACTGTAAAAATTAAAATAAGAATCACATACATATGACAAAAATGTGTAAATAAAGAAACAGTTCAAAAAAACAATTGATGTGTAAAGTCCATGGGGCAATACTGAATATCCAAAATCATTGGAGAAAAGGATTTCATATGAGATCACGTAAATATGCAGTGTCCCAATTATCCAATGTAGAACAACATTAACATTCCTGTGGATGTGGAAAATGCTCAGCGAACACGACACCCAGGGACGTGATTACAACACCGGGGGGGGGGGAGAAATTAATACTCTTACCCCTTGTAGTGGACACACACGCCAGCGGCGGTGGGTCAAAAAGGCAACAAAATTATCCTCTCAGGCTCACGTGCAGATTGGAACTCTTATGAAGAGCGACCTTCTATATCCTATATCAGACTTTTTTGGTTTTCATCGGACAAATGTTCGGTCTGCAAATGGACAAACTTTTCACCAACAAAAGTCCGATGGAGCAAAGTCCGACCGTGTGTACAGAAAACCATCAGACTTTTGTCCGATGGACAAATAAGCATTACCAGAACCAATGTTAAAATCAACCAACAATAGCAGAAGTTGACCAAAGGGTGGCGGTAAAGAGCAGAAAAGAGCAGAAAAACCACGTGATGTTGGAAAAGTTTTGGGAAAGTTTGCAGAAAAGTCCTGCCATGTGTATGCTATAGCCTCGTACACACGGTCGGACTTCCATCTGACTTTTCTGTGGATTTTTGTCCGAACGGAGTTGGCCGGGCACACCTATAGCATACACACCACAGGACTTTTCTGCAAACTTTCCCAAAACTTTTTGCAACATCACATGGTTTTTCTGCTCTTTACCGCCACCCTTTGGTCAACTTCTGCTATTGTTGGTTGATTTTAACATTAGTTGTTTTGTCCATCGGACAAAAGTCCTATGGTTTTCTGTACACACGGTAGGACTTTGCTCCATCGGACTTTTGTTGGGCAAAAGTTTGTCCGTTTGCAGACCCAACTTTTGTCCGATAAAAACAAAACCAAACGAAAAAAAGTTTGTCCGATGGAGCGTACACACGGTCGGATTGTTGGTCCAACTTGCTTAAAACGAAGTTTGTTGGGCAAAAGTCCGACCGTGTGTACGGGGCTTTAGGGTGTGCCCGGCCAACTCCCTCCGGACAAAAATCCACGGAAAAGTTTGTTTGTAGTCCGACCGTGTGTATGAGGCTTAACTCTTCACTAGCATGCAACACAATACCTATTTACACACCAGTGCATTAGAGCTCATGTGCCTTTTTTTGCTTGTCTTTATTTCATATCACAGTCTCTTTTTCTTTGCTATTCCCATAAACATTGCTTTGCACCTCCATACAACCCCACTCCCAATCTGTCTCCATGCCCACACTCATTCCTGATTGGCGTGTATACCATGTGGATTTTATTGACTGCATACACCTGTATATATGGTTGGTTTTCTGGGTATGTACCTCATTACCAGATATGGCCACAATATTACCTGTTAGGGTAATATACTATATAGACTCTTCACATATATACTAATATACTATCCATATGGCTAGCCTTCCCAGTGCTATTTGACCACTTGGACATACACGTTTGTTGCAGCTGGCAATCATGTTGGACATTGAGGGACATTAACCGCTTCCCGAGCGCCGCACAAAGATATACGTCGACAGAATGGCACAGACAGGCAAATGGGCATATATATACGTCCCCTTTAATTTGCCGCTGCGTGGTCGCGTGTGCGACCCTGCCGCAAGCTCCGTGACCATGCCCGCGGGACCCGCGGACTCGATGTCCGCCGGTGTCCCGCGATCGTGTCACGGAGCTGAAGAATGGGGAGATGTTAGTGTAAACACAACATCTCCCCGTCCTTCCCCTGACACTGTCACTGATCGTCTGTCCCCTCTCATCGGGAACAGCGATCAGTGACATGTTACGGAAAGCCACGCCCCCTAACAGTTAGAAACACTCCCTAGGTCACACTTAACCCCTTCAGCGCCTTACCTTTAGCTCTTGGGAGAGATACACCTTGCTGCCACCTGTTGACTGATTGGCTTTTGAGTAGAGTTGAGCGGACACCTGGATGTTCGGGTTCGACGGGTTTGGCCGAACTTCGGAAAAAAGTTTGGGTTCGGGACCGAACTTTAACCCGAACCCGGACCCGAACCCGAACCCCATTGAAGTCAATGGGGACCCAGACTTCTAAGGACTAAAAAGGCTCTAAAAAAGTAATGGAAAGGGCTAGAGGGCTGCAAATGGCAGCAAAATGTTGTTAAGAGCATGGCAAGTGCTCTGCAAACAAATGTGGATAGGGAAATAACTTAAAATAACATAAAAAAAATAAAAATAAAAAATAATAATCTTGACCTAGGAGGACGAGGTCCATATGGAGTAGGAGATTTAGGTGGCGGTGGATGTGGCTGTGTAGGTGGAAGCGGCGGTGGAGGAGGACGAGGTAGCCAACACTGGTTCAAAAATACAGCAATGGCTGGGTAAGGCCGGTGATGTGTCGAATTCTGTCCCCCGTCAAATAGTGTCCACCCTGTACTGCGCTTGCTCAGTATGTAGGACAAGGGGATTTCGAAAATCTCCCAAGACGAACGGCGCCTGCGTGGTGAGTTCAGGTGAAGGCCACACCATCCGTGGTTCAAGCCGAGCCAAGTGAGGCCGTGCCCGAAGCGTGGCGATCGAACCGAGCCCGTGAGGGGCCCTGTTACTATGTGCTACCGTATGTCCACTTGGATGGTGGGGCTTGAACCTGCACTCACAGCGCAGGCGCCGTTCATCTTCAGAGATTTTGTGAATCTCCTTGTCCTCTGTACTGCGCAAGCGCTGCGCCTTCGCAGTATGGGCCGGACACAATCCGATGGCCGGACAGTTTTTGTCACAACACCGGTATACATGTCTATTCTGCACAAGGTATGGACAAGTCCTGTGGGATCCATGCCTGGTTCATTTTAATGAACGTGAGCTTGTCCACATTGGCTCTGGACAGGCGGCTGCGCTTGTCTGTGATAACGCCCCCTGCCGTGCTAAATACACGTTCAGATAATACACTGGCTGCAGGGCAGGCCAGCACCTCCAAGGCATAAAGGGCAAGCTCAGGCCATGTGCCCAATTTGGAGACCCAGAAGTTAAAGGGGGCAGACCCGTCATCCAGTACGTGTAGGCCTGTGGACACATACTGCTCAACCATGTTGGTGAAATGCTGCCTCCTGCTAAGACGTTCCATCTCAGCTGGTGGTGCTGGTTGTTGTGGCGTGCTGACAAAGCTTTTCCACATTTCAGCCATGCTAACCCTGCCTTCTGAGGTGCTGCGACCTCTTCCTCCTCCTCTGCCTTCGCCTTGTGCTTCCACCGTACGCCCGCTGTCAGGTGGGAATGCCACCAGCAGCGCGTCTACCAGCGTGCGCTTGTACTCGCGCATCTTACGATCCCGCTCCAGTGAGGGAATTAAGGACGGTACGTTGTACTTGTAACGGGGATCCAGCAGGGTGGCCACCCAATAATCAGCACCAGTTAAAATGTGGGCAACTCGGCGGTCATTGCGGAAACACTGCAGCATGTAATCGCTCATGTGTGCCAGGCTGCCCAGAGGCAAAGAAAAGCTGTCCTCTGTGGGAGGTGTATCGTCTGTGTCCTCTGTATCCCCCCAGCCATGCACCAGTGATGGCCACGAGCTGGTCTGGGTGCCACCCTGCTGTGAAAATGGCTCCTCCTCCATCTCCTCCTCCACCTCGTCATCCTCCAGAACTGTGCCCTTTCTGCCGGACAATTGTGTACCTGGCGTTTGTTGGTGCAGGAACCCACCCTCGTAGCCACTTGTGAAAGACTGCCCTGAAAGCCTGTGAAATGATCCCGCTTCCTCCTCCTCCTCCTCATCCTGCTGTGCCACATCCTCTTCCATCATCGCCCGAAGCGTTTTTTCAAGGAGGCATAGAACTGGGATAGTAACGCTAAGAACGGCGTCATTGGCACTGGACATGTTGGTGGAGTACTCGAAACAGCGCAACAAGGCACACAGGTCTCGCATGGAGGCCCAGTTATTGGTGGTGAAGTGGTGCTGTTCCGCAGAGCGACTCACGCGTGATTGCTGCAGCTGAAACTCCACTATCGCCTGCTGCTCGCACAGTCTGGCCAGCATGTGCAAGGTGGAGTTCCACCTTGTGGGCACGTCACATATGAGGCGGTGAGCGGGAAGGCCAAAGTTACACTGCAGCGCTGACAGGCAAGCAGCAGCAGGGTGAGAACGCCGAAAGTGCGCACACACAGCCCGCACTTTCTGCAGCAGCTCTGGCATATTGGGGTAATTTTTAAGGAACCTCTGGACCACCAAGTTCAGCACATGCGCCAGGCAAGGGATGTGCGTCAAACCGGCTAGGCCCAGAGCTGCTACGA
Source organism: Rana muscosa (assembly GCA_029206835.1). Taxonomy (NCBI): domain Eukaryota; kingdom Metazoa; phylum Chordata; class Amphibia; order Anura; family Ranidae; genus Rana; species Rana muscosa. The sequence goes on along the minus strand of CM055116.1, from coordinate 344,929,563 downwards.
GATTTCGCCCATTATCGCACACCACCAGGCCGGGCTTGAGGCTCACTGACAGCAACCACTCATTGGTCTGTTGTTCCATGTCCCTCCACAACTCCTGCGCGGTGTGGGGTTTTTCCCCCAAACAGGAAAGTTTTAAAACTGCCTGCTGTCGTTTACCCCTGGCTGTGCTGAAGTTGGTGGTGAAGGTGTTACGCTGACCGGATGAGGAGGCGGCAGAGGATGAGGAAGCGGAGTAGGAGGAGTTAGCAACAGGAGGCAAACTGAAGCGCCCTGCAATCCTCGGTGGTGGAAGGACATGCGCCAAACTACTATCTGCCTCAGGCCCAGCCGCCACTGCATTTACCCAGTGTGCTGTTAGGGAGATATAACGTCCCTGACCGTGCTTACTGGTCCACGCATCCGTAGTTAGGTGGACCTTGCCACAGATGGCGTTGTGCAGTGCACACCTGATTTTGTCCCCCACTTGGTTGTGCAGGGAAGGGATGGCTCGCCTGGAAAAATAGTGGCGGCTGGGCACGATGTACTGTGGGACAGCCAATGCCATCAGGCTTTTAAAACTCTGCGTCTCCACCATACGGAATGACAGCATTTCAAAGGCCAGGAGTTTTGAAATGCTGGCATTCAGGGCCAGGGATCGCGGGTGGCTAGTGGGGTACTTCCTCTTCCGCTCCAATGTTTGGGAGATAGAGAGCTGAACGCTTCCATGGGACATTGTGGAGATGGTCGGTGACCCAGGTGGTAGTGTTGCTGGCAGATCCTCTGTTTGCGGGGTGGCAGGTGCCACTGTCACTACAGAGGTGGATGAAGAGGCCGAGACTGCGGCAGAAGAGGAAGCAGGAGGAGCCAGAGACCTTTCTTGGTTTTTGAGGTGTCTACTCCATTGCAGCTCGTGCTTTGCACTTAGATGTCTGGTCATGCAGGTTGTGCTCAGGTTGAGAACGTTTATGCCTCGCTTCAGCCTCTGATTGCACAGCCTGCAAACCACTCGTGTCTTGTCATCAGCACATTGTGTGAAGAACTGCCACGCTAGGGAACCCCTTGGACCTGGCTTTGGTGTGCTCTGTCCCTTGCTGCGTTGGGCAGTAGCAGACATACTGTCTAGAGGACGGACGCTCCGCTTTTGCACCCTGCTCCCTCTTCTGCTGTGCTGGTGGCTCTGTGCGACCACCGCCTCTTCCTCCAAACTACACTGGTCACCTGCATAACGTTCATTCCATGTGGGGTCGAGGACCTCATCGTCCTCCACATCATCTTCCACCCAGTCTTCACCCCTGCCCTCCTTGTCTGTCTGCACAATTGCGAAAGCAGCAGCAGTTGGCACCTGTGTTTCGTCATCATCCGAGACGTACTGCGATGGTCCTCCCATGTACTTATCATGAAACATAAGTGGTTGGGCATCGGTGCACTTAATCTCTTCCACTTCTGGGGCAGGGCTAGGTGGATGGCCCTGGGAAACCCTGCTAACAGAGTCATCGAAAAGCAGAAGAGACTGCTGCATGATTTGGGTCTCAGACTGCTTGGCTGATTTGCAAGGGGGTGAGGTGAAAGACTGATGGACATGGGTTTCAGGTGCCAACTCTGATCTTTCATCAGAAGAGTGGGTGGGAGACAATGTGAAGGAACCCGAGGCACTGTCAGCAACCCAATCTACTATCGCCTGTACTTGTCCTGGCCTAAACATTCGTACAGCCGCATTAGGCGCGACAAAATACCGCCGCAGGCTCGGTCGCCTACTCGCACCTGAGGAAGGTGTTTCACTTGTGCGTGTATCTGGCACAGATCCACCACGTCCTCTCCCTGCAACAGGAGCTCCACCAGCAGCACCACGACCGGGGCCACCACGTCCCTTTGACCTTCTCCTCATATTTTCCAAATTTAGGATGTTGCCCTAAATGGGTGTTTTTGGAAGAGCAGAACACACCCACAGTACGTAACCGCTGAATCGCACAGCTACAGAACTGCAGAAAATGCTATTCAAAAAAAATGTTTTTTTTTTTAGTATAGCACAGTAGAAGAAAATTATTTAGAAATTGTTTATTTCACACACCTCCAAATATGTATAACACACTGCAAACTATTTTTTGTGCCCCTAAACGGCGTTTTTTGGAAGAGCAGAACACACCCACAGTACGTAACCGCTGAATCGCACAGCTACAGAACTGCAGAAAATGCTATTCAAAAAAAATGTTGTTTTTTTAGTATAGCACAGTAGGAGAAAACTATATAGAAATTGTTTATTTCACACACCTCCAAATATGTATAACACACTGCAAACTATTTTTTGTGCCCCATAACGGCGTTTTTTGGAAGAGCAGAACACACCCACAGTACGTAACCGCTGAATCGCACAGCTACAGAACTGCAGAAAATGCTATTCAAAAAAAAAATTGTTTTTTTAGTATAGCACAGTAGAAGAAAACTATTTAGAAATTGTTTATTTCACACAGCTCCAAATATGTATAACACACTGCAAACTATTTTTTGTGCCCCTAAACGGTGATTTTTGGAAGAGCAGAACACACCCACAGTACGTAACCGCTGAATCGCACAGCTACAGAACTGCAGAAAATGCTATTCAAAAAAATTTTTGTTTTTTTAGTATAGCACAGTAGGAGAAAACTATATAGAAATTGTTTATTTCACACACCTCCAAATATGTATAACACACTGCAAACTATTTTTTGTGCCCCTAAACGGCGTTTTTTGGAAGAGCAGAACACACCCACAGTACGTAACCGCTGAATCGCACAGCTACAGAACTGCAGAAAATGTTATTCAAAAAAAAGTTGTTTTTTTAGTATAGCACAGTAGGAGAAAACTATATAGAAATTGTTTATTTCACACACCTCCACATATGTATAACACACTGCAAACTATTTTTTGTGCCCCTAAACGGCGAGTTTTGGAAGAGCAGAACACACCCACAGTACGTAACCGCTGAATCGCACAGCTACAGAACTGCAGAAAATGCTATTCAAAAAAAATGTTGTTTTTTTAGTATAGCACAGTAGGAGAAAACTATATAGAAATTGTTTATTTCGGAGGCGCATGCGCGGCAGCTCCCAAGATGGCCGCCGGCATCTAGAGCTCCGCTCCACCACGGCCCAGTATTAGCCACCGGAGCTAACAGAGCGCCCCCCCCCGCATTCTTACCGGGTCATCTGTGCAGGGGAGGCCCCCCTGATCCCCCGAATGTCAGCGGCGCCGGCGAGGAGGAATCTGACAGGCCAGATGGCCGCGAGTCCCGGCCCCCTCAGATCTGACAAGATGGCGGCGGCTGCACAAGGCCCTCACAGTAAGGAGCTCACAGGGGACGATATAGCTGACCAGGACGTGCTTCCGCAGTCCCCCTCAGGTACAGACTACCCTCCCCTGACCCTGGCCGCATCCCCAGCTTCCACGGAATCGCTGCTGGGCAGAATGAACCCGGGCACCCCCACAACCCCTAGGCTGGATCCTCATACAGGCCTCATATTAGATGCACAGGATGCCACAGATCCTTTTCCTAATCCCTCTGACTTTTCATCCATGATGGCTGCCTTTGCTCAAATGCTCACAACAGGGCTGGCACAGAACGCTGCGCAGATCACGACATCCATTCATGCTGATTTGCAGCAAATAGGGGTGAGAATGGACATTATAGAACAAAAAGCTGACCATGCTGTGTCACGTATTAACCAAAATACTGCTAGGCTGCAAGATGTACAAGACCAATTGGAAACAGCGTTCGCGAAGATTGACGACCTCGAAAACAGTTCGAGACGATACAATTTTAGGATAAGGGGTGTACCCGAATCTGAAAAGGAGGTGTAGGGAACTGTAAAAGCTATCATACGCAGCCTGATTCCTGATATTACAGATATTCGCCTGGAGCTGGATAGAGCTCACAGAGCCCTTCAACCCCCCCCGCTCTGATGGTCTCCCCAGAGACATCGTGGTAAAACCTCACTACTACTCAGTCAAGGAAGAGGTGATGAAGAAATCTAGGAGCTCTGATAATCTCATTTTCCAGGGACAGAGAATTCAGATCTTTGCTGACCTGTCACCCTATACTATTCAAAAAAGGCGTTCGTTAAAGCCTTTACTTCAGATCCTAATGGATAAAGAAATCACATACAGGTGGTCGTTCCCCCTTCGCCTGAACTTCTCCTACAAGAACAAAAGCTATGGATTCTCCTCATTGGTGGAAGGGGAGCGTCTCCTGTTGCACCTGGGGATTCTATCACAGGAACCTGCCCCCATGCAGATCTCTAGAAACACCCCATCTTCGTCAAAAAGACCACCGCCAGCAAGTCCACTGCAACACAACTGGCTGACACAAAGCTCCAAGAGGTCTAAAGAAAATCTCCCGCCTTGAAGGTCGACTACCCTTTACTAGATCAGGGCCCTGATCTGGGACTTTGCCACCTTTCCTAAGTGCTTGGGACTTATATCCCCACCTCATTACTGGAAGTCCGAGTGTTCCACGTCCCACTGCTTCCCGTGGATAGACATTTGTCTTTACCGACTTTTGCTGAAGGCTACAGTGTGACTGTGGGGGCCGGGGGTCCTGGGATTGGGGCGGGTGGGGGGATATTTTCTCTTGCAAACCGCAGGTAGCTTTCTGGTCTGTGGCCAGACTTATACGGCCTTTCCTTTTGCTCATGTTTTTGCTCCCCATGGCTTGTTTTTTCTCACTGTTCCATTTTTTTTATAGATTCCTGATTGCTGATACGGGGATACCCCTTTTTTTAGGTCATGTATTTCCAGATGGCATTCCTTTCGGGTCCTACCTGGCCCCCTTGGCCTCCCACTAAAGGGGGAGGTCGGGGGGGAGGGGGCGGGAGTCGGGAGGAATGGTAGGGGCTGTCTCTTGCATTATTGGCTCACTTACTTAGGGCGCTCTGTTTAGTTGATATTATGGGCTACCTCCAGCCTTAAGATTAATATGTTACCAGGTGACTGGGCTATGGTGGACTCAGTGCACCTACCCTAGGAATCTAGAGCACTATTGGTGCTCCTGGGTTCCGATCAGGAATCCCCGTGACTGGGGTTTTCTGGACCTCTCAGATTGAAGGAGTGTGTTATGGCCAGCCCATACAACTCCGGGGGGGGTGGGGGTCGGGGGACCTCCCAATTTGGACTTTGTTTAAGTTGACTTTGAAGGACAGACGGTACAGTTTGGCTTATAATTGTATAACCCCATTTTTTCTCTTTCTCTCTCTTTTCATCCTTTCTCCTCTTCTCACTCATGCTCGACGGAATGCTCTCAGGATCCATGAACACATCCTTCCTCCCATCTCTGACAACGGAATTTCGCTCTGCCTGCTCACACGGCCTGCCGGGGTCTTCCTCTCCCAGGGACAAGGTAAGCACCTGAGCCTTATCATAGACTCATCCCCTCTGATCCATGACTAATGCACACCATCCCATGCCCACACTTAAAATAGTCTCACATAACACACAGGGCCTCAATTCCCCCATAAAACACAGGAAGGTCTTCCAGCAATACCACTCCATGCAAGCCGATATACTCCTGTTACAGGAAACCCACTTCCCATCCACATTCAAACCCTCTTTCCTACATCAACGCTTCCCACAATTTTTCCTGGCATCAGCGGATAATAAGACAAACACATCAACCTCTCTCAGCCAGAAACTGTAGTAGACCCCCTGGGGCGATATATTTTGGTATCCGGTCACATAGATGGAGAGCAGTACACATTTGTGTCCTACTATGCCCCTAACAAGGGCCAAAAGCCCTTTTTTGATTCCCTTATACGGACGCTGAAACCACATCTCAAAGGGTCAGTCTTCATTGGAGGTGATTCTAATATCGCCTTTGATCTTGCCCTAGATAAACTGGCAGATGGGACAACCAAGCCCAAACGTCCTTCCAATCAGAGTACAAACATAGCAAAACTGATCCATGAGGCAGGACTAGTGGATGCGTGGCGGGAGGCTAACCCTCGCACAAAAGACTACACGCACTACTCAGCCCCACACAAATCCTTTGCCAGGATAGATCACATTTTCACACACTCATATACAATTCCTCTACTTATACGTTCCAAAATAATAGAATCCCCGCTGTCAGATCACTCGATGGTCACTGTAATCACTCTGCGGTCGTCGGGAAAAAGAGACACACCGCGCTGGCGGTTACAAGAATCCCTATTGAATGACCCAATTCAATATTCATTAGTGGAGACAGCTATTAAGGAATATTTCCTGATAAATGCAACGGAGGAAGTCTCCCCTTCTACCGTATGGGCGGCACACAAAGCGGTCATCAGGGGGATACTCATTCAATTGTCCTCAAAACTCAAAAAGGAACACAGGGCAGATACACTCAGGCTCACAGAAGAATTCCACTCCCTGGCTAAAGCGCATAAACGTAACCCTACGACCTGTTCCTTAGCAAATCTAGACAGAGCTAGGGTTCTCCTTAACCTAAACCTGACGACAGCGGCAGAACGACACCTTAGTTGGTCCGGGGCAAGGTTCTATTCCCAGAAGGACAGGATAGGTTCTAAATTGGCAGTAAAACTTACCCCTAAACACCGCTCTTTAGCTTTCCCTAAAATCCGGACAGTAGCGGGGGATTTGACACAGAATCCGGCTAAAATTATGGACACGTTTCTACGGTTCTACTCTGACCTGTACAAACGGAAACAACAGACCCACAGTAAGCACGACGACGACTGTTTTCAAGACCTACAATTCCCCTCCCTGACGGATGAACATAGAGACATCCTCGAGAGCCCGTTCACCCAAGAGGAAGTCATGGCTACGATTAAATTGCTTAAAGAGGGGTCCTCCCCCGGCCCAGATGGCTTTTCGACTGGGTATTATAAAAAATTTGGCCTGACTCTGGCTCCGCATTTGGCCCGGTTCTTCAACTCTCTCAGGGATGGGGCTCAATTGGGAACAGACCTAAACGCGGCTTATATCTCGGTCATACCCAAACCTGATAAGGACCCTAGTGAGATGTGCAATTATCGACCGATCTCGCTTATTAATAACGATATTAAGATTATGACCAAGATTATAGCTAATAGAATATCTGGCTTCATCGCCTCATACATTCACAAAGATCAGGTGGGCTTCATCCCTGGGAGACAGGGCCCGGACCAAATTAGACCGACCATTGACATTGTTTTACTTTTACAGTCTCAGTGGGATGGGGGAACCCAACAAAGAGGTTACTTGCTCTCCATAGATCTACACAAAGCATTTGATTCCATAGATTGGGCATATCTGTCTGGTGTCCTGGAGAGATGGGGTTTTGGACCGTACTTCCTAAATCTAATACACGCACTTTACTCTCAACCCACTGCCCAGGTGCGCCTGATGGGGAGGCACTCGGAATCTTTCGTCATAAGCAGGGGTACCAGACAGGGATGTCCCCTCTCTCCCCTCCTTTTTGCAATAGCCATCGAGACTTTAGCCATAGCTCTCAGATCGAACCCTGACTTTAGGGGGGTCATGTGCGGGCCCCGAGAACATAAGTGTGCACTGTACGCTGATGACCTCCTCCTATTCGTGACCTCCCCACTAACATCTACCCCGGCAGTTCTTAAAATATTGAAGGTCTTCAGTGAGGTATCGGGCTTGAAAGTAAATATGAGTAAATCGACGGCACTAAACATTAATGTTCCGCAGGATGTTCGGATACTACTTTCTAAAAACTTTAATTTGGTCTGGGCATCTGGGGCGATCCCATACTTGGGCGTCAAGCTGACCGCCGACATCAGCAACCTCTTTAAGGCGAATTATCCCCCTATGATGCAGAAATGTAGAGATGACATGAATAGGTGGTCGAGAAGCGGACTATCCTGGCTCGGCAGGATCCATGCGATTAAGATGACTCTTCTCCCACGTATGCTGTATTTATTCCGATCCCTCCCAATCTCGATCAAGAAACAGGTTCTGGGTAAATTTCAGTCTGAGGTTGTTCGCTTTATCTGGGGCAACAAAGGATACAGATGTCCCTCGAGTATCCTCTTCCGCCTAAAATCACAGGGAGGCTTGGGTCTCCCGAATCTTTGGAATTATTACCAGGCGGCTCAACTCGCACAAATCTCAATGGACTTCTCGAGGGGCCAGAAGCCGGACTGGCTCTCTATGGAAAGGCAAGTGGTCCCATCGAACACCATTGACTACCTGTTATGTTGTGACCCGAAGGCCAGACCTGCGATTTTATCCCCCACACTCTCCCACTCTGTTGCTCTATGTTCCCGATTATATAATCACACATCAGTGACGTCCACGCTGAAACCCCTAGCCCACCTGTTCCATAACACAGACTTCTTGCCGGGAATGAACGTTGGGGCATTTAAATGGTGGACAGATAAGGGTTTATACCGAATTGGCCACTTTCTCTCTCCTGCGGGGCCCATTTCTTTATCCCACTGCAAAAAGAGACTAGATATGCCCGACTCTGAGTATTTTAGATTCTCCCAAATCTCTCACTTCCTGCACTCCATTTGGAATAACAAGACAGTCGCTCCTACGATTACAACCTATGAACACTGGTGCTCGAACACAATGGATCAGAGGGGAGGTATCTCATTAATTTACACGACCCTGTCGACTAGATTGACCAAGCCCACCTACGCTCAGAGTTGGGAGGCGGATATGGATGGCTCATGGGACACTGAGGTATGGTTCCGCGCATCGAAGCGTTCGTTTAAAGGTATACTCAATGTCTCTCTGATCGAAGCTAGTCTGAAAGTACTGGTCCGGTGGTACTACGTTCCTTCCAGGTTGGCTATAATGTATGCAGGCACTTTCCCAGTATGCTTTAGAGGCTGCGAACTAGAGGGCACTATGTTCCATACTTGGTGGTCCTGCCCGCGCATCAGATCTTTCTGGCGCAAAGTATTTCGCACCATTAGAGCTCTGACGGGAGTACAGACAACTCCACAGCCCAATATAGCACTTCTAAACCATACTTTTCCCAATATGCCCAAACACTCCCAGACACTTTCATTTTTTATATTACTAGGAGCCAAATTAACCATAGCCAAGGCCTGGAAGAAACCCACCGTCTCCTTTACAGGATTCAGGAGGAAGGTATCCTGGATCATGGTACAAGAGCAAATTGTTGCCAAACTTAATGACAAGACTGAAAAATGTATGGCCACATGGGAACCTTGGGCCACCTCATGCAATGTTTCTCTTATAACAGGAGTCCAACCTGGATTTCTGAGCAGTCGCGTCTCACATTCCTAGCATTTGAGTATTCCCCCAGCTCCCCCTTTTCCTTCACACGTTTATACCTCTTTTCCTTTCTTCTGCCTCCCTTGGCATCTCTGGGTTATTTCGCTTAATATGATCACGCTGTTCTTCTTAGGATTATTTTACTGATCTGTGGTTTGTATTCGTTCTTGTTGACTCTCCATTTATTAGCTGAGCATATTGACCTCATAGTGTAACATGAAAACCTTATGCTTAGTCACATGGTGGAGGTGCTTCGGCTACTCATCTTGACTAACATACCAGGCTGGTAGACGCTTTCTGGGTGCTGGATTCTCCACCTTCTGGGATGCAGTGTGATCCCTAAGGGGCGTCCCGCGGGCTGGAGTCACAGTGCTTACTTAGTTTTGACTATCTCTCCGACTGGCTATGGTAGAGCATGCTGTTTCGATAAGATAGTAATGCTAGGATAATACAGCTTGAAGTGCCTCACATGACTCACCTATGTTTCTTCTATAGGAACTTATGCTGATAAGATCACACACTTAGTTAATGCACTGTATTACCTGATTGTTTGATTATCTTCTGTTATCATTTAAAACTTCAAATAAAAATTATAAAAAAAAAAAAAAAAGAAATTGTTTATTTCACACACCTCCAAATATGTATAACACACTGCAAACTATTTTTTGTGCCCCTAAACTGCGTTTTTTGGAAGAGCAGAACACACCCACAGTACGTAACCGCTGAATCGCACAGCTACAGAACTGCAAAAAATGCTATTCAAAAAAAATTAGTTTTTTAGTATAGCACAGTAGAAGAAAACTATTTACAAATTGTTTATTTCACACACCTCCAAATATGTATAACACACTGCAAACTATTTTTTGTGCCCCTAAACGGCGTTTTTTGGAAGAGCAGAACACACCCACAGTACGTAACCGCTGAATCGCACAGCTACAGAACTGCAGAAAATGCTATTCAAAAAAAATTTTGTTTTTTTAGTATAGCACAGTAGGAGAAAACTATATAGAAATTGTTTATTTCACACACCTCCACATTTGTATAACACACTGCAAAATATTTTTTGTGCCCCTAAACTGCGTTTTTTGGAAGAGCAGAACACACCCACAGTATGTAACCGCTGAATCGCACAGCTACAGAACTGCAGAAAATGCTATTCAAAAAAAATGTTGTTTTTTTAGTATAGCACAGTAGGAGAAAACTATATAGAAATTGTTTATTTCACACACCTCCACATATGTATAACACACTGCAAACTATTTTTTGTGGCCCTGAATGGCTCTTTTTGCAAGCGTACATTAAAGTGCAATTTTTTTTTTTTTTTGCCCTAAACGGGTCTTTTTTTGCCCTATGGGTCTTTTGGAAAAGAGCACAATAAAGTGCCTTTTTTTTTCCCCTAAAAGTTAGATTTTCTCTGACACTGGGCTCATGGCAGTGTAAAAAGACTGCACTGCAACACAAACAGGTAAACCTATGCAGATCGATGATTTTAATCTCTGAATCTGGACTCCTATATAATATTCTCTCTCCCTGAAAGCACCAACAGGAACCTGGCCCTACACTACACTATCTATCTATGTTTTCCCTCAGATTGCAGAATCAGGACTACCTCATGTATTTTTCTATCTCTCCCTAAAAGCAGCAGCAGCAGACTAGATCCTCTCCCTATCTATTCTGAAGCAGAGTGACGTGTGTGCTGTGTGCCTCTAGCTTATATAGAAGCTGGGTCACATGTTGCACTGACCAATCACAGCCATGCCATTAGTAGGCATGGCTATGATGGCCTCTAAGGGCACACCAGCTAATCAAAAGGTGATTGGCTGGCCCCTGAAGCATTTCTAAATGCGTAATTAGATTGCCGAACCCGAACCCGGACTTTTGCGCAAAGTCCGGGTTCGGGTTCGGGTTTGGGAAAAAGCTAAAGTTCGGTACGGACCCGAACTTTACAGTTCGGGTTCGCTCAACACTACTTTTGAGCCATTCAACTACCTGCATATGGTGTCAGGGTGGAACCTGCTACGCCCTCTAGCTGGTATATATGGAGGGATTAGCATCATGGGATTTCTCTTTTCATGGCCCTACACTGCACATGTTGAGAACACATGTATCATGGTAAGCAGTCTGAAGCCTCGTACACACGACCAAGTTTCTCATCAAAAAACAACAAGAAACTTGCTGGCAGAGCTTTCTTGCCGAGTAAATCGGTCGTGTGTACGCGGCTATCAGGTTTCTCGTCAAGAAAACCGACAAGAATTTAGACGAGAAAAATAGAGATCCTGCTCTCTATTTTCTCGTCAGGATTCTCCATTTTCTCGTCGATATTCTCGTCAGCATGTTTCTCGACGAGAAAAGTGTGTGTGTGTACACTTACCTGTCGCCGTGGAAACCCGTGGAAACCCGCGCATGCTCGAAATGACTTTGACGCATGCGCGGTAGCTTCCTAGGCATAGGTAGGGTGTAGCAAGATGGCGGCGACGGCATCGAATGTGACGTGCGCATGCTCGTCGTAGTCGATTACGTCACCGCGTTCGCTCCATTCAAAGAACCTCGGGTTCTTTGAATCGAGCGTGTGTACACTCGGCCGGGACAAGTTTCTTGTCCAAGAATCTCATCAAGAAAAACTACAAGTTTTTTCCTCACGAGATTCTCGGCTGTGTGTACGAGGCTTCACTCTTCATTAGCATGCAACACAAAACTTGTCTTTACACCTGTGCAATAGAGTACACATGTCACTTTTTGTTTGTTCATATTTTTCAGCAGTTTCCCTTTCATTCTCTATCAATATTGCTTTGTACCTTCATACTACTTTACTCCCCATCTGCCTCCATGCCCACACTCATACTTGATTGGCTTGTATACTATGTAGATCTCTTACATATATACACCTATATATACGGTTGGCTCTCCGATTATCTACTTCATTACCAGATATTCTCATAATAATATATGATTGGGTCATACACTGTCTAGACCTTTCATATATGTATGTGTATATATATATATATATATATATATATATATATATATATATGTATATATAAGTATTACACATATGGTTGGCCTTCCTAGCACTTATTTGACCATTTAGATATACATTTTTGTTGCAGCTGTCAATCATGTTGGACATTGAGGGACAACAAAGGTACATTCTCTAGCTCCTGTTATGCTTGCCCTCCATTGGTCCCTCCGGATGTTTTTTGATGGTTCCTTTCCTTCAGCTCCCTGGACAGACACACCTTGCTGCCACCTGTGGGTTAATTGGCTTTTGAGACATCTCTTTGTGCAAGGTCTCCCATATTTGATTTATGACATTTATCTTTATGTTATATATTTCTCATTGATATTTTTATTCTGTAGATACACTGCATTTACATCTACTCCTGAAGAAGCGAGCAGTAACTCGTGAAATGCATCAAGTTTCATGATGCCTGTATATTACTGTATATCAACAATTCTAATATATATGTATGTGTCATGTACCTTACAGCGGAGCCGAGGAAATGGGGCCGGCCTCTCGCGTGATCCCGGTCCCCGCACCCCCTGGAGGTGAGGACAGGGAAATGCAGGGGCACGAGAAGGTGCAGGTGCCTGTTGATGCAGATGGAGTCTCTGGGAGATATTGGAAACCTCTTAGAGCATAGGTGCTGCAGGAACCATGCATCAGATCCGTGCAGGGAAGATCCAAGAGAATAAACAGGTGAAGGCAGGAGTCAGCAGCGGGCTAGCGAGAGGTACCAAATCAAGAGGCAGGCCGTTGGTCAGTAAAACAGGCAGAGGTAGGAGAACAGGTAAGGAAGATCCGAGAAGGGTAGTCAAACAAGCCAGGTATCTTCAGGAGCAGGTCAATCCAATAACAGGTTTACACAGGAGCACAGGTACTAGCTGAAAAGACAATCCAGCACTGACACTCAGGTGATCCAGGTTTGAATAAGGCGCCATGCGCCGGGATTGGAAGGGGCGCGCGCATGCGGTCTGAGTCCTATACGGCCCATTCTAGGTGTCCGCGCATGCGCATTAGCATTTGCAGAATGGGCATTCCTTGCTGACACCCAAAAGTAAGTGTTTGCAGCACTGGGTCTCTGACATTGCCCCCTCCCTAGGGGCAGCCTCCGGATGCCCACTCGGGCTGGCTGAGAGCGATGAAATGCCTGTATCAACCGCTGGGCACGGAGATTGGTCTCAGGCTCCCAGGAATTTTCTTCTGGGCCGAAGCCCTTCCACTTAATCAAGTATTGGTTGAGTCCTTGTTGTTTCATATGACCCAGGATGGCTTCAACCTCAAACTCTTCTTCCCCATCTATCATTATGGCCTCAGGGGGCCCAGTTTCACGGTCCGGGAAAGGGTTGGTCACGTTAGGTTTTAATAATGAAACGTGAAATACAGGGTGAATCTTGAAAGATTCAGGAAGATTAAATTCATGTGCCACCGTGTTGAGTTTCCTTTTAATTGGAAAGGGACAAGCAAGTTTCAGATTCATCGTAGACAGCCAGACAAGGTCACCAACATTTAGATTCAGTTCCCCCTTTCTCTTCATATCGAATAATTTTTTGTTGCTTTCCTGAGCCTTGGAAATTGCTTCTTTTAGGATTTGATGGTTAGAAGAGAGGAAATTTAACCTGTCCTGGACTGCTGGCAATGGAGAATCTGGGATTAATGCTGGTAGAAAGGTAGGATGGAATCCATAATTGGAGAAGAAAGGCGTCTGATTGGTGGCAGAGTGAATGGAGTTGTTAAATGCAAACGCTGCTAGGGGGAGAAGTGATGCCCAATCCTCCTGGTTGAAAGAGGAGAAGCAGCGTAAGTACTGTTCCAGTGTCTGGTTCGTACGTTCGGTCTGCCCATTAGTCTGAGGGTGGTAGGCTGAGGAGAAATTGAGTTTAATGCCCAAGGCTTCACATAGCGTTTTCCAAAATTTAGACGTGAATTGTACTCCACGATCGGATACTATGTCGTCCGGAATTCCATGCAGTCTCACGATTTCTTTTACTTTCAAAAGATTTTTATTTTCAGTAAAAGAACAACACAAAGAAAAAGAAAAGAACATACTCTTATACCTATGATACAATATTTGACATGTTTGGATTACAATTATAAGGTGTAAAAGGACATGGGTTAGACCGACTGGATAGTCCAACTGTTGAGAACCTCATGAGGTACTGAATTGGGAACCGACTGAGGGGATCAGGAGAATACTCCGGGCACCCCTTTTGGGGATCATGCTGTGCCCAGGAAGTACCCCCTAAGCCCCCCCCGTAGGAGAGGCTGACTGGAGGTTTCCGACAACCAAGGCTGTCGTGAAAGAAACGTTGGAGTTGAGGCCTCTTGTCCCTTCTAGGAGAGGGTCTGTTAAAAAGTCTTCTCAGAGGCGGATGTACCATAGGTGCCCTTGGTGAAAGGAGAGGAAGATAAGTGTATGGTGTAAGGGGGTAGGGTTAGAGGAAAACCAGAAAAAGGGGAGAGGGAGAGGTAGAGAAGTAGAGAAAGAAGCCAAGCAGCAGGGTGAGGGTGTTGGAATAAGTTTGTTAGACTTGAATCCCAGCTATGAGAGATATGCCCATATATTTGGCCCAGGGTTCCCAGGTGGTTTCAAATTCCTCGGTTTTGTCTAATAGGATGCTTGTGAGTTTTTCCTGGGACATAATCCATGAGATTTTTCTTTTGGTGGCCGGCAGGGAAACCTTTGGTTGTTTCCATGCCTTAGCTATTGTCAGCTTCGCTCCCAGTAACATGAAATGTATCAGTTTTGCGAGTGGATTTAGCCGTCTTGGGAAGATTAGCATTCAGAAGAGCAATTGCTGGGGTTTTTGAGATCTGATGGTTTGTAACCTTTGGATCAAGGCAAACAGCCTGTTTCAATATGATCTTATCCTGGGGCATTCCCACCATGTGTGGGCCATAGTGCCTGTAAGTAGGCACCCTCTGAAGCATTGAGGGTTAGCTGTAGGATACATGGAGGCCAACTTGGCCGGAGTGAGGTACCATCTAGTCATCACTTTTAAATTGGATTCGATAAGGGATATAATTTGTATCCCTTTAAAGGCTCTAGAAAATGGGGTCTGCCATTTTTCCAAGCTCCAGCTTATCCGAAGGTCATCCTCCCAAGACGACATGTATGAGGTTTTGTCGGGCATTTGGGCCAGCGACTGGTAGACAGTGGAGATTCCACCCCTCTGTTCCGTGGGCTGACCGCACCAAATTTCATATGGAGTGAACCTAAGGGGGGGCTGGTTTCGATTTCCAGATTTTATGAAGGAAGTGTTGTATTTGCTGAAATCTGAAGTGTTCGGAGATTGGGATTTCCAACTGTTGCCTACAGAATTTCATAGTGATTGGGCCTGATGCAGTAAAAAAGTGTCAGATCCGGTACAACCCCTTGTCCAACCACCATTTAAAAGCTTTTATGTTTTGGCCTGGGAGGAATTGGGGTGAATAAAGATGTGAGAAAGGGGTTGGCATTCGGAAATCAAGGAGGGGTTCGTTCTCAGCTTGTCCCATAGAGATAGATATTGGGAGAGGATGGGTGAAAGAATCGGGGGTCTTTCCCTGGGTGGGACCCCTAAGAGGAAGTCAAGAGTGTATGAGGGAGCCGCTTGCCTTTCTATTTTAATCCAGTCCGGTTTTTTCGGTTTTGGAGTGCACGTTAGAGAGTTGAAAGAGTCTGGCTGCTTGGTAATACCAAAGCAGTTGAGGTAGTCCCAGTCCCCCCTTAGTCCTGAGTCTGTATAGGGTATTTTGTGGCAATCTGTGGCCTGACCCCCACCCCCAAATAAATTTGTTTACTTTTTACTGAAAGGATTTCAGATGATCTTTTCTCATATTGATCGGTAGGGCCCTGAAGAGGTACAGCAGTCTGGGAAGGAGTGTCATCTTTATGGCGTGATTTCTACCTAGCCAGGAAAGTTACCCTTTGGCCCAATTTTTCATATCGTACTCGAGCTTCCTGAATGTGGGAATGAAGTTAGTAGAGTATAATTGATCAGTTTTTGCTGTAAGGGTGATCCCCAGGTAATCTATGGAGGGGTTGCTCCATTTGAAGTCAAAGGAGCTTTGTAGTGATGTTACTAAGTCTGGTTTCAGGGAGATGTTTAGGGCGTGGGATTTGGTATAGTTTACCTTAAGGCCCGAGTTCGCTGAGAAGTCTGAGAGTAGTTTGAAGAGGTTGGGGAGGGATGTGATCGGGGATGTTATAAATAAGAGCATATCGTCAGCGAATAGGCCGCATTTGTGTGTTAGTGGGCCACAAGACACTCCCAGAATATTGGGGTTAGCGCGTATTGCTATCGCCAGCGTTTCAATGGTGATAGCGAATATTAGTGGAGATAAGGGGCAACCTTGCCTAGTGTCTTTCGCGATGTTGAAGGGTATAAAATATTGTCCCTGTAGGCGAATCAAAGCTTTTGGGGTGGAATAAAGGGAGTGAAGCAGTCCCATAAAGCGTTGGTCGAAACCCCAGCACTCCATGATAGCAAAGATGTATGCCCATTCGACTGAGTCGAAAGCTTTGTGTAGGTCTAAGGACAAAAGCATCCCCTCTTGTTTAGGGCCTTTGTTCCAGTTAGACTGTAGAATAGAAATAATGTCGATGGCTCTTCTAGTTTGGTCGGGCCCCTGTCTACCGGGGTTTATCCCCACTTGGTCCTTGTGGATGTAACTGCTAATGAAGGAGGAGAGACGGTTGGCTAAAATTTTTGTTAAGGTCTTTAGATCATTATTTATTAGGGATATGGGCCTGTAGTTTTCGACTTCCTCTGGATTTTTGTTCGGTTTGGGGATCACAGTTATATAGGCAGCGTTGAGTTGGGGATCTAGGGGGGTACCTGAGGTTTTTGTGTTGAAAAATTTTGCCATGTGGGGGGCTAAGGTGTCCGTGAATGCTTTATAGTACGGTACTGACAAGCCATCTGGTCCCGGGGCACAGCCTTTTTTGAGGTTTTTGATGACGTCTTTAATCTCTTCTACTGAGATAGTGTCTTCCATTACGTTTTTGTGTTCCATGGAGAGGATTGGTAGGGGTAAGTCCCGTAGAAAGTCGGTGATAAGTGGGCCCCTGTCTGTGGGGGTGGAGGTGTAGAGTTTAGAATAGAAGTCGTGGAAGGTTGCTAGTATTTTGTCAGGATTGGCCGTGGGTGGGTGTCCTGGTCTCCCAATCCTGGGTAGGGTGTAGTTGTGCAATTTTGGTGTAAGCCTGGCAGCGAGCATGGAGCCAATTTTGTTCTTCTGTGAGTAAAACTTGACTCCACTCCAGCGGATATGCTTCTCTCTAATTGTGTCTACTTTGTCTAGAAGGTTCTTGGAGGGGTTTTTCTTGTGTTTCGCTTTTAGGGTTGCAAAAGTTTTTTTCTAGTTTGAGTATGTCCATTTGTCTTTCTTTCTTGATTTGGGTTGCCATCTGAATTAAGGTGCCTCTGATGGTGACTTTGTGGGCTGCCCAGAGCATTTTGGGGGAGGTGTCGTCTTGGTGGTTAAGTCTGAAATACTCCTTAAGGGCATCCTCTATTTTTTTGGTGTTGGCAGGGTCACTAAATAGTGATTCGTTTAGGCGCCAGTGTGATAAGGATGATCTGGTGAGTGCGTACTATAGGGAAAGTAAAACCAGCGAGTGGTCAGACCATGCTGTGTCAATAATGGAAGCTTTTCATGCTGATGGGATGATAGAGGGGGAGACCAGTATATGGTCAATTCTAGCGTATAACTGGTGGGGATGAGAGTAATGGGTGTAATCTGTTTTCGTGAGGTTCAATTTCCTCCAGATATCTGCTAGGCCTTGCGAATGAATAAGTCTCGCTACGTTCAGACTGGTCTTGGAGGGTCGTGTCAGTTGGGTTGCTGGGGGTCTTGATTTGTCCAGCCCTTGGTCAAAAGCCAGGTTTGAGTCACCCCCAAAGATAACCGAGCCCTCCAGCAGGGGGTTTAAGGTTTGAAAGAGGTTTTGAAAAAATTTGGATTGTCCCTTATTGGGTGTGTAATAGGATATGAGGGAGTATAATTTGTCCTCTACTGTGCCCTTCACTAGGAGAAATCTGCCTTCCAGGTCCTTGAATTCAGAAATAGGGGAGAATTTACAGTGCTTAGAGATTAATATTGCAACCCCCTTGGTCTTATTGGCTGCATTAGCTAAGTAGAAGTTTGGATAGTATGCGTGGAGGAATTTGGGGTTGTACCGAACCGGAAAGTGTGTCTCTTGTAACATAATTATATCTCATTTAAGGGAGTGGTAGTTATTGAAAGCCTTTCTCCTTTTATTGGGCGAATTTAGACCTTGGACATTATGAGAGGCAATTCTAAGCTCCGTCCCTGAGGGGGTTGGTTTAGCCATGGGAACAGAGGGGTGAAGTGCTACCGAGTCTGCCGTCACTTACCTCATGCCAACCTCTACTTTTGGAGCTGGGGTTGCGTAAGGGTTGATGTCCAGTTCGAAGTTGGGTGCTGTAGGACTGCCCATCCCGCTGAGTGGCTTGAAAGAGAAAAGATAGTTAGAGAAGAGTGGGGAAGAGAGAGAGAGAACAAAATAAAACAAAACGTCTTCTTAGAAGACCAAACGGGTCTGACTTTGACAGAGTCAGCCAGACTCCTGTCAATGTTCGTCCGCTGACAACCCATCTCTCAGAATCCGAAACCGGTTTCTGGGAGATAGGTGGAGGCGCAGGGGGTCACCCCGGACCCCTATTTCAAAGTGAAGCAGAAGAGTTCATGTAACACAGCATGTAACAACTTGGGTTAAGCTAAACTAGCATAAGGGTTTTAACAGGATATAAAACAACATCAATGACCAACCAGATATAACCACAACAGAAGAGCCTGGTGAATCGTCTCGAGGGTGAACGCCCGGGACGACTCTCCAGCCTGGTTTTGAGGGAGACATCCGTCTCCAAGGGAGGCATAGGGGGGACCCAAACAGGTGGTCTCACAAGTCAGAGAGCCCGAGAGGGTCCCTAGTTTTGACTTCAGAGCCGGCAAAAAAAAAAGGGGAAAAATGATGTCCCTCCTGTGGCATCTCTCGAAGAAGAACGGGGGTAGAGTGTCTTCTTGCTGCCAGCTGAGTACCTCTTGCTAGCGGATAAAAAGTGTCTTTAGTTCACTTTTGTTTAGCTGCTTGGGGATTGTCCTTGCCGCTCACATGGTTGTGCCTTTGTCATCTGGTGGGGTCAAAACTTGAGAGTAAACAAAAGGTAGCCATCAAGGATGGTAACTTGGGTTAGTGGCGTTAAGCTCCTTCAACAGAGTGGTCTGCCTATCTGGCGAAGTGGATGCCCGGGAGTGGGCCAAGTATTGCTTGATTGGGACCTTCGTCTTAGGGTGGTCTGCCGTCCTTGGATTTTTTAAACCTTCCTGTGTCCCAAAGGGGGGAAACCGGGCTTGTTGGGGTTGGGCGTTTGGAGGAGCTCGTTGAAACGTTAGCAAAGTCCATGGGTGCTTCCTGGGATATCAGTTTGAGGTGCAAGAGCAGCTTTTCGCCATCCAAAAGGTTGGAGAAGGAGTGTGATTTTCCCTGTATTGAAAATTTCACAGCAAATGGTAAAGCCCAACGGTACTTGATGATTTGCTGAGTTAGGGCCATAAGGAGTGGTTTTAAGGATCTCCGTTTTTGGATGATTGTGGGGGAGAGGTCAGTGAAAATTTTAACCTGGTGTCCAAGGCATAACACTTTCGGTTTGGAGCGCGACTGTCGCATCACTTCTTCCTTCACAGTGTAAAAATGTGGTTTGACAATAATGTCCCTTGGGGAACTGTCTTTCCTGGGGGGCCCTAGGGCCCAAGGGCCCTGTGAGCTCTGTCCAGCTCCAGGCGGTGGGGGTGTGTGTTGGGTATTAGGTCCTTGATCAGACCCTGGACTGCTGAGGAGATTTCGGTGACAGTTTCGGGTAAGCCCCGGATTCTAAAGTTGTATCTCCTGGACCTGTTCTCCAGGTCGTCGATCCTAGAGAGGGCAGTGTCAAGTTGGTCCTGGAGGACTTGGATGTGATCCGCATTTTGATTGGTTTTAGAGACCGTTAAGTCCAGTTTATGTTCAATGGCCTCCATTCTGGACCCTAGGTTGGTAAAATCAGATTTGAGGTCTTGTGTGATTTTGTCGGCCGTGTTGGCTAGCCCCCTCTCCAAGAGGTCTGATAATTTAAGGAATAATCCTGGGCCAGTGAGCCTGGGGATGGAGTAGTTTGTATGTGAGGTAGTGTAGGCCCCAAAGGGGAGAGGGAGTAGTCCTCCATAGTGCGGCCCAGCAGAGATTCAGTGGATGCTGGAGAGGGAACTACAGGGGGTTGTGGGGTGCCCTGGGCCACCTGTGAATAGAAAAGTGTGGCATGAAGGATCACTTGCCTCTGATCTGGGCTCCTTTCCTCACAGGCCGCGTGTGTCTGTTTAGCAGCGGTGACGGAGGCCATCTTGGTACACCCGTCCCGCTGAGCTTGAGCGAATTGCGGCCCGAGGTCCGGTCTGGCGGATGGTCCGGACATGTGGGGGGATGCTTGAGTGTTTCCCCGAGGTGGATTGCTGGTTTGTAGCTGCCTAGGGGGGTCACACTGTGCGCTGTGTGGTCCGTGGGTCCGGGGTGATGTGGAGCTCCGGCTCAGGCTGCCATTACGGTGCTCTCGCGCATGCGCACCCTCCTCACGATTTATTTTATGAACACCTTAGCTGTTTCTGTTGCAGATGGGGTCCCCTTCATGGGAACAAAATGTTCCATTCTAGAGAGTCGGTCAACCACCACAAAAATGGATGAAAACCCTTCCGAAGAGGGGAGCTCAACAATGAAATCCATTACAATTCTTTCCCAAGGCCTTTCAGGGATGGGCAGTGGTCTTAACAGTTCCCAGGTTTTGTTTTTTGAGCCTTTGTTCCTGAGACAGGTTGGGCAGGAATTTACATAGGCCCTGTAATCTTTTGCTAGACCCGGCCACCAAAAATGCCTTTAAACTAGGTCCATGGTTTTGTGACCCCCAAAATGACACGCCAAGGGATAATCGTGACAAGTCTGTAAGATATTTGTACGCAGATCCTGGGGCACGAATATCTTGTTTCCCAGCCAGTAAAGCCCCTCTCTTTCCTGAAGACCGGTATGTGGGGGCAGAGGGATGTTCAAGGAAGCCTGGCGGATCTGGGACACAAAGTCAGTTTGTGTTAGTAAGAAATTACCAGCTTGGAGAATGGTATCTGGTGGACAGGCTTAACGTTCTTGGATCCTGGCCGGTACGTGATGTGGAAATTAAAACGAGAAAAGAAGAGAGCCCATCTCGCTTGTCTGGGCCTGAGGCGTTTGGCGGTTCTAAGGTATTCCAGATTTTTATGATCTGTGAAGATCAATATAGGATGGGCTACTCCCTCCAAGAGGTATCACCACTCTTCCAGGGCAGTCTTTATTGCCAGCAATTCTCGGTCCCCGACGTCATTGTTTTTTTCTGAAAGTCCTAATTTCCGGGAAAAGAAGGCCACAGGGTGCATTAATGATTTGGCTCCCAATCGTTGGGACAGGATGGCCCCCACAGCAGTCTCCGAGGCATCCACCTCCAAGATATATGGCAGAGCAGGATCAGGATGCCTTAGTACTGGGGCAGACATGAAAAACTCTTTGAGTTTATCAAAGGCGGCTTGAGCTGTTTCAGTCCATTGGAAGCGGTTATGTTTTTTGGTGAGATGAGTGATGGGTGCTATAATGCCAGAAAAGTTCTTTATAAATTTCCTATAGAAATTGAAGAATCCAATGAAGCGTTGCTGTCATGGATATGCAGTAGTGTTTGTCTGTCAGCTTACCTTCCTTCCCATGTGTTCATCTTAGAGGCCAGAACCCTTTCACCTGGCTTCCTTTATAATCTCCTCCCAGCCTGACTCCACCCCAGGCCCTATCACAGAACACTATATTAACCTGTGCACTGCAAGCCTGCTTTGCTGATCAACGTGTTTGTTAGGCATTGTGTGTTTGGGTTCCTGCCTGCCGTGTGCTACGTCTGTCTCTCTGTTACGTTATTGGCGTGTCCCCGACTATCCCTGTCTGCTCGTGACCCTTGACCTTCGGCTTGTCTTTCGTTATCCTTGTCTGCTTGTGGCCCTTGACTTTCAGCTTGTTATTCGTTACTCTTATATCTCGTGCTGCTGCTTCCCCTCTTGTCCCCTTATCCTACGGGGTGTGAGCTAGGAGACTCTAGGGGCCGCGACCTGGACCCAGCCTGCAGCATAACATCCTCACCACAAGAGGCTCTGGAGAAGACCTGCTGGGTCTTAGACTCCGCGCCCTGGGGAATCTTGGCTCTAGCTTCCCATAGGATCCCAGTTGTGCTCCTCTGGTCCCGCTTTCCACAACCACCCAGTTTCCTATCCGCAGAAGTCAGCCATAGGGTTCACTACCTTGCGGTGCACTCCTGTCCCCCTACGGTGTGCATCTGTCACCTGGCCACAGGTGACCTTGACAGTTTGATCAGCCATGAACCCGGCTGACATCCCGCTCCCCGCGGATGATCCATTGCAGGGCATAGTTTGCAGACTTGAAACCCAGGAATCGAATCAGACTCAGGTGATGCGATTCCTCCAGGATCTGGCTTCTCGCTTCGAGCAGCTTCAGGCCTCCTTGGGAACCCTGAATCCGCAACCTCAAATACAACCAGCGGCTGCACCTATTGCACCAGTCGCAGCCACACACTCACTACAACTGCCAGCTCCGTCCCGTTTCTCTGGGGACTCCAAGGCTTGCAGGGGGTTCCTTAGCCAATGCACGATTCATTTTGAGCTCCAGCCCCAAAACTTCCTGTCTGATCGGGCTAAGGTAGCCTATATCATTTCCCTCCTCTCTGGTGAAGCTTTAGCCTGGGCAGCCCCTCTGTGGGAACTGAATGATCCAGTGGTTTCTAGCCTGTCTGGCTTCTTGAAACTTTTTCGGAATATCTTCGAAGAACCGGCTTGTGTCTCTTCAGCGGCCAGCGCCCTTTTACATCTCCGCCAAGAGTCTGCTTCTGTGGGACAGTATGCCCTTCATTTCCGCATACTGTCGGCTGAGTTGAGCTGGAACAATGAGGCCTTAGTCGCAACCTTTTTGCATGGCCTGTCTGATAGAGTGAAGGATGAATTAGCAGGAAGAACCATCCCCACTGATCTGGCCGGCGTTATCTCCTTGTGTAACCAGATCGATATTCGCTTTCAGGAGAGGACCTTAGAAAAGCAACGCCAGCACTCCTTGGTTCTTAGTCAGCCTGAGCTCCCCTCTCTTCGACCCGTAGAGCATCTCCTACCAGCTGAGGAACCCATGCAGCTGGGTCGGACCAGGCTATCCCCCGAGGAACGTGCTAGGCGCAGAACTCTTGGTCTGTGTCTTTACTGTGGGGGCAAAGTTCATTTTCGTGACACTTGCTCTCTTTGTCCAGAAAAACGTTCGGGTCCACTTCATCTGTAAAGTGGAGAATTGGACCCAGAAATATCACCTTCCCCTTCTCGTCTTCTGCTTTCTGTGTTCCTTCATGTTGGTGCTTCTTCTCATTCGGTCTCAGCATATCTGGATTCCGGAGCCGCTGGTAATTTCATGGACTGGGAAAGCGCATCGTCCATGAGACTTACTCTTTTGCCCCTCACCACGCCATTGGTGGTCTTGGCGATTGATGGTACTGTTCTCCCAGGGGGACCTATCTGCTTCCAGACCCTCCCTGTTAAGATGTCGGTAGGGACACTCCACCAGGAGTGGATATCCTTCCTTATCTTACCCAAGGCCTCAACGCCTATAATTTTGGGTCTCCCATGGTTACAGCTCCATTCTCCTCATGTGGACTGGACTACTGGACAGATCCTGGCTTGGGGTTCCTCCTGTTCCTCGTCCTGCCTACCCAAGGTTGCCCCCTGTGAACCTGAGCTGGTCATTCATTCCAGGTTGCATAACCATTTACATTTCTCTGTCCCTAACCACCCTTGGATGCACAGCCAGGCTAGCTTGTCTACAAGTCCTGCAGTCGCTACGTCTTGCGATGCGATTCAGGTAGTCGCTACACCTGACTCAGCTATTCACTCTGCCTCTGTACTAGTTATGCCAGTCCAGCCCATGCCCAGTGAGCCTCCTACTTTTTCTTGTTCAGGACATTCTGCTTGTCCTTCAGCTATTCAGCTTGACTCCGGCGACATGTCACCTTCTAACCAACCTGACTTCAGGGTTCCACTGACATCTGCCCAGTCTGATGGTCCTGTGCAAGATGACCAGTTCCCCTTTAAGGGTCTAGGGGACCCTCCTCAGATTCCTGTTGATCCTCTCATGCCCTTGCTTATTCCTAGAGAGCCTTTGGTCCTCAATAGATCTTCTTGTCATCTCCCTACCTCGTTTTCGGTCTCTGAGGATAATCTTAAGTACGAGGTTAGACAAGTTCTGGATTCTCGGCTCTGCAGAGGCATTCTTCAGTACCTTGTGCATTGGAGAGGTTTTGGTCCTGAGGAGGCGTCTTGGATCGCTGCATCTGATGTCGCTGCACCTCATCTGTTGAGGAGGTTTCATCAGAGATTTCCCTTTAAGCCTGGGCCCAGGTGGGGGAGGGCCCATAAGAGGGAGGGTACTGTCATGGATATGCAGTAGTGTTTGTCTGTCAGCTTACCTTCCTTCCCATGTGTTCATCTTAGAGGCCAGAACCCTTTCACCTGGCTTCCTTTATGATCTCCTTTCAGCCTGACTCCACCCCAGGCCCTATCACAGAACACTATATTAACCTGTGCACTGCAAGCCTGCTTTGCTGATCAACGTGTTTGTTAGGCATTGTGTGTTTGGGTTCCTGCCTGCTGTGTGCTACGTCTGTCTCTCTGTTACATTATTGGCTTGTCCCCGACTATCCCTGTCTGCTCGTGACCCTTGACCTTCGGCTTGTCTTTCGTTATCCTTGTCTGCTTGTGGCCCTTGACTTTCAGCTTGTTATTCGTTACTCTTATATCTCGTGCTGCTGCTTCCCCTCTTGTCCCCTTATCCTACGGGGTGTGAGCTAGGAGACTCTAGGGGCCGCGACCTGGACCCAGCCTGCAGCATAACATCCTCACCACTAGAGGCTCTGGAGAAGACCTGCTGGGTCTTAGACTCCGCGCCCTGGGGAATCTTGGCTCTAGCTTCCCATAGGATCCCGGTTGTGCTCCTCTGGTCCCGCTTTCCACAACCACCCAGTTTCCTATCCGCAGAAGTCAGCCATAGGGTTCACTACCTTGCGGTGCACTCCTGTCCCCCTACGGTGTGCATCTGTCACCTGGCCAGAGGTGACCTTGACAGTTGCACTCCTTTTTTGTCAGTGGGAGGCGGCCAGGACATGATGGCTGCGACCTTCTGAGGGTCCATCGCCACACCTCCCGTTGATATGACTAGGCCGAGAAAGTGGATTGTCTGACGCTCAAATTCGCATTTCTCGGCCTTGGCGAAAAGTCTGTTCTGTCTTAACCTGAGGAGGACTTGTTTCACATGAGTCCGGTGTAATTCTAATGATGCTCAAGATATCATCCAGGTATACGATCACAAATAAATCCAAAAAGTCTCTAAAGATGTAATTAACAAAGTGTTGAAAGTTCGCTGGTGCATTGCACAAACCAAACGGCATCACGAGGTATTCAAAGTGACAAAAACGTGTTCGAAGGGCTGTCTTCCACTCATCCCCCTCACGGATTCTAATTAAATTGTAAGCCTCTCGTAAATCAAGCTTTGTGAATATTCTAGCGGAACAAAGTCTCTGGAATAACTCTGGAATCAAGGGAAGGGGATATCAGTTTTTGATTGTGACCTTATTTAATTCCCTGTAATCGATACATGGACGAAGGGAGTGGTCTTTCTTTTCGACAAAGAATATTCCTGCACCAGTTGGGGAGGGTGAGTGTCGAATGAATCCCTTGTTGATGTTCTCGTTGATGTACTCCTTCAGGACCAGAAGTTCGGGCTCAGAGAGAGGGAAAATTCTTCCGAAGGGAATTTTTGCTCCTGGAAGTAATTTGATTGGGCAATCGTATACCTGATGTGGAGGGAGAGTGTTTGCCTTTTGTTTATCAAACATGTCTAAGAAGTCGTGGTAGGTGGATGGGACAAGTTTCTGGGTTTCAGAGATGGCTTCCAGGCAGCCGATGACCGGGGTTGCAGGGTGAAGAGACTTGAGATAGTTCTGGATGCAGTAGGCAGACTGGAAGGTCACCCGGCCAGTGGTCCAATCAATGTGAGGGTTATGAGCCCGTAACCAAGGTATTCCCAGGATGATTGGAAATAACGGTGAGGGAATAACGTCCAGGCGTAGTAGTTCTAAGTGGTCCGGTTGAATATTTGTGGAAAGAGGTTGGGTTTCATGGGTAATTGGCCCAGACTTAATGCTCGATCCGTCAGCCATTCGCACGGAGAGTTGCTGCGATTTCAGTTGCAGAGGAATATTATGTTGCTGGGCAAAGGCACGGTCTATGAAGCAGCTACAGGCACCTGAATCAATGATGGCTTGGGCCTGGATTACCCCTTCCGAAAGCTGAAAAGAGACAGGAACAGAGATATGAGCGGATTTGGTTAAGGTTAGGAAACCAGGATCATGAGAAGAGGGGTCAGACTTACTGGTCTTGTTAGGGCACATGTTTGCTAAGTGTCCAGTTCCGCCACAATATAAGCAAAGGTTGTTCTGGCGGCGGCGCTGCTTTTCTTCTGGGGTCAGGGGTGCACGGAGAAGGCCTATTTGCATTGGCGTGGGGGCGTCAGAGGCAGAGGCGGGTGGTGATGAGATAGGAACCATCGGGTGGCTGGGTACTCTGGTTATCATCCATACAGGACGAAATTGGCTGCTTCTTTCCGATCTGCGTTCCCTTAGGCGTCGGTCTATCTGGATAGACAGCTGGATCAAGGCCTCCAAGGAACTGGGGACTCCTACTCGGGCCAATTCATCTTTAAGTGCCTCAGAGAGGCCTAGGCGAAATTGGTATCGGAGGGCAGTGTCGTTCCACTGGGTATCAGAACTCCATCGCTTGAAATCAGTAATATAGTCCTCCACTGGTCTACGTCTCTGCTGGAGGGCACGAGGACTGGCCTCTGCTGTGGCGGTACGTTGGGGGTCATCATAAAGCTTGGCCATTTTGTCCAGGAAGTCATCCAGAGTATTCAGACAAGTATTGGCTTGTTCCATTAGACGATGAGCCCAGGTTTGGGGTCACCCCTGGAGGAGTGACACGATGAAGCCCACCTTTGTGCTTTCTAGGGAGAAGGTGCGAGGTTGAAGCAGGAAGTAAAGCCGGCACGCGTTTTTAAACGCACAGAATTTACTGCGATCTCCTGAGAATCTTTCTGAGTGGGCACACGTGGCTCCGGGGGTGGCACCATTACTGTGGTGGTCGTAGCTGATGCTTTGGATGCTGAAGGTGCTGATGCTGCTGCAGGTGACAGTGAGGTACCCGGAGTTTGGGACACCGCCTTTTGCTCCAATTGGCGGTAGCCTTCTTGAAGGCCCTGGACCGCCTGGGTGAGATCAGAGATCTGCTGGCACAATGTGTCCAGAGGCGAAGCCCCCTACCCGGACTCCATACTGGCTGAATTGTACTGTCACGTACCTTACAGCGGAGCCGAGGAAGTGGGGGCGGCCTCTCGCATGATCCCAGTCCCCGCACCCCCTGGAGGTGAGGACAGGGAAATGCAGGGGCAACGAGAAGGTGCAGGTGCCTGTTGTGGAAGATGGAGTTTCTGGGAGATACTGGAAACCTCTTAGAGCACAGGTGCTGCCGGAACCATGCGTCAGATCCGTGCAGGGAAGATCCAAGAGAATAAACAGGTGAAGGCAGGAGTCAGCTGCGGGCTAGCTGAGAGGTACCAAATCAAGAGGCAGGTTTGTGGTTAAAGTCCAGGCCATTGGTCAGTAAAACAGGCAGAGGTAGGAGAACAGGTAAGGAAGATCCGAGAAGCATAGTCAAACAAGCCAGGTATCTTCAGGAGCAGGTCAATCCAATAACAGGTTTACACAGGAGCACAGGTACTAGCTGAAAAGACAATTCAGCACTGACACTCAGGTGATCCATGTTTAAATAGGGTGCCGTGCACCGGGATTGGAAGGGGTGCGCGCATGCGCATGGGCGCGCGCATTGCGCGCATGCGCATGGGCACGCGCATTGCGCGCACCCGGTCTGAGTCCTATACGGCCCATTCTAGGTGTCCGCGCATGCGCATTAGCATTTTCAGAACGGGCATTCCTTGCTGACACCCGGAAGTAAGTGTTTGCAGCACTGGGTCTCTGACAGTATGTGACCGCTTGGTATGCTGTATGTATCACTTTCAAGTGGTTTAGCACCTTTGTTTCTACATCTCATATATGTTGAATACATTTTTAGTACATTTATAAACTATGTTTACTTTGTACTGTCATGTTCCCCGTGCTCTGATCATTCAGGCGGCGGCTCTTCTCTCTCTTCCCATCCCGATCGCTAGGAGAACAACTCCCATACATGTCATTTAACTACTAATCAAGTCAACGACCTAGATAGCAGTACAGAAGTGGATGATGACCAAACATCCATGCCCTGTGTGGAGGAACCCTCAAGTAATAGCAGTGATGCTTACATGAAGAAAAATATGCTGAATAAAAAAGGAAAAGTATTTTGTTTTGCTTTATTATCTATTTGAACCACTGGCTACTAACTTTAGTTCAGTTTTTATTATTCAGAAAATTCCAACGATATTTAAATCTAATATGTACTGTATATACTATTTATAATTTTTAAAAGTTTGAATATGATATTGTTTTGAAAAAATGCATTCATTTTCAAAATATATTCAAACATATTCTGCTAAAAAATGAATCAAAAGTGTGTGTTGCTCTAAGTTAGAGTTCCTTTACTTGAAAATCCAACTTCTAGAGTTGTTTTTTTGGAATATTACTTCAAGGACATAACATAACAATCACTAAAAGCAATGATACAATTGAGCTAGTGAAAAGGTACTTCAAGACATATAGTTCCAAGCATCCAATTCCAATCTTGAAAAAGTATAAATGTCAAGCTGGTCTGATCTGTGAAGTTTGGCCTTGGAATGCCTAAACTACCTGCCAAGATGCGTAACTTCTCAATGAATGCTTATCACAGCAGGAAGCAGTTTAACTGACACTAGATCGAGATGGTTGCCAGAAAATGCAGACTGTCTTTTAGGCTTTGAAGTTAAACTGCAAATGTTTTCATACACATAAAGCTACAATCATAATCCATAAAACCTTGAATAAACAAAAGTAAAGTATAATTGATAGAAATTACCAACAAATATTAATAATCTATTTGATAAAGAATAGACCTAAATAATGTAAAAAGGCTCTTTATTTCTTCTTAGATGCAAACATGTAGCATGTAACAATATGCATTCCTTTCAAATAATAATAATCCGTTTTGTAATGCTGGCATTTCTGTGAAACAGAAAATAACATTTTAAAATGCTGCCACTTTTAAAAAGGTGATTAATTATAATTTGAGCATGGGTAGCATTAAATGTATATACTAGACTTTGCCAAATTGATTTAATATTTTTAACAAGGATTATTAATTATTCTTATATTAATATCTTTGTACATAGTTTGTGATTTTTCCCCTAGATCTTTTGTTTATCTTTTTTTCAGTGATGCAACCTTTGATTGATAGAAATGGCAAACGTGATTTTGGTTTAAAGAAATGTCAGCTAAGAGAGTGTTAAAGGAGTTTGGGATGAATATAGCATGAAAATACAGTGTGATGGAACAGAAGTTAAGAGAAGAGCCTTTGTAGGCCTAAACTTTCACTTCCCTAGGTATTAAATATTTCCAATAAATTTATATGTGAAGGAAAATGTTGAAGGTCAGCTGGACCCAGAAATAGGACAGCTTTACACTAAGCATTATAAATACAAAAAAAAACAGCAATCACCATGATTTTATTGCTGGCTGTTCCCCCATTATGTAGAATCACCCTCTCTTTTTGTCATGTTTACCATTATTACTAAAAGTAAAAGAAAAACACACATTTTGAGTTGTCTTTCTTTTGAACAAAAATGTGCAGAACATCTTTTAAACTTCAGGGTCATTTCACATTGGTGAACTTAAAAACATGGTATGCATTTTTCAAAAATGCATATCTCATTTTAAACACATTTTAAATGTGTTTTTGGACCTATTACTCCCAGCCTGCACCTGTGAAGCTTAGACATGTGACTAAAAAAACACATCAAAAATGCATTTTTGATGCATCTTTGATGCATTTTCTATTAATTTTATGAGGAGGGGTGTTTTTGATGCTTTCTATAAACATGCACCAAAAATGCACCATATCCACAGCGCATTGGTGTGAAGAGGTCCAATGGATTTAAATGAAAGTCTTAAAGTGTATGTAAACCCTTTACATGTACCCAGTGAAGTGAACAGCATCAAATGATAGATTAAAAAAAATCTCCCTACATAAGTTGTACTTGTTTATCTACTGTCTTCGTCTTCATATACTGTTTCGAAAGTACAGATCGTGTTAAGAGATTTTCTCTTCCTGTTCAACACTGCAGTAAAGCCTGGGCAAACAGCCAAGACAGCTGATTGGAGGAAAGGCACACACCCCTATCCTCATAGAGACTTTCAGCTCTGTTTGCTGAATAGTTCAGGGCTCTGCTAATCTATTTATTGCAACCTCCTCAACACAAAACTCATGCTGCTTTTATCATACGTGATTGAGAACTTGTCAGAAGTTATCAGGCGTATAACAGAAGAACGGAACAGGAGACAGCTACGGGACATAGTGCTTTTAAGAGAGATAACAAAACACTGCAGATATATGTGCCCAGCTCAAATTTAATGAATTACATCAACTTTAAGGCTGCATATAAACAATGCCATCCTATGGGTTGGAGTGCTCATCTATGGGGCCATGTGTTTAATGGGGAAACAATCAGATAAAGTTGCATTAAAAAACAGTAATTAAATAATAAAAAATAAATATATTTCCATTTTTACATATTTGTCAGCCTACAATAACTCCATAGAAAGTTTTTTTCTTATCAAAACAGCATACAGATAGCATGCAAACAGGAAGGTAAATTAGACATAGAATTATTGACTAATTTTCAGATCATGTTGATGCTGTTAATTTGACCTGGCCATCTAGGCATCAATGAAGGTGTTAGGATCATACATCAAAATCTTACTTTTTAACACTGATGTATGTTTCTTATAAAAAAAAAAAGTTATTTTTGACTTTATGATTTAAATTTTTTATGTTGATAAATAAATCCTAAAGTTGGAAAAACCTGTAGAAAAAGTTACTTGTTTATATAAATACCAAGTTGCATTGACCATTTACAAAAAAAAACTGAAACAAACTTTAATTGCAAATACTCAAAAGTCACCTGAATTTTCAGTGTTTAAAGCATAAGGCCAGTAGCAAATAAATAGGTATGCATTGATGCTATCATTTAAAAAAAAACTGCTGAAAGCATCCAGTGAAAAAAATTG
The DNA here is from genome assembly GCA_029206835.1 of Rana muscosa. Classification (NCBI taxonomy): domain Eukaryota; kingdom Metazoa; phylum Chordata; class Amphibia; order Anura; family Ranidae; genus Rana; species Rana muscosa. Next base: position 344,897,967 of record CM055116.1, on the reverse strand, counting down.
TTGCATTGAGACATTTAAGAATATTACAGAACAATGGTATCATCATCACAGTAAGGGTAAGTTCAAATGTATTCCATCCCCATTAGTCAGTTTCATTTTCCACTGCTACTTTGGAATTTCAATTGTATCAAATGACCTTTCTTAAAGTTTAGTTGTCTTATAAATCCCTAAAATGACCTTTCATAAAATGTAGACTACTCATAAAGCTTTGCAATAAACACAAGTAAATAGAGTCGTGTAAGATTGTAAAAAACAAACAGAAAGGGTAATAGTATGGTAGCATACATAAGTGACAGTCTATATCAATGCAAATATTGTAAAGTAAGGCTAAATGCATAGAATATTACATTATGGGTATTTACTATATATATATATATATATATATATATATATATATATATATTTATTTATTTATTTATTTGCTTCCATTTTTTTGTAGAAACTTTACATATAAACTTTTTTGTAGAAACTTTACATATAAAACTCTTTATATCATATATCAACACTTGCTACTAGGGATGAGCCAAACTTTCGGTCCGTTGGCACCAGAACCTGCGAACGGACCGAAAGTTTGCGCAAACTTTAGAACCCTATTAAATACAATGGACGCAAACTTTCGAAATCAAAAGTGCTAATTATAACGGCTAATATGCAAGTTATTGTCCTAAAAAGGGTTCGGGGACCCGGGTCCTGCCCCAGGGGACATGTATCAATGCAAAAAGAAGTTTTAAAAACTGAAGTGTTTTCGGGAGCAGTGATTTTACTGATGCATAAAGTGAAAAAAAAGTGAAATATTCATTTAAATATGGTACCTGGGGGGGGGGGGGGTCTAAAGTATGTCTGTTAAGTGGCACGTGTTTCCCGTGTTTAGAACTGTCCCTGCACAAAATGACATTTCTAAAGGAAAAAAGTCATTTAAAACTGCTTGCGGCTTTAATGTAATGTCTGGTCCCAGCAATATGGATGAAAATCATTGAGAAAAATGGCATGGGTACCCCCCTCACCCCCCCCCCCCCAGCCCACTACCAGCCCACTACCAGCCCTTTGGGTCTTGTATGGATATTAAGGGGAACCCCACACCCAAATTAAAAAAAGGCCCTATATACTCTGAACAGTATACAGGCGGTGCAAACAAGACAGGCAATGTAGGTTTGTTCTTAAGTAGAATCTGTTTGTAATTTGGAACAGGTACATTTTTTAAGTGTAGCTCCAGCCAAAAAATCTATTTTTAAGTTTTTTGGAAAACATAGGGAAGGGTTATCACCCCTGTAACATTTGTTTTGCTGTCTGTGCACCTGTTCATAACATTTCACCTCACTTTCCATCCCAATGACAAATGTTTTTTGAAAATGTGGGGTTTTTATTGAAACAAGGATTGGTGATAAAGCATCAGTGGAGAGGAGACACCTTTTCCCCATATTAACTCTTACAGAAGAGAATTTCACTTCCTAGGGGTATATTTCCTCTCACTTCCTGTTGTCTTCTTCCATTTGCAAGTAGGAGTCGTTTGTAAGTTGGATGTTTGAAAGTAGGGGCCTGCCGTATATACTCTGCAGAAATTTGGCCCTTAGGTGTTGGTGTTGCCACAACACTGTAAGCCTTCACAGTTACTCCTGGTGACCGCTGGAACACCCTGCTGTGAACTATTATATCAATAATTGTAATTACATGCCATTGTTGAACAGTGGTAGAAAAAATTGGGCCTTTGGAAGTGGTGGTGGTGCTGGTGCCACAACACTGTAAGTCCTCACAGTTACTCTTGGTGGGCGCAGGAATGGGCTCAGCTGTGAAATATTAGATCAAGAATTGTAATTACAAGCCCCTGTTAAACAGGGGCTGAAAAATTGGGCCTTAGGCACAGGTGCTGGTGCCACAACACTGCAACCCCTTACAGATACTGTAGTTGGAGCCCTGCTGCAAAGCAATTGCATCAAAAATTGTAAATACACGCCCCTGTTAAACAGGGGCTGGAAAATTGGGCCTTAGCCACTGGTGGCGGTGCCCAGAACCAAAAATGTTCTTTCAAGCTATCATTATTGAGGAGGAAGGATAGTCACTCAGCATAACAGGATAGTCACTCAGCATCAGCATAGGCAGTCTTGAAGGGATCTGACATTTCCCCCAAAAATATTTGGTTACATCAGCATCAGGAGCTTGGTAGCTGGTGGTGATCCAAGACCGATTCATTTTTATGAAGGTCAGTTGATCGACCGAGTCGGTGGACAGGCGCACCCTGTGATCGGTTACAAAGCCTCCAGCAGCACTGAATGTGTGTTCCGAAAGAATGCTGGATGCAGGACAGGCCAGTACCTCAATTGCATACTGTGCAAGCTCTGGCCAGTGATCCATCCTCAAGACCCAGTAACCCAGTAACCCAGAGGATTTTCGGTGGGAAAGGTGTCCAAGTCTGATCTTGCCCCTAGGTATTCCTGCACCATGTAAACCAGACACTGGCGATGGTTGCTGGAAGCGATCATACCTTGGGGCTGCGTACTAAAAGATTGCCTGAACGCATCGGTCAGACGGCCACCTTCTCCACCGCTCCTTCTTTGATTGACCGGAGCCTCAGCAACACGTTGTCCAGGACCAGGAATTTGTAACCTCCCAGTCTCTGGGAACGCGTTGCACAGACCTTTTTGCAAGGCCTCCCGAAGATGCTTCATCCTCTGCTCCCTCTGTGACGGCAAGATAAGGTTTGCAACCTTACCCTTGTAACGTGGATCAAGGAGGGTTGCCAGCCAGTAATGATCCCTCTCCTTGATCGCACGAATACGAGGATCCTTCCACAGGCTTTGCAGGATCAGGGAGGCCATGCAGTGTAGGTTTGCTGAGAAATTCGGTGCGGAGTCCTCTGGGCCACCGAGGACAACATGATCCGCAGCCACCTCCTCCCAGCCATGTACAAGTCCATGGGTGTCTTGGGACTGTAATTGATCCCTTGAAGACTGCTGCTGATGCTAAGTGCTAGGCTCAACCTCCATGCTTACACAATAATCCTCCTCCTCCTTCTCCTCCTCTTCCTGTGTGATAGCCGGGCCAGCAGGAAAACTGTCTGGATAAAGGGGGCCTTGAGAGGTAAGGAAGTCCTCCTCTTCCTGTCTCTATTCTCCCTCAAGTGACCTGTCCATTATTCCACACAGCGTGTGCTCCAACAGGTGGACAAGAGGGACAGTGTCACTGATTAATGCATTGTCACTGCTCACCATCCTCGATCATGGCCCACTGGCGTGGGGAAAAAATCCAAGCTCCCTGACACTGTCCTGGTGCCATTTTGCAACAGATACTCATTGATGGCCCTCTGCTACGTGTGCAGCCTCTGCAGCATGGCCAACTTAAAGTTCCACCTGGTGGGCATGTCACACATTAGGCGGCTCTTGGGCAGGTTGTAATCCTTTTACAGGTCAGCCAGCCGAGCACTTGCATTATATGACCGGCGGAAATGCCCACAGAGTTTCCTGGCCTGCTTCAGGACCTCCTGTAAGCCCGGGTACCTGCCCAAGAACCGCTGCACCACCAAGTTAAGGTTATAAGCCAAACAGGGCACATGGGTCAGTTATCCCTGTCGGAGGGCGGAGAGGAGGTTGGTGCCATTGTCGGAAACCACCTTTCCTGGCTTAAGCTGGCGTGGCATCAACCACCTCTGAGCCTGCCCCTGCAGAGCTGACAGAATCTCTGCCCCAGTGTGGCTCCTGTCCCCCAAGCACATCAGCTCAAGCACCGCATGGCATCTTTTTGCCTGCGTACTTGCGTAGGCCCTGGAACGCCAACGGAGCACCGCTGGTTCCGAGGACAAAGCACAGGTAGAGGCCATGAAGGAAGAAGAAGAGGAGGGGGTGGAGGAGAGAGGTGTGTCAGAATCACCAGTAGTAACATTTTGGAGGCGTGGTGGCGGAACAACCTCCAGCAGAGTCACCCAATGTGCCGTGAAAGATAGGTAACGTCCCTGTCCATGCCTGCTGGACCATGAGTCAGCGGTAATATGCACCTTACCGCTGACCGCCCTGTCCAGCGAGGCCAAGACATTGCCTTCCACATGCCGGTAGAGAGCCGGATCTGCCTTCCGTGAGAAAAAGTGGCGTTTGGGAACCTGCCACTGAGGAACCGCACATTCCACAAACTCACGGAAGGGGGCAGAGTCTACCAACTGAAAAGGCAGCAGTTGAAGTGCTAGCAATTTAGCCAAGCTAGCATTCAACCGCTGGGCATGTGGATGGCTGGGAGCGAACTTATTTGTGCAGCAGCTGGGGCAGGGAAATTTGCCTGGTACAATCAGACGTCGGTGTGCCAATAGCAGATTGTCCGCAAGTACTTGGCTGTGACACACCTAATTCTACACCTTCATTCCTCTCACTGCAGGTTTCAGAGAGGACTGAAGATATAGTGGGGTTGGAGATCCCAGCTGATGAGGAGCAAGGAGAGGTCCGCTTTGTTCTTTGGTGTGGGTCTTTTAGGTACGCTTGCCAACGGACTGCATGGCAGGTCGACATATGTCTGGTCAAGCACGTGGTGCCCAAGCGGCTGATGATTTGGCCATGTGAGATACGCTTTAGACATATGTTGCAAATGGCAACGGTGTGATCTGCTGCACATGTCTGAAAAAAGGCCCACACCAAAGAACTTTTGGAATAACGCGCAGAGACAGCAGCGCCCTGCACATGCAGAGCTCTGCGTTTTGATGCAGTCGGTGTGTTGCCCTTAAGCTGGCCCCTGGAGGGCATCCTGCCTCATTAGAGATTTGCCTCCTCCTCCTCCTCCTCCTCTCTCCTATCAGGCACCCACGTGGAGTCAGTGACCTCATCATCCCTCCCTCCTCATCACTGGAGTCAATCTGGCAGTATGCTGCAGCTGGGGGAACATGAATGCCAGATAGCTGTCCTTGTTGGGCACCCCCTCTCTCTGGGCTCACGTTACTACCCCCTCTCTCTGAGCTCACGTTACTGCCTTCCTCCAGCTGGGTTCCATCATCGGAGCCTTCAAAACGCTGGGCATCCTCCTGGAGCATGTACCCAACAATGTGGTCAAACAGTTCGGGGGACTCCTCAGGAGGTCATGGTGGGGCTAGGGAAGGAGTGACTGATGCCATTGAGCCGAGGGAAGAGGCCACTTTGGCAGCTGCTTTGCCAGACAAAGTACCCTGAGCCTGGGTGAGAGAGGATGAGGAGGAGGACGGCTTGGTCATTCACTCTACCAAGTCTTGGGCATGTTGCGGCTCAACATGGCCAGCTGCCGAAAAGAAGGACAAGCATGTTCCACGGCCACGTGCTGATGAGGATGCACCGTGTCCCCGACCAGCAGCACTGTTGCCTCTAGACACAGAGCCTGCTTTCCCTCTTTTATTGCCTCGTGACTCTCTGCCTCTCCTTGTTTGCCTTCCAGACATACTAATGGCCTGCAGTGAGATGTAGCTGCACAAAGGTGGGATGTATATATATATATATATATATATATATATATATGTATATTTGTCTGTACTGATAATGCAGCTATCAGAATAATCTGCCTGCTGTGGTATTAGTATGGGAAAAGCAGCAGCAGCAGCAGCAGTTAGTTTTAGGTGAAAACTGTGCAGAGAGGGACACAGTACACTAGCTGAAAATACTTGCAGCTCTCTGCTTGTGGTTTTAATATGAGAACACCACTATAATTGTCACTAACTGTATTCAGGTAAGCTTTAGGTGAAAGCACACAGTACACTAAGTGAAACACTGACTGTCTGCAGCTAGCACAATCACCTGCCTGCCTGGATCTAGCTAAACTGAATACAGTGTATACATATATATACAACACCTAGGATGCATATATATCCTCTACACACTGTAACTGCTAGACTTGTGCACAACGGAAAAAATTGTTTAGTTTCGGTTCGTTTTTTGTGCACAACGGAAAAATTAGTTTAGTTTCGGTTCGTTTCTTTTCGGTCCTGTTGATTCGTAATCATTCGTAATTTTGCTAGACGGGATTTTTCGTGTTCGGACTAATTCGTATTTTCGCAAGCGTCATTTTTCGTTGAATTTTTAGTTGATTTATAATTCGTACTTTCGGTAGGGTACGTTGTTTTTCTTTGATTCTGGACAACACTCCTACTTTCGTAACTTTTTTTGGGTTCGTTAATTCGTAATTTTCCGTGTCTCTCTCACAACGACGCTGCCTATTATGCCTAATGTGCTTCGAATGGATTTGTACTTTTCTAAATACATTGCGGTTATTTGTAACGATTCGAAATCTCATATTTTACTTTCGTTTTTTACATGCGGCTATAGCCTCCGCCCCTGTACACCATTTTGAGAGGGTTCAGCACGGTGAGGGAGAAGCAGAGAGCAGAACAGAGTGTTATTGTGCTTCGAATGGATTCAAAATCTCGTATTTTACTTTCGTTTTTTCATGCGGCTATAGCCTCCGCCCCTGTACACCATTTTGAGAGGGAGTTCAGCATGGTGAGGGAGAAGCAGAGAGCAGAATGAGTGTTATTGTGCTTCGAATGGATTCGTACATTCGTAACTTTTTTCATAACGAATTATGCCGAAGACATTCGGGCATTCGCTATTTTGCGGTATAATTTATTTCGGATTCGGTTTTATTCGTAATTGCTTTGTTCGGAAATTCGAATGCTTCCGAATGTCCGAAAGTTGCTAAATTCGGACGAATTTCGATTCGTTACGAAACGAATTGCACAAGCCTAGTAACTGCAGCTAACTGACTCGCCTGCCTGCTCTATCTAACTCAATATAAATGACACTGTATGTCTCTGTAATCTCTCATTAAACAAATCCAACACACTACATAAGGCCGCCGACCTGGCGGCCTTATATAGTGTGGGGCGTGAACTAAACCCCCTGAGCCATAATTGGCCAAAGCCATCCTGGCTTTGGCCAATTACGGCTCTCCGTTTTTTCTGTGCTGTGATTGGCCAAAGCATGCAGGTCATAGTGCATGCTTGGCCAATTATCAGCCAGCAATGCACTGCGATGCCGCAGTGAATTATGGGCCGTGACGTGCCACTCAAATTTGGTGCGAACGGCCCATAATGTTCGCAATTCGGCGAACAGCCGATGTTCGAGTCGAACATGGGTTCGATTCGAACACGAAGCTCATCCCTACTTGCTACATGTATTATTATTTGCCTACCAATATGGTTGGGACAGCACCACAACTCAGTGTGATTACAATAAGTGCACACTTTGTCTTAATACTTGAGCATGTATTTGTTATTTTTAAATTAAGAATTAGGCAGCAAGTAGGGTGGGCCACCACAAAGAAATGACAATACAAAGACAGACTCTCAAGGTTGCTATGTTATCTTAGTATTTGCATATATGGGTAAACAGTAGACATTAGTGAATGTGTTTTTTACACCTCCATTTAATGTTACTAGACAGGATGGCTGCATGCATAAAATTCTTGCTATCACAAAAGGCTCCATTATTTTGGCTGGGAACTTTTACAATGTCCTTGACACTCAGATTGATAGATTTCAAAGTACACATCCTTCCCTTTCAATGTTACAGGGCTGGACAGAGTTACAAGCTGATGGATGCCTGGAGATGGAAGTATCCCGATAGGAGGGAATATTCATGAAGCTCTGATTCACATTTTTCTCAATCTAGGTTAGATTATGATGACTAGTTACTCCCTAGAGTCTCTCAGGTACATACCAATTGTGGACCTTATCAGATCATTCTTCCCTGGAACTCACCTTAAGTTCAATCCCCACTCTGGGTCTTACATCCTGATGGATGGGACGGATGGGCCCATACTGGTAAACCACTTGAAGACCAGGCATTTTCTGGCACTTTTTGTATACATGTGAAAGTCAGTTTTTGTAATTTTTTGCTAGAAAATTTGTTAGAACCCCCAAACATTATATATATATATATTTATATATATATATATATATATATATATATATATATATTTAAAGCAGAGGCCCTTGAAAATAAATTGGTGGGTTTTGCAATTTTTTATGTCACATGGTATTTGCGCAGCGTTTTTCAAACACAATATTTGGAGAAAAAAATACACTTTTTTATTTTAATGAAAAAAAAGCACAATACATAACCCAACTTTTTGTAAAATATAAAAGATGATGTCACGCCAAGAAATTGATACCAAATATGTCACACTTAAAAATTGTGCAGGCCCCCGCAGCGCCAACAAACAACGTAAATTTTACTATCCTTAAGCGACGCTTTAAAAGCCTTTACAGGTTACCAATTTATATCTACAGAGGAGGTCTAGTGCTCATGTTCTGATAAGGTAAATATGTGGATGCATGGATATATTTGACCACATTATACAGGGTTGCTAAGATATCCTAAACTGTTATGTTTCTTTATTTACATAGTGAGGCCCTTTTCTTCTTATATCACCCCTTTGTGTGTCCTGAGGAAGCGGATAAGCAAAACATATTGACGCACAGGGGCTTACTCACCTGATACGTTGTAATGTCAATTTGCCTATTTACACCTGTGTAGGGCCGTACTTTTCACAAATATCTACACATGTTTTTAATTGTGTCTATGGATCTTTTTTTATGTTTTTTCAATGTGTAAATAAAATATAGATATTTATATACAATTGTGTGGTCCAAGTCTGCCTCTAAAGTCCGAACCAAGGGGGATTTTCTTTGTGTTCAAGGTTATCACTTTATATCTACAGAGGAGGTCTAGTGCTATAATTACTGCCATGATCTGCATTCATGTAGATACCTCACATGTGTGTGAAGATCGCTGTTTGGGTGTGTGCGGGACTGATGCACATGTTCGCCTTTAAGTGCTAGCACGGCGGGACAGGGGCTCTTTAACCACTTTCCACCAGCACTATAGCCAAATGATGGCTACAGCGTGGGCTTCCAGCGCCAGGAGGGCGTCAATAGACATCCTCCCTTGATCGCCCTGCTCGCACGCCCCCCCTCCTTTCGACTCGGTTGATCACAGAACAGGGTAAAGTGCCAATCCCAGCAGGCCCTTTACCACGTGATCAACTGTCAGCCAATGACAGCTGATCACGGAAGTAAACAAGCTGGTTATCGGCTTTTTTCTCCACACAAGAGTAACCGGCTTCTGTTACAGGGACATCGGTCTCTGCCTCGGCGCCTGCCAGTGCAGCTAACCAGTGCCTATCAGTGCCCACCAGTGCCACCTATCAGTGCCCATCAGTTCCCACCAGTGCTGCCAATCATTGCCCACCAGTGCCACCTATCATTGTTCATTGGTTCTGCCAATCAGTGCCTCACCATCAGTTTCACCTGTCAGTGCTTCCTATCAGTGATTCCTGCCAGTGCCTATCAGTGCCCATTAGTGCCACTTACTAGTGTCCATTAGTGCCACCTATCAGTGCCCTTCAGTGCCACCTCTCAGTGCCATCAGTGCCACCTCTCAGTGCCCATCAGTGCTGCCTATCAGAGCCTATTAGTGCCACCTCTCAGCGCCCATCAGTGCTGCCTATCAGAGCCTATTAGTGCCACCTATCAGTGCCCATCAGTGCCACTTATCAGTGCCCATCAGTGCCATCTATCAGTGCAGCCTCATCAGTGCCTCCTCATCAGTACCCACCAGTGCCAGTGTTTTTTTATCACTTTTATTGCTTTCACAAGAAATGTAAACATCCTTGTGACAGCAATAGGCATGTGACAGGTACTTTTTATGGAGGGATCTGGGGTCAATAAGACCTCAAATCAATTCTTTGGACTTGAAAGCATTCAAAATGCCAAAAAATAGCGCTGTTAAGATGCCAGTTTGCTTTCCCTTGTAGCCTGAGTGGCTCACATTTTCCATTAACGATTCACATAAACAGTGTTAGTGTGTTCTTGAACTGATCTGAATGTTTTAATTCATGTCATGCTTGATTTTTTATTTTGTTTTCATTTATCATAGCATTCCCTGCTGGCAGTAGGGACAGTAGAACAGAGAAGGGTCCACTCCAGAGTCTGTAGGCAGAGATTATGCAGGTGAGTGTCTCCTGTCTTTTATTTGCCTCTTTTCAATTTATTTTTCTTTTAAGCTACCCATACATGGCTATATTTTATCTTACAAATAAAGATAGTCCACCATCCATGATAAACAGTGTGGATGGGGGAATCTTGGCTGATGGCTAATGTATTTAGTAGGGCTGTTACTGATTAAAATTTTCGTGTTCGATTAATCGATTTTTTTTAAATCGATTAATCGACTAATTTCGATTAATTATAACGCACATAGATCCAACTACTTTTAGCTGATCTCCTTGCAGGCCGATTCCCAGTGCAGCTACCAACCACTGGAAAAATTGATAGGATACAAAAAACACACAAGGGCAGCGCTCGATGGGAATAGCATTAAAACTTTTATAGTCTTCAAGTAGGTAACAAAATAAATATTGCATTGGAGATAAAATCAATGTAGCGACATAAACTGGAAAAATGGTGCGAGTAATACCAAACAGCAGCAAAAGCAGTCATGAAAACATGTAGCTAAGTATGATACTGGTCTAAAAATGTGTACAACCATACCACTGCTGAATCCAGATGAGGACGGGTTAACATCAGTCCGTCGGCATGTAGATGTCCCATGAAGGGAACTATCACAACTCCCAGTGGATGGCTGTAGAATCCCAGGTTGATAGAGGGAAGTGTAACAGCCCATGCGTGTGGTAGATAATAAGGTCCCGCCGGCATGCAGATATGAAGGCACAGCAAAGGAGCCCTTCAGATGGACACGGCAAGCCCAAAGAATTTTGATCGATCAAAAGAATTTTGATCGATCAAAACAATTAATCGATTAATCGAGGAATTAATCATTAATTTCCACAGCCCTAGTATTTAGACAGTCATGCGAGGGTAGCTGCCGGAATACCGAAACTGTGTCATCATCTGAGAGGGTGCAGTCATTATTTGCCCAAGAATTTTCCACATGGCTCATAAAATTTTTAGTTCAACCTTTGTTCAGCTGTGTTGTGTATGCAGATGTCTCAAAATCTGGCTGATGCAGCAGGAATTAGCTAAAGTTTCAGCCGTTTATGGCTAGATGTAAGCCGTGTCTAAAAGATATTATAGGAGAAGTCATCACTTATATGCATTAGTATTTATGTATCAAAAGAGTAAAGGCAGCTTATTTAAAGCGGAGCTCCACCCTAAAGTGGAACTTCGGCTCATCGGAACCCTCCCCCCATCCGGTGTCACAATTGACACCTTTCAGGGGGGAGGGGGGTGAAGATACCTGTCTAAGACAGGTATTTTCACCCACTTCCGGAAGTCCTCTCTGCGGGAAATCTGCGGGAAGCACGTCACTTCCCGCAGAGTACCCGTTGTGTTCTGGGAGACACTCGGCTCCCAGAACACACAAGGACCAGTCAGAATGGCGCAGCGCGACTCGCGCATGTGCCGTAGGGAACCGGGCAGTGAAGCCGCAAGGCTTCACTTCCTGGTTCCCTCACTGAGGATGGCGGTGGGGGCAGCAGAGTGATGAGCGATTGCTCGTCCTCTGCTGCGGATGTCGCTGGACTCCAGGACACGTAAGTGTCCTAATATTAAAAGTCAGCAGCTGCTGTAGCTGTAGCTGCTGGCTTTTAATATTTTATTTTCGGCGGACCTCCGCTTTAAGCAAGTAAATTAAAGCTTAACTTACTAAATGTCAAGCTTTTTGTGAATTTAGGTGGCTAAGTTTAGAGTCTGGACTCTTTCCTAAACCAACAAAAACAATCTGTTGGTGTCTATCCATTTCCTTAAAGTGGATGTAAACCCACTCTCATCCTTTCCAAACTACTGCCATAGTGGTTATCTATAAGGATATACATGCCTCCTGCATATAGCCTTACCTGTCAAATGTCTCCCCTCTCTCTGTTATGAGACCCAAAAAACTGCAGATTCTTTGGGTGGGTCTGTTGTCAGGAGCTCTGTGGGTGGAGTTGTGATGTCAGTAGACTCCCACGCCCACTTTTACACTCCCCTTGTCAACATGCATTTTCTCCTGTGTATTTCTTTCACTGAACTTATGCTATGATCATTAACATCCAGTCAAAACCCAGAAAAGTCACCACATGACTTCAGCATGCCCAATCATGCTGAGGTGTGGAAAATCCAATCCTGGGAGAGCTGGAGAAGAAAGGAGGGAGAATGGGAAGTACACAGAATGCCTCTCTCAGGCTTGTGCATGAGATATGTAAATCACCTGTCACTCACAGCAAGGGGGAAGAACTGACTCCTATTTCTCTGTGTGTCAGTTTTTATCTTACTGAAAAAAGATAAGAGGCTGCTGAGAGCTTGATTAACTCTTTGTGGCAATACTGGGCACAGATGACATGAAATTCTATACTGTACAAGGTGCAAGCCTTAATTAAAAAATGTCTACAAATGTTCCTTACAATCTGTCTGCAATTGTCTATTTTGCAACTTTGGACTAGTTATAAGGCAACATACAGCTGGACCTACTTTCTGTTGGTGTCCATTTATATGACAGCAGAAGTCATTTAAAGCCTTTATAAATCTTCTTTTTAGAATTGCACCCTTTACCCCCTTTTTCTTTTATTGGATTGGTGGTGGATACTGACACATATTACTTACTATTACATACAGTATTACTTACTTTGACACGCTTCCCTTTTTTTCTTGGTTGTTTTGGTCAAGGTGTGGATGGTTTTTTTTTTTTGTGTTTGGGTGGGGGAGGGAGGGGGGGCTTCACGGAAAAGAAAGGCAGAGGTTAAAGAGGAAAAGAGAAGTCACATTGAATTAATGAAGCATAAAGTAGGTGGGAGAATACAAGATTGTGGTCTCGTTTTTTTTGTGTTTGATTTTTGATTGATATAAGCAGATGGTATAAAACGTGAAAACTTGTAATGTGAAATCTATGGAAAAATAAAGAATTTATAAAAAAAAAGAAGGACAATTGTTGATATGTTGGGGATTCGGCTCTGGTAGATATATGCTTCCATGCTTGCCCCAGGGATGGGGTTGCGACTTGGATGTGCATTTGCATCGGCATCTTTATTTAGCTTTTAAATAATGGTGATGCCTCCCTTATCATTTTGAGGAAGCAGATCGTTTCTGCAAAACATGTCAAGAATTTGAAAAACAGCCTCAATGCCCCCATTCCTTGTTTATGGAACTTGGGGGTCAAATCCCTTACATATATACAGTATACATGTTTCCAAATTCCTCCTACTCTGCTAGTGGGGCACATTTCTTATTTTTTAAGAAATTATGTACATGTTAAAGTATTTTTGTATTTGTTCATGTAATAAAGTATAGTACATTTTTTTAGTTGACTGGGAAGTTTATGTGGTACCGATAAAGTCCCTATTTGTCCACAGTTTTCTTTAATGCTGTGATAATAGTTGTCAGGGTCTTTACATGCTTGGATGCACCATAGAATTCCTGATCTGAAATAAAAGCTGGAGATTGGGCCTTCTTCTGCGGTCCTCAAGTTTATTTAAATTGTTTTATCATTTGTTAATTATTTATAATATTAATATGTGGTAAGATGTTATATTTTTGTAAAAAACCTTTACAAATAATTACTTTCTTTGCTTTTTTTATTATTACTATTATTTTTTTTTACATTGTCTTACCTTTTGTAATACAGAAGGGTGTGGTGGATTTAATAAAAAAGTAAAGCGTGTTCTCTTTGAAAAATGTATTTCTGTTTAGTTCTATTTAACCACTTCCCGCCCAGTCAATAGCAGATTGACGTCCGGGAAGTGGTTCTGTTATCCACACTGGACGTCATATGACGTCCTGCAGGATAACAGCCGCCGCGCGCCCGGGGGGGGCGCGCATCGCGTCGATCGGTGGAGCAGTGTGTCAGTCTGACACACCGCTGCACTGATCTCGGTAAAGAGCCTCTGGCGGAGTCTTTTTACCACGTGATCAGCCGTGTCCAATCACGGCTGATCATGATGTAAACAGGAAGAGCCGTTGATCGGCTCTTCCTCACTCGCGTCTGACAGACGCAAGTAGAGGAGAGCCGATCGGCAGCTCTCCTGACAGGGGGGTTCGCGCTGATTGTTTATCAGCGCAGCCCCCCCTCGGATACCCACACTGGACCACCAGGGAAGCCCCCCAGGACCACCAGGGAAGCCCCAAGCATGTGGATGGCCAGGTAAGTCCCCCATGGCCATCCACATGCACAAATACATAAAAAATATATGCCAATCAGTGCCCACAAATGGGCACTGACTGGCACCATCATGGCACAACCAAAATGCATGATGCCCAGCAATGCCAGCCACCAGTGTCATCAGTGCCACCTACCAGTGTCCATCAGTACCACCTATCAGTGCCCATCCGTGCCCATCTGTGCCCATAAGTGCCCACCTATCAGTGCCCGTCCGTGCCACCTATCAGTGCCACCCATAAGTATCTATCAGTGCTGCCTATAAGTGCCCATCAGTGCCGCCTATGAGTGCCCATCAGTGCCGCCTATGAGTGCCCATCAGTGCCGCCTATGAGTGCCCATCAGTGCCGCATACCAGTGCCACATATCAGTGCCCATCAGTGCCGCCTATCAGTGCCCATCAGTGCCGCCTATCAGTGCCCATCAGTGCCGCATACCAGTGCCACATATCAGTGCCCATCAGTGCCGCCTATCAGTGCCCATCAGTGCCGCCTATCAGTGCCCATCAGTGCCGTCTATCAGTGCCCATCATCAGTGCCCATCATCAGTGCCACCTCATCGGTGCCACCTCATTGGTGCCACCTCATCGGTGCCCATCAGTGTTGCCTTATCAGTGCCCGTTAGTGCCGCCTTAACAGTGCCCGTCATTGAAGTAAAAAAGGTACTTATTTACAAAAAAAATTAACAGAAACAAAGAAAAACTTATATTTTTTCAAAATTTTCGCTCTTTTTTATTTGTTATGCAAAAAATAAAAATCGCAGAGGCGATCAAATACCACAGAAAGAGAGATCTATTTGTGGGAACAAAATGATAAAAAAATTGTTTGGGTACAGTGTTGCATGACCGCGCAATTGTCATTCAAATTGCGACAGCGCTGAAAGCTCAAAATTGGCTTGGGCAGGAAGGTGTATAAGTGCATGGTATTGAAGTGGTTAATATTAGTATGATTTCATGTATCCAAATACAAGAGTAAAGCTTGTGCAAGTCAAACTACTGTTCTAGAAATTGCTAATGAGTATAAGTAGTGAACCACAGGGAAAAAACAAAACAAAAAAGATGATGTTTTCCCTAGAGCGTTGCCAACATCCCAAATGTTAGGAACAAACCATGAAAGGGCACAATTACCCCCCGGTACAAAGGGACTTTATGGGCTTTATGGGCAAACAAAGCAAAAGTTAATATCATAAAAATATTATTTATTTAGAAAAAGGTTTGTTTTAAAAGAATATATATATATATATATATATATATATATATATATATATATATATTGTGACAGCAGGAAGGTAAAGTCACCTGGTTGCATCCAGGGGGGTAGATATATTTCGCCCAGATTCAGGCTTTACGCCGACTTATACAACTAGGTGGAGAGTTGTATAAGGCTAGTGGGCTCATGGATGACTCATACCTCTAGGGAGAGTGTGGGGCGTCGTACAGACAGGGAGTTGATGAGGCCAGCTGAAGCTTGTCAGCTCATTTAGGCCTCTATTAGAACTCCCAGCTTCATTAGATGTTAGCTCATGCCTGGAACCAGACCTGTGTGGACTGTCTAGGGAGAGTGAACCCCTGTGCGGTGAGGCAAAGCCTGTGTGGCTATTTGTTTGGACTTTTACTAAACCAGGGACTTAGGGACTAGGACAGCACTAGGCTGATCCCAGTTGTTAGTTAGGAAACCTGTATGTTTAGTCAGAGGTCAACTTGACCAGGATTTATTTTGGTTATGTTTCTTTTGCTTTGCTGTGTTTTGTCACTGTAAATAGAAAATAAACCGCACCTTTTTTTGATTTTGAAAACCACAACCTCCGTTTGCTGGGCCTGTTTTGTGTGGGGAGCCCATCCCGGGGGTCACACACACCCGCTGCCGAGCTAACCCCCTCACAGTTGGTGGAGAATGCAGGCAGTTTTTTTTAAGCCAGCATGGAGGAGATACTGAAGCAGCTGGCTCTAGCAAATGCCAATCAACAGCAGACAAATGCAGGTTTGCAAAGGAGCCTTGCAGCCCAGCAGCAGACAAACGCAACTTTGCAACAGAGTCTGGAGGCTCAGCAACGAGCCCAGCAGCAATCTGAGGCCCGCTTCATAGACCTGTTGCAGAAGCAAGAGCAGAGACTACAACAACAGATGGAAGCAGTAATGCAGCAACGTCCGCAGACCAGTGAGGAAAGCCGTCCCACTAATACCGCGTCCTTTGGGGTGAGTCGTTTATTGACAAAAATGACTGGAGAGGATGATCCAGAGGTATTTTTGACCACATTTGAAAGGACCGCTGAAAGAGAAAAGTGGCCTGAGGAGCAGTGGGCTGGACTGGTGGCTCCTCTGTTAACTGGTGAATCGCAGAAAGCTTACTATGACCTAGAGCCTAACCAAGCAAAAGACTATGTGATGCTAAAAGCTGAAATATTGGCAAGGCTGGGTGTCACCCAGGCTGTCCGGGCTCAGCGTGTGCATAACTGGACTTTCCAGCTTGGAAAACCCCCCAGGTCTCAAATGTATGATCTCATTCACCTGAGCAGAAAGTGGCTACAGCCAGAGACTTTGTCCGCACCAAAGATTGTGGAACGTGTTGTAATGGATCGGTTTTTGAGAGCTCTTCCTACTGCCATCCAAAAGTGGGTAAGCCATGGAGACCCAGAGACGGCCGATGGTCTTGTGGATCGTGTGGAGAAATACTTGGCTACAGAGAACCTGACGGCCTCTTCCAGAGACACTCGGACTTTCCACCCTAAGACCAGACCATCCCCAGGGGCGGATAAGAGGATTCCAAGGGGTGAGGGTGGAGAGAGTGAGAGGGTAGGAGCTCTACCCCAAGTTTGGCGAGAACAGCCTGGGAAATCAGCGGCTCAAGAGGCGGCAAGAAGGATCGTTTGCTACCGCTGCCGGCAAGCGGGACATATTGCAGCCAATTGCCCGGTTGTGGAGGAACCCATGCAGTGTGACTTTCTGACGGGCAGACGTCAGTCGCTGTGTGCGACAGTCGCATGCACTGCCATTCGAGGAACTGAGAAACATTTATGCAAAATGTGTGTTAATGGTAGAAATGTTGTGGTATTGCTGGATTCAGGTAGCCTTGTGACCCTGATAAAGGCTGAGTTAGTTAAAACAGAGGTCTCTGGGAATAGCAAGGTAGCTGTTATTTGTGTGCATGGGGACACCCGAGAGTATCCAGTGACTACAGTGTGTTTCGAGACCCCCAAAGGTACCCTCTCTCATCCAGTGGGCTTAGTATCTCAGTTACCGCATGACGCCATTGTGGGAAGGGATTTTCCGAAGTTCTGGGAACTGTGGGATGATCCTGAGCCCCTCACTGGTGCCCCTATGTACCAGGAATGTGATAGCCAGAACTCCCCTGAGAGTGGTGAGGACTCTCCGGAATTTCCCTTATCAGTATTGGCAGGGGAGACTCAAGAAACTGGAGAGGAGCCCACCTCCTCAGACGAAAACCTACCGTCTGTGGAGTTTTCTGATCTTGAGGTTCACAGGGAAAACTTTGCCACAGAACAGTTGAAAGACCCCGCCCTAATAAAGGCACGGGAAAACGTAGTGAAAATAGATGGTGAGTTAGTGAACCCAGATAATACCTGCACTTACCCATACTTCAGCGTAGAGAAGGACCTACTGTATCGGGTGGCAAAAAGGGCAGAAGAAACCGTTGAGCAGCTTGTGGTGCCCAAACCTTACAGGAAGTTGGTGTTGGAGTTGGCCCATGGGCACATTCTTGGAGGTCATCTGGGGACAGAGAAAACCCGAGAGAGGGTATTACAGAGATTCTATTGGCCGGGGGTGATGAAGGACGTAGAAAATTATTGTTCCTCCTGCCCTGTGTGTCAGAGGTTGGCCCCGATGCCACATTTCCGTAGCCCGCTGGTCCCTCTACCCATCATTGAGGTCCCGTTTGAGAGGATCGCCATGGATTTGGTAGGTCCTATAATCAAGTCCGCTAGGGGGCACCAGTACATATTAGTTATAATGGACTATGCCACCCGTTATCCAGAAGCGATCCCTCTCCGAAATACCTCGGCCAAAACCATAGCCAAAGAGCTATCTCTTGTTTTTAGCCGGGTGGGTATTTGTAAAGAACTGCTTACGGACCAAGGTACACCCTTTATGTCCCGGGTTATGAAAGAGCTGTGTAAATTGTTCAAAGTGACGCAATTGCGTACGTCTGTGTATCACCCCCAAACCGATGGGCTGGTTGAAAGATTCAACAAAACCCTAAAACAAATGTTGAAGAAAGTGGTGGATAGAGATGGAAAGGATTGGGACTGTTTACTTCCTTATTTGATGTTTGCTATTAGGGAGGTGCCCCAATCCTCTACGGGATTCTCCCCCTTTGAGTTACTGTATGGGAGACACCCAAGAGGGCTGTTGGATATTGCCAAGGAAACTTGGGAAAGTGAGAGTTCTCCCCACAGGAGTGTGATTGAGCATGTCGCCCTGATGCAAGATCGAATTGCACAGGTAATGCCCATCGTGAAGGAACATTTGGCCCAAGCGCAGTTGGCACAGCAGAGAGTGTACAACCGTGGAGCCAAGACCCGTACCTTTTCCCCGGGGGATAGGATATTGGTACTTGTCCCTACGGTTGAAAGTAAATTCCTTGCCAAATGGCAAGGCCCCTACGAGATAATGGAAAAAGTGAGCGAAGTGAATTACAAGGTCAGACAACCAGGAAGGCGAAAGCCCGAACAGATCTATCACGTTAATCTGTTGAAAGCCTGGAGGGATAGAGAGTCCCTAGTCGCAGACACTTGGTCACCAGCTCAAACTGGTTGCGTGATTCCTGAGGTTGGAATAGCAGCCACCTTGTCACAACCCCAACAACAGGAGGTTAAGGAGTTTGTGCTTCGCAACAAGGAGGTATTCTCTGAGCTGCCGGGACAAACATCTGGGGTAGAGCATGACATCATTACCCCGCCCGGTGAAAGGGTGAAGTTAAAACCCTATCGGATCCCAGAGGCTCGACGGGAGGCAATACGGGAGGAAGTACAGAAAATGCTGAACTTAGGGGTGATAGAGGAGTCCCAAAGTGATTGGTCTAGTCCCATCGTGTTGGTGCCTAAACCGGATGGGAGCTGGCGATTTTGTAACGATTTTCGTCAGTTGAACAAAGTTACAAAATTTGACACCTACCCCATGCCACGTATAGATGAGTTGATCGACCGGCTGGGAACAGCTCGATACATGACGACTCTTGACCTCACAAAAGGGTATTGGCAAATCCCCCTGGCCAAGTCGGCCAAAGAGAAAACCGCATTTGTAACCCCAGACGGGGCGTTCCAATATAAAAGAATGCCGTTCGGGTTACAGAATGCGCCGGCCACATTCCAGCGGAAAATGGACCAGATGCTGAGGCCCCATCGGAAGTATGCTGCGGCTTACCTGGATGACGTAATTGTCCATAGCACAGATTGGGCCTCACATCTGCCAAAAGTGCAAGCAGTCCTGGACTCTGTTCGGGAAGCGGGGTTTACGGCTAACCCCAAGAAGTGTACCATTGGGCAGGAGGAGGCCAAATATCTTGGGTACACCATTGGGAGGGGAGTAATAAAACCCCAACTCAACAAAGTCGAGGCCATCCAGAGTTGGCCACGTCCCAACAGCAAGAAGCAGGTACGAGCCTTTCTGGGAATCGCTGGGTATTATCGGCGATTCATTCCCCACTTTGCTTCTAAGGCTGTGCCCCTAACCAACCTGACGAAGGGGAAAGGGTCGGTCATGATTAAATGGACCCCCGAGGCTGAGGCAGCATTCCAATTCTTGAAACAAGCCTTATGTAGCCAGCCAGTGTTGTACTCACCCGACTTCTCTAAAGACTTTGTCGTACAAAGTGATGCGTCAGATGTGGGGTTAGGAGCAGTATTGTCCCAGGTCTGGAACGGGGAAGAGCACCCAGTCATTTACCTCAGCAGGAAGTTGAAGTCCCATGAGGTAAATTACGCCACCGTTGAAAAGGAGTGTTTAGCGGTGAAGTGGGCTCTAGATTCCCTTCGGTACTACCTGCTAGGTAGGCACTTTGACATGGTTACGGATCACGCTCCGTTAAAGTGGATGGCTCAAAACAAGGAAACAAATAGAAGAGTGAATAGGTGGTTCCTGGCCCTCCAGGAATTCAACTTCACAGTAAAGCATCGCCCTGGCGTTCAAATGGGGAATGTGGATGCTTTGTCTCGAGTACATGAATGCCTGATTGCTGGTGTTCCAACCCCGAGGTTAAAACAAGAGGGGGGGGTATGTGACAGCAGGAAGGTAAAGTCACCTGGTTGCATCCAGGGGGGTAGATATATTTTGCCCAGATTCAGGCTTTACGCCGACTTATACAACTAGGTGGAGAGTTGTATAAGGCTAGTGGGCTCATGGATGACTCATACCTCTAGGGAGAGTGTGGGGCGTCGTACAGACAGGGAGTTGATGAGGCCAGCTGAAGCTTGTCAGCTCATTTAGGCCTCTATAAGAACTCCCAGCTTCATTAGATGTTAGCTCATGCCTGGAACCAGACCTGTGTGGACTGTCTAGGGAGAGTGAACCCCTGTGCGGTGAGGCAAAGCCTGTGTGGCTATTTGTTTGGACTTTTACTAAATCAGGGACTTAGGGACTAGGACAGCACTAGGCTGATCCCAGTTGTTAGTTAGGAAACCTGTATGTTTAGTCAGAGGTCAACTTGACCAGGATTTATTTTGGTTATGTTTCTTTTGCTTTGCTGTGTTTTTCACTGTAAATAGAAAATAAACCGCACCTTTTTTTGATTTTGAAAACCACAACCTCCGTTTGCTGGGCCTGTTTTGTGTGGGGAGCCCATCCCGGGGGTCACACACACCCGCTGCCGAGCTAACCCCCTCACAATATATATATATATATATGTATATATATATATATATATATATATATATATATATATAACTATACAAAAGTCAAAACAAGTCGATAGTTTGTACAATACTTTCTCAATAATACAGACTTATATTCGGATACGTTTTAACAGTTTCCAGTGAGAAAAGAGTTGTTTTCCCCTTTATCCTGACATGTTTCAGGAATTTTTATCCTTTCTTCAGAGGCATTGCAGGAGGAAATATAAATGTATTCTGAAATAGAACAAAAAGAGGGAACTCAGAGCAGTGTTCCAAAACCATGACAACATTGAAGCACACACACACATGTCCATTTATACATACCAGCACTGTACTTGTAATGTTATTCATAAAAAAAATGTTTTTATTTTTTAAAAGAAGAGAGAGAAACAAAGTTCTGAAACAGAACAGAGCTGTCACTGCCCATTCATCAAAAGACGACAAACCCCATCTAGGCTCGGAGCAGCCCTCACAAAGGTCCCCATGGAGACACTCTCATCATCCAATCGCCAAGGATGATGTATTTTAACCTAGGCAAAATGCAAAAAGAAATTACATGTAAAGTTGAATACAGAATACTTAAACATACATCAAAAACACTTTGAGGGGGGCGGAGGTAGCCGGAGACCGTGATGGACGCTCACTAGCAGAGCTCCAGATCCAGCGGTATTACATCGGCACAGAACAGACCTCCTAGAAGGCTAAATCTTACCCTACCACAGCGATCCAGTACCACAATACTCGGGGAATGATCGACCGCGATGACGAGGCGCAGAAATAACGGCAATCGGCCTACCAAGCTGAAGGAGTTTTTTCTCCTGGGGCAAGAGGCAAGATGGCGCCGGCTCTTCATCCACGCCGCTTCCACAGAAGCACCTTGAAAAATCGGGGAAGTCTCAAAAAAGAAGTAGTCCTTCTAAGAGTGCACGATCCCCACCAGCCACACCGTCCTCTGGAAGCCCTGAAAACGCAAGATTACGATCGGATGCCGTGGATGCTGCAAATGAGGTGAGCTCTCTCCTAGACTCAGGGGATGATACTAGGGATCTGCCAGACTCCATAGACACATTCCCCACTAACAATCAACCGGTGATGGACACAGTCCTAAAGGAGATGTTAGTTTCCCTAAGAAGTTCCCTACAATCGGATATGGTGTCATGTGTGCACCAGTTCAGCACAGATCTCAGAGTGGTATCAGACAGGGTCTCCCACATAGAAAATAAAATGGGGGAAATTCCATCCACAATAAATGACCTGATGATGATGGTAGGGAGGATGACATAGAGCAGTATTTCTCAACTCCAGTCCTCAAGGCACGCCAACAGATCATGTTTTCAGGATTTCCCTCAGATGAAACAGCTGTGGTAATTACTAAGGCAGTGAAACTGAGAAAATCACCTGTGCAAAATAATGGAAAGCCTGAAAACATGACCTGTTGGGGCGCCTTGAGGACTGGAGTTGAAAAACACTGATATAGAGGACATTAAAGCAAAAATGGCCGACATGGAAGACAGGTCCAGTATAAATAATGTAAAAAGGGGGATCCCAAAATCTGTCAAGCCCCAGGACCTACACAAATATGCATCTCAGTTGTTCTCCGCCATTTTGCCTGACATGACCAAGCTGGATTACACTGTAGATAGAATCCACCGTCTTCCTAAACCTTCCTATCTGGCTGACAACGTCCCTAGGGATGTCATCCTGAGACTGCATTTCTATCATACGAAAGAGAAGCTGATGGCAGTATCCAGACAGAGGGATCAAATACCACCAACGTATGTGAACCTTCAGTTTTACACGGATTTATCCCAATACACTCTACAAAAGCGCAGAAACCTCACTACAATCGCAAAGGCCCTAAGAAACCACAAATTAACCTACAAGTGGGGTTTCCCAACAAAGTTGATTGTTACTAAGGATGATAAGGACTATAGAGAAAGGTATGGCTTTGCTAAATGAGTGGGGGATCATACCTGAATCTCAAAATCATCCTCGCCAGAGTAACGGCAATAAGAGCCCTGATTCTGAATGGCGCACAGCAGATCGCAAAAATGCTAGATCTCATTCTTAGCCTGAAGGGAGGATTGACTTTTAGCATAATAGTCCGCTGGGGAGGAGATTCCTCCACTTTGAAAAGTTATCAAGTTATTGATATTTCCCCCATTTACTCTTTGAGTGACTAAAAGTCGCACCCAGTTGCCTTATTACCTTTGGCTGCTAGCCATTGTTATGTTCTATTTTTGTTTGTTTACTTTGTTTTTCTATACCCTACCAGTCATATATGTACTGAATATCTGGAAACTGATAACGTCAGAACACATTGCATTGTCGGAGAAGATGGGACATATTCTACCGACTCACCTAGTACTGCCAAAGACCACAGAATCATCAACAGTAAGTGCTTCCTTGTTCTTGAGCAACACACCTCACTACCATAACCTCCAAATATGGCGATAAACTTTCTGACCATCGACGCTAAAGGACTCAATCATCCGCCCAAAAGGTGATCCCTTTGGAAGGAAGCCTTACACCAAAACTGTGATATACTGTGTGTCCAAGAAACCCACTTTTGCAGCACCCCCAAACTGCACACACCCCAAATTCCTGTTTACCTTTTTTGCCAATGCGGACTCAAAAACGAAGGGAGTAATGATTGCTGTGCGTTACTCAGTTGCTTTCTGTCTACACAAGTCCATCATTGACCCAATGGGACGTTTCATAATTTTGGTATGTGATATCAACGTAGTCACCTACACAGTGGTGAATATTTACGCTCCTAATGCTAGACAAACTAGATTCCTCCACAGAACAGTTAAAAAGATTAAATCTAGTCAACAAGGTCTTCTGGTGATGTGTGGCGACTTCAAAATTACTCCTGATCCGTCTATGGACTCCACTTCGTCACCGAAACGTCCTCCACCATCTCTGAAATCCTTTCTAAGAACTTATGAGCTATATGATTCATGGAGATGTCTAAATGCTAGTGAGAAAGACTTCACCTTTTTTTCCAATAGACATAGGTCCTATAGTAGGATAGATCTTTTTTTGGTTGATAAGAGGTTACTATTCAAATGCAAATTTGCTAAGATCAGTAGCATTATCTGGTCAGACCACGCCTTGGTGAGCCGTACAGTGGGGGATCCCTCATCAAACAAATCTGCATTTTTATGGCGTTCCAACCCTCGGCTCCTTCAGACGGGCCCGATCAGGTCCTATATTGAACAAAAGCTGAAGGATTTATTTGATAATAACAAAGGGTCGGTCACTGACCCGTTCATTGTGTGGAATGCCCACAAGGCATATGTGAGAGGGATCTTGATACAACAAGGAGCGAGAGTTAAGAGGGAAAGACAGCAGCAAACTGTAAAAATACTAGCCCAAATTGATGAATGAAACAAAACAAGACTAAACCATCTTCATTAATAACTAATCAACTGTCACATCTCCGCACGGAGCTCAGGTTAGTGTTCCTAGAGGATTTTGAAAAAGCTTCCAGGAGGCTCAAACTAACATATTTTACCAGTGGTAATAGGGCAGGGAAGCTTCTCGCTAACCGTCTGAGGGGTCATAGATATAAAACTCAAATCCCCTATATATAAAACACCCAGTAACACAGACAAAACATTATCATCCCCAAGAAATAGCCGATGCCTTCAGCCAATATTATGGCTCGCTTTATAATATTAAAAACTACTCTAATGTCATACAACCGTCACCAGACACCATAGAAGCATTCCTAAATAAAATCAATCTCCCTTCACTCTCCCCTGAGCAGCTCCTTAACCTGAACTCCCCAATTACCGAAATTGAGGTGAAGAAAATTGTACAATCACTCCCTGTGAATAAATCCCCAGGCCCTGATGGGTTTACAGGGGAATATTACAAATCATTCCAAGACATACTCAGCCCACATTTGGTTGAGGTGTTTAGTTCTGCTGCTGTTTCCTCCTCCTTCCCTCAGGAAATGCTTAATGCCATAATTGTAGTTCTTCCCAAACCAGAGAAGGTCCCAGACATACCCCAAAATTTCAGGCCTATATCACTGTTGAACAATGATATCAAAATTTACGCCAAACTCTTGGCTGCTAGACTAGTGGATGCTCTCCCTGACATTATAGATGTGGATCAGTCTGGTTTCACCAAGGGGAGGCAGACGGCTGACGCCACAAGTCGCTTACTTAATATCGTTCATATTACTGAACAACATAGAACGCCTTCTCTGCTCCTAGCATTGGATGCGGAGAAGGCGTTCGACAGAATACATTGGCTGTTTTTGGAACGGGTCCTGAAGAGGTTTGGGTTCGGAGGTCTCATATACCCAGCAGTAATGGTGCTTTACACTCACCCATCGGCCCAAGTATGTATATCAGGTACACTATCCACTCCATTCACGATTACGAATGGAACACGACAGGGGTGCCCACTATCGCCATTGATCTTCAACCTCCTAATGGAGCCATTGGCAACTTATCTAAGGTCGCACCCCCGAATCACAGGGGTTCAGGTGGGAAAGAGAAACCATGTTATAAGTCTCTTCGCAGACTATATAATATTGATGCTCACCAATGTAGAAGAGTACTTAGAAGCAGTATACTCATCCCTTAAAGCATTTAATGAAATTTCATATTATAAGGTGAGGTGAATGAGTCCAAATCATATATTCTACACCTAGGGATCCCATTCCCTAATGAAATCAAACAGAGTATAGAGAAGAAATTTCCATTTGTGTGGAAAGAGGGAGGCATCAAGTACCTTGGTATCACGTTAACGTCCAAATCAGGTCATCTGCAAGCTAATTACACCCCCTTTTTGAACTCCTTTAAGGACAAACTTCTATCACTAACTAAGACTGAGCTGTCGTGGCTAGGTAGATTGGCAGCCTTCAAGATGCAAGTATTACCCCAACTTCTGTACCTTTTTAGAACGTTGCCCATTCCAATCCCCAATTCCTACTTCAACTCCCTACAATCTATGCTCAACAAATACCTATGGCAAGGGAAAAAGGCTAGGTGTGCTTTTGGTAGATTGCCAAAACCCAGGAAAGCAGGAGGGATGGGGCATGTACATCTGCAAGGCTACTACTTTGCTACAATCTTAGCTCAGCTGCAGCATTGGTTTACACCGGACTCTAGGACACTATGGAAAGAACTTGAACAGCTACAAATTGGCAAGAGTACTCTACGTGACTTCCTAATGACATCCCACTACAACACATCTCTAGACACTAAGACTGCACCCCCTATCCTTGCATCACTAAGAGCGTGGGCCTACCTCCCTGGCTATTACAAATGGACGGGACTGACTTCACCACTGAAACTTTCTATAACTGCTATCCAAAACATTATACCAGACATTAACCTTACCAATTGGAAGGATAGGGGCATATATAATGGAAGATGCTTCACTCATACCATTCCAGTTCTTAATAGAGAGGTACAAATTAGCTACAACAGAACAATATAAATATATGCAAGTGACACAATTGCTTAGAAAGACTCCTCAGATCCTCACTTCACTCCCTGTCAAAATGACCCAGTTTTACCAACAACCTAATAATACACCCAAGGGTATATAACTTTTCTATATGGGACTACAAGAAAAGAATAAGATAGTTAAAACGCAACATATGATATCCTGGGAAGGTGACATTAGGAGTGAATATACTGCTCATCAATGAGAAAAATTGTTGAGAATTGTGTATTCCTCTACCAAAAGTACAAACCTAAGCGAAATGCAGCAGAAAATACTCTTGAGGTAGTACTTAACTTCACATAGACTATCTAAAATATACCGAGATGTATCCCCCACTTGCTGGAGACAGTGCGGTGGAGTGAGCACGCTAGCACACATACTGTGGTACTGTCCGAAGCTGAGACTACTGTGGTCTCAGGTTGAGAATATAATAGCAGACATCACCCCTTTAAATGGAGCTTTACACCCAGGAATGGCAATTCTATCACTAGATTTGGACTCCATACTGTACCCCTGTAGAACTGTAATATCACATGTACTACTAGCTACTCGTCTAGCTATTCTTAGACATTGGAAGGGAATTGAGGCTCCCACAATATCTGAGATAATATCCACAACGCACATTCATGGTACATATGAAGTCTTATCCTCTTCAGCCACAGGGAAACACAATACAATTATTAAACTATGGGCTCCTTGGTTCGCGTGGCACTTGAAGAACACTGGTCTATGACATCTGAAACTTCACTCAGACAAATCTGTAAATTTGACTTAATTATAATCGTTAAAACATTTCAAAGACCGAATGGGTATATACTTTGATATACTTTGTTTTGTTTTTTTCTTATATTCTGTTATACTTTACTTTACCCCTTTTGAAATGTTTAAATTCAAGATTCTCCAAGATTTAAACATGATAGCAATGATAATGGTTTTGCTCTTTTATATGATTAAAACAAGAGGAAATATCATCCTCTTCTGGTAGATGGCTACTTCGACCAATTAGAGAGATCACAAGTGGTCATCCTTAAGATAGACCCCCGAGTGTAGGGTCAAGTCAACATTCCCTTACTTGCTAGAGTATTTTTTTTTTTTTAACAATAGATTTTTATTAATTTTTAAATGTAGAACGTGAAGATTATACATGTTGCATTCCAATTTCGTTTCAGGATTGAACATACAATACAGCTCAAAAGGTACATACAGAATTTACAAAAGTAGGTTTGACATACAGAATATCAAAACAACGTAATTAGCGTTTGTAACGCGTCAAAGGTCAAGAGTATCAAGCACAGGGTTTACTATCAGAGTCTATGGGTCAAAGGAATAGTTCCGCTCTAGCCCACTTAGTCCAGGGATACCACTCGGTTTGTGCTTTCTTAAGCAAGCCTTTGCTAGATGCTAGTGTTAACTCATAGTTAGAATGTAAGTTAACTAAATCAAGAGTATCTTCCGTTGTGGGTGATTGGGTGTTTTTCCAGAGTCTAGTTAAGCTCAACCGAGCTGCAAGGAGGATATTGGTTATTACAAATCTCAACGGCCCTGGGACCATCTCAATCGTCAGATTGAGCAATGCCAATGCTGGTGAGGGTGGTATGTGTTTCTAAGCTATATCTGACAGGATGTGGAAAACGGATGTCCAATAGGATTGAATGGAAGAGAAAGACCAGAGGATGTGAAGTAGGTCACCTCTCTCTGATTTGCATCTCCAGCAAGTGTCCAAAGTTGTGTTGTCAAATGACGCAATTTTTGTGGGTGTGAGATACCACCTTAAAGATATTTTTTGTGTGAGTTCCCAAAATGCAGAGTTTTGAGTGGCTTTGTAAATAGATCGCAGGGCTATTTGCCATTGTGTGTCAGTGAAGATTTGACCTAGGTCAGTGTCCCAGTGAAGGAGCGGTTTAGATTTAGTAAGTTCCTGTTTTTGGTGAAAATTTTTATAGAAGAGGGAGCTGCCCTTCAGCTGAGAGGAGGGATTAGTCAAAAATGTCCACACCCTAGGAGGGAGTGTGTAGCATGGGTGAGCTAAGTGAGATAGGCAGTGTTTAACTCGGATGTAAGTAAAGATATCCGTATGGTGAAGGTTGAATTTCTGCTGTAGATGTTGGAACGATAACATGACGTTCCCCTGGAAGAGGTCTTGTATGTGCTTAAGGCCTTTTGAAACCCAGTGTGTTAGTGAGAGGTCTGTAGTACAGTGGCATAGTATTTCTATCGGGAGAGGTGGGGAGAATGTGTAAGGTATTGTTGATCCTAGGTTTACTAGTTTTTTCCATGCCTGCGCGGAGGCTCTCATCGTGGGGGGTAGTGCTTTGGAAATGGGAATTCCATGGGGGATTCCTAGAATCCAGCTTTGTAAGGTGTGGTGTTTGATTGTTGATGTTTCCAGTTGTCCCCATAAAGTGAGGGGAGGGTTGCGGAACCAGTCTTGTAATTGAGTCAGTATTGATGCCCAGTAATAGTCTTCGAACTCAATTGACCCTGCACCCCCTGCAAGCTTGTGTTTGATGAGTGTATGTTTTGCGCATCAAGGTTTTTTTCCTTGCCATAGTAATTTGTTACGAATTGTGTGGAGATATTTGAAGTATGATGACGGGATAGGAATAGGAACGGTTCTATACAAGTAAAGCAACTGCAGGAGATGTATCATTTTGAATGCGGCGAGTCTGTCCGACCATGATAATTCTTGTTTAGCCAATTTTTGGACATCATTTTGGAGTTTGGCGAGGAACGGTTTAAAATTACAATTAAACAGATTTTTTGATGATCTCGTCAGTTGTATCCCTAGGTATGTTATTTCGTGTTCTGCCCATGTGAAGGGGTATTGGGTTTGGAGCAGGTTCCTGGAGGTGGCATTTAGGCCTAGATCTAGGATATACGATTTGGTAGCGTTTACTTTATAATAGGAAATTCTGCTGAACCACTGGAGAGTATTTTGAACTTCTGCTAGGGAAGATGTCGGGTTGGTAAGCATAAGGATGACATCGTCTGCGAATAGACTGATTTTATGGGTCTGGCGTCCTATCACAAATCCTGATATTGTGGAGTTCTGTCTAATGTGCTCTGCCAGGGGCTCCATGAGTAAATTGAAGATCAGTGGAGACAACGGGCAACCCTGCCTAGTGCCATTGGTGATGGTGAATGATTGGGATAGCAGATCTGCAGAAAATACTCGAGCCGATGGGGTAGTGTAAAGTGCTAGTATGGCGTTCAATATTTGTCCTTTGAAACCAAGCTTTTGGAGGACCTGATGTAAATAGTTCCAGTGGATTCTGTTGAACGCCTTCTCCGCGTCCAGTGAAAGGAGCAGAGAAGGCGTTCCACTAGTCTCTGCATAGTGTATGCCATTGATTAATCTTCTTGTGGCGTCTGACGCTTGTCTACCGGCAGTGAAGCCTGATTGATCTCTGTGGATCAGATTGGGCATGATGTGTAGTAGTCGTGAGGCGATCATTTTTGCGTATATTTTCAGGTCTAAATTCAGGAGCGAGATTGGGCGGGAGTTTTGGGGCGTCACTGGATCTTTCCGCGGTTTAGGTAGAGTAATGATCAGTGCTTGTAGGGATTCATGTGGGAATTTAGAGGAAGAGGCCGCGTCATTGTACAGGGCGGTTAGATACGGAGCTAGGTTTTGCGTGAATTGTTTGAAGTATTCCCCCGTGAGTCCGTCGGGGCCTGGTGATTTACCTGGAGGGAGAGTTTTGATAGTCTCTATTACTTCTTGTACCGTGAAAGGGTCGTTCAGATGGTAAGTTTGTTCTGTCGATAGCGATGGGAGACTAATGTGTTTAAGAAAGTCATTAATGTCATCTGGGGTGGGTTGGTGGGTGTCGGGGTCTCGCTTTAGATTGTATAAGTCGCTATAGTAATCGCTGAAGGCATCAACTATTTCCTGTGGATTTCTGAGTGGTAATTTTGTGTGGGGATGGAATAAGTGATCTATCTTGTTTTTTATTCTCCTACCTTTATTACGTTGGGCAAGGTTTTTACCCACTTTGTAGGACGTGGAGTATGAGTTGGCTTTTAATTTTCTCTGGATTTGTTCGTACGATTGGAGAAGGTGGAGCCTGAGTTCTTGTCTAAGGGTTAAGATTTTTACTGAGCATGTTGGCTTGGGGCTAGATTTATTTTGCTGTTCTAAGTTTGCTATTTGTGACAAAAGAGTGTCTATCCGTAGTGACCTTTTTTTTTGTGGTGAGAGCTGAGTTTAATTAGTATACCCCTAATATACGCTTTGTGCGCATTCCACACCACGCCCGGGTCAGACACTGAGCCAAAGTTAATTTTGAAATATGTGGTTATTTGGTCTGTTATCTCTGGAGAGTAGGTTGGATGTTGTAAGATATAGTTATTCGCTCTCCACAGGTAGGTATTTTTTTGTTGTGAATAGTCAGATACGGTAATGGTGATAGGGGCATGGTCCGACCAAGACGTGGTGTGGATTACAGCTGCGCTAATGTTTTGGAGTAGCCATTTATCAGTGAAAAAGTTGTCAATGCGTGAGTACGTTTTATGGAGAGGAGAGAAATATGTGTAATCCCTCTCCGTTCCATGTAGGCATCTCCAAATGTCAAACAAATCATGTGAAACAATTACATTTTTCAGGGGGGATTCCCTGCGTTTTGACGCTGAAGTAGAGTCTAGATTGATCTCAGGCACTAGGTTAAAGTCCCCACATAAGATTAAAATACCTTGTTTCAGGGGGTGGATAACATGCATGAGTTTGCAAAGGAAATGTATTTGTCTGACATTTGGAGCATAAATATTCACTATAGTATAGGTAGTGTTATTTACAGTACACACAAGAATAATGTAACGTCCTTCTGCATCTAGAGTAACACTTTTCAATTGGAAGGTGACTGAGTTTTTCACTGCTATCATCACCCCTCTCTTTTTTGAGGTGAAGGGGGCGGAGAAAACATGAGAAAAATGTTTGTTCACACAAGCAGGCGCAGCTGTAGAAATAAAATGTGTTTCCTGCACACACAGGATGTCACACTTTAGGTCCAGGGCTGTTTTCCAGAGTGAATGTCTCTTTGCTGGATGGTTGAGTCCATTCGCATTGATGGATAGTATCGTGATTGGCATTGTAGGTGATGTAAGGTAGAAAAAAAAGAAATGTCACAAAAACTTATGCCGCGTACACACGATCGTTTTTAATGTCATTTTCAAAAACAACGTTTTTCTCGACGTGATTTTTCTTGTTTCCTCTCAAGCCTGTTTTGCATACACACGTTCATTAAAATAAACACTCGAGCAAAGCGCAGTGACGTACAACACGTACGACGGCACTATAAAGGGGAAGTTCCGTTCGAATGGTGCCACCCTTCATGTTAGTAAAGTTTGTTGAGCGACGATTCGCGCTTTTCAGCCTCGTGCTTTTCAGTCCGTTACAGCGTGACGACTGTGCTATCTCCATTACGAACGCTAGTTTTACCAGAACCAGCGCTCCCATCTCATACTTGATTCTGAGCATGCACATTTTTTTTCCCCTCGTAAAAGCATACACACTACCGTTTTTCATGTCGTTAAAAAAAACGACGTGAAAAACGACGTGAAAAAATAGAGCAGGTTCTAATTTTTTTAGGCCATTTTTCACGTCGTTAAAAATGCTCTTGAGCCTACACACGATCGTTTTTAATGCCCAATTTAAAAAATTGCATTTTTAACGACGTGAAAAACGATTGTGTGTACGCGGCATTACAGTTGGATGAGGACTTACGAGCACTCTGGACTAGGAAGCTGGAGCGTTCTTTAAGTGAATGTTCTGATATACCTGGTGGATGGATGAGTTTGCATGTTACGTGCAATGAGGTGGCTGTAAAACAAGAAAGTCAACTAAAAGAACTAAACAAGATAAAATTGGAACTTGTAGATCACTTGAGTTTGGTGGAATGACCACCGGTTAGAGTGTTAGGTGGAGTAGAGAAAGAAGGTTTTCAACTAAACCACTAGAGAGGGGTAACAAACATCAAAATTCAACTGTAATAAGGGGAAGAAAAGATCCGAAAGCTGTAAGTCAGGGAGAGCATCTATTTTGTAGATTTATAGGCCCAATGGAATTTAAAGTAGCAGTCCTGTTCAGGTTCCACGACCACCTTGAGTACGGCGTGATGGGTATGGGCCGCGGTGCTCCAGCGGTGAGATGGGATCCTGCGGTGGGTCAGGGATGATTCCCCAAGTGTGGAGTAGTTGCATGCCCTTGTGGAGGTTGTGGATCACGTGTGATTCGCCATTTCTGGTTACAAGCAGCGTTGCAGGGTAGCGCCATTTGAACTGAATCTTGTGGTTGTGGAGGCCTTTAGTGATCGGATTGAGTTGTCTCCTTATCTGTAGGGTGTATTTTGAAAGATCTAGCAATAGTAGTATTCCTACTGTGAGGGGGTTAGCTCGGCAGCGGGTGTGTGTGACCCCCGAGATGGGCTCCCCACACAAAAACAGGCCCAGCAAACGGAGGTTGTGGTTTTCAAAATCAAAAAGGTGCGGTTTATTTTCTATTTACAGTGACAAAACACAGCAAAGCAAAAGAAACATAAACAAAATAAATCCTGGTCAACTTGACCTCTGACTAAACATACAGGTTTCCTAACTAACAACTGGGATCAGCCTAGTGCTGTCCTAGTCCCTAAGTCCCTGGTTTTAAATGTCCAAGCAAATAGCCACACAGGCTTTGTCTCACCGCACAGGGGTTCACTCTCCCTAGACAGTCCACACAGGTCTGGTTCCAGGCATGAGCAAACACCTAATGAATCTGGGAGTTTTTATAGAGGCCTAAATGAGCTGACAAGCTTCAGCTGGCCTCATCAACTCCCTGTCTGTACGACGCCCCACACTCTCCCTAGAGGTATGAGTCATCCATGAGCCCACTAGCCTTATACAACTCTCCACCTAGTTGTATAAGTCGGCGTAAAGCCTGAATCTGGGCGAAATATATCTACCCCCCTGGATGCAACCAGGTGACTTTACCTTCCTGCTGTCACATACCCCCCCCTCTTGTTTTAACCTCGGGGTTGGAACACCAGCAATCAGGCATTCATGTACTCGAGACAAAGCATCCACATTCCCCATTTGAACGCCAGGGCGATGCTTTACTGTGAAGTTGAATTCCTGGAGGGCCAGGAACCACCTATTCACTCTTCTATTTGTTTCCTTGTTTTGAGCCATCCACTTTAACGGAGCGTGATCCGTAACCATGTCAAAGTGCCTACCTAGCAGGTAGTACCGAAGGGAATCTAGAGCCCACTTCACCGCTAAACACTCCTTTTCAACGGTGGCGTAATTTACCTCATGGGACTTCAACTTCCTGCTGAGGTAAATGACTGGGTGCTCTTCCCCGTTCCAGACCTGGGACAATACTGCTCCTAACCCCACATCTGACGCATCACTTTGTACGACAAAGTCTTTAGAGAAGTCGGGTGAGTACAACACTGGCTGGCTACATAAGGCTTGTTTCAAGAATTGGAATGCTGCCTCAGCCTCGGGGGTCCATTTAATCATGACCGACCCTTTCCCCTTCGTCAGGTTGGTTAGGGGCACAGCCTTAGAAGCAAAGTGGGGAATGAATCGCCGATAATACCCAGCGATTCCCAGAAAGGCTCGTACCTGCTTCTTGCTGTTGGGACGTGGCCAACTCTGGATGGCCTCGACTTTGTTGAGTTGGGGTTTTATTACTCCCCTCCCAATGGTGTACCCAAGATATTTGGCCTCCTCCTGCCCAATGGTACACTTCTTGGGGTTAGCCGTAAACCCCGCTTCCCGAACAGAGTCCAGGACTGCTTGCACTTTTGGCAGATGTGAGGCCCAATCTGTGCTATGGACAATTATGTCATCCAGGTAAGCCGCAGCATACTTCCGATGGGGCCTCAGCATCTGGTCCATTTTCCGCTGGAATGTGGCCGGCGCATTCTGTAACCCGAACGGCATTCTTTTATATTGGAACGCCCCGTCTGGGGTTACAAATGCGGTTTTCTCTTTGGCCGACTTGGCCAGGGGGATTTGCCAATACCCTTTTGTGAGGTCAAGAGTCGTCATGTATCGGGCTGTTCCCAGCCGGTCGATCAACTCATCTATACGTGGCATGGGGTAGGTGTCAAATTTTGTAACTTTGTTCAACTGACGAAAATCGTTACAAAATCGCCAGCTCCCATCCGGTTTAGGCACCAACACAATGGGACTAGACCAATCACTTTGGGACTCCTCTATCACCCCTAAGTTCAGCATTTTCTGTACTTCCTCCCGTATTGCCTCCCGTCGGGCCTCTGGGATCCGATAGGGTTTTAACTTCACCCTTTCACCGGGCGGGGTAATGATGTCATGCTCTACCCCAGATGTTTGTCCCGGCAGCTCAGAGAATACCTCCTTGTTGCGAAGCACAAACTCCTTAACCTCCTGTTGTTGGGGTTGTGACAAGGTGGCTGCTATTCCAACCTCAGGAATCACGCAACCAGTTTGAGCTGGTGACCAAGTGTCTGCGACTAGGGACTCTCTATCCCTCCAGGCTTTCAACAGATTAACGTGATAGATCTGTTCGGGCTTTCGCCTTCCTGGTTGTCTGACCTTGTAATTCACTTCGCTCACTTTTTCCATTATCTCGTAGGGGCCTTGCCATTTGGCAAGGAATTTACTTTCAACCGTAGGGACAAGTACCAGTATCCTATCCCCCGGGGAAAAGGTACGGGTCTTGGCTCCACGGTTGTACACTCTCTGCTGTGCTAACTGCGCTTGGGCCAAATGTTCCTTCACGATGGGCATTACCTGTGCAATTCGGTCTTGCATCAGGGCGACATGCTCAATCACACTCCTGTGGGGAGAACTCTCACTTTCCCAAGTTTCCTTGGCAATATCCAACAGCCCTCTTGGGTGTCTCCCATACAGTAACTCAAAGGGGGAGAATCCCGTAGAGGATTGGGGCACCTCCCTAATAGCAAACATCAGATAAGGAAGTAGACAGTCCCAATCCTTTCCATCTCTATCCACCACTTTCTTCAACATTTGTTTTAGGGTTTTGTTGAACCTTTCAACCAGCCCATCGGTTTGGGGGTGATACACAGATGTACGTAATTGCGTCACTTTGAACAATTTACACAGCTCCTTCATAACCCGGGACATAAAGGGTGTACCTTGGTCCGTAAGCAGTTCTTTACAAATACTCACCCGGCTAAACACAAGAGATAGCTCTTTGGCTATGGTTTTGGCCGAGGTATTTCGGAGAGGGATCGCTTCTGGATAACGGGTGGCATAGTCCATTATAACTAATATGTACTGGTGCCCCCTAGCGGACTTGATTATAGGACCTACCAAATCCATGGCGATCCTCTCAAACGGGACCTCAATGATGGGTAGAGGGACCAGCGGGCTACGGAAATGTGGCATCGGGGCCGACCTCTGACACACAGGGCAGGAGGAACAATAATTTTCTATGTCCTTCATCACCCCCGGCCAATAGAATCTCTGTAATACCCTCTCTCGGGTTTTCTCTGTCCCCAGATGACCTCCAAGAATGTGCCCATGGGCCAACTCCAACACCAACTTCCTGTAAGGTTTGGGCACCACAAGCTGCTCAACGGTTTCTTCTGCCCTTTTTGCCACCCGATACAGTAGGTCCTTCTCTACGCTGAAGTATGGGTAAGTGCAGGTATTATCTGGGTTCACTAACTCGCCATCTATTTTCACTACGTTTTCCCGTGCCTTTATTAGGGCGGGGTCTTTCAACTGTTCTGTGGCAAAGTTTTCCCTGTGAACCTCAAGATCAGAAAACTCCACAGACGGTAGGTTTTCGTCTGAGGAGGTGGGCTCCTCTCCAGTTTCTTGAGTCTCCCCTGCCAATACTGATAAGGGAAATTCCGGAGAGTCCTCACCACTCTCAGGGGAGTTCTGGCTATCACATTCCTGGTACATAGGGGCACCAGTGGGGGGCTCAGGATCATCCCACAGTTCCCAGAACTTCGGAAAATCCCTTCCCACAATGGTGTCATGCGGTAACTGAGATACTAAGCCCACTGGATGAGAGAGGGTACCTTTGGGGGTCTCGAAACACACTGTAGTCACTGGATACTCTCGGGTGTCCCCATGCACACAAATAACAGCTACCTTGCTATTCCCAGAGACCTCTGTTTTAACTAACTCAGCCTTTATCAGGGTCACAAGGCTACCTGAATCCAACAATACCACAACATTTCTACCATTAACACACATTTTGCATACATGTTTCTCAGTTCCTCGAATGGCAGTGCATGCGACTGTCGCACACAGCGACTGACGTCTGCCCGTCAGAAAGTCACACTGCATGGGTTCCTCCACAACCGGGCAATTGGCTGCAATATGTCCCGCTTGCCGGCAGCGGTAGCAAACGATCCTTCTTGCGGCCTCTTGAGCCGCTGATTTCCCAGGCTGTTCTCGCCAAACTTGGGGTAGAGCTCCCACCCTCTCACTCTCTCCACCCTCACCCCTTGGAATCCTCTTATCCGCCCCTGGGGATGGTCTGGTCTTAGGGTGGAAAGTCCGAGTGTCTCTGGAAGAGGCCGTCAGGTTCTCTGTAGCCAAGTATTTCTCCACACGATCCACAAGACCATCGGCCGTCTCTGGGTCTCCATGGCTTACCCACTTTTGGATGGCAGTAGGAAGAGCTCTCAAAAACCGATCCATTACAACACGTTCCACAATCTTTGGTGCGGACAAAGTCTCTGGCTGTAGCCACTTTCTGCTCAGGTGAATGAGATCATACATTTGAGACCTGGGGGGTTTTCCAAGCTGGAAAGTCCAGTTATGCACACGCTGAGCCCGGACAGCCTGGGTGACACCCAGCCTTGCCAATATTTCAGCTTTTAGCATCACATAGTCTTTTGCTTGGTTAGGCTCTAGGTCATAGTAAGCTTTCTGCGATTCACCAGTTAACAGAGGAGCCACCAGTCCAGCCCACTGCTCCTCAGGCCACTTTTCTCTTTCAGCGGTCCTTTCAAATGTGGTCAAAAATACCTCTGGATCATCCTCTCCAGTCATTTTTGTCAATAAACGACTCACCCCAAAGGACGCGGTATTAGTGGGACGGCTTTCCTCACTGGTCTGCGGACGTTGCTGCATTACTGCTTCCATCTGTTGTTGTAGTCTCTGCTCTTGCTTCTGCAACAGGTCTATGAAGTGGGCCTCAGATTGCTGCTGGGCTTGTTGCTGAGCCTCCAGACTCTGTTGCAAAGTTGCGTTTGTCTGCTGCTGGGCTGCAAGGCTCTGTTGATGAGCTTGCTGCTGGGCTGCGAAGTTCTTTTGCAAACCTGTATTTGTCTGCTGTTGATTGGCATTTGCTAGAGCCAGCTGCTTCAGTATCTCCTCCATGCTGGCTTAAAAAAAAAACTGCCACTGGTTCTCCACCAACTGTGAGGGGGTTAGCTCGGCAGCGGGTGTATGTGACCCCCGAGATGGGCTCCCCACACAAAAACAGGCCCAGCAAACGGAGGTTGTGGTTTTCAAAATCAAAAAGGTGCGGTTTATTTTCTATTTACAGTGACAAAACACAGCAAAGCAAAAGAAACATAAACAAAATAAATCCTGGTCAACTTGACCTCTGACTAAACATACAGGTTTCCTAACTAACAACTGGGATCAGCCTAGTGCTGTCCTAGTCCCTAAGTCCCTGGTTTTAAATGTCCAAGCAAATAGCCACACAGGCTTTGTCTCACCGCACAGGGGTTCACTCTCCCTAGACAGTCCACACAGGTCTGGTTCCAGGCATGAGCAAACACCTAATGAATCTGGGAGTTTTTATAGAGGCCTAAATGAGCTGACAAGCTTCAGCTGGCCTCATGAACTCCCTGTCTGTACGACGCCCCACACTCTCCCTAGAGGTATGAGTCATCCATGAGCCCACTAGCCTTATACAACTCTCCACCTAGTTGTATAAGTCGGCGTAAAGCCTGAATCTGGGCGAAATATATCTACCCCCCTGGATGCAACCAGGTGACTTTACCTTCCTGCTGTCACACTACGTACGGCTCAGGAAGCGTTGGGTTGTTTCTCATTGTCATGAGCAATCTTTCTTTGATGTGAAAGAAGTGTACCCTCATCAAGATATCTCTGGGAACCGATGCTGCCAAGTGAGATGGTTTAGCAATTCTATGAATTCGATCGATTATCAAATCTCTGGGAGACGCATCAGGTAGGATCAAATGCATTAGTTCCTTGGCATATTCAGGAAGGTCTAATGGCAGAATGGATTCAGGAACTCCTCTGAGTTTCTCATTATTTCTCCTGGACCTGTCTTCTAAATCGGCCAGCTTGGCCCTTACCCAGGATTGTTCATCTTTTACTGCAGCATAGGAGTCAACTAGGTCATTCACTGTTAATGTGCATTCTTCCATGCTCTGTTCTAAGTGAGACACCCTGTCGTCCATAACATGCATGTCAGCGGTCATTTTAGTGAATAGGGACGACAGGTCTGTCATCAGTGAGGTCTGGAGTGACAACAACATGTCTTTGAGTGTGGTGTCCATCACCGGTTGTCCAGAGGTGGGGAATGAGGCCACGGAGGATTGCAGGGCCTGGTGTGACTGGAAGGGGCTTAAAGCCTGGGCCTCAATTTGTGAGTGCTGCGGCGGCGGCGGCGGCGGATCCATCCGCATGCGGGCTTTCGCCGGGCTGCCTGTAATGGGGTTATCTCCCGTTCTGTGGGATGGTGACAAGGGAGGGCAATGAGGGTCTTGATCCCCCGGGATCTCGTCTGGCAGATCCGTGTAGGCCTCCGGGATCGCGGCCGCGCTGGCACCATTTTGACTCTGACTGACCTTGTTGAGCTGCTTCGTGAAGAAGACAGTCAGTTTTTTAGGCTGATGCTCCGTCATCCTCTTTCTGGACATGGCTGGCTGTGTTGTCTGGTCCATTAGGAGGTAGGATGGCTGTGGATTGTCCACGGACTTGGGCCTTAGTTGCACGGTTTCTCTCCCTTAGCAGATGAGCACAGAGTCTAAGCAGCCATCTCCAGCGCTGGAAGACCCCGCCCCCCTCGCTAGAGTAAAAATTAACAAGAGTATGTACCTTTGTCCTAAGGAACCTACATGAAAATTGGAATGTATCATCCTATGCTTTGTTCTTAGCATGTCTCCTTGTCTTTTGTATTCTGTATTTTTCTTTTACAAATTCAATAAAAAACATTGAAATTAAAAACACTTTGAAAAACATATAAAACAAATGCATGCAATTTAAAAAATGTATATTAAAGTACACGGGTTCTGTACAAACATAGGGATGTGAAGGATTTGAAGGATACAAAATGAGGCTGCACTCTTATGCCGCATACACACGGCCGTTTTTCCCGTCGAAAAAAAAGACATTTTTCCCATTCGACGAGAAAAACGATAGTCTGTGGGCTTTCTGTCGTTTTTTTCGACGAGAAAAACGGCATTAAAAACGACGAGAAAAATTAGAACATGTTCTAATTTTTCTCGTCGTTTTTTTCGACATGTTTTCCGCGGCAGTGTTTCCCATAGGGAAACACTGCCGCGGAGCCCACACACGGTCGTTTTTTTCCACCAAAAAAAAAATGACATTTAAAACGGCCGTGTGTGGGGGGAACAAGCTGTTCCTCGTTTTTAACGTCGATTTTCTCGACGGTGTTTTCACCGTCGAAAAAATCGATCGTGTGTACGCGGCATTAGTATGTACTTTATCCCTTTTGCCTGTTGTTATTGATTGCCAAACATTTTCTCAGTCACTTTAGACCAACTAATTTCATGCATTACATACTGAATAGAAAAACTGTCTGATTACTATAGGAAATATCACCACCTTGTTTTAGTTTAAATTTTCTTTTTTTTTTTAATTTATATTTTTATTGAAAAATTATTAGAAATGTGCAATACACACCCACATTGGTGTAGTAAAACGTTTAGTACAAAAATAGATAAACATACATATTTCCTAAGTTTCATTTATTCCCATTACCCATATCCCCCCCTCCCTTCTCCCTTACCCTCCCCCCCCCTACTCCCAACCCTCCTCTCCCCCTCCCTCCCCGATCTGACATCTTCCTCTCTTACTCTACTTTATTCCTTATCTTTTTCTGTCATTCCCTGCACATATTTTTCTGATAGTTTAAAAACTCTCCATTTTTTCAAATTTTCTCTGTAACTTTCCCCCCTTTCCTGCTCTCCCTGGCTCAGGTATTCCATCTCGGAGATGTAGTCCACTCGTTGTATCCATTCTTTTATGGTCGTTTTTTTTGTTGATAACCAATTTTTTGGAATTAACCCCTTTGCCGCATTAAGCAGAGGTGGGACTAGCGTTTTTCCATCTTGCTCTTTTGTCTTGTTTGTGCCATGGAACAGACAAGTCCAAGCATTTTGTAGGATTTTTTCTCCGGTTACTCCCTCAATATAGTCCAGGATCCCCGCCCAGTACTCCTCTATTAGTGGGCATTCCCACCACATATGTATTGTTGTTCCCAGTTGCTTACAATCCCTCCCGCATAGTGGGGAGTTGTTGGGATGAATTTTATTCATTCTTTCTGGAGTTAGATGCCAACATGTCATACTCTTATAGTTTACTTCTATCGTGGTTATGTCTGATGCAAAACTGTATACTGCTTCAATCATTTGCTTTTCCTCTATTTCTTTACCCAGTTCCTGACTCCATTTTTCTAAAAAGGCTAGCGGTCCTTTCATTTCTAATTGTGTTAATATTTTATATACCTATGATGTGCCATGCTTCAGAGGCTTTCCTTTGCTACATATCTTTTCTATTGGGTTTATTGAATTTTCATTTCTAATTGGTAGTGATATTGTTCTAACGAAGTGTTTTAATTGGAAATACTCCCAATCGCTAAACTGGTTCCACCCGTGGATCCTAATTAAGTCTTGTCTTGTCCTAATTTTACCCGATATAATAATGTCCTTTAATTGTGCAGTTCCCACTTGTTTTCCCAGTCGTGTCCCATTTCCTGGG
The DNA here is from genome assembly GCA_029206835.1 of Rana muscosa. Taxonomy (NCBI): domain Eukaryota; kingdom Metazoa; phylum Chordata; class Amphibia; order Anura; family Ranidae; genus Rana; species Rana muscosa. The sequence continues at coordinate 344,856,637 of CM055116.1, read as the reverse complement.
GTGAAAAACTTTGTGCCTGCTAACGGAATTAACGGGGAGTTGTACTTCCATTTTTCGTGTCGGTATAGTGTATCCCAGATTTTAAATATGTTCCTGGTTATATTATGTGTCTCTGTGCCCAGTGCTCTAAATTTCGGTGGTATCCATATGGTTTTTTCTAGGTGCGTCATACTTAATATGTTTTCCATTTGTACCCATTTCTTTTTTGTGTATGGGTTTGCCCATTCCGCTAGTCTAGCTAAAATAATCGCTTTATAATATCTTTTCATATCTGGTAAAGCCATACCCCCATTTTTTTTCTCGGGTTAACAGTGTATAATTTATTCTGGCCTTTTTACCCTGCCATATGTATTTTAAAATCATAGTTTTAATCACTTTAAAGAAAACTTGGGGTATGTCTATTGGCAGCATCTGAAGCCTATACGTCACTTTCGGTAGTATCATCATTTTTAATATGCTGATCCTTCCTATCCATGAATTAGGTCTCTTAGAAGTATTTTTTAGTTCTGCTTTGATTTCGTTTAGTAGAGGGATGAAGTTTACCGGATACAGTTCTTCTAATGTTGGTGTTATTTTAATTCCTAGGTATGTTAATGTTTTTGTCTCCCAGGTGAATGGGAATTCTTTCTGTAATAATCTTTCTTCTTTTTTATCTATCCCTAAATTCAGGATTACCGTCTTAAGCCGCGTACACACGATCGGTTTTACCGATGAAAACAGTCCGATGGATTTTTTTCATTGGACAAACCAATCGTGTATGGGCCCCATCGGTCTTTTTTCCATCGGTTTCAAAAAATAGAACATGTTTTAAATTTTTCCGATGGATAAAAAACTGATAGCAAATTCCGTTTGTCTATGGGCAAGTCCATCGGTTAAAAAACCCACGCATGCTCAGAATCAAGTCGACGCATGCTCAGAAGCATTGAAATTCATTTTTCTCGGCTCATCTGAGTGTTTTACGTCACCGCTTTTGGAACGGTCGGTTTTTTGACTGATGGTGTTTAGGCAAGACTGATAGAAGTCAGCTTCATCGGTTTTCCGATGGAAAAATCCATCGGTTTAAAAACCATAGGAAATCTGATCGTGTGTACAGGGCTTTAGTTGGATTAATCTTGAAATTTGAAAGATCCCCATATTTTTTTATTTCCTTTATTACATTGAGCAATGACAACCATGGCTTTTTTAGATATAGGAGTATGTCATCTGCGTACGCCGCCACCTTATGTTCCTCCTCTCCTACTCTCACCCCCCCCCTATATCTCGACTATTTTGTATATTTGACAACAATGGCTCTAATGCCAAAACATACATTAGGGGTGAGATCGGGCACCCCTGTCTCGTTCCATTGTGCATCTCAAATACGGACGACATACTCCCATTTACCTTTACCCTTGCCGTAGGGTGGGTGTATAGATTTTTTATCCATCTCATATACTTTGGTCCCAGACCTATATACCGGAGTGTGTCCATCATAAACCCCCAGTCGACTCGGTCAAATGCTTTTTCAGCATCTATTGACATGAGTACGACTGGGGGTTTCTTCTCCCTCCCTTTCCGAATGAATAATAGGGTTCTTATACTATTATCTCTCCCTTCCCTCCCTGCCACAAATCCCGTCTGGTCTTCATTGATTAGTTCCGGCATTAGGGTTTTTAACCTCGTCGCCAACACTTTTGCATATAGCTTTGTGTCTGTATTCAATAATGCTATAGGCCGGCAGCTGGAGCATATAGTTTCATCCTTTCCTGCTTTTGGTATAATAGATATGTTGGCAAGGAGAGATTCTTTTCTTATTTCTACTTCTTCCCCTATCCTGTTAAAATAGTTACATAGTTCTGGGACCAACTGTTCTTTAAATTTTTATAGTACTTAATCTGGAATCCATCGGGTCCTGGGCTTTTCCCCTCTGTTGTTTCTTTTAGGGCGTTCATTATTTCTTCTTGTGAAATTGGGTCTTCTAGGAGCTCTGCACTATCCGCTGTTATCTTTGGTAGGTTGGTTTTCTCTAGGTATTCCTGTATTTTCAGTTTCCTACTTTCCTCTTCCTGTCTTGTCTCTTTTGCTCTAATATCGTATAGTGCGCTATAATATGACTTGAATACTTCTGCGATTTCCGATGTCTTAAATTTCATCTCTCCCCTCTGTTTTTTTATTTTATCTATGTAGTTTTAAGTTTTTTTCTCCTTCGCTATTCTTGCTAAGTATTTCCCAGGCTTATTCCCCCATTTATACCTTTCCTTTGCTACGTTTTTAAATACTTTTCTGGTATCTTATTCCATCAAATCTCTAAGTTGACCCTGCTTAATTATAATTTTTTTATGTGTTTCTCTATCTAGCTGTTTTTTATCTTTTTGTTCCAGGTCATTCAGTTCCTTTAACAGGTTTTTTCTCTTTAGATCTCTTTCATTCTTTTTCCCAGCCCCTATGGAGATCAATTTACCCCTTATACACACCTTATGGGCTTCCCATATTGTTGCCACACTTACTTCTGGTGTATTATTTATTCTGAAGTATACTTCTATTTCCCTAGAAATTATCTCCTCTACCTCTTTATTCTCTAAAAGGTCCTCATTTAATCTCCATGTACCTTTTCTTTGTTCCATATTTTTAAACCTTATTTTAACTATTACGGGGGCATGGTCTGAAATTGATATTACACCTATCGAGGCATCAACTACATGCTCCAGGAGCCCGTGATCAACTAACATGTAGTCCAATCTCGAGTACGTGTCGTGCACCGCTGAATAATAAATGTAATCTTTTTTACTTGGATGTGCCACTCTCCAAGAGTCTGCTAATTGATGGTTGTATATTTTTTTGACAAAATTGTATTGTTTGCTGTCTCTCATCGGTGCACCAGACGTATTGTCGAGTTTGTGTTCCATTGAGAGATTGAAGTCCCCGGACAGAATTACATGACCTTGTTTAAAGTCCATTAGTGCGTTTAAGATCCCATTCAAGTATTTTTTGGGGTTGCTGTTAGGACAGTATACATTTGCTAATGTGTATTTTTTTCCCTGGAGATTCCCTTTTAGGAACAGATAGCGACCCTCTGGGTCAACTCTTCTTTCTTCTACAATAAAGCTTATATTCTTCCCTACGCCTATGGCGACTCCCTTTGCTCTTTTGTTTGGGGAATCTCCATAGTACCAGGTTGGAATCGCACGTGAGTATATTTTTGTGTTAGAGTCTAACGCTAAGTGTGTCTCCTGTAGGAAAATAATTTCTGCAGAGTACCTTTCCAGCTCCCTTAATATCATATGCCTTTTTTCTGGGAAGTTAAGACCTCTTACATTGTATGTAATAATATTTACGTCAGTCATATGTGATTTTTTCCCCCCCTTCTTTTCCTCTCTGTCATGGATATGCATTAATGTCTGTCTGCCATCTTACCTTCCTCCTCATGTGTTCATCTAGAGACCAGACCTCCTTCACCTGGCTTCCTTTATAATCTCCTCCCAGCCTGACTCCACCCCAGGCCCTATCACTGAACACTATATTAACCTGTGCACTGCAAGCCTGCTTTGCTGATCAACGTGTTTGTTAGGCATTGTGTGTTTGGGTTCCTGCCTGCCGTGTGCTACGTCTGTCTCTCTGTTACGTTATTGGCTTGTCCCCGACTATCCCTGTCTGCTCGTGACCCTTGACCTTCGGCTCGTTCTTCGTTATCCTTGTCTGCTTGTGGCCCCTGACCTTCAGCTTGTTATTCGGTTCTCTCTTATCGTGTGCTGCTGCTTCCCCTCTTTTCCCCTTATCCTACGGGGCGTGAGCTAGGAAACTCCAGGGGCCGCGACCTGGTCCCAGCCTGCAGCTAACATCCTCACCACTAGAGGCCCTGGAGAAGACCAGCTGGGTCTTAGACTCCGCGCCCTGGGGAATCTTGGCTCTAGCTTCCGTTTGGATCCCGGTTGTGCTCCTCTGGTCCCGCTTTCCACAACCACCCAGTTCCCTATCCGCAGAAGCCAGCCATAGGGTTCACTACCTCGCGGTGCACTCCTGTCCCCCTACGGTGTGCATCTGTCACCTGGCCACAGGTGACCCTGACACTCTACTTTGTTCTTCCTGAGATGTACAGATGGTATCCCCCCTTCCTACCTCCCCCTCCCCCATCCCATCCCCCCTCCCTTCCCACCCCTCCCCTCTCTCCCCCCTCTCCCCTTGACCTCATGGTCTTGATGCAGACTGTTCTCATTTGAGCCCACTTTTTGCTGTCTGCACCCCTCGGCCCGAGGTGGAGATCTGTTTGGCACAGTCAGTCCCCTCTCCCCTTTTCCTGGAGAGATGGTGCCAGAACAGTCAACGAGTCCAGGTCTCCTTACCCCACTCAATTTCTATATTTATTTGTTTACTTTACCCGCCCCCCACCCATATCCCCCCGCACCTCCTCGGATGCACAACCTGAAGGCAAGGGGGGGGAGGCTGGCGGGAACGAGAGAGAGAAAAAAAAACTCCCATCCCTCTCTCGTCCCCTCCCCCCCCACCCAATTTGAACTTTCTTTTTTCTATGCTGCTACTTTCATTTTTTAACTATTTGGTATAGGAATGTCTAATTTTTGACAGAATTCCGGTGTTTCTTCTATGAATCTCAATCTTGTCGAGATACCATTTTTTCTCCCGATCAGGCATGCTGGGAAACCCCAATTATATTGTATGTCATGTTCCTGCAGGACTTTTAATAAAGGTTTTACATTTCTTCTTGTTTTTAATGTTTCTTGGGACAGGTCCTGATAAATTTGAATAGTATTTTCTCCCAGTTTTATTGGCGACTCCCCCCTGAGGTTTCTCCATAATTGATTTTTCTCCTCCCAACTTTCAAATCGCACAATGATGTCTCTTGGGTTCTCCTGTGCTATTTCTTTCGGTCTTCTTATTCTGTGTGCTCTCTTTTTGAATTCCTTTTGGGGCTGTTATTTCTCTGTTCAGCAATGGGTTACAAATTTTCATTATTATTTCTGACAGGTTTTCAGGTTGTAATGACTCAGGGACTCCGCGTAATCTAATGTTCTTCTATCTATCTCTGTTTTCTTGATCTTCTAATTTGTATGCTTGTTCCTGTTGTTCTCTTTTCATACATTTTATTTCTCCCTCCAGTTTTTTATTATGGTTGCATTACAATCTGATTTTTTCCACTTCCTCCACCCTTTCACGCATGTGCCCCATGTTTTTTTGATTTATGTCCATTTGTGTTTTTAGCGATTTTTTCAGTGCCGAGAACATGGCTTCTATTTCTATTTTTGTTGGAAGTAGTGCATTATTTTGCTGTTCCACTTCTTTTCTCTGTTCAGACTCAGTTTCTACCTCTTGTTCTGTTCTAGACTCTGATAATGTTTCAGTGTCTGTAGGTAGTTTATTCTGGGCTTTTTTCTTTTCTTTCTTCTTCTCTTTACTGTCTATCTGTTCACTTTTAGCTCCTTGTTTTTTCCGCTTCCTGCTTATCTCCATTTCCTCCATGTGTTACGTATCTATTCATTGGACCTGGGCTAAGGGTCAAACGGGGGAATTTTGGTATCGCCCCCCCCTCTTGCTCCTCTTCCCCTTGTGCTCATACTTTTAACAAGGCCAGTTCTGCTCTATTCACTTCTTCCTGCGGTGCCTCCTCTTCCACAAGTTCCTTTCTCCCTTTTTTTGGGGGCGGATTCCTGTTATCCTTGTGGGGGGGGGTGGAAGGGGGTATTGGTAAGCTGCTTATTTCTTTTGTTGTGTTTTTCTTTTTAGTGTCTCTATTTACAGTTTCCAGCCTGCACCCACATACTCCCTGTTGCTCACATTAATGTCTCTATCGGCCTATAAAGGCTGTTTTTACTTCCGTGCCATCCCCAACCCCACAATACTAATTCAGTTAGTAGATCCAAAAACAACAGTTTGTCAATGTTCAGTTTTCTATATCTATCTTTCCGCTGATTTCCCGTTCTGTGGTGGTTACTCCCAACACCAAGTCCCCAGTTAGTTCCAGTCAGCTCCTTTCTAATGAAGAACAACTAGTGGGCAACAGCTGACCGTATTGATGCATCTTAACACTTTCTTATTGCTCAATACTGTCCCACAAACAAATAGCAGAATCTCAAAACGGATATAGGCAGATGTCACTTTCCAGTTTTTAGTACTATATAGTACTCACCACTTCCCTGGGACAGGGTCCATATTGACTCATGGGGTTAGACAAGTGTGTTAGGAGGAATAAACGTTATGGGTAAGTCCTGCACAGCTTACTCCCATCTCCCAGTCCTTGGTCATCTCATCTCACTTCCCGCTATGGCTGCGGAGGAGGGGGAGTCATTACTAGCGATTAGAAACAGGCAGGTATATTATATGCAGGGAGAACAATAATCATAAGCGGCATATTATAACATAGCGGGGCTCCTATAGTTTCCTTTTGTACCTCAAGAGCAGAATTAAGATTACCGCTCCATCCAGGTATCAGTGGCTGTCCCCTGTTTATGGCTGTTCCGACCGGTCCCGGGTCTCGGGTTCCGTTACGCTCTTCTCCGTCCCACTAGGCAGCCCTTCTCCATCGTTCGCGCTCCATGCGGCGTAGCTGTCGGGGCATGAGGGAGACTCCCCCGAGAACATCCACAGCTATGGAACCCCTCTGCGAACTGCCTGGCTCCTTCTCTGTGGATCCCGGAAACAATCCCGCTGTAGTCCCCCACAATCAATCTGGCTCAACCGAGGAGGAGAGGGGGATTAGATGATCCACGGGGCTGGGTCTGGGGCAGTCAGACGTTCCCTAGAGTGGGGCTGGAGACCAAGCATCTCATCTACATGCTCAGTCTTGGCTCTCCCGCCATCACTAGACTCCTCCCTCCTCCTGCCCCGGCAGGTTCGGCCGGTGTGATGAACGTGTTTGTTTTCATTTTAATAAAGCTGCTCTTATTTTGATTGTTTGGGTTTAAATCATATATTCCAGTGTTCTCACAATCCAGCCCCAAAAACAATCACTCATATATTATTTCACCAATTATATGAGGTAGATATAAATGGTAAACATTATCCATTAAGTATTTAGTATGAAAAATATGCAAGGAATATATAATTTTTTACGTATGTATTTTACAATTGCAAGTTTAACATATTATTTCATTTTTAAAATAGTACACTATTATTCAGTATATAGTAATTGTATACATGTGAAAGTGACCATCCAGTTTTATTTAAATTTTAACTAAAATATGTCATCACTTACAGTACATAAGGTTTATAACTAATGCTATAGGATTTAGGTTTAATGCTGACAATTATGATAAAAATACATTTAAATATAGACATCCATATTAGACTATTATACAGAAATAGCATGGTATTCATTGGTTAATAGTTTAGAACATTTGGCTGAGTGAGGTCAATTCCCTAGTGAGAAAGGCATTTACTACATTAATGACTGGTTTCAAGGGCAGCCGAATTAAGCCTGAATGACTTTTTGAAAATTGGCCATTCCCTTGCTGGTAATGAGTGATTGTCTGCAAATCGACAGGCAAAGCATGTTCTGCTAGATTTATATTGAGAATTAACATGCAATACCCCTGGAAATAATAATTATGAAAGAAGTAGCCAATCTAACCTTTATGACCTTTAGAAAACCCAAACTTCAAAATTTCAGCACAGTGATAACATTTGCAGATTAATAAGCTGTCTCTATGGATTTTTTACTTTCTCTACAGTGGTATCATGGTTTTAGAATGTTGTATAAACTTTGTTCATTTGCATTCATTAAAGAAATTGCTTTGTCTGTTTATTTTTTATTTTTTTATAAGTGATTGTAAAGGCTAATTAAACAACAAAACAAAAACAAATATACAGTATTTACCTGCTTTGTGCAATGGTTTTGCACAGAGAATTCCCGACACTCCTCTTCCTGGATCTCCAGCTGGCACTCCTGGCTCCTGATCCTCTCAGTGTGCCACCATAGGCCACTTCCTATGGTGGCACACCTGCAAGCTCAATCTCAAGCTAGTTGTCTGTGTCTATAGACTCTCAGCCAGTAAGGAGAGAGAGAGACAGCAGTTCTGCTGCTCTTGGGCAAAGAGATGGGTCAAGATCAGACTCAGGTAAGTATTTTGGGGAGCTGAGGGGGAGAGCACAACATTAAATGTTTTTTTTTTTCACCTTAATGCAGAAAATGCATTAAGGTAAAAAAAAACTTTAGCCTTTACAACCACTTTGGAAATACCAAAATGATAATTCTAAATTAAACTTTTACAAGTTGATCTCTTTTTTTGGCTGCTAGTTTGGGTCTAAATTACTTATAGAGAAGGGCCCAACACCCCCTGCATTGTTTTGCACCAGAACAGCCGAACACTGCAAAAAGTTCAGACCCGAACACCGAACCCCACTGAAGTCTATGGTACCCGAACTTGAAAAAGCAAAAGTTATTGGCCATAAAAAGGGTATGGGGACCCGGGTACTGCCCTGGGGGACACCCCTGGGGTTGTGCATCGTGGTGATTGGGGATAAGGTGTGTCCCCCGATCAGGGTAAAGAGCCAATCAAAATGGCTCTTTACCACGTGACCAGCTGTGTCCAATCATAGCCAGTCACATGTGATGTCCTTGTGCACGACACTTGTACATGTCAGCAGGGGCATGCAGAATGGTGATCAGGGATGAGGCGTGCCCATCCCCGATCAGGGAAAAGAGCAAGTAAAATTATTGAACACGTGACTGACTGTGTCCAATCACCCGAGTACCCAAGTACCTATCTGCAGCACATCAGAGTACCCAAATACCTGTCTTCAGTCCATCAGAGTACCCAAGTACCTATTTGCAGCCCATAAGAGTACCTTTTTGCAGCCCATCAGAGTACCCGGGTACCTATCTGCAGACCACCAGGATACCCAAGTACCTGTCTCCAGCCCATCAGAGTACCGAGTACCTATCCTCAGTCCATCAGAGTACCCGAGTACCTATCTGCAGGCCATAAGAGTACCCGAGTACCTATCTGAAGCCCATCAGATTACCACAGTACCTATCTATAAGAGTACCTGCATTCCTATATGCAGCCCATCAGAGTACCCATCTGCAGCTCATCAGAATACCACGGTACCTATCTGCAGTCCATAAGTGTACCTGAGTATATATCTGCAGCCCATCAGAGTACCTAAGTACCTGTCTCCAGGTGGGGTGTTTTCTTTCCAAAATTGGGTCATTTTGTGGGCATTTTCATTGTCCTAGTGCTCCAGGAAATTAGATGTGTAATTTACAGTATGTCCCTAGAACGCCTGGAGGTGCTACTTGGATATTGGGCCTCTATATATGGCCAAGCTGTACAAAAGTCTCACATATGTGGTATCGCCATACTCAGGACAAGTAGCAGAATGTATTTTTGGGTCCAAATGCAAGTATGCATATGCTGTGTGTGAGAAATAACTTTGGTGATATGACAATTTTAAATTGTACTGGGAGGAGGTCCCTGTTGTGCAAAGCAGACATTAGCGCGTAAGCGCAAGATAATGTTTCGTGGCACCTTATCCGGGAGATAAGAGGGTTTTGGCAATCTGTGGATTCTGTCTATTGTGACATCTATTTCTGTAAGATCAGGCAGAATCGAGGTGAACACTTGGGTGATATGTTTGCGCAGTTCTGACTGTTGAATGGATTTGGGGACCCCTTATCTTTAGGTTGTTCCTTCTGGAACGGTCCTCGATGTCTGCGATTTTGGCCTTAACTGCCTCTATCTCCTCATCTCTGGCGTCATGTGCATCAACTAGGCTATTAATTGTGAAAGAGTACTCCCTCATCTTGGTTTCCACATGATCCACCCGTGTAGACACTAAACATGTGCAATTCGTTTAGTTACAAATTTGTTATTGTTATTAGTATTCATTATATTCGTTAGTTCATAAACATACAAATGAACAAACGGTTTACTAAAATTACCAACGAAAAAAAATTATCGAAAAGAACGAATATGGAAAACAACAAAAATACGAAATTATTAAATTAGAAACAGCAAAAATACGATAGAGTGAAAAACGAAAACATAGAAACAACGAAAATACCGAACAAAGATTCAAAATAACGAAAATCAAAATGAACGAAAACTCGAAATTATGAATATTCGGAAAACGGAAATCAAAACAACGAAAATACCGAACAAAGATTCAAAATACCGAAAATCAAAATGAACGGAAAAAAAACAACTAAATTACGAATATTCGGAAAACGGAAATCAAAACAACGAATTCGTTAGTTCTGAAATATTTCTGGACGTTGGCCAATAAGCTTGTCCCTTCCCCTGAAGAGGTTGTCCCTTCCCCTGAAGAGGTTGTCCCTTCCCTCAATGAGCTTGTTTCTTATTCCCTTGTGTGTTTTTCTGTGTTAGACTGCAGTGCATTCCATCCAGAGTCCAGATAGGGTGTGGTTGGGTAGGTGGCACTGTTTTGGTGGATTTGTGAGTTAAGTTGTGACTTGTGAGAGAGAAATTCTTTGTTTCTTAAGCATACTCTGTCTAGAATCTAGTTTCTATATTACGAATTATGCCCCGATTACAAATCTACGAAAACAATGATACGAAAGTATGAATAAATGAGCCGGTCAATCTCACGAAAGTACGAATTACAAAATTACGACAAGTAGTGTTTAGAATGAACGGAAAATGTATTCTAACGAAAATACAAATGTAATTAAATCTACAAAAGTACAATTTTCCAATCAACCGAAATTAGACACGGAAATACGAATCATTGCAAATCAACGAAAATATAGTTCTTACGAACACGGCCAAATATAAAATATAACAAAAAATACGAATTTCGAATCAACGAAAATTAGACTAATGGAAAAACGAATCAACGGAAATACGAAAGAGTCTGAATACTATAACCCACGTCTTACGAAATTACGAATCATTACGAATAAACGTAAACTAACAGAAACAAAACCGAACTAAACACATTTTTATGTTGTGCACATGTCTAGTAGACACTGACTGTATATCTTTTCCAAACTTATGGACACATGCCATCATGTCATTGTGGAGTGAGCTTCTAAGGGAAACCAGCATGTCCTTAAGAGTAGTGTCTAAAACTGGCTGATTGCTATTGGGAAAGCGATCTATGGAGTCAGGGAGCTCCCTGGTGTCATCCCCAGAGTCTAAGCCCACGCTCACCTCATGAGAATAATCCGTGCCATCCAGCCAATCTGGTCTTCTCAGGACTCCCAGATGCAGAGGTAGATAGAGGGGAATGTTTGCTGCTCGATGGTGAGCTCCTTTTTGGAGGATTGTTCTTCTTCTGTGTATAATGGGGAGTACTGGCCCCAGACGGTACAGGAGAGCCGGCGCCATCTTTCTTCTGCTCCAGTGTAAAGTATTTTGTCAGTTTTGTGGCTTCTGCTGCCCCTTTCGATTGTTTGTCATGTCAGCCAGTGTTTGCGTGGTGTTTTCGCCGATGTGGGGTGTCCTGATCGCTGCTGTATGGGCTGCTATGTGCCGCTGTGTCCCTGGTTGGTCTGGAGCTCCGTTCTCATGCAGCCATCGCGGTCCTCGGCAAGCTCCACCTCCGATATGACAATTTTGTGTAAAGAAAAAGAATCTTAATTTTCACAAGAATTGTAGGAAAAATTACAACTTAAAAAAACTCACCATGCCTCTTACTAAATACCTTGGACTGTCTACTTTCCAAAAAGGGATCATTGAGGGATATATGTACTGTCCTGACATTTCCAGGCTTCAAGAAATGAGATAGGACCTCATCAGGTGTGATCAACTTTTAATGATTGGCACCATAGCTTGTAAACTCTATAACTTTCACACGGACTAAATAATTTCCACTAATTTGGGTTATTTTTACCAAAGACATGTAGCAGTATACATTTTGGCCCAAATTTTTGAACCAAAATGACTTATTTGCCCTTTGGGCAACAATGCATTGTGGAGCGGGTGAACATCCTGCCAAGCGCCCCGCAAAATCAGGTGTTCCCCGAATGGGCGAAAAGGCGATTTTCAAGCAGAACTTTTCCTTGGCCCAAACCGTTCGCCCAACACTAATTACTTATTTATGTTGCTGATTGCTAAACTCTGCATGTCATAGATACCATTACTCTGACATATTTGAAAATGTCGTCTATCTTGGATTATTAAAACTATTGTATGATTTACAGCATACACAGTATACAAAGTTTTGGCCAAATTCCAAATACTGTATATTTAATATTTAGAAAGACTCATAGCTGAAACTTTCCTAATATCTATTTATGCAGTACTAATTCTAAATATTTGAAATTTCAGTCATCATCTGCATTGCATTTGTAAATCAATATACGTAGAAACATATGTTTTCTTTTATCGTTTTTAACCTTTATATCTAAGCTTAGACATATTTATTCCAAATGTAATTAAATTCACTTACAACTTACCTTACCTTACCTTTGATGAAATTCTGTTCCAAACATCAACTACACTTTTGGTAAAAATAGGATTTTTAAAACAGCTTACCTGTAAAATCCTTTTCTTGGGAGTATATCACGGGACACAGAGCCTTTGATAATTACATAGTGGGTTAGATAGTCACCATCAGGTGATTGGACACTGGCAACCCTAATTACAAGGTTAGTTCCTCCCCTATATAACCCCTCCCATATGGAGAGTACCTCAGTTTTGTAGCAAAGCAATAAGTATCCCAACGTATAATCCCGAAGAGGGGTGGGAGCTCTGTGTCCCGTGATGTACTCCCAAGAACAGGATTTTACAGATAAGCTGTTTTAAAAATCCTATTTTCTTGTTCATACATCATGGGACACAGAGCCTTTGATAATTACATAGTGGGATGTCCCATAGCAATGCCCAAATTGAAGGAAGGGAGACACAGATCAGAAAAAAGAGACCGCCATCAGACAAGAGGACCTATACTGCTGCCTGCAGTACACTGCGCCTGAAGGCGGCATCCTCATGCCCTCTTACATCCACCTGATAGAATCTAGTGAATGTATGAACCGAAAACCAAGTTGTAGCCTTGCAGATCTGAGCCATGGAGGCCTGGTGATGCACTGCCCATGAAGCACTAACTGCTCTAGTCGAGTGCGCTTTAACCTGAAAAGGAGGAATTTTCTTTTTTAAACCATAAGCCTGAATAATAACTTGTCGAACACATCTAGAGATAGTGGATTTCGACACTGCCTGGCCCTTTTTGGGGCCTTCTGGCATTATAAATAGACAATCAGTCTTCCGTATCTGAGCTTTTGCCTGCAGATAGATTTTTACTGCTCTTACAACGTCTAAAGAGTGTAACAACTTCTCCTCCGCGGACTGCGGATCTGGAAAAAAGGACGGTAGGACCACATCTTGATTCAGATGGAATCCTGAAACCACTTTAGGCAGAAAAGTCGGTTGAGGACGCAACACCACACTGTCTTTGTGAATAATCAAATATGGCTCTTTACATGAAAAAGCCGCTAATTCCGATACCCTCCTGGCTGAGGATATGGCCACAAGAAAAAACAATTTCTTTGTCAAAATAACTAAAGAAGTATGGTGTAATGGTTCAAAAGGCTGTTTCTGTAGAACAGATAAAACCAATTTAAAAACCCATGGGCACACGGGAGGCTTAACCGGCGGATTCAAGCGCAGTGCCCCCTGAACAAAGGCCCGGACCAGGGAATGAGAGGCAAGCATTTTTTTAAAGAGTACCGACAAGGCCGAGATCTGGCCCTTGATAGTGCTTACGGCCAGCTTCATTTCTACGCCTAACTGAAGAAAGGCAAGAATCCTGCTAATGGCATACATTGTAGGATGCCACTCCCTGGATTCACACCAGGAAACATATGCCTTCCAGATTCTGTAGTAGATGAGCCTGGAGGCCGGATTCATAGCATTAACCAGAGTGGATAGGACTGGACCTGAGAGCCCACAGCTTTTCAGAATGTGGGTCTCAATAGCCAAACCGTCAAATTTAGACTTCGTAGGGCAGGATGGAATATTGGACCCTGTGAGAGTAGATCTGAGCGTAGATTTACCCTTCTGCCATCTTTACGATCTCTGCATACCAGGATCATCTGGGTCAAGCCGGGGCCACCAGAATTACCAGATTTCCTTCCCTCTTGACCCTCCGAAGGAATCGCGGGAGAAGCAGAACTGGAGGGAACGCATAGATCAGAGAGTATTGATCCCACGGAATTGTTAAGGCATCCGACCCCTCTTCCAGCGGATCCTTTGTTCTTGAAACAAAATTGTCCAATTTTTTGTTGAACCTGGAAGCCAACAGGTCTACATCGGGGTACCCCATTTCCGATATATGGCCTGAAATATGTTGGGGTGTAGAGATCATTCTCCTGGACACAACTGCTCGCGGCTTAGGAAATCTGCCTGCCAATTTTCTACCCCCGGAATGAAGACCGCCAACAGGCAAGGAACATGCTTTTCTGCCCAAGAAAAAATGTGATTCACCTCTTTTTGGGCATCCAGACTCCTGGTGCCTCCTTGATGATTGATATAGGCCACTGCTGTGGCATTGTCGGACTGTATCCGGACAGGACAACCTTGCAACCTGTAAGTCCAGACCCTGAGGGACAGACAAATTACCTGAATCTCCAAAATGTTGATGGGCAAGAGCCCTTCGGCTCTGGACCATCTTCGCTGGGTGGAAGCTTCTTCTAGAACCGCTCCCCAGCCTAGACTGGCATCTGTGGTTACGACCTTCCAAGTAACTGGAATAAAGGATTTTCCTTTGAGTAGATTCTCGGGCAGCAACCACCAATTGAGGCTCTGGCGTACCCATGGTGACAGACACATTGGAAGATCCAAGGCTTGAACTCTTCTGTTCCAGGCGGACAGGATGCTGCTCTGTAAAGGCCTTGAGTGAAACTGGGCGTAAGGAACAGGATTTTTCCTTGCTCTGACTACCCGGACCAAATCCTTTATGGCTTTGGCTTTTGACCTGGGTAAGAATATTCTGCTTTGGACTGTGTCTATGACCATGCCCTAATAATCCAGCCTTCTTAGGGGCTGTAGGGGGGATTTTTTTAGATTGAGGACCCAGCCTAGGTACTCCAAGTACTCCACTGTGCTGAGCACATTGCAGTCTAAGCGTGCTACGGTCTGATCTACGAGTAGCAGATCGTCCAGATAAGCTGTTACTGCTATGCCCGAGCCCTTAGTTTTGCCAGGGGCCGGGCAAGAACCTTTGTGAATACTCGAGGTGCGGTAGCAAGACCGAAAGGTAGGGCCACAAACTGGAAGTGGCACTAATCCACCGCAAACCTTAGAAACCTTTGGTGAGCGGGGAATATTGACACATGTAGATATGCATCTTTGATGTCTATCGATGTCAGGAATTCTCCTCCCTGAAGGGTGGAAACCACTGAGCGGATTGACTCCATGCGGAAAGAACGATTGTTTAGAAACTGATTCAGGTCTTTCAGATCTAGAATAGGTCTGACATCCCCGTTTGGTTTTGGAATCGTAAACAGGCTTGAGTAGAAACCTGAGCCATGCTCCTCTGGGGCTACTTCTATAATTGCCCTTTGGGATAACAGGTGTTCTAAGGCCAGAAGCAAAGGCTTCCTCTTTTCTGGATCCTTGGAGACTCTTGACCTTAAAAAATGGGATGGCGGAAGTTCTCATAACTCCAGCTTGAAGCCCAGAGATACCGTGGAAGTTACCCATTTGTCCTGAATCTCTTCCCGTCAGGCGCCTGGAAACTGCAGCAGCCTTCCCCCCACTTGGCCGAGCTGGGGCACCCCTTCATATGGAAGCTTTGGGGTTCTGCTTAACAGATCTTGGACCCCACGATTTTTTCTGCCCTTGGGCTTGGCCTTAGGCCTTTCCCCTAGTATTGGACTGTTAAGGCCGTCGCCACTGCCTGAAGGTCGAGGCTCCAGGGGCTGGGGAAAGAGAACGTCTGAATAAGGGGCGTTTACTCTTCTTCTTAACCAGTAATAATGTGAACCTGCCCCCAGTAATCTTCTGGACATATTTGTCCAGATCATCCCCAAACAGGCGATCCCCATAAAATGGAAATCCAGCCATGTACCTTTTGCATGAAGCCTCAGCTGCCCAATGCTTAAGCCAAAGAGACCATGTGTACCAGCAGGAGATTAAGGTGGGATGCTTGCTGAACAGAATCCATGGCATCAACCGCAAAACACAAGACCTTAGGAAGGTCTGCATAAACCTCGACCTCCTCAGCGGGAAGGAAGTTAAGCACCTGCTTCATTTGTTCCTTGAGAAACTGGCACATGCCAAATTGCTGCGACTGCAGGTTGGACCACAGCGCCAGCCATAGAAAAGAAGGCTTTAAGTAAAGATTCCAGATTTTTGTCAGTTAGATCTTTGAAGCCCTGAGCATTGTCCACAGGACAGGTCAGGCTTTTATTCACACAAGAAACAGCCGCATCTATAGCTGGCACCCCCTATTTCTTGGTGAACTTTTCCTCCACCAGATAAAGGAGGGAAAACTTCTTAGGAGGAGAAAATAGTTTATCTGGGTGAACCCAGTCGTCATACAACAATTTCTCCAGCACGGGATGAATTGGGAAGTTATACGCTGCCTGTGGGGACTTTCGGGATCCCAAGGAGAAAACGGCAGCCTCAGCAGAGGGCAATTTGTATGTGGCATGCATCATCTCCGTATAATATTGCACCTGTACTTTGAGGGCCTGAGAGGCAGAAGAGAGCTTCTCCTCATCCTCTGAATCATCTGACTGCTCCTCATTCCCATCTCCAGATAGGGATACCTCATCATTATCAGAATGTTCATCCAAAAGGAACCCAGAGCAGAGGAAGAGGATCTACTCCGCTTTCTGCCACTTTTTAAGGAAGCTGTGATTAAGGTAGCAATCCTTCCTTCTAATCCATCCAATGCAGCTTTCATAGTGTCCTCAGTGACATACACAGGGACTGAAACATTGGGAGAGGCTGCAAAGCCTGACAGGGGCAATGACTCATCCTGTGAGACTGCCTCCAGTCTTTCAGGGGGGATGGTATCCTGCAGGCATGTCCAGAACCCCTAGATCTAGGTGGAGATTTCTTAGGGCCTCTTTTACCTGCCCCTGAAGCCCTCTTACGGGGAGACATAGTCCTAAGCTGCAAAAGCGGAGGTACTAGTAAAACATGCAATCACTGTTGTGCTTTAGTCTTACAATATATATTATTAGCTCAGTCTGCACAACCTGATGCCAAGTAGGTGTCTTAGGTATGCCTGGATCCGATCCACTGAGATGCTTACTGCCCACTAGGGATGAGCCCAACACCCCCCGGTTCGGTACGCATCCAGAACATACAAACAGGCAAAAAATTTGTTTGAACACGCAAACACTGTTAAAGTCTATGGGACACAAACATGAGAAATCAAAAGTGCTAATTTTAAAGGTTAATATGCAAGTTATTATCATAAAAAGTGTTTGGGGACCCGGGTCCTGCCCCAGTGGACATGTATCAATGCAAAAAAAAGTTTTAAAAACTGCAGTTTTTTCGGGAGCAGTAACTTTAATAATGCTTAAAGGGAACCCCACGCCATTTTTTTTTGCAGCGGAGTTCCCCTTAAAATCCATACCAGACCCTTCAGGTCTGGTATGGGTTTTTGGGGGGAACCCCACGACATTTTATTTTTAATTTTGGCGTGGAGTTACCCTTAATATCCATACCAGACCTGAAGGGCCTGTTAATGGAATTTTGGGGGATCTCCACGGATTTTTTATTTTTTTTCAATGACTTTTCTCTCTATTGCCAGGACCCGACAATTCATTACAGACGAGAGTAGTTTTAAATGACTTTTTTTCCTTCAGAAATTACATTTTGTGCAGGAACAGTTCTAAACACGGGAAAATGCGCTACTTTACAGGCATACTTTAGACACCCCCCAGGTATGAAATTTAAAGGAATATTTCATTTTTATTGTTTCACTTTAAGTATTATTAAAATCACTGCTCCCAAAATACGGCCGTTTTTAAAACTTTTTTTGCATTGATACATGTCCCCTGGGGCAGGACCCAGGTCCCAAACACTTTTTATGACAATAACTTGCATATTAACCTTTAAAATTAGCACTTTAGATTTCTCCCATTGACTTTTAATGGGTGTTCCGCGGCTTTTAGAATTTGCCGCAAACACCTCAAATTGTTCGCTACTCGGCGAACGAGCGAACAGCCAATGTTCGAGTCGAACTCATGTTCGACTCGAACAGATAGCCCATCCCTACTGCCCACATCTCTGTGTCCCATCGCTTACAGGGGCTGCGGCATTGTGGGCTTTAAATGTTGCTGCTTTGAACGTGCACGTGCACGGTGCCGCAACCACGTCCCCTACTTCCCCGCCGAATCTGCTGTAAAAGCGCGACCCCTGCGCGCAGGTGCGCGTAGGATCGTCATGGCGGCGTCCGGGGGCGAGGGGGGAGAAAGGAGACCACCGGAGGACTACGCGGGACCCCTAGACTACGTGTGATCCCCCTTCTTGCTCATGTGGCAGAGCCTGCAGTGGAGGAGGTGAGCGGCTTCTCAGACCAGCTTCCCTGAGCGTGTATCCTAGATGGCTTGTAAGTATACACCAGGTATGTCTCTTACTCCCTCTAGCGGCGTAAATCAGGTAAAACATGTAAACTACTCACAGAAGATAATCCTTAAAGATTGTCTTCACTTACCTTATCCCCACCCCAGGAAACTGTTGAGAACAGACAGATCCAACCTTCACCCATCACGGCGGGTAATGTTCTGCCAACCTTCAGGGTTCTGGGTTGCTACTTACAGGATCCTCTTCCCTGGACCTGTAGAAGACTCTGACAGAAAACTTTTCGTGCAACTTTAATTTGTGCACCAAAGTACTGGATCCCTGAGCCCAGACCTCAAAAGAGAGACATTACAGGCAAAACCTTGTTTCTTCCTTCACGAGGCCCGGGTACCATCCAACTTAGGCGTTTTTATTGGCCCACGGCATGGATCCGGTTGTATAGCTCCTAGGCCCCAGCAGAGACCATCAAACAGAGCTTTCTTCTTAGCACATCTTCAACGTGACCAACCACCCTAGACACTGGCGAAAAAACTGAGGCACTCTCCATATGGTTGGGGTTATATAGGGGAGGAACTTGCCTTGTAATTAAGGTTGCCAGTGTCCAATCACCTGATGGTGACTATCTAACCCACTATGTATTTATCAAAGGCTCTGTGTCCCGTGGTGTATGAACAATAAATATTACTTTTTACCACTTTCCGTCTGTACTACCCACCCGCTACTTCCTGTAGCTAGAATCAGTGTTCTTGATCGCCACCGCTAGAGATGAGCCGAACACCCTTTGGTTCGCACCAGAACATGCGAACAGGCAAAAAATTTGTTCCAACACGCGAACACCGTTAAAGTCTATGGGACACGAACATGAAAAATCAAAAGTGCTAATTTTAAAGGTTAATATGCAAGTAGGGTCCAGACCCAAACACTATTTTGTGACAATAACTTGCATATTAACCTTTAAAATTAGCACTTTAGATTTCTCCCATAGACTTTTAAAGGGTGTTCCACGGCTTTTCGAATTTGCCGCAAACCCCCCAAATTGTTCGCTGTTCGCCGAACGGGCGAACAGCCAATGTTCGAGTCGAACTCATGTTCGACTCGAACATAAAGCTCATCCATAGCCACCGCACCAGTACAATGCAGCTAACCATTTTCCTGCTCACTGCCACACCAGTCCCAGTGTCAACTACACCAGTGTAAGCCAGCAACGCTGTCCCTGATTGTCGCCACACCAGTCCCAGAGTCACTAAACCAGTGTAAGCCAGCAACAATGTTCTTGATCGCTACTACACAAGTCAGTTCAGCCAGCAACAGTAGTCCTGATCACCACCACACCAGTGCAGTGTTTCTTCTGCCTGTCACCTCTATTAATCCCGGCCTGTTTATTAACCTTGTTTCGTCTGCTGCCTTAGCCAATTCTTTCCCTGTTTTCTAACATTTCTCTGCCTGCCGTCTGAATTGATTCCTGACCAGTGAACATGGCATTCATGGGGGAAGCCCAGTAGGCTAGGCTTGCTTGGCTTATAGGAACGGGAAATTACATGGGTAATGCTACAGTAAGCTATATACCCTGACAGCTTATACAGAGAAAACCATTTGTAATTTATGTCCCTAGAACACCTAAAGTTGCTTCTTGGATTTTGGTCCTCTCTATGTGGATATGCTGTGAAAAAGTCTCATTCATGTGGTTTTGCCATAATCAGGAGGAGTAGCAGAATATGTTTTATTACACACAGTGTAATATTAAGTATGTCTATGATGCATGTGAAAAATAACTTATTGAAATTAAGACTTTATAAAACAGAAAATATAAAAAAAAAAAATCAAAATAATTGTGACAAACAATTACAATTTCAAAAAACTCACCATTTCTCTTACTTAATACATACTAGGGGGGAGTGTATCATACATACTAGGGGAGCACAGCTGAGGGTGTTCTGGTAGATCATAAGCTTAATAATAGCATGCAATGCCAAGCCGGAGTTTCCAAAGCAAGCAAAATCCTTTCTTGTATTAAGAGAGGCATGGACTCCAGAGAGAGATATAAGTTTGCCCCTGTACAAATCATTAGTAAGACCTCATCTGGAATATGTAGTTCAGTTTTGGGCACAAGTTCACATAAAGGATATTGGGGAACTGGAGAAAGTGCAGAGAAGGGCAACCAAACTGATAAGAGGCATGGAGGAGCTCTTCTTTGAGGAAAGGTTTGAGGAACTGAATGTATTCTCTCTTGAGAAAAGGAGATAAATCACTTCAGCCCCGGAAGGTTTACCCACTTCATGACCAGGTAATTTTTTGTGATATTGTGCTTTTATTTTAACTGACAATTGCATGGTTGTGCGACGCTGTACCCAAATAAAATTGGCGTCTTTTTTCCCCCCACAAATATAGTTTTCTTTTGGTGGTATTTGATCACCTCTGCGGTTTTTACTTTTTGTGCTAGAAACAAAAAAAGACCGAAAACAACAATATTTTATACTTTATGCTATAAAACATACCCAATACATTTTTTAAAAAAAATCAAATTTCTTCAATTATTTAGGCCAATATGTATTCTACTACATATTTTTGGTAAAAAATCCCAATAAGTGTATATTGATTGGTTTGCGCAAAAGTTATTGTGTCTACAAACTATGGGATATACTGTATTCATTCATTTTTTTTTTTCTTACTAGTAATGGCAGTGATTTTTAGCGGGACTACAATGCTGCGGCAGACAAATCTGACACTAAGTGACACTTTTTGGGGACTAGTGACACCAATACAGGGATCAGTGCAAGAAAATGCACTGTCATTGTACTAATGACACTGGCAGGGAACGGGTTAACATCAGTGGCAATCAAAGGGTTAAATGTGCCCCTAGGGAGTGCTTTTTAACTGTGAGGGGTGTGGTTTGACTGGGTTAATACAGAGATCTGTGTTCCTGCTTAGCAGGAACACAAGATCTCCATATTTCCCTCTTACAGACCTGCGGTCTGCCTTGTTTACATAGGCAGACCACTGTTCTGCTTCTCCTGAGAACAATCGCCATGTGATTAGCTCCTACTGTGTCCAATCACAGTGATAGCGGGTCGCCGGCGGCGCGCAAGCGTGCCCCAGACCCAGTGCACAAATTCACAAGCAGGTACCTGATTTCGCACAGGAGGGCCGCCCTAAAGGAGGATATGATCAACATGTATAAATATATAAGTTGTCAATATAGTGAACTTGATGTTAATTTATTCACTTTAAGGTCATCACAGAGGACACAGGGGCACTCTTTATGAAAGAGGAAAAGAGATTTCATCTCCAAATACGGCTTCTGAAGAGCTGATTCTTGACAGTTCAGTAGACTGTTTAAGAAAAGGCATGGATTCTTTCCTATATACACATAATAAAACTGAATAATAAAATTTATAGGTAAAGTTGATCCAGGGAACATCTGATTGCCTCTTGGAGGATCAGGAAGGAATTGTTTCCCCTGTTGGAGCAAATTGGATCATGTTTTTTGGGGCTTTTTGCCTTCCTCTGGATCAACTGTGAGTATAGGATGGTAAATATAGGATTGTATATTTTTTGGTTTAACTCAATGGACTTGTGTCTTTTTTTAACCAAACTAACTATGTACTGTAACTATGTAAATACATTGGACTCTCTACCTTTCAAAAAGGGGATATATGTACTGTCCTGGCATTTTAGGGCTTCAAAACTTTAGCAGTCAGTACATCAGGTATGAACAATTTTCAAATAAATATACCATAGTTTGTAGATTTTATTATTTTCACACGTCGTTGGATTTGATTCACAGCAGCGGGACCCAATGACTCCTGCTGCTATCTACCTATCTAATGAGGACAGAGATAGCAGTTGGAGCCACTGGGCTCATGCTCGTTGCTGGAACAGAAGGGGTTCAGGTAAGAAAAGGGGCGGGGGCTCTGGGGCAGCTGCAGCAAAGAAGGTTTTTCACCTTAATGTGTAGAATACATTAAGGTGAAAAACCACAAGACTTTACAACCCCTTTAAGTTCCTGAAATCTGTCTTAGTATTTAGTTTCATTCTTCAGCCCTTCCCCAATTTTGTTGCCTGCCTATGGATTCTTCTATCTCTTCGATATCCTTTGTGAATGCAGTGTTCAGAACTAGATGCATTCTTCCAAATAATTTACTCATCATGCAATCATCTGACATTAGCATGCTTAAATATTTGAATTCTGTAGTTCTGGCCAACACAGAGCCCAAATTATTGTACTTTATTCTTTTCAGATTATTTTTCAACCTAAAACTGTGATAATTTCCTGCAGACTACCAACACTCTGTCTTATACAATATCTACTTTTATAGAGGTAATCTTTTGTGGAGGCACCAGAGGAAAAAAGATCACTTAGGGTTCCACATACAGAACACTTTTTGCACCACACACCTTTAACGTCCAAATGGAAATACTTTGAAAAGTGTAATAGATATTGGTAAAAAAAAAATGTTGTCATTATTTTAAAACAGCAGTAAGATTGAACATGAAATGGCCAGTATGTGATGAAGACGAAGACAATTTTTTTTTTTTCCAGCAAAAGCAGGACCACATCAGCATAATAAACTGTGCAGTAATCTTAACCCCTTAATGCCTAAGCCTTTTTCTGACATTTTTTGCTTACAAGTTAACCACTTCAGCCCCGGAAGGATTTACCCCCTTCCTGACCAGAGCACTTTTTGCGATACGGCGCTACGTCATTTTAAATGGCAATTGCACGGTCCTGCGACGTTGCACCCAAACAAAATTGACATACTTTTTTTCCCATAAATAGAGCTTTCTTTTTGTGGTATTTGATCACCTCTGTGTTTTTTGCGCTATTGACAAAAAAAGAGAGACAATTTTGAAAAAATAAACAATATTTTTAACTTTTTGCTATAATAAATATCCTGGAAATATAAAAAAAAAAAAAAAATATTTCTCAGTTTAGGCCAATATTTATTCTTCTACATATTTTTGGTAAAAAAATTGCAATAACCGTATATTTATTGGTTTGCGCAAAAGTTATAGCGTCTACAAACTATTGGAAAGATTTATGGCATTTTTATTATTATTTTTACTAGTGATATGCGATTTTTAGCAGACCTGCGACATTGCGGCAGACAGATCGGATGCTTTTGACACATTTTTGGGACCATTGACATTTATACAGCGATTAGTGCTATAAAAATGCACTGATTACTGTGTAAATGTCATTGGTAGGGAAGGGGTTAACACTAGGGGCGATCAAGAGGTTAAATGTGTTCCCTAGTTAGTGTTTCTAACTGTATGGGGATGTGACTGACTGGGGAAGGAGACATATCCTTGTTCCTACTTAGTAGGAATAAACAATAGGTCTCCTCTCCCCTTACAGAACAGGGACTTGTGTGTTTACACAAATCCCTGTTCCTTCGCTCGTGCACACGATCGCGGGTGGCCGGCGGAAATCGTGCCCACCGACCACACGCATTGGGTCCCCCACCGTGCATCGGATGGGCTCGCGCACCTGCCACCCCCCATCAAGGTACAGACGTACCCATATGGCAATTTGTGGGAACTAACCACTTTGCCGCCATATATCGCAGTGAGCCGGTCGGCAAGTGGTTAAACAGGGGCAGAAACATTGGGCCTTAGGTGTTTGTGGTGCCAGAACACGGTAACCCCTCACAGTTACTCTTGTTGGGCGCAGGAATGGTCCCAGCTGTTAAATATTAAAAAAAACAGAATTACATGCCCCTGTTAAACAGGGGCAGAAACATTGGGCCCTAGGTGTTGGTTGTGCCAGAACACGGTAACCCCCCCATAGTTACTCTTGTTGGGCGCAGGAACAGTTCCTGCTGTTAAATATTATTTCAAAAATTGCAATTACAAGCCTCTGTTAAACAGGGGCAGAAACATTGGGCCTTTGGTGTTAGTGGTGCCACAACACTGTAACCCCTCACATTTACTCGTGTTGGGCGCAGGAAGGGGCCCTGCTGTTAAATATTATTAAAAGAATTGTAATTACATGCCCCAGAAAAATTGGGCCTTGGGTGGTGTTGGTGCCCTAAACCAAAAATATTGTTGGAAGCTAGCATCATCATGATTGAGAAGGAATAAGATAGGCAGCATAGACAGTCTTCAAGGGATCCCGCATCCATAGAAAATTCAATCAGTTACATCAGCATCAGGTGCTTGATAGCTGCTGATCCAGGACTGAATTATTTTGATAAATGTGAGCCTATCAACAGAGTCTATGGACATGCACACTCTTTGATCCGTTACAAACCATCCAGCAGCACTGAATGTGCATTCAGAAAGAACACTGGATGCAGGACAGGCTAGTATCTCAATTGCATATTGAGCAAGTTCTGGCCAGTGGTCCAACCTCAAGACCCAGTAACTCAGTGGATGCTCTATTGGAAATATCTCCAAGTCTGCTCTTGCCCCTAGATATTCCTGCACTTTATAATGCAGACGCTGGCGATGGTTGCTGGAAACTATCAGACCTTGGCCCTGAGGATTGAAAAATTGTTTAAAGGCATCGGTCAGCCGGCCACCTTCTCCACCGCTCTTCCTCTGACCGAACGAAGCCTCTGAAACATGTTGTCCAGCACCAGGAAAGGGTAACCTCCCAGGTTTTGTAAATGCAATTACACACACTTTTCTTCAAGGCCTCTGCAAAGGCAGGATGAGTTCTGCAACCTTACCCTTGTATCATGGATCAAGAAGGGTTGCCAGCCAGTAATGATCCCTCTCCTTAATACCACGAATCCTAGGGTCTTTTTGCGGGCTTTGCAGAATCAGGGAGGCCATGCAGTGTAAGTTTGCAGAGGCATTCGATTCGGAGTCCTCTGGGTCACTAAGGATAACATTATCTGTAGGGATGAGCTCGGTGATCGAGTCGAACGCATGTTCGACTCGAACATCAGCTGTTCGCCTGTTCGGCGAAACCAGAACTTTCTGGGCCGTTCGCACCAAATTCGTGTGACGCGAACGGCCCACAATATACTGCGCCATCGCAGTGCATTGCCAGCGCTGTGATTGGTCAAGCATGCACTGTGACCCCGCATGCTTGGCCAATCACAGCGCCGGCAGCGAGGAGAGCCATAATTGGCCACAGGCAGGATTATAGCTCAGGGGGGTTTAGTACACACCCCACACTATAAAAGGCCGCCAGCGTGGCCGCCTTGTGTAGTGTGTTGGCGTGCAGGGAGAGAGAAGGATAGGCAGGGACAGTGTCAGTGATATTCTTTGATAAACCTTGTGCATTTACAGTGTGTTGGTGTGCAGGGAGAGAGAAGGATATGCAGGGACAGTGTCAGTGATATTCTTTGCTAAACCTTGCGCATTTACAGTGTGTTGGCGTGCAGGGAGAGAGAAGGATAGGCAGGGACAGTGTCAGTGATATTCTTTGCTAAACCTTGTGCATTTACAGTGTCTTGGCGTGCAGGGAGAGAGAAGGCTAGGCAGGGACAGTGTCAGTGATATTATTTGATAAACCTTGTGCATATACAGTGTGTTGGCGTGCAGGGAGAGAGAAGGATAGGCAGGGACAGTGTCAGTGATATTCTTTGCTAAACCTTGTGCATTTACAGTGTGTTGGCATGCAGGGAGAGAGAAGGCTAGGCAGGGACAGTGTTAGTGTTATTCTTTGCTAAACCTCCTGCACAGTATACACCTGAAGCTACCCCTTATTGCTTGTGGTGTTGTTCTGTTGTGTAACACAGACAGGTACCCCTTATTGCTCGTGGTGTTGTTCTGTTGTGTAACACAGACAGGCATCTGCAAGCAGTTACAGTGGGTGTAGGTGCCTCCTGCACAGTATACACCTGAAGCTACCCCTTATTGCTCGTGGTGTTGTTCTGTTGTGTAACACAGACAGGCATCTGCAAGCAGTTACAGTGGGTGAAGGTGGCTCATGCAACGTATACGCTACCCCTTATTGCTTGTGGTGTTGTTCTGTTGTGTAACACAGACAGGCATCTGCAAGCAGTTACAGTGGGTGTAGGTGCCTCCTGCACAGTATACGCTACCCCTTATTGCTTGTGGTGTTGTTCTATTGTGTAACACAGACAGGCATCTGCAAGCAGTTACAGTGGGTGTAGGTGCCTCCTGCACAGTATACGCTATCCCTTATTGCTTGTGGTGTTGTTCTGTTGTGTAACACAGACAGGCATCTGCAAGCAGTTACAGTGAGTGTAGGTGCCTCCTGCACAGTATACGCTACCCCTTATTGCTCGTGGTGTTGTTCTGTTGTGTAACACAGACAGGCATCTGCAAGTAGTTACAGTGGGTGTAGGTGCCTCCTGCACAGTATACACCTGAAACTACCCTTTATTGCTCGTGGTGTTGTTCTGTTGTGTAACACAGACAGGCATCCGCAAGCAGTTACAGTGGGTGTAGGTGCCTCCTGCACAGTATACGCTACCCCTTATTGCTCGTGGTGTTGTTCTGTTGTGTAACACAGACAGGCATCTGCAAGCAGTTACAGTGGGTGTAGGTGCCTCCTGCACAGTATACACCTGAAGCTACCCCTTATTGCTCGTGGTGTTGTTCTGTTGTGTAACACAGACAGGCATCTGCAAGCAGTTACAGTGGGTGAAGGTGGCTCATGCAACGTATACGCTACCCCTTATTGCTTGTGGTGTTGTTCTGTTGTGTAACACAGACAGGCATCTGCAAGCAGTTACAGTGGGTGTAGGTGCCTCCTGCACAGTATACGCTACCCCTTATTGCTTGTGGTGTTGTTCTATTGTGTAACACAGACAGGCATCTGCAAGCAGTTACAGTGGGTGTAGGTGCCTCCTGCACAGTATACGCTATCCCTTATTGCTTGTGGTGTTGTTCTGTTGTGTAACACAGACAGGCATCTGCAAGCAGTTACAGTGAGTGTAGGTGCCTCCTGCACAGTATACGCTACCCCTTATTGCTCGTGGTGTTGTTCTGTTGTGTAACACAGACAGGCATCTGCAAGTAGTTACAGTGGGTGTAGGTGCCTCCTGCACAGTATACACCTGAAACTACCCTTTATTGCTCGTGGTGTTGTTCTGTTGTGTAACACAGACAGGCATCCGCAAGCAGTTACAGTGGGTGTAGGTGCCTCCTGCACAGTATACGCTACCCCTTATTGCTCGTGGTGTTGTTCTGTTGTGTAACACAGACAGGCATCTGCAAGCAGTTACAGTGGGTGTAGGTGCCTCCTGCACAGTATACGCTACCCCTTATTGCTCGTGGTGTTGTTCTGTTGTGTAACACAGACAGGCATCTGCAAGCAGTTACAGAGGGTGTAGGTGCCTCCTGCACAGTATACACCTGAAGCTACCCCGTATTGCTGGTGTATTTCTTTTGTGTAACACTAACAGGCATCTGCAAGCAGTTACAGTGGGTGTAGGTGCCTCCTGCACAGTATACACCTGAAGCTCCCCGTATTGCTGGTTTTCCCATCTCCCTGCAGGCCATTAGAATGTCTGGAAGGCCAACAAGGAGAGGCAGACAGTCACGAGCCAATAAAAGAGGGCAATCAGGCTCTGTGTCTGGGGGCAACAGTGCTGGTCGTGGACGCGGTGCATTGTCATCAGTACGTGGCCATGGGACACGCTTGTCCTTATTTTCGGCAGCTGGACATGTTGAGCCGCATCATGCCGAAGACTTAGTAGAGTGGATGACCAAGCCCTCCTCATCCTTCTCATCCTCTCTCACCCAGGCTCAGGGTACTGCAAAGCAGCTGCCAAGGTGTCCTCTTCCCTCGTATCAATGTCATCATCAGTCACTCCTTCCCTAGACCAACCATGTCCTACTGAGGAGTCGCCTGAACTGTTTGAGCACAGTGTTGGGTACATGCTCCAGGAGGATGCCCAGCGTTTTGAAGGGTCTGATGATGATACCCAGCTAGAGGAAGGCAGTAGAGAGAGGGGATGCTCAAGAAGGACAGCAATCTGGCAGTCATGTTCCAGCAGCTGCAGCATACTGCCAGGTTTGCTCCAGTGATCAAGAGGGAGAGGATGATGAGGTCACTGACTCCACGTGAGTGCCTGATAGGAGAGAGGAGGAGGATGAGGAGGAGGCACATCTCCAACGAGGCTGGATGCCCTCCGGGGGCCAGCGTAAGGGCAGCACACTGACTGAATCACACCGCAGAGCTCCGCCTGTGCAGGGCGCTGCCTCTGCGCATTATTCCAAAAGTTCTTTGGTGTGGGCCTTTTTTGAGTCGAGTGCATCATATTGCACTGCTGCTATTTGCAACATATGTCTCAAGCGTATCTTGCGTGGCCAAAACATCAGCCGCTTGGGCACCACATGCTTGACCAGACATATGTTGACCTGCCATGCAGCTCGTTGGCAAGCGTACCTTAAAGACCCACACCAAAGAACAAAGCGGACCTCTCCTTGCTCCTCATCAGCTGGGATCTCCGACCCCACTATACCTTCAGTCCTCTCTGAAACCTGCACTGAGAGGAATGAAGGTGTAGAATTAGGTGTGTCACAGCCAAGTACTTGTGGGCACTCTGCTAGCAGTACACCGACGTCCGATTGTAGCAGGCAAATTTCCCTGCCCCAGCTGCTGGACCGTTGAAAGAAGTTCACTCCCAGCCATCCACATGCCCAGCGGTAGAATGCTAGCTTGGCTGAATTGCTAGCACTTCAACTGATGCCTTTTAAGTTGGTAGACTCGGCCCTCTTCCGTGAGTTTGTGCAATGTGCGGTTCCTCAGTGGCAGGTTCCCAAACGCCACTTTTTCTCACGGAAGGCGATTCCGGCTCTCTACCGGCATGTGGAAGGCAATGTCCATGCCTCGCTGGACAGGGCGGTCAGCAGTAAGGTGCATATTACCGCTGACTCATGGTCCAGCAGGCATGTACAGGGACGTTACCTTTCTTTCACGGCCCATTGGGTCCCTCTTTTGGCAGCTGGGAAGTATGCAGGATAAGGTGCAGTAGTGTTGGAGGTTGTTCCACCGCCACGCCTCCAAAATGCTACTACTGGTTGTGACACACCTCTCTCCTCCACCCCCTCCTCTTCTTCTTCCTCCATGGCCTCTTCCTGTGCTTTGTCCTCGGAACCAGCGGTGCTCCGTAGGCGTTCAAGGGGCTACGCAAGTACGCAGGCAAAAAGATGCCATGCCGTGCTTGCGCTGGTGTGTTTGGGGGACAGGAGCCACACTGGGGCAGAGGTTCTGTCAGCTCTGCAGGGGCAGGCCGAGAGGTGGTTGACGCCACGCCAGCTTAAGCCAGGAATGGTGGTTTGCGACAATGGCACCAACCTCCTCTCCGCCCTCCGACAGGGACAACTGACCCATGTGCCCTGTGTGGCTTATGTCCTTAACCTGGTGGTGCAGCGGTTCTTGGGCAGGTACCCGGGCTTACAGGATGTCCTGAGGCAGGCCAGGAAAGTCTGTGTGCATTTCCGCAGATCATATAATGCCAGTGCTCGGCTGGCTGAGCTGCAAAAAGAGTTGAAACTGCCCAAGAACCGTCTTATATGTGACATGCCCACCAGATGGAATTCAACGTTGGCCATGCTGCAGCACACGCAGCAGAGGGCGATCAATGAGTACCTGTGCGACTACGGCACCAGGACAGGGTCAGGGGAGCTCGGGTTTTTTTCACCACGCCAGTGGGGCATGATCAGGGATGCATGCACTGTCCTGGTACCATTTGAGGAGGCCACGAGGATGGTGAGCAGTGACAGTGCATGCATCAGTGACACTGTACCTCTTGTCCACCTGTTGGAGCATATGCTGCGTGGAATAATGGACAGGGCTTTTGAGGCAGA
Source organism: Rana muscosa (assembly GCA_029206835.1). Classification (NCBI taxonomy): domain Eukaryota; kingdom Metazoa; phylum Chordata; class Amphibia; order Anura; family Ranidae; genus Rana; species Rana muscosa. The sequence goes on along the minus strand of CM055116.1, from coordinate 344,826,470 downwards.
ACAGAGGCAGGAAGAGGAGGACTTCCTTGCCTCTCAAGGCCCCCTTTACCCAGACAGTGTTCCTTCTGTCCCACCCATCACACAGGAAGAGGAGGAGGAGGATTGTGTCAGCATGGAGGTGGAGCCTGGCACTCAGCATCAACAGCAGCAGTCTTTTAGATTTACAGTCCCAAGAAACCCGTGGACTTGTACGTGGCTTGGAGGATGTGGCTGCGGATCATGACGTCCTTAGTGACCCAGAGGACTCCGGACCGAATGCCTCAGCTAACCTACGCTGCATGGCCTCCCTGATCCTGCAAAGTCTGCGGAAGGATCCTCGTATTCTTCGGATCAAGGAGAGGGACCATTACTGGCTGGACATTCTTCTTGATCCACGGTACAAGGGTAAGGTTGCGTACATTATCTTGCCATCACAGAGGAAGCAGAGGATGAGACATCTCCGGGAGGCCTTGCAGAAAGGTCTGTGCAATGCGTTCCCAGAGACTGGGAGGTTACAAACTCCTGGTCCTGGACAACGAGTTGCTGAGGCTTCGGTCAGTCAAAGAAGGAGCGGTGGAGAACGTGGCCGTCTGACCGATGCGTTCAGACAATTTTTTAGTCCGCAGCCCCAAAGTATGATCGGTTCCAGCAACCATCGCCAGCGTCTGATATACATGGTGCAGGAATACCTAGGGGCAAGGTCAGACTTGGACACCTTTCCCACCGAAAATCCTCTGGGTTACTGGGTCTTGAGGATGGATCACTGGCCAGAGCTTGCACAGTATGCAATTGAGCTACTGGCCTGTCCTGCATTCAGCGTTCTTTCGGAACGCACATTCAGTGCTGCTGGAGGCTTTGTCACCGATCACAGGGTGCGCCTGTCCACCGACTCTGTTGATCGACTGACCTTCATAAAGATGAATCAGCCTTGGATCACCACCAGCTACCAGGCACCTGAAGCTGATGTAACAGAATAATTTATTTTGAAATGTCACATCCCTTCAAGACTGCCTATGCTGATGTTGAGTGACTGTCCTGTTATGTTGACTGACTATCCTCTTCCTCCTCAATGATCCTGATGATAGCTTGGAAAAACGATTTTGTTTCTGGGTGCCGCCACCAGTGGCTAAGGCCCAATTTTTCAGCCCCTGTTTAACAGGGGCATGTAATTACAATTTTTTATGCAATGCTTTGCAGCAGGGCTTATTCCTGCACTCCAACTAGAGTATCTGGGAGAGGTTGCAGTGTCGTGGCACCAGCACCAGTGCCTAAGGCCCAATTTTTCAGCCCCTGTTTAACAGGGGCATGTAATTACAATTTTTTATGCAATATTTTGCAACAGGGCTTATTGCTGTGCTCCAAGTACACTATCTGTGATGGGTTGCAGTGTTGTGGCACCAGCACCAGTGCCTAAGACCCAATTTTTCAGCCCCTGTTTAACAGGGGCGTGTAATTACAATTTTTGATGCAATACTTTGCAACAGGGCTCATTGCTGTGCTCCAAGTACAGTATCTGTGAGGGGTTGCAGTGTTGTGGCACCAGCACCAGTGCCTAAGGCCCAATTTTTCAGCCCCTGTTTAACAGGGGCGTGTAATTACAATTCTTGATCCAATAATTCACAGCAGGGCCCATTCCTGCACCCACCAAGAGTAACTGTGAGGGCTTACAGTGTTGTGGCAGCACCGTCCACCACCACCAAAGGCCCAATTTTTCTGCCCCTCTTCAACAGGGGCATGCATTTACAATTCTTGATCTAATAATTCACAGCAGGGCCCATTTCTGCGCCCACCAAGAGTAACTGTGAGGGCTTACAGTGTTGTGGCAACACCACCACCACCACCACCACCAAACGCCCAATTTTTCTGCCCCTGTTCAACAGGGGCATGCAATTACAATTCTTGATCTAATAATTCACAGCAGGGCCCATTCATGCGCCCACCTGTAAAGGCTTACATTGTTGTAGCACCAGCACCACCACCAAAGGCCCAATTTTTCTTACCACTGTTCAACAATGGCATGTAATTACAATTCCTGATATAATAGTTCACAGCAGGGCATTCCAGCACCCACCAAGAGTAACTGTGAGGGCTCACAGTGTTGTGGCAACACCAATATCTAAGTGGCAAATTTCTGCAGAGTATATACGGCAGGCCCCTACTTTCAAACATCCAACTTACAAACGACTCCTACTTGCAAACGGAAGGAGACCACAGGAAGTGAGAGGAAATCTACCCCTAGGAAGGGAAATTATCTCCAGTAAGAGTTAATATGGGAAAAAGGTGTTTCATCTCTACTGATGCTTTATCACCAATCCTTGTTTCAATAAAAAACCCACTTTTCCAAAAACATTTGTCATTGGGAAAGTGAGGTGAAATGTTCTGAACAGGTGCACAGACAGCAAAACAAATGTTACAGGGGTGATAACCCTTTCCTATGTTCTCCAAAAAGCTTAAAAATAGTTTTTTTGGCTGCAGCTACACTTAAAAATGTACCTGTTTCAAATTACAAACAGATTCTACTTAAGAACAAACCTACAGTCCCTGTCTTGTTTGCACCGCCTGTATACTGCTGTTCAGAGTATATAGGGTTTTAGGTATAGGGTTTTATTTTGGGTGCAGGGTTCCCCTTAATATCCATACAAGACCCAAAAGGGCTGGTAATGGACTGGGGTGGGGGGGGGGGTGATGGGGTAGCCATGCCATTTTTCTCAAAGATTTTCATCCATATTGCCAGGACAAGACATGACATTAAAGCCGCAAGCAGTTTTAAATGGCTTTTTTTCCTTTACAAATATAATTTTGTGCAGGGACAGTTCTAAACACGGGAAACACATGCCACTTCACAGGCATACTTTAGACACCCCCCAGGTATGATATTTAAACAAATATTTCACTTTTTTTTTCACTTTATGCATCATTAAAATGACTGCTCCATAAAACACGGTCGTTTTTAAAACATATTTTTGCATTGATACATGTCCCCTGGGCCAGAACCTGGGTCCCCAAACCTTTTTTATGACAATAACATGCATACTAGCCGTTATAATTAGCACTTTAGATTTAGAACGTTGACGTCCATTGTATTTAATAGGGTTCTAACGTTTGCGCAAACTTTCGGTCCGTTCGCAGGTTCTGGTGCGAACCGGGGGGTGTTCGGCTCATCCCTAATTATCTGTAACTACCTCCTCCCAGCCACGTACAACTCCTTGGGTTTCTGGGGACTGAAAACCATCCCTTGAACACTGCTATGTGTTATGCTCGACATCCATGCTGACACAATTCTCCTCCTCCTCTTCCTCCTGTGTGTTTGACTGACACACAGGAATGCTATCTGGATAAAGTGGGCCTTGAGAGGAAAGGAAGTCCTCTCTTCCTCCCGCTGTTCTGGAAAATCCTGGACTGGATTCCACCTTGTTTTTCTGCACATGAGCACATGTGAGGTGAAACATAGCGTCCCTCAAATTCCTTGCCTTTCATAATGTCACATATCCCCCCTTTGCTCAAACTCATGCGGCTGAGGAACTGTCCCAACCAGACAATGGACACGGGAAAGGGCATCTGCATTATTCTGCGAGTTTCCCAGCTCTATGCTCCACTGTGAACTTAAAAACTTGAAGGGCAATGAACCACCTAGTCACTGACTGTTTTTCTCCTTGTTATCACACATCCATTTAAGAGGGGCATGATCAGTGACTAATTTAAATGGTCTCCCCAACAGGTAATATTTCAGGGCATCTAAGGCCCATTCGATAGCTAAACATTCCTTCTCAACAATGGCATAGTTTTTCTCAAGTCTAATAAGCTTTCTGCTCAGGTATACCACTGGGTGCTCCTCCTCATCTCTGATTTGGGACAGTACAGCACCCAATCCCACATCAGAGGCAGAGACAAACTCCTTCATGAAATCTGGGGTCAGGAGCACAGGTTGTGCACAAAGAGCCTACATCAACATTTGAAATGCCTTCTCTGCCTCAGGATTCCACTTAATCATGACCGACCCTCTACCCTTTGTCAGATCTGTCAGTGAGGCTGCAATGCTGGCAAAATTGGATATAAAACGCCTGAAGTACCCTGTGATCCCAAGAAATGCACAAACTTACTCTTTACTTATAGGTTGGGGCCACTTTTGAACCGCCTCAATCTTGTTAGCCTGAGGCTTGATCAGCTCTCGACCGAAAATAGGGCCAAGGTATTTGGCCTCCTCCAAGCCTATTGCACACTTTTTGGGGTTGGCAGTAAATCTTGCTTTCCTAAGAGAATCTACTATGGCTTGCACCCTGGGCAAATGAGATTCACAATCTGAGCTGTGGATGATGACATTGTCCAAATAGGCAGCTGCTTATTGGCGATGTGGTCTCAATGTCTTGTCCATCATTCTCTGGAATGAGGCAGGAGCACAATGCAAGCCAAAAGGCATCCACTTATACTGAAATGACCCCTCAGGGGTAGAAAAGGCTTCTCTTTTGCAGATTCTGTTAGGGGTATCTGCCAATAAGCTTTAGTCAGATCCAAAGTGGTTATGTACCGGGCACTTCTCAATCTGTCAAAAAGCTTGTCGACCTGAGGCATTGGGTACACATCAAATTTGGACACGATGTTCAACTTCCTGAAATCATTACAAAACGTGATTTTGTCATGGAGGAGTGGAATAGGACTCCAGTGGCAACCTGTGATGCTATGGTGAACTCCATGCCCAAGAGGGTTAAGGCAGTGATGGAAAATAATGGTGGCCACACAAAATATTGACACTTTGGGCCCAATTTGGACACTTTCACTTAGGGGTGTACTCACTTTTGTTGCCAGCAGTTTAGACATTAATGGCTGTGAGTTGAGTTATTTTGAGGGGACAGCAAATTTACACTGTTATACAAGCTGTACACTCACTACTTCACGTCGTAGCAAAGTGTAATTTCTTCAGTGTTGTCACATGAAAAGATATAATAACATATTTACAAATATGTGAGGGGTGTACTCACTTTTGTGAGATATATATATATATATATATATATATATATTTATATATACAGTCATGGCCAAAAATATTGACACCCCTGCATTTCTCTCAGATAATGCACTGCTTAACCTAGAAAATTGTTGCAACTACAAATGTTTAGGCATTCTCATGTTTATTTCATTTGTTTGTATTGGTATGACACAAAAAAGGGGTGAAGCAAAAAGCCAAATCTGACACATTGCACAATTGTTGTTCTCAAGTTCTCAGACAATTCTTTGCTGCTCTTTCTCTTCTTCATGCTCTGTGTGGCACACAGAGCTACGCAACAGAAAGGTTAAGTACATTTTTCACCATTTTAACTGGTTGCTGGTCTTATTTCTATATTGTCAGCATCTGTTAATTGATACAGGTGAGTTTAATTACAAATTATAGGAGCATAACAAATCGCAATTATTTCTTTAAATTTTGCGAAGGTGCCAATAATTTTGTCCAGTAAATTTTTGGAGTCTTGCATGCAATGTGTCAGATTTGGCTTTTTATTTCTCCATTTTTTTGTGTCATACCAATACAAACAAAATAAATAAACATGAGAATGCCTAAACATTTGTAATTGAAACAAATATTAGGGCGAACTGGTGCATTATGTGACAGAAATATATATACACCCAAAACTGGTTTAGAGGCACTTACCGGTCTTGCAGAGGAGGAAAATCAAAAACAGCTGTGTTTTTATTGTTAATGTTTCGATGAAGCTCAGTCCATCGTTCTCAATACTGAACTTCATTGAAACGTTGCCAATAAAAATACTACTGTTTTTGATCTTCCTCCTCTGCACGACACATGAGTGCCTCTAAAACATTTTTGGATTTATATGTATTTCTTTGTGGGTGAGCACCTGGACACTTACTTCAATCATAGAGTGCCTTTGGAACTATATGTATATATGTATTGCC